>CM057823.1:104653557-106017646 GCA_030068075.1 Paguma larvata
AACCATAGCAAACAGGTGAAATCTTGGGTATTTTAAGAACACTGAAGAGGTGGCGGAAGGACGGAATTAGAGACTCAAAGGAAGGGAAAGCCAGTGAGGATGGTTAAAAACAATGAGTGGGTGTGAATGGGGCTCTTTCATGACAAGTAAAAGGCAGGATGCAAAAAAAAAAAAAAAAGAAAAAGAACTTTTAATAGAGTAAAACACTTTGCTTACATGTTTTTCTCTGACAGAATCTTGGATATAGATCAGGAGAAAGGGAGACAGACCATGGTGGCCGGACCAATTGGGAAAAGAAACATACCATTCTTAGCCTCCTACGCTGGGTCCTGGGCTTTAGAGGGGCCCTCCTCTATCTGAGCAGGGTAGGGGATCCAGGGGCCCAAGGGGACATGTCCACCCTGACCCCACAGCTCTCCTGCTTCCAGACCACACATTAGGCATGCGGTTACCCAGAATGCTTGCCTCTGCAGCCCCCAGCGTGGTTCCAGCGCTTGCTCAGACTTCTTCTTAGGTTCATTCTCCAAAGGGTCTGTTGCCATGCACATCATGTGACACGCTGCCTAATGGCCTCCAAATATGTGCTCACTCTAATCCCTGGAAGTTTTAGATGTTACCTTATGTGGCAAAAGGAACTTCACAGGTGTGATTAAGTCAAGGCTCTTGAGGTGGGGCGATTACCCTGGATTGTCCTGCTGGGTGTGCTATAATCACAGGGTTTTTATAAGGAGGAGGCAGGAGGTCAGAGAGGAGAGAAGGCAATTGAAAATGGAAGAAGGGGACATGATCCAAAGAGATTTTTACCTAGAGCCTCCAGAAAGAACCAGCAGTAACAGCATCCTGGTTTTAGTCCTAAGCCTAATTTCAGACTTCTAAAAGTATAAAATAACAAATCTGTGTTATTTTAAGCCCCAGAATTTGTGGCACTCTGTTACAGCAGCAACAGGAATCTAATAGACACCCCAGGAGCTGTTTGCTAGGGAGGGTCAGAGTAGAGGAACAGAGCTTGAATGTGTACGTCAGGGTCTCCACACCTTTATACGTGATGCTCTGGGGGGTGGGTGGGTCCAGGGATGGGCTGGGAAGAGAAACCCACTGTAGGCCAGGGTTTCGAATCAGCACCCCCCACTCCCCCAGCCACAACCCTGTGTGAAACTCCAAGGTGTCTGAGAAGTCTAAATTTGAACCTGTCATGTTGTTATAAAGATATATTTGTCAAGGTAGGAAGATAGGAGATACTTATTTAACAGTTAGCTTGATATATAGCTTTTAATTTAAAAAAGTATATTGTAGGGGCACTTGGGTGGCTCAGTCGGTTAAGCATCTGACTCTTGATTTCGTCTCAGGTCATGATCACACAGTTTGTGAGATCAAGCCCCAAGTCGGGCACTGTGCTGACAGCACGGAGCATGCTTGTGATTCTCTCTCTCCTCTCTCTCTGCCCCTCTGCCCACTCATGCTTTCTCTCTCTCTCTCAAAATAAATAATAAACTAAAAAAAAGTATACTGTAACTAGGCCTCTTTGGCACTCATGTCCTAGGCTCTGCAAGTGTTAACAGTGGCTAGTGGTAGAGAAAGAAAACGGGGAAATATCGGTATATAGTATACGGGGGAGGGGAGGAAGGACGGGGACAGACAAACATTCAGGATCTTGGTTAGAGTACATAATGAATCCCATTTTTGCCTGGTGCCACTGCCTCAGTATGCAAGGGCTTTCAGCAGTGTAGGGGATGTAGATATGAAGAGCAATAACAATAAAAATAATTTATTGAACTTCTGCTATATGCTATTCACTATGAGAGATGCTTTGGACGTCACCTCGAATTACTGTGATCACGTGTCTCTGTTTGCCTGGGACAGTCTAAGCTTCTGTATAGTAACCTGGAGTAATTATTAATAGTGTCTCAGTTTGAATGATACATTAAATGGCCTAATACTATCTCTAATACTTACAATATTGCTGCAACGTCGGTACTGTCATATTCATTTTTTTAAGTAAACTCCACACCCAATGTAGGGCCCATACTCATGACCTCAAGATCAAGAGTCCCACACTCCACCAACTGAGCCACCCAGGCATCCCTATTAGCCCCACGTGAACTAAGGCAGTTGAGGCTCAGATATTTGTGTAACTTGGCCAAAATCTCACAGCCAGTAAGTGAACTGAAAGAGACAGACAGAAACCAGTTATGAATAGTTTTCTTCCCTATAAAAAACTTGGGACTTGATCCTGTGAATGTGTGGTCCCCACCCTGTCTGTGACAGAATCTCCTGTGGAAATTTGTAAGAATGCCTAGGCACCACCCTGTCCCTGCTGAATTGGAGTCTCCATGTGTGAGGCCGAAGCACCTGCAATTTTTTAAAAGCTCAATTTTTGAATTTACCTGCAGAATATTGTTATAGGTGATGCAGAACACATGAATGGTTTGGAGCAGGAAGGGCCATGATCACGTCTGGGTTTCAGAGATTCTGCTCTGGTGAGCACTGAGTGGACCAAACCCATTCTGGTTTGGGGTGGTAGAAGACAAGAATGAAAGTAAGGGGCTAATTAGATTTTGTAGTGTTTGTGATAGTATATTTAAAAGATGAAGGAAGCATGAGACAAGACATCATCTTGGCCAGGCGAGGGAGGGAGGGAGCTATTTACTGTTACCAAATATGTGAAGTAAGAAGGCAATAAAGATTTACTATGGGTCCTAAAGATGTGGGAATTATCCTTTCCTAACTTTCTGATACTACTTAACAAGAAGTATTCCATCCGAAAATGTGAAACATGCCTCTGAATAATTGGGACAGGGCACAGCAGCCTTTTAACAGCATTGTAAATTTTATAGGAAAGCTTTTATCTCTGCATATAAATAGGTTAATAACACAGGATTACTGGCCTGTGTTCATGTATCCAGGTGCTTTCCAATGTATTATGTCTCTGTGCCTTTCTAAAATAGTCTGGCTGCATGTAGGTATAAAAGTATATGTCTTTTCTTCCTGTTGGTATAAAAAAAGTCAAAGAGATCCACAACCTGGGCTGATACCGGGAGGATGCTAACAAGCACCAAATTATCAGCTGTTCTAATAGTTAACAGTGTGACCAATAGGTGCCTGTATCAACCAGTTATTAAATATTTTAACATTATTCCTCCCCATTGCCATTCATGTATATTTATTCAACAAAAATGTATTTGGTGACTCTTTACTGCTAGACATTGTGTTCAGCATAGTGATTTGGAAATGAAAGGCAAAGTCTTTGTTAATTCAGAGCTCACAGTCCAGAGGCTGAGATGGGCAAGTGAGGAAACTACTATATTACAGTTCAGCGAACACACATAGAATTAGTTTCTTAGAAAGAAAGAAAGAAAGAAAGAAAGAAGAAAGAAAGAAAGAAAGAAAGAAAGAAAGAAAGAAAGAAAGAAAGAAAGAAAGAGAAAGAAAGAAAGGAAGGAAAGAAGGAAGGAAGGAATAAAGAAAGAGATAAGTTACGTGAGGGATATAAAGAGAACACAGAAGAGCATATAAGGAAATCATATCCAAAGGAAGTCACTGGGAGTGACACTTGGTAGACGCTGGGAGTGATTTGGTTTGAACTGAATCACGAAAACTGAGGGTAGGCACAGATGCAGGAAAGGGATTTCAAACAGTGGAAATCCCATGAGAAAACCCTGACCATCTAGGGGTTGCAAATAATTCCATGTGACTCGGAGAAGGAGGAAGCTGACACAGGCAGGAATCCGGTCCCATATGTCATGCTAGGGAGTCTGAATTTTATTCAGAAGACTTGGGAATCACGGTTTTAAGCTGGGGTTTGGCACGATGACGTTTCCATTTTAAACAGATTCATTTGGGGCACCTGGGTGATTCAGTGGGTTAAGCATCCAACTCTTGATTTTGGCTCCCGTCGTGATCTCCCATTTCGTGAGTTTGAGCCCTGCGTCTGCGGTGTCGGCTTAGGATTCTCTCTCTCCCTTCTCCCTCTGCCCGACCCCTGCTCGTGTGCACACGAGCTCTCTCAAAATAAATAAACTTTTTAAAAAAAGAGAGAGAGATTAATTTACCAGGATGGGGGAGGATGAATTGGAAAATGACCATAGTCTGGAAAAGTAGTAATAAGCTTTTTATAATAATCCAGCTGAGAAGTGAGGGTTGGGAATATTAATATGATTTTGATATTTTAAAATGTAATTTAGTTTTTATGTATTTATATTCCACTTAAAGATTAAAAGAGGTTTTACTTTGTATGATTGATTGATCATATTGAATAATATTTCTCAAATTTATTGAGGTTATAGCAGTTTTCTTCAAATCCAGAAATTACACTGTTTCAAGAATTCAAACCCTTGTAATATTACAAAAAAATGTTTTTCCTGTTTGCATTAGTAATATAACTACAACCCAGTAACCAGATTTCAGTTGCTGGTGAGAAGTTCTGTAATTGGATTATCTGGGAAAATTGAATGAACATGAACTAATACTTATATATCTACCTCTCGAATGTAGATTTATTAAAGCTTTTCAGAACATTTTTAAAACAAGTAGATCTATTGATATTTGTATGTTATCTCAAAAAAATTATACATAGACAAATAATGTCAGTATGCAAAGTAATAAATGGTTTAGAATCAATGTTTTGGGTCCCTCTCGCTCCTGGGAAAGAGAGAAGCCACCACTGCGGGTGGGTAGAGAAGCACTCAGTGCCTCCGAGAGGGGACCATTCTTGCCCCTTCTGAGCCTCTGAGTATGGCCAGACCAGGGCGACTTCAAGAAACAATCCAAAACACACCTAGCCAAAATGATGAAACGGAAGAATTCTCCTCAAAAGAATCTACAGGAAGTAGTGACAGCTCAAGAATTGATGAAAACAGATATAAGCAACATAACAGAACTTGAATACAGAATGATAATCATAAAACTAATCGCTGGCCTTGAAAAAAGCATAGATGAATGCAAGGGGGCCCGTGCAACAAAGTTCAAGGACCTTAAAAACAGTCAGGAAGAATTAAAAAAGGCCTTGAATGAAGTTCAAAGCAAATTGGAGACAGCCACAGTGCAGATTGAAGAGGCAGAAGAGAGAGTAAGTGAATTAGAAGATAAAATTATGGAAAAAGAGGAAGCAGAGAAAAAGAGAGAGAAGCTGATCCAGGAACAGGAAAGGAGAATTCGAGAGCTGAGCAATGCGCTCAGATGAAACAATATCCGTATCATAGGAGTTCCAGAGGAAGAAGAGAGAGAGAAAGGAGTCGAAGGGGTACTTGAACAAATCATTGCTGAGAACTTTCCCACCATGAGGAAGGAAACAGGCATGGAAATCCAAGAGGCATAGAGAACCCCCCTCAGACAGAACTTGAATAGACCTTCTGCATGACACATCATAGTGAAACTGGCAAAATATAAATACAGAGAGAGAATTCTGAAAGCAGCTAGGGAAAATCGAGCCTTAACATACAAAGGTAGACACATAAGGGTTGTAGCAGACTTATCTACAGAAAGGAATGGCAGGATATTTTCAATGTGATGAGCAGGTAGGATATGCAACCAAGAATCCTGTATCTGGCCAGCCTGTCATTCAGAATAGAAAGAGAGATCAAGGTTTTCCCCAACAAACAAAAACTAAAGGAATTCATCACAAAATAAGCCCCCATTACAAGAGATCCTGAGGGGCGCTCTAGGATGGAAAGGTTGCAAAGAACACAAACTACCAGAGACAGCCTTACAAACATGAAACCTACAGATAACACAGTGACTATAAGCCCTTATTTTTCAATATTGACACTGAATGTAAATGGACTAACTGTGCCAATCAAAAGACACAGAGTAACAGACTGGATTAAAAAACAAGACCCATCTATTTGCTGTCTTCAAGAGATTCATCTTAAACCTGAGGACACCTTCAGATTGAAAGTGAGGGGATGGAGAACTACCTACCATGCTACTGGAAGTCAGAAGAAAGCTGGAGTAGCCACACTTATATCAGACAAACTAGACTTTAAAATGAGCAATGTAATAAGAAATGAAGAAGGACGTTATATAATAAACACAGGGACCATCCAGCAGGAAGAGCTAACACTTATAAATATCTACGCGCTGAATTCTGGGGCACCCAAATTTGTAAAACAACTAATTACAAACATAAGCAATCTTATCGATAAAAATGTCCTAACAGTAGAGGACCTTAACACTCCACTCTCAGCATTGGATAGATCCACAAAACAGAAAATCACCACAGAAACAATGGCCCTGAACGACACATTAGAATAGATGGGCCTAACTGACATCTTCAGGGTCCTTCATCCAGAAGCAAATGAATTTAATTCTTCTCAACTGCACACGGTACATTTTCCAAGATAGACCACAGTCTGGGGCACAGGGAAGTTCTGAATAAATATAAAAGAATTGAGATCATACCATGCACAATTTCAGACCACAATGCTTTGAAACTTGAAATCAACCACAGGGAAAACGTCTGGAAAATACCCAAAAACATGGAGGCTAAGGAACAACCTACTAAAAGATGAGTGGGTCAACCAAGCAATCAGAGAAGAAATTAAAAAATACATGGAAACAAATGAAAATGAAAATACAACAATCTAAATGTTCTGGGATGCAGCAAAGGCAGTCCTGAGAGGGAAATATATTGCAATCCAGGCCCATCTCAAGAAACGAGAAAAATCAATAACACAAATTCTAATAGCACGCCTAAGGGAACTAGAAGCAGAACAACTACGACAACCCAAACCCAGCAGAAAGAGAGAAATAACAAAGATCAGGGCATAAATTAACCATATGGAAACATAAAAAGTAGTGGAACAGATCAATGAAAGCAAGAGCTGGTTCTTTGAAAAAAGAAACAAAATAGACAAACCTCTAGCCAGGCTTCTCAAAAAGAAAAGAGACAGAACCCAAATAGATAAAATCATGAATGAAAAGGGAATAATTACAAACAATCCCTCAGAAATACTAGCAATTGTCAGAGAATACTACGAAAAATTATATGCCACTAAACTCGGCAACCTGGAAGAAATGGACAAATTCCTAAATAGCCACATGCTACCAAAACTCAAATGGGTACAATCAATGTTTTGGGCAAGGACCGAAAAAACATTGTTAGAACTATCATCATTAGCAATTTTTAAGATCTTAACTTTTCAGACTTAATTTTCTCACCACATACAACCTTATTCTCTCCTTAAACAAATGAAGATTCATCAGTTGGATGACTTGAAAGATTGATCATATGGAATTACTCTAATCATAATTGGAGTCAATGTTACCATTCAATTCAGAGGGCCTTTTTCTAGCATCACGTTTAGTCCACCATTTGTCACTTAGACACTTAGATGAGGGGTCTTGAGAGTAACAAATATGAATATAGTATTGTTTCTGCCCTCATGAGCAGAAAATATAACAGAGTTCACAGAATACATGTATATAAAACCATCTCTGGCTCAATACATATTATTAAGCAAATACATACTAGTTTATATATGTATATACATACTAATTTATATATATATATATGTATATGTATATAAATAGTTGGCTCAATACATACTAATTTCCAAAGAAGCACAAATAAAGTGCTGTCAGATCATAAAGAGTGAGCAATTAGTACCATGAAAAAAAAGTACTTTTGGTCTAAGCACATAGATCTGAGGAGAAATTAGGAGGCTTTAACAAAATTGAGACAGTAGAGCTACAGAAAATAAAATGTTATTTGCTATTCTTTTCAGATGTCATTTTCCCCATCTCTCAAGAAATGTGGTGTTTGTATGAGAATTCTCAGTGTATTTGCTGTAGGTATACATTTCGCTTGGGGAATTCTGTTCCCCAAGCCTAATAATGAATCTAACAAATAGTGAAAGAACAGTAAGCAAAATTACCAAAGATGAGTAAAAGCTGATGCAAGAACGCATCTTGAGAAATTTTTTTACAGGTTTAAAAATTCTTTTTAAAAAATCTATATATATTTATATTTATATATATTTAATTTTTTAAAATCTTAACCAGACAGATAACAAAGAAACTTAAATTCACATTACTACTTAGCTAAAGATATACCTTAGGTAATTTCATGGATCAAACATAAGTTAAAAGAGTGGACAGCGATTATGGAAATTTCAAATGGTATAATCTCTGTACACTAGTCATCGTTATTTTATCTGTCTTAACATTTGGTCTTATGTAGCTAAACTTATTAAATAAATGTAATGATTAAAAGAAATTGCCCTATTTTCATAATGAAAATGTTATAGCTGAAAGGAAACTCATCATTTACAGTTGAGGAAATCTTAACCCAGAGACTGAGCGCACCACCAAGTGGACTGGCCAGTTATATAGATTAAGGAGAGAAGAGGAGCTAAATGGACACAGCTGATGCAAGGATGCTTGGAAACTCTTACCCTTTCCTTCTCATCTTTCAGGCCATGATATAAGCATCACCCTCTCTGAGAGGCCTTATTCAGTGCCCAAAACAATTCTCAGTACATGGTAGATGTTCAATAAATATTTGTTAAATGGTTGAGTGAATAAAGTAGAACAAGAAACCAAGTTCCTGAGGCTCCCGGGTGGCTCAGTCCACTGAGTGTCTGACTCTTGATTTCAGCTCAGGTCATGATCTCATGGTTCATGAGACAGAACCCCACTGACTGTGCGGAACGTCCTTGGGATTCTCTCCCTCCCTCTTTCTCTGTCACCCTGCTTGTGCTCTCTCTCTCTCTTTCAAAATAAATAAACAAACAACAAAAGAAACCAAATTCCTTTTTATGCCTGTGGGGGTCTTAATATATGTCTCCAAATTCTTTGACTTGCCTCTCTTCAAAAGGTAAAGCCTATTTCCCCTTTCTCTGAATGTGGGCCAACTTAGTAATTCGCTTTCAATACACTGATTATTGTGTTTGACTTTGAGGCTAGGACTTAAAAGTCATTGCCTTTTTGCCTTGCTCTCTTTTGGATCACTTGCTCTGGAGGTAATGAGCTGCCAAGTCACGATGACATTCCAGCGGCCTGTGGAGACACTCAGGTGAGAAGAATTGAGACCTCCCACCAACAACCAGCACCAACTTGCCAACTATGTGAAAAACCACCTTGGTCGTGAATCCTCCAGCCCTAGGAAAGCCTTCTGATGGTCAACATCTTCATCACAACCTCATGAAAAACTCTGAGCCATGATCACAGAGCTAAAGCACTACTAAATTCCTAATCCACAGACATTGTTAGGACGATAGTGTTTATTGCTGTTTTAAGCCACTGAGTTTGGAGACAATTTGTTATGAGCAACTGCTAGCTAGCACAATGTCCAACAAGGTCATCCATGACCTGACCATGGCTTACCTTGCCAATCACACCTCTTACCACTCATATTCTACACTGCTTCCTTTGTTTTTAGGAAAGGAATTCATATCCTAGATAGTTCTTTTCATCTAACTTTGAGAAAACACAAAGACAAAGCAACCTAATGTGGTAGTCATATGTTACCCTTCTTTATCGTATTTTGCAATTGGAAAAGATTAAGTCTTTGGATTTACAAGAAAGAAAGAGTGAAGTAGGTCGCTTGTGCATATTTGCTTAAATGGAGCAATCTATAGTCTAAGAGAATTTGAAAATTACAGCTTTAAAGGTTTATAATATCCCTAATGCCACGTGCCTTTTGCCAGTGTTCTAAGGGTATTACATATACTCTTCATATCCACTAGAAAACTAATCAACAAATTATACACCCAATTCCAACAGCAGAATACGCAAATGGTTATAGATAGCTCTGGGTTTGAACTTAGCAAAAGTAGAATTCCCCTTCTGATGAAGGCTTCTGTCTTTTGCAGGAAGGTCAGGATCAAGATTTAGGTCTTTTCACAGAGCAGAATTCTTCAGCACAGTTAGCCATGACTTACTAGGCCATGACACTCTTCATCACACCATGGTTAGCACAGGTGGGTAATTACTCCTCTAGCTACCATCCCGGATATTATATATCATCTCCTTCCTTTGAACTAGCATTATGAGAGACAAGGTTGGGAAGCATCCCCAAATTATCACCCAGCTTTAAGGTCAGGATGATTCAAACTATTTCCCTAAATATATCGTAAATGCACAGCTGCAAAGGATTAAAAAAAACAATGGGTATTAACTGTAGTCACAAAAATAAAGACTATTTCGTGTAATCTGGGGGAGGGGTGTAGTTAGGGAAGAAGAACAAAAGACACGGTTATACACTTGCTTGGTAGTGAAGAAGGAATTCTATTAATTAAAATATCACATGAATTTTCTAAGGTGATTGAAACTTGGCAGTTCGTTACCAGGATTAAGATACTACAGGTTATTTTTAACCATTTTCTTCTCTCCAAAGGTCCTCTTTAGAGGATTATAGCTAAACTATTAAATGACATTAAAATGATTAATGTTTTAAATCTTTTGAAGGAGGTTCAACTTCATGGAATATTTGCCATGTCATCTTGTTTGATCCCCAAACAAGATGGGGTCATTTAACAGAGAAGACTACAGCTGGCAGTCATTCACCCAAGGATACACTCACAAATGGTGGAATCAGGGTCTGAACTCTGGAGGACTCCAAACCCAGTGTTCCTTCCACTCCCTTCAGCTGTTGCCTTCAACGGAGATCAAATTGTCACAGAGAACACCGCTGCTTTTATCTAGTAATTGGGGAATTAGTTGACTTCCATTTTCTCCTAAGTCATTCGCTAGAGGTAAGCAGAGAAGCTCTGCCTAATGACAGTATTGGAATTATCATGAACTGCTTGATGAAGAATGTGCATGTGTTCTCTTAGGTGTAAGGATTTTTCCAGGGAAGTAAGTAATAGATGTCTGTACAACTCAAGGGAATGAACATTCACAGGCATTAAGTTTCACACTATTCAAAATGGGGAGGTGGGATTTGAACCCAAATATAACAAATCCTAAAGCTCATGCTCTTTCTACTACACCATACTGCCATGTGCTTCAGCAGTATATTTGACAGACACTATTTTACCATATCTGGTATTGCTTGCAATCAGAAACACCACTGAAAACATGTAAACTATTTTACCAAGCATGATTGGAGATCATTTTCATAGACCACAGCTGAAGATCAAGACTTTTTGTACCCTTTGTCTCTAGTCATATTAAGAGCAAACCTTTGATATATATATTCTGACATTTTTCCAGATGAGCTTGTTTCATCAATATTTCTAAACACACCAAGTTCAAGTGTACCTCCAACATTGTTGTTACTAATCTTTCCATGTGGAAAGTCTCCCATTTCAGTTTCCCCTTTGCAGAGGAAAATTTCCCCTTATTTCCTTTACAATGCCTGGCTCAAGTCCTCTGTCAGTTTTTCTTTCTTTCTTTCTTTTTTTTAATGTTTATTTATTTTTGAAAGAGGAAGATAGAGACAGAGAGAGTGCAGGGAAAGAGCAGAAAGAAGGAGACACAAAAAAATCCAAAGCAGGCTCCAGGCTCTGAGATGTCAGCACAGAGCCCGACATGGGGCTCAAACTCACAGACCACAAGATCATGACCTGAGCCGAAGTCAGATGCTCAACCAACTGAGCCACCCAAGTGCCCACCTCTGTCAATTTTTCTAATAGAGTTTAGCCAATTCCAGTCTTCCCTCTAAGATATTGTTGATTCCATACAATTTATTACCAAGTCGTATATTATCTTCGGTTGTTTGTCTTTGTTTCTTGTGTGTTTGTCTTTTAAAAGCAGCTTCCTGTCTGACAACTGTTTAGAATCCTCCGCAGAATTGAAAGTTCTCCTGCGTATACAGTAAGCACCCAATAAAGAGCTGCTGACTAACAGTTTACCGTTACCTTTATCTTACTCAGTACCTGACAATTATAGATTTGTAAATTTCTCCTTTATTCAAGTTTAAAATTTAAATATACTAGGTGACTCACCACTACTTCATTCCACAAAGGGGTTGTGGTGGCTGGTGATGTTTTAAATTACTCTCATATAACTCCAAAATATTGAAAACATGCATCTCATGTTTTACTTTGCAAAGGTGAATAAATACCTCATTAAACTGTTAAGCTGTAACTGAAAAATTATATTGTTTATATCATTGCATTTATAAACCAAAAATAAAAAGTAAAATGAACCTTTAAATAATCATAGAAAAAGCAAATAATTTTTTTAAATTAAATAAAATAGTAAAACTGATAAAGCAAATTACTTTTTAAAATGGAATGCCCAAGATACAGTAGTGGGCATTTGTTCATGACTACCCGGTATCCTTCCTCTTTTTTGATAGCATCCTGGTTTTTCTTTAAAGTGTTGATGCTTCCTCAAGGAGTTCATACAATTCCAATGAAGCCGAACTTTTCATGTACTAGCTCTAGGCAGACTATCAAATGACTTAAGCCAATCACCACATTCCATTCTATTGGATACAAACTGGGTCAAGTCTGGGCAAAAGACATAAAATGGCCCAATCAGTCAAGTTCAGGATTCTCTTTTGGAAAGCCGGGACAAGTCTCCCTAACTTTGAGTCTAAACAAGAAAAAGTATGGCTCCAATCTTAGGTCCACAAGGGAGGCCAATTTAAAATAAAGCTTGGAGAAAGCATAGCAAAGAGAAAAAGAGAATCTGGGTCCTTACTTATGAATAAACCAGTGGAAGAAAAAAAAAAACTGAAAAAAAAATCAGTATACTATTGGCATTTACTTTACTTATTTGAACTTCGTATTCGTGAAAGCCAAAAAAAGTCCTTTTTTTTATCATCTGAGTATGTAGTAAGTTGTTCCTTATTTGTAATTGAAGGCATTCTAGTTGATAGACATATGTATACTAAAATATAGCTTACCCTACTGTTATCAGTTTGAAATGAAGCATTTTCCAGGAAATCGGGAATACCACAAAATGTATCACAGAAATAAAAGTATTAAAAGCAAAATTTATTATTATATTAAGATTTATCATCTTAATATAGTTTAAGATAACTGCTTAATGCAGTTTGTCATCTGCAGAAAAAGTATGAAATCAATCTTTAAGAATAAAGTTAAACTACAAAAAAAAAGTGGATTATTTTCAGTAAAGAAATAAACTTCTCTTCCAAGAGATGAGATTTTAAAATAATGTTTTCTGTGTAAGTGGTAAACAAAATAAGGTATTCAGTGGTAGGTTTTCTTCCATTATTATTTCTGCACATATAATGCTAAGTTTCATTTAACTACTGATAGAAATGGCAAGTTTATCACTGGATTTAATGCTTTCTCACTATATCACGTAAAGTTTTACAACAATCTATAAGAATGCTTTTATGTTCTACATGTAATAATTTTAATGATAACAACTAAAATTAAATTTGCAGATGTGCCCTGACTAATCTCTACAGACATAAGGAAAATGTCTCAATATCAGAGATGAAACTTTAACATAAAGTTAATAAATATTTGAATAGTAAAATTGGGTGGAGATTTTAATTTTAATTTAATTTTTCTAAACTTTAAAATTACTGGGTTCAACAACATAACAACATAAATTAGTTCATGTCTTTATATATCTCTTTATAAATCTCTATTGTAAGTTGTTCAGCATACATAGCAGTTGCTTTAAAAATGTGTATTATTGAGCAACTTCATAAATGACCCAGTAGCTTAGAAACAAAAGGAAATGTGTCATCTCTCAAAGCAAAAAGATTGACTGCTGTGTATAGGTCCATGATATCGAGAAAAATTAAGTCAATAACAATCACTGTAGGGTGCTTTTATTTTCCATAAACCTGAAATAATTATTTTTAATTAAGCCATAGTACTAATTCAATTGGTTATTATTTTATCAGTTTGAAGTTGATTGAACATAATCAGAATCAAAGAGTTTTTTACTGTCTGTATTAAAATACTCAAAATAAGCTACAACTCTTTTAGTTCTCTCACATATTATACAAAAAAAGAAAAATTTAACTAATGATGACTGAAAAGCTTTCTTATTTCTAACCAGCTGTCATTGAGAAAATAAAATAATGTGCCAAGCCTTTTTTATTTAAAAAATTTTTTAAGGTTTATTTTTATTTTTGAAAGAGAGAGAGAGAGAGAGAGCACGAGCAGAGGAGGGGCAGATACAATCCAAAGCAGGCTCCAAGCTCTGAGCTGTCAGCACAGAGCCCAACGTGGGGCTCGAACCCATAAACCGTTAGACCATGACCTGAGCCAAAGTCAGACACTTAACCAACTGAGCCACCCAGGCGCCACAATGCTGCTCCATGTCTTTTAAAGCACATCTAACATCAAAACACTAAATGGTTCACATGGACCTAATTATCGAAAGTCACATTGATAATCCTTTGAACAGCGGCAACTAGTTGACTTAGCTTTGTTAAAAACTATAGAAAGTAATCATACAGCATTTTTTTATTGTCCAAAAACATGCATGTAGAAAGTCCAAATATTTAATGAGATGAAATTATTGCTTCTTTCAGCAAGGTCAATCCTTTTTGCCATTTAATTATTGGAGCACTTGGTATTCTAATTTAAAAATAAAACACATAGCTGAGAGCATGCAGACACACAAACACACAAACACACTAACACACTCCATTAGGATTCAAACATTTTTTCCTAAAAAATTTTCAAAGTAAAAGTTTCCTTTTCTCTGCAAAATAGTTGCTGTAAGTTTTCTTAGTCACTCAAAAGTGGTCGGAATTATAATGATATTCTTACCTCTTATTTAATATTAACAGTTTGGAATAACCAAAGTTTCATTCAGATCATACTATACATATTATACCAATAGTAAGAAAGGATATACACAGGTTCAGTAATGTTTGAGAAACAGAGTCGTTTAAGGGCAACAAAAGCCTTAGTATAGAACTCTACCCTTACTAAGTGTGGGTTTGGGTGTGTGCTGATTTGCCCTTCTCTAAGCTCTTTTAAAAATTGCTGGAGAGTTAGAGCAGGCAGTACTCCCATGCGGTGCTGAGACCAAGAAAGAAAACAGATCCATTAAAGTAAGCAGCCCCAAGTGATATGCTCAGTATTTAAAAGATGCCTAACACAAGTTCTAATTCACAACTTGCCAAAGATATAATCTTAAAGAATGAATACTGTCAATGTAATGGTCCAAAAACTGATGTACACAACACATGAACTATTTAGTCACAGCCCAGACTTAATGTCCTTTGGAGCACTTTTTAAATAATTTATGTCTTGAAATAAAATCATATTCACAAAGATTTAAGTTTATTTAAAACACTTTATTTTATACACACACACACACACACACACACATATATACATACATATATATATACAAACACACACATATATATACACACACACATATATATACAAATATATATGTGTATATATATGTATAGTTAACACATATATCCAGAGTCAGGAAAAGGCTATAATGGGGCGCCTGGGTGGCTCAGTCGGTTGAGGTCTGACTTCAGCTCAGGTCATGATCTCACAGTTCCTGAATTCAAGTCCCGCATTGGGCTCTGTGCTGACAGCTCAGAGACTGGAGCCTGCTTTAGATTCTGTGTCTCCCTCTCTCTGCCCCTACCCTGCTCATGCTCTGTCTCTCAAAAATAAATAAAAATGTTAAAAAAAAATAAGGCTATAAAAGCAGACCTAAACAAACTTTGGCTGCAGAGATCTAGCAGAGATAAACAAAAGCCAGAATGAGCTACGTGTAATAATTGAACTTTTGGATTTGGGCAGCCACAGAAATAAGGAAAATGTAATAGGCGATGGGAAACGTCATACTTTTAGAAAACAGAAACTTGCTGATTGCCATCCACAATCCTGATTTCATGCAATGGACAGAGAAGACACAGAAGTTGGTTGTCTAAATCTGACTGAGGCTGTTTCTCGGAAGAGCTCTCTTAGGTACATAGATGTCACAAGAAGAATTGTCATAGAAAGGGGAGGGAGTTCTTATTCAGGAAAATAAACTCTAATTAGAATCTGAGGTGGCAAAGTTGATTCACGCTACTCCTGAAAACTGTGTGACATATCCTTACTGAGACAGGGGCTGCCTTACTCCAGCCTACAGGGACCCTATAACAACACTTTCCTTCCAAGTGTTTGATCTGCTTTGAAAAGTTGGGGGCAGAGCTCTTGATCTCAAAACAGAGAAGCCACAACTGGCACCTGAATAATTTTCAGGGAAGGGGTCACCCCTCAAAGCTCACCCATAAAATTATATAAGCATGCCCTATTCACTCTTTATCCTCCCACTAAAAATTTTAAACAAGAATATATTTTGACAGCTCTCCTTGGATGTATTGGCTTCAAAAGGTACCCAGAAACAACGAATGAGGCGGATCTGTCAGCTGTGTTTTCTGGAGCATGCCTGCCCCAAACAATTGTCATGCCAACCGACACAATAATGATTATCATGTCTTCAAACGACGATATTTTAACAACTCTAACTGCAAAAAGGGATTACTCCTAGTTTGTGTTCATAAGGTATTGTCATTGCCCTAGAACAGGATTCTTCCTTTTGTTTGTGGCAAGTGAATATGTACTAAATCATGTAAGTACACCATCGGGTAGTTAAGATTTAAGTACCTTTAAAGGTCTAAAATTAGAACACGGTCCATCAGTAGATAGTGCTTCGCCTTCCTGATGTTAAAAACTACACTATTTAAGAAAGCTTATATTGTCTGAGATTGATGTCAGCATCTGGTAGCTTGGCCTCACACAGTTCCTAGCTATAAAATCAGAAGGTAACAAAAAAATTGGCAAACGGTTTATGAAAATTTACACCGTTTTATGGATGTTCTCGGTAAATTGAAAGACTGTGACAGATATTAGCAATGAAAGAGTCTTGCCCCGAATCCCTTGCTTCTCATGTAAGGTAATATAATAAGAGGCTGGGACTTGAAATATCCTAAGAAAACATAGGAAGAGCAGCCTGGTTTAAAGTTGAAATAGAAAAAAAAATAAGGATTTTTCTATGTAAGCAATCCTTTACCTTCAGCCTTCAAAATGTGTTTTTCATGCATAAGAGATGATGCTTGTTCCTTTATTAAATCATATTTGTTTAAATTTGTTAAATAAATACTGGGATTAAAACAGAAGTTACGTTAAAATAACAGAAAATGGAAAAATTAATTATTAGATAAAGAAAATACCCACAAAAAAGTGATGCTTTTAAATGTGGATGCTTTAACTACCTAAAGTCAATAAGGAGACTATTTTATTGCATTTCTGGTAAGTAGATCAGTGCTTAGCATATGGTATGTGTTCAGTGAATATAGTTGTTTTCCTTTCTTGCTGTTTGTAGCAAGTGCTTTTTCTAGTCATTGAGCTTCACATTCTTTGTTCCAAACCTGTGTCACACCAAGGACGAGTTACATACTGCTAATCAGTAAAGATGAAATTTCTGTATGACCTTTTCTGTACCATTCCCTCAGAACACTATAATTTCTCAGCTCCAATGGACAATCGGACAAAACAACAGATTAATTTATTTAAATTCCATTTAATTTGTGTTCCAAACCATTTATTACGTATTTAATAATTTAAGTAGGGAATACGGAGTCACTGGGAGGTTAAGAAACAAATCCAAGGTAACACAAAAAGTGACAGGGTAGGGCTTCTACCCACTAGACTATAGAACCTCTCATGAAGTCTCCATCTCTCATGTAGTATTCCTGGATACTTAAACATATTTAATTGCCTTTCTTTTCTTATTCCAGAGTGGAATTTGCCCAGCAACTGTGTTTGTCGCTACTTAGTGATGTGTTTATCTTGCCCTCCTGAAAAGATGGGCCTTCATTGTTTTGCATTTTCATGTCAAGGTGTTACTCAACTGCTAACGGTGCCTGCTCTTCATATCTTCAAGTCAATATGTCATCTAAAGTTAAAATTTTAAGGGTTACAATTTAAAGTACTATACCAAGTTATGTACAGACAGTTAGCAAATGTCTTTGGATGACATTGTTGGTTCACATGTGTTTCAATTCCTAAAAATCCAAAATTTTAAAGGGCTGCTATTTGCAAGTCAAAAAATATGTACTTTGAGGCACCTGGGTGGCTCAGTCAGCTGGGCGTCTGACTCTTGATTTTTGATTTAGGTCAGGATCTCACAGTCATGGGATTGAGTCCCGTGTCAGGCTCTGTGCTGCTTGGGATTCTCTCTCTCTTCCTCTCTCTCTGCCTCTCCCCCACCCATACTCATTTGCTTGCTCTCGCTCTCAAAGTAAATAAATAAACATTTAAATAAAATAAAATAATATAAAGTAATTAAACAAAAATATTTCCCAATGCTTTGAAAAGAACAGAATATATAAAGTCAGTCATGCAAACACACTCTAATGAAGCTTTAATCTGTGCTTCACAAATACAATTTTATATAGACTATGAACTCCTAATCCACCATTTTTAGATGTGGCACTTACTACTTTGTTTTTGTATTAGCTTTTTAAGAGAATAATTCATTTTAACTTTTAGGCTGAATAAAATCTGAGCCAAAGACCATGCAAGGACAACTCTGATGCATGGGATAGAAAAATGCAGGTGGCAAGCTTTTAATAAATTAGTTAATGTAAAAATATCTTCATTGATTTGCAGATTCTTTTGAGTTGTCTAAATAATCATATATTCTATAGAAAATATTTTTTTGTCTTTTGGTTTTCCATTCATATTCTTATTTTATTACATTGGCTAGGGCTTGAACACAACGTTGAACAGTATAACTAAGAAGAATCTTTTTCTTGCTACTAGCTTTCATGAGAATACCCTTAATAACTTATCATTCTAAATGGTTTTACAGTGGTTTAGGTATATTTCCTCTGGAAGCAGCCTCTGATACCTCTGATATTTCTTGCTGGATAATTTTTTAAGTTTAAAAAATATTATTAAAAATAAAATTTAACCTATTAATTTGAATACATATTAAATATACAACTGAAAATAACATTAAATTGGGCACAAAAATGCCTATAGTGGAGAACTAAAATGACCCATAAAGTTACTACCATTAGTCCTGAAAAGTAGTAACTGCCCAAATAAAAGGTGTAAGAATGCAACTTTATTTTTAAAGAAAACCAACTCAGACAGATCAAGATCACTGGATGTTTTTTAAATAGTAATTTAAAGTTGTTTTTCCACATCTTCGACGGGCACACTAGCTTCAATGCTACCTTGTTCTAACGAAGGTATACTAACACTATATTTCAGACACTTCAAAAATCTTTTTTACTATTTTACCATAAATAAATGTAAACATCTCTTTTTTGGTTTATATTATTCCATTTAGAATTTTCCACATTCAAATTACTCTCGGAAAGTGATTTTCAAAAATAATACTCGGTTAAAAACATATTTTATTAGTTGTATTTCAATTTTCCTCACCCAGAATATCTAAGATGAGGATCCTCATATTTGATCCATTAACCTGAAGCTGCACGTGTCTCTAGGGATCAGTCTATATCCTAAATGTCCTGACTACTGAATTACTTAAACTGTTACATTACTCCTGTATCTGTGTTTAGGATAATGCAATTTCATGCATCCATATTGACAATGTTCCAAACAGCATGTGAAAAAAAATTAGTCACAGGAGCTATGGATTTCATTTTTAGTAGCAACTTACCTAAAAAAATTTTTTTTAACATTTTATTTACTTTTGAGAGACAGCGAGCAGGGGAGGGGCAGAGAGAGAGAGGGAGACACAGAACCTGAAGCAGGCTCCAGGCCCTGAGCCGTCAGCGCAGAGCCCGATACAGGACTCAAATCCATGATGGTGAGATCATGACCTGAGCCAAAGTCGGACATTTAAATGGCTGAGTCACCCAGGCCCCTTTTAGTAGTAACTTCTTAACTTGTGTCAAGGAACTGACTTTGCTGTTGTCTCCACTGTGCTGAGAACAGGCAGCAGGGGTATGAGGAGAGGCTGCTCTGACACACAGGAGCTGTCACTGAATCTGCTATTAACAATGACAGCTTGGGGCACCTGGCTGGCTCAGGTGGTCGAGCACGTGGCTCTTGTTTCTGTTGGGGTCATGATCTCGCAGGTTTATGGTTTCAGGGCCCCCTGGCGGGCTCTGTGTGGCAGTGCGGAGCCTGCTTGCGATTCTCTCTCTCCCTCTGTCTCTGCTCCTCCCCACATCTCAAAATAAATAGATAAACTTAAAAAAAAAAAAAAAAAAAAAATATATATATATATATATATATATATATATATATTTAAAACAATGACAACTAACGGTCACTGAGTTCTTATGCCAGGTATTGTTCTAAGTGCTGTACATGGATTACCTAATTCAATTCTCATATCCTCCTTGAGGGAGGTATTATTATTATGATGCCCCTTTTATAGTTCTCCAAACTGCATCAAGGTGATCTTTTCAAAATCCAAATGTTACCTTTTTCTACCTCCCACCTCCACTTCATACTCTGCTCAGGATAAACATCCTAAAACAAACTCCTTACCATGGCTCACAGAGTTCTGCGAGCTGTGGGCTGTGGATTTTCTCTCTCAGCCTCCTATGTACCACATTTCCTCTTCCTGTTTCAGTTCCAAGATTTCTTTTAAGCTCTCTCAGGTACTATTTCATTTTCCCAATAGCACACTGCATCGCCTCTTATCCCTGATTTTCACATTAATTCCCTTTTTTAAGAGAACAGTTACTGGACAGTACTATGCTAAGTGAAATAAACCAGACAGAGAAAGATAAATAGTGCATGATATCACTTATATGTGGAATCTATTTTTTTTTAATTGAACTCCTAGGAACAGAAAGTACAAAAATGGTTTTCAGGGGCTGAGGCGTGGGGGAAATAGGGAGAGGGTGGTAAAAGTATACAGACTTTCAGTTATAAGATGAATAAATTCTGAGGATCTAATGTATAACATGATGACCAGATAGTTAATAGCACTGGACTATACAAATGAAATTTGCTAAAAGAGAACTTAAATGTTCTCATTTTAAAAAGTAAGAAAGAGAGAGAAAGGAAAACATACATTTATGTCAGGTCATAAACATGTATACAATGTATACAAATATCAAAGCATCACATTGTACACTTTAAATATTTTACGATCTTAGTTGTCAGTTCTACTTCACTGAAGCTGAAAAAAATAGATATAAAAAATAAAATTATCTAGGACTTAAAAAAAAAAAAAGAAAGCAGTTCACTCAACAACTTCCTCTGGTCTCCCCCACTCCAACCCCATCTTGTATCTCTAGCAAACATTAGGGGGCACAAACTGAATACCCAAACTCGTGCTGAGGGAGGGAGAGAGGGAGAGAGGGAGGCAGGGAACGACTATTTCCAATAATTTTCTATTGGCAAGTTGTATTTCATTTATTTAGTGTCATCTTTTCACGTTTTTGTTTTGTTTTGTGACCTTTGTCTGGAAGGATCATGGCTTTGAGGTCTTCCTAGCATCGTAGCTGCTGTGGAACGTACACGTCATGCTGTAAGATCTGAGAAGGAGCGAACCACTCTGGTTCTATTTTGACTATATGCTGCCAGAGGTACTTATCCTCCATTTTAACTCAGAAGGACAGAAGAAGGAACCTCTGTATGAAATTTGAACTCTATTTCTATTAAGAGAAATGTAGAGCCATCTTAGCCATTTTGTTCTTCTCCCTCCAAGTCTCACTTTTCTACAAATTTAGTTCTTTAAAATTCAATAATAGTGGACCCGGGCAGGCTTCTGAAGTGATAAATAGATGGGCATCTACCACAGATTTACATTCAATGATGTTTATGTCTTACGTCATTCCAATTTCAGGACAAAATGGCAACTAGTATTCAGCCTTGCCACATCACCTGTCCCCAGGTAAGCGAACATAAAGCCAAAATATAAATGTATCAGTTTTGTTTCAAAAATAGCAAACTGCTTTATTTTATTGCAAATGAAATATTGCTTTATTTTATTGCAAATGAAAATATTATCATGTCTTTTCAGATGTGAGTGTGTGTGAACAGACTAGTACTTTTAGTGTTGAAATTCTACCAGAATATGAGATAATTCTATGTTACACAAAATTTTAAAAATGGCAAATCTCATCATGTCTCTAAACATGTCAGAGAGTGGAGAAATGGAAAAGCATACTTTCTTTGTCTGACTTGGAGTGCTGAGGAACATAGAGGCACTTGCAAGTGTGTGCAATCATTCAATAAACTGGTTTCAGACTCAAAAAGACAACATAAGAGTCCCAAGTTCTTTCTCATCCCCAGTCAAATGCACGTACATGCTCACCTTAACTTCAAAGAATTTGTATTACAATAATTTTCCTAATTAAAACAACTAAGAACCTTATTAAGGAAGAGCTATATGTATATATTTGGAGAAAAAGTGCTGAAAACATAATTTTTTTTTGGATCTGTGATTCCGGATCCCATTTTATATACTGTGTGTGTGTGTGTGTGCATGCGTGACGGAACGGGATGCTCCATTATGAGTTTTTGTTTTAAGAGCCAGGGATGGCTCCATAGCCATATGGAAGCAATTCAGTGTAATGGGCATGCTGTCCAACTGTGTAGGCTTTCTTCCTCTTCACAGCCCAATTCAAATTATTTGTGACAATGGGTGAGGGCCAATGAAGTAAAAATTATTGGAAGCTACACCTGACAAAACATTTATCATTGCATACGGCAGGCATATGCACCCTAAAATTCTGGGGGTGTAACTAACGGTCATGTAATCTTGCAACTGGCATTAATGGCCAGCATCTGAAAATCTAAAAGCTAATAAAATAAAGTCTAATCATGTTTGTGTTACAAATAGGTAAGCCTTCCTTTGGAATGAAATTTCCAGGATTGAAAGAACAAAGAGTACTGAACATAAAACAAGCAAAAGGATTCAGAAAAATAGAAGTAAATTTTCAGTAAAGTATGTTAAGAATGTCAAATCGGAATATCTTATTTGGACCCACTCACCACTAAAATAGAATGAAAAGAGAAAAAAACTGTTTCTGGAACCCTCCTTACTAAAACACAAGAAATTCAAGAAAAAGTAGAACGATGCAAAAATTAATAAGAAAAATGAATCAAAAAGACATCACAAACTATACTTCAGAAAGTATATTTAAGTCTTGTGTGTTAAGAATTGTGTTTCATAAAAGAACACTCTAAGAGAATGAATGGCTGGGCGCAAATGTCCCAAATGTAGTTGGTGTCTCAGTGTATATGAATCCCTCTACTTGGAAATGCTTCGCTTTTGTGGAATGCTTTTAGTTATTGCCAGCATCTTAGCAACTCGATCTTGAGAGAGTGAATGGCATTTGAGCCAGGGACCTAGCTCTTGTGGGAGGTAAGTAGGGTTATGAACAGGCCTAGAAGACACAGAAAATCTAGAGAAAGATTACAAGGAAATAGTGAACTATGTAGAGAATTATTGGAAGGAAGGTGTCCATTACAAATGGCCCTGGGTTGGGGTGCCTGGGTGACTCAGTAGGTTAAGCGTCAGACTTCAGCTCAGGTCATGATCTCGTAGTTTGTGAGTTCGAGCCCCACGTCCGGCTCTGTGCTGACAGCTCAGAGACTGGAACCTGAGCTCAAAAATAAATAAACATTTAAAAAACAAAAGACAAATAGCCCTGGGTTTGTGACTCAATCACTAATATGGTATGAGACCTTGGATTTTCTGCTTGTGCCTCAATTTTCCTTATATCCAAAATGAGAGTAATCGTTGCTAGTTCACTTCATTGTAAAGATAAAATGAGATTAAATAATACATTAAAATATACATTAAAATTAAGAGGCTGCGTGTAAGATATTACCATGGGGTTGTAACTTTGCGGCATCTGGAATCTCTTCCGACCCACACTTAGCTCCCTGGGCACATACTTCTACATACTCCTTACAGAGTTTTGTGGGAATTTCTGGCTCATCCTTTCTGCTAATGAAGTCATATTTTCCTTTCTCTCTGTAACTATCAGGAAATTCAAACATCCCGTCCCCATCGCATAAGGTAAAAGTCAGAAAGCTATGGTTGACCACAAGTTTTACTGTGCCCATGTTCCACAATTTCACTTAGCTTCTATTGTATGGGGAAATTACCTAAGCTTTTTTTTTTTTTTTTAATTTCAGTCAGATAGGCATCACATAAACCAGCTTGCTTTGTAAAAACAAAAAACAAATAGAAATTTTTAAAGTAGCGTTATTTTATTATGTTATTTATTTATTATTAGGAGTTATTAATTATTTTATTATGAGTTATTAAAATTATTCTGATTTTAATAACTTCACATGAGAAAATATAATTAAGATTGCAAGGAAAAATACTCTTGTGTGAGGAACAAAAAGTCACATGTTATTGCGGAGAAAATTAAAGAGGAGACATTTCTCAGACCAGATTTTCTTGGCAGCAACAGCCAAATCTCATCGTTGTTTTGAACATTTTTGCAGAGCTCTAGCGTTTATAGTTCACAAAAAGTACTACAGGAGAAGTTTTCACCTCAAACCTTTTCACGGATGCTACTTCAAATCTTCAAAACTGCTGACTTGGACCTTAATAGGGTTTGGGCCGGAAGAAAAGAGAATTTTAAAAGTTGTTCTCTGGGGTCTGCATGTACCGAAGGTCGAATTGTTATGAGGGTTCTAAGAAGAAGCAGTTTTGCCTGGGGATGAAGATTATGAGCAAGTAAATGGGTCCTCTTTGTCTCAGTTTGTCCTCGATGGGGACAGAGTAAATGAAGATCAACAGAGATAATATACACAGTGCGTCAGAGATAGCACTTGGCAGTCAATATCACTTTTTGTACTATTATTAATATCTATTGTTAAGAAGGATTGGAATATGCAACAAAGCTAAATCTTATACAAGAAGAATATATGTGCATATGTTTAGCCTCCAATCACATACCTGCAAGGCATTACGACAAATCCTAAAAATACAGAGAAATGTGAGAAAAATGATCTGCTCCAGAGAAATGTACCACCTTGCAGAAACTGTAGATATACATAACAAAAATAAACCCGAGGTGGGCAAATATCAGTGGGCAAAAAGTGCTACAAGAATTCAAAGGCGCTCATCACTCCCAGAGTATTTTTTAATTTTTTTCAAAATTTCTTTTACAATATATAATTGGAACAATTGTTTAAAAGCCATATCTCTGATTCTAACAGGTGTATAGGTTATAAAAGTGACCAATAATTCCCAGTACGAATAGCTAGAAAGCATTCCAGCGTTACTTTGTAGGACTGTGTAGAGGATGTTCATATGCAGAGTAAGGATTGTCAGAAAGTGCCTATGTTTTCAGAAAGCAAGCAACCACCCTCAAGGCAAATAGCATTCCTCCAGCCACTCTAATTCGACTTCTAGCCCCATTATTCCACCAATACAGCTTGCACTGAGATCTTGATGAGATCTCCATGCTACCGAATCCAGTAGAGCAAAGAACCAAGCCAGAGAGGTTACAAGGTCTGAGCAATACTTAAAATCATATTGAGATTTTGGCTTGAGAACTGGCTCAGTAAAGACCATACTGCTACCATCTTGGAGCATAGAAACTTAAACATCAGTGGATTATTATACTGTTCACATAGTTCCATTTAAAATTCTTAAATTGCTTCTGCTGGTGTTCTGAGATTCTTCATGAATTAAGGACACTTCCTAACAACATTGGCACTGTGTCACGTAAAGGTAAGCATCACATGGATCTTACGGTTTATGTAGAGAATGCAAAAAAATCCACAGATGTATACTTCTTCATGACCTATGAGCTCTGTAAATGTTTACTGAACATTTATTCTTTGGAGTTTTTCTTAATTCAACAATAACCTTAGTGGTTCATTTCCAAAAGACGCAGAAGTTTGTCAAAAGTAAAGTACTATGCAGCTATCAATGTTCTTATAGTAACAGACTATTCTGCATTTGTCTTGCATTATGTTTGTAGAAAGATATGGGAGAAGGTATAATTTGAGTACAAAATTCGGAATTTATGTTGCGCATTAGGGATTCCTGTGCCCCTTTTCTGGTTCTCAAAAGGAGGGACTATCTAACTACCATGAGCACGGTCCTACCCACCCACCAGAGGTCCATTGTTGGGAAAAATCTATATCTTAAACAAGACAAGACTAATGAGAATCACGTATGAAGGACTCATAGCCTCTCCCAATGGCCCTTAAAACCATGCCTTTCGGATTTGTTCACACACAGGAACAAAAACTCAACCAGTTTTATATAAATTCCTGTATTTTAATTTCAGTCATTAAATTACAAAATATTTTAAGTAATAGCAATTTTTGTTCATTGGTAATGATGGCCACCTAAATTCAATATAGTAAATAATCTCCTAGGGCTCATAAATCACTTGGGCATTTAGAAAAATATCCTAAATTTTAATTTTTAATTTTTTTCACTCCAAAACTTCCTTACAAAAAAATCAGTTTGAAGCCAGTTGTCAGGATTCCCTACACTATGAATCCTAAATTTGGCTAATTAATTATAATAAAAGTAAAGATTCCTTTAATGATAATATAAATCTCTCTATAAGATCTGTTATAATCTGGCATGATTACGGCTATAAAGAATGGGCTCATTGACTCTTGAAAGCAAATTACTGATTAAGTGCTTTTAGCTTGTTCTCCTTGAAAAATCTCCAAAGCACATAAATTCCCAATAGTCACAGTATAATAACTGATATAAATTTTGACAAGTATTTATCTTGCAGTATTTGCTACCTGTCAACTTTTATGAAATCACAACGTTCAATGGGTCATTTTGAGCAAAGTAACTACACTCTTTTTATAGATACTAACAGCACTAACAGTTAGCATGTTAGCTTCCCATTAAAAGAAACCTCCTATGGGCAATTAAACTTGACCAAGCTTTCATTTCCATGCTTCTTAAGTACACGAAACTACTGACTTATGCACTTAGTTAAACCTGTACTTATTGAATCTTACTGCAGCGTTCTTCAGCCCAGTTTTCTCTTATGTTCTCTAAAGCAGTGGTTTTCATAGGCAACCTGAACTAGAAGCACCATCAGTATTATGTGAGAAATGTAAATTGTCAGGTGCCACTCCAGAAATGAATCAGAAACTCTGGGGATGGGCCCAGAAACACATGTTTCAACAAGCCCTGTAGGTGATTATGATGCCAGCTAAAGTTTGAAAACTTTGCTCTAGAGCAAAAAGATGTTCTCTTGCTATAAAGAAAAGATTTTAATCCCTTAGTTTAGAGCAGTAGATGTTGTCAAGTCCTGTGTTTCTAAGCCCAAGATGCCATTACACTTTATAGAATATATCGGAATTCTTTACAGATGGTATCAATTTAAAAAAATTTTTCAGTTCATGAAGATTTTACAATATGGAATATTCTAATAAATGTTAAAATAGAGATGTGTATTTGAGTTTTAAAAGAAAAATTGTGCTTTAAAAGAAAAATGCGGGGGTGCCTGGGTGGCTCAGTCGGTTGAGTGTCCAACTTCGGCTCAGGGATCTCACAGTTCCCATGTTCGAGCCCCATGTCGGGCTCTGTACTGACAGCTCAGAGCCTGGAACCTGCTTCAGAGTCTGTGTCTCCCTCTCTGTCTGTGCCCCTCCCCTGCTCATGCTCTGTCCGCCTCTCTCTCTCTCAAAAATAAATAAACATAAAAGAAAAATGTGGTTCTTTTAAACAGTATGATATAGAGATAAAAATAAATAATAAATAATGTCTTGTCTGTCATAATTTCAACAAGTTCTTTCCTATAATCAAAGAAAACAGGGCTAATTCTAACCTTTGCCTGTAGTGCTATTTAAACCACTAGAGCCATATCTGCATAGTGAATGAAAGAACAAAATAGGTAGAGATATTCCTACACAAAGGCCCTCAGAAGCGAGTTGATAAGATTATCTCAAAACATAGAGAGAAACTGGTTTATTTTGCTAAAAGCCCCCGCGGCACAGCCTGTGATATCAGAAAAGCAAAGATCTTTAACAAAGAGAGCGAAGAAATGGATTTTAAAAAGATATGCCCCTCAATTTCTACATTGATTCATGATACCAAAAATAAAATGGGGAAGTGGGGATCAAGTTTATAAGATGATGTATTTTGATTATTCTTTTAATTAAAACAAATACTTCATTTTAAGGAGATGCATTTTACATCCTATATAATTGTTATTGCAAGCATTATAAGGCTGTGGGTCACGAATTTCCTTGCTTCATTTAGGAGTTTAGTAAAGTCCACATTTGGGGTGTGAGGTAATTAGTGTGATTCCTACTTCATAGCAGATCTCCTACTGGAATGCCAATCTTTTGAGAATTTTTAAAATTTAAGGAGAGAAACTACTTTTATAGCACAACATAGAACTTGCATGAATAATTCATATTTCACAGATGTCACTGTCATTCTGGAAAAAAACACTTTATATGTTTTTTTAATGCACTTAAAGAGAATGATAGACTGTGTAGTTGTCAAATTTTCAGTTATATTAGGAGGGAGATCATAATACATCAAAAAAATAAATATCACAGTATGAGTTAATAAAGTAATGTGGCTGAAATAAATAACGGAAGTATTTATAGCAAATTTAACTATCCAACAGCTGGCTCAACCCATTAAGTCAATTTCACGAAGCTGTTCTAATTTAAATTCATTCACCGTAGAGAAAATCTGAATGCAATACCTGAGACTGTGCATTAATGTTGGCTCCTTCCTTAACGAGAACTTTGACAACTTCTGCTTGTCCAGCCAAAGACGCAATGTGAAGAGCGGTGTTTCCCTTCTGGTGTGGAGAAACAAAAGAGGAAATATTGAAATATTAGAGGTTTCCAAAGTTTGAAGACATTGAATGTACAGGCATTTTCAATTTTGCTGATTGATTATGTCAAGTGGTTAAAGCTTGTCATTCTTTTTTTTTATTATTATTTTAATGTTTTATTTATTTTTGAGAGAGAGAGACAGCGTGAGCAGGGGAGGGGCAGAGAGAGAGACACAGAATCCAAAGCAGGCTCTAGGCTCTGAGCTGTCAGCACAGAGCCCAACACAGGGCTCGAACTCACGAACAGTGAGATCATGACCTGAACTGAAGTCGGATGCTTAACAGACTGAGCCACCCAGGTGCCCCTAAAGCTTGTCATTCTAATCAAGATAGTAGCCCACCTTGGAAGGGAATAAATTGTCTACCATCAAAACACTGAGCCTCCCATATAGTGTTTTCCTTTTCTATCCTTCACAATTCTGGCGAGGTGTTGGACCAGTCTATATTTTGGCAATCATGTGTGCATGAGGTGTTAGAAATCCAGGTTAACTGGCCATATTCCTAATTTATTCCAGCACTCTTTTTGTCCACCCCTGATTAGACTAAAGCCCCAGCTCGAGGCTTGAGTGCCTGCAGCCTTGCCTCTCTGCATCTCTTACAACCATATTATCACACTCCAGCCTAGGCAACAGCTTTGATTCTGACTAATTACTGTTTTTCTTCAAATTACAATTTCACCTTCTAAAGACAAGATTTGTCACCAGTGACGATATTTGAAAAAAAAAAATATATATATATATATATATCTGTTGTTTCCGGGTTGCCTGAATGGCTCAGTCAATTGAGGATCTGACTCTTGATTTCAAAGACTCAAGGCTCTTGATTTGAAGGTCGTGGGATTGATCCCCCATATAGGACTCCGAGCTGAAAGTGGAGCCTCCTTCATTCTTTCTCTCCCTCTGCCTCTCTCCTCCACTCTCTCTCTCCCTCAAATAAAATAAAATAAATACTTAAATCTGTTGTTTCTGAAATGACTCCCTACAACAAAGTTTAAATATATTTTAGTAAAAGGGCTATCAATAAAAAATCAATAGTTTCTAGTATGCCAAACATCCTGTACAGCTCTTTAAAAATGAGTCCAATTGCCTTACAAGCACACATTATAGTGACAAAATCTATTTTTTCCCAATAACTCAATCCATGATCCAAAATCTCCTTCCAATTACAGTATAAAAGATTCTGAATATTCTCTTACCAAGTTAAATGAATCCATTAAAAGATATAACAACTTCATTAAAGCATGAAAATTACATGTCCATTTCCACTGAGAAGTTTACTACATCGATACACTTTTTTAAAAATGAATTAACCTTAGGAAAATAGGTGCTGTCGTCTACACAGGATTATATTAATCTAGTCTCTACAGGAATCAAAGAAAAAAATGACAAAAATATTTGAAACAAAGTACACAGAATTCTCCAGTCTTGTTTTTGGTAAGTCCCTAAAAGAATCAGTTCGAACTCTGCCTAGTTTAGTGGAAAGAGCTTCAGTTACAGTTCTTCATGGTCAAGAATCTTGGTGTTCCAGCAAACCTCTGCACTGTAGAACCATTCAAAATAACTTGAAATCATCTCCTCTTTTCCAAGGAAATAAATTCTACCAGCATGAACATTACCTTCGTGGCAGAATCCACAGAGGATCCCTCTTCCCAGCAGCTCCTGAACCAGGCCCACGTGGCCCTCCTTGGCAGCCAGATGGAGAGCGTTGAGTCCATTCTGAAAGGAGAAGCAAAGGAGTCCTCAGAAGTGGAGTAACAGTTGTGCACAGTAGCTGACTTTTATGCAAGTATTTAACCCAGAGACTAGACAGACTCTGGTTTCTGCATTGTATTTTTTCTTTTTGCATTAGCTTGAAGCTATTACATTCGGAGAGACTAATTTCCAATGTTTTTGATTTAGAGAGGCAAAGTAGTAAATATTCATTAGAGTTGTGGATTTGCCAACTTTATCTCAACAAACTATTTTTTAACTAAGAAATATCTAAATACTTTTCTAAGAAGAGAAAAAAAAAGGGCAACTGTATCATTTATTGCATCAGTCACAAGTAAAATTCTTTCCAGTTTCTAGAACACTGAGTTTAAATCAATTTTACTTTTTAACAAATGAGAAGGAAATATCTTTTTCATAAAAAGTGATTCAAAAGCCATAGGACAATTTCTAAGGTAACAAAACTTTGCAATAACAACACTCTACTTAAAAGACATTTAGCACTATGTCACTAATTTGTCGTGGGTTTTTCCCTAAGAATTTAAAATTTATCTTATAATCTCTGGTAGTGATGAGGCAGCATAAGGCAAGCTGAGGGCAAAGTACAGGCTAACAGCACTCCCCCCCAACTCCTCCACCCCCAGGTGGGATATGTGTGATATTCCTCAGACACTCCAGGCTGCTCAGGAACAAAAGAAAGGAAGGAAAACAAATGATTGACTGAAAGAGATCACAGTCATGCAGGACGGGAGTCTCCTTCAGTTTATGGATAATTTAGTAAACTCCAAGAAAAAGACAATCTTATCCATAAGCTAATCTCCAGAAACCTATAGACTTCATTTCCTGGAGCCCTAATATCACCTTCATCAAGATGTAAGGGAGCTAAGTGCTTGAAAAATTTCTGTGGGAAACAAAGGCAAATGAAAAATTAAATTCCCTTAGTGCCTACAGCCCATTGACGAGTCCTTGAGACAGGCAGAGTGACCTTGCTCTGGGAGTTTGGCTGCCTCAATGGTGACACTTGCTAATGGCAAAGAGAATTTTGGCTTAACATTATCTTGACCCCCCAGGATCCTGTAAGTCTCTTTAAACACATAAAAATTCCTTTGCAAACCTCCTTTAGCTTTAACCCCCAAGTATATGTTGGTAATTATACTCCAAGCATATGGCCCCTGATATATATCTGAAGGGTCACATGATTGAGGTTTTACTAAACAGTAATAAATGATGTTTTCCTAACAACAGCTAGCCCCTCGATGTCCCGGAAACCTTGCTTCCAAAATTCCTTAGAGATTTACACTGTCCCTAACCCCATCCCAACCTGAAGGTAGGTAATCAGTCAGTCCCTCTTCACAACCCCAGTGCAGCTCTTTCTGCTCACGGGTCCTGTCCCCATGGTTTAATAAAAATCACCATTTTTGCACCAAAGATGTCTTCAAGAATTCTTTCTTGAGCTTCGGCTCCAAACCCCACTATCACCCCCAATCCTCATCATTAGTACATGATATCTGATTCACATCTAAATTCCTGAAAAATTACTCATCATAACATTGAAAAAACTCATTGATAATTTTACCAAATATGGCTTCTACATACATTATACTGACCTCCTCCAGAAAGTACTTAACCAGTCAATCAGGACTTTTCTGATCAGAGCCCAGGAGGTAATCTGGGGCCTCTCCATTTCCCCAAAGGAAGCCAAGATAATCTGCATGATAAAAGTCCCTGTTCTCCCCCTAAGGGAAAGTGACCTTGCCTGGAACATTTCTTTTCTTTTGCTAATAACGTTCTTGCCCAACCCTCCTTCCTATAAAACCTTCCATTTTGTAACACTCCTTGGAGCTCTCCCTCTACTTGTTAGATGGGATGCTGCCCATTCATTCATTGTTTAATAAAGCTAATTAGATTTTCAACTTTACTCAGTCAAATTTTGTTCTTTAACACATATAAGGAGAACAAAATACATCTACAAATTGCTTTATGGCAAATTTCCTGTTTATGGTCATTGCATTTCTTAATGATTTTCTTATGGGAAGCCTTCAAGCTTTTATATCTGGTTCAAAAATAAGGTAATATTTGTTTTTCTTCTTTGCAAAACATGGTCCTGCTTTTTCAACATTTAACTTTGAGTAGCCGATACAGTTGTACCATCAATACATGCATGTCATGGTTTCTATATATTTACTGGCATAAGATAATACGAATTAAAGTACCTTCAAAAATATTGTATTCCTAGAAAATTTAACAATGAATCGACAATATAATAAAGTCTTTAAAAAGACAGTTTTATGACTCCTGCGAATAAGCATGCATGCGAATAATGTTAACTACACACAAATGATTCAACAAAAATTATTTTCCATTCCCTATACCAGCCCAAAGTTGTTTTCTGATTTATTCAAAGGCCTGTCTCTTTGGTAACAGGAAGTGAAGAACTTAATTTAAATAGATGGAAACCACTTCACAAATAGTAAACTCATTCTGACACAATGAAGGGCAAGCAGTATAATCTTTTATTTAATTTGAATTTTTAAGGAGATAATTAACCTGATATTTTAGAGCCTTTAATTTTTCTTATATCTTTTTATTCTATATAAAAAAGCATGACATCTGATTAGTTTTCCTGAGTTGTTTACTGGAAGAAATCTTTTACTCTGTATAATGAGCCATTACATAAGTGTTTTTTAAGTTGGATCTGTTACTTCAGTCCTTAAGAATCAAATGTTCCAATTACTGAGAGTCGTTAGATGGCCTAGCCAACTAATATTTAAATATTAAGACTTAAATATTAAATATTTACATATAAGATGTTTACTATAAGAAGTTGCGTTCCCTTTTTCTCAATTTTTACCTCTGCCTCCATCTGAAGTTTCCACCTAACAGGTTTGAAAGGACCTCTGAGACATCCAACCCAGTGATTTACCTAACACTCCGCCTGCCCAGGTCTGATAAATAGTACCTACTTGATAAATATTGTTGGATAGAATGAATGAATCTAAGGAGAGCAGAAAGGGAATATTTTGGTAAAGTCTACATTTATAAATAATCAAAACTATTTAATATATTTGAAAGGAAAAGATTGAGTAGTCCCCAAAGTTTATAAGCTTTCCATTAATCAAGACTTTTATCCAAGTGGGACTAGAGATTATTGGTTTGGAGATATATTTTCCAAGTGCTTAAGGCCAAAACAATTCCAGGGCAGGAGGAGTCCAGGATTTGAATTGTCATTGTCACCAGCTAGACGTTAAGACCTGACCTTTACTGCCCACTTGCTGGTACTCCCCAACCTGTGTACCACATTTTTCTTTAAGCTCTTCTTTCCAGTTTATCCCTTAACTCAGGCAACTAGAAAATGAAGCCACTCCTTGAGCCATGGGACTGCCCTGATGAGACCTCCAGCCACCAGACCACCCAGACCAACTTGAGTGTAACTCTGACTCGTGCCTGCATAGACAGGCCTCAGAGTGACCTCTAGAATGACAAACAACTGCCTTTACCTCATTATAATGTGGTAGAGCCCCTCCATAAGGAATGTGGCAAAAACCTCATGACAAGGGAATGTAACCTGGCTATGTGGGCAAGTGTGACAGTCCTCACTTCTGGAATATAGACCATCCATTCAGACTGCATGTTACCATATATTGGAGACAAAGGAGCAAAAATTGTACAGAAGGCACCCCTCCCCCGCACTGAGTTTGGGGTTCAGCCTTTTGGATCTTAGCCTGCTGATCCCGTGCTGGTACAAATAAAGCTGCTTCCTGGAAAGAAAAGCCTTGATGTCTCCACTCTGGGTGTGACTCACCACAACATGATGTGGGGGCTCACCCAGGAGGTGGAGAGTGTTTCACTTCCCTTGTCACTGGGGATCAAAACTCAGGGCACTGGAAGAGATAATCTCACCTGGTGTCCGTGGACAGATTGATCCATAGGAGACTAGCTCCTCCTTTGCAATGGGGCAAGGACCCCAGATGCACAAAGGAACCTGGTGAGGCCCAGGAACCAGCTCATGGAGCAGAGCCCATCAGACTAGTAAGAACCCAGATTCATTTTGGTAGACCTGACCCTAAGAGACAGAAGGGGAGCCTGATCACCTCCCAGAGTTGCCTGAATATTTCCATAAGGAACATAAGGTGTTGGGCCCTGGGCAGCGGGTTGGAGTCATTGTGTGACTGTGTGAATGAGAGGAACAGCGGAAAGTTTCCAACCTGACCAATGGGCCTAAGGAGTCCCCATCCTCAGCTCCTTGGTGAGCTCATACAGCTTAAGGTGGTGTCAGACTTCCTGGGGAGTCTGATCTGGTTCAGCGCTTGATACTGGACCCACCAATGCTAAGAGGTGCCTGAAATATCTCTGAGAGAAGAGCGTCCCGAAACAGACAAAGCAAGTGTGAGTCCTCTCCAAATTAGTCTCTCCCTTCCCTAAGGGAGTAAGTTGTAAATTGCCTGTTAGGGGGAGGAATTGGGAGGAAAGCAGAGAAAACTGACTGTCCTAGAGTGTATGTTGGGGAATTTCAAAAAGGATATTCAGGAGATTATGGTGTGAAATTAACTCCTGGAAAACTCCAGACATTTTGTGAAATTGATTGGCCATCGTTTGGGGTGGGCTGGCCCTCCAAGGCTCACTTGAGAAGGAACTAGTTGGCCGAGTGTTCAGGGTCATTGTAGGGGATTCAGGCCACCCCAACCAATTTCCTTACATTGACTGTTGGCAAGACCCGGTCCTAGCCTGGCCACCTTGCCTAAAAGTCTGTATTGAAGAGAACTGTAAAGTTATGGTGGCTCATGTCATGGCTTCCTCCAAATGCCAACAAAAACTGAAAATCCCATACTGCTGAGAAGGCCTGAGGGAACCCCACTGCCATGTACCCCACTGTACGCCTCACTGCCACCTGTACCTCCTACCATCCTGGCTGTGGAAACCCCACCAGAGCCTGCGCCTAGTCCGGAGGCCTCACCATCTGTAGCACCACCAGCCTCTCCAGATGTGACAAGCTCACCCAGATCACCAGTCCTAACCCCATACGCCTCTCCTGGAGGGTGCTTAGATCGAGCCAGTAGAGACAGTCCCTCCCTGCAACAACACTGGAGAGCCCTTCAGATGTCACTGAGGGAAACTAGGGGACCCATCTATTATGATCAGGAAGGCCAGATTGGAGAAGGCCAGCATGTTTTGGTGTACCAACCCTTTACCACTACTGACCTCCTAAATTGGAAGCACCATACTCCCTCCTATACAGAGAAGCCCCAGGCTATGACTGAACTAATGCAGTCCATAATTCAAACCCATAAACCTACCTGGACAGACTGCCACCAACTCCTCCTGACCCTCTTTGACAGGGAGGAGCATTGCAGAATTACCCAGGCGACCCTAAAATGGTTAGAGGAGAGTGCCCCAGCTGAATCGCTAGACACCCAGGCTTACAGTTGGGCTCACTTCCCTGGGGAGGATCCCAAATGGTCGACCTCAAGTGTAGGTGGAGGCTTGCAAGGACTGAAGGATATCAAGAAACCCTTCTAAATGGCATGAAGAAAGGGGGGGGGAAGCCCATAAATATGAATAAAACATCAGAAGTACTCCATGGACCCGAGGAGAGCCAAGCCAGTTCTATGAGAGACTATGTGAGGCATTTTGTCTCTACATCCCTTTTGATCCAGAGGTGCCCGTTAACCAGCAGATGGTCAATGTGGGATTCATAGGTCAGGGCCAAAGGGGACTTCAGCACAGAAGGCAGAGCTCATCGCACCAACCTGAGCCCTCCAACTGGTGGCAGGGATATGTGTTAAGATATACACAGACTCTAAGTATACCTGCACCACCCTCCACATACATGGGGCTTTATATAAAGAGAAGGATCTAATAAACTCAGGAGGAAATACATAAAGTGTGGTAAGGAAATCCTCAAACTCTTAGACATTGTGTGGGCCCCTAAAAGAGTGGCAGTCATGCATTGTCAGGGATATCAAAGGAGAGACATTACGGCTGCATGGGGAAACCATAAGGCAGACTGAGATGCAAAGCTTGCAGACTCCAAAGGAAAAGCAGAATCAGTGGCTTCAATCATGCCCTGTTCCCTAGTCCACTGGCAGAATGGGACCCTAATTACTCACAACATGAGAGTACCTGGTTTAAGACTGAAAATGGAAGCTACCTCCCAGGTGGAGGGTGGAAATTTGAAGATGGCTGAGTAGCAATTCCTGAGGCTCTGGCTCCAGCTTTTGTCAAGCAGTTCCATCAGGAAACCCATATTGACCAGTCAACTCTTGAAACTACACTGAGCCGACATTTCTACGTCCTTCAACTCTCCGGCACGGCCCAAGCAGTGTGTGAGCAATGTGAAACATGTGCCCAGAATAACCCACGTCAGGGACCCACGGTCGCCTCTGGTGTGCAGTGTCGGGGAGCCCCATTTCAAAATATGATGGTGGACTTCACTGAGTTTCCCCTGGTCCAAGGCTATAAATATCTATCGGTCTTTGTATGCACTTTCTCAGGCTGGATGGAAGCCTTCCCTATTCACACAGAAAAGGCACATGAAGTGGCCCAACTTCTAAAAGAAATCATTACTCGATTTGGGATCCCTATCACTATAGGATCAGATAACAGGTCGGCGTTCCTGGCTGAGGTGGTGCGGCTGGTGGCAAAGGGATAAAAATCACCTGGAAGTTACACATGGCATACTGACCCCAGAGCTCTGGGAAGGTGGAATGAATGAACGGAACCCTGAAGCTGCAATTAAGTAAACTATGTCAAGAAGCGCACCTGCACTGAGACCAGGTGCTGCCAATCACCTTGTTAAAAATCAGGTATAACCCCACTAAGCAGACGGGGTTCTCCCCTTGCCAAATCCTTTATGGGTGTCCTCCCCCATTATCAAGGGCATAAGGGGGGGATCTAAATGAAATAGTCAATCTAACCCTAAAGCACTTTTACCCTAGCAAAGTAAATCTAACCCTAAACCCTAACCCTAACGGGTGCAGGTCCTTGGCTCTAGCCTAACAACCTTACACCACTGGGTTAGGAAGCAATTACCTGTGAGTCTGACCATAGATGCTCACCCCTTTAAACCAGGAGACGCTATATGGGTGAAGGAGTGGAATGTCCAACCCCTATATCCCCTCTGAAGGGGCCCATTCACTGTCATTTTGTCCACCCCCAGTGCAGTAAAGGTAGCCAAGGTGGGTCCCTGGATTCATCACAGCAGAGCGAAGCTAGCATCTCGAAACTGGGAGTCCATTCCTGGTCCATCAATGCCATGCAAGCTGACCATACAGAAGAAGCAATCTGCAACTCCAGAGGCTCTGGGAGATGGCAGCCCTGCTTTAGTCACTCCGGAAGCTGACTAATCTATGCATGGTAGAAGCTTGAAGAATCAATGATCTGGTAGAACAAATAGACTGTCCTTATTTTCTATATTTGTTTTCTTACTGTGATGCACTGTTACCTTGTTTCTCACTGTTATTGTGATTTTGCTCTACTTTTCACCATAGGATTGGCAGAGGTCGCCCCGGTTGCCTGGAAGTGTGGTGAGAGGTTTCTGTTAGCACTCAGCTACCCTTTGTGGATAAGAAGCTTGGTTGGTATTGGTTGCTTTTAATCTGGACCCCTTCTGTAGAACTAGATTCCTCATCATGTGACCCATGTGCATAACCAGGGAGGCACTTGGACCTTACTCTACGATATCCACCTACCCACCTCTCATGCCAAGGAAAAGTCCTGCAGATACAATAAGACCACCTATTCTATCTTGCTTTGACCTACAATATTCCCCCAGTGAAGAGTGGTTAGAATTCTGATCCCACCGAGAGGAGGGTAGGGAGCTTGGTCAGCTGGACACAAATTACTAACCCAAAAGGACTGGTGTCAATGCTGTTTGATGTATGTGCGGTTATAGGTATCGACCTAGAGGCATCTGTCATATGAAAAAAAGTGGGCACTTGTCATAGAGGGCCTAAGAACTCATTATATACTGTGAGAGTGAGAAAGCTTAGATTGGGAGTGGGAATACCAACTCAATGACAAATACATGTGAGGAAAATGGTTTATGTGCCTATATACCTGAGGTTTTATGCCCCAGCTAGATCTGTGTTTCATGGGCTACTTGGAAAAAAGAAGGCACAACAGTACTTCTTCCTATATCAGGTTGTCAATCAAAGGCCTGTGACCCTATTAATTTTACCATCATTAACCCAGGAGATTCCAAATGGCAACGGGGCACGCGAATTGGCATCCAGATCCATGGGCAAGGCAGAGACCCAGGGACTGTGCTATACTTCAAGAGACTCACTACTGCCCATCCAACCACATTCCAAGAAATCTTTCACTCCTTCTTCGAAGAAATAAGAAGTAGCCACCCTCCCATTTCAGTCACAGCAAGGAACTTGTTGCTAGCCCTAGCAGAGACTATAGCCCAGACTCTGAGGATCTCTTCTTGCTGGGTACATGGGGGATCAATGCCATGGGAGGCTAGAGAATTAGATCCCCATGAACTTTATGATGGAACAGAATACCCCAGTTCTACTATTGGAGTTTGACTCCTCAAAACCTCAATTATTGGGAAAACCTCCCTTGTCCGGTGGGGAAGAAAGCTCACCATCTATGATGGAAGCTTAATGTGCCTAGGCCAAAGATTATACAACTCAACTGCCCAGGAAACCCAATGGTGGGGGTTGCCAGATCACCCTGAGCCAGGTCCCCACCCCTTGTCTAACTTCTCTCATCTCCAAGAGGCCTGGGACAATATTGACATAGTCATTGAATGGAAGGCCCCAGGTGGACTATACTGGATATGTGGAAGGACAGCCTATACAATATTTCCCCCAGGCTGGTGAGGGCCATGTGTGCTGGAAACTGTTCATCCATCTTTCTTCTTGCTCCCACTTGCCAGAGGGGAACATTTGGGAGTGTGTCCAAGTGTACAGGGAACAGGAGACTCAAAAGAAATGACGTGCCCTACAAATTGGTAATTGGAAAGATGATGAAAGGCCTCCCGAGCATATAATCCAATATTATGGCCCTGCCACCTGGGCAGAGGATGCGTCCTGGGGCTACTGCACTTCCATTTACATGCTAAACCACATAATCAGACTGCAAGCAGTTGTAGAAATTATAACCAATGAAACCGCCAGAGCTCTTAACTTACTAGCCAAGCAGCAAACCAAAATCCGCAATAATATCTATCAAAATAACTTGGCTCTAGATTACTTGCTTGCTTCTGAGGGAGGAATTAGTGGAAAGTTTGAGCAACTGCTGCCTACAGATAGATGATGAAGGAAAAGCCATAGAGGAGATTACAGATTGAATGAGAAAGGTTGCTCAGGTCCCAGTCCAGATCTGGAAAGGTTGGGACCCTGGGGAGTTATTAGGAGGATTTTTTTTTTCACCTCTTAGGGGATTCAAAACCCTTGTAAGTATTATCCTCTTGATTTGGGGAGCTTGCTTAATCCTACCTTGCCTAGTTCCTCTAGTTATTGCCTAGTTCTCCAGCCTCATTGAGGTAATGGTCAAAAGAAAAGCAGCCACGCATGTGATGATGAAAATACAAACCTCTAAAGAAAGATGATACCCAAAATAGGGGGTCTGAGCAACAAAGGAGGGAATGTGGAGGAGTCCCTCTGTAAGGAATGTGGTGAAAACCTCAAGACAAGGGAAGGCAACCTAGCTATGTGCACGTGTGGCAACATTCCTAAGGACTCTGTAACACAGACCGCCATTAAGCGTGTATGTTACCATATGTGAGAGACAAAGGAACAAAAATTGTACAAAAGGCAACCCCACCCCCCACCCAGTTCCGGACTTGAGCTTAGCCTTTTGGGTCTTAGCCCACTGATCTCGTGCTGGCATGAATAAAGCTGCTTCCTGGAAAGAAAAGTCTCCAGTGTCCCAACTCTCTGTGTATGATTTACTGCTACGATAATACCAAAATTTCCACCATGGAGGAGTATAAGCCTCATTTACATAACATACAACGCACATGGCAAGTTTCCTTAAGGTGCATACATGGCCTTATTCCCACCTTTACATATGACAGGGCTTCCCTATCTCAGAAACTTCCTTCCGACTTTACCTCCCCCAACTCCACAGTATATAAGCAATCACTCTTCATGACCCCAGTGCAGCTCTTTCTGCCCATGGATCCTATCCCCGTGCTTTGATAAAATCACCTTTTATGCACCAAAGACGTCTTCAAGAATTCTTTCTTGGCCGTTGGCTCCAAACCCCCGCCACCACTCCGACACCCCATTGTTAACTAATCATCAATTCTTAACTGCTTAAAATGAGTGCTCCAGACTGGTTTGAAAGTGATCTCAACAGTGGCATTCTGAATATAACTTTCTATTATTTAAAATAGAAAAGTTTGAGAATTAAGATGTTTAAAAAGATATAAAATTTTCTCCAATTCCATGAGTGGCCAATTCTACTCTTCTCAATCTTCCCTTTGGGAGATCTTTCTCCTTGAACTCTATAGCACCTCAGCCAAACTGTAACTTGCGGTAGCCCAGACAGTTAGAACACAGACTTTCTTTTTTCGTGTTTTAACACATGTTGAGAATACATTTTATAAAAAATTGACAAAGCCAACAAGACAATATCTCAAATAGAATACAGCTGACACCGTCTAAAAACTTATAAAGTTCAAACATATATATATAAATATATTTTTTTAAGTTTATTTTGAGAGAGTGCACTTGTGCATGTGTGAGCAGGAGGAGAGGCAGAGAGAGGAGGGAGAGAGAAGAATCCCAAGCAGGCTCTGTTCTGTCTGCACAAAGCCCAACATAGAGCTCAAACTCTCAAACCATGAGATCATGACCTGAGCTGAAATCAAGAGTCCAGAGGCTTAACTGACTGAGCCATTCAGGTGCCTTCAAATATATATTTAAATTAAATATATTCAGAAGTTATCCTAAAGAAGACTCCAGTGCCAAACTATTTCCCTTAGTTTACTCCAGTTTTCTTTTCATGATTTCAAAATGTAGCTGACCTCATTTTCACAAAATAAACAGACAAAATGTTTAAACTCACACAACAAGATAAAACGTCCTCAATAATTGGCTAGCTTTCTTCTTAATTGATCACAAAGCCGAGGCTCTAATTTAAAAGGATTTTCTAAGGAAAAGCACCCTTTTTGGAGGTACAAAGGTCCTACTACAAATCACTGAAATTTAGTTGCATTTTATTGAAAACATAATCAAGAATGTGATTAAAATTTCTATATGAGGGAATAGTTGATAAACCCTACATAAGCTATAAATCAAATTCAGGATATACATGTGTCTTTAAGATTTCTGTAATACTAACCCTACTGCAAATAGAGTTGAAATAAAGACACGAATGATGGGTGACAAAGTAGTTATAAATGCTACGAATTTTTAATCTGCCTTCTTTTAAAATGCACTCAAATTGGGACTATCACATTATTGTCATCATATTGAATTAGCTGTAGGAAAGAGAGGACAAGCAGCTTACTTTCTGCTTAATGTTTTGTTTCTGGAATTTCTAACTCAAAATAGGTTTAATTAGCAATCGAATATCCTGGGTAATTGTTATCAGAAAAAGCAACTCGGCATCAATTAGACTCAAAAGAAAAATGTTTTATCTTGTGAATATGAGCTAATATATAAATTAATCATGCTTAAGTGAAAAGTGATAAGTAATCCCATCTAAAAGTACTATCGGCTAACTCCTAGAGAATACGTTTTGCAGGTAACCCACTTTGGTGAGTCCCTGAGGTCATGTTTCTAAAATTCAGATTTCCCACAGGAGCCATACTGACACGCTTTGGCTTCCCATGGTCAATTAGTAATACTGGCCTACATTTCAAAGGAGGGTATGTTGTTGTTGGGTATTCTTCACTTTGCCGAGAGAGGGAATGAGGAGGTGGACATGCCCAACTAGTCAGATCTTTTATATTTGGGTGCAAATACAGGGCAGGATCTAGAACTTTCCCAATAGTGCTTCCCACACGTATAGTGTTCGAGGCTCATAACCAAAACATAAAATATTGTCAGTTTCTGTATTTATTAGAACATTCCCCATGAGCTTACTGGGTTCTGGCCAAAGAGTCCTCTGAAACAATTCATATTTAACCGAAACAATAACTATTCGTTCTCTTAAATTAATATCAGGTTAGACATTCAGTTAGATCACCAGGAAACGATGTACCTGGAGTATGTTATCTCTATTCCCTACAGAAATGGGACTTCACTGAATTAGAAAATATTACTACATATTTGGCTTGTACGTAAAGCGAACATAAGAAATATCTATTTGAACAATATTATATCCCTGTGTTTGTTTTATATGGATTTTCTGGATTAACTATTGTTGAAATTAATAACAGGGAAAAGTTTAGTAATAGGAAAAGCCTCTATGCTTCTTTTTATTAAACTTTAATTTAGGAAAACTGCGTGAATCCATGCATTTGTCTTTTTCACTAGTTTCTGGGAAATACAGAATAAATAAATAATTCCTCTTTTCTTTTTACTTGGTTTTGCTTTTATCTTCTTGTTTGATTTTTAATGATGTCAGAATGACAGAATGTGGGAGTGTATGCATCTATTGTGCCACCAAAACTTGACTGTAAAAATTTTTCACACCTTTTGTATCTTACAATAGCACTATGCCAGTGCTTTCACTGAGCTTGATGTATTCCCTACCTCACAGGATGTATGGACAGCAATGACACTTTGATTAATATCGTTGCTGAGTCTCATGAGCTACTCAGTGGCTCAACGTACTGACCAACACTTTGGAAAAAAAAAAAAAACTTAGAAGAAAATTTAAAATCATTTACAAATCAAAACCAAAATTATAAGAGAAAAATCTAAGAATAAGTTACATCGAGAAATAGTAGCCTAAATACTGAATTGATATCCTCAGCATGCTTGAGAATAAAAGCTGTTGGTGTTATAACTCTACTGAAGCAAGTCTGGAGGGAAATAGATAAATACACAGTAAAAAAAAAAATGTATGAGACATTTGAAGAACATCCTTGTCATTTATTGGAAATCTTTCCTTTTAAGGTTGTTAAAAGGTTAAATGTTTCTCATTTGTATGCACCTGACAGAATGTTTCTTTAACTTCCTCCCTCCCTCCCTCTCTCTCTCCCTCCCTTCCTTCGTTTCTTCCTCCCTCCCTCTCTCTCTTTCTCTCTTTCTTTTGGACTGTGATCAACTGCAGAAATAACATGCTATTGGGAATAAGAAATGCAAACGAGCTCTAGCTCTGCTACAAACCAGATGTGTGATTTGGGCACATCGCTTAGCCTCTTTGTCCTATAATGGTCTTATCTATAAAAATGATGATAATGAGAATAATGAAAACTTGATGACAATGATAAAGAAATAAAACCTTATGAGCACCAGTTGCGTGCCATTGTTTTAGCCTTTATTTTTAATGCGTGTAAATTTATTGAAACCGGTTTGGGGGAGGATGTGTGGGTAAATTGTTGAGGGTTTTCCAAAGAGAACAGTGGGAAGGAGCTAGCCTCCAGGAGAGAGGGGGAAGGTGCCTGGCCACAGACCCCATCTGAGGTCTGAGTTCTTCTCCAGCTTCTTGCACCACATCAGTGTGACTGTCCTTCCACCCTTGATGGGGGAGGTGTGTGGAGTCGGGGGGCGGGGCACGAGTTCACCTACTTCCCATTCATCTCACCCCTGGCGCGCACATAGCCTGAGCATAATTGCTGGGGTCCTTAAGAGCTGACGAACCCCTGGTCTTGCTTCAGACTTGTCACAGATCACCTTAGCCTTAAAAAAGGATGGGAAGCAGCTGAAGGTGCATGCCAAGATGTCACTGGCCCAGATCCCCACAGAAGATGTGGAAGTCACGTGCATCCCGCTCCAGCAGGCTGGGCGACTCCCAGGTGCTGCAGGAACGCAGCGTTTCGATTCCTCTGGCTTTCCTTCCTTCTCATCCTTATCCAGGGGCTCTGGGACCTCCAACGTCATAAGGTCAAGACAAGGCAGCCGGTCGGTAGACTCAGGGACCAAAGTCCAGATATGCACTGTGCCAGCGGTAGGACTGCTACCTCCCACTGGTGGGAGTAGAGCTCAGGCAAAGTCAGGGAGAAGGCCACTCTGGCGGGCTGAGACCGGGGACTACAACACCAGCTGGGGTGTCTCCTATTTGACAGCCACCAATGCAGAGCCTTCTCTAGCCTATCCGCTGCTGCCATCACCTCCTCCTTCTCTTTCAGGCAATGCCAGGCCTAAGCCCAGTTCTCAGGGTGTTGCTGGTCCTTTCAGGGGAGGCCTCAGAGGACCCATGGAGATGGGAAGTGGGCCAGCCATTCAGGGCATCATGAAAGGGGCCCTAAAAGGACCTGGTGGGAGGACCCACAAACTCAGAGGCAGAGTGACTACCTGCTACAGAGGAAAGATCCTAATCTGCTCTCTGCAGTACATTGGAACTGAAGCCAGATGCAGGTTGGGGTCCTCTGGGACAGCATGGCTGTGTGACATAGATAGGGACAGGGCTTCCTGAGCCTCTAGACCGCCCAAATGATTCCAATCACCAGGGCCAAAGCTAAGCGGACATGGGAGGAATCATGAGTCCAGTGTCTGTTGGACCTGCTGGAATGTTTTGGTCACAATAATTGGGCAAATCACAGGAGCTATGGGGACCTGCATCGGTACTACCATGGGGACCTCAAGTGCAGCAGGCATAATAGCGGGGATTCTCCTTACCTGAGCCCTCAGAACGTCCTGTTCAAATCCCCACCTCCACTTCCTTCAAGCATTCCTTGCTGCTCTTATCCGGGATATCTGTGCTAGGGGCCAGCACTACAGGCCTTTCTGCATCCGGGAGTCCTAAGACTCACCAGTTAATGTCGTTGCTACATAGTGAACGGGAACCAACCACAGCAGGCTACTATTGATAAGTCCTTGATACTGACTTAATGTAAATTAATGTCGATAAAACAATATGAATTTGGATCTTTTGAAACAATCAACAAATATTCATTCTACTCTCATTGTATTGTTCCCTAAGTCCAGGCAAGGTCTCACCTTTGATTCTACAACTTTTGGAATAATGCTTTTTTCTACATACTATCATTAAAATGACTAACTATACCAAATAGTTTTAAAAAATAATAAGGTCTTAATGATGCTTTTAAACAACCATGTGCAAATTGATCAATCAAAGGTCAGATTTTTTGTTCTATTAAATTTTTATAAAGCAATATTATAACATTTCGTTTACAGTCAGTTTTTACAATAAGCTATAGTCACCATTTATGTGTTGATTTTATGAGATATTTTGCCCACTGACTGCTTTTTAATGATCATATAAAACTAGTACATGAGACTCCAGGTAGAACAGATAGCCAATAAAAATTTGTACAGAGTCATCCAAGCATTAGTTACATTTCTGGCACACACAGATAAGATATACAGTAGTCCATCTGGAAGAGCTAAAGAACACATTCAAGAAGATACAGATAAACATCCATAAAGGTTAAATTTTTGCAACAAAATCCATTAAACTGTTTGCATCAATACTTAGGAAAACTTATCAGTTAATCAGCAAGTGTATGCCAGTACCCACCAAGTGCTTATCTCTAGGAGCTATGTTCTAAGGGAGAAGCAAAGGACATCCGATGTATTTTCTGTACCCAAAGAGCCCCAAAATATTTATTAGTTGCACACTTGAAAACCACCTCCGCACGAGCATATACTTGTCCGTGATGTTTTTCAAGTCTCTGGCTTCTCTACGTTGCAAATCTTACGTGTTGAGTTAAGAGTACTCCAATCTCTCTTATGCATATCAGAACTAACCTCCATAACTTCCTTAATTCTACTAACATGTAATATTTGAAAGGAGGCAACTGAAATATACGAGTTCTTGAAAAATATTAGAAGGAAAAGGGAGAGCAAATGGGGACAACCAAAGGGCAGTAACAGAGAAAAGAAAGTGAAACATGACCCCCAACCTCCATCGCGCCCTCACTCTGAATGGGGCTTCTGTGTCAGAGATGCCTTAAACCAGGTGCCCTTTTTAAGAGGAACTACAATGACCACATCTAGAGATATGATCATTATGAGTACATTTTACAATTTCATACTTCCATTGGCAAAGTGACATTTGCAAAAGAAGTAACCTATGCATGGAGAAAAATCAAACTCATAACAAAAATAACCTGTTTATGTATTTCCAATCCAATTTTCACTGCTTACGCCCAGCCATAATCTAGCTGTACCTTTCCCATCTCTTCCATGGTGGCTGCTCTAAACTAAGAGTACTCACTGTGATGGAATTAAGGATTCATTCAGTTTTTTTAGGAAGATCGGGAACAGCAAAGCAAACAATGTGTCAGATACAATTTAACTGATTTTACCGTGTCTTTGGCTGGTCTTCAAAGGTTTTTGATTTAATAAAGTCAATCAAACTACGGGTGATCCAAGAGGAAACTTGTTTTATTAGTTAGTTATTCTCAAATCTCCAAGGCTTTCTTTGTAATTCCCAAATGATGAGTTTTTAGGAAGGTATTTCCTAATTTACAACGAGGCTTGGAATTTGGTAGCTCATTGATCATTTCATGGGAAATGCTGAGAATAGGAATGCTTTGAAAATATCACTTTGTATAGTCCATTTCCAGATCTCCGTTTCATCTGGGGATCATCTATGATCCAGGGCCACCCGGATATCTGTAGTGCTTCTGGCTAGTAGCTCCCTTGTTGGCCACTGCTCTTTCTCCCCTGTCCAGCCCCATCAAATCTTTCTACCATATAATCCCCAAAATATAGAGAATGACATTAAATATGATGATGAGTTGGTCTGGAAGAAGAAAGAGTTGTGAAAATTCTTCAAAAATCTTACCAAGATGAAGAGGAATGAAGAGGTTATGGGGCTGAAGAAATAAGTACTTGATGAATCAAAGAATAAGAAACTCAGTGACATAGATATTATTGTATTTTATATTTTATGTATATTACACCACATATTATATTTTACAGAGAAGGACCCTAAAATTCTCAGAAATCAGGTGATTTGCCTCAAAATCGTCACCACTAAAAAGAGGAAGAGCAAAAGTCCAAATTTGATCTGATTTACCAATTTATTTTTTTAAAGCTAAAATGATTAAGTTGTAAACCAAGTTTCAAACTGCAGGTGGGTCATAAAATCTATTACTGATGAATGGATAAAGAAGATGTGGTTTATACATATAATGGAATACTACTTGCCAGTGAGAAAGAATGAAATCCTGCCATATGCAACAATGTGGATGGAACTGGAAGGTATTATGCTAAGTGAAATAAGTTAGTCAGAGAAAGACAGATATCATATGTTTTCACTCATATGTGAAACTTGAGAAACTTAACAGAAGACCATGGAAGGGGAAAATATAGTTTCAGAGAGGAAGGCAAACCATAAGAGATCCTTCAATACAAAGAATAAACTGAGGGTTCAGAGGGAGGCAGGGCAGGAGGGAAATGAGTGATGGGGTTTGAGGAGGGCACTTGTTGGGATGAGCACTGGGGGTTGTATGTAAGTGATGAATCATGGGACTCTATCCCCCAAACCAAGAGCACACCGTATACACTGTATGTTAGCTAACTTGACAATAAATTATATTAAAATAAATAAATAAATAAAATTTAAAAAATAAAATCTATTGAATGGACTGCCAATCAACATTTTAAAACATAAAGTGGAATAAAGAGAAAGAGAGTGCACTGCAGATGGGCAAGTGTTGACTTTGTTTTGGGTTATTATCATTTTTTTTTTGGTGAAACTTTTCACAATACACACGCACACATGTACACAGATGTGTGTCTCAGAGAGAGACTGTGTACACATGGGTGCTCTAGACTGCAAAAAACAAAAAACTAAGGTGGTTTAAGTAGGACATGAGAGCATATTGGGAAAACTAGATGTCCTTTCAGATCAAAGCTAAAGCTCACAAAACCATTCTGAGAGAGGAGTGTTTTTTATGGTAAGCTTACTTGAATTTTCTGAACTTAATAATTCTTATTTTAGATGAGTTTTGTGATGTAAATATGAAGGATGATGAGGGGACAAAAGAGAGTTCTTCACTTTGAGAATTCCCACTAAGTCACTGCTGAACCCCATGCACACCCGGGGCTCTCGAAGGGGGTGGGGTGCAGTGGAGGCCACACAAAACCCGGGTTGCTGGCTTGTCTCCATTACTAACAACACAATTTAAAGTTTCTTCATTACTAAAACAGATAAATTTCCCACTCTGCCTTCTTCAGATAGTTATTTTAAAAAAGAATATAAGATAATGCATGTTTATGCTATTTTGAATCTATAAAGTAATATACAAATGTAAACTATTATGATTTCCTGGTTTGGTGCAAGAGGTAATAAATTCATATACTTCTAACTCCTGTTTTCTGTCGGTTAAATAAGAGGAGTGGAATTGAGCATTTTTGAGTCTAATGTATAATGTTTACCCGGACTAGCGAAATTATTAATTTATGCAGAAATTATTTGCTTTAAAAAGAATTTTCAATTCTGGGATGCCTGACTGGCTGACTGTGGAGCATGTGACTCTTGATGCTGGGGTTATGAGTTGGAGCCCCACTTTGGGTGTAGAGATTATTTAAAAACAGAATCTTTAGGGATGCCTAGGTGGCTCAGTTGGTTGAGTATCTAACTCTTGGTTTTGGCTCAGGTCATGATCCCAGGGTCATAGGATGGAGCCCCGTGTTGGCTCTGCACTGAGCATGGAGACTGCTTGGGGTTCTCCTTCTCTCTCCCTGTACCACTCTCCCCAACTCACACTCACTCTCTGAAAATAAACGTAAAAATAAATTTTAAAAATTAAAAAAAATCTGAAAAAAGTATTTTCAATTCTAACGAAATGTAGGAGAAAAAGAAACCTGACCCATTGGTAGTCATCCTTTATAAATAATTTCTGAAACAAAGCTATTTTATGAAATAAAGCTTCAACTCTCGTAATTTAAATGTTTTCACATGGTCTCATTCTTTGGTTAATTTTTATGAGAAATAATAGATATACTATTCCCTTCATATTTGACTTAACATGTGCTAAAGCAAAACATCATATGAAGCTCAAAGAAAGAATATTCTTTGAGCTACTTATTATAATAGTCATGGTTTAAAGTGATTTAAATATTAACTTTAAAAGTCAGCAGCAAATCATTTAAGTGGCTAAAACATATAATATAATATTCTTAAATGTCAGGCTTGGCTCTAAGCTTTTAATTGCATTTACTCACTTAATCTTAAATTGAACATTATGAGTTATGAATTACTTGGTGATTCTAACTCAAAAACTATACCCTTAACCCCTAGGATTAAAAAAAGAAATCTATGGACCCTGCATTATAATCCTATTTAGTTCTCTTTAGACTTCAATTTCTCATTAATTCTATTTGGTATTTTGTGGAATAGTAAGTCTCTCGGTCTCTTATAATAAGTCAGTAGTCAAAGAGAAATCTCCTTTCTAGACATAAAGTGTCCAAATGTGTCAAAATTAGAAAGGAATTCTATAATGCATGCTAGAATATTATTATCATATCTATGTGAAGCTTAACTAATTTTAATTTAAATTAAAAAGGAAGGAAACGGTTTAGATTGGTTGATCCCTTAAGTTTCTTAGTAAAAACATTCTGTGGTTCTTAGATCCTCCACCACAAGTAGTGAGGGTATAATTTCCAGAAGATTTTAAAGAAAATATATGAGAATAAATCTTGTCTTTGTATATTTATCATGAACTCATTTAATATTTCAATCAACTCATTTTAAAAGAGGGCATTTTCAGGGCACCTGGGTGGCTCAGTTGATTAGCACTGGACTTTGGCTCAGGTCATGAACTTGTGGTTTGTGAGTTCAAGTCCCACCTCAGGCTCTCTGCTGTCAGCTCAGAGCCCACTTTGAATCCTCTGTCCCCCTTCTCTGCCCCTCTCCCCACTTGCTCTCTCTTTCTGTCTCTCTCAAAAATAAACATTTTTTAAAAAAACCTGGATTTTCTCCTTCTAACATAGAATTTATCGAGATTGGTAAGCAAAGAGAAGGAGTGTATATCAGAATCAACCAGGAATTTTTTTCTTTTCTCATCGAAATAGAAGACCTCCTTTGTGCTGTAGCGTGGAATGGACGTGCCTCCAGAGCTCAAGGATGAACTGAGTGGCAGAATCTCAAAGGGAAGGAAAGCAAGAAGGGAGAACAGAACATAAAAAAAGTTCCATTGCTAATTCCAGAATGTACCCTATCTTCCTACTTCCTTTTTCTTTTCCTTAGTTTTTTTTTTATTTTTAAGTAATCTCTATACTTAACGTGGGGCTTGAACTTACAACCTGGATCTGAAGAGCCGCATGATCTATTAACTGAGCCAGCCGGGCTCCCCCTATTCTCCCACTCCTAATGAGGCACAAGTGAAGAAACTGTTTTGTACAAAATATTAAACTCAGATAAAAACATGGTACAAAGTTTAAATTTAATATAGACTAGAGAAAGCTTAAATTCAATGTGAAAGGACAATTGAGGGTCAATTATTCAAATATTAAAACATTTACTGAACATTTATTGTATGCCAACCTGTGCTAGGAACCAAGCCTATATTTGAAACTACCCATATAAAAGTCTAGCAATGTTATAGAATTACAATGACTTCTAATTTTCTCCTCATTTTTTTACAATTTTAATTAAAAATAAGCCAAATTTGGCAGGCTGGATGGACTCTAAAAGAATATGGAGAGAGTGAGGAAGGAGCCATGAAAAAATAAATGTTGGTTTTAGGAGTCTTCCAAGTAACACCCCATTACTCTGCTTTCCATCATTATAAAATGATTCCTACAAATTGCATCTAGTGTCAATTTCAGGTTTGTCTAAGACTCACAAGCTGGCTTAGTTTATCCTCTGAGCAATCACAAAATTTGGTTCTTTTTACAATTGTAGTTGTGTTCTCTGTTTGTCTTCCCAACAACGGTTATCATGGGCAAGAATCAAATCCTATTCACTTTTGTAAGCTTTATACCTAATATAGTTCTAGTAGAAGAAAAAGGGTACTTAATAATGTTCCTACAGGGGGTGAGCTAATGAATAGTATGTACCATGTGGAGGTAAACAGGAGTCTGCTTAATTCTTTCAGTTAGTCTACATTTGTCAGCAACTGTAGTCAGTGCATGGCAAGTCAGGTACAAACAGATCAATTTGTAGCCTTTGGAAATACAATCAGGAATAGTTCACTCTCTGAGGCTAAAGCTAGGTAACATTAACATGCATACAAGGAAATTAGATCTTGAGTAAAGCACTTAATCTAAAGGGGCTTTTCTCAGTCCGAAATCCGTTGCTGTGTTCTTAAGGATTTCAGGATTCTGAGATACTTAATTAAATATCATTTAGTAATTTCTAAGGTCATGTTTATGACTATGTCAGTTGATTCCAAGTGATCACTGAAGGGAACATCCAAATTTAAATGTAGTATTTCTCAAACTGAAGCATATGGATGTATTCTCAGGGTTCTAAAAAAATCTCCTCTATCTACATAGAAGAAATACTGCCTTAAGAGATGGTTTGCAAACATAACCTGACGAAACATGGGTCTATCCATCTAAAAAGGATAATAGATGTTTGAGGAGGCATGACCAGGACCTTCCTACATATTACACAAAATTACGAGTTATCTGAAAGAAAGAATGACAATTTTGATTAAGTTGGAAGGAATAAACTTGTTAATACTTTCCCCAAACCTGTCCATCCAGGTACTCTAGTTTGAGTGAAATCATCAATCATGGCCTTACATCTTAATTAAGCCCTATCTAACTGCAACTGTCAGAACCATACTTTGGTCTCCTGAGTGTGCACAACACAATGGGTTTTCACACATGTAATTTGAACACCCAATGGTCTCCCTTTGAGACAGAGAAGGATGTTGAGAAGATTATACAGTGTGCAGTACAGTGATAAGAATACATGTAATAGAGATAACTATTTTTTTAACCTTATTTATTTATTTTGACAGAGAGAGAAAGAGAGAGAGAGAGAAAGCATGAGCAGGGGAGGGGCAGAGAGAGAGGGAGAGGGAGGATCCCAACCAGGCTATACTCTGTCAGTAAAGAGTCTGACATGGGGCTTGAAATCATGAATGGTGAGATCATGACCTGAGCCAAAACCAAGAGTTGGACAGTTAACCAACTGAGCCACCAAGGCACCCCAAAGGTAACTATTATTTGATATCATAGGTATTATTATTTCTCACTTCAAAAATGAATAATTTGAGACTCAGACTAGTTTAAGTGACTGGCCCAAATGTCTGTGTTCATTCAATTATTTATTTATCAATTATTAATTGGATTCTTACTATGTGCCAATCCTGGGTCTCTTAGTCTTTCCAACTGAGTGTCCTTTTCACTAACCAACAACACTGAAGCTTAAATTCTCATTTATAATCATTCTTTGTCATGGGTCATAGAAGTCAGTGCTAGCCTCTCTTCCTCTTAGGTTTAATTTTAGCTATATTTATATTGATATATTTTATGAACCTTATTTTTAAACCTCTTAATGTTCCTGTGTTGTTAATGTTCCAGGTTCCCAGTTTATGCGGCTTTCTGCATATTGCTAAATTGTTCATTGTGAATGCAAACAGTTAAAAATAATCTAGTGCCCCTTTAGAGAAACACAAAAGAATCTCACTAAAAGGTGTGTTAAAAAGGGCTGTAGAGTATACGTGACAACGAAATATTACTCGGCCATAAAAATAATGAGATCTGGCCCCTTGAGAAAACACGGATGAGGCTAAAACTTATTGTGTTAACTGAAATAAGTCAGAGAAAGGCAAATCAGGATGATTTTACTTATATGTGGAATCTAAGCAATAAAAACAAATAGAGACAGACTCATAAGTACAGAGAACAAACGTGATTGGCAGAGGGGAGGGAGGTAGAAGAATGGGAAAAATAGCTGAAGGGGATGAAGAGATACAAATTTCCAGTTGTAAAATAAATAAGGCATGGAAATGAAAAATACAGCACAGGTAATATAGTCAGTAATATTGTAAGAACATCATATGGTGACAGATGTACTACACTTACTGCGGTAAGTACTACTTAGGGTATAGAATTGTTGAATCACTATGTTGTACGTCTGAAATTAATATAACTTTGTATGTCAGCTATACTTCAGAAGGTGGTAGAGACCATTGCTAGTTTGTTGTCTAAACTAATAATTCCAAGGGAACTTCAATAACAAATCTCTTGATAAATTTCTGGTGGTTGCTTTGGATGAGAAAATATATTCTTAAATCCTTGATAAATTGTTTCTTTCTCTCCCTCCTTCCTTCTTCTACTTTCCATGGGCACAACTGCTGTCTTTCCTCATTCCTCAAGGAAACATCATGCTATGAATTCTCTAATAAACCTCTTTCCCAAGTGTTCTTTACTCACCCGAGCAATGATTTTGCATACCACTAAGGTACAGAGTTTCATTTCAGACTGTCCGCACTACCCACTCTGCTCTGTACAAAGAACTTTCTTTTTTCATTGATGTTGGCTTTTTAAAATATTTTTTGCCCTTTTCTTAATGTCTATTCGTTTTTGAGAGAGAGAGAGCATGAGCAGAGAGGGGCAGAGAGAGAGGAGGACAGAGGATCCGAAGTGGGCTCCATGCTGACAGCAGCGAGCCCGATGAGGAGCTCGAACTCATGAACCATGAGATCATGACTTGGGCCAAAGTCAATGCTCAACCAACTGAGCCACCTGGGTGCCTCCCCCACCTCTTCTTTTTTTCTTTTTTCTTTTCTTTTCTTTCTTTTTTTTTTTTTTTGGTGGTGGTGGTGGTGGGAGGGGGGAGCCAGGAGTTTCCTGCTCCAAGGTGTACCCTTACGAGTTTTTGTGTTTCTGCATTTTGGACTCTTTTGTCCTACCCTGAAAATGTTTCATTTCTGAGGGAAGAGGCTAAAGAGAAACTGAATATGAAACTAAAAAGAATTGCCTACGTTGAGGTGTACATAAGTACACATGCAGGTTCATTGGCAGACAGGTAGCTTCTGATCATGCCCAGCTCAGCAGACAGCCACTTTTTACTAATGGACTGCCACATTCTCTTCTACGTATCTATGTTCTTCATTTCTAAGAAGTTGGGGAAGTTACCATCTAAAAACAGGTTTCCTTTTTATTACCCTGCTTCTTATTCAAGGAGAGAAAAGGCTTTGACAAGACTAGAGATGACAGGATTTAGTTACTCTTTTATAATCATCAACACACACACACAGAAAGGAGAAGGGAGAAATCAGGGCAGGTAGTGAGGAGTGGGAAAGGATGGGGAAAGTTCTGCAGAAGGAAGAAAAAGATGATGGTGGTCAGCAAGAAAGAGAATGTTGGACTGTGAGTGGGCAAAATCTCAGCTACTGTAAAGGAGCTAGAGTGATTTTTAATGGATAAAGGAAATAACTGGGCAGGAAGTTGACAGGCAGGAATGGCATCCACATCTCATCTCACACACCACCTGTGTTTGAGCGTAGTACACACCTGAAGAGCTGTATTGAACATCCATGTGGATTAAGACCTTCCCTCTGTTGACCTCCAACAGAAGAAATCAAGGTGGGACTCCAGAACTCTACAGGCTCCTGGCCAGATTCTCCCCACCCTCTGTCCACCATATCTTCCTCCAGATGCCCCCACAATCTTGCCATCACTCTCTGGTTGGAACCATATGGACTAGCCTCTGATCTCTTTCCATTTCCTGAACCTCTTACACTAAGTCCTGTGGAATCCGTTAATGTAGTTCTTAACAACATCTCTGCATCCTAGATTTTTTCTCTGAACATTCCTCTTAACCTTTTTCTCTAAATGGAACCCTCAGCCACTAATTCCTTGAAGTCTACCCAACCTCAAGGCTCATGCTCCATGCTTCTCATTGCTTTTCCAAACTAGTTTTCCTCTTTCTTCATAGATCTCCACATTATCAGCCTGTATTTTCTAGATGACATTCTTCATCCTTAAAGTTTTTAGCTACTAGTTCACTGCAACTTTTCCCAGCATATTTGAAAGTGATTTTTCCAAACTCTGGACTTAAGTGTTCCTGACTTCTTGGCCAAGGATTTTTCCTTTTCTCTACATCATCTCCACATCCATCGTCACACTCCAGACCTTCTCATTCCAATAATATATCCTGCCCCCAAGAACTCAATTGCAAACATTGACCCTTTGACCACCATTTACTCCCTTGCCAATCTACTGACCCAATTCCAACAATCCTCCTATGCCTGGCACCTATGGTTTGTTCACCTTTTCACAGTGCCTGTTTCTCTCCTCACTCAGTGGAGCTACATCTCCTGCATAATCTTTTAATCTTTTAGAATCATTTTATTCATTCCTTTGCATGCATGCTCAGTTCTTGTGCCTTTCTCTAGCTGTACTGTACGTGCTCAGCTAAACCCATTCCTGGTTATGTATAACTCTCCATCTGAGCCCATGGCTGACTGTGGCTACGGAAGAACACGCACACGTGCTAGTTGGTCACGATCCTTGAGTAGGCTTTTAGTGTTGCCTTTCAATCACGCTCTGCTGCCCTTACTCACTCTGTCTCCCACTCTCTTAGATGATGGTTTCCCACCTTCTCTCTCCTCCTCATTATTCTCCTTGTGACACAATCTCCATCCCTGACTCCCCTTTTTTGCTCTTATCTTGCACTAACGCCATCCAAAAATCTACCAGCTCTCTCTTCAAAATATTTCCAGAATCCAACCACATCTTACCATCTCTACTGCCTGTTGCCCAGGTCTAGAACATTTCCTCTCTTACCTAAAGGATTACAAAAGTGTTTCCTCCTCCGCCCTTTCTCGGTTTTCAGTCTGAGGGTTACTCTTCAAATCTAAGTCAGCCTCTGTCACTTCTCTGTTGAAAACCCTCTGATCAATCACTTGTCTTCCCTCTCAGAATTAAAGACAACGTCCTTAAAGTATCCTACAAGGTCTTCCATGACCTGGTGCCGCGATGACTCTCCCCGACCTCCAGCTCCTCTTCCCCTGATCTCCTACCAGCCCTGCTATGCTGCCTTTCTTGCTGGACCTTAAACACAGGCATGTGCCCTCTTTGGGACTTTCTCACTTGTCAGGCCTTCATCTCAAATATATTCCCTGCAAATAGGGCAGGGCTTCCTTGGTCAAATTCTTCAGGCATTTTTTTGCCCATCCTATCTAAAATGACACATTGCTTGCCTTCCACACCTTCTCCTTCTCTCCTGCTATATTTTTCTCCCTATCATTTACTAGTCTCTCCTTTCACATATTTTACTTTTTCTTAATGTTTATTTAGTTTTGAGAGAGTGAAGGCAGAGGAGGGGCAGAGAGAGGGGAACAGAGGATCTGAAGCATTCTCTGCACTGATAGCAGTTGGCCCGATGTGGGGCTCAAACTCACAAACCGCAAGATCATGACCCCAGCCAAAGTCGGACGCTCAACCAACTGAGCCACCCAGGTGCCCCACATATTTTACTTTTCTGCTTGGTGATTATCTCTCTCTCCTCACACTATAGATTGTAAACTATATGAGAGCAGGGGTTTTGTCTCTGTTTTCACTATGCCTAGGACAGTGCCTGCCACATAGTAAACACACATTACATGTTTGCATAAATAGATGAACAAATGGTGAGCCCGAGTTCAGATCAGCAGAAAGAAGGTGATTACAGTATCTGAGATGAATTAAGGAGAGAGGAGTGGCTACCTAGGAGTTATGTATTAAAATCCATGTCTTTTAGTCATGAGAAAAGAGCATCGAGAGAATTCCCAGAGTATAAATCGTTCTGTTTTCATCTAAACCACTGCATCCCAGCACTTAAGAAGACAGTCATAGAAATGCTTTGCATGAAGCTACCTCTGGCATTTTTTAAATGAAGTAAGAGTTGCACTTCAAACATCTTTCTAAATCTGTGAGACAAGACTTTTTAGAGTTATAGACAAGTAGCTGATGAAAAGTCTCTACTGGAATTACTTTGCATTGAACAACTGAATTCAACTATCAGCATTGAAACTGAAAACTCTAAGTGCTCAAAATACTGGGCAGATGTTATCCAAATCCAACCTGAACCCATACTATACAGTATAGACGAAAGACCAGTATTAATGTGCAGAAGAAAATTCGAGAATAATACAGAATCCAAAAACAAAAGAGCACATATAACCAGAACCAGATAGGTGTGCCACCTTTTGCTTCTTCTAAATGAGCAGGTCAGAAAACAAATACTTAACAATATTGTTTGCTAATATATCTGTGCCCCATTTAACTGGTTAGGAAACTGGATATAGTTCATTCTGTGTTCCATTAATTCCAAGAGCTCAATTCTCAAGTATCCATCTCTGTTGCCTCTATAAATTCCCAGGTTAATAGAATTGGTGTTAGTATTTTTAAAGAGAGGTCCAGACTGGATGGATCCAAATGGGATTGGCAAAAAGGATTTTAGTTCCAGAAAAAAAAAATTGTTTAGTTTAACGCAGATAAACAGAAATTGTTGCCAAATTGCTACTAACTGTCATCTTTCCTATTTGATGACACAAGGTATAAGAATACCTTTTATGATCCGTCCTGCTTATGAGAACCAGCACCACTTTTGCTAAAGTTTAGGTTGAGAATCAATACAAAAAGTCTGTATTATTATCATATGGATTATCATTTGTTACTATTTATTGAAGATGTATTCTGTGAAACATTTTGCAAACATCTCATTTAATTATCACAACAATCCTATGGCTCCAGTGTTGTTGCAATCACTATTTTACAGTTGAGAAAACTTTGTCTCAGAAAAACTTAGTGTCCAAGGTCACATGGCTGGTAAGTGGGTAAAATGAGAATTTGGATTCCAGCACCTACATTCTTAAAGTGACTTCCAAAAACGCTTTGTGGTCTGAGTCATAACTATGTGAGCATATGAGAAAGTCATTGTTGGGTGTACTTTCTTGTTAGTAAAGGCTTAGTATTTTAGGAACATTAATATTCTTTTGAAAATGTTCCTTCAACCTTGCCTTCTGTTTTTGAGAAAGGAAGCATAAGATCTAACTGGTAATTTTGCACCTTTATACATCAGTAATAAAAGGTCAAGACCAAAAATTGGAACATATTAAAGACTGTGAACTTTCAGGGTCGTCTCTAGGCTTATGTCCAATAAACGATAAGTTATTTTGAAATAAAATAAAATATCCTTTATTTTGAAGTCACTGCAGTGAAAGTAATAAATTTTATGCCTGATGAAAGTCCCAGAATCTTCTGAGCCTTTTATTGACTTGTAATTGGCTATAGTTTTTTAAGGTTTTATCTATCTATCTATCTATCTATCTATCTATCTATTGAGAGAATGAAAGAGAGAGCAAGCGAGCACAAGCACAAGTACAGAAGGGGGAGAGAGAAAGGGAGAGAGAGAGAGAGAGACAGAGACAGAGAATCCCACACTGGCTCCACAGTGTCAGCACAGAACCCACAAACCGTGAGTTCAGGACCTGAGCCGAAATCAAGAGTCAGATGCTTAATGGGGTCAGGTGCCCCGGCCACAAATTCTTTTATGCAAAGGTTATAGTGTCTATTTTTAATGTCTGGACATTAACCTTGTTGACATTATTATTATTGTTAACATTATTAGACTGTGAACAATTACTATATAAATAAGAAAAGCATTAAATATATATGAGTTTCAGATTGGGAGCAAATGTTAAGATTTATTCTCTTTTCTGAGTGTACAAGAGATAATAAAATAAATAAATTACTAGTTTTATCTTTTATAGAAAACAGAAGTTAACAGATTTGGAACCATTTGGAAAAGAAAAATGAAGACTTGAAGTCATTTTTTTTTTAAGAAAATTGTTTTGTGCCAAAATTATGAATTTTTTCTCATATCCTTTAAATGATTAAAAGCCAAATGGTATTTTTGGATTAAATTTCAAAATTCTGCTGGTAGATAAGAGACAAATTTTATAAAGAAAAAAATTTTCATCCAAATTTCAGTTTAAGGAATCTTAGAACGCCAACACATGTGATATTTTTGGAAAGCTGGTGCAGCCCAGATTGCCTTTCATTGAGAAATATAGCAGGGTACAGAAAGTTCTGGTTTCTATGTTACATGTCATGATGCTCCCTAGAAACCCAGGCTTCTAAGCAAAATAATGGACACTTTTTCTTCTCTTTTTTCATATGCCTTATTAACTGTGAGCTGTTACATATTTAGATATAGCAGCATTTTGGCTAAAGGGTGGCCTCTTTTGCCCTCCTAGGTGTTTGGAAATCATATTCTGTTCTGAATTTTGAGTTTTAGTAGTGATCCTGGTAGCGTGCTCTTTGATTTAAAAGTCCCTTTATCTACTATTATGTTAATTTAAGGAGGAATAAAGCTCTTTTTACACTAACAACAGGACATCAAACATAAGATTTAAGCTTCCAGATAAAGGAAAATCACATTTACAACCTGAAGGGCAGATCCCAACATTTCAGGAAAATGTCCTACAGTAGAAACCACTTGTACGTGGGAGACAGATCTGTGTGACGCTGGGAACATCACTTAACCACTTGTGAGCTCAGTTTCTGCATTGGTAAATTCCAGCAAAGGCCTATCTACCTCATAACATCTGTCTCTGCTGGTCGATGAAGCATCACAGGTAAAACCCCCAGCAGAAAGCCTGCTACACAGTGGCTAAATAGTTAACATTAGTCACTTTATTTCTCTAATCTCTACTTAATGTATACATTCTTGCATAGTAATAATAAAGACCAACACCAGACAACAACACTTACTTTTTACCTGGTATGAATTTACTAGGAGACTCAATCTCAAAATTTTAATTTTTCTAATTCTTGGTGAATTGTATATAATAATTGCAACTAGAACATGTACGACTTAAAAATTCCTTTCCTATTTCATAATTTAATTTACTTGGCAACTCAGTGATATAAGATTGAGTGTATTATTATTATATTGTTTTAGAGATTAGAAAAATGTCACTTTCTGAATTGAAACGACTTACAAAAGTGGAAAAGGAACTTAAATTTTACTCTGTGGTCTCCAAGTTTTGTGTGATTTAATGACACTGTGCTACCTTTTCACAAAAATAAGTGTTGTTCTCTTGTATAGCAACATGTTACTGGACAGTTGGCCGCTGTACGAAAAATACTTTAGGAACTAAAAAGTTTTTGAGGTAACTCAAGAAGTTAGGTTGGTCTATGGAGCAGATAAAAACTGAGTATTTACTGCTGAGAGATTATTTTTCTAAGAAAAACAAATAACCCTAAAATAAAAGCCCTTAAAATAGTTCATACAACTAATATATTTGTTATAATTTAGGGTTAAGTGCACTTGGTTTGACTGCAGTTAACTTCATTTTCCTTGGGTTCCTTTTTTGCCATTATTTATGATAATTTTACCTAAATGAACTGATAGTTTCACTGCCTATTCTTTAGCAAAATGCAAATTTAAAACTTAATGGATCAATATTAAAATTTGGGAATGTATTTCATATAAAGTACCTAAGGCAATATGTTGAAATTATAAAAATATTTTATATTTAGTCTCACAGGCAGTTTTGGAAGAAGTTCATGCATCCATATGGGAATTTAGATGTTCTTTTTCTTTCAGAGTAACGAATATACCTAAAGTTCACATTATTTGTTCAAAAGAACATGAGAAACATATCAAACAAAACAATTCCTAGTGGAAAATAAGATGGATAAAGAAAGGAATGTAGATTCAGAATATGAAGATCTTATATATATATATATATATAGATAGATATATATATATATATATATATATACACACACATATATATATATATACACACATATATATATATATGTATATATATATATTGGGATAAAGGGATTTGGCTTTATTCCATAGGTCAGTGTCAGTATGTAAGGTCTGGGATTTTATCTTACATACAAGCTACAAAGCTAAACTCTACTCTTTCATGATGCTGAAAGAAGATAGGAGTTTCCTAGATCAGAGACAAACGACTTTACGATTAACAGCAAAAGCCCTTGCTGAGTGTCACGATGCTGCTTGTGTCCATTCCCTATGCCCCTTCCTAATCCCTCGGAAGTGACCTACAGGACCAGTGGTAGATGCCTGTGCAGACTGTGGGTTATGATCAAGAAGGACACAGCTTTTATAATAAGAAAACATATTGGGGCGCCTGGGTGGCTCCATCGGTTAAGGGTCCAACTTCGGCTCAGGTCATGATCTCATGGTTTGTGGGTTCGAGCCCCGTGTCAGGCTCTGCACTGACAGCTTAAAGCCTAGAGCCTGCTTCGGATTCTATCTTTCCCTCTCTTTCTCTGCCCTTTCCCCACTTGTGCTCTCTCTCTCTCAAAAATAAATAAATAAACTTAAAAAGAAAGGAAAACATAAGCCTACTTTTTGTCAAAAGGGAGATGGTACCTAAGGTTTCTCATCCTAAGAAATGGCCCAGATAAAGAGCATTGAAGGTCCTTCCATTTTTGTCATTCTCAAAAGAATATTAGAAATGTTCAGAGCAACAGTAGATTGCTTTTCCCAACAGCAAGAAGCTCTCATCATTTTTTAATGCCAAGAAATGCACTCCTCTAAAGGATAAGAAATATTGCCATCAGTGACAGTGTTTTCTATGCTGGGGACTCTCATGAAGAGCCAGGGACATCCTGCAATCTTTGCAAAATCCTCCAGGTGATTTTGGTACAACCACTTCATTAACGTAAGCATTGGGAGCCACTGGAAGTTTGGTGGGGGGAATGTCAGAATTGTATTTTTACTTTATAAAGATAACTAGACATAGGGTAGAGATTGACCAGAGTGGACAGGATGAGGACAGAACCTAATTAAAGGGGCTATTACAGCAACCATGGTTAAGTGACCATGAGGTGATTCGATTAATGCAAATACGGTTGTAGAAGATGGACCAGGGAAGGGGTGCTATACTGGAGCTGGGTTGGTAGGTTGGGGGGTGGGGAGATGGGAGGAGGAGAACTGTTGGAATTGACACATTGATGAGGAAATCAGCAAGTAGATGTTTGAAAGGAGAGGAAGTTTAAGATACCATGCCTACTTTTGAAAAGTTGTGTTTGAAAGATTTACTAATGTTAGGAAACCATGGGTTGAACATAACTGGGCACAATATATACCAGGATAGAAAGGGCATTCTATAGATAATGTAGAATCCAACAATGAAACCTACTTTCTGTTAACTTAAGATTAGCCAGGATTATTCACTTCCCAGTCAGCTCTGTCAAACACACACACACACACACACACACGTACCACCAACATTTAACACACTGTAGTGAACACTGAAGTCTACTAGATACTCTATTCATGGTACAAAAATCTTGGTCAAAAATAGCACAAAAATCTCAATATCCATGGGACCAAATGAATCCAAAATGTGTAATATTGTCTGGAGTCTTAACTGAGTAACTGTAATGAATGGATAATTCAAATGCTTCACACCTAAGTTAACAGCCTCAAACTCTTCTCATTGTAATCCATACTTTAAAACTAATAAGGGAAAAAAAGGAGGGGATAATTTTTATTTTATTCTCTTTTTCTCCATCTCAAATTTTAAAAATCAGTTATGAGTAAAACGCATATGGCAGAGAAGAAGGGAAGCCAGAGTCTGGATAACTGGTTGATGATAAATGAGAAGGAAAGCATCATTCTTGCTATTTCCTCCCAGTCCTCCCAGCTATTTCCAAGGCCCAGCCAATTCATAGGCAAAAACCGACATTCAATTGTTATTTTTGATCTGTCTACTTTGCTGCAAAGTTAGGTCTAGACGCAAATGTCTGAGGCTTCAAAAGTTGGTAAGAGGATGAAAATGGATTTTCAGAAGTCTGAATCACTGATATTTTAGTAAATTCAATAAAGACAAAAAATACCCTCAGGCTCTTGGACCATATCTAGAGATAATAGCGTTTCTTTGTTGTGTACAAAGCCGCGCTCTTACCTGATTGCAGGTATTGATGTCTATGCCCCCCTTCAGATATTCCACCACTTTGTCCAGGTTGCCTGCTCTGGCGGCACGGAGGAAGCTGGCATTACTGTCAGACTGTGAGAAAAAGAAAAGACCTTTAGTGAATTACTGATAAAATAAAAACATAGCAAAGACAGAAAGACAAAAAATGTTTACACTGCAGGTAAGAAAAGCTGTCATTGCAAAATACCTCAATACTGAGTTTAAAACACGAGTAATAATTCCCTGGATAAGGTAGCAACTTCGTAGTATTTCTAGAGAGTTGTTTAGTCAATGTGTTCTGCTCTGTTACAGAGTGTAAAAGAACCACTAAAATAAAAATAATTGTTACTGCTTTATTTTAAACCTTTGGCCACATTTGAAGATGAATTTACACTACCCCCAAATCCACTGTTATCCATTAATTTTAACTTTGAGATGCTCGTGACCTTATAGTGAGCCTAATGTCAAGCCAAAAAGGAATCAGAATAGTAAAAGAAGTTAAAGAGACTGGGTTTCTTCTTTCTTTTCCTTTACTGTTTGGTTTTCAGAAGAGTCTGAGGGAGAACGCTGAGTATGGGTCACTTGGTATTCATCTGTCCTCATTACAAGGGAAAAACAGAAAGCTCCGAGGATGCTTTGAGGAAAGAGGATAGCACTATTTGGCAGGTGTGGACTGGGCCAATGCAAATTTTGTGATCCCGGTGATTTTGGAAAAACAAGATTAAATTTAACACAGCTGACATAATACCAGACTAAAATCCCTTGGTAAAGATGAGCACTCTTAATGGAGACTGCTTTTTAAGTCCCCATCTTCCCCCACTGTCTTTCAAAATCTGATCCTGGAAGAAAGAGCTGAATGTTCCCCATAGAACGTCCAGAGGGGAGCCTCTCCAGAGAGTCACCTGGCTCGCTGGCTTGCTCGAAAAGCCTGACTTTCAAATCTTAACCCCATAACGATGATAAACTTTGTTAGGTTCCAAGACACTTGTGTAACTTTATAATTCTTCTTGTGGTACAGCATCTGACTAAAGAGAATGTGGTAACATGAAAAGGGATGTCGCTGACCTACTAGGAAGTGAGACACCGTTATGACAGCTCGTAATCCAGCACTGTCCTTGGTAGGCCACACTGCCTCCCTCCCTCGAAGAATGTGCTTGGCAGGGGCTCTTGGCACGCTCTTGTAGACCTATTTATTATGGCTGGTGATGATGTACAGAGGTCAAAATGGAAGTATTTTCTCTGGGAGTCTCAAAGAGGGAATTATTTGCATATTGTTAAAATGATTTACACGTGAGAAGATGGAAAACCCAAGACTAAATTACCTCACTTTTCACCCAAATACCACAATGACTTCTATATTTACAAATCAGAGAGATAATTTATGAAGGGTTGAAAGGTATGACTGAAATCTATACACCTGGAATTCATGCTCTCACTCTTTAGAAGCGTATCACGGCCTGGTTAATACCCGCTCGTTCTTCCCTCCCTGCAGAGGCTGTAATCGGCGATGCCTCACTCTTTGTCTCTCCTGAAAGCTGTGCCCATGGCAGGGTGCCCCACGTGTATCTGCAATACTGCAGCGACTGAGTTGTGACTCATTTTAAAATGCATACTTGATGAAATTACTTTGTGGTTTGTGGCAAATTCTAATCTCCAGGAAGATTTTCCACCTCAGGTTTCTTGCCACAGCACTTAAAAGCGAAAGATCATACTATGCATTATGTTATGTCAATATCTCACAGGAAACATTAGTTACTATAAAAAAACTAAAATGAAACACTATTAGGTCACAGGAGGTATGACATTATTTTCCATATATAGTTTTAAAAAAGTAAACCTATGTACTATATAGCCTATATTCTATTAAAGATTATGCCTAGAAACTACTGCTATCTTGTACATGAGGCTCGATAATTATAGTTAATGTTTATTGGTTACTGAGAATCAGGCACAGAACTAAGGGAGTCAGTCTATGTGTTATATCCTTACTACTCACAATAATACTATGAGAAAGAAGCTATTATTATGCTCGTTTAATAGGTGAGGCTTAGAAGTTTGTAAGGTCGTTAGATTATTCAGTGGAAGATCCAAGATTTAACTTAGGTTTATCAGTTCAGAGCTAGTCTTAACTGCTACTCTATCTCACGCCTCCAAAGCATCAAAGCAGATGTTACTACAGAAACCTAACTTACCACCTATAGGTTTGTTTCCATTGTGAGAACACTGTTATACCCTTGGTCTACATATCTGCTCTGTAAACCATGGCACTTGCTAAACAGAGTGCCTCAGCTGGAGAGAGAATTCTTGGCTGACATCCCTGTCCCCACATCTATCAACCATCTATACACCTAGAACAAGTAAGAGCTGGCTTGAGAAAAACTACTTGGAAACATAATCTTTTGGGAATGAGGAGAAGACGTGGTGAAGTACACGTTGCATTAAGAAGCCAGTGGACTATCTGTGCCTACACGCCTAATATGATTCAACTCGGGAGCTAAGATCAGGGTGCTCTATCATTGCCATAAAAAAGAACGCTACGAATAAGCAGAGCCACAGGAAACACCTGGTCCTGAAGGGATGAAGAAACACCTGCAGACATGGCTGTGAAAGCTTAAAGCAAAGATGTTAGTCTGAAGGGAGCTACAGGCATCACGGAGGAAAACCCGATAGAACTTCTTAGAACTTCTTTAGGGACTGGGCATGACATGGAGGATTGCTTTAGCTACCACACAACTGTCGTTGTTTTTTTTTTTAAGTTTATTTATTTTGAGAAAGAGAGAGTGAGAGAGAGGGTGCTCACATGAACGGGGGAGGGGCAGGGAGGGAGGGAGAGAGAGAATCCCAAGCAGGCTCCCTGCTGTCAGTGCACGCAACCGGACACAGGGCTCGATCTCAGAAACCATGAGGTCATGATCTGAGCCAAAATCAAGAGTCAGATACTCAACCAACTGAGTCACCCAGGTGCCCCTACGCGACTGGTTTTCATAACTGGTTTTCTCTTTTCTGAAGCAAACTTCTAAAAAGTAGATGCAAGTCTAAGATTTACAGTCAATCCCTGGAATTTTAGCAAAATACATTTCCAGTGTTCTGGAGGGTCTAGACCCAATGGAAATGTAACGTCTGAGCCATCCTCCTGGGACCTCTTCAACAGTGAGTTAAAGCTGGATTCTTTTAGAACCCGCTAAAAAAATTAGGGAGAAAATGCATTATAAATGCATTTTGCAAATGCAAATAAATGAAAGTGTTATTAGAAAATAGATCCAGAAGATGGGTTTCAAGAACAAAATTAAAATGAGAGCTCAAATTTTATGTATATTAACATCATTTTAGGTAAAAAGTATAGACCTGCATGGTAATCCATATCCTTTTCCCGCTTTCACATAGACACAGGCATTCCCTGTGCCACAATGGGGTCAATCTGTGATTAAAGCTCTTGACACAAGAGCTTAAGATAAACAGTAGTCGGTCTGGTTGTCTTCAGTCAACACCGAGATGAAAGAGGATTCAGGGACTCCTGGGGAGAGATGCAGCAACTTTTATGATAGCATGGTTCCCTCTATGTTATGACAAAAGTAATTAATTCAAAGTTAAGTGTAAGCAGGGGGGGAGTATGCTCTCAAAATAGATTGCCCTCTCCTGGTTCAACCAGAAGATTTCACACATAACAGCTCAATAAAGAGAAAGTGAGGTAATAGCAAAGCCTTGGGGGAAAGTCTCCGACAAACGTAAAACTAACTTCTTTCTGCTCTGCTGCTTTATGGCCTAGGACTCTCAAATCCTAAAACGAATTGTACTGAGGCCTATAAAGTCTGATTCTTGACAAGGAATTCAAATGCTGAGCTCCACTTACTGTAATCTGCAACAGATGGATGTCATTAAAACTTGCCCCCTTTGCAACCGTGGCGTGGCATCTCAAGCCAAGAAAGAAAAATTTCCTTTTAAATTCCTCTTGACACAGTTCTGTACATTTTTTGGTATCTGAATGTTAGAAAAACAGAATACTTTCTTAGCGCCCAGCAGGATGAGAGGCTCAGAGGAATGTGCACTCACAGAGTCACATTGTATCCTAAAGAAGTGTTTCCCCAAAGTCGAGGGGCATGTTCGCAGGCACCCAGGAGTTCCCTACAAGATTTTTTTTTAATTCTGTGCTTACATTTCAATAATAACCTAATAAGAAAAACATAAGCATGTTCCAGGTTCATCTAGACGGCTACCCTTTAACAAGCACAACCATGCACTTTTGGTAGATGCTTTGTGTTTGTAATTCACTGCGTGACAAGTGAGTAGAGATGACATATAGATGCAGGATATGTAGAAAGTTTTGTTGTGCTGCGGGGAACCATCAGAGAATCTGATCACCGTACGTGGCAGGATGGTACAGGTGAGAAACCAAAAGAACAGCAGTCAGCAGCCACGTTAAAGTTGCGGAGAAACATAGGGCACACACGTTATCTTTGTGTGGTTCAATGTGCATCCACCATCGGCAGTGAGTGTAATAGAAAACCCGCGATGAAACATTTTTCGGCTCCCGATTTTTGCTTTTACTGAATTATGTACGTACAAATCTCTGCGGCAATATTAATTTCCTCTCCAAGTAAATATGGAGAACTTTAAATAATTATCGAATGGCGTGCCATTAAAATTGACATTAGCAATTAGCAAATTTCTCTGATAGCTTTAAGTTTTATTACTCTGAAGTGAAAAAACCCTTAAACATGTTAATAATGGTTTATACGACATGCTTACAAAAAAGACATTGTTTGTTATTTTCATTCAAGTCAAATTCAGAAGGCTATGAAGTTATAGAAATCTGAGGTTAAATCTTTTTACTTTTAAACCAATATCTGTTAGTTTCAGTCAGTGCTATCCATTCTACTAAATTGGAGTCAAGCGTTTGCATAATGCTGGTTTTGTAGTTTTGTTTATGCTTACTTTGTAAAACTTTCTTTTAGAAATGGGTTAAGATCCTAGGAACTGTGTGTCGTTTGAAACTGGGCCTGGCTGGCTCGGTCGGTTAAGCATCTGACTCTGGATTTCAGCTCAGCTCATGATCTCAAAGTTGGTGAATTCAAGCCCCGCGTTGGGCTTCGGGCTCCGTGTGCTGACAGCTTGGAGCCTGCTTGGGATTCCCTCGCTCCCTCTCTCTCCGCCCTTCCCCCACTCACTCTGTCTCTCTCTCTCTCTATGTAAATAAATAAACTTAAAGAAATTAACACGATGACAAAATAACAACACTGGACATCATGAACTTGTTTTTACACTCTGAAAGAGGAGACTACCTTATTTAAGTTTGAGAAGCATGGGTTGAATAGTATGAGCCGGCCAGCAGCCTCTACCGGCCTCCACAAATATTTGCTGATTAACCTGAAGGAAATTCCCTGTGGAATTTTCATAATTTGCTTATTTTCTTAGGATGCAGTTATTCCTTTATAAAAGCAGGGTGGTTTATCAGCCTAGCTGAGATCCACATTTTTAGAGCAATACAAAATAAATAACATGTATTAAAATAACTTAGGGGGAATCTTAATATGAATACCATGAAATAGAGGACATTTCTACCATTCCTTAGGTCTTTTCCAAGGAATGCTGGATAAGGCAAATCTATGTCTAGCAAATCACGAGTTGTATGATCTCACGTCTCTGTGTGTCTCAGTTTGCTTATTAAAAAAGTAAGTGTACTTTGTAGTTGCTGGAGGGATTAAATAAGACGGTCTGAAGGAGCTTAGCCTAATGGTAGGACACACTGAGCAAATCTAACTATAGAGACATATGCAGGATCTTCTTTAAATATGAAGGTTGCTGCCAGAAGACCAGAGTGTTTGAAAATACTCTGATGTGTGCAAAAGGACACAAAGGGAACCAGAATGCACTGTGCGTGGTCTGTTCCCAACGATAAAGATTTGACAAAGCACCCTTTCTGTGATATAGTAATGTTTTTACTTAAATCACCATACTTTGTATAAGGACTGCTGGATCGTTGAAGTAATTTAGGTCTTTTAGGAACTCAAATTGTTATCACTCTCTTGTTATAAGCCAAAAATCGGAGGACAATTGAGAACTGCACACTAGACATACTAAAGTTTTCTAGAAATAATTTCACAAGTGGTCTTTCTGCAGTTAGAACACACACAGGACAGGGAAAACACTTTACACCACAAAATCCTGCCTAATAGTTTCTAGTCAGCTGGCCGCTAACAACGAAACCGGCTATAAACTATAAGTTTGTAACTGTTAGTTCATGCATGAAGATTAACCTACATTTTTTAGTGTCATTTCAGTGGGTCTTAGACTGCTACTCAGTACAAAACACTAACAGGTGATCTAAGGTTCAAAGACAGTTAATGCAACTTCACCAAAGCTTGTTCTTACTCCGGCGACCTATGTGCTAAAAAAATTGGCTGAGATGTAGGTGTTCATATTTTTGCTTTTAAAATACTATTTAAAGAAATACTATCACATAAAATGGAGAATTGGGATCAGAACAATAACTAAGTTTAATTAAATAGATAAATTCCACCTGAATCTTCTAAGCATGTATCTTTTTGTTACACGAGATTGTTTGGAAATATATTTTTATACAAAGACAAGGCATTTTTTCCCCTTAGTATTGCATTTGCATGTTGGTTTTTCACTAGCACAACAGGTAAATTATTTCACTCATTGATGTTTTCTCTGAGATTATCACCCATGAAAAATAAGAACCAATAAAAAAAAAAGAACTAACTACAACATACCAATTCCATCCCCTTCAGAACATTAAAATTGTTTTGCAATACTAGGTGAAGATTCATAAGCCTCGTGTACAATTCTTACAGTTTAAAAGGAAAGGAAAGCTTCAATATTACAGAAGAATAGGAATGAATGGAAACATTATCCATAGGTAGCTTCAACACATCTGACAAAAACAACGCCAAGCGAGGTAAGTCAGATCTAAAATTAGAGGAACATCTTAGAATTTCATTTATTTAACTTCAAAAACCAGAAAAAACTAATCTATACTGTGAGGAGTCAGGATAGTAGGTTCTGGAAGGAGGCAGAAAAACACATCACGTTGCTGGTAATGTCCTAATTCTACTTTTTAGTTCCAGGTGTCGTTAAATGGGTGTGTAAATTTTGTGACAAATATCAAGATGAATGCCATCACTTATACATTTTTATGGATGTTATAATTAAACGAAATATTTACTTTAAAAAGATTGTGACACCGAGAGGTAAGTAAGTGGTTTTTAACTTCTACAATGGTAAGAAAAGCACTGAAAACTAAATAGACGAAAAAAAATTAGTATTCAAAAGCAGTATCTTTTTCCACAGTGGAGACAATTTTTCTAATGCAGACTATTCATATTATGCAAGGTTTTAATGAAAATATATCTAAAGTATTACACAGTCTAGAAAGCAATGCAGAGTACTAACTATCCACAATTTTTTTCTTTAAATCAAAAGGTTTCCACGTCAAATTTTAGAGCATCTCTTTATTAGTGGTTCTGATATTAACAGAGGCTTTGCAATTATAAAAACCTTATGATTCTCTCCGATCATACATACATTGATTATACTCATCTGTTAGCATTAGTGAAGGTTATTCCACTTTTCTTATCATTTGCACATACTGTACAAATAGTACTCCTTTGCTTTTCAAAATGCTTACTACAAATCTAAGAAGACAAGATCTGGTTCAAGAATTTCAGCTGTAAAATCTTCTGGAGTAAATATATGTGAAGTGGCTTGCCAGAGACAATTTTATACCTTAAACAATTTCTGTACACTTACTTTTCTGTGACACTCACTTTTCTAAAAACTGAACCAAAATATTAATAATACGATGATATCCTTCCTCAATGAATTGAAATTACTACCACAAGAACACAAAAATCCTAAACTAGTAGAAACAGTAACTCTAAGCTAGAAAAAACATTTGTGATGTACATTTGATAACTATTTTATACTTCAAATTCCCTACATGATTTTGAAATCTCTAAAAGTTTTTATATGCACCTAATTTTGAAAGAATTATTGAACAGAGGAATATTAATTCTCCAGTTAGTATTTTATGACACGGTGGAAGTCTGACTTGAAAAGTGACTTTCTTTTGTTGACGTTAGTTTGGCTTCAGAAAATGTTTCTATATCCAGGCTTGTTATTAAGATGCTTATTGTAATGAAACACATCAAAACTTTCACTAAAATGGGAGCTTTTACAAAGATAGGTGGAAACATTCTTAACTGCTTATAGTTCTCAGTTGCCCGTTGAACGTTATGGTGAATTTAAGCAAGGTCTCACAGAGCAGAAAGTCCACAGGCTTTGATTACTCCTATCCTAGCGAATGTTCTGCCTACCACTCTGAAACACCTACAGAACTCAGTCGTTCCATCACTAAACACAACGTGTCAATTTTTTTCTGAATTTTAATGAGAAAATGGTAGGTTTCCAGAGGGAAATATTTGCGGCTCCTTTCACAGCATTTAAATAATCTCCACAAGAAACTCAGAGTAATAGGGAAAATATTTTGCTATAGCTGTGGTCCAGATGTCAGATTAAATAACTTGAGATTCACCTTAAAGACAAATTGAAAAGTACTGCCATTGAATGGTTCAGATTTTTTCAAGGGGTAAGATATTTTGGGGGAGCTCTCAGTTACATGAACAGATTTAAGACATTACTGTTTCAGTCAGGTAAGAACCTTAATGATTGCTTTAGCCATTAAACTACTGAACAAGGGGTGGCTGCGTGGCTCAGTCGGTTAGGCATCTGACTTTGGCTCAGGTCATGATCTCATGATTCGTGGGTTCAAGCCCGGCATCGGACTCTGTGCTGACAGCTCAGAGCCTGGAACCTGCTTTGATTCTGTCTCCCTCTCTCTCTGCCCCTCCCCTGCTCACACTCAGTCTCTCAAAAATACGTAAAACATTAAAAAGAAAAAATTAAACTACTAAATGAGAGTTAATACACTTTGCTTGAACTGGTCTATTGGGAAAGTCCTGCCTAGCTTTTTGTGTTCAAGATGCAGAGGACGCAAAGGCAAGTAAAATGGTCCACAAGTCCTATACCGAGTATTATAGTTTCTCCATAATATTCCCTAACATTTTCAATAGCTAAAGTAACCTGGAAATCTGCATTGAACATGCCAACAATAAAAATAATGAAAACTTAGAGATCCACTATAGAAGCTGAATAATATATCCACACATGGCTGAATCCTAAACAGTTCTCTATTATTGCGCAGGGATCTCTAAATGGCAGTGTGTGTAAAATAATGAAAAAATTAAAACACTTTTATCCCAGACCAAATCTCTTTTCTAATTTCCCACTATCTGGACATCTCTGTAAAAATGTTGTGGCAACATTAAACTCAACATGGCCCGAATGAACCTGGGCCATGGAAGAGCTTATCGAGTTTTTATGTAGCGTTCCCAAATCTCCAAAGGAATTTCCTTTCGGATCGTCACTGGTCATAAAAAGAGTAGGATTTATAAATGAATAATAACCAACTGTAATAACATTTAGGTCAGGAGAAAAAAGAAAGCTTTTGATATGACTTGGTAACAATATTGAACTCTTTAAGGAATCCCCTCTACACCAAACTCTTTTCAGCCCATGAGTAATCAGCGTGTTCAAATTTTACAGAACCTTTGAGGAGGGAAGGTGCATTAGAGTTCATCCCACTGCTATACTTAAGGATCAGAATAATGGTCCTGAATTACGGTTTAGTCTCCCTTGAAGGCTCTTAAAACCGTCAGGAGATGAGAAAGTATCTCACCAGCCAAGCGAAAATATCTTTCATCAATTTTTTATTATCCAGGCATCCTACGGTGTTAATTTTCTACTGCCCCTTTGAGGTAGGCACTGCATTTGTATCCCTATTTGTCTGGTTATTCTTCATCTTCAGACCATCTGCTCTGAAGGAGACATCACTCAAACAGAAGCAGCTTCGTGAGGCAACACATGAGGAGTGGACCGCACCCCCATGGCTGGCACATACGAAAAAGTTGACTGCTTCTTTAGCATGGATTCTTCAGGATTGGAAAAAAAAAAAAAGTACATTCTTGCAACGAAAGCTTCATAAATGGCTTATTTTATAATATAACCACTATCTGAAAAGAACTTGCATATATTGTTCTATCATGATCTATATTCTTATGCTGTCGGTGTTTGTGTAGCCCTGTTAAGAAGCACGTGGAAATATAGAAGGGCTTCTTGTTTACAACAGCCTGGAGTATATCTCGAAGTGTCAGTCAGATGGATTTTTCTAGGGAGATCACTTAATTACAGCTTAGCAACCACACGCTGTGACACCCCGACTCTACTTGTTTAAACGTAATTCTGAACTCATTTATAGTGTTTGAAAAAAAAAAAAAAAAAGACCAAGTTAGGGCAAATGCATCAGTTACCCAATTCAGATTTTTTATTTTCACTTTTTTGAGTACATACGTCCTGCAATATTAATATCTACTCCAGAATAACACAGGAATTTGAAGTCATTACTTTCTAATATAATTTCTTGTCTAAAGACAATATATTTATTTTCTAGGAATAATAGACCCAAGAATTCGGGTTTTGCCACACTTAGAGTTTCTTTTTTTTTTTTCCTTTACGAAAATCTTTCTAATTACTGGGTGTCATGAATTTCAGCATGATAATTATGTTGTTTATTAGAAATAATTTGTGTGTCTTTAGTTCTTTTCATTAAACTACTATTAAGATCACTGTCATCTGTAAGATAGCAAAAGCCCACCCTTCTGATGTGCACAAAATTTTTAAGAGGTTGTTTATTTGCTCCGATCTCTAACGTATGTGGGTCCCAAAGGGGCACGCACTGCTGTCAGCCTCTTTTGCATGCTTGCGGTGATCTACATGGACACTGAGTGCAAACAATGAGCTCTGGAAGGCAAAATTCCAATTCTAATAAGTCAGCATTATGCTACACGGGATATATAATATCATTTTTACATCCATTTCCTGGCTCTCCTAATACTGGCTCAGTGCTACCCAGGAGATTGTTAACAAACTTGTACAAATTAAATTTAAAAATCCTCAAAGGGGGGCACCTGGGTGGCTCAGTTGGTTAAGTGTCCGACTTCGGCTCATGTCATGATACCGTGGTCCGTGAGTTGAGCCCTACATTCGGCTCTGTGGTGACAGCTCATAGCCTGGAGCCTGTTCACATTCTGTGTTTCCCTCTCTCTCTGCCCTCCTCTGTTCACTCTCTGTTTCTCTCTCAAAAATAAATAAACATTAAAAAAAAGAAACCTCAAGGAATACAAAAGTACTGATTCAAAGGAGCACATGAAACCTGATGTTTATAGCAATATTATCGACAATAGGCAAATTATAGAAAGAGCCCAATGTCCATCCCCTGATGAATAGATAAAGAAGATATACATATATCTTCTATTTTTGAGAAGACTTTAGAAAGTCAGACTTCGATACATATATATATATGTATATATCAAATCAGCCATCAAAAAGAATAAAATCTCGCCATTTGCAATGACATAAATGGAGCTAGAGTACATTATGCCAAGAAAATAATTCAGTCAGAGAAAGACAAATACCATATGATTTCACTCGTGTGGAATTTAAGAAAATTCATACATAGGGGAAATAAAAAAAGAGAGAGAGGAAGGCAAATCATAAAAGAGACTCTTAATTGAAGAGAACAAACTTGAGGGCTGCTAGAGGAGAGGTGGGGGGGATGGGCTAAATAGGTGATGGGTATTAAGAAAGGCACTTGCTGTGATGAGCGCTGAGTGTTGTATGTAAGTGATGAATCACTAAATTCTACTACTGAAACTAATATTACACTATATGTTAACTAACTAGAATTTAAATAAAAATATGAAACATTAAAAAATTTAAAAATTAGAAAAAAATAAAGAATTGTAAGATGTATACTGTTTAAGAAGGAAATCACTTTGGGATGCCTGGGTGGCTCAGTCAGTTAAGAGTCCATCTTCAGCTCAGGTCATGATCTCGCCATTCCCAAGTTCATACCCCACGTCAGGCTCTGTGCTGACAGCTCAGAGCCCGGAGCCTGCTTCTGATTTTGTGTCTCCCTTTCTCTCTGCCCCTTCCCCGCTCGTGTTCTCTCTCTCTCTCTCTCTCTCTCTCTCTCTCTCTCTCTCTCAAAATTAAATAACATTTAAAAAATTAGGAAAAAAATAAAAAAGGAAATCACTTCACAGAATCACTAAATGACCTTGATTAAATTACTACCAATCTAAATGTGTATGCACCAGAAAAACCATACCTTGGTTTGAAAAAAAATACAGACAAATTAGTCAAACAACAAGTTATTCTGAGAATAAGTAAAATAACTTAATCAGTCCTTAATGATAAATTAAGTCAGACAAATATTGTTGAAGCACCTGCCATGTGCCAGGTGCTATGTTAGATGCAAGGGATTGAATGTGGAAGAAATAGGATCCATCCCTTCAAAAGCTTTCAAAAGAGCAATTTTAGCTGCAGTATGGTCCATAAATTAGAAGTGGGCATCAGTGGATCCAGGGAGATCAATTTAGAGGCGGTAGTCCCAGAGATAAATGTTCATTTTGCTCAAAAACATACTACAAACAAATATGTTTGCTTGCAAACCCATGAAGATATACAATAGGGATAGCAATATAGTATTTGATAAAATTCCTGGAGATAATTCAGGTGGGAAACATAGCAGGCACAGGACTCACAACTGCAAGGTCATAGTGGCACCAAAGAATATAGTATGCAGAAAACTCTAAGTAATTCAGTGTATGTGAGTTACAAAGATCATGTTGAAAACAAGAAAGAAGTAAAATTCTAAATGTCTGGCAGTGCCCAGACCATGAAATTTCTTATATGCCATAATAAGATTGTCATCTGATAGGTGTGGAGCAAAAAAAAAAAAAAAAAGCCAGAAACAGAATGTTGTTTTAAAATAGTCATTCTAGTAACATGTGGAGGCTGAGTTAGAGGGGAAAAAGAATGGACCTTGTGAAACAAGTTGGAATACTATGGCAATAGTCCTGATGAGCAACGCCATCAGGGATCAGGTGGAAAGGATGCAATTTGTCATACAGGGAAAAGAAACTGTAAAACTTGGGGAAATTGAATTTGAGGGTTTACGGAAGAGAAGAAATTAAGGAAAACTTGGAAACATCTATCTTTAGCAGGTAATGAGTGACATTCTAATCAATACTAGGAATCCGGGGGACAAAATACCCTAAAAGTGGAGAGAATACAATAGATTGGTTTTGTACTGATTAAATATAAAGTGCTAGCCCAACACAGTAGTGTGTTGGAAATACAAGACTAAATAGTCCAGGAGAGGGGTGCCTGGCTGGCTCAGTCAGAAGGACATGCTACTCTTGATCTTGGGGTTGCGAGGTCGAGCTCACATTGGGGACACAGATTACTTAAAAATAAAATCTAAGTAAATAAGTAAATAAATAAATAACTTAAAAATAAAAAATAAATAAAAATATAAACAAAAAGGAGAGAGTATGTACTAAAGAAATAGCCCATAGAAATAACCTCTGGGAGATGGTGATACTGGATTTTGCTTCACTCCTTACCATTTCTCTGTCCATAAAATTCCTAGGAATAGGGGAGTCTTTTTTATTGCCTCTACAAGTGAATAGTATTGACCCATCAATATTTTGGATGCAATGCCAGAAGTGCTAATAAAATAGAAATTGCAAAATAGATGTAAAATATATACAATAGGTAAGGATGGCCTCCATATACATATATGTACACTAAGTGAGACTAAGACTGAAATAGAATTCTGTACAGGAGCTTTCTCATAAGCTCAGAATAATGATACCATGCAGCTGACATTTCCCCATAAGCCTGGGATACAACTGAGGTATTGCTTTATCCTTAATGGATGTGACCTATTACAATTTTCTAAATTTACCCTTGTGCTATGAACTGCAATTGTCCAGAATGGCTTGAGCTCCTAAATTCATGCAAGGTATAGAACTTATACAATTTTACACTGAAATGTAAAACACGGAATGGAAAACTGGCTTAAAAAAGCAATGCGTTTGATTAATTACAGTATATAACACATGGCAGTGGAAAAAAGATTAACAAATCAAGTATTTGTAGCTTGCACTGTGCTTTTTTTTTTCCCCTAAACGTTCCAGCTCATACTACAAAATCCCTCTGTTGGAAAGCAGTCAACAAAAACTCCTCTACTTATTACTGAATTTCAAAGAATATCGGCATGTCGTCTGAGGCAGCTTTCAAAACAAATTCTTGATTTGTTGGTATAAGAGCATTGGCATCAACTCTAAACAGAATTTTTGAAAAGAAAGGGAACTCCTAATTTAAACATAACTAAAACAAAAGCAGGGTTAATTCATCTTATAAGACTAAGCTTTGGTTCAGATGCCCAAGACCATTTTAAAAGAAAAATCAGGTCTAAGCCAGGTTTAATGAGAAATGAAGAACCCTCTACTAGTTGATTTTATTTTCTGACTCCTATAAGAATTTATATTAAGTGGACCCTGTAAGTCTATTTCCCAGAGACTTGGGATAGCTTCTTTGGAACACCTTTCCTGGGTGCCTGGGTGGCTCAGGCAGATAAGCATCTGACTCTTGGTTTTGGTTCAGGTTATGATCTCACAGTTTTGTGAGTTCGAACCCCACTTTGAGCTCTGCACTGACAATGCAGAGACTGCTTGGGATTCTCTCTCTCTCTCTGTCTCTCTCTCTCTCTCTCTCTGCCCCTCCCCTACTCATGCTGTCTCTGTCTCTCAAAATAAATATTAAAAAAAAAAAAAAAAGATGTTAAATTGGACCTTTCCTGATTAGCAGCATTTGACATGGGAACCCAACACACAATGTGAGGCATTTCAAGAACTCGGGTATATATTCAACTTCTGTGGCACTGCTGCAGGATACAGTCCTCTACAGCTGGAGGACGTCCATTTCCATTTGGTTTATTTTCTATAAAAATTGTAGAGCATTTTGTAACTGAGTTTCCTCTGATAATATCTTCTCGTAAGTGTAACTATCAATTTAGCACTTATTATGTAAAGTGGTTATTACAAAGATCGAAAGCTTTTCTCTTCAATTATGATTACGAGTAAGAGAATTGATTATACATGTTATTATTGAGTTTACTACATTTTTTCACTGTATTTTGTTTTAATATAATTATTGAAAAGCATTGTGAGCAAGCAAGTCAATTCTTCATCATGTTTACGTGACTCATTATACTAACGTAGTTTTAGTGATTCCTTTATTAAAATGTATAAATATTGTCCTACAGGATATGGACTGACATACACCACTTTAAAATTCTGCATACCACCTGGACTCGCTCCCTCTAAACCGTCCACCCACCCCTGAGCCTCTTCAACATGCAGTTCGCTTTTGTGTGCGTACACTCTGCTGCTCAACCAGACTGCAAACTCCTAAAGTGAGTTTTTGTACTTTTGGTAGATCTTATGCTTCCCACTGTACTATTAACGGTTAATTGTGCAGTATGCCAGACACACTTATATTTCCACATAATCCTGATAAACCACCCAAATGAGGAAATTGAGGCTTAGTGAGGGTAAGCCACATGTCCATAGTCCTTCTGTAAGAAAAGCCAGAGCTAAGACTGGCCTCCGGTCTCAACCCAGAGGCCATAACCATAACCGCCAAGCACTACCATCTCCCGCTAACTTCCCCTGCGGTTTTCACTGTTCACTTTTCACCGTTGACTAACTTAACAGGAGTATCTGCTGCTTTTTGTTCCAGAGGAAAGTTATTGCAGCCCCATTCCTGTCCCAGAGACCACGTTCTGATCTCTCTTGATGCTCAGTTCCCTTTCTTGAGCTAGAGGCAGGACCCAAAGTTTGAACCATAAGGCACTGACACCTCAAGTATACCAAGATTTTTCTTTAACACTGCTAACCCAAGAGTTTTGATTTTTTTTTTTTTTAAGGAAGAGAGAGAGAAAAGGTGTGCACATACAAGTGGGGGCGGGGAGGGGGGCAGAGACAGAGAATCCTAAGCAGGCTAGAAGCCCAGCACAGAGTCGGACACGGGATTCCACGACCATATACTATCTCAAAATATGACTGCATACTGTATTTGCGGTTTAGAGCAATGTCTCTATCAGTGATCACTATTACCATACAAAGGAAAAGTTTTTTCAAGCTCCGCAGCATGGTAAGCTTCAAAGACAACATTTGTTCCTCTGTTTTTAAAGCAGCATGCAGACTTTTACTAGCACATACTGACATATTTCCCAGAGTGGGATTTAAGCCTGGACTGCCTCCAAGAGGGATGAAACCTCTCTCAGCTGTTCTTAATTAATCTTCACACCTGCTGTTTAAATGTTGATTACACCTAGAAGAAAGCTTAATAGTAAATCTTATTTTCCCAGTAAAAATTAAGTAGTAAAAATGTGCCCATTAAAGTCTGTTCCTCCAAACGAATTGAAATGCTAAATAACAGTAGGATATTAAATAGAATAATAATTTGTTATAAAACCTAAAGAATATATAAATATATATCCCGTTAGATATTTGTCTAAAATCATATAACTTCCTATGTTCTTTAACTCTTTTTTTTGTTCTTATAATCTCTCTTCCCTTAAACAATGTAAGGGGGTAATTATAAAAGCATATATGTTCTCATAGTAGAACATTTGGAAAATGAATTTTAAAAACTCAGCCAGCAGCCACAATTCCATTACTCAAATTTAACAGGGCATATTTTCATGTACTTTCCTCTAGAATTTTTCTACCTACACACTGTGTATGTGTGTAAAGATCATGTTTTTACAAGGTTAAGAAATAATACCCTATCTTCTCCTTTTAAAATATTATCATCTAAGTATTGCTACATCATTTAAAAGTTTTGAAAGATATTCTAATTCTCATACAATAGTTAATAGATAGGTCAGGGTTCTTTTTAGCTTCTCCTAATCATTTGTACAACTAGTACCTTTGATTTTCATTATTGTCAAGAAGGCTATGATAAAAAATTATTATTTATTTGTCCTGTTTTGATTATATCCACTGTTTAAATGCCTAAAAGTGGAATAATCATGTTAAAGATGTAGATTCTTGGTACATATTGTAATTTTGCAAAACTGCCCTCGAGAGAGGCTGAATCAAAAGATACAGTCACATCTGCTAGTGGAAGAGCCGATCTCCACACAACATGCTCAAATTCGCTTTGCTCAGGTGATATGTGTATCATTCGGTCTTGATTTATCTTTTCCATTCATGAAGAATGTGGCACTTAATTACACAAGTATTGTCTATTACATTTTTTGTCTTCTTTGACTTGTCTGTTCACATTTTTGGTCCTTTTGGAGTTTTAAATGTCTTTTTTATTTTTAAAAACTTCATGTAGACAGGTTAACATTCCGTCATATTTATTGCAAATGTTTCTGAGTTCGCTATTTTCTTTTTAATATACATTTTGACTTCTAGAAGTTTCTAACTGTATAAATTAAAAAAAGTATAAGCCTCACTTTAAAATTTTTATTCCTTTGCTTTTATGCTTTCCAACCCTGAAATCAGTGAAATACTTCTCTTCATTTTCTTCTAGTTTTAAAAAATTTACTTTTTTTCCATTTAACCTTTTTTTAAATGTTTACTTATTTTAAGAGAGAGAGCGAGTGCAAGCAGGTGAGGGGCAGAGAGAGCGGGAGGGAGAGAATCCCAAGGCTCTGCACTATCAGAAAGCAACAGTAGGACACTTAACTGGCTGTGCCTCCCAGATACCCCTCCATTTCACTTTAAATTCTCTGAAATTTATTTTGGTATTAAGCATAGATTACAATCTTACTTGACATTTTCCAAGTGGGCAATTTTTTCCAGTTGTTGAAAATTTTTCAACCCACTTTTAAATTTCTCTAATGTCTCCCTTTTATTTTTCTTTCCTTAAAAAACCATAACATAGTGACCTTAGGCTTCCTTTTCAATCCTGGTTCCAACACTTACCATGAGATGTCTGACCTTGAATAAATTACTGGTCTACAAACACATAGTGTTATGTGCATTCGATAAGATAATAAATGTGAAATCCCTAAAAAGACTGTATTTTTTGAATAATTTATTGTCAATTTGGTTTCCATACAACACCCCGTGATAATCCCAACAAGTGACCTCCTCCGTGCCCACCACGCACTCTCCGCCCTCCCACACCCCCCTCTCTCCTCAGTTTGTTCTTAGTCTTTGAGAGTCTCCCATGTTATTAAAAAGACTGTATTGAGGCAGCACACACTCAATAAAAGGAAATGTGAATTCCTAACTCACAGAGCTGTCACCAGGAGAAAGGGCATTTATGTTCTGTCAATTGTATATAAAGCACCATGACAGAATCTGCCAAATAATAGGAGATAAATGAATGGTAGCTATTATTATTAATAATTAATACAGAATCCCTCCCTACAGGTCCACATTTCTTCTATTTATTTTCTTTCTTTTTAAAAATTCTACTGTTATTTTCTACATCTCAGTCTACTTTTGATCCTGAGGAGAATAGATCTAGTCCCAATGCCAGAGCAAGAGGTTAGGGATGAGCTAGAAAGCAAACCAGTATTGATAACTTGGCCGATGATGTCCATGACTAGGCTCTGACATGCAGTTATAACTGCATGATCCGTACACTTTAAACAGGAATGGAAGCTAACATGTCCATCTGGCTCATTGCTCAATTCTTCAAGAAATTAATTGGTTAGTATATGTAAATCAACACCAAAGAAAAGATTGATTTTCAATCTGTATTTATATATTACATAATAAAAGAGAGAGAGAAAGAGGGAAAGAGGAGTGAGCACATAGACAATGGAATTCATTATTAATTTTCTTGGAAGAGATTGATTTCATACTTAATTTTACAGCTCTTTTAGAAATGCATATATAGGGCCACCTGGGTGGCTCAGTCAGTTCAGCGTCCCACTTCAGCCCAGGTCATGATCTCGTGGTTCGTGGGTTTGAGCCCTGCATTGGGCTCTGTACTGACAGCTCAGAGCTTGGAGCCTGCTTCGGATTCTGTGTCTCCCTCTCTCTCTCTTCCCCCTGCCCCCGCTCACACTCTGTTTCTCTCTCTCTCTCTCTCTCTCTCTCAAAACTAAATATTTAAAAAAAAATTTAAATAGAAATGCATATATAATTTTCAAAGTCGAAAACATATGGAATGAATATTTGACACTTCACTTGACGTACTAAGAAATTTTAGTAAGACCAGAAGAACTTTGTGAATCATCTGTCATTCACTACATAAACTTTTAGGCCCAAGTGTGGAATTCAACCAGAATGTTGTACTAGATGTCAATTCCAGGGGGAGAATCAGATCATTTGGAACAATCTTGCTGTTCATGCTGGCTGCTTAATAGTGGAATAAATTCTGATTTTTAAAAAAAATTGGACACATTTGCACTACAATGTCTTATAGAAGCTCAGTGCCTAGATGTCTGATGGGAGTTTATGAGATTAAACAATGAATAAAAGGATGCCATATACATGTACGGTAATTAGTAGCTTTTGGAAGTGGAGCTTAAATGTACTCTAAGTGTTGTGGTTTGAAATTCCATTGCAGTGCAACACGGGCACTTTCTTACTTCTAAAACCTGTACGTGAGAACTGCAGGGGTCCATCCAATATTCTGTGTTACAGATATATGGACAACTTCATGAAACATTTGCTAGAAAAGCAGACTCCATTCCCATCTGTCCTGTGTGGTCTTGGCTTCTGCAGTTGCCGCTAAATAGAATTTTGGCAATCTGTTGAATGAACCTGGATTAGAAGAACTTTAATAAAATGTGAAGGGTTTTTATACTCTGGTGCCCTTTTGCGCTGATGGTATATATTCAGCCCCGTCTCTTCAATAAAATCAACCTCTTAGAACAGAAAGCAGTAGTTATCGTATTTTAGTGCACTTAAGGGTTACTTAGAGATCATGCTTAATCTTATTAAATAGATATTATTGGCTCCCACCTCAGAGATTCTAATTCGGGAGGTCTGGAGTGGGGCTCAGCAGTCTACAGCACTTTAAAACACCCCAGATGATTCTTCTGATGTGAGTGGTTCAGAGAACACACTTTGGGAGGTGCTGACATAAAGGATTAACTAGATCTTTCATTCTATGTATTTATTACACAACTCAAATACGCCTTATCCCTTATGTCATCATCAGCCATTCAGTTGGTCAAAATGTTTGATGTAAGAATGTATAAGAGCTGAATCCGATAAGCCATTTTTTAAAAAAATAATAACTATGTATTATAGACAGATGGACAATTTTGTAAAACCTACATCTTACTGGTAGAAGTTTTTTGAATCCCTTTTATTTCTAAAACTTGCTTTTCTCCTTTTGTAAATCTGGGGGGAAACAACTATTTGTGATAACCAGTGATTTCCAAAAAGTTAAGAGTCACAAATATTCGTACATACTTCTGTCTTACTAGAGGTCTTAGTAGATGCTTTCCAATTTCCTTCAGAATGACAACAACCTAGAAGGATATGATACTAAAGTGGAAAATCTACAAAGACTTCAGCTCTAGTTTTAATACAGTATTTCTGCCTGGACTGATCCAATTTCTCATATTTACCCTTGATAAAGTGAAAGACAATTCTTTATTAGACAAATTATCGATCTTAGAAATTTAATGTTTAAGTACATATGTTTATTTAATAGAGTTGTTAACCGAAATATAGAAATTGTTAGAACATCAGGTATACTGTACAAGAGTATACTTCAGGGGTGCCTGGGTGGCTCAGTCGGTTGAGCATCTGACTTCGGTTCAGGTCATGATTCCATGGTTTGTGGGTTCTAGCCCTGCACTGGACTCTGTGCTGACAGCTCAGAGCCTGGAGTCTGCTTCAGATTATGTGTCTCCCTCTCTCTGGCCTCCCCTGCTAGCACCCTGTCTGTGTCTCTGTCTCTCAAAAATAAATAAACGTTAAAAATTAAAAAAAAAAGAATATACTTCAAAGCCCCCTTTGTAAGTTATTAATAACTGTCATAAAGTAACAAAAAATCTCAAAACAAAATAATATGGCAGCAATATTTATAATTTATCGAAAACACTGTTTCAATTCACAATCTCTGCTGTTTAAATACCTGGTTTTTGCACAGCTTTTAGGTACAATTTGTTAGCGCAAAGATAACACTGAAATGATTATACTTTGGGTGATCATTGTAGTATTTTTACTTTTAGAAGCAAATTTAAAGAAAGGCACAAGAATGTTTTACTATAGTCACATAAGCCCACACAAATATGCTGTGAATGTAAGCTTTGAAAAGTCAAACACTGAAAATTCTGACAGTCAAATATGATCTAATATGCCCCAAATATCAAGGGGAACTTTCAATGAAAATAAAGGCGTCAGTAAACCAGTAGGTATTTCTTGTGACATAATAAGTTTTAAGTTTCACTCACTAAAAGGACATTAAATCTAAAACAGCAAGTGAAAGTGGATAAGAAGTATGGCAGATGTCTATGTGGGAAGGAAGCAAAATACGGTTGAAAAGACAGCTCTCTCCGCAGAGTATCCTCAACTCCATTACACACGTAACCTTCCTTGAAAGGGCCACTATTTGCACAGAACTAATTTTATTAAATATAGCAGAAGAAGGACCATTAACAATTATTACATAGTTAAATTAAAGAATTGTTTGGTTTGGATGAACTTCATTATAAGAAAAATATAATAGAAATATTATATTACACATTGTTTATAATGATTCCTCTTTTCATAATGTAATCTTTCAATGAATATCAAACTATTGCATTTTATGCACAACTTGAACTAATGAATGCATAATAATTCAAGAAAATATATATTTTTATATAGTAAATATGTTTCATACAATGACTATGTCACAGTAGTAATGTGTATGCATTTGCAGTAAAGGTACATTCCTTTCTGGAACAGAAGGTCGTAATGAAAACTTCTTAGTCACCAAGTTCTTTCAATGTTTTTAGAAATGGCTTTTGTGCCTCTATCACTTTTTCATTTTCACAGCCTCTGGTTTCATCTGGGGGCTCGTCACCTGCAGCTGGAAAATGTCCACAACTAGATTGGCTAACTTGTGCGATTTCCTGGTCATTAATTTACTCACATTTTTCACAAATATATAGCAAGCATCAAGCCGGTGCCAGGTACTCTGTTAGGCCCTGCAAAGAGGACAGAACTTCTCATACACAGTGTGATCTAATCAATTCTTCTAACATAGATTTCAGTCAGCGATCTTTCCCTAGAATAGAGTCCAAATTCTAAAGTGTGGTGTATAAAACTCTTGATAATTTGATTCCTCACTTACTATCCAAATTTTATGAGTTCCACACATGTCCAATAGAAACTAGCTGCGTCATAGCCACGGGGATTTACATACAGCTTCTCTCTTATTCCAGCATTACTCCTGACTCCCACATTGGTTTGTGATCTACCCACAATGCTTCAAGACGTGATTTTTTCTGTAACCCTCTGATCGAGTTGTCATCCTTAGGTGTTCCACAACACCCTGTGCCTTCTCACCACACCGTAGCAATATTGGGACTCCTGCTTTGTCCATCTTGGATTACATTCTTTAAACCAAGGCTGCATGTCTTATTTGCCTTGGGAGACCCAGTGCCCGGCACTTAGCAGTTGCTCAATAAATGCTTACTGCATATACTTTCTTCTCAAAAGGAACCAAGATTGTACTCTGCTTCCAAGAGTTACCACAGGCTCCAACTTCTCCCTTAGCAGAGGGATATTTAAAACATTTAACAACTGCTTCAGCTTAGGCACCAACCAATCACAGCAGATGCTGGCCGTAGCACTAGAGGCAGGTGGTCCTGGAGGCCCCTTGCTGGTTCAAGCACTATTCCTTTGTTTACTTATTTAGGGGATGGAATGGCCTAGGCAGTCCTGGAAATCAGTTCCAGGTAGCCTCAGTAGAAGGCACAGCTTGGTGGACTCATAAAAGCAACTCTTTAATTAACGTGTATAGAAGCATTTTCAAGTGTATACAATTGGTAGAGCTGCTCTGCTCCATGCTGGCTGGAAATCGGCGCCGTCCATGAGGCCTCCCCCGAACACAGCCCTGCACTGCTTCCGCCTCTTCAGCATCTTAGAGGTCCTCATTTTACCACTCGTATTGTCACTTAATTGCCCACTGCCTTGTACAGTTAATTCATTACATGTGGATAAGTTCTAGTTCTCAAACTAGATCGAAAGCTCCTGGAGGACAGATGTATGTCTCATGTTCTTTCAAGATTTACCTTCAGATAAATCATCCAAAAGTTGTATAACCACGCTGCGTGTCATTTCGTATTATTTGAAATACTTTATCAGATTAGGTTTCATTGTACTCTTGGCTCTTTTTAGTTAATATCAAAACTATAGGAAGTTTCCTTAGAGCAGTTATAAACAGGTTACTGGAGGTCATTTATGCTCTAATTTCTAGGCTCTTAGGAGTTAAAACTGACGAAAATTCATGCTTGGTTCACTAGATAAAGAATTGCCTCTCTCTCTCTCTTTTCCAAACACACACACACACATCATTCCATCTTAATAAACAGAGTTGTCTTGTACCTAGCTGCTTAAGCCAAAAGTCCCTCACTTCTTTTATGATGCCAAAACAATCCCTCAATAAAAACAAAAACACATCCACAATCTGATCGCTTAGGACCTTCCCTGTTAGCACCCTAAATCTGACCCTCCATCATCATTTGCCTCAAGGGTCTCCGAGACCACTATAAATTAGCCTCTTTTTTTTTCACTCTTGCTGCACTCACCATCCATCCTTCATCGAGGGAAGAGAGAGAGAGGGAGAGCTTTCAAAGCATAAATGAGGTCCTACTATTTCCTTGACTAAAACCCTCCAGAGGATTCCCAACGTATTTTGAATGAAATCCAAACTCTTTTACCAAGCTGCATTTAGAAAGAAATCCACGGGCAACTGGGTGGCTCTTTCTAAAGAAATCCACCCACTTGGGTGGCTCAGTCAGTTGAGCATCTCACTCTCGACTTCAGCTCCGGTCATGATCTCACTGGTTTGTGAGTTCGAGCTGCACATAAGGGCTCTGCACTGACAGTGCGGAGCCTGCTTGGAATTCTCTCTCTCTTTGCCCCTCCCTGGCTTGCACACAGGCACATTTCCTCTCTCTCTCTCTCTCTCTCTCTCTCTCTCTCTCGGTCTCTCTCTCTTTCTCTCAAAATAAATAAACTTTAAAAAAAAGAAAGAAAGTAATCCAAACCTCTGCCAAGGAAGCCTGTGCCTGCCTCTCAGACCCCTTCGGCACCTATCTGCTTCCTTGTCCACTATGCGCCAGTCATACTGTCTTTCTGTCCCTTGGACATCCCCAGCACGTTCTTACTTCAGCTAGGCAGCACACTCCCCCATCCCCAACACCTGTTTAAAGCTCGTCTCCCCACCACAGGAACTGTTGTCATCATTCCATTGCCAACATTTGGAACTAGGCCCAGCTCAGTAAATACTAGTTGATGAACAAACCATCTTTTGATTCAGCATAGCAGAAAAAACTAAAATGTTTTCACGACATCAGAAATCACTGCTCATGGTCTAAAAATCATAGGAAAACTTACAGAATAACAAAAACATGGATATAAACAAGAAAAAAATTCTTCACGGAAATTGGAAAAATTGTTCAAATAAATGAAACAAGAAAATAAAAATGAGCATAACTGATAAGAAGCAAAGAATGTAATACTCAAAAATCAGCTAGGACAGGTAACCTAAGTAATGTTTGTGATGAGGCAACAAGTTTACAGTTTTGCTCTTGGGACAAAGCAAATTAATGTGATATGGCAAAGAAACTACAATTAAAAATACACGATCTCAATGCACGAAGAATAGAGAGTACACTTAGAGCAACAAACAAATCTATAAATGATGCCATAATAAAAATACAAGCCAAGAAGAGCATGAAACAATCTTGTTCATGTTTTCTCTGCCAAAGCATGACCAGGAAGCCATACCTCTGGAGCCTACTTGGATTCTGCATGGCTTTGCTGACTCATGTCCCAGATACGGCCATCCTGGGAACAAGGGCAAAGACTATAAGGCATCCCTAAGAGCTTCGTCTTTGTAGGTGAACTTGGAATAGGTATGCCAGCTATCTGCATAAGTGCAAATGAAAAGGAATCTGAGACATGATGCAGTTTTCTCTTCGATCAACAGGAAAAAAGTAGAACCATTACCTGGACTTACTGTGAATAAGAATTAAAAACAACTGAACTTTGTTCTGGACTCCTATCTGCCCCACATGCTTCCTCTGTAAGGAGCTGTCAAACTGTGATAACTACTGGATATTTACCCCAAGAAAATGGAAACACCAATTCATAGGTACTCCTACGTTTATCACAACATTATTTAAAGTAGCCAAGATATGAAAGCAACACGAGCATCCATTGGTAGATGAATGGATAAATAAGATGTGATTATATACATATATAATGGAATATATATATATGTATATATATAGATATATATATATAAGGGAATATTACACAGCCATAAAAAAGGATGAAGTCTAGTCATTTGTGGCAACATGGCTAAGTGAAGTTAGACTGAGAAAGACAAATGTCATACAATTTCGCATACATGTAGAATCTAAAAAACAGAACAAAAGGCTAACCAAAAAAAAAAGTCAGAAGTACAGAGAACAAACTGATGATTGCCAGACAGAAATGGGGTGGGGAGATGAGCAAAATGGGTGACAGACAGTAGAAGATACAGGCTTCCAGTTGTGAAATGAATAAGTAATGGGAACAAAAGGTACAGCACAGGGGATATAGTCACTGTATGTGGTGACAGATGGTCAGTATACTTGTGGGGTGCACAGTGTAACATAGAGTCGAACTGCTATGTTGTACACCTGAAACTAATATAACATCGAGTGTCAGTTATATTGAAATTCACAAAACTTGAAAAATTGAAAAAAAGAACTAGCTGTGATAGTAACAGATCTTCAAGTCCTTTAAAAAGTCTAAAGTAAGAGGCAACCACATTTCAGAGGAAAACCCTAACACAGGAGCCTTAGATCTTCATTAGGAAGGCAGTTATTTTCTCGGCAGATTTGGAATAAGGTCTCAAGGGGTAGAATCCTCTCACGCCCCTAAACGTTGAGTGAAAGGAGGAATGCTCGTGAGTGTTGGGAGTACTCACAACAAATGGATTGGAGTCCAGTCCAGCCCATTATCTGCTGTTGGGGGTGGGAATCTGCCCAGCAGTTTTGCCTACCTACTCTTTTGTCTCCCTGCTACTAGAGTCCTCACTGCACTAGAAAATCGAAAAACAGAGATTATAACTAAGGTTTGAAATATTTTTCCAAAGTGCTTTTCGAATAATTAGAAAAATGTACAGCATACCCAGGAATGTCTATCCCTCTCAAGGCAATCTTCTAAGAGTAAATATTATCATATTTTATATCTTCGTTAATGGAATGGTAACTTATTAATATCTTACTTATATCTTTACAAAATAGAAAAATAGTCACTAAATTAATATTGCGTAATTGAAAGTGAGCAATTGAATAATAATAGAAAAATTACTAGAAGTTCAAATACAGCCAGACCTATGTGTTTACCTAATGTCCACGGCTGCTTTTGCTCTACAATAGCAGAGAGAAGTAAGTGCAACAGAGACCAGGTGGCCCGCAAGCCTATAATGTTCACTCGCCAGTTCTTTACAGAAAAAGCTTGCTAACTCTGCTCTGGAATGTAAGTACTAATTAGTATGTGTTATGAAAATAACATTATTTGTTCAGTTATAGAATTGAAAATTTTTGTGGCATATTAGCTGTTCATCTTTTTCACTGTAACTTTAAAAAGTTGCTTTAAAACTTAAAAAATAATCATAGTGCCAAGAAAATATCATTTCATTTTTTTTGGTATAATTTCTGTGTTTTGCTATGTAACATATCTGGAAATTATTCTGGTCTGATTTTCTTTATCATTTTTACAAAAAATCTTACAACCTTATAAGCGGAACTGCAAACATGGACATACAATAACATTGTTCAAGGAGAAATTATTTCTGTTACTTACTTCCAACACAATTATTCTTCATTGCTATCTTTATCTATACAAATAAATACCAGAATATTCAAAATTCTAAATAAAACTTACGGGAAAAAATGAAGTATTAATTTACATAAAACCCAGCAGTTTTAGTATCTCAAATTTTACTTTTTCCCATAAGTTGAGTTCTGATTATGAAAAAAAATGGAAAATTTTATTTGTTTGAAATTTTTGGCCTAAGAACACAACAAATTATATAAAACATTTCTAAGTTTAATTCTAAGAAAAAAGTGCCCGGTACCACTGTTTCTGTCTTGCTTCCCCCAAAAAGAATAAACTACAAATATAAATCCATCCGTTCTAAGCCTCTTAACAACTGTTAGCATTAATTGTGACAAACAGGAATGGTGGAGATTGACTAAGGAACGTATTTATCTGGATGATTTACAGAGTGAGGGCCATCAGTCTACCCGCACCCGCTTAACAGGAAAGAAAGGATAACAGAGTTCTTAAGTTCGGAAAACTTCAACCAGATAAAACCACATGGTTAGCTTAGCTTAAGTCATCCTTGGCATTAAAAATTCATTCTTTTTTGGTTTTTGGTCCCACACCGAAGTGGAGAAATTCTGAGCAGAACGTCACTCCGGAAGGTGAACGACAGGTGCGTTTCCACCTCTGCTGTAACTTTCCAAGTCAAGCAATCATTATAGTTCCCATCTGTAGAATCTGTGACGGGAGAGTTTATTCAACAATCGGCAGCTTATAAGGATGTTATTTAATTCAGAGAAATCAGACCATAATATATTTTTAAAGTCGACTCACAGTTTTCTGAACCAGTATCTATATTAATAGGATTAGGAGGATTTTAACAAGGGAATGATCTTGCTGGTGATTATTTCTCCCTTTTAAAACATTTTTAATTGTTTTCTGAACTCTGAAGTTTTGAAGTGAACTTCTCATTCCAGCCCTTGGACCTCAAAGCCATGTTGACACTTGCTCTGGCTTACCTAGATTTAATTTGTAAAGCACCTTGAACTTATTTTCATGAATTACATTTTTCTTAATGATGTTTAAAAGGTGAAAAAATGGAATACACCTAGGTAACAAAAATATTGAAGGAATTATTAACTAACATTTGGAAATAATAATCTACATTGTAAGTCAATAAAAATATTCATAGAAATTGCCTTTTAAATGAAATGGTTACTTCTCAGGGAATATATTTGCATATTGCAACAGAGCAAGCATGTAGAGCTCCTAACGTTACAGAAAAAGTTTACCGTTTTTGCCACCTCAGTTCAGAAATTGCACCAGACATGGCTGATCAGAAATCTGGAGTGACCCTCTCTCCTGGTGGATGCGGGTAATTTAAACCGTAACGCAGAAGGAGGCTGTGTGGTCGTTCAGACAGGTGTTCTCCCTTCCCCCACGGGATTGCAAAATCCCCCCTCCCCCCGCCTTCAGGTTTATTCTCTTGCGGGGCAGGCGGGGGGGGGGGGGGGGGGGTTGGGGGGGTTGGGGGGGGTTGGGGGGGGCGGACTTCCATCCCCATTCTGGAAGCATTGTCCTCTTTTTCACTACAGTGCTGACAGACTTTCTTTTCACTTCTGCTGACCGCATTCACTGCCTCGGCACCTTGTTTTTATTGATAGGTGCTTAGTTTCTGTTTCAGTTTCACTGTGGTCTCAAGGCTAGGAAATTAGGAAATTCATCCAGATCGGAGTAAAAGCCAAAAAGCACCTCCGACCCCCTCACCTACTTCTTATTCTCACCCCTGGAAATATCCGGTGCCACGGAACTAAATGGGTCTAATTCCTCTGTTTCTTTTACTCAGAAATCCTACATATCTTAGTCTCCTGGCTTCGCTCTGAAATAAATAACTTGCAATAAGGTCAAATTCCTGGGCCTGCGAGATCAAAGATAAACTTTATTCTCCAGCGAATTTGAAAATCAAAATATTTTAGAAAGAGATTTCGGGCCCTCCTCCCCCAAAATTCACAATAAACCTTTGAAACCATTTTAAGGAACATATCATGATGATGAATTATTAAAATATGAAAGTCACTTAAATAATTGCTCGACTTATAAGTTTCTGCACAAAATATTATCATCATCATCAGGACAGTATTCAGAGGCCTTTCACTGAAGTTAGTCAAACATTGGAAGAAAAACATCTTTATAAGCTGCAACTAGGATTCGGTGTTAGCATACGCTTGAAAAAGGCCCTGTGACCTAATGGAAAATGAACTATACGTGAATATATAAATAGGCAAAAGAATTTGACAGCCCGAATGGAAGTGTAATACTGCTGCTCTATATTAAAATACATGTTCAGCTTTGGATGCAATTTCAAATTAAACAGACAGCATCATTGCTGATTCTAAATGTCAGTTCACAGCTAAAGCCAACTCAGGAGGAACAGACACGTGACACTGCACGGCACCGAGAGGACACCACAGCATGCCACTGAACCAGAGGCAGTCGGGTAGTTTGATCACATTGGTTTTATTCTGTCTACTTCCTTCCAGGAAGTTTAGAGGTTGACCAATGAGGTCCACTGTTGATTCTCATGCCACCATCCTCCCTCCTCGTTTGTGGCTTAGAACTTACCCACACCCCGAGTTCTTGGGTGTCCTCGCTGTTACAGCCATAGTAGTCTGGGGTTTTATCCAACTCCTGTATGTGTCCGTGCACTCTTACGCTCTTATCCGCGTGACAAGACGGGCAGAGGGCTGCGTTACCCATCTCACTCCCACAGTTCCTGCCGTCACTGGGCGCGTGCTTGCCCTCTGCGCTCTGTCCAGGGCTCCCCGGGGGACACTAATGTGGACAATTCATCCAGACGATCCTTGGCTCCTCTGCTCGACTCCCCTACGCGCCCCTCACCAGTTCTCCCCATCTGCTGGCTGGCTTGCTGGTGTCAGAGAGAACTCAAAACCCCAGCAACTGCAGGCTGCGTTCAGTGACCATTTCCAATTCAGGCTCTGCCAGTCTATTTTTACACCTACCAGGCCAGCTATGCATGTCAATGGAGTGAGGGGGGTGAGGCCAAGAGAGAGCAGGGGAGGGGGCGGTGTTGTTTTGTTTTTCCCCATGTGAGCAGCCTGCTCTACACACGACTTAAGTTCCTGCTGTGTAAAATGTCTCTACATAGGAGAATTTTCGCATTACTCAGTGAATGCCTTTGAATCCTTTGATTTTCCCCGTTCTACTCACAGAACACCAAATCTGCTAATGATCTTGCTTTACCGGCATAATAGGTAGAAATGATTTTTGTAATTGTTTAAACCAAGAGGCGAGCACTCAGCTTACCTATGTTATCTTTTTCATGATCTTTTACAAAAATAACTCTTGGTCCTTGCAGTATTTAAAATTCACCAGAAACACAGCCATCACAATGGCTCATTTTACCCTGGTATGGATGTTTTGAATTTTACAAAGTATCTACAGGTTTCTATTATTCATGATTGTGCCATGGTAGAGCAAACATTTTGAGTTACTTACAAGTTTAATTTTTAAGATTCTGAAAATGTTTCCTCCAGCTTTATACAAAAATAATTGAGAATGGCTTTCAGAAACATACATACTATCTTTGAAACCATATTACAGATATTTGAAAGAAATTGTTTCCCACAGAGATGAGGGCGGCAAATGCACAGTGGATTTATAAAGCCAATTACGACCCACATCAAGACTTTGTGATTGACTATTATCGATTAAACTTTATTCCCGCCATTAGGGTTTTCTCTAAAACTTCATATATGCCATTGCTTTACTCCTAGTCCTGTCCTTCCTCATTTGTTATTTGGTTTCTTATTTCATATCTTCTAAGCAGGTTTTAAACTCCTCAATGGCAGGGTAAAGATTTAGATTTTTGTTATCACCTACCCACATCATATATTAAATATTAAATGTTAAAGAAGTCTACTGAATCGAAAGCAATCATTTGAGGAACACAGGAAGTGGAAGATCTCTAGAAATCAACCACCTTCCATTTGATAGGATAAAAGTCACCTCTCTGATTTGCCATTTTTAAAACTAAAAATGCCTGTCGTTATTACTATTTATTTAAATTAAAAACAACATTCCTCAAATAGCCTATCGCTCTATATTGCTGTCCAAAGCCCTAACAAACTCAAATCCAAGAATGGTATTTTGGATTGTTGATTCTTACAGCCCCGCGCTGGTTTGTTTGTTTGTTTTACCAATCCTCTTTGAATAGCTCTTTATCCCAGGGCTTAAGAACCTAGTGTATGTTATTTACTATAAGGATCCTACCCTTACATTCCAATTTCTGAGAGGCACTAACACTATTTAGTGAAATTATTTTTATTTTCAGCTACAGATGATGGCCTATTTTAAAAGTTGTTTTTTTTTTATTTATTGACTGAACCAATAGTGTTATGATAAAAATGGAGGGGGCATAATTTCTCCATTCATGTTAAAGACAAGCATAATCTAAACATTTTAAATGTTAAAAGTTTAGGGGCGCCTGGGTAGCTCAGTCGGTTGAGGTCTGACTTCGGCTCACGTCATGATCTCACAGTTCGTGGGTTCGAGCCCCGCGTCGGGCTCTATGCTGACAGTTCAGAGCCTGGAGCCTGCTTCAGATTGTGTCTCCCTCTCTCTCTCTGCCCTTCCCCTGCTAACAGCTCTGCTCTGTCTCTCTCTCTCAAAAAATGAATAAACATTTATAAAAATGTTAAAAGTTTAATGGGGATTATGGAGTGCACTTGTGATGAGCACCGAGTGATGTGTGGAAGTGATGAATCACTACATTGTACACCTGAAACAAACATTACACTGTAGGTTAACTAACTGGAATTTAGACAAAAACTTAAAAAAAAAAAAAAACTAGGGAAAAATGTGACAGGTTTAGGTGGAAGTATTCATAAAGATGAAGCTTCAATATCAGTAACAAGATCGGACTCGTAACTGAGATGTACCAGGCGAAACCTTTTGTGTTGCTCATATTATTTTTATATAAACTAATGATTTATCATAATACAGTAATTCCTCATTAAATGCCACACATACTTGAACAGTGTACTGTAGACATTAGATAAGCATTGATGTTTGATTATTGTGCTTACAAACTCTCCTAAAAGGATATGTTTTAAAATTTCCTATCTTTCCTAAGGTGCTGAGAGCCCTACGGTGCCTTACAAGGTCTCCCAACAGGTGCTTCCTCTTGAATACACATGTATGATCTTATTCAGATTATAAACCAAGATTTCACTAGCTATCAAAAGAGGTAGTTTTTTCTCTCTTTTAGAATCAGTTAGTTGACTCTTTTTAAAATATAAACATTTAATACTCAACAGCCTTTCAATATAGAATCATGCAACTTAAAACTTGGAGGCAAATCCTCAAAATTCTCTCTAGCCTCATTCCTTCATTCTAGAGCTGAGATCTGAATCCCTGTCCTTACATGTGTGAAAGGAATATTTAGCCAGTGCAGCTCAGGGGAAGATGTCCCTAGGTGCTTGATAAATAATTTTGTGGTGCTTTAACAGCATGAACTGTTTCCTGGAATCTTTCCGTCTTGTTAATACATCACCCATTCTACCACTATGCCCTCAAGTTTGCTTCTCCTTCAGCCAAGCATACATGCCCCTTTCTCCACCAGTCCCTGTGTATTGTCTCTTTCAAAGCACATCTTAAAATTCACTTTTTCCTACAAGTCTTAATTACACTTATATTAGTCCCTTAGTTTGTTCTAACTTTTTAAATAAGGTTGGGGCTACTATCATCTATTTGCTCTTTTTTACAGAATATGACTTGTCTCTCTCATTGACCTCACAGATATAAAATGCACACGGCATTATTAAATGCTTGTTAAGTAAATGAATAAAAGGCAACCACACATAGGAGCGCAATTGATTATTTCAATATTTAACTGACCTTTTTACACATTAACGGTAACAGATTTAATAACTTTAAACATTTTCACGCATGACAAATGTTTGATTTCATTTCCGCATTTACAATAAACACTCTTATTAGTCTTTGAAAAAAATATTAACATTATTCGGGGTGAATTTTCCTAGAAAAGAGTTGTAGTGCTTTGTTTCAAAAGAAAAAAAAATGTTATAAAATATCAGAAGAACATAAACCGGAAAAGAAACATGTTAACAACTCTTACAAAATAATTTTTCTAAACAACTAGTAATTCGTTTTCTACCCTTCTCTCTTTTCTTCATCCCAGGGAAATCTTCCCATCCTTTCCCTAATAGAAATTTGTTCTACTTACTGAAGAGAATAACACACGCGCTTCTTATCATTAGGGCTCCACAGTGGCAGCAAAGTCCCACTACTAACATTTAGTGCCTAAACAAGTATGGGCAAAGGAAAGGCAAATACAAACTGCTGGTGCTCCTGTGATTGCTAAAATTTCCTATTTTCTGGCCAAACATATTTAATTAAAAAATATTTAATGTTTATTTATTTTAGATAGAGAAGTGGGAGGTGGGGGGAGAGACCAGAGCACAAACAGGCAGAGACTGAGAGAAGACACAGAATCTGAAGCAGGCTCCAGGCTCTGAGCTGTCAGCCAGACCCTGACGCGAGGCTCGAACCCACGAACCCTGAGACCACGACCTGAGCCGGTCAGACCCCTAACCGACTGAGCCACCCAGGTGCCCCTGGCCAAACAGATTTAAATTATCAATCTGAAGCTATCAAAGCTGCTAGAACAGAACTTTCAAATGAACAACTTCATACTTACTATTCGTGATGACCCTAGACTTTGCCAATGGTGTTTTCTACATAACAAATACAAGGGTGAGAGGGGTTTGCAGAAGAGGACATTATTTTAGAAGTTAAAACACTGCTAGTTCCATTTCCTAGTGGTAAACTAAGAGTGGCTGCCAGACAGACTTGTCACAAAACCTTGGATGATGGGACAACCTATATACCTAACATTTTGCCAATTAGAAGGCAAAGTTAGCAAATACTGCATAGTACCCACGCCTTACTAACGCACCCGTAGACTGGCGGGATCTCTGTGGACATCTGACAAGGGATATGCTTTCTGCCAGGGGAGAACAATGTCACCACTGTTTCTCAAAAATGCTTCAAAGTCATTAGGGCAAATTACTCAGAAAGCAAATATTTGCATGTTTGGCCACACTTAGAGCAGGATACTTGCATTTGGTACATGATTTAGAAAGCGAAATTCAAAGCCCCCATGATGTGACATATTTGCAATATCCTTCTTAAATCTCCAGGCACTCTTACTGTTATTATTTCATCCGTATTGCTGTGTTTCAAATCCATCAAGAGGAAAGCGAGTAAGGACCGAGAACAAAGGGCCAGCTTCTCAGCCGTACTCTTCTGAAAGTAGCTGCTAAAGTCACTTTGACAGCAAAGCGGAAGACGATTCACTGCAGCTTTAAATTTCACCTTTAAATAGGAAGCGATGATTACAGAATCATCAGAAAACGAACACCTCGGAGAAGAAATAACTGTACCAGTTCTCTGATTTAACCTTAAGATTTAGATACAGCTCCTGCAAAGGAATGCAAAGACCTCTTAGCCGGGAACAATGAATCCCAGATTTTGGTTCAACCACGAATTCACCTGCCTGGATTTGTGTAACCTCTATCAAATCTGGGCTTTAGTTTTCCTCTTTTTTAAAATAAGGAGGTTAGACTAGATTCCTTCCGGCTCTGGAGTTCTTTACTTCCACGCGACACCACCTGGTTACATTTGAGCATACATCTCACAGGGGCGAGTGGAAGCTGGCCATCTCTTTAGTTAGCTAGCATGAGAGAAAAAGAACGATAAGAACAACTCAGTATCTTGCATCACGGGTCCCTGGTTCTACGAGCTGTCTGTGTTCCGTGGCATTTCCGTGGGACACTCACAAGGGAAGCTGAAAGGACCATTGTGTGAAACACGACAAACTCTTTGCTGGTAACTCCTAGGACCCTTCAGCTCTGGTTGCACCTTTCCTGAAAATCAGCCCCAATGAGAAACGAGAAACATTTTGGACACCTCGCCCTGCCGGTTTGCTACATCTCACAATAGCGAAATGACTTTCACCTGGAAACGGGCTTGGTCTCCAAAACTGATGTCATAGGACAGCTTTAGAGGATTTTGTAGGACAAAGTTTTTGCAAATCCACTGCATAAAATAGAAGGGATTTTGTTTTCCCTCCTATATTTCAATTAATTTGTTCTTAAAGGGCAAGTGCTATCATATTAAAAACACTGAAAAACATATTTTGCCAGGAGTCTTTGAAGTGACAAATCTGAAAGAATTATGGAATCTAATTTTTTTCTCTCTTCCAAGTGGTTAGAGTTATCCAAGGATATGTATTACACAAATGAAAAAAGCAAAGTACAGTCTCTTAATCTAAACTGTCATTGCTGTCTACGCCATCCTAAGACATAAATGTCCTAACCTGATAGTTACCACCTTGATTGTATTTTGCAGATCATTAGTATGTAAGAGTTATCCTGAATTTAGAAAACTGTTCAGATTACAATCCACCTCCCCCTGTTGTCCCCACCACCAGCTTTTTCCTGTTTTAAACCATGCTAGCCATAATTCAAAACTGATTGTTTTGGTCAAATGTTTTTGTCTGATTAAACTAATATTTCATTACTCCTATTGTGTGCAGAATTCTCCATGCCCGATCATGTGAAACCAGGGACAAATTCTTCTCACTTTGGGAATCACTGACCTGTGGAAATAAAACTAGAACATTCTGTGCAGCAAAGGAGACAACATGCTATTTTCTCCTGTGTTTGGGCGCATTCAATATAAGTTCTTTAGCTACAAGTTAAACATGTAACGATTTTTACTAGCTGGATCTGTTATACAATTGATCGATCAGGAAAACTGTTGCATAATTTATAGATCTACACAGATTCTCTGTATTAACACGTGGCATAACATTTCTAATCGAGGTCAGTGTGAATGAATTTTACTGTTGATGTTGTCCACAAATTAATCAAAATGAATATCGCCAAGCTATTTATGTGCCCGCAAACATCAATTAGCCAATTTAATTTTACATTCCTCCCAGCTATTATTTTCATTCCAGACTGGTGCCTCTTGACTCCTAGTACATAAAGGAGCACATTCTTTAATAAACAGTGCTAACAACTTGAGAAGTTTTCTAAAGGCTACCCCACACAATGCCCAGCACAAAGTGGGCACTCAATAAATGTCGGTGACTGACATTAAAGACACTATGAGCCAAGAAGTGTAGGGTGTCCAAAGCAAGCCTAAAGGCCCATGTGACTAGTTCAATGCTGTCATATTGGACAGCATTTTGAAACACAACATGAATAAAACAATTTAGCCATTGTGCACTCCTACTTTTTCTGAATAAAAACACATATCCACATAATACTCCAGAAAATGGTTAACCACTAAAGCAGAGGCTCCCTCAAAGCTTTATTTGTAGAAAGAGTCAAGGATGAAAATAAAAAAGGAGGAAGGGGGCTCCATTGCAGTCTGGCTTTAATAGTTACTTTCAGAAACCTAAGTCAGTATTTTGGTTTATTAACATTTCTTGTAAGTTTCCATCTGTAAACTAGGGAGACAGTGCATAGAGGTAATCTGAAAAGGACTCTGTTAAGGGGATTTTAAAATGAATGAATGGTGCACAGCACAAGTGTTGATCACTGAATGGGGTAAAGTCTAGTGCCCAGAGGGACAACATTCTTAGAGGACGTAACCCTTCACAACGAGCTGACAGGTTACACTCTATTTGATGCATGTCACAGTTGTGTAGACTAATCTATCAAAATGGTTTCTCATATGCCATGGTAGTTAGACACCAGGCTTGACCATTAATTAAAATAAGATAAGCAGGAGTGCTGTTTTAACAAGAATTTATAATCAACCTCTCCAAATAAGTCTTACTACTGTTAGACATATAAGAAACCCCCCCACTAAGCTCAAATAAATTATCCATGACTGAGATTAGCAAATAAAAATTCATTTGTCCCCTCCATATTTCTCAAGTCTCATCTCACTTAGTATGTGGACAGTTTTCTTTGATGGTTCACAGGCATTATTTTACATACATTTATAGTCTCGGTTTGTACATCCACCCTAGAGGTTCTAGAGACAGAGCAACTTCTCATAAACTTTTTGGGTTATGGCATGCAATATGAAGACTTAAATGTTTTGATGTATTTGCCAATACTGAAAAAATTTCTTCATTTAAAACAGAGCCCAGTTCAACGTAATCATATACTCAAATGTTTTAACCTATTTGTGTCAAAGTATTTTAAAATAGTAATTTCCTAACAAAATAAATAAACATGTACACATGCATACACACACACGTACATACACCTTTGAAATGAAACAGGAGACATAGACATTTAAAATACACTGCCAGCCTATATCCAGGAACTGATCAATTAAGAATAAACTCAAGTTCAAACTAAATTTCTAATATTAGTTCAAACTGGAGCATATGTGTGTATCAAAATTACCAATTAAACCTGACTTCTTATGAGGATGGTAACCAATTTCCTATACTATATTAAAATACTAAATCAAGAAGTTTCAGTGATTGTAAACCACATTATTATTAATTTTTTAATTACATGTTGAGTGTGCATTGAATCAAGAATTAAATTAACAACAATTATGGAGTGATTGACTAAATTCAATTCATCTCAAAGACTAAGAAGGCTTAAAGCAGCAAAAAGAATCTGAATTTCATTGTCCAACTGATACTTAATTTGGGGTCTATTTCAAGATCTCTCTTGAGCACATTTATTCTATACATCTTAAGGTATAAATAATAGGTTATAATCCTTTACCTATTATTCATACTAGAATAAATATCTTGATTATATATCATTTGTTCCCTCTGGATAAAGGGAAATTTTGGAGTAAAGTTTTCAATTATGTCCTACTTTTATTTTGGAAGAGAGAATAATTTTATAATCAATCAAAAATCCTGGGAAAAATAAAAATAAAAATATTATAAAATCAATATTATTAACTCAATTCTTCTAAAACTGTGCCATTGTGGTCTTACATCCTCTGGGCTACAAGGTTGTTGGCCATCTGTTGTTGAGGAACGAATGCTGGACAGAGCACTGCCAGCTGCCATTCTGAACTGTAGTCTTCCAATCTGTATAATAATGAGTAAATAGACTCTTATCCTAATATTTGTATGTGTTAAATCTTTAGAGTCATATGTTTATAAATCATGCTATGAGGTCAGCATATAATTTACCTTCTCTTCAGGAAGATATGAAAGAAAGAAAGAAGGAAGAAGGGAGGGAGGGGGAGGAAGGAAGGAAAGACCGTAAATATAAGAAAATGTCGATCTGTCTCTAAAACTTAAGAAGGTTTTGGCTTTAAATCATGGAAAGAGACTAAGTGTCCATCAACTGATGAATGGATAAAGAAGATGTGGTATATATAGACAATGGAATACTACACAGCAATGAGGAAGAATGAAATCTGGTCATGTGTAGCAACATGGATGGACCTGGAGGGTATTACGCTAAATGAAATAAGTCAGGCAGAGAAAGACAGATGCCATATGTTTCCACAGATAGGTGGATTTTGAGAGACTTAGCAGAAAACCATGGGGGAGGGGAAGAGGGGAAAGGAAAAAAGACACAGAGAGGGAGAAAGACAAAACATAAGAGACTCTCAAAGACTAAGAACAAACTGAGGGATGAGGGGGGTGTGGGCGGGGGGAGAGTGGGTGATGGGCACAGAGGAGGGCACTTGTTGGGATGAGCACTGGGTATTGTATGGAAACCAATTTGACAATAAATTATTTTTAAAAACATAGATCTTTATCATTTTAAAAAAAGATTTTGGCTTTAAGAACATTTATTAAAAATATTTTTAATAAAAATGCTTTCCTTTCTACTAGTTCTTTAGAGCTAGCATGTAAACATTCTCAGGGCTTTCCTAGGTCAATAAAGAATCTCTCCCCTAAGCCTGTGTTCTCCTCAAACCTGCTGCTGGCTCTGCCTTCTCTGGCTCAAGTGATCAGCACCTTATATACTCTTTGCTGCTCAAGCCAGAAACGACATTCCCTTTCCCATACATCTAGTCCTAAAGAGTCTGCATTTTTCCATCCCTTAGTCACTATTTTAGGTCAGGAATTCATCATTTCCTGACTGAATTACTGTAACTCTCCCCTAAATAGTTTCCAGCTTCTGGCCTTGCTCTATTCCAATCCATTTCCCACACAATAGCCAGAGTGAGCTTTCTGAAGCTCGCATCTGTTCAGGGCACATCCTATAATTTCCACGAAAAAAGGCAAAACCTTTAATGTGCTCTACCGAGTCCTGTATGATCTGGTCCCGCTCCCCTATCTCGCCTTTGCCTTTTCTCTTGTAATTTCTTTTGGACTTTTAGAAACAACAAATCCTCCATCTGTATCGCCTCCCTCCCTCCCTCTATATTTACAAGACTTCTCTTGGAACCCTCCCTGCCTGGCCAACAAATTAAGAGCCTGTTGTGAACACAGAGTCGACACAGTGATAGCTACTCGGCACCGTAATCATCTTTCGACATGTTTGTCTTCTTCACTAGACTGAGCTCAGGGTGGACAGATAACTCTATTTTATTTGTCTGTTCATTCCTAGGACTTCTGACAATGTCTCTCACATCGCAGACACTCATAATTGATTACCGAATAAATAAACCATAAAAAAATCTTTCTCAATGCATTTAAAATATGATTGGTTTTCACAAATATTCATTTCATTTATGCTATAAATATTTATTCAGCACTCTGTGCCAGGCCAGAACATGTCATTTAAATAAAAAGAGGCAAATGGGCAGAGTTTCTGATGTACACATACGTTCTTCAATAAATCTCCGGGAATAGCAATCTGCAGCAATCTATTCAATTACCAGTAAACGCTCCTTTGTTTGTCCACATTACCATTCTGTCAGCTCTTGTTAGATTATTTTTTCAGATGTTTGCTTTTGTCACGAAGTGGTCGAGGCACTGAACCTACCGGTAATCATTAGAATAGAAGGAGGAATGAAAAGAGGAACAATAATGCAAATGGCCACAAGAGTAATAGTGGCCACAAACCAGAAGGTGGTTTATTACGTAAGGACAAGATTATTGATCACACTGGATATTCTAGCCACGCCTAAAACCTATGGAGACTAATTACTGCTAACGCCAGAGAAGCACTCCAGCTGTTCTCTAGAGGGACAGAGATTACTCTTACAACGAATGTCTATGCACACACACATCCACAATGCCCCCATCCCCGTTACTCCATGGCCTCGCCATCATGGGCCTCTAAGGTATTAGGTGTGCTAGAAACCTCTTTTCATTCCATTCTTTCCACCCATAGAGTTGCTCTGTGTTATCTCATTCTTTTTTATTGAGGATGATGGGTTATCCATAAATCTCTGCCCTTATGGTCACAATTAATCCTCTGCACAGACCTCACTTCTTTTTGGCCATGACCTTCTCTGACATTGCTTCTTATCTCTGACACTCAATTCTCTCTCCTTCTCTCCACCGTTTCTTTATTGCTTCATACATACCCTTACTTCTAACATGTTTTACTTTCAATGCAAACACTAACCTTTGTAGACAACAACCAATAATACAGAAAATTCATTGTAAAAATACCTCACAGTTATCAGCCAATAGCAAGTAGTGATAGAAATGACATGCATTTCCTACTAAACAACCAATTCAAGTGGTCAGGTGGGACTCCCCAATCTTTGCCACTGTTAGATATTAGTAACTTAGATATATGTTAACTGCATTAAAGGTGCATCTTGAAGAAAGGAGCACCATAAAAATTTAATGTCTTCCCATCTTTTTTATGACATTCTAATGTTTAAAATTAGAATTTCCAGGGGCACGTGGGTAGCTCAGTCCGTTAAGCATCTAACTCTTGTTTTTGGCTCAGGTCATGATCTCAAGGTTAATAGGATCAAGCCCCTCCCTGCGTCAGGCTCCTGTCAGCACTGTCAGTGTCTGGGATTCTCTCTCTCTGCCCATCTCCTGCTTTCTCCCTCAAAATAAATATATAAACCTTAAAAAAATAAAAATAAACAAAAGAAGGATTTCCAACTTCTAAATCTCTAAAGCAATAACATTTATTTCTGACTTCATCTTTTAATAACTCATTAGACTTTATGGCAAAATTCTAATCAAATTTTACTAAACACATAGTCATATTATATTTGGTTGATCTAGAAGTATGTCATGACAACTTAATTTTGTACTAAATTCTTCCTAAAAAAAGAATCATCAATAAGAGTGAAAGTAGCTTCCATTAGCCACTGACATTTTAAAATGTCAATTTTACTGAAATATGTTGCTTCTATTTTGGTAACATTCGATTTTAGCTGCTTTGGGGATCAAACATTAAAAGCCATCTCTGATAAGGTATTCTTTCTCTTTGTTTTATAACCTGATATAATTCAGTTTATTAATATCTCACACTTAGATAATGGAAGATGAATCTTTCTGTGTTATCGAGGTATCATACAGACCCCTGACCTGATTGTTCAGCAGAGCAGAAATGGCATTTAAAGATCTTTACGTGCTATTTTTTTGTCTATGTTGCCAAGAGTACTTCATTAGACTTCCTTTTCCAGTTTGCTATGTATTTATGTCCTTGGGTTCTTTCTGTAGTCCAGTGAAAAACTAACTTTCAGGAAATTTTAGACCTTCCTCTGTAGTTTGATAAATAGGCTTCATATTAATCATTTGAATTTTGGGTCTGTGAAGCCTACTTCATCTGTCCCCCAGTCTTCTAAGAGATTCCTGTTGAAGACATCCAGGACTTACACATCTTCTTTGACGCTATTTTGATTGTTAGAAATGTAGATATTACAGATGGTTTGAGTACTTGATAGTTCTAACCATTCTGTCCTTCTTCTTCCCATTTCTTATTATTGGAGACCCTGTTGTTGTATAAACCACATTATAATTCTTAAGAGGTTCTCCCAATCCAGTTTGCTTTGTTCCTTGAGATGTTATAAGTATTTTTATTTATCTTAGTGATACATGATCCCATGCTCGGTATAGTCTGCTGGGCCCAGTGTCTGCCTCTAGATCTATTCTAAAGCCAGATCCCAAAAGCCCTTGTGGGCCAAGTCTGGTTGAGACACTACTACCATACCTCAGCTGCTCTGTGGAATGATTCTATACTTTAAATTTCAATATTTTTTAACTTACAAAATTTGTTTTCAACTTCACATACTTATGAAAAGGATCCATCCCTTCTTTAAATCTTACTAAAATGATCATTCCCTGAAGTACATTTGAGTATCCACCATAGTAAAACTACAACACTGACTTTCCTTGAAAACTCAGAGGAAAAGAAGAGAGCTAAAACACATAAAAAATGAAATTTTGAGAAACATAGATATATTTGTGTGTACATCATACCTTAAGAACAGAATTCCAAGCATGGGACTTCTCAAATAAGAACCTACTTTGAAATGAGTTAATTAGGAAAAAAAAAAACAAACTCTAATCAAGTTGTATTAGAGTTTATGGTCTGATAGTTGTGACATTTCAGAATAGTATTCTATTTTTTCTTTTATATGGTAGAGACATTTTCCTAGTCCAATTTGTTACTCTGTTAGGTCAAATTCTTGACCCATTTGCTCCATGGCATTCAATGATAATTGAGCTCAAAGAGGAAAGAGAAGAAAAAGCCTTTGAACCCTTCAAGCTTTTGTCTATACATTCCACTCTTATATCTTGCCCAAATGTGTTTTTATCCCTGAATCTCCATGAAAATGCATGTGGTTTCACACAGAGAAAAACTACTTCTCTAGGATATGTGGGATCACAAAGATCCCATTTAATTCCACTTTGCTTTTGGTGTGCAGGACTGTTAGAAGGTTTTAAACTCAGTTACAACATACTGTTTGTTGGAACTGAAGTGTCTGTGGTGTTGTGTTCTACATACAGGTTTGTCTCCACTTGAGAGTCTATAAAATACCCTGACATGGCACAATCGTGTAACCAGTCTTTAACGTCTAAATGAGCATCACATTTCAATTCCTTGTTTTTTTATTCCTTTTGCATTACAGTGATATGCATGCCTTTTAGCACCCTTTAAATGGGAGAAACCTATACATATCAGAGTAGGGATCCTGCAAGAGTTTTATAAATAATGGACCACTGATACATCTTAGAAGGAATGGAACCTAGATCTCAGCAATGTAACCTATTTCTAGATAACCTGTATACCTGAGTCACTGGCATGCAGACACCTCATCTCAGGAGCCTGAGTGGCATTCATCAAAATAAAGCAGGAAGAGAAAAGGAGAGTTCGGAGTTTAGCCAGGCTTTAGGGCAGCTAAACATGCCTTTAATATGTACTGAGTGTGAACAAGAATCAGGCTTAGGAGAGAAACAGTGCAAATAGGAGTTCTGAGAGGGTGTTGCCAGCCTAATGTGGTAGACTTCATGTACCCAGAGGAACATTTCAAGTCCTATAAAGGTGAGAAGATTTGTATTGAAAACAGTAAAAATTAATAGTTTATAAAACAATTAAAAGGGGTTTTTAATAGTTCTTAAACATTAGTGTGACTTTAAGATGGAAACACAGTGAATTAATATTTAAATATTACTTGAACAAAAGAAGATAAAAAATATTTCTCCAGGGGCACCTGGGTGGCTCAGTTGATTAAGCATCTAACTCTTGCTTTGGCTCAGGTCATGAGCTCATAGTTTGTGAGTTCCAGCACGCACAGGGATTCTCTCTCCCCCTCTCTCTGCTTCTCCCCCACTCACCCTGTCTCCATCTCTCTTAAAATAAATAAATAAATTTTAAATTTTAAAAATTAAAAAGTATGTCAGAATTTTTTTTTGTCCCGTGTTTTGTAATGTCTTGAATTTCCTTGAATGTCAATTGTAATGCAACTGAGAATCATTGATCACAAAACATTAAAAGCTCTGGTTATGTTTCATTCTGTAACAAGTGCTTATGCTTGGTACAATGTCCAACTTGCCCAAATAACCTTCTCTCTCTAGGTTTGACAAATTTGAGCTTAAAACACAAAAACAGTAACTTGATGTTTATTTACTTATTTTTTTTATTTGAGAGAGAGAGAGCACCTGCAGGGGAGAGGGGCAGAGGGAGAGAGAGAATCCAAAGCAGGCTCCACGCTCAGTGCAGAGCCCAATGTAGTTCCACGACCTTGGGATTATGACGTGAGCCAAACTCAAGAGTCGGATACTCAACCAACTGTGCCACCTAAGTGCCCCAGTAATTTGATATTTAGAATCGGTAGGGTATTTGCTGTGTTTAAGGCAATGTGATATGATATAGGAAGAAAATTAATGCTCATTCTGGGCACAGCAAGCTGGTGAAACAGTGCTCCACCAGGGCGTTAGGCTGCTCTAGGTAGGATAGTGTTCTCATCTCATGTATTAAAACTTCCAAGTACATAGGCTTAGAAAAGGAACCTAGAATCCTCCTAAGGTAAACACATTTAGATATCCCTATAACACAGTTATTTACAAAGAGAACATGTATGTAACATTAACAGAAGTATTTGTGTTTTTCTGATCCATGGTCAAGTGTTCTGTGGTACTTAAAATATAAGCTCAACTTACAATATCATTAGACACTTGATTATAACTAAGAATTCAGTGTCAAGAGGGAACCAACATTACATATCTAAATATTTTACCAAGCTCAGTTAGGGTAAGCAAGTGAATTACTAAAGGCAGAGAAAACAGAAGGAAAAATTTTTATTGAGTTTGGCCATGCAGTAGCAAAGTTAATTAAAATAAGAGATGGAGTGTACTTTTCAAAGAGACCAGGGAGTGATTCATTAGTCGTGAGAATATTATCTGTATATGGAGAGCAGCTGCCTGCTCCCGAAAATTATTAGAGAATCAGGTTTTGTAAATAAAAGAGAAAGTTAATTCTCATGGCCAAAGTGAAAAGGATAACTCGGTCATACATTATCACTACTGCAATGAAGGCAACATACTGCACATATTCCCGTACAGCCTCATGGGTGTCTTCGTTACAAAAAAGAAGCAGCACAAAAGAGGGGCACCTGGGTGGCTCAGACGTTTGAGCATCTGACTTAGGCTCAGGTCACGATCTCACTGTTCCTGACTTCGAGCCCCCACACTGGGCTGTCTGCTTTCAGATGCTCTGTCCCCTTCTTTCACTGCCCCTCCCTCACTTGTGCTCTCTTGCTCTCAAAAATAAATATTAAAAAAAAAAAAGAAGAAGAAGAAGCAGCAGAGAAGTAAGATGATTATCTGAGTAATCCAAACTAAGTAAAATGAAATCTTCCACACTGGTAAGCAGATGAAAAGTGATCAAAAAATGTCAGTTGCCAAGGCTATTTTATACACTACATATATAATATCAACAGCAAATAAATAAATAAATATACTTCCACCCGTTATCAGAAGACCGATCTTTTAAATAACTGTTTTCCTCAGAAAGAATTCAGGACTAAGACGGAAAAATAAGAAAAGCAATGCATCAGTGCCAGCATCGTCCATGTCAAGAGTGCCATGTTCAATATAAGCAGACATGTGATTCATAAAGACCAAGCACAGATATTAGGGAAAAAAAAACAAAACAAAAAAAATGGCAATCATAAAGAAAATACTGTGTTGGTAATTTGGTTATATCATTCAATACTATCCAGAAGTTCTTTACATGTACCATTTCTTTAAATATTAATTTATGTAGGGGCACCTGGGTGGCTCAGTCAGTTAAGCATCTGACTTCCGTTCAGGTCATGATCTCATGGTTTGTAAGTTCAAGCCCCACGTTGGGCTCCGTGCAAACAGTTCAGAACCTGGACCCTCCTTCAGATCCTGTGTTATCCTTGGTCTCTGCCCCTCCCCCACTCATGTTGTCTCTCTCTCTCATAAATAAATAACTTAAAATTTTTTTAAAAATTAAAGAAAATATTAACCTATGTAAAAACCTGCAAAAATACATTTAAAAAAACAAAAAATTCTGCTTTGCATTTATAACTTCATTATGTCTTTAAAATAAATCATTAATAAATATCAACACAATTTCTTTTTCTGAATGTATCTGGGAGTTCAAGAGAGAGCAAAAGCCGTTCTAAACTCCACAAGGTAACTGTGTCTCCTAAATTCCTCCATCTATGATGACTTAGACACAATAGGCTAATTCTTACTGCCTTCTGTAGTTAAAAGCAATTCACTATAGAACTTTTGATAGTTTGAACTATCAAATAGGCCAGGTTGCTGACCTTTGTATTACTTATAATTTACAGGATTTCTTCCAAATTTGTTAAGTGGAATTCTACTAGAAGAAAAAGCTTTCCCTGCTTGCTTACTTATTTATTCATTTATTCCATTATTTATTTCGGTTAGTAAGAACTCATAGGGATTTGTTTTATTCTGTGAGTTATAATTCCTTACTTTCCTGGGGCGCCTGGGTGGCTCAGTCGGTTAAGCATCCGACTTCGGTTCCGGTCATGATCTCATGGTCTGTGAGTTCGGGCCCCACGTCAGGCTCTGTGCTGACAGCTCAGAGCCTGGAGCCTGCTTCAGATTCTGTGTCTCCCTCTTTCTCTGCCCCTTGCCTGCTCATGCTTTGTCTGTCCTGCTCTCAAAAATAAACAAAACATTAAAAAAATAAATAATTCCTTACTTTCCTTATTATTTTGTTGCTCAAATTTCTCTGACCTGCCCCATCACTTTTTGAGCACTTCCTTATTTGAAATCAGCCATTTGCCCAAGAAGTTCTGGTTCCTTCCACTGGAAAATAATATTTAGAAGAAATCTGGGCTACATATGCTCATTGCTACTGAGGCATCATTGCTGCCAGGGGCTCTCAGAGCACAGAGCACATTATACTGATGCTCTCATGGACATGTTTAATCCCATGAGTGTTTCGTTTCCTCCTCCTGCACAAAAAGCAAGGAGATCTAGTAATATAATAATGAATAATATGTGCATAATGATTTCAAAAACATTGTTTCATTTAGTCCTTACAACTCCTCGGCGATATATATATATAATATATATATATTGGTTAATTATTAGAGTTAATTATTATTAACCCAGATTTACAGAAAAGAAAACCAACTTAAGGATCAGATTACCAGAATGTGGTAGAGCTGAGCAGTATTTGACTCTACATTTTATAACCTCTTCCACTCTACCAAACCAGAAAGATAGATAACATTTCTATTTTTTGGCCTTTTTATAAAAATTTCCTGCATTTAAGTATGACAAACATCATCTTGATAATCATTTCAAACTAACCATATATAAAGTAATGTATTTTTATTTTCCTCCTGAATTTCACTTGAAATTCTGCTGTTTCTGTCAATGAAACCACCGTCTTTCAAATACCAAGGAAATGTGTAATTCTTGGAGCCTGACAGGGGGCTCGATCCCACAACTCTGGGCTCATGACCTGAGCCGAAATCAAGAGCCAGATGCTCAACTGACTGAACCGCCCAGGTGCCCCTGAAATGTGTAATCTTAAATCATGTTTATTCACCTCTCTTTTTTTCACTATTCCCAGTTGAGTGCTAATATACATCCTGTTTCCCTCCCCCGCTGATTTTTCCTGTGCAACTCGTCTAATCCAGGCCTGTTCACCTCTCTTGGATTACTTTACCATCTCCTGGGTGACCTCCACTTCCTCCCCCATAATCTTACATTATCATACAACCTTCCATTGTTTCAGTTTCTTGCTTTTTTTCTCTCTCTTTCTCTCCCCCTCCCCCCCTTTATGGAATTCAGTTACCTCTTCCTTGCCCTGAAGGCTCTCCTGTGTGGTCCGCATTATTTCCAACTATCTACCAACCTACCCAGCACTGCTACTCTGGTCATGTCATGCCAGGTTCTTCATCAACTCCTATGTGTGTCGTCTGAGATGTTCCCTCCACTTAAGCCAACCTTAACTATCTTCCCAAGGTCCAGCTGGAAGTCCCCAAGCTCTATAAAAATAAAAAGCTATAACACTTAATCTAGCACTGTCTTCTACTTTTTCCCCATTGACATTAACCCTAAATACCTATCTAGAGGAGAAGTTTCTTGAGAAAAAAAAATTTAACTCAATCAAAAACTTGACCACTCTTAACTTAAAATTTATCTCATAATAGTCATTCATTTAATAATTCTTTGATCCAAAGAACTGCAATATCCTGAATTATATTACATGTATTGTATATATCAAACTCGCATTGGAAATAGGGAAGATGATTGATGGAAATGAGATATGATAACTTTTTTTTATCCAATACAAGAAGGAAGAGAAACAAACAAGTACAATTTGAAAGAGCTTCTGGAGGGGTGCCTGGTTGGCTCAGCTGGTGGAACATGTGGTTCTTGATCTCAGGGTTGTGAGTTTGAGCCCCATGTTGGGGTAGAGATTACTTAAATAAGTAAACTTATTAAGGAAGGAAGGAAGGAAGGAAAGAAGGAAGGAAGGAAAGAAGGAAGGAAGGAAGGAAGGAAGGAAGGAAGGAAGGAAGGAAGGAAGGAAGGGAGGAAGGAAGGAAGGGAGGGAAGGGAGGAAGGAAGGAAGAGAGGGAAGGAGAGAGGGAGGAATGGATGGATTTGGGTTGAATTTAAGTGTAAAATGCAATCAAAATTAGAAAGCATAGTTATCTGAGATTCTTGATTAGTTGAGTTTTATAGAAATCTAAAGACCACTGGAGTGACTAAATTGTTTCATGAGCTCTTGTACAATTTACTAGGGAATACACAACCCAGAAGGATCTTGTAAGAAGGCCAACTGCAGGGACGAAAGTGAAATGCATCTCAGTTCTCAAGCTTCCTTCGATGGCTAAATATTTCTCATACTAGCTTGTCACAAATTCTTCTTCTATCTTCCCAGTGTTGTTTTCTAGTATAAAAGCCAGAAGTTCTGCAATACTGCTTTTCGTGTTAAATGACTAAGGATGAGTGTTTTATGTTATATCTAAGGCTCTTCTCCAATTCGATAAAGTGTTTATAGTCAGAGACTTGGCATCTGCCACTTGGTCCCCTGTCATCTGCCTTCTCCCCATTAAGAACAACTTGTGCTTACACAGATGTCTTTTTTTCTCCCCCCACCCACACCCAGTCTTTGATTCCTGTCCCTCAGAGCCCACACTGAAGCCCCATGTTTTGTAGGTGACCACCCTGAATAAAAGCTCCTCATCTCCTAAGTGACCTCTCTTCTCAAAGGAGTTACTGTTTCCAGGTAACCTGTTCCACTTTCACTTTATTGGTTTCAGTTGTTTCAGGATGTGACATGCTTTAATTAAGCATTCTGGCCCAGTCTGAGGCAGGAACCATAAATAAGGAGGAAGTTTGTACTCCTACTCCTGGAAGAACTCAGGCAGCGTCTTATATTCACCGAGTTGGACAGTCAAACGGTCTGTGAATTGCTAGAGTGTAAGTGCTCACAGTGGGCTCTCGTTCATCACGGCATCCTGTTGTCCAAAGATGGCTGTTTTGACTGCTATTGTATCTTCATAAAATGGTTTAAAACACCATGATGATATTTCTCTGTAGATTTATAAGTCATGGTATTATCAGTATGCGGATGATCTAACAGAAAATAAAGGAACCACAATACATTTCTTTCTGAGAAATGACTCAAATCAGTATCTGAAACACAAAAGAAAACAACCGCACAGATCTGTAGGATTGCTTCATTTTATACACATCTTGCCTTAATAACTTCCAAAAAATTTCAAGTACCACAACAGGAACTATTTCCTTCTATTATTTCTTCTGCCTGATAAGAACTTCCAAACACAAGACCTCTTAAGAAAATTTGCATAATATATACAAAACAGACAAGCTCCAACCCAACTTAATAGCCCAAATAACATTTTATTCTTGTTATGTGTCAAAGTATCTATTACACCGGGTGGTCTGAGAACCCCTTGGATGAAGGCACTGTGTCTTGGATGTAGTATCAACTCAAGAAAATTTCTATTAAATAAAGAAAACCTTGGAGAGTCTACTGAACTATCTCAATCAGGTATAAAGACGAAAAGAGGCAAAGACACAGTTAAAAGGGTACAATCATACAGGAACAGAAAGAATACCAACAGATCTCAGGTCCTCATCATTGTATAGATGTGGAAACTAAGGTCAGGCCAATTGTTTACCCAACGTCGCAGTCAGTAGATAGAATTACATGCAGCTCTCCTAAATCTGCTTTTATGGAGCTTTAGAAGCATCTGATGATTTTGTATAAATATCGCTTAAACACCTTTCTGCTGTGTTGCCTATTCTTTGTAGCCTTACATTCCACATCCACTTCTAATTGTGCTCAACATCTTGAAAGTATTGACAGCTACAGTTGGTTTCAAAAGCAATATTTTATCTCTGTATTAATAATAAAACTAAAGTAGGTTCTTAGAGTTCACGTTTGTAATGGTAACGTAATTTAAAAAATTTAACCTTGAGATTTAATAGCTCCCCTGAAAATCAGACATTTGGGAAAACCATTACTCGCATAAAGCTACATAAAGAGAGAGGTCATTGTCAGTCTAGATTTCAGCCTTGTTTTACAGACAGGGAGTATAAACACATGAGTTAATATTGATAATGAACAGGTCTTCATGCAAAATATGTAAAAATCCAAGAAACGTATATTCATATAAAATTATTAATGTGAAATAACACTACTATCCCCAATCAAATAAGGACCAGATTGATACATTTATAATTGTTACACCCCGATATTTCTCTTCCTTAAGACAACATACATGGTTTTCTATTGAGGTGTTCCCTACACTATAAGCAGCATACTAATGATATACAGTAAAGGCACATCTCTAGAGAAAGACCAGGTTGAATTTATAGTGAAGTTCTAATGAGAAAGAAAAAGGGTTTTTCCTGGCAAGCTACTTAAAAAGTGAGAGGAAATGGAAGGAGTAATTCCAACTGTACATACTACAAAGTCTATTCCTGAGTTCTGTACACACTGGTGGGGGAATCCCTTTCTGGCTGCCCTGGCAGCTGCGGTGAACTGGGAAGAGAGTGAGAAAGTCAAATATTCACGTGAAAAAGAAAAATACAACAAACAAAGAAAAAATTCTGGCACTGTAAGAAGTTAATGAGTTAGAAACATTAAAAGGAAATAGCTGAAGATTTAGGGGAGATAACTAATCTACGAGTTTTTCATTCCTTCTTCCTCCGCTACATTCATGCCTATGTGTATAATATTTGAAAAGATACAGAAAATCTATGAAAGTCAGGGACAAGAAGCAAAAAGTAGCTGCTAAATTGCATTAGGAGCTCTGAAAGTGTTGACAGCTCTAAAGGTCTGAGGACCCCAAGACTGCTAAGTTACCAATTAAATCCCTGGGACATTTACTTGAGTGTATTCAAAACAGCAAAATGTATTTAAGACATCACTTTTAAATCACATTTGAATGGCTTTCCTTCAAAACCTTAACTTACATAACTCTCTGATTTTCTTTGAGCTTGGTTAACGTAGAAGTCAGAAATATACAAGCCTCATTCCTAAAGATTACTCCATCAGGGCAGAGAAGGTCATACAGATCATGAAGCCTTAAACTTATCTCTTAAACACTTGGTTTCTCCTCTCTATGCTGAGAATTAATTGGTTATCATACAGACCACTTAGTCTCATCAACTTTCAAAAGGTTACCACAGTGCCTCCTATCGACCCAGGAAAAATTGTTCTCTGTAGCAATCTAGTGTCCTAATGATTATTAAAAGTAGATCTGTTATTGCTCCAAATTCAAAGATGGGACAGAATAAGAGTTGTGGGGGAGGGGTTGGGAGAGGGAATATGAATACTTATTCTGGTGGTTTTCAATTCTGGTAGGAATCACCAGGGGAGCTTTAAAAATATGTACAGTACAGTCCCCTTTCCCTCGCAGTCTGGCCCCAGGGTTCTGACTTATTGTTACCAGGATAAAGCCAGATAACTCTGATGAGATTTTCCACGATACTGTACACATTTAAAATCAGAAGTCACTTCTGTGGGGAAAAGGGTCACACTACAATAGTGGTGTTTTCACTAGCAATTTATGTAGAACTCCAAAATTTGGAAAGTGACTTATTTGTAGCATCATTGAAAAAAAAAGTAAGTATTCTTTGTAAGGAAGAAATTATTTTGAGAAATATAAATGAAAAAGTGTGACCCAATGGAAAATATGAACACTAAAAGTTTATTAAATATGATGTGCAGTAGACTTAACCTCCTTGTATCATCATGGACTCCTACAGTACTTCTATAAAATATTTTCAGTATTCTTTATGATGTCAAAATGTGCCATAAATATCATTATGGATAAATGAGGTAACCAATAAAATTAAAAGTTTGATAACAAAGATCACCGGTGAATTAATTATGATTTTTTCAAGATAAAAGCATTTATAGGAACTCAGATTAATGTAACAAAAAAGAGAAGAAAATTACACTGGGTTGTGTTTAAAGAATTTAGGTTTCGAAACGAATTAAACTACTCACAGTAGCTTTTCTACATTGATTTTGACTTTTTACAGTCTTTTTAAAAACTTATCTCAAGCCATGTAATTGGGACTATTTTTGCCACAATCCCACAAATTTGACAGCTGTAACCCTAAGCTAGTAGTCATGCACTCAATGGTTGAAAGAAGTTCTTTATAAGTAAAAACTAATAAAAACTCAGACTTGCAATACTGGCAAAGAACACCATTAATAGTGTAAGTCACTTACATAAAGATAATTGTTCTAGCCAAGATAGGGTTTATGAATCGAGCTATGAAAGGGGATAGAAGGAATTGCTAAAGAAGAAGAAGGTGGGGTTTAAAAAAAATCATGATTCCATAGAAGCCTCCACCTGTAAATAGATATACCTGAACATATTTATTTAGACTCAAATGGGAAATGAAATCAACAACAAAACTTTTCAGGTTTTACTTATGAGTAGACATTAGGACATGAGAAGAGCAAATGTCCAGGTAAAGCTCAAGACGTCACCAACCTACCTTACATTAGTGTGGTTTCTGGAAGTGCGGACATACTGATGAAGGGGTTATAAGAAGTTTTATAAAGATAATTTGATGTGAGTCCTAAAAAATGTTATTGGGATTTACCATGTTCGAAGGTTCTAACATGTATTAAATACATTATAAAGGAACACACTATCATGTTGTCTTTGTATTTTTAAACACATTATATTTGGTTTGGTGCCTGGAAATCTTTGTGTACTTGGTTCTTGGCTAAGTATTGTTGCTGTCACTCTTGGCCTTCCCTTTGGAATCAGGCTGCTGAATGCCTAAGTAGAGCATGGGAAGACAGAAAGAATGACTGGGCTATTCACCTTCCTCCTACGCCACAGGGTTCACCCACAGACCACCAGAGAAATGGCACAGTCAGCCATTAGCTACTATGTTTCTTTACAACTCATCCTTATAACACAATTCAAACATTGCAGAATATATTCATCTCCACAACTGCAAATAAGATATTCTTCCATTTTAATAAAGTACACTAACTAATAATTTGAACAAGTCTCCATCTCTCCATGTCCCCTCACAACTGGGCGATAAGTCCATTATGTATACTCAGTAAGTATTCTCAGTGTCATCAACTTAATAACCATGTGGACAAGAATATGGGGGGGGGGTCACCAGTGAGGGTTCCCAAAAGTTATCCTAAAAACAGTGAGTCTTGTTCCCGTCAAGATAAAAATTATGTATATAAAAAACAAAAGCAAATAACTGATCAGAACCTTTTCCTATGAAATTCAATGAAAAAGACTTGGAAGAAAGTTTGCTTTCATTTTCTATGTAATCCCCTGCAAAATCACCTTCCTGTGTCAGCTTAATAAATGTGAATATGCAAATACATTTTGAAGTCCTGATAAAATTGTAACGAAGAGTGATAATATATCTTAGTCTATCATTGACAGCAACCGCTATATTTAAGGAGCAAATGTTGACTTTTAATAGTTGATTTTCCAAGAAATCTCATGAAATATTTTGATGCAGTTATGATAGAATAATAAACTTAAATATACAGTTTCCTCTCAAGCCTGTCATTTAACTTCTTCTTACAGGAATTAAAATTCCTTTCAGTTGCAGGAAGGTATTTTGAGGATGAAGAATTGAAGCATTGGCCGATTAGAGTATTTACTTATGCCCTATGTTCAGTGAAGGTACAAGATGAAGAAATCATCACCTCTTTTTCCCAACAAACTTTAGAGCCTAGGTTCAAATCCCAACTCTGCCACAAAATAGCTGCACTTGATAAAGCAAGTTCCATAAGTCTGAGTCTCAGTTTCCTTATTTGCAAAATGGAGAGAATAATCCCTAATGTGTAGACCTGTCTTGTGATTAAATAGTACAATGTATGTAAAGTGCCAGATACAAGGCCATACTGATGCTCAATAAATATTATTGTCATAAAATTTATATAGAACACAGGAACTCTCCTTTTTGAATAGTATAAATTAAAATAATAAAGGAAGAACTTCTTAAACATTGCAATGCTGATACCTAGTCATACAAATTGCCTTTTATGACATATTATTCCAGTGAGTGTCATAGATACTATAATGGATTGGAGAATGGTTTATCCATATGCTGAGAAATGGAAAACATACCTATTATTTGAAAATAACTGGTAGTCATAAGTTTAAATAAGAAGTATTTTTTAAGTATATGCTTTTATTTTCAAGGATATAATTGTTTTCTTTGGGTTTTTTTTAAAGATTTTTTAAAAATTTTTTAATGTTTATTTTTGAGAGACATAGAGATAGAGCATGAGCAGGGGAAGGGCAGAGAGAGAGGGAGATACAGATTCCGAAGCAGGCTCCAGGCTCTGATGAGCCATCAGCACAGAGCCTGACCATGGGGCTGGAACTCACAGCCCGTGAGATCATGACCTCAGCTGAAGTCGGCCGTTTAACCAACTGAGCCACCCAGGCGCCCCTTGTTTGGTTTTTGCAGATTCTCTGAAATTATGTTTTTCCAAATTAAAAAAAGGGTATGTTATTATGGAGAGAATATTATACTCAGAATCACTTCCTGCAAATAAGTCTTAAAAGTTTGTGAGAAACCATTCCTTTTGGCATCCTTTTCAAATCTAAAGTCTAGAGTTCTAGTGTAGAAATAAGACATGTGGACTTACTAAGAATGGACTTCAGTTAATATAAGCTAATAATTAGAATAGGAATATTCTCTTATTCCTATAAGAACTTAGAATATCAGTGTACCCTTTTGGGCAAATAAATGTTTGTTTTCTTCGACTAATCTTAATCTTGGTCCCTTTGCTTAGGGTAAGTTTTATTCTAGCTCTATCATAGTATGACACATATATTATATACATTTGGTACATGCTATATTTAAATATTAGCTATCCAGACTATGGCTCAAGGAAGCCTGAACATTTTATTCCAAGATAAATTCTGCTTATACTAAAGTTGAAACTAGGTTCCCTACTATACAAATTAGTCATTTAAAAAAAACCATACCACTGACAACTTGGAAGAGGGCTTATAGCCAAGCATGTAATGTGTTTCAAGTTTACAATAATTAAAACTTATTTAAAATGTTTTACCGAGTACAAAACAATAATGCAAAGCTTCTTCTAATCAACAGCAAGTTTACAAAAATCTTAAAATGAGATCCAGATAGGAAGCTACCTAATTGATTTAATACTCAATCATTTTTACTTCAGTGAAAATCTTTTCAAAACCAGCTTATTTATTTTTTTCAAGCTCCAGAGCTGGCTCTTACCTGAACTGGGGCAGGTCTCATTTGAATTTTGCAAATTAACAGGTCCATTTGCAAGATACTTTGCGAATGGATATTTACGTGATATATTTAATCACCACTACAACTGATGCATTTCGTTATGGTTATTAAATGACAACAGCAAATAAAGCATAGTAAGTTCTAGTTACTTTCTGGAGATGGTGTTTCAGAGTACTACTAATGGGTAGTCATCCTTTTCTCATATCTTTATGAACCACTATTCTATATACCTTAAATAATAATAATGAGGTACATTTTTAAATTTTAAGCCAAATTTTAGAACTGGCTCAAGAAGTTAAGGAGGGAGCTAAAAAATAAATCTAGTGCACCTAAAAATCTCAGTCACTCTTTTAGGCAAGCATCAGTTGTGCTGTGTAAATACTCATGTAATACCTCATGCATCTGCAGTAGAAAAGACAAGAGGTCCGGTAGGTATGTTAAAAAAAAAAAAAAAAAGAACAAGAACAAGAACAAATAGTAGTTATGCCATTATCCCCCCAATTTTCTTTGGTTCCAGCTTAATGACATTCTCCAGATGTGAAGATCAGATAATGCTGGCATAGGATTGCATGATGAGCCAACGATCTTGCCCACCGTGCTGGATTCAAGCTAAAGCAATGCAGCATCGAAGCGATGGAGATTCTCAACAACTATTGGCATCTTTCCATTTTAATGATGTAGCCTTTCCATTTTAATAAAGGATAGAAAAGGGGAAAAGTAAACTAGATACAGAAACAAGCCACAGTGAGACCAAGAAATGTTCTGGGTGTACGCACGGTACTCTAGCTAAGCTAAGTTACTAGGTCACAACTGGAGGCTGCACAGACAGTCCTGGCCAAGAAGTAACATACTATGTTTTGGAGAATATAAACTAAAAAAGACACAATCACAGGAAATTGTTTTATGTACTAATGTTCCACTGACAGGATCAGAAATAGAACCTTAGGAGCTGTCGAGACACGACCAAGACGACTTTTGATATTATAAGAGAGAATCACTGCACCCTTGAAACGAGGCCTTCTAAAGGTCAGACGGGCAATACTCAAGTTTTCTCCCAGAAGGAAAGTGAGAATATACTTCTAATTTTATTGAATTATGTTGCCTAATAATAGTCGCTTCCGCTAACTAGCGGTGAAATAAGTAGTAAAACTGAAATGGGATGAATCCCTCCGTAGTAAGATGTTAATTCAATGTGGGTCCTCATGGGGCTTCCCGAAAATGAGGCAAAGATAACATCCTCAAAATGGAAAGGTAAACCTACCTATGAATGAAGAAGGGGGTAAAAAAGCCCTTGCATGTGTGGGTTATTGGGCACCTGATCTGCAGTGCGTCCCCACCCCTGGGTTACGTTTAACAACAGCTTGGGTACCAACCACTATTTTTATGCTTTGCTAATGTAATATGCTGTTTATCGCATTCTGAAATTATTCGGTGACCTACTTTGTTTATTAAAGCATTTACAGAGATCTTCTTCCCGTCCAGAACCAGACCACCGGCTAACTGAATATTCCCCTTCCGCCAAGATGTGAGATTATTTCTATTTTAAAGCAAAAAAAAAAAAAATGTTTTTAAAAGACAGAGACAATTCTACAGTGTAATGTAAAGGGAATCAACGTTTCTCCCTGTTATTTAACCTTGGTCTTTTCACCTAATTGCTACAGTCAGGAGAGGAAAATCCTAAGATTAATGATGGAAACCAGAAAATAAATGAATTAAAATTTTAAAGATGCAAGGACACAGCTCATTGCACCAATATTCTTAGTGCAGTTTCACATAGAACAGTGTGAACCTTCGGAAGGGGGAAGAAAAAGGAGTAAATAAAACCTGGGGCTTATTCTTGCCGGAGATCCACATAACATAACGTATCCCGTCAGTGAGAAGGCGCCTGTGCTAAACATCTAGTAGTAGAGATGAGGAACAAGAAGAGGAAAATACTCTAACCTTCTAACCATAAATCAGCCCTTTCCTTCTACTAAGACAAGAGTTGGGAGTTACTTGGAGGAATAAAGCACCTGGCTCCGAGATTGAGTACACAGAACTGAGAAAAACAGAGAAAAATGAAGTGCGGGTTGGCTTGGTTAAAGCAAAGGAAATTTGCCCTGCTCAGGCATCTCCTCCCAATGCAGCAAATTTAGACATGAGCTATAGGCTGCAAACCTGAAATGGTGCAGGGGATGATGGAGGGAAGGGAAGATGAAGTTGCCGGTTCTGAGGCTGGATGGTTCTACACACAGCCTCACAGGCAAAGGGTTAAAGGGACGCTCCTCATTACCTTTCTTTTCCGTTCCATACGTTCCCTGGGGATTTTCCGTTGTTTTTTTCTCTCCCTCTCCAGGTTTTTTTCCTTTTCATCCAGTTCAGCCTCTCGAACTTTTTTAATAGAAGCAGCAGCGTGAGCCATCTTGCAGAGAAAATCAGCAGCAGCAGTTTCGGCGGCTCAGTGTCCACTCCCCGGCAAGCCAGGTGATTTTAGAGCTAGATGGAGATACGGTTTTCCCCACCAGGGCAATGGCTGGCCGCCAGAGCACTCACAAAATAATCCACTCCGCCCCCGAGCTAGGTCATAATCTTGCTCTAGCCTCTGCAGCACCCATAATTCACCAGAACGTACCCAGGTCCCAGGCCAAGCCCCTCGGCAGCACACACCTGCACACACGCGGGCATAGGTGTGCACCCACACGCGGAAATGGTCCCAGGGGAAGGCGGAGCACTAGACTTGGAGCTCTTTTGCAGTTGGGTGGCCGCGAATGCAGGCAAGCATCCTACTAGTTGAAAAAGCCTTCCTTAGACACACATCACCAATTGGAACAGTCTTTGGGGACTCCTCCAGACAGTCTGTGTCTTCCGACTGGAGCCAGGAAGAGGCCACCTCTGTGGAACTGCTAGGGGGTGGGTAGTTTATTGCCGCTTCCAACCACACCTCTATGCAGGGTGAGAAGAAAATGGTGCAGTCTCACTAAATGACTCGCCGCCTGCTGCTGCTGCTGCTGCTGCTGCTGTTGCTACGGCAGTTCTGCTGTAGCGCATGACATGAATTCCTGCCTTTTAAATCTCAGCCCTCTCCTTCTCCAAGGTTCCTTTCAAGAAAGGAATCGACGCTGCGGTTTGGACAGCACAGTTGGACTTACTTGCCGGTGCTATAGCAATACCCGCGTGAGCGCGTCTGCGAAGGGCTGGGAGTAGCCCGGTCCTCGCTGTGCCATTTACAGACCCACGTGAGGCTGCATTAGGGAGCTGCAGTAAGCCGGGATCGAAGGGAGCTGTCAGTGAGCACACGCATAATCTGGGCTCAGCCAGGTTATCCTGGGAGAAAAAGCAGGCCCTCCAAAGAGGGGGAGGGGGAGGGCAGAGGAGAGAAAGGAAGACAGAGAGGCCGGCAACACCTAAAAACCGCTCTCCATCATTCTAAGGGGCATACAGGTACTCATTATTCAACTACCGGAGGCTTTGATTAAACGCCAAATAAACATTAAGTCAGGTGAGGAAGTAAAATGGGATTAATACTCGTAGATGTTGCTGTCTTCGTACCCAAAAGGGAGACTCAATGAAAAAAGAGGCTACAACTTGGTAACTCAGGATGAACCCAGCACATAATCTCATCCAAAAGGCAGTCAAAGGAGAAAATAATTGCTCCTCTGTGGGCTGGCATGTACGGTTCAGGGGTCAGTTAACTTCCAGTCCGCACTATTGGTTTCTTACGTACAGACAGGGTGCCTAATAACCCTCCCTGACTTCAACAGCTGAGAATTCATCTCCTAAAAACAAAATCAGCTTATTAACTCCCTCCTCTGGAAAATCTTGTACACATTCACAAGGAAACGCACAGAATCATTCGGGCTTCCTGGGAAGATAAGATGTGGACTTGGGGAGGATTCCTATAAGTTCCTAACCAGGTGAGTCATTGCCTGCCACTTGATATAACATAACTGAAACATTTTCTTCTCCGAGATACTTTGAGATAATCAGCCATGATGGTGTCGAAAGAGTCCTTAGGAATGAAGGTGGTTCAGGGAAAGTGGTAAGGCTGGAGCACAGGGTGTTCTTAACACCATCTGGCATGTTTTCTTCTTCTAAATACTTTTTAAAAAATGTTTACAAGCAAGCTACTCTTTTTTGAACCATGCATGTCCTTCTAACGTAATTATACATGGGTCCCAACAAAGACGCAGCTGAGCCACAACCATACAGTGGTTCCCTGTTAGGGAGAAGGACTCTGGGCTTCCTTTGGGACAATGCCCTTCCCCAGTCCCCTCTACAACCTGTTCACACTGTTTCACGATGTACCCTTCCCTCTGTCGCTTTCCCAAAAGGAAGGTGGAAAATCACAAGCACAGCTAGAGAAGGAAGTGAGGAGTTCCTGTTGTAAAAAACAAAAACACAAACAAAAACAAAACAAAACAAAACAACCCATGTTTATTTCACTAGACTTTAATGAGTTCAATAGCCCTACTTTTAACTTGGACAGTATCAATTGAATTATGTTGTTTTCTAATGCCAGGACAATTACACACTTTTAAAACTTCACTCTGATAACAATAACAACAACAAATTCTTACGCATGGTTAACAGTCTTAGTCCTCAAGATTCTCTCCCTTTTTCTTTTTTTTTTAAAATTAATTTATTATTTTTAGTAAACTCTATGCCCAACTCAAGCTCATGACCTACTGACTGAGCCAGCCAGGTGTCCCTCCTTCCCTTTTTCTACAAGGTTTGAGAGCTCTTTCATTACTTTGTTTCATGAAGAAAAGATAATGAATCTGATGTTAGTTTGTCAGGTGTTAGTCTGACATAAATATTTCACTGTGATTGCCAAATCTTTAAAAATAATTATTACACTACTTTGCTTACATAGTCTCATGATACCTTTAGATGCAATGCAGAGAAGCAAAGTCACTGTGCTTCTATAGTTGAGGACACTAGAAGGCAAACAACTTATTCCAGATAGCTTTCCCAGGACAGTTTGCAATGGCAGGAGGGCCAAGGGTAAGCACTCTTAAACCAGCCCATCTCAGGAGAAGGAACCCACTCAAAAAGCCCCATTGTGGACTCTACTACTCAAATCACAAAACAGGAAATCTCAGACTGGGATGAATATTTTTAAATAAAATAAACTGGTCACAAGTCCTTTTTGTTTTTAGCATGCAGTGTTTCATTTTCCTCTTCCCCAGTCATAGAACGTACTGCTTCCTGGTGAGACGGATGGCAACACAGAACTCTTTTTGGAGCACCAGGACTTGAGACATCTCTCTACAGCTGACTTATTCAATAGTACGCTGGTGAGAAAAAGAGTTTTTAAAACCATACTTTCTTGTATATTTGTGTTGCTCAAACTTTCCTATGATTTCTACTTGAAGGGGAAGAAAAATCAGGGTCAGTCTTTCTGAGGAAAGAGAGCAGGACACACTCACCAGCTGACCTCTGCACAGACAGGGCACCAGGTTCCAGTCCCAGGAGCTCCCAGCCATTTAAAGGATGCACGCACCACATTAAAGGAGTCTTCCCATCAAGCTTCCCGCAGAGATATAATACCGGCTGAATTCTAAACTTGTAACAAAAGCCGCTTCCTTCCACAAAGCATCTTGGCCATCAATGGGATAAGCTTGTGTCTGCCTTCAAAGTAAGGAGCACACTGTTGTTTACATTTAAACTTGAGAGCCAGCCGAGAGAAATTGTCCTTCAGAGAGGACATACTTCATTTTAAAGACAGGAGGGAAAATGGCATTTGCTGTCCTCCGTGTCCAGCACTCCATTGATCAGAATCCAAAGAAAACCCTCCGCAGACGTCAAGCATCAGTCGGGGCATCGTTCGATAACAACTGAGCTGGCCATATGCAACTTAATCCCCCCCACCCCGCCCCGCTCTCTCCCGGCCTCACCCAGGAGAAGGAGCGATGCAATTAAACTGCATATATTGTCACTCTACCACAAATGGAGTGTGGGTGGTAAGTGGGAAAAGAAGCAGATGCACCACAAAGACGGTTAAAGCATCACCTAATCAGGAAGGAAAAAAAAAAAGGTTCTGCTCACTTGAGCTATAAGCCACGAGTTCACTCTGCTTAAGTGCAATGGTGTTTGTATTTGAGGGTTCATGTGTGTTCTGAGGCTCTTGAACGGTCCGCGTGAGATAATGCAGACTGAACGAATAGCAGCATTGATACATTCCCCACCTCCCTCCCCACTTCGTTTTACCTGGAGCCAAATCTAAAAGCCAATTCGATATCACAAAATTAAGAAAGCAGAGCTTGCTAATAATCCTAGATCCTACTTCCTGTTAATAACAGTTTCTGTAAGGAGATGATTTGATTAAAATGAGACTATCCAAATGGTACGGTTCTTCTACTTCTGCCTGAGGAACCCCAGTTCCCAGTCAAAATAAGGGGTGTCTATAGTTTAAAATGAGGAAGCAGAACCAGTCTCAAGACCCCCCTCCTCCAGCCTCTGAAACGAGCTCCTTAACACTTCAGATGTTTCGCAGAAACTTTCCAGCTAATAACAGCGGTGAGTACACAAGGAGCGAAACGCTTCCCTCTGGAGATCCCTTTACATGAAGAAGATAAAGCCGCAAAAGCGTAGGTCATAAACAGTGAGCATGTTGCCCTCACCATAGGCGGTGGCTCTATAATGACTCCGAGGAAGGTCAGGGGATTACCCGCAGCAGTCACGTCTGCAATGAGCGGAGAAAATCAAAAAGGCCACAGTTCACAAGGAAAAGAGAGACACGGCCTGTCTCTCCCTGTGACGCCCGCCCCCCAACCCCTCTCCCCAGCTCCATTCATTCCTCCCCAAAGTGCGAACTCAGATGAACACGAATGAATGTGCGTTAGCCTAGTTTGTGTAAATTGGAGTCGGCCTGTGTAAACGAGCTGGGATTTGCTTATTGTGAAAAACTCTTCTGACAGAAAATCCCTTCACGGAGGCTTCTTAATCAAATTTATTTTCTCTGTGCTCACTTTGACGGGAAATAAAGACGTAAGTTCATTCAAGAATTGGAAAAGCCTCACAAGGCTAAAATCTTTCTTCCTTTTAATTTACTCTATGTTATCTTAGATCGAATGCCTGGGAATTAATATTTGCCTTTTAAATAGTCATTGTTAAAATTGAAAACTTTCTCACTGTCATCCCATTACTGTACAACATCTATCTGGTACCATCTTTTTTATCAACCATGGTTACTGAGCGCCTAATAGGAGCCAGTCAGGAAGCACTGGGGATCCACCAGTGAAAATGATAAAGTCGTAAAAATCCAGCTGTAATGAATTATTTGCAGACTTCCTGCAACATCTCAGTCCCCATGTTCAATCCACAGTGACGACAACTACGGATATTCAGATCGCGAAAAGAAAGCTGCTTCCCAATTTTCAAAGGCTTCGTTTCAAGTTTCGGATTATTTCTACATATCTTTGAATATCTTCTCAGGAGTATTCTCTTCTCATAAATGGACTTTTATTTGGAAGAAAACAGACTGTCCTGGACCAGGGAGCCCCATAGTCCTTTAGGGATTGACTTAAATTCTAACTCCTGCTGACAATTTGCTGTTGTGGTTTAAAACACATATAAATTGCCTTTTGGGTTTGTAACAACTCTCCATAAAACCTCCGGGCATAGTTCTTAGTCCTTTTGATTTTGGTCAAATAAAAAGCACTAAATTGTGGTTAAGATGAACAGAGGCACAGAAAATGCAACCTTAAAACTGCTAGTCCTGAAGATCCCTGAAGACAGATTTGTGTGCCTTTTATCCATAAAGAAATTTTTATTTTTATTTTAAGAATTATATTTTTACTTGGGAATTATATGTTAGTAGTTTTAGCATCTCAAAAGAAACAACTTTATTGGTAATGGAAAGAGAAGTTGGATCAATCCTTGAAACTTTTAAAGTTGCATCATGTCAATTAGAAGTGCTATTGGGATAGTTTGATAGGACTTTTTTTTTAATGTTTATTCATTTTTGACTGAGAGAGAAACAGAGCATGAGTGAGTGAGGGGCAGAGAGAGAGGGAGACACAGAATCTGAAGCAGGCTCCAGGCTCTGCGCTGTCAGCATAGTGCCTGACACAGGGCTCAAACCCACAAACCATGAGATCATGACCTCAGCCGAAGTCCACCCTAAACCGACTGAGCTCCCTAGGCAGCCCATTGATAGGACATGTGTTAATTAGATAATTTACAAAAAGCAAAGATTAATTTTTCTTGATTGAGACAAACTATTTTTAGTTGTTATTCTTTATGTGATTCCAAATTTAAGCCATGTGTATCTTAAATTTTTGTGAAATAATTTATATTTGCATATAAATCGATAAGGCTTAAAAGCCATAAATGTGGGCTTTAAATGACTGAGCTATTAATCCTATACATTTTATGGACCGTGGATTATAGCTCTGTTACTCAGCATTCCTGGTCAGTAAATTATTAGCAAAAATATCTCATTATTTTTCAGAATTAACAACGGAAAGATGGCAGAATGTAATCTTAGAGTGTATCCAAATCTGCTTAAAGATCAAACATCAAATCAGTGACAGATGTTTAAGATCCCCAGTTTTCTAGCCCAATGCCCTTATCATTAAAACACGGACATAAACACTTTTGGCAATCCCTACAATCAATTCTATACCCAGTAGAGTTTTCGTGCCTGGATACAGCAATAAATATAAAAGACTTACAAAATATGTTGTTTCGATAACACAGCCATTCAAAAAACAAGCCCTTTGTGACTGTCTTGTTGGTACCAGAAAACTGCAGTGCTACAAAGTGCTACTATTGTATCCATGGGTGGTTAGTAATTTTTATGAAGGTATAAACATCTGGATTATTACGGCTTCTGGATGCTACCCCGTTTAGTTAACTGTCTCCCCACGCTCCCCACATATACACTGAAATAGAAAGAGTTTCCGGGAATCATTTTCATTTCTTCACCAATAGATACAAGCTATTCTTTTTATTGCAACCCTTGTTCAATTGACCTATAAATAAAATCTGTTGCTAGGCAGTCAATGTTTCCTGCTTTAGGCATGACCAGCACTTTTCATTTTATACCTACTCATGCAAAGTCATAGTCCATAAATATGGAAACCAAAGCATAAAATTAAATCAAACTTTCTCTGGAAACCACGTTTTTAAAGGTAAGGCATAACCAAACCTTTTTCGTGACACGGTGTCTATATCACTTCTAAACCAAATCAATCACTGAAACACAAAGCATCTACCTATACAGTATATGTTCCCAGCTAACAGGAGCCAGGTCACTGAGACCAGCCCTCCCACTGAAGCAACCTAGGAATGCCCGATAAAATATAAATAACTTCTTATAAGCAACAAATAGCGGGCACGACGATAATGAATTTATAAAGGAAAATGGAACCACTGGGAGATAAAAAAAAACAAAAAACAAAAAACAGAGAAACTGCTATTGTTTCCTGAGTGTATTTCCCTAGAAATTTTAAACTTTCATTTTGAAAACATCATAAGCAAGAGTGCAGAAATCGAAGGCCTGTGTCTATACAAGACGGAGGGTCCACTAGGGGCCCTCTCTACAATCATCTGAAACCTCCAAAAGCCATACTCTTAGGCTGAGGGTAGAATAATAAATAATCAGTTCTTTCAGCAGATTTACAACCTGGGTTTTACTGTCTGAGGTTTCAACACAACTCAAACCTTGAACTTGGCTTAGGGTGATCCCCAAATCACTTTTAACCACAGACCCTGAAGTGAATATACATCTTCTGTGTAGGATTGACCTTCATCCTTGGCCTCACCTTATCTGCATAACTAATTTTCCAAGCACAGCAATGAGCAAACAATCAGAGATGACCAAGCATATAGCAGAAACAACAGGACAGAGAAACAGACCCCTTAAGCCTTCAAATAGAACTATGGACAAGCCACGGACACAAAAGGGATGAGCTATAAAAAGAAACAAACAATAAAACAAAAAACAAAACAGCAACAACAAAAAAACAGTCAGGTTCTCCAAAGTAGTATCACTTAGTCAGGAGTTTAGTAATCGGAACTCATTGAGTTCAAGCTTATTTCAGTTTTTTACCTGTACTTGTCCACCGAGCTATGCTAATTTGAGTAAGAACAGATAATAAGAAATGTTAAGTAAATGAATATTTTAAGCATCAAAAGAATTGTAGAAAAAATATGTTGTAGGACTATATGTATTATAAGACTTTAGAAGCTCTATTTTTTCCTCAATAAAAAATATTTTTGCATCCTTAAACATTTGAAAATTCAAAACTGTCACCAAAGTCCAATAAGATGTAAGTGAAAAAATAGAATAATTTCACATATTGAAAATTTTATATGAAAACAAACTTGATGGTTTATGTAGGAACTTTCATCAATATTCAACTCAATTAACTTAGTAAAATAAAAACATCTTTAGAGTTTTTACTGTTTCAAGTCCTGTGATACATTTAGCTCTCGATGTGTTCACAGAAAGCAAATTAGCTTTTCTTCCCTCATTTCTTGAAAAACATAGGATAGAAGCTCTCTCAACATTTACTTAACAAAATATTTCCATCCCCTCTATGAACACTGATGTCCCCTTAAAAGCTTGTAGCTTACAGCATTATCAACAATAACCAAACTGTAGAAAGAGCCCAAATGTCCATCGACTAATGAATGGATAAAGCAGATGTGGTATACATATACAATGGAATATTACTCGGCCATAAAAAAGAATGAAATCTTGCCATTTGCAAGGATATGGATGGAGCTAGTGTATTACGTTAAGTGAAATAAGTCAGTCAGAGAAAGACAAATAGCACATGATTTCAGACATATATGGAATTAAAAAAACAAAAGAGATAAACATATGGGAAGGGGAGGGGGAAAGAAAAGAGAGGGAAACAAACCACAAGAGACTCTTAATGATAGAGAACAAACTATGGGGTGGATGGAGGGAAGGGGGGGGAGATGAGCTAGATGGGCGATGGGTACTAAGGAGGGCACTTGTCGTGACTAACACTGGGTGTTGTATGTAAGTAACGAATCACTGAATTCTAATCCTGAAACCAATATTGCACTGTATGTTACCTAAAATTTAAATTAAAAAATAAATCTACCTTTTTTATTACCTATGAGCACATTATATAATATTAAATATTAAATAAACCAACTAAATGTTGCTCAATAAAGGCTTTCATTCAAAGTTACACATATTCAAAATTATTACACCAAGACACAGCTGCGGCATTAACACTTCCTGTTAGTTACTAAAGGCAATATTCATCACTCTGTATTCTATTTAACCATCTTTTTTCATTAATTGACCAAATAACAGAGATTTGATATATTATAAAATCAAGCTTTTATTTGTGTGGTGAAGGGCCTTGAGTTCAGGTTTTGAATTCCAAAACTCCGTAACTTTAGGTACATTACCTCGCCTTTGTAAGCTCCAATCTCCTTTTATATAGATTTTTAGATAATGTCTACCTAACAGAACTGAGAGAAGTAGCACATATCAAACATCTAGTAGGTGTTCAATAAGTAGTGACTACTATGATTATTGTTCTGAGAAAAACAAACACACACAAAACATAAATATAAAAGCATGAAAGGGAAGAAAAGTAGACTTTTGAGACAGAAGCTAGGGGAATAGACAGGAAATGAGATAGGTGAGATAGGATCACCTCCAAAACTAGTGTGTGGGAAGAAAATGGTGATCACTCTGGGGCACCTGGGTGGCTCTGTCTGTTAAGCATCTGACTCTTGATCTCAGCTCAGGTCATGATCTCACGGTTGGTGAGATCGAGCCCCATGTTGGGCTCTGCACTGACAGCATGGAACCTGCTTGGGAGTCTCTCTCTCTCCTTCTCTCTGTGCCCCCACCCTCTCTCTCTTTCTCTTTCTCTCTCTCTCTCATTAAAAATAAACTTTAAAAAAATGCTGATCACTCTGTATGATCATTAATCCTTTATAAGTTCACACTTCTTAAGACTAATGTTAATGCTACATCCAACACGAAGCTTGTAACACTGTGGAATGAGCCTTAAAAATCAGTGAATGTGGGCTGTGGTCTGACTGTTTGTATACCTCCCACAAAATCCATATGTTGAAATCCTAATGCCAAACATGCTGATATTGGTAGAGAGGACCTGCAGGAGGTGATTAGGTCATGGCTGAGATTAATAACTTTATAAAAGAGTCTCTTTATAAAAGAGACTCCATAGAGCTCCCTGTCTCCTTTCCACCATGTTAGGATCTAAGAAGTCTACAACCTGAAAAAGAGATTTCATCTCGCCTGACCATGCTGGCACCCTGATCTTGGATTCCCGGCCTCTAGAACTGTGAGAATTACATTTCTCACAGTCAATAGTGTCTTGTGATAGCAGCCTGAACAGATGAAGACAAAATATGTGCCTGAGAAAGTATTTATTAACCCCATGATAACACAGCTCTTTATGGTCATATTACTTAAATGAGTTCAGTACCAATTCAGTACCAGGCTTCAATATGAATAAAGGGACACCACGTTACAGCTTTGTTCTGAATGGAAAAACAAAAGAACAATTACTATTAGACTACCAACTAGGCATAGTTCCAAATGGAAGGTTCTATACTGGGTTCTTCTGCAAATGGATTTATTACTAATGCAAAGGAATAAATAGAAGATGGAATGCTTTTTCACTCTCATGATTAACCCCTAAAATTTAGTTTAAGTAGAGAGTAGAACTGGTCTCATTACCATAATAAGTACAGAAGCCCACAGTCCATCAATTTGGCATACCTATGAAGTATTTGAAGAAAATTTGTCAAAATAAATGCTTTCTGCACTCGTAATAAATACTGAAGATAAAATGCCACCTTTGCTGAAACAAAACAAAAACAAACGAGACCTACAACTATGCAGTGGTCCTTACAATTATAATTGAAGGCAATCCCACGATGAGGAACTTCTATAACTTGGACATCATTCTGCTTATATATTTTCCCTGCAGTGTCAGCATTTGGACTTTTACAGAGGGAAAAATATTTACAGCTCCACCCAAGAAGAGCTGACTTTGAATCTGGAAGAGTATTTTTTGGATAGATCAGAGCGGAGAGTTTCCATTACCCTCCACACTTGCTGGGGTTTTCGCAGAGGCAGCTCTGGCCCTGGCCCCTTCTGCAATTAGCGCAGTTCTGGGTATGTGTGTATATATATATCTCCTTTACATACTGAATATCTCCACTTTGAGAAAAGAATTTACTACTCAAAAAATTAAAAATTAAAAATAAAACAGAAAGAAAACCAGAAGAGTGAAATAAACTCTATGTTGCTGTGTGTGTGAATAGAAATTAGTGGAGTGTGATAGCCCTCTGCTGGATGAGAGAGATTAAATGCAGTTACAAGAAAGTAGTATTTGAGGATCTAAATGTTCCATAAGATTTAGAGGACTATTCTAATGCTTGCTATATATATATATTTTTGTTTAGTGGGTATTTTTCTGTTTGACATAAGAGACAGGAAATTTCTCTAAGGCATACAATATAGCATTAAACCAGAAGACTCTAATGCAGATTATAAATTCAAATATTGTGCAGGGCTTTCTTTTAAGTAAACATTTTATCTTTTTAATTTTTTTAAATGTTTATTTTATTTATTTTTTTTAACGTTTATTTACTTTTGAGAGATATAGAGACAGAGTATGAGCAGGAGAAGGGCAGAGAGAGAGGGAGATACAGAATCTGAAGCAGGCTCCAGGCTCTGAGCCGTCAACACAGAGCCCGACGCGGGGCTCGAACTCACAGACCGTGAGATCTGACCTGAGCCGAAGTCGGCCGCTTAACCAACTGAGCCACCCAGGTGCCCCCAGGGTTTTCTTTTTTTAATAAAAATAGAAATTGAAACAAAGTAAAATTTGAGTACCAGCAAGATGTTTGTAAGTTCTCAGTTGTCAAATCCCTATCTAGTATTTGTCTTTACCTCATTCTAGGTCAGAGTAGTATATTTATAATTAATTTAAAAAATTATTTATTGATGCAGTCTCAAACTGTACACTAATATGCATTAAGTCAGTTGTATTCTTCTACACATCTGAGTAGTACAATATAATCAGGCTTTTTGTCTAGAGCAAGGCAATTTCTCAACAGGATGGCAGAATCACTCTAGAATATTCAACTCTTAATTTGGATGTACAATTTTGAAGCATGTCAGGTCCTAGAACACTGTTATCTTTACAAAAATTGTTTTACAAATGAAACTTCAAACCCAATTGGAAAATTATTCGATGTGTGTTTGCAAGTCTTAATAGTAAGTCTTAAAATGAAATAGTCTCTTAAAGATCTTGGATCGATTTCTGATTAATTTTATTTCACATATCTAATCTTTTCAAAATTCTACCTTCCCATTGTGTCACTTAAAACTGTTTCTTATTGGGGTGCCTGGGTGGCTCAGTTAACTAAGCATCTGACTCTTGATCTCGGCTCAGATCATGATCTTACAGGTCGTGGTATGGAGCCCAGGGTCAGGCTTTGTGCTGACTGTGGAGTCTGCTTGGGATTCTCCCTCTCCCTCTCTCTCTGCTCCTCCCCCACTTGTGCGTGCTCTCTCTCTCTCTCTCTCTCTCTCTCTCTCTCTCTCAGTGAATAAATGGTTTTAAATGGCTTTTCTTATATGTTATAAAGAAATAACATAAGTGAAAAAAAGATGAACAGTTTCAAGTCATCTTGACATAAGCGATATCATAGTATCTGTGTACCACACTAAGATCAATTGCATTTTATATTATGGATTACAGCAATACAAAAAAGCTCTACTTGTGACTTAACACACCAGGAGTAGTCAAAACAAGGATGTATTTACATGGGCTTGATGAAAAGTTCCCCCGGGGTCCATATTGAATTTCAGACATTCCAGACATTAAACAGATATTTTATCATTGAATTTTCAAAGTGGAGGAGGGCAAGTAACTTAGGTAAGTGTAACGGGAGGAAAAGTAATTCTGTAAGGAATAGTACAAAGTAATTTCATGTTGCATCATCTGCTGTGTTAACTTTTTCTTTTGTCCTGTTTCATTTTTGCTGCCTCCCCTGTCTCTGAGACATCCCTTTTCTTTTGGTCCAAAAAGGAGAAAACTTAGAAGTGTAAGGAGAAATAACTTGCGATGTCATGTATCCAACGTTAAAGGATCACACAAAGTCGTTTCACCACCTTAAACTACCTTAAAAATCTCATGTTCATCTATTCTTTCTTCTCTATCTCAGCATAGAAACCCTGACACTTGCTGACCTTTCTCTTATCTCTATAGCGTTGCCTTTTCCAGAATGTCCTATAGTTGGAATCAAACAGTAAGGAGCCTTTTCAGAGTTGGTTCTTTCACTTAGCAATATGCATCTAAGATTCCTCCATGTCTTTTCGTGACTTGATAGTTCTTTTCTTTTTATGAATAGTGTTCCGTTGTATCAATGCAGCACAGTTTATTCATCCATTCATATATTAAGGGACATCTTGATTAAGGGACATTTCTGGTTTTGCATAATTATAATTAAAGCTGCTATAAAGTTTCTTGTGTGGATAGAAGTTGTCATCTCATTTGGGTAAACACCTAGGAACACGACTGCTGGATTGTGCTAAACTATGTTTAGCTTTGCTAAGCACTGACAGCCCAAGTGACTGTGCCATTTGCGTTTCCACAGCAGTAAGTGAGGACCGCTGTTACTTCACATCTTTCCCAGCATTTGGTTTTATCAGGTTTTTTGGATTTTAGTAATTCCAATAGGTGTACAGTGGTGTCTCATTGTTGTTTTAATTTGTAATTCCTTAAACATATAATATCCAGCATTTTAAAATATGATTATTCACCATCTGTATTGTCTTTTTTAGTGAGGTGTCTATTTCAATTCTTCATCCCTTTCTTTTTAAATTGAGTTGTTTTCTTATGGTTGAATTCCTTTGAAGAATTCTTTATGTATTTTTAATACAAGTCCCTTTTTACCAGGTGTGTGTTCTGTAAAGATTTCTCTCCTGGTCTCTGGTTTGTCTTTTCATTCTTGTAATAGTGTCTTTTGCAGGACAGAAATTTTAACTTTTTAATTACTTATTTATTCATTTTATTTTAATACAGAGAGCATATGAGCAGGGGAGGGGCAGAGAGGGAGGGAGAGAGAGAGAATCCCAAGCAGGCCCAGAGCAGAGTCCACTGTGGGGCTCAAACCCATGAACCCATGAGATCATGACCTTAGCCAAAACTAAGAGTCAGATGTTTGACTGAGCCACACAGGCATCCCCAGAGGTTTTAAATTTTATTTTTTTTTAACATTTATTTATTTTCGAGAGACATAGAGACAGAGCATGAACAGGGGAAGGGCAGAGAGAGAGGGAGATACAGAATCTGAAGCAGGCTCCAGGCTCTGAGCTATCAGCACAGAGCCCGACGCGGGGCTCGAACTTATGAACTATGAGATCATGACCTGAGCCGAAGTCGGCCGCTCAACCGACTGAGCCACCCAGGCGCCCCTTAAATTTTAATAAAGTTCAACTTACTAGTTTTTCCTTTCATAGACCATGCTTTTGGTGTCATACCTAAAAACCTAGATATTTTCCTATGTTCTCTTATAGAAGGTTTATGGTTTGGAATTTTACAGTTAAATCTTGATCTATATCATTAATTTTTGTGAAAAGTGTAACATCTGCATCTAGATTCATGTTTTGAATGCAGATGTCCCATTATTCTAGCACCATTAGTTAAAAAGACTTCATTGAATCACTTTTGCTCCTTTGCCGAAGATCAGTTGACTCTATTCGCATTGGTCTATTTCTGAGCTTTCTATCCTGTTCCACTCATCTATATGTCTGTTCTTTCACCAATACTATGCTGTCTTCATTTCTGTAGCTTTTTGAGAAGTCTTCAGGTTGGGAAGTGTCAGCCCTTTCTTAAACTTCTTCAGTATTGTGCTGGTTATCATGGATCTTTTGCCTTTCCATGTAAACTTTAGAATCACTCTGCCAATATCCACACGATAACTTGCTGGGATTTTGACCAGTGTTAAATCCATAGTGGAAGAAGTGACATCTTAACAATATTGAGCCTCCCTATACTTGAACATAGAACATTTCATAATTTGTTTAGATGTTCTTTGACTTCTGTCATTAGAGTTTTGTAGTTCTTGTATACGTTTTATCAGATTTATACCTAAGTTTGTGTTTTTACCTTCAAATTACAATTGTTCATTGATGACATATAGGAAAGCAATTGAGTTTTGTATGCTAACTTTGTATCCTGCAAATTTACTGTCATCTTTTATTAGTTCCATAGGTTCATTTGCTGATTATTTGGGGTTTTCTAGATAGAAAATTATGTCATCTGCAATCAAAGACAATTTTCTTTCCCCTAATAGTTTTATACACTCCTTTTCTTGTCCTATTACCTTAACTAAGCTTCCGTATGATGTAAAATACTAGGGAACATTCTTGTCTTGTTCTCAGTCTCAGGGGGAAAGCATTTAATTTCTCACCATTTAGTATGATGCTAGCTGTAGGTTTTTGTAGATGTTCTTTATCAAGTTGAGAAAGTTTCCTCTATTCTTAGTTTGCTGAGGGTTTTTTTTTTTTGTTTTTACATGTTTATTTATTTTTGAGAGAAAGAGAGACAGTGAGCATGGGAGGGGCAGAGAGAGAGGGAGTCACGGAATCCAAAGCAGGTTCCAGACTCTGAGCTGTCAGCACAGAGCCCTACGCAGGGCTCGAACCCATAAACTCTGAGATTATGACCTGAACCAAAGTTGGACGCTTAACCAACTGAGTCAACCAGGCACCCCTGCTGAGTTTTTTTTTTTTTTAATCAAAACTTGATATTGGGGATGCCTGAATGGTTCAATCAGTGGAACATGTGAATCTTGATCTTGAGATCACGAGTTTGAGTCCAACATTGGGAATTAGAGTTTACTTAAAAAGCAAAACAATTTGATATTGGATTTTGTCAATTGCTTTTTCTACACCTATTGATATGATCATGTGATTTTTCTTCTTTAGCCTATTGATGTAATTGGTTATTTTAGTTAATTTTTTAATGTTTAACCTAGCATGTATATCTAGAATATATGCCACTTGGTCATGATGTATAAATCGTTTTTATGCATTGCTGCCTTCTCTTGGCCAGTATTTTATTGAGAATTTTTACACCTATTTTCATGACAGACATTGGTCTACAGTTTCCCTTTCTCGTTAGGTCTTTATCTAGTTTTGGTTTCAAGGGAATGAATATTTGTCATCAAAGCATGCCAGGTGACACAATTCGGTGCAAAGATCACAGTCAGGAAGCCAATCACATCATATAGATAATTCTAGCACAGCACAGAGAGAATGAGTGTCTCGTTTTAAGCTAATCCTAATCCAATGAGATAAAAAGGAGAAGGAAAAGTGCACTGGACAATTTTGTAAATGACAATCTTACCCAGAAGGGAAATTAAAGGAATGTTAATATTTTGCCATACAGGGGGCCAAATTAAATAGCCCATGACGTCCTTGGAGGTGACTAACACTGGTTTGGCCCAAGGTCAGCTGGTAGGCTGGGTGTACTGGAAACCTATTTGCATGGTACTGTGGCAAAATCCACTTGTTTTTCCTTAATAGATGTTCTCCTGTCTTGCTTTGATAGAATCATAATAATAATAGTTAGGCACATCATTGCCATAGGGAAGGCTACATTCTCTGGCCTCATCAGAATCCAAGTGTGGTCATAAAACTAACTACATGATGACTAGTAGGATTTTTTTTTAAAGGCTTACTTTCAACTTTTGGAAATATCCTTAAAGACAAAGCATGAATACCCCTCCCCACCTTTCTCCATCCTGCTGGACATAACGGTTAGAACGTGAACCATCAGATCAGGCTATGAGTAGAAGCTTCATGGAGAGGGTGGCAGAGCAAAAGACAAAAGGACCCTGGAATCCTGGCCAAGTAGAGTGTGTACCTTCCCAGCCCCAGTTATTCACGTCTGGATTGATTTTATGAGAGAGAAATTAACTTCTAACTCATTTAAGTCACTGGGACTGTAGATTTTCATTGGTTCTAATGGCAAATCAATTATTTGATCAATTAATCCTCATTGATAAAGAAACTAGGGAGTCTTTTGGTAAACAACTTATCCAAAGGGAAGAAGAGCAAATCACAGGAGGTTCATGCAGTCACAAGGTCTTCTTCGTAAAACAGGAAGAGCTGGCTCTGTCACAGACATTTAACTCCTTGTCAGCTCCCAAGCCCTTCTCAAATTTGACCTTCATAGAAAGAATTGGGATGGACTTTGTCAGGCACTGAGGCAAAACCAATACTACCTCAGTCACCCTCCAACATAGCACAATGGGGGAATGAGTGCCAGACAACATGTTACCTTTGGCATCTGAAGTGCGTAGTGCCTCAGTGGAGCCTGGTGACAGGGCAGTGGGCAGTAGAAGAAAAGGGACAATGTGTTCAGACACCCTATGGCAGCTGATGAGATGGTTCACACAACTCGTTCAGGATCAAGTTAGACCCCACCTGAACATATTCCCCCCAAAATACAAGAGTGGCGAACGGGGGAAGAAGAGCAGGCTTTTGGGGAGGCTGAGATGGTGATAAGGGTCATAAAAGAAGACATGTGACTATTAGACTGACTTCATTTGTATCCATAGCTGATGAGGCCTAAGAAAATTTGAACATCTGGATAAGGTCTCCACCCGCCCTTGCCTGAATTACAGTGAACTAATACAAACCCATATGTACAACAACAAGAGAAGAACATAAATGTGAGCATACAGAGACAGTGTACAGCATAAATGTATTTAGATGAGACACTAGGCAAAAATAAAGATTCCAGAATTCCTGGCCTTGGCTGAAAATCAAAAGAAAGTTGAGTAGTGATGGCGGCTTGGAGGAAGCAAGCAGAAAAGTCTGAGAAAAAAATTTAGTGGTGGTGCAGATTGTCAGCCTACCTCAACTGGCCCTGACCAATCCAAGTATTTGAAGTTCTCTTTTTCCTATTAAAAAAAAAAGATTTTATTTTCTATAGAAGAATTGTTATTATACTTATAATCAGAAAAATATAATATCTGCTTCACTTATTCTAACCTAGACTCTTTCCCTGGTTTCCATTATTTTATTTATGATTCATCTTTTCTATTCCTGTGGATAATAGAATAAGAGAGAGAAATACTAGCAAAAAAAAAAAAAAAAAAGGCCAAACACAGCAGTTTAAGATCTGAATACTTCTTCACACCTGATACTAACCAAAGGCAAATCTCCCAGTCACCTTCACTCATTAAAATTACTTCAAATTAACAATGCCATTGTTATGTGGATTCTTAATTTGTACTCATCTGGGTGCCATTTCAGATTTCTTAGAGTAGTTAACCAAAATCAAAAACTGTAAGAAAAGAAAAAGACACAAAAGAAAAAACAGGTAATATAACAAAGATATATTTTGAAGAAGTATCAGCATAGCAGAGAGAAATAGCCAGAGAGAAGGAAGTCTCTTCTCTTAAAATGGACATCGGTATAAATCTTCCTCTATGAAAAAGTTTTGAGCAGCAATTGCATTAAAGCATAACCTAGCATCAGCACACTTTTCCCATACAGAGGAATCTGCCCACGATAGATGCTCCATTTCACCAGTCCTGCCAAGTAGCGGCTGTGCAAGATCTTAGCTGGCAGGTAATGGTTCTTTTCTCAACCTCACTTGTTGCTCAGAATCTACCAGTGATGCTATTCTTCAAAGACGCCACTGGAGGCCAGTCATGCTACAGTTTGTATTTCAGCCACACCCTAAATTAAAAAACGAATAGCTCTAAATGAGAGTTAGAAAACAATGCTTTGTGACTAGCCACAAAAACGTGCACACAGATCTCGTTTTAATTTCAAAATCCAACCGAGTAGTAAAATTTTTGCTGAAGAAAAGATGAAATCTGGTTCTGATAGTTCAATGAAATGCCTCTATCAATCCAAAGATCACTAAATATGTTGATTATCTCGATTGTGGTGATGGCTTTATGGTTTATATATAGAAGTCAAAACATCTCATTGTACGCCACACTGAATGTGCACACTAAGTATCTGTGTCACTCATATCTTTAAAAGCTGCAAAAAAAAAAAGGAAGATAACAAGTCCACTACAGTTTTAATTTATATATGTCCTGCTCTCCAAGGCAGTAAATGCTTTCTGGCCCTCTCAGTGCTGAAGTAATTGTTTTGAATACATAATCAGATCTTCAGATAAATGTCCACATTTTTAAATTTTATATAAATGGGATTCCCTCGAGACCATTTCTTTTCTAATGACTTAATGTCTTTATCTCAGAGATACGTTGATAACAGTCTTTACTTATTTATGAATCTAACGATTAAGCAAAATTGCATTCCCCTAGTTTTTAAGAAACTGCTCTCTTCTTTTTAAATCACAGAGTACCTCAATGGGTTATGACTTGCGGCTATAATTGAATAAGCAGGAAAAAATGACCTTATTTCATTTGCAATCACTTCAACATCCAGTTCAATTTAAATATTTATTTAATCTGTTGGTCACGTGTTCACCAGGAAAATTTATCATTGCTAATTGAGAAAGAGAAACAAAAGCAGCAAACTAAGGAAGGTTCAAGAAGTTCTATTCATTTATGAAAGTTTCATTATATACTCTGGTCCAACATGAACACTGGTTGAATTAATTACGAATTTGGGACAGATTTTCATTTTGAGGGAACCCCAAACATTTGACTTCTTGGTTATCATAAAGTCAATATTGTGCTATAAACTCTATTCCCAAAAAAGGTAAGCAACAAATTTCAGTGAATTTTCAAAGGGAGAACAACGAGGGTGAAGTCATGGTCTTTCATTCAGTGAAGATTTGTTGCAGGCCTGTGATGATGCCCCCAGTGTGCTCACATAATGCCTAGACAATAAGGTGACAGAAGAGAGGACAGAAGCCTTTTATGTGAAGCTTTAACAAATGTGTCGATACTGTTACATAATGAGCACCCATTCAAACAGCAGATTATTTCTTGTGGAAATAATGAATTTGGGATTAGAGAATTAGAGCATCTATTTGTGGCTGAAACAGTAATTTAGCAATCTGAAAGATTTTCTGAAGCTTCTAAAAGTACTCAATATACTGCCACAAAAAAGCAATCATGTGAACACCCTACCACAAATTCACATAGACTAAGGTAACATATGCATAATAATTGGGTGTTACCAGTTCTTTTTTTAAATTATTTTTTAATGTTTATTTTCGAGAGAGAGAAAGAGTGTGAGCAGGGGCAGTGGACGGGAAGAGAGAGGGAGACAAAGAATTCTAAGTGGGCTCCAGGCTCTGCACAGTCAGCACAGAGCCTGATGCAGGGCTCGAATTCATGAACCCATAAGATCATGACCTGAGCTGAAGTCGGACGTTTAACCAACTGAGCCACCCAGGTGCCCCAGGTTTTGCCAGTTCTACAAAATCCATAAAATAGTACTGAAAGCATTTTAAAGCACTTTATATTCTCATATAATATCCATGAAAGCCAAAATGGTTAAATGACAGGTTCGAGGTCAAAAGAATTGGGACTGGATGTTAGTCCATCTAACATGCATGCCAGTGTTTTTTCCACTGGGCACTTTAACTCTCAGAAAATTTCCCTGCTTTAAATTTTTCAGTTTTTAAAAGCATATTTATATTGGTACAACCAGTTCGAAAAAGAGATTTGCATTACTTCATAAAGCTGAAAATGTGGAAAAAAAAAGCAATTTATGTATCTGTATAGGAAATTTAGGGAGAAATTTATTATCCCTCTTGCCACGTAATATGTAAGATAACATAGCACATCAGGAAACAATAACTAAAATAACAATCGCAAGCACTCATTAACCACACACTTTATGCAGACAGTATTCCACAAACCTTACAATTATTATTACCTCATTTAATCATTAAAATAATATAAGATAGGTATTATTAGTACCTCTATTTTACAGGCAACTAAATGAAGATTACAGAATTAACTTGTCCAGAATCAATGTAAACCACACGGCAAGAACGGAGGAAACTAAAATACAGAGCATAGTAAGTGACTTATTCCTATTTAGACAACTAATTATTAACAGAATACGAATGCTGCAGCCCAGGGCTTATCAAACTTTAGTGTGCGTGCGAATCACCTGTCGATGTAAGCATGGGTTCTGATTCCCTGTGTCTGGGCTGGCATCTGAGGTTCTGCATTCCTTACAAGTTCTCAGGTGATGTCCATGCGCCCGGTTTTATGGACAAACTTTATATACGTTAATATTATTTTAATGTTTCTTTTTGAGAGAGAGAGCGTGAGTGGAGGAGGGGGAGAGAGGGGGGAACAGAAGATCTGATGTGGGCTCTGCACTACGAACAGTGAGCAAGCCCCTCGTGGGGCTCAAGCTCATGAACCATGAGGTCATGACCTGAGCCGGAGTCTGATGCTCAAACCAACCGAGCCACCCAGGCGCCCCTGGACAAATTTTAAATAGCAAGCACTTGTACCATTGTTTTTGCCTGTTTACCAAGTTGCTTCTTCTCATTATTGCTTCCTTATATTTATTTAATATTTATTAAACTCCAGTCCTCATAGTCAGGAGTGAGGGTAGTTCTACCCTAGGATAAGTGCCTTATAGAACGTTGCTCTTGTATACAGTGTGTCCTTTGACCACATGGTAGTCAATACCATTCTAAATAAATCTTCATATTCTAACCTTAATTTTCATATTCGCGTGTTTCCACATTTAAAAACTAATTTTGAGACTGTACCCTGGCTCTATTCAAGCCATCTTAGAAGAGAAGATAAAAATAATGTTTAGAGTGGAAACACATGATTTTATTCTATAAGGAAAATCCGTGGCTTCCACTGATCTTCGTATTGGTGGATTTTGTTTTTATACTTTATACTGTCATTACAGTAACTATGGTTATACATACTTGAGTTTCATACAAAATATTCCAAAAGCCCAGTCAAGTTTAGACCCTTGCATGTTATAGCAATGTCTAAAAACCCAGGCCTGTGGGAAATTCGGTGGACACTGCATGCATACCTGAGAGAGACAAGGCAAGAAGTGATAGAAGAGAGTGATTAAGACCAGACATGGAAATAAAACTGCCAGAAACTAATCCCTCTTCTCTGTGAATCTGGACAAATTTTATCCGTTCTCTATGCCTCGATTGTCTCATCTGTGAAGCAGGCCTACCTAATAGGGATACATGAGTAAATTAATATGGAATTCTGAAAATATTGGCACATAATAAGCACCCAATAGTGTTAGCAACTATTATTTGAAACTAATTGGGCAATTTTCAGAATTATCCAAGTTGATCTATTTCATTTCTTTGTTTCAGAAAATAGAACTACCATCATCTGGTAATTTTTCTTTCTAACCAATCTTTAAATTGCCAGTTGGTATGAGAATCATAGCTATCCTCTGAGAAAAATGTAATAATAATAAACAAAGCAGAACTCATAACATTTAACTATCTATATATCAAGTATCATATCTTATAAAGACTATGCCAATCCAAAATACGATCAAAGAATTGAACTACTATTCGGTTTGCCTAAATTTCCGAATTCAGAATTCAAGGCAATTCGGAGAGATTATTTTTCTCCATTCTTGGAAGTAAGTTTACAACAATATTGAGAGAAATCAAAATTTCAAGCTGTGTTGGATCGGATATCAATATGATGCTAAGGATGACTGAGAAGCTGCATTTTCAAAGCAGCAGGTGCAACTGTGCTGAAGTATTACTGCCAAAATCGGGTTTTAGGATATGGTTCACAGACAGGCAAAATCTGTACCACTGTTTCTCAAAGCTTGATCAAGAGGCATAGGCGAAAAAACTCTTATGTTCATCCTTTCATTTTGCACCTCCACCCTTTCACTGACATGCCCAGTAGCAGCCCCCAAATTCTTTAATTATCAAACATCGGGGCGGTGTTTGACTCTTTTTCAGCCATAATTCTGTCCCTGTCTCAAACTCCAATGCCTCCCACGGGCAAGCAGGTTATGCAAGTATGGGAAGTGGGGTCAGAGTGACCAGGTTGTTAATATTTTTTGACACACTGATACATTTTTTCAACCTGAATGTAATTGAAACACAATGCTACCTTAGTTCTAGGTGTAGGACATAGTGATTCAACAACTGTATGCATTATGCTCTGCTCACTGGAAGTATGCTTTGCTCACCACTCCCTGTCACCATGCAACGCTATTGCAATACCATTAACTGTATTCCCTGTGCTGGACCTGTTATTCTCGTGACTTCTTCATTCCATAACTGGAAACTCGGACCTCCCAAGGTTGTTGTTAATTTTTAAGAACTTCTTCCTAAATAAATTCCCGAATCTCACCCAGCCCTCTCTTAGAAAAGAAATCCCTGGAGGGTATCTTTTTTGTAGCATCATGTAGGTTTCCCATTTTAGAACTCCTTTTAGCACATTGCAACAATATTCTGAGATGCCAAAAGGAATTAGATTTTCTGGAGGAATTGAGATTGAGTAATCTGGCATTTCTGCATTCGTCAGGATGATTCCATGCCCCTGCTATGATTCCAGAGACTTCTTGGTATGAGAGCATCTGGCTCTAATAATATTAACTACCCAAAAGATGGCAAGACTTGGACTTCGCACAACTTTTACCCATTGCTTGATTCTACACAAACAAGCAACATAATATTTAATTTAAAAAATCACATTTTGTTGCATTTCAGAAAACCAATAATACTTCTGAGTCTTGAGGAAAATGTCTATGCCCTATAAACTACAGCTTATGTTTCAAATCTCTTTCTCATTTATTTTTAATCTATTAAAAACTCCTTTCAACTGTAAATCCTAGCATCTTCTAGAAATCGGAATATCACCTTAGCTTACAGAGGGCTCTATTTATAGGCTTTCAAGGTATCTTCACGCTCATCATCTACTTTCAAACATCTCCTGCACAATGGTAAAGTAAGACAAAATTAGAAGACACGTTTAAGAATTTAAAACTTCATTTTCTAAAATTTTTGAATGCTTTGGTAATAGTGCAGTATACTACAACATCTTAAAAATTACGAAGAGAAATGAATAGCGCCCGACTAAATATGGTCATAAAGTGTTTGCGGCTCCTCCCATCAACAGATACCATCTATTTTCCACCCTGTGAACTTGGAATCATCTTACGACTTGCTTTGACTAACGGAATGTGGTGAAGTGGCACCGTGCGACTTCTAGACCCTGTTCTTAACTTCTATTTCCAACTTCTCGGAATGCTACCCTGAGACTACCAGATAAGAACGCTGATGCAGCCTACTGGAGTATGAGAGAATTTAAATTGTCGTTGTTTTAAACCATTAAATGTTGGGGTGGTTCATTATGCTGTGATAATTAATTAGAGCAGAACTATGGCTCAGAAAGATCAAATGATGCGTTTAAGCAGAACTGATAGATGACACCATAGACATGAGAGCCAGAAAGGCCTGGATTCCAATTCATGATACAGTTATCCTACTTCTCTGAGCCTCTGTTTAGGCATCTGTGTAACATGGTGCTGATCGTGTCTGTGTAACCACTGTGGCAGGTGAACTAACTGACGTGTTCCACTAGCAGAAGAAAGGCCCATGGGCAGATAAGTGTTCGTTTCTTTCCCAGCTCAGGTCATTTGACTTCTGTTTCGATGTCTTTTGGAGACATAAAATGTTCTTCTTTTCTAAAACCAGTTCATAAAAGATTAATATTCTGAGCTTTTTGAGCTTTGTTATACAAAGTCCTTTAAAATAAGACTATGATCATGCTTTTAGACATGTGTGGCCAATTGTTAATGATGTTATGCTCTAAAAATCTTCACTGGATTCAGGTAAACTCTTCCGCCCTAGAATTATGTTTGAAAATAAAGAATGATGCTAATACTAATGAAGGCCCTCTCACACAGCCAGAAAGGCGCCTCTGAAAACTCCCAGTGACCCAGTCGTGCCTCTTGGGGAGCTGCCTGCTCCTCTGGAGAACCCCAGAGTCCCCGAGCTCAAATTCTACACAGCCACAGTTCCCAAAACATTGGTTCACCGTAGAACTTTTAAGGAAGAGCGTCAAGGGATAGCTGACACAGCAATTTAAACATATCCAGCGAAAAACATTCATGATTTCTGATTTCTTATGTCCAGCATTCAATGCTCTTCTAGGAATTCTAGAAGCACGTCAATCTTCAAAAAGAGTACCAGTGAGGTTTTGCAGATGCAGTCAACACCGCTGCAGGCTGGCCTGGTCAACCCACCCTGTTCTTTAACATCACAGTCAAGGACAAGCTCTTAGGCCCCATTGCCTTCAAGACATTTGCAAACAAAGTTCCAAAGACAGGTGAAACCTTTTGCAGTCTGAGCACTGGGACTTGGATATAAGAATTCTATATTGCACAGAATCGTTCGGGGGCTTATGTGTCAGGGTGGTGATTTCATATGTCATAATGGCTTTGGTGGCAAGTCCATCTATGGGGAGAAACGTGATGATGAGAACTTCATTCTGAAGCATACAGATCCTGTCATCTTGCCCAAAGCAAATACTAAACCTAATACAAATGATTCTGTTTTTCACCCGCACTGCCAAGACTGTGTAGTTGATAGCAAGCATGGGGTCTTTGGCACGGTGAAGGAGGGTATGAATATTGTAGAAGCCATGAAGTGCTTTGCGTCCAAGAATGTCAAGAACAGCAATAAGTTCATCATTGCTCACTGTGCACAACTCAAATAAATTTGACTTGTGTTTTATCTTAACCACCAGACCACTCCGTTCCTTCCACAGCTCAGGAGAGCACCCCTTCACCCCCATTAGTAGGCAACATCCGATAATCTATGGGCTCTCACTGCCATTCTTTAGAAAGGTCCACATTTTCCTATCTCCCTCTGAGTCTAGCTGGATTACAGACTTAAATTTATGATTATGAAATAAAAGCTAAACAAAACAGAGAGTACCAGTGAAATCAGTTGGAAATGAAATCTTTTGAGGTTCAGAGGATAAAATAATACATTGGGAAATTTTATGTTCAGAATCTAGGATTTATTTATAATTTATTTCTAAAAGTATTCCAGCCAGGGTGGAAGATAACAAAGTAAATAAATTTTAAACAATATTAACAGTCATTCAAGATATGTGAAATCTCCTGAAAAGTAATGTTACTCGAGCAAGAATTGCAGTCAAAGATACACTACTATCTGTGTCTCTGGAACTTATGTAAAGTCATCGTTCCTGGGAAAACTAGGAAACCTGTTATTTAAAAAATAATAATAATAATTAATATACATATAACTTTGAATCTTGACTTTTTTTTCCCTGAAACTGAAATTAAAGTAGCATGGGAAATTCTCCTTATTTGCTTCAACTGAGGAAATGGATAACTCATCTCCCTTTGATGCTATTCATTGATTGTTAACAACTTTCCCTGCTTTTAAAGAGTGGCAAAAAAGATCTCAGAGAAACACAATGAACTAAATGCAGTAGATAAAATTTTAAACTTCTATAGAATAAAATAACTCAAATTAAAAAGGAACAACAGTCTGGAATAGTTCATTGTAATATTTGAAGTGATTTTTTTTACTTGGGATGTTCACGATTTTGTTCTAATCTCTTTTCTAGCCTCATCTCCTGTGACCCTCCAACATACTTTTTTTAAATCTCATTAAACATTTTTTTTAAATCAACATATTTATTTTTAAGGAATCTCTATATCCAACATGGGGCTCAAAATCACAACCCCAAGGTGAAGCATACTCTTTCACATTTTGTTATAATTTACTGCTTCTACATCTACGTGCTATTTGAATATAAGCTTCTGGAAGTTAAGTGCTGTCTTAGTCGCATCCATCCTCCTATCACCCAACATACACCTGCCACATAGTGGCACTGACAGTGTGATCCTTGGTGACCTCTGACCACTGTCCTTCTTGCTCCCTATGCTGCAGACTTCATGGTCCTTTGGCTCCCCATTGAGCACGCCAACCAAGTTCCCTTCTCAAGCATATATACTTGCTATTTCCTCTGCCAGGAATGGACGTATCCTGATAGTCACAGAGGTGACCCCTCGCTTTACTCAAGTCTCTGATCAAATACCACCCCCTTAGAGGAGTCTTCCTTTAGTTAACTGCCCAAGTTTAAAAAGCCACCCATAACTTTCTATCCTTCTTCTGGGCTTTCATTTTTCTTCATAGCATTTATTGCCCTCTGACATTCCCGATCTGTTGATCTACGTGTTAAAGGTCTAGCCTCTCCCTCCTTTCCTCCACTGGAATATAATCACCATAAAGGCAGGGACTTTATTTTATTCACGGCAGTATCTCCCCATACCTAGAACAGGATCTGCCCAGGTAGGTACCAAGTAATCAATATTTGCTGAACACGTAAATGATAAATGCTTGAGTTACACTGAATTGCAGCTATAGAAAAATATCTACGAATATAAGCAAAGAATGCAACATAAAATGATTGTGTTAAACTAATACAGCAATGAAACCTCTTCTCGAATTTTCTTTATCATGTTGATTTTTCAATAAAAATTGAGTAGTTTTTAAAAGCCAAAAAGGGGAGTCTTGCAGACATAGCTGCCTTTTATGGCCCTCTGAGACACATTTCAAAATCAGGCAAAATGTGTTCAGAGTCTATATTAATAGTGTTCTTCACGTGTTCCGAGGCAGTTTTTATGTTAACATTAAATATAATTTTTATATTAGTTACATTATAATCTTATGGTTAATGATTAATAAATATAACACCAGATCAGCTTTGGGTCATATAAAAAAAATAAAGAGACTTACAATATATGGGGGTCAAAACTAATATGTTCTCGCTAGGTCCTCTGTTCTTTCCACCTTTCCCTTTCTCTTCTACAGTCATGTATAACTTTTCATAAACTGTTCCAGAAGATGAGAGCCTATTTCTCTTAAAAGAAAATTGGATAAAGGTTTTCATTTTCATACGCAAACATAAATGACTTCTAGCTTGAAAATACTTATCACCATCGGGAATAAAAAAAAAATCCCACAGAAATGCAAGTGCTACAGAAATCTATAAAAGATGAGGACTGATACATTGAGTCTGGGCATAAATAATCAACAAATATATGTAATATTTATATACTTATGGAAAATAGACACACAGTAAGTACATCACAGCAAGTGCAGGGATATATTTCATATAGGATAGCCAGAGTCAGGGCAGAAATAGAGTTAAAGAGGATAAACTTTACAGATCAAGATATATAACATAGGTCACAATAAATGAGGAAGTACAGAATAAGTTCAAGTTCATTATGAATCTAACAATGTTTATTGCATGCTGACTTTAGCACCCAGTGTTTATGACTTTCTACTGAGCTGTCTTTAAATATTTTTTTCTGAAGCCCAGATATGGATATTATATTTTAGACTTGTTTCTGAATTCAAGCAAAATATTTAAAATGCAATTAAACTTTGGGGGTGCCTAGGTGGTTCAGTTTGTTGAGTGTCCTACTCTTGATTTTGGTTGATCTCAGGATTGTGGGATCAAGCCCCACATTGGGCTCCATGCTGAGTGTGGAGCCTGCTTACATCTCTCTCTCTCTCTCTCTCTCTCTCTCTCTCTCTCTTTCTCTCCCCCTCTCTCTCTGCCCCTCTCCCCCATAACATGCACGTGCTTTCTCTCTCTCTAAAAAAATATAAATAAATATAACTGAATTTTGTATTTTCCTTTTTAAAAGCAATACATGTCCGCTTGAACTCTTACTTATCCTTCCAGAATCCAAACATCCCCTCCTCCAGAACATCTTCTATAGCACCGCAATCCATCCCACCCACGGCTGTTTGCCTCTACTCCGAGGGCTTACAAGACTCCCTCGATAGCCTTTGTTCATAGCCTTTGTTAGACTATAGGAAGTCTCAGTTTCCTCTCTGTCTGCCTCAGGAGACTGTGATTTTGGGAAAAGGGACCTTGTCTTTTATCTCCGTACTGAACAATTTTAGGCAATAAAAACTCAATAAAGAGGCAATGAACGAAAGGTGAAAGGTCAACTATACAAAATAAAAGCATCTCTTGAAAATAGTAGAAATAGTTCTGGCTTCATTTAGAAATGCATACATTGGAGCTGTAGTTCTGATGGCTTTTGCCTTGCAGATGAAAAGGAAAAGGCTTAATATCTGTCCACTCTTGGAACTCTATAAATATTTAAAAGCCAAAACACAAAATGTGCCTGCACCAGCAAAACGAAAAAAACCAGCAAGGCTGATCGGTCGCTTCAGTCACCTTGGTGTTTCTCACAGTATCTGCATCTGTGGTCATGTGTCCAGATTGTACAAACCGACAGATCGACACTAATGGTCCTTTCCAGTGTCCAGATAGATACCACCACGGGGCATGAAAACAGCATCACAGGGTTCTAGGTCTCACCCATCTAACCCTTACGACCCAAAGGCCTTTGAGATAGTCATTTAAACTCTGTATTTAAAAACAAAACAAACCAAAACTCTGTGAGCGTCACATTCCTTGTGCAAAAGGGGAGTTAATAATACCGACTCTAACTTTCTCAAGGGGTCATGGAGGGGCTCAAGTGACACAAAGACCAAGAGATACTTTGTAAAGCTTATGAGGACATAGTTATTCTTAATCACAGAGATTTATTTTAGCATGATAGAATATTTATATAATCATTATAACACAAAGGGATGTGTTGTATGTATCTTCTAAATAAAACTATCATTCTGCTTAGCAATTTTATTTAAGCAACTGCAAAAGAGAGATTTTTATCCCTTTGCTTAAAAATAATCACCAGAGGGAAAAAAGGGGAACAACTGTTCTGAATTTCTGAAATCTAAGAATACCACTTTAATCATCTAAACGGGATTCTATTTGATGACATAGCAACCCCTCTAGTCCTAAACTTACTCAATTATGAGTTAATAGTATTTTGTTTCCATTTTTAAAAATAGCCTATTTTCACTACCATTACTCTAAGGATAATTTTCAGTTGTCGCTTGAATACAGCAATCACAATCACTCTCTCACCTTACCAGAGGAAGCTAGCTATTCACCAGAAACTCATGCCACCCTATCATGAAGAAGTGCCATTTTTGGAAAATGGTCACCCCACTGAAGACCTCATTTTTCTACTCTTTTTTTGCATTTGGTTAGACCATAAGACAGATTATGGAACCTAAGCAGAAGTGATATGTACCCCTTTCTGGCCTGGCCTATAAAGCCTCCACATTCTCACTTCCTCAAGTGACAAATGGATGTCACCTAGGGAGGTCTCAGAAGCCCAATGGGAGAAGTAGCGTCTACTAAGCTGAGTCTCTAAGCAAACTTAGAGAAGCCCAAATCCCCGACAACTGCGTGTGAAAGGTACAAAAGCCTCACCACCACCACCCCGTTCCACCATCATCTCACTAGACTTCAGGCGAACCAAAACTAAGCTTTTTTGTGCTAAGCCATGAAGTTGCAGGCTTACATGTTATAGCAACTATCAGCCATAACTCCCATATCAGCTAAATTTAGCATCAAATGTTGAAATCCATTGGAAATACAGTCTTAGGGGGAAAAAATCACAAATGAACAGACTCAAAATACCAGATATATCAAATCAAATATTTTAAATTTGCTATTGACTAGTTTCTTTAATGAGATTAAGATTTTTTGCTGCCTACTGGAGAGATTTCTTGTTGCCTAAGCAACGCTACCACTATAAACCGACATATGTATGTTGTGATTTTGACCTAAAATGCCTACGTGATTTTGCTTGGCGCAGAGAGTTTTATAGATTACACGGTGGGAGGAATAAAGAGTAATCCCACTTTTCCATTCCTTGTCACCACGGACCTGGTTTGAGGATAGAGTTGAAAACCAAATGCAAATCACTTGTGCTATCTGACTGTAAGAGAAATGGAGAAAATATAGAGACATTCATTAGCCTCTCCAGAGCAGGCTGAGGGCATGTATCAGAGAGTCGCTCAGATTCTTGTGCCCAAGCTGCTCGGACACATTCCCACCTTCCTATGTGACTCTCAGACAGATGTTGTAGTTTTAAACCAGACCACTTTTATAAAGCTGGCTCAACATTTATAGCAGAATTTACAGGATATTTTATTTCAAGAAACATAACAATGAGCACTAAATATGTAAAATTTAAAGAGAGAACTGGAAATAAACTACTAAGGCATTCTGCTCATTATATTCATAAGATGCAAACTATTTTAAGTCCGAATATTTAAGCCACATTTTCTCTCCTTGCTTGTATAATATTCACAACTGAAACAATTACCCACGATAGAGGAATAGTTTCATGTATGTTTCAAATATTGAAGGTGAATTGGTTTTAGAAACAGTCCAATGGATAAAACGGAAGGGGAAATCACGCATTAAAACAAAACCTATTTCTGGGGCGTCTGGCTGGCTCAGTCGGTGGAGCATGCAACTCTTGATCTCAGGGTTGTGAGTTTGAGCCCCACATTGGGTGTAGAGATTATAAATAAAATAAACTTAAAAAAAAAACTAAACATGCTTCATTACGTTTTCATAATTATGGCCTTTCGTCATTAATAGCAATACAAAATTAATTATTAAATAAATTAATAAAATGTATAACTTTTACAAAATCTAAAAGTAAATGTAATCCTGAAGAAATAATGCATTCTTGTAGCAAATAAAGCTAAATTATTATACATTAGATGCAAAATATAAATTATGCAAATTCAAACCCAAGTTGGTACAAAATGTAAAATTTTTGTATATTACATACAGGTTTTCATGTATTATTTTTTCAGCAAATATTTATTGTACCAATTGGTGGGAATATAAATAGGATCAAGATATTTTACGAGAAACAATATTGATTGAATTTACTTAATTATAGGTTAAAGAAAGATTTCCTTAAAGAAAAAACATCTAAGCGGAGACTGGACAGATGAGTGGCCAGTTTTGCTTGTTAATAATAAATAATATTTCCTTATCATTAAAAGCACTGTATCACTTACCATACAAAACTATTTGAAATCTAAACAACTATTATGTATTCTCCACAAGGATTTAAAAATAATTTCTTCAAAGGAAGGTGGTTCCTATTTAAGCTCGTATCACCAAAACACCTTGATCTACAACAGAAGAGCAAGGCAAGATTCTGCTAAGAATAACTGCCATGATAGCAAAAAATTTCCCCAAGAATTGTCAGTGATAACGAATTTTTCACATTAAGAAATAGATCTTTCTTTGGGGTTCTTGGGTGGCTCAGTCAGTTAAGCATCTGATTCTTGTATTTGGTTCTGATCATGACCCCAGGGTTGTGGGATCAAGCTCCGAATTGGGCTCCGTGCTGAGTATGGAGCCCTACTTAGGATTCCCTTTCTCTCTCTCTCTCTCTGCCCCTTCCTCCCTGTTCGTGTGTGTGCTCGCACTCTATCTCTCTCTCTAAAAAGAAAAAAGGAGAAGGAGAATATAAATAAATAAATAAATAAATAAATAAATAAATAAATAAATAAATAAATAAAATAGATCTTTACATAAAATATTCAGCTTCTTATTACTTGATTGCTAAATGGTCCTACATGTCATTGCTGCTAGGATTAAGATAGCTGAATTAGTGATTAAGTTAAATGCAAGCCAGCTGTTTAAATTAGGACAAAATGCCCCACCATTCTAGCTGAACATCAAGGAATGATATCCTGGAATGCAATTATGCTCTTTGAAAGAACTAAGGGCTATTTAGAAGTATATTCCTTTCAAGCTTAAAAGCAATCAATGTCCATAGGAACTTCCCACTGATGTCAGTTAATGCTGAGTTTCAAATGTAAAGTGGTAAGCAGTACTAGATACATGCGGTAAATTCTTATCAATAGGACTAATGAAAAGGAAAGAACTTCTGAGTGAGTGAAAACTCTATATTAGGGTTTTTTTCAAAAGAAATTCAACTTCTTTAAAATATACAAAACAAATTTCTGGAGTCTGATAAGAATAATATATATTTCGTAAGCAATGCCTTTGAAGGGCTTAAAAACAGTTGGCTTATGTATTTTATGGATTAAAATGTTTCTGTACAAATTTGTCCATGTTGCCAATGCACGGATGACAGATCAGCATGGAGGTTACCACACTGCACCTAACAGACTTTTGTGTGTCTATTCCTGTGCCCGACCTCTTCCCATCTCTCTGTGCTCTCCAGAGCACCCCTGGTTTCATCTTCTTTTCCATCTCCTTTGCCTTTCTGTCCTAGGGAGGCTGATTCCAAATACAGGCCTACAGAAAGAAAAGTATGAACAAGAAAACTCACAGGTGGTTCACTTGATAACCAACAGGTGACAGGGCACAGATTTAGAAAAACTAGTAAAGCAGGGGCGCCTGGGGGCTCAGTCAGTTAAGCGTCCCACTTCGGCTCAGGTCATGATGATCTTTTGGTTTGTGGGCTCAAGCCCCGCATTGGGCTCTGTGCTGACAGCTCAGAGCCTGGAGCCTGCTTCAGATTCTGTGTCTCCCTCTCTCTCTGCCCTTCCCCCACTCGCACTCTATCTTTCTCTCTCTCAAAAATAAATAAACTTTAAAAATTAAAAAAAAAAAAAACAGAAAAGGAAAGGAAAACTAGTAAAACAGGCCAAACCAGTTACAGATGTGACAGATTTTTTCCAAGTAGCAGAATGTCTTGTTTTCCATTTGAACGGATTCTAAGGGCCTTGCATATACTCATGGTAATTCCAGGCTTGAACATTGTTACATGTATGAATATAAAGTCATGAGATTGGTTTTACTATGTAGCCTAGCCATAATTCATAATCATACAAAAATTGGTCATGGTTCCATTTAGAAAGTGACCTTTAACTTTGATTAGAACCTAAGTCTTACATACAGTAGAGTTTCCATTAATTATGTTGAGCATATAGTCTCAACACTAGATGAAAAGGAGGCCACCAAACTGTGCACTTGATAAACAAAACTGCTTTCCCAACAGTTTAAAAGGCTCTCCAGAGCTTTCATACTTGATTTTATGATTCCTGATTTTCAAAGTCTCCTAGTAATAAAAAATAACAAAGAAAATACCACGATTCTAGGTTGACTGTGAAATGACAGACTACTTTAAGAAATGAAAACAGTTCCACTGCGATAAACCACACACAAGTCTCCTCCTCAGGAGAGGAATACCAACAGCTGTGCTCTAGAGATCATCTCAAAGTCCAGCTAAACCATGAGGCACGTTCATCATTCTCTAAAGTCACAAAGGATCACACCCAGCTTAGTTAGAACTACATCCTCCAGAAGGAAGACACAGAATGTCGGGCTTGCAACGGGTTCTCCTTTCTCAAGTTAATAGTTAAAACAGCTTTGTGTTTTTATCTTTAGTTATATTTGAATATTTTTTTACTTTATTGTATTGGGGTATTTGTGGTATTCTGAGAGAAAATCAATTAAAACAAGGACCCATGTGCAATTGAAATATTCATTTGATCTGATCAAATCATTTTCGATAATGACACAATGATTCGGATTAATGAGACAGAAAGTTGACATAAACTAAGGATGTTTCTAAAAGAAATACAGTTATAGTTATATGTAAGGTCATGCCCTTAAAAAGCATTTTTTGAAATGTGCCAAGCAGTATGCTGAGCACAAAGAAACCTAAGACAAATGAAGCATGATTCCTGTCCCCAAGTAACCAACACTCTAGAAGAGAAAAGTAAACATAAAAATCAAATAAGTGCAATTTAAAGAGGTGGAACTTGAAAGGTAGAGTGTAACTAGACAAAAAGCATTGGTAGTTACTTCTTGATGTACCACCCTAGATACCCAGTCTAGAAACTTGGAGTCATCATTACACCCAGTCTATACCTGTTGCTTTCACCTCCTAAATATTTCTTGAATCCTTCTGATCCCTGACTGCTAATGCCCTCATTGAAGAAATTCCCATGTGTCATCTGGATTATAATAGCTTCCTCAATCCTTATCTCTCTCCCTGCCTGCAGTCCACATAGCTGTCGAAGTAACCTTTCCATTATATATACATATTAATAAATATATTAATAAAATATATATATATTACCACAATTCCCTGTCTTGATCAAAACTCTACTACCTAGAGGACAATGTAATTTGGCTTTTAAGGCTTTTTTTTTTTGGCATTTATTTATTTTGAGAGAGAAAGAGAGACAGAGCGTGAGCAGAGGAAGGGCAGAAAGAGAGACACACACAGAATCCGAAGCAGGCTCCAGGCTCTGAGCTGTCAGCACAGAGCCCGATGCGGAGCCCGAACCTATGAGCGAGATCATGACCTGAGCCGAAGTTGCACGCTCAACCTACTGAGCCACCCAGGTGCCCCAAGGCTTTTAAAATATATATTGCCTACTCACCTTTCTTTGCTTACCAGGCTCCAGAAAAAAAAAAAAATCATAAAATGACCTCAGATAGGGTGTCAGGGAAGGTGCAATCAGTAAGGTAGAAAGAGACTCAGAATAGTGTATTGCCCATTGGAAAATACATCAATAATATTTCTCCTCTCTCAAAAAGACAGGAATATGCCTCTATAAATTCAGTAATAAAACGGTTAAAAGAAAGCATAGCAGAGTGGGCTCACATCTGGGTATTTTTCTATTTTGAAAAAACAAAGGTAAATGTCTATCTACCATAAAATTAATAAACTTTTCAAAGGCAAAAGAAATAAGTGCTGATAACTCTACTGGATTTAAGCTTAATTTTAGGAAAAAAAATCATAATCCATCTGTGTCCATTCTATGCCTCCAACAGGTGGTCACCCCTAAATCATTAGTAACTCAGGTCTTCACTTGACTTGACCTTATTTCCCCAGACGCCACTGCTACTACTGACCAGCAGCATTCAATATGTTCATACATAATGTCATAAACAATCCTCAGCAACTCTGCCTTCTGGAAGTGCTGCTCCTGCCAATGACATCACAGCTTGTCAGCTCAATATGCCACTGGCATATGGGTTCACTTTAAGTGGTGATAATAAATAGCATCGGGCCATCCAGTGGCACTCCATTTTGAGATCACATTACAAAGCGGCATGAGTCCTGGGCGAGGCGGGAGGATGGCTGCTATTTTAACATCTCTTTAGCATCACTATGTACTTGAGAAGGAAAAGAAAAATGTGGAAAAGGTGACTATGGCCATGTAAAACTGTAGCTTAGAAACCTCTTCTTACAATATTTGATAGGATATAATCAAAGAAAGCCATTATGCTTCTTATTTTAAAGATAAACTGAAGTGCAGTTGACTTTCCCAAGGTCGTCCAACAAGATGCAGCCCTCCACATGCTGGGTCTTCATATTTTATGTATTTATCTCATGAGCAGAAGCAGATAAATCCATCCTCAGTGGTGTCCCCTGTTTATCCAGGCATATTCAAGATACCAAAGCAAGCTCCTTCCTGAGGCTCTTAGACTCGGGCTGTGGATCTGTGCAACAGCACGAATGGCCAGCTGCTGGCTTTGATCCAGTAGCTAGTTGTAAAACGTGAACAACACTTGCACAGGAGCAAAGTAGAAGCAGCCTTCCTTGGGGACAGCTTGAACTCAATAAATAGTCCATTAGCTTAAGGCAGCAGATATGCACAGAGACACAGACAGAACTCACAAAGCCATGGCTTCTCTCTGCTTTTACTAATTGGATAGAACTTCTTTCAGTGGTTACTGGTTAATAGGACTGGGCAGATGGCCCATAGAACTGAAGGGACATTAAAGGTTCATTTAGCCATCCACCTGTTTTTTGTTTGTTTGTTTGTTTTGTTTTGTTTATTAAGTAAGCTCTATGCCCAACGTGGGGCATGAACTCACAAACCCAAGATCAAGTGTCGCATGCTCTACTGACTGAGCCAACCAGGTGTCCCCTTCTACCTGTTCTTAAGCAGAACTACCTTAAAACCACCTAAATTTTTAAAGTTACATTCCTTTAAAATTTGTTCCTAATTGTAAAAGTAACATAAGCTCACTGAAAAGATTTTGAAGTATACAGAAAGTTATCAAGAAAAAAAATCACCTGCAATTCAATAATCCAGACATGACCATTCTTCCACTTTGACATGTTTCCATTCAAATTTTTAATGTGTGTATATATATTTTATTTTCCCAATCAACTTTCTTGTATCCTGCTTTTTTCTCTTAACATTGTATGGTGAGAGTCTTCTTATGTTAAATATTTTTGGAAAATATTAATTTAAATGGTTGTATTTTCTAATCAATATGGATATGCTATGATATATTTACCCATGTTTCTATAGGTCAACAGGTTTATTATGCTATTGATAAATGATACTACAATGTCTACTTATATAAATCATTCAAGTTTCTGATTATGTCCTTAGACACATTCCTAGTGAGGGAATTACTAGGTGGGGATGTATTCAGATTTTACGATATTTATTACAACCCTGACAAGCTGTTTTCAAGAAAGCACCAGTAATATATAAAAGGGACTCTTCGGATTCATCAACGTTGAATATTATGTTTATATTTATGTTTTAATTTGGCAATCCAAAAGTATGTAAATATTTCTGGAATATATCTTATTTGTAAAGACATACAGAGAAGGAGATTTGACAACCTCCCTTGACAAAACACTGAATGACTGATTGGAGATAAATTGCCTTGGAATAAGACAAAGTTTAAAACGTTACAAACTCTTAATGCTCATGTTTGATGGAACATAAAGTTAGGAACAAGAGATAAAGTGATATGAAACATAACGGAATGAGTCAGTTTTTGGTCCTGCCATAAATAGATCTTCAAATAGAAGATTTCATGGTGTCTTAATCAAGTGACATAAATCAATGGTATTTTTTCTCCCTTATTTTTCAAAAAGATGTTTCAAATTTGTCAACTTCAATATTTAAACCCCTGTATCTCCAAATATTACAATTCTTCTTAGCTCCATTTTACATGGGAATGCAATGGAGTCATTGTCTAGTCACAGTTGCAAACATTCACTGATAAAATGAGAAATGATACAAACTGTCCGCTTTTCCAAAATTAAAAGTTCCTGTCATGGACCCATGTAACAGAGTTACGACAGGAAAATTGCTATCCAATATTTCTCAGTCCACTGAAGCGCCTCACAATAAACATCACTTATTTCCTTTTTCTCCTTTCCTCCCTACTCCCTTCTTCCCTTCCACCCTTCCTTCCTCTCCTCCTTTAATGAATGGTAAGTAGCTAAGAAACAAACAAAACAAACACCCCCCCAAAAAAAACAAAAAACCTCCTAGCACTAGTCAGATACTAATTTATACTTTTCTTATTAAAAAAAAGCACTGAATTATTCCCTACAAAAATGCAATGTGATCAATAATTAGACATAGTAGATTGCATATTTCAATGCTTAAAATACAAAATCTTACAGTGAATACAGATAATTTTTAATATTGTCTTCAGAAAGCCTGCCTGATTAAATGGATCGATCTACAGTTTACCAATAGACGACAATTGGGATTTAAGTAATAGTGACATTAGAAGAAAGTTTGCAATTCCTAGGAATGTAGTGTCTTAGAGCAATGTTCTTTCAAAAATGTAATATTCTTAGCACCAGGAACAGAATTTCCTGGGATGCTCGTTTAAACACAGATTCCTGAGCCTTTCTCCAAGGTACTGAGTCACCATCTCAGTAGGGTTTGGAACATCTTTTCTGAACAACATTCTCAGATATCCTTTTGCACACTCAAGTTCAAGAAAGGCAGATGATTTCTGTGAATTAAGCATATCAGCTCTTGTTGCTAAGTATCGACCTAAGGAGATTTAATCAGATCACTAAATTCAATACTCTTTGGGAAAAGGAATGTTTTAATAATGATTATTTGTAAACATACTATCTTTTCATGGATCAGAGGCACTGCTGGAAAATAGCCATCCATGAAATGTTCTGCTATTTAGCAAAACTTCTCTGAATCTTTATTTACAGTTAATTGGTTAACTCAGCTTAAATAACGCTTAAGCACCCAAGCTGGACCATCTTCCCGTGTGCCACGCATTCACTCTGGCATTCTTGGGTCCACGGATGGAGTTTTCCAGTCCCTTGTCTCTCTTTCCCATCTGCCATATGCCACACAAACCCATGTGCAGTGGGACGGCAGAGGCACAGAATCTTAGATTGTAATTGGTTTTCAGAGGTGACTTTAAGGACATCCGTTTGAAAAGCATAGGAAATATTACCAAGGTCTAAAGTCTTATTCAGGATGGTGATGGAACTGGAGAGAAAGACCAAGACAAGGTCACAGGAATTTAAATGTATTCATCACACTTCAGTAAATTATTACATGGCGATATACAGTGTGATAAGTAGAAAAAGGTATCTGAGGGGAGCCTGGGTGGCTCAGTTGGCTAGGTATCTGACCCTTGATTTTGGCTAAAGTCATGATCTCACAGTTTGTGAGACCGAGCCCTGCGTGGGGCTCCATGCTAAGAGCACAGAGCCTGCTTGGGGTTCTCTCTCCCTCTCTCTCTGTCCCTCCCCCGCTCATGCTGTCTCTTTAATAAACAAACTTTTTAAAAAATGGTATCTGATTAAATGAGAAGACTATTGCCTGTCAATACTATCCTTTGTTCACATAGTCAAATAGAAATTTAATTCATTAAAACATATGTGCACTTCTCTACTTCCCTCAACTGATCATAGCTAATTACGTAATAGTAATTTAGATACTAAAGTAGTGCTTCTCAGACTTCAGCATCCATACAAAAATCTTTTTAAAATGCAGATTTTGATTCATCAGGTCTGGAGTGGGGCCCAGGATTCTATATTTCTAACGAACTACAGATGATGTTAACACTGTTGATCTGAGGCCCAGATACTTTCAATAGCAAGGTACTAACGTGCATTTTAAATCTCTGCCTGCCCCACCATATATTAGGGACTTTCAGCTTTGTTGTTTTAGGAATAGTATTTAGAACATGGGAAAAAACTTGCTGAAAGAGCCCACCATTTCCTAAATGTGTTTGAGTTTTTACTTGCTAGCTAAAATTCCAAATCCACGGTAACTTTCATAACAGCAGGCATACGTTAGTTTTCACAGAACTGGCTTAGGTTTCAGCTTGCCTTTGACCCTCTTTCTGGATGCGTATCTCTGCCAATCAAAATTTAAAGTCCACTGAAATATTACTTCCTTCTTGAAATTTTTCTTTATAGCCTCAATGAAATATAGTTTCCCCTCCTCTTAAATTTTAATATCTTTCAAGTAGACAAATGATTAAAAACAACGTCCTTTGTACAGAGACTTGAACTTGGCCATGTATTACTTTTCACTTCCTTTTAGATCAGTTTTTCATTCTCAAATCTGGTTGCACATTATGGCGATAAGGAGACCTAGAAAAAAATACTGAGACCACAAGCTTCGCTTTAGGTGAATTAAATCAGAGTCTCTGGGAAGTGAGATCCAGCCACAGAATTTTTTTTCTTAAGTCATCGGTGGGGATTCTAACGTGCAGCCCCAGTCGACGATTGCTGTCTTAGATAAACAGCTCTCCGAGGGCTTGCCCTGGATTCACAAACATCTATAACAGTACCCTCGGTTCAACTCAATACATTTTACTGAGGACCTTGAACACTGTGGGCACTTAATAAACACACGCAATCTGCACGTTTGTCGTATTTGAATACTGGAAAGAAAAGGAGACCTCATCAATCAAAACTTATTTTTAACAACACATTTTTTAACGACATATTGTCAATAACAGACCGAACCTTCTGTGTAAAAACATTTCGACGCTGCTGCTCTCTTTCTCAATTCCTCTGCCACCAAATGTTCACTCCGTAGATTAGGATTTTCCTTAACATTGGGTCCAATCTACTTTTCTTTTTTCAGGAAAGCACTTTTCTCCTCTCTTCAGGCTGAATAGATATTGCAAATCATTAATGGAATTTTCAGCGGCCACCATACTGGAAATAATCAGCTGGCATCCAAGGTAGGGCACACTTTTTGCTGCTGTCAAACAAAATTAATCACGAGCCTCCAGCATGCTGAGTGGAGGCGGCCTGGGCACCATTGGATGAGGTGTCGCCATGGCGCGGCAGCAGTCAATCAGCAGGAGTCGGGCTGTTTTCAGAAAACACAGCACTGGGCTGCTTCTTTCTCTTCATTCCTTTCTTCTTTTCAATTTCTAAGGAAGAACCTCCTGGCAAAGCACCCAGGAGATTTTCTTGCCATGGAAACAAGAGAGTGGGGTGTTTTAAAGGCTGTCTGTAGGAAAGAATGCCATTCTCCTTGCTTTGTTCTGCCCGGCCTCTAGGCTCCTGCAGACGACTTGGGGAATTATTTAAATAATTCAGCCTGAGACCTAGCTTCACCTGAATTACATAGATGACCCAGGCATACTGGATCGTTTTGGATGTATTATCCAGATACATCCATTCTGGTATGCTTTGGTCTCATTTAGTAGAAATCTAAACTGTATACATTCAGTCAATAATTAGCTAATTTACTCATTCTTTTAAAAATAAATTAACTGAGCCACATTTATGTGCCAGGTATTGTGCAAAAATTCAGGAATTATAAGACACAGTCTCTGTGACACAGTTGAGAAGACAGGTCTACTAACGGCAAGATGCAATCGCCATAAATCCTATAACAGAAACAGTTTGAGTAAAGACACTATGATATCTACAATTATAGCACACAAGAAAAAGTCTAAAGGTGTGTTTTGGAAGCTGGAAAGGCAGGACAGAGAAAATCTTTTTTTCTTTTTTTAAGTAACTGTTTTAAGGGGTGGGGGAATGAACAGCCAAGAAGTCATAGTGGTAATTTCTTACACTTATATTTTGGTTGAGGATTGCCTAGGCATTGTTATTGCTTAAACAGCTCCCACAATCTTCCTACACAACTCAGCTGAGGTGTTCCCAGGCCCCACTTCCCACCCATACCTCTAAGAAAACAGTCACAGGTGTCTTCTAATATTGAGAATATCTCATGCTCATTTTATTTGGATATCACAAAGACCAGTCTGGTAGGAAGACTGACATTTGAACACCTGAAGAGGCCGGCACCAGAACTCTGTAGCATTGGGCGGGGTGCCCGGGTGGCTCAGTCCGTTAAGCATCCGACTTCCTCTCAGGTCATGATCTCGCGGTTCGTGAGCTCGAGCCCTGCCTTGGGCTCTGTGCTGACAGCTCAGAGCCTGGAGCCTGCTTCAGATTCTGTATCTCCCTCTCTCTTTGCCCCTCCACGACTCTCTCTCTTTCTCTCTCTCTCTCTCTCACACACACAAAAATAAATAAAGATTAAAAGAAGAAAAAGAAGAAGAACACTGTAGGATTGGAAACAGAATTTCCCCCCAGAAATCCAATTGCATATGCTGCTGGAGTTCATTGATTTTGTGATTCCATAGGACTGAATCTCTGAATCCTTCCCTCCATGCTGAAGATGCCCCAGAAAAGGAATCTGTCTTGAGCACGTAAAGATTAATATAAAAGCTGTTGTTTTATTGACCTTTTTTCCCATAGCAAGTAACCTTTAGATTATCATGAAGCCAGAGCCCTTTTCTACTGATATTAATTAGGCAATGGTAAAAGTGCTGGAAAACATGAGTGGTTTAGCTATATATGTCTGCTTAAGGTACTTGTCCTTCTGTCTGACCTCTCTGGCTATACGGTGCTGATTTTATTCAAACAGCAGAGTATATATACTGCTATCTAAGCCTAGACCAGACTATAAAGCTATTATGGCAACTACACGCAAGGAATAAGTCTTACCAGGGTTAAGAAAACCCTGAGTAGGAAAGAGGGAACATATTAGTCGATCAAGCAAGTAGGAAGTCTGGCTTAAGGAGAAGGTGGATTTGAATTCAGTCTCGTTAGAGTCATCTTGGCCGCCAAGGTAGGCTACAGTGCTAAGAAACAAGGTATGAAATATGTGACTATTTTTACGAAGCCCTGCCTGATCCCTTGGTCTGAGTAGGGAATCATACTATCAATCTCTGTACCACTCTTCTTTTTTTTTTTTTTTTTAAGTAAACTCTATCCCCAACACAGAACTTGAACACACACCCCCAAGATCAAAAGTCACATGCTCTACCGACTGAATCAGCCAGGGGTGCCGCCCCTCCCTGTTCCACTCTTAAAAAATCTGTATCACAGCCTTTATCACAGTGAACTGTAATTGGCATTTATTATCTAGCTTGCTATTCTGTCAGCTGACTGACTTTGAAACCATGCTATCTGCCAGTCCTTGTCCCTGATCTGACTGAAAAGACATAAGGCCTAAACTTCTGTCAGCTGCTATTTCATTTACGGCTTTGTTTTTAAATAAATGTGAGGCAACTTAGACATGTACAGTATACAAGAGAAGAAATCATTATTTTAGGACTATGGGATGGTTGTCATCTCAATTTAAAATGAACCCAGTCTTATTCTTAGTGCTTTGCCCTGTCCATTGCTTCTTCTAAATAAATCCAACTAGACATTCTTGGCTCATAACTTCTCTGGGGTGTGATAGCCTCCTTTATCCATCACCATTACTGTCATCGAAATCTGAGTTATGATGGGTACTAAGGATTTAGTAAGCAACGAAACCTAAGCATTTCGAATGCCCCAAGGGCTTATTATCTTAGAAAAGATCAAGGCTGAAAGGGATGTTAATGACATATGTCATAAATTAATTTAATTAGCATTTAAGGGTTTTTAAAAGACTCAAAGCATTCAGTGGCAGCAGTGAATAAAATCAGAAAAATTACACAAGGGAAGGGGGCTACAGGATCTCCATGGAAGAAATGTAATATAGTCTGACAGAGCAAAATGATTGCCACCTGAGGACAAAACGTAGTGTCTGATTGGTGGGTTCCTATATTGTACAGACAGACTCATGGGGTAAATGGATACCTCGCCTTCCAGTGAAATTTACCGCTTGGATGTACCAAAACAGGAAATTGAAGTAAATACATTTTGGTTGAGATTCAAACTCAGAGTCACTAGGTTCGATCAGAATGAGAAGGAAAAGTTTAAATACAGAACAATGCCATTTATACCGATGAACCCCCGAGTGAAAGATCCCAGGTAATCATGTGTTTGGAGCATCGCCACTACCCCTGTAGTGAGGACGCACAGTTTCATGACTTTAACAACGCCAAGGTTTTTTAAATGACAAAGTGACGATGTCGGCGTTCTAGGACGAGCTGATCAACTTCGTCTAGAATAAGAGAAGGCGTACCAAGAGAAGGGAAATGAATAAAGGAAGCTACATTTTAATTTGGGGGGATAAAGACGTAGTCTCTCTGAGCAGAAAGGCATGGAGAGAACTATGTGCCAGTTCTTGGCAGTGTCCGCTCAGGATCAGGGACAAAAGAGACAAGTGGTGTAAAGACTGAGATGTGGACGGACTCTCAACACATGAGTGTAGTGACAGTGTTGACCGGGACATCCAACTGGGCTGGGGATGAGATGGGTTAGATCGTTCTGGTCAAGTGTCAACACAGAGGGAGACAGTATCAATTCACAGCATGATGGAAGGCTGGAAAGCCTCCATGCCTAAAACACAAGCTGAAAGGGAGGAGTCAGCAGAAGAGACCACTTTGGCAGGGGCCCTACAGGTAGAACAGAGTCATGCAGTCCTTGTGGGGGGCTAGGGAAGGAGGAATGAATAGGCCCTGTGGTAAAGGTAAAAGTGATGAGTTAGAGAAATATATTGGATATTCAGCATAAGAAAGAACAATGAGTCACATATGGCCCCAAGGTGAAAGAGAAACATGACCCTTCAATGGAAAAGTTTAGCATAAATGATGATATAAAAAAGATGAGCAGCTCTTTCCTTCTCCTATATAGTTTCATGGGGCAGCAAAACACTCAGTTTAAGATATCACGTAGTTGTGCCAAAGGCCAAATACATTATTTAACTTGAAAAAAAAAATTTTTTAATGTTTATTTACTTTTGAAGGAGAGAGAAACAGAGCATGAGTGGGGGAGGGGCAGAGCGAGAGAGGGAGACACAGAATCCAAAGCAGGCTCCAGGCTCTGAGCTGTCGGCACAGAGCCCGACGTGGGGCTTGAACCCACAGACCATAAGATCATGCATGATCTGAGCTGAAGTTGGACATCCACTCAACCGAGTCTCCCAGGCGTCCCTCACTATTTAATTGTAAAGGACTGACTGCAATATGGAAGCCGCACGAGCTTATGCTGATCCTTGCCTGTCTCATGTCTCACTTTAGGAAAGCACACTTCCTTCTCCCTCAGACCTCAGGTTGCTATTGCCAGTTGTCCGCTGCAGCCTGGGCTGCGGACCTGGAAGACGGCCTGCTCTCATTTGGCTCATTTGATGGTTTGTGCCAATAAATTTTTTAATTCTACTCTCCAGGTGGCAAGGCTGTTTTATAACAAATTGCTGGCTAATTAGGGCATAAATGTTCCTTTCTTTGTCTCTCCCTGACCTTGCTCACTCTCTCCTCGCTGGTTACACGCCCTGGCGGCGTTTCTCACTCCTTGTTTTACGCTCTCTCCCTCGAGCTGCCTACACTCCTTGCTACTGTCAGGACTTTGATCTTCATTTCCAATTTTCTTAAGCTGTTGAGTATGAAATCCCTTACTTGATTTTAGACCTTATTAGTGTTTCCTTAAACCTAAAGTAGTCTATTATTAGTTATCGAATCGTCTATAATTTTTTGACTCTTAGCCATGTCAGTGTTCTTACTGTGATACAAATATCCAAATATGCAATCGTGATTCATTTCTGATCATTGTCTTTATCCTCATGTGATAGCAAACTCTCTATCTAAAATCTGGAAAATATACTGAGGCGTTAAATCCATTACAAAATAGTGTTATATACTTTTATTTGTTTTTCATCTTACATCATAAAGTTGAAATTTTCCAGTTTTTATGAGAAGCCTATTCACATGACATTCAGAACTATTAAATGGTAGAAACAAACAAGGGTAAAATAAATTTAAAGGATAGCCAAAGACCACCAGTATGCAAACTGCTTAAAAATAACAAAGTAAATATTCTCATGATAATCTTCAACCTCACTTATATGCATCACATCTGGTATAGACATAACGAATTTTGTCAATTGTTGTGTATCTTTACAATTTTTTCATTGTGGAAGTGAAATTCACACATAGGGCAGAAAATCCTTACAGACCTTTATCTGCTACTCACAGGCAATTATCAGCAGATTTGTTTTTGTTCCAAAGATGTGGCTATGCAGTTTACATCTTTCCAATACTCAGGGGAAAACAGAAGAAAAAGAAATAAGAAGGCAATGGAGATGACTTGTTTTGATTCTCTTTGGGAATAGTTGCCCAAATGATCTCTTTAATTTGCATTTGCCACAGGAACTAGATAGACTCATAACCTCATGCTTAGAAAAGCAGCTGGCATCACTGAGTGGCCCCAGACACACAGTGATGGCATGATCAGTATAGAAGGAGAGCAAGCATGGTCCACCTACCCAGGGAGAAAGATGTGACTGGTTAACTTATTTTCGCGGTGGCCAGACAGCCTACAGGGAATGTTGGCAAACTAGGCAGCCTGAGATCTACTTGGGGCTCCGATTTGTAAAGTGTAGTCTCCAAGGAACATCTGTTAGAATCTAAGCCTGGCATTCGAATGGGGAAATCATTCATGGAGGCAAAACATGAACACATCCTCTTTCCCAGCTTTCCTGAGAGTTCTTCTATCTTCTTTTATTGTCTCTCCTGAAAACCTCCTTGTTGGCCTTTCCTATAACCACGGGTATCACGCCAAAACTCTGTCCTCCACCAATGAGTGATTTTGTCACATCTTATGACTTCAACCTCACCTTGCCGATGGTTCCTGAAAATACATATAACTTGACCCTTTCTTCCGGGTATCACATTTCAAACGATTGCTAGACTTTTCCTTCTGCATATCCCACAGGACCCTCAGGCCCTCCGCGTGAAAATCAGAACTCAGCATCTCTCCCTCCGAACGTGTTCCTCCCTTACTATTGGCTATGTCAGTTCCTAGTACTCCCAGCTACCAAATCACCAGAGTTGGATATGTATAAGTCATTTACTACTTGCTTTTCGCCGACTCCACCTCAGCCCCATATCCACTCAGTGGCTGATTCAGGCTAATTTGCCTTTAGCTATCCCTTCCCCGCCACACCTACTATACGACATCTTAGTTGATTCCCATATCATATCTCTCCAGGCATTACAGCTCCCTAAATAAAATCTGCCCCCAGACTTTCCCATTCTCTGCAGTCTCCACAGTAATGGGAAAAAAATCCAGCCATGGCATCTTACCGTTTAAAGTCTTTCAAAGTCTCCTCATTAGCTACCCAGTAGATAGCCCAAGTGTATTAGCATGAGGTACAACATTTTTACTCCTGCCTACCTTTGCAGCTTCATTTATCACAAGTCCTACTTACTTCTCTCTTTATAAGTTAACAACAGAAACGCTGCATGGTGTCCACTATTGCCAAGTCCTGCTCTAAGCACTTTATATACATTAATTCACATAAGTTTTATGGAAACCCTGTTAGGCAGGTCCCGTCATTACCTCAGTTTTATAGAAGAAACAGGCCCAGGGAAGTAAGTTGCTTGCCCAAAGTTACACACCTTGACATGTCAGGTGGTCCGGGTTCAGACTCCATGTTGTACTCCATTATGCCCCTCCTCCCTGGGCGGAAGTCCTGTTCTCATTTCCCCATGACCTGGCCCATGTTTGCCTTATGTCCACCCGGGTGCCTGGCCAATCCTACTTATCCTTTAAAGCTCAACACTACCATCATAGCTTAAAGTGGCTCAGTCACTACAACTTATAGGAGTTCTTGCCTGTCCTTCCCTACCTCAAGGGGCCACTTCTGTGATTTTAGATTATTTATAAAACCTATATATGTTTGTAGATTTTATGCCTCTAAATTTTTTTAATGTGTATTTATTTTTGAGAGACAGACAGAGTGTGAGTGGGGGAGGGACAGAGAGAGAGAGAGGGAGACACGGAATCTGAAGCAGGTTCCAGGCTCTGAGCTGTCAGCACAGAGCCTGACACAGGGTTCAAACTCATGGACTGCGACATCATGACCTGAGGTGAAGTTGGACACTTAGCCAACGAAGCCACCCAGGCGCTCTATTTTGTGCTTCTATAGTAGGCTCTGTATGTTCTCATCACATCAGTTATCATCTAATATACGAATTATCTATTTAGGGACCCCTGGCTGGCTCGGTCAGAAGAGCATGCAACTCTTGATCTCAGAGTTGTGAGCTTGAGCCCCATGTTGGGTGTAGAGGTTTCTTAAATAAATAAACTTTAAAAAAAATGTATCTCTTTAATGAAGGGGACATATTCCTTGAAGAATTCTCTTGGAGGCCAAGGAGTACATCTCCCTCATTTTTGTATTTTATATTTTGTATTTTGCATAGCAGCATCCAGCTCCTAAGAGGCATTCAATAAATGTGGGCTGAGTGAAGCAAGCAACCTGGGCAAGCAACCAGGAACCAAGAACCATTCCTAATAAGAGTACCACAGTAACTGAACTTCCAGTACCTACGGAGTGAGTCAGTACCACTGCAGTTGACTTACAAAGCTATATGAAGCCTGGATGTGTGTGTGTGTGTGTGTGTGTGTGTGTGTGTGTGTGTGTGTGTGTGTGTTGCAGGGAGAGGGACAAGACAATATGAATCCAGGGAGCAAGGGACTAACAATTGAAGTCCTACACAGACAAAGCAAAACAAAGCACCTTTCTGAGACTAATGTTTGGTAAACAAATACCATATATGTTTCCCTCATAATGTTTTGATTTCAATCACCTTCTCAGTTTGTCTTAAAGCTCTAATTTAAAAAGGTCTTAAGGTATCAGAAAATATATGCCCGGATCCAGGCAGACACCAGAGCGACGATCCAGCAAAGCAGCTCTCCTGTCATACCACAGCGCAGAGACTGCTCAGGTTCGGCAGCACTAGTGTAACACATTTTCATGAAGCAGTTGACAGTAAATACCAGGAAATTGGCTTTCACATAATAACTTTGCAGATAAAAACTTGGTACCTCACTCGGTGTCAGACACACAGCTTGCCCTATTGTCAGGCTGGCCCACGTCTCCTTCACACAGCAGCTTAGGGACATTTCTGATGCTGTACCTCTCAATATCAACACTTACATTCTTTCTCACTGCTAGGCTTTATTGCTCTTTAAGATGACCTCCAAGGGGCGCCTGGGTGGCTCAGTCGGTTAAACACCTGACTTCAGCTCAGGTCACGATCTCACATTTCGTGAGTTCAAGCCACACATTGGGCTCTGTGGTGACAGCTCAGAGCCTGGAGCCTGCTTCGGATTCTGTGTCTCCCTCTCTCTCTGCCCCTCCCCCTCTCACGTTCTGTCTCTCTCTGTCTCTCGAAAACAAACAAACAACAACAACAAAAAAGATGACCTCCAAGCCATAAGGAAGATCACCAGGAGTCGGGAGGTGCAAAGTCTAGACCCGCGTAACTACTTACCCAATTTTGGCCAATGTGTGTGATTTCTCTGGGTCTCGGTTTCCTCATGTAAAATCAGACATTTGAATTTGGAAATTTTAGCTAGTTTCAGCTCTATTTTAAGCTACTTGCAGCTCTAAAAGCTTATGCTCTTGAGGTAGGAGAGCTGAAGGACTCCATTTTAGAAAGTCCCGTCTCTGCTATTTTTCTGCTAGGCCCCGCTCCCTCATGTTCTGTATTCTGCCCCTGAACAAGCCAAAGGAGCTGTGTTCCCATGTCAAGGGGGACGCGGGAAAGGTAATCATTCTCTGAGTTTTGTCCTAGGCCCCAAACACCTGATCACACCTGAGAAGACCCTGAATATGCCCCAGGACATCAGCCTCAAACAAACCTCTGCTGCTCTGGCATCGATCCCCGACAATGTGGGAAGAACATCTATTGTTCACCTGACACTCGCCTTCGACAGGACCCTACCCCAGGTTCCGGAAGGAACGCACACTCTCCATCCCTTTCCGCTGTAAATCCCTGACCCCAAACAACCACAAGACTCATTCTCCTTTCCTTTCCAAGTCTCCTGAACACTCTGCTGTTCTCTGTCTGTCACTCACGCTATTCAGTAAACTGTTTTTACTCTCTCTGCCTTCTGTTTGATTTCTACCCTGTGTGAAGCAAAGGACCCTTTTGGCTCGTCCTGTGGGACCCGTTCTCTGGGTCCTCAGACCCACCCTCCCTGTGTCACTCTCAAAGAAACTAGTGCTAATCAAATATTAAAGTCACCAGTATGTATACACGCTCTCATGTGCATGAGAGAGAGCACACTCACATTTGTATTGACTGCAATAACAAGATAATCATTACTTTTATTAGACACACAGGATGACTGATACAACAGGTTTCTGTAGAATTTGAGAGGTACCGTATTTGTTTAAATTTCAACTCTAACATTTTTTATTTCTGAGAGGTTCTACGGATGCACAAGGAAACGAAGTGTCGATGCAGGGCTTAAATCACAAAAGTCAACTTTTCTTTTTTTTTTTCCAAAGCTTATTTTATAGTTTCTTTTCGAGAGAGAGAGAGAGAGAGAGAGCTCATGCAAGTGAGGGAGGGGCAGAGAAAGAGGGAGACAGAGAATCCAAAAGGGACTCGGAGCTGACAGCAGAGAACAGATGTGGGACTCAAACTCGAAGACTGTGAGATCATGAGGCAAGCCCATCAGGCACTTAACTGACTGAGCCACCCAGACGACCTCGAAGGTTAACTTTTCAAAGAACTGTACAAGGCCACGATTTTCATAAACAGTTTGGATTTTCTCAAAACGGGTAGCAGGGGAGGGGGCAAGGACTAGTACTCTGTGGCAAGGCACACCACCACAGACTGAGCTTCTAGAGTGAGGTGGCTAAACTGGTCTGGCAGGTGGGGAGATAGGGGGTTTCAGTCCTGGGAAAAACAAAAGGTGGCCAGCGCACCACTGTGGAATGTAGAGCCTCTCCTCCTTAATCCTGCCGTACCACCTGCTGTTGTATATAAACTCCCAGAACAATTGGCTACCTGCGTATGGCAAACATGAATGAATCAGACACAAAATCCCTCCATCATGATAAACCTCACAGGTTTATGAGGGAGCTTAATCCGCACTGAGAGATAATGAGGTAGGTAAAAGGGATCTTTTTCTCCTGGTAGACTCACAGCAAAATGCATTTATGTTATAACCAAATTCTGAAGCACTTTCCTAAAGAATTAACAGGGCAAAATTTCTTTAATTTTTTTTAATGTTTATTCAGTTTTGAGAGACTGTGACAGAGCATGAGTGGGGGAGGGGCAAAAGAGAGGGAAACAATCCAAAACAGGCTCCAGGCTCCGAGCTGTCAGCACAGAACCCAACACGTGGCAAAATCTCAGAACCCTGAGATCATGACCTCAGCTGCTGTCGGACGCTTAACTGACTGAGTCACCCAGGCACCCCAAAATTTCTTTAAAATAAGTGTCCAACTCTTCATTTAGGCTCAGGTCATGATCCCACAGTTTGTGAGTCCGAGCCCCGCATCGAGCTCTGTGCTGACAGTGCAGAGCCTGCTTAGGATTCTCTCTCTTTCTCTCCCTCTCTCTCTCTGCCCCTCCCTTGCTCATGCTCTCTCTGTCTCTCAAAATAAATAAACTTTAAAAAAAGTATTAAAAATAAAATAAAATAGATCCGTTACACCTAAAAGCAATACAGTTTCAATTGTACCATATTACTATAAATTCCAAAAACAAGTTACAGTGAGAAGGACATTTGTATACACCTACTGAAAAAAAGGTTTGTGTGTGTGTTTATGAAAAATCAAATTTCAGTTTAATGTTTTAGGTCAACTGAAAAATAAAACACTATGCTAAGATAACTTGAGAGGTGAGGTTCCCACAAGTAAATTGCCATTTGAGCCATCAAGGGAAATAAAGAAACAGAAAAGTATTTTTCCCATTGCAATCTAAACAAATTCAGTGTAGTTAGTTGACAATTAGCAAGAATTAACACAATGTCTACTCAAAATTGCCCTGAAATTTATTTTTCAGCCTTATTTTTATATATCCGCTGAGTTCAGTTTCATACATTTTAAAATGTAGAAATATTTGAAATAGAAATATTTGAAAAGTAGAAATATTATGAAACAACACCATTTTTCATAATTCAACTCTTTGACTTCCACATATGCTGTTAATTTTCAAGAATTTTTAAATTATAGTATAAAAAATACTTACCTACAACTGCCAGTCAATAAAAATAACCTGCAATTAATATCATAGATGTAGATTCTATTTATCAGTCTATTTGAATTTTCATTCTCTGCCAACTGAGAAAATAGCCACACAAAAACAATATTTTTTGATTGTAGTAAAAAGCAATGCATTTTACACTGCAAAAAGAAATACCTACATCATCAAAGAAATACAAACTTTCACTAGACACATGGAAAAAAGGGAATTCAAAATACAATATATTTTTTGAGAAAGCAGTGTTGAAATTTACCTTTCTCAGAACTTATTTTAATAATGACTATTACCAAATGTTCTGTACGATATTGGCTGCTGGAATAATTTGAAAACTTTTAGTAAATGATAACCCAATACAATTCATTTAGGAAACATGGCAAATTTTGTGGAATTTTTGCTATTATTTGGAAATATCCAAGATATTTGTTATGTATACATACATACATATATCAGTAATCATATATATTACACTAGATATATTTCTACTCAATTTCATACTCCATCTCAGAATTTTCAATTCTAAGCAGATATTATACTATAGAACTTGAATTTGGTCAGCTATAACACAGACACTTGTCACCTGTTACCTAAATTGGTATAAGCACCTCATTTCCTTGAGGTCATTTTAGGGTAAACAGACATAATTACTTGTCATCATGGTAGGCCTATGTAAAATAATCAAATTAGTATTATAGAAAGGAAGGGCAAAATATTAACCCTATTATTAAATTTCTGAGCTATACAGCCTTGAAATCACTGGACAAATAGTAAATAAATGTGTACTAGACAGTTGCCATTGAAAAGATGCCTTCTCATATTCCAGAAAATTCAGTAGGTTGGAAGATGTAGTCAGCTATATCTGCCTAAGTATCGATCAACCCTGTGATACACTCATTTGTGTCAAATATATTCTAAAAGTTCCATGTTGGACCACATATTCTCAACTTATTAAGTTATTTACACTGTTCACTTCCGTAATTCATATAGTATTGAATAATCTCTACTTAAAATAAGGCTCTTATGGATGTTAAAAAAAAGAAACTGCAAAAGGGTGCTACATATTCATATAGAAGTATACAAAGAACTGTAGAGCCAACAGGTAGAAAGAATATTCTATGATCCAAACTCATTGTTCACTGATGACCTTAAGGTCAATTTGAGAAATCATTCTAAAGAGTAAAAATTCCAAAAATATTACTTTTATTTTCAAGTATGAAATGGAAATGTACGTGGTATTTAACTTCTAGATTAGGCCATCCTATGGTAGTGTTCACAGGACCCTTGATTCTTGGGTTGGAACAGGAGACTACCATCATAGATCCTGACATATACACTCAGAAAAAGAGAGTTAGTCAAGCCCACCTTAGGGGGAGGGAGGCCTGTTTGAATATTTGGAAATTCAACTTATGACTTCCAAGTTAATAATCCAGCTTTATACAAGAATCTAAAGTCTGTATATGACATGGCATTATGTTTTCAGGGGGATAGTTATCAATATAAAAGCTTTCTATGGTGATAGTAATAATGAAAACACTTCAAACACCAGACAACTACGAATTAGAGCGTGGTAAAGATTATTGTTTAAAAAGTCCAAAGTTTCTAAGCCATTTCCAATAGTATCATATCTGAAACTCAGAACAATCCAAGTGTATATTTATAATTTTTCCTAAACTCTTGACTTTGTTAGATAGACAACCTATAAGAAGTATCTCCCAATTTCCTTTTTAAAAAAAGAAAAATTTAATTGCGCGCTAAGGATAAATTCGTTCCATTCATAAATTACTTTCTTCATGTGTGATAAATTATAAATAAGAGTTTTAAAAATAATCATCCCTTAAAATTATTATCAGAAAGAAGCGATAAGGAGCCAAACTTCACTCTTCCGTTGGACTCTGGCCAGTGAGTGATTCAGAAAATCATGGCAACGATGGTTTTGTATCTGATCAAGGCATTTTGTCAAAATAAGAGTGAATTCCCAAACCACATACAACCTGTTGCTGTCGCCCAAGAGCTACCTGCACAAATCAGGCACGGAAGCCACTCGGAGTCAGGTCATCTGGAAGAGTTTCTGGATGGAAAAGGTTTCCTACCCACTCAAAACATAGTTTACGGTGCATGTTCCAACACGGGCCAGTATACAAATGTCTGATTGCCCCCATGTAATCGCCCAATGACTCCTACTGATTCTTTAACAACTGGGAAGAAGTCCCTGCTGTGTAATGAGATTATGAAGCACATGATAGATTACTGACCTTTCGAGTTAGGACAAACAACATGAACTTGCTAACAAATTCCCCCTTATACTGAAGAGGCTATGTTAAGAGTGTCAGCTATTTGGCAAAAAGAGTCAAAGTGCAGAGGGAAATAATCAACATATAAAGCTTCATTCTTCAGTGTTCCAGTGCCAAGCCCAAAAACTCACATCTGACTTGAATATTATGAGTGTATCTGATAATTTTAATCAATGACTACATAAAAACACATTTCCCTATTTGGATTTATACTTTAGTTTTGAACTATATTTGAAAAAACTCAATCAAAATAGCTTTTTAGATTCATTGACTAATCAGCGAAGGTATATTGGGGCCAATAGGTTTTGAACATAAAGAAACCTCTATTTTTTGAATTTTTGATTCTATTTTAATTGTTTAAAATGTCACTCTATCAGCATACACATGGGTTTGGAGACAGGCAGGAAGGTGATTTTGACTTGGGGTAACATCTTGGGTCCATCATTTAGTAGCTATGTGGATTCAATCAGGGACGTTTTTCAATCCTGCTAGATCAACCTCCTCCTCTTTAATATGGGGATAGTGCCAATTCATTGAATTATTTTACAGATAAAATTAGAAAATCTATGTAGAACTCTTACCACAATGGGTAGTGCAAAATGTAATGATAAACACTCAATATGTAGGAATTATTGGGGCGCCTGGGTGGCTCAGTTGGTTAAGCGGCCGACTTCGGCTCAGGTCATGATCTCACGGTCTGTGAGTTCGAGCCCCGCGTCGGGCTCTTTGCTAATGGCTCAGAGCCTGGAGCCTGCTTCAGATTCTGTGTCTCCCTCTCTCTCTCTGCCCTTACCCTGCTCATACTCTGTCTCTATATCTCTCAAAAGTAAATAAATGTGTAAAAAAATTTTTAAATAAAAAAATATGTAGGAATTATTGCTTATTATAATTATTGGAAATGTTCCTATTATTATTATTATTACTATTAAATGTTTCAATGAGGTAAACTATTTTTCCTAATGAAAAAATTTTTTATAATTAAATTGTTCAGCTTATTAGAAAAAAACATAACTTACTCAAACAAGTTTGAATTCAGTTACCTTCATCGTAAAGCCATAAAGGACCTCCATTTTACTTTCATTTCCTTTACTATACATTCATTTCATTCACTTACATTTCATTTCATTTACTATTGCTATTCCTCATATGGACCTCCTAAAAAGGGACTGGAATTCCTTTTCATATTGAGGAGATAAGTAATTAGGGAATAATCTTGACACATAAATATATGTCTACTGAATGTTCATTTTTTAAGTTTATTTTTGTGGGGTAGTGGATTTGGGTTTGTACACATCTAGCAGTATTCTCCGGTACTGTCTCCCTTTGATCAGCTACTCTGTGAGCTTAAGAATGAAGTTTATGCCTTTGAGACTAAATGAAGATAATTGCCTTGTGTGGAACAGCAGTGGCTAAATTAACACTATGTCCTCACCAGCTGTGCAATTCACACCAAAACCTCGTGACCACTTATCCTGAAACCTCAGTACATGGACTTATTTGGAGTCTAAGGATAACGTGTTACCTACCAACATTTTACTAGTGCTGATACTCAAATGTGGTTTTCAAAAGAGTCTAAAATCATGAAAACAAATGGATAATTCACATGAAGGCTTTTCACAGTCACTACTGTAAATCATCAACTACGAGGATAGTGTTGCCAGTTTCTGAATTCTCCAAACACAAATACAAATTTCTCAAAAAAGAATTTTACACGAATTCTTTACTTTGCTCCTGTCACTTGGTTCATTTTGTTCTGTACATAGTAATGGGAGAACCATATCCCTTTGGTAGAGTTGGGGGTAAACTCTACAAGTAAATTCTACTCTAATATCAGATTTATGTTCTCAAAATTGTCAAACAACTATAGTACCTTGAAACACAAACAAAACTGCTCTGCAGGTAAACCTCAGATGTGAATGTTTTTCATCCTACTAAATCCACAGACTTTTACACACGGCTTCTGAAATGAGTGGAAGAGGAGCGACTACATGATATTTCCTTAATCCTTCTCCTCACCTTGTACTACACAGGATAAAACATTGTTAGGATAGAGCAAGAACCTTGACTTTGTACAGATGGGGAAAGCTGACAACCATATTGAAAAACCCATGCCAGCTTTATTTCATGAGATTTAGAAGAATTTTCACAACCCTGAGTATGACAAATTTGCCTTAACTCTGTCACAGACGCACAACCCCATTACATGCTATGTGACCCAGCAATGCACAGATGTGTGGCATATAGCCACATCAAAGTACCAGGACACAAGGATGATCTATAAGAATACGGCATTAGGCTAATCTTCTCTTCGTGTTGAGGCAGAACAGAACTGATTCCTACAGGTTACTTATAAAGTATACTCATTGGCCATTTAAATATGAACTTTTGAACAACTTTTCTACACAAATGATAATATGTGACAGATCATACTAAGTCTAAATTGCATAGACAATTACAAATATATTTACTTCAGTTCATACCAACAACACACACATACCAAATTCTTAAGTAAACCTACTCTTTTGAATTTGACTGACTCAAAAGGATACTGAAATGACTTAATCTGACAAGTGTATGGAAAATACCAAACAATCATATGCCAGTTTGATCTGATATAGGTCTGACTGAATGTGAGTAAATTAAAGCAGATATTCATACTAATTTTAACAAGCCAATAGGATGAATAGATCTACTAGTTCTAATGGCATCTCTAAACTACTGAATACAAAATGTCTCTACTTGTTCTAGTTTTTTTGCTTCCTGGTTTTCATCCTAAAAGACTGGTGTTGATTGCCACTCCCCCACTTCCACCCCTCACCCCTGTGCAATGATTATGAGACAATACTATAAAATGAGAAAGAAAGGCGTCATGCCATCACACCCTCTGTATTCAGGGCAAACATTTAGAACATCTGAGAAAAGGAATCTTTAAGGATAAGTATTATGTGAAAAGAGAACTGAAATCATGACACAGAAAAGACTGAATTTCTCATCTGTAATTTTCATTATGTTTTAATTTTTTTAAGTTTTTAATATTTTTTGTCCAGTTAGAATACCCCCACTTAGACTAGCTTAACCTTCACAGAGAAATATTTATTCTTAAAAATGTTGTCAAAGGTCAGCAGTATAATAAATTACATTAAATACTTTAAATGTATCACATTTAAATTATTTAAAATTACATTAAATATTACATTACATTAAAATACTTATTACATTAAAATACTTATTAAAATGTATCACTTACTAGTACTTGGTAAAACATTCTAGAATGGTCCGCCTTCCATTTTTAAATTCTTCAAACTTCCCAAATCAACACAGATCCTGACACTTACTTCTGTTTCCATAGTTTTACTTCTAATATGTCCCCCTTACTTTGTTTTCTTTAACCATGAGTGTTCTCTGAAGTGGCAGTGGCTATAATTTTTCTTATCTTATGGATAAAAACTTCAGGGCAGACAGAGGTAAAATAATTGACCCCGAGTCACTCTGCCTGCCAGCGCAGATGAACAAAGACCATATGCAGAAACCGGCAGACAGACCAGAAAGTGGAAAGGAGGGGAAAATCATGTATTTCATGTTCAAGGATCTGAAAATCCAACAGGATTTAGTCACTCAGAACAAACTCAAAAGTATGCCAATACACAAAATGGACTAACATGTAGCAGATATAATGATAACCAAATGAGAAGTCATTTTTAGCTACATGTAAATGTAAAGTCTTAGGAGTTCCTATATAAGTTTTATAGACAACTACAGTCCTAGGGTAATCATAGCAGTTTCTCTGGAGGTAAAGGTGGAGGTCGATGATTTGGATAATTATAAAAAGTGTCCCTAGTAGACTGAAATGCCTTATTAGTTTGGAGGCTTATTTATTGGGATTTACTATTGACTAAAGAAATAATTTATAGAAAAGAATCTATATGAGGCAAAGCTTCATAGATGAGATGAGTGATTAAAAAACATGTGCTATAAGAGAAGGGCACAGAATAAGTCTCCCAAACAAGATGAATTCTAAAATGCGAGCCAAAAAGTTTATGACAATAAACCACAACAAATCTCTCAACAGTTTCCTAATCTTTAATGTGACTTGTGATTACATGGCTGAGATTTTCCAGTCCAGATTGCCTCTCTATCCTCATCCTTCACACTCAAGTATTAGCCATAAACCAAGGCCCAGGGCTATTGCTCACCCACTTGTGGAGCTTAATAGTTTAACAAAATCACACTGATCTCTTGCTCTTCTCCAGGCTCCTAGAGAATTTATTTTTGGCAACGCACAACGTAATACTTACAATCCTTTTTAACTAATACTTATACTATTTCTGAGTTGCTCATTACCTTTTTTGTGATAGAAATGTCTGCGCAATCAGATTATAAACTCCATGAAAGTATCAAGCATTGATTTTCAGCCCTGAAATGCTGTAACAGCTAATTCGGTGCTATACACCTAGCAAACCAACACAAAATTGTTGAGTTAGGGAGCCTTCTTATGTGTTAGGATGGAATGCCTAATTAAGCTGAGTTAAACAAGCAGATTCTTAGAAACCAAAGCTCATTAAGCAAATATAGAAATCAAGGTCTTTGTCTTAATGAGTTCAAACACAAATTAGTGGGTAGAAGATGATAGTTGTGAGTTAACAGAAAACCATGAATAAAAACCAGGATTGATAACTAAGTAGAAGCTCACCCTCTAGAGTTAGGTGTGTCATTCCTTAAAACGCATTTTACTGTCTCCCTCTGACCAAACTGACTCTCCAAAAAGGGTTGGCGGGTATTAATGGATTTCAAAGAAAAGGAATACCCTATCATATTTATTTGGTCTCAAGTTATAAAACAGTTAATTTTTTTTCTATCAATAGATGGTCTCATTTGGTGGCAATTCCAACTCTATCCTTTCAAGTGAAAGGAAATGGAGATGATAAGTTTATTTGTTGTGATGAATCCTGCCAGTGCCCACTGAGACAAAAATAGACAGTGGTTTTGTTTCTGCCACCAACAGGAATTTGAACACATTACAAGCAGGAAAGAAACAAAGTTGGAGGCATATTTATAATTTAGTATGCTCTAAATCAGGACAAGATAGTAACAAATACAGATTTAAAAATCTTAATTCTATTTCAAAATGCAAAAAAAAAAAAAAAAAACAAAAACAACAAAAACCCACAAACACTTCACAAAAGAGTACAATAAAACCTTGGATTGTGAGTAACCTGTTCTGTGAGTGTTCTGCAAGACGAGCAAACACTTCTAATAAATTTTAACTTGATAAATGAGCGATATCTTGCCATAGGAGTAGGACGTGGTGCTGAACATCACGTGATCACAACCGAGCCAATGGTTCTTAAAATTCGCTGTGATATAATGTGTTTTGGATTACAAGGATGTTTCCAGAATGAAACAAGGTTTTACTGGATATGAGAAAGAATCGTTCATACAACAATTACTGAGAATATCATACTAACAAAGTTTCTCAGGAAATTAGAATAAAGTTGTGAAAGTAGGATCAACTTTATATGCTAACTTAATTTGATACACCTAAGCCACATAAAGATATCCGTTTACTTATCTTATCCTATTTACTTTTGTGGATTTCCAAAGTCCAGTACATGTCTGTACAGACCAAAAGAAACATCTACACTAACATTATTGCAAAATGTATTAGGACCAAAAGGAGAGGAAAGAGGAGGCCTGATTGGAAGAATATTACAAACAGCTAGGAAACAAATCACCTTTACATATATTATTCCCGGATTAGAGTCAGCATTTTGGAAAATGTCACCAGTTGGTAAATGATAGGAAGTAACACTAGGGGAAAAATCTGGAGGCCATCTCAGCAGATGATGGAGCTGTAGATACTCTAGAAGCTTTGGCTTAGCACCTGGTTTCTGTGGGAGAAATGGCTCAAAATATGTCATTGGCTGAATAGTAGGAAAAATGTCTATCATTTCTCCAGCAACATCCCCGCATAAAGCCGGAATCTCCAGTTCCTCCTCTGCAAAACTGGAGTAGTAATACTCACTGAGAGTTATTTTGGAGATTAAATGAGATGGTGCATGTGAAGTAATTCTAGGTCCTAGATACAGAATAAGAGAAAAATAGGGGGCAAATGCTTCCTTGTGTCATTGTTATTGCCATCTAGACTTAAAAGAAATAAATGTTACCGTTAAGAGCCAAGTAACAATCTAACACATCTAACTGAAATTAGAGACTCTTCTTTCTAAAATAACTCCACTTCGTGCCTGCTGACCACATTCTAAGGCAACGTTTCTAAACTTTAATGTACATTTTAAAAAAAAAGTTAGAAACCGGTAGAAAAAGCCCCAAAAGTGATTGAGCCAGTCTGATGTGGGTCCTAAGAATTCTATTCGTTTAGCCGCAACCCAGGTAATTCTGGTAGTTGTGGCCAGGAGACAGCACTTTACTCTAAAAAGGGTACTTTAGGTTTAATATTAATAAGTTATTATTTACATACAGAATTATCAGTGAAAGAGACCTATTATGAAGGTAAGTAGAAAGCTAGAAAGAGACACAGAAAGAAACCCACAGCATACCAAGTTGTAAGGAGTTTTTCTTTCCATAAAAAAATTCCCATCATCTCTGACAGATGGCCATCCTAAACACCTTCAGTGACGGGGAATTGCTGTCTTCAGGCAACACATGCTTTTTTGGGTTATAAATTCATGTTAAAAAAAAAGGTAAATCATAAGTTATTTGGAAGATTGAAGAAATAGGGATATTAGTCAGGATGAATTATACATGGAAGCCTTTCTAGATTTGATTGAACTAGGTAAGGCACCACCTAAATTCAAAACTAATTTGACTGCAGGAAGATTTGAACACCCAAACGTTGCATCTGCTACCTGATTCTACTAGAAAAGCCATATGTTTTGTGGCTGCTGTAAAAATAAACCTTTTTCTGTGTCTCCCACATTTCAATGGTGTAACATTTCAATCACATCTGATATCCCATTCATCTCCTTTTTTAGGTAGTGCCAAGTACACAGCAATAAAATATATATATAACCAAAATTTTTACAATGCTCCTGAATATTTTAAAATAACGGTCCAGAACAAAACATCTTAAATGAATATAAAATATGCTACAAGGCCATTTTATCTTACTACTCGATTGAAAACAGTAGGATTTATATTTTAATTTTTATATAGGAATTCCACCAAATGAGTGAATAGGTATTAAGTCACCTGGTTGTTTACTTGTTTTAGAAGAACTCACAAAGCCTCGTGGTTTCAGATGGCTCTGTCATGTGTGATTGATGCTTTGGCATTTCCATTTTCATTTATGTAAATTATCAAAGCCTTGTCATTGACACAAAATTGGGAAATGTGAGGTGCTGCTCGTGAATATGGTCTTAAATTATTTTAACCTAACCTGCCAAAATATCATCTGGAATAAGAAATTTTTATTGAGTTGTCCGAGATTTAGAATAGACTAAACACTCTCAGACAGTGATACAGTGTACATAGGTCTCTGTGCTTCCTTTTAGTCCAAGATTCCAGCTGAGAATTAGAGGATTCCCCATTTCCTCTTTTCCACTGAACAACCACTAGAATATCACCCCCAGATCTGTACCTTGGGTCATATTTGTTTGTGTAAAACAACTAGGCCCGAAGTAAACTATTTGCTGAAGCATTGCATGAAGAGATTTCTATGAATACATTAGCAACAATAATAGCTGATTTATTTTCCTTGAACACTAAAGAGCATCCAATAATAAATCTCTGTCTCTCCAAAAGAATCTTTGTGTTCAAGCTTGAGAAAGGAGAAAAGCAGACATTGGCACCCAGGAGCTAACCTGGTACTATCAACTTGGCCTTTGGGTTCTTCTACTGAACATAAACAATTTCACAGAGCATCGTCATCAGACCAGGCCACTCTGGGACTGTGACGGAGCAGGGCAAAAACAGCACCAGTCCCTTACCGTGTTTGAACACAGACAAAACACGAACATTGTCCAACCCACAAAATACCAGATAGGCCTCTCTCTTACTAAATGAGACATTGCTAAGTTTCTTCCTTCCTTCCTACCTTCCTTTTTTCCTTTCTTTTCTCTCTTTCTTTCTTTCTTTCTTTCTTTCTTTCTTTCTTTCTTTCTTTTCTCTCTTTCTTTCTTTCTTTCTTTCTTTCTTTCTTTCTTTCTTTCTTTCTTTCTTTCTCTTTCCTTTCTTCCTCCCTTCCTCCCTCCCTCCTTCTTCCCTTCCTTCCTTCCTTCTTTCCTTCCTTCCTCCCTCCCTCCCTCCCTCCCTTCCTTCCTTCCTTTCTTGATTTCTTGATTTCTTCCCCAACTGTAGCTTTAGTTTGTACTCTTAGAGCTAAGATGTCTTGGGATATACAATCACAGAGCTGTCCTGCTTTCTGACAGCATTCAATCCAGAGTGAGCTCCCACTTTCTTGGGCCCTCCCCCAAATCACTCATCCAAACCCCAAATCCTATGAGTCCTTGCTAACTCAGCTCCTCATTAGGTGCATCCTCCCTCCCTGTGATGAGTTGTAACCCCAACACATTCAATCACAGGTGTGTTCTTAGTGGTCCTTGCATGGAGGGCAATTCAATTACTAAAAACAGAATAGATTTTTTTAAAGGTAGGATAATTTCTATCTTCAAGAGACTCACTAAAAGTCTAATATAAAATAAATTCCTTTGCTTATTCTTCCACATTGTGGGTTTTGTGGCAAAAGACCCTTTCGTTCTGTCTCTGAGAAGAATTACTTTTATTAGATGTAGAATAAACAAGTGTATCATGATCATCTGTTACATATTTACTAGAGGACGAGGCATGTTTTCAAGGAATATGATTCATCACGTTGGATCAGCAGCCAGGCCACAGTGAGCCTGGTGGTCCACAGCAGTGGATGCTCACACAGAATCCTACCACGCATTCGACGTGAGCCTCTAGTAGAAAAACAGACAATTGAATGGAAATGATATGGCACTGACTTTGCTCCAGATCTTGCTTTGCTCAGATTTTATCCTTATTAGGGATGCTTATCTCTTGATTATTATTTCCTCATCAAAGCACATTTAATGGTCTAGTTTCTAAATATGAACATTTAAGTTGCCTGCTATGAACAGAGATGTGAAGCAGTAATCTAAGGACCCGGGCTGCATTTATGTGAATCTCAATAATTTGTATGAGATAACACGTTTTCAATTATAGTGTATAACTTCTGGCCTTTTGAAAAATGAATACTAGCCTTTGCAAAGTACCAATCTTATATTCTGCTTCTCTTAAGAATATAAAGAGACTTTGCTTCTATAGGGCTTATTCTAATAAATAATTTCCATTCGAGGGAGTAGTAACAACACCTAAAAGTCATTGCCATGAACTGTATATTAAACACTGCTCAAAGAATTTGATGCCCATTATTTCTAATCCTCACAAAATACCGATAGGTGTATAGAATTATTCATTTTGTAGATGAGAACTTAAGTCAGAGAAATTAAATAATAAGCTCCAAACACACTTTATTAAGGGATACAGCTAAGATTCAAACCCATTTATGTCTGATTTGACAAACAAGGATGTTTACTTGTGCGCGCATGTGTGTGGATGTTTTCCTATTAGGTGAAATTACTTTTAACCCCCAATGTTCACTGTGTTTTCATAGTTCATTTAATATAGGCTTCTGAATGTCTGTAAAAATATATACATGTATGCTAAGCTTGCAATTAACTGTTATCATTCTGAATGCAAATTTGAAAAGACTTTATTCCTAACTAACCATGTTTAAGAAAATAGAGCTGAAAAAATATTGTAGTTCTCACATATGATGATTTCATCTTCCTGCCGCCTCAAACACTTTAAGATGGCTTTGGCCATGTGAATTTAGTATCAACACTCGGAGCTTAAAATCTTCATGATCTAGATTCTCCACCCCTTTAGTAGTTCTGAGTATAACGTTCCCAATGCAGCACAGGGACTTCAGAGAGAAATTAAGAGGAATTTGAAATGATACTGTGAATTCAAGCAAAGATTCCTTCTTTCGTTTTCCCTATCACTTGCTCTCTTTTTCTTTTCTATTTGTTTTTTTTTTCCTCTTTTTAAAATGTTGAATTAGCTAACGCTCTGCAAAACTGCCATCGAGGGCTGGAGGATCTAGAATCCTTAGGTACAAAACGACATTCTACCAATGTTCCTGCCTGCCCTGAATTATCCTTTGCCTTTATTAGATTGCATCACTATCTTTACGCTATTATTTTTTCAAAAATTCATACACGGGCATGCTTATCTTTATCAAATTACACGGCACCATACACATTTGCTAATCCCCTGTTTGTTAATACAATGATCTTTTAAATATCAGAGGTTTCAAATCATTTCTAATTTTTTAGATTATGAGACATTTAGTACCAGAGATCTATAATTTTAAAGTGCAATGCAATTTCAAAATTGCCAAAATGAAAAACATTCGTTTTTGTTCACGGTAATTTTTTTAACCTGCTCATTCAAAATGCAAGCCATCTAACGTTGGAATGCATTTACATTAGAATCATGTTACATCCTGCCCATCTTCCTGCCTCAAGAAATAAACGGATTTTAGGAGAATTTATTTAAAAGACATCTCTGTCAGAGGTGGGGCTCACATCGTTCTGTGAGGCTGCAACAGTTTACCAGAAGGAGTCAGGCCATAAAGAAAGAAGTGCTGGCACTGGGTGGGGCTGAATAGTTTGCATCTTTTCCCACTGTTTCTCACTGGTATCGTTTCCCTGAAAATCAAGGGTGTGGGAATGTATGCCAGGCTAAGAAATCCTACAGACTGCTTTGTGTGCCCAACACCCCCAACCCATAATATCTTTAGCTGTTTATCTTAATCAATGAAAGAGCTATCATACTATGATGTCTAGGGAAACCGTAGAGGAGCTAAGCAAATCAAAGAAATATCATGCCGGGGATCATATTTCTCCTGTCACAACAGTCTTTTCTCCTCAGGAAGAATACACTTAGCACGGAACCGAAAGGCGGTTGCTGTCTAGCCGTCTCAAGATCATCCCCGAACAAACATCTGGCCACAATCTTCGTTTTGCTTCACAATCCACCTTGCTTAACATTTCCTGTTAAACTCACTCATTCTAAAAATAAAATGACTCTCTCTATACCCAGTTAACACCAGAAGCACCCATCGGTGACCACGATCCTCAACAATCCACATGCAGAACACACCTTATCTCTGCTCACTTCACCGTGCTCGAGTCAATGAAACCATTATGAACCCTGGTTCCTTTCCTATTCTCAGAAAGCAGCAGTCTGCACCTGCCTCTTTAAAAAGCAATGTTTGGCATGGCTATAGTCTATAGTTACTCATAAGGCTCTACGGTTTCCATAATCCCACTGATATTACACACTAACACATACACACACATATCTATATAAGGACATTCTTAATTCCGGCAATTTACCTTTTTGGGTCTTTTTCTTCTCTGACTACTGCCGTTGAACTTCTCTCCACTGTCGCTTTTCTGAGCTGCATCTTCGTTCATCATTTTGAACAGTTTGGAAAGAAAATAGCTCTGCCATTAAACCCTGCTGCCTGCACAGACCACTAGCGAGTATGCACTTACTGGAGGAAAGCAGGAGGAGGAGGAGGGGTGGGGAAGGGGCGCGCGCTGGGAGGGTAAGGATGGTGACGTTGCCATGGCAGCAGCTGCCACAACTGTTTATCTGACTGCATTGTTAAATCTGATTCAACCAATTACCATCAGGGACCGGTTACAATGAAGAAAGCCTTGAGAAAAGAATACCAGGGACTCGGATGATTTGGGGACTCTGCTGGTTGGCTCTTGACACACCTTCAATTTGATCAGCTCTCAACCCACACATGAAACCTGCACTTAATTTTCTTCCTACAGGTACTTCAACACAGAACAGACACAATGCATAATAAGAAAACTATAACATTCTTGAATGTGTGTGTCTCTGAACCTGAGGAGATACATTTCAGCCAGTGAAGAGACTACTCAAGGGAAAGGATTAGCTGTTAATACCCTAAAGTGCATGTAAGAAACTTACAGTTTTAAGATGTTATTCACTTGATTTCAAATGATAATCTTTCAAAACTCAGCTTAAGGATGACTTTTGTCATGGAGCCTTGAGAACAGGTTCCCTGTCAACCAGGTAACACAGACCACTCCCGCCTCTGTGCCTCCTCTTTCCACTGTACACTTCTGACAAGGCACCTGCAACACATCGCACACTCTATGTTTACCCAACAGAAGCTTCTTAAGGCTACTGAAAGTTTGTGTGTGTGTGTGTGTGTGTGTGTGTGTGTGTGTGTGTGTGTATGCGCGCACGTGCTTGGGTTGGAGGGAGATCACTGAATTTCCCAGAACCAAGCATGATCTATTAAAGGCAGTTAATCAAGGTTTGTCAACTATATATGTAAGACACTGGGTAATACAAATACAAGAAATTAATGCAGTTAAATAAAACATTTTATATGTAATCTTAACCTAATTTTCCTTGTTGACTGACAAATAAAACACAATCCCAGCTTTCAAGGAAATTATTTATATAAAGTTCCAGAATTATTCTCGATAAGAAGAAGACAGGGCTGGTTTTATCACAAGAAACCCAATTGCATCGTTTGGATCAAGGTGGCCATATCTGTATATTTGAACATATTAAGCTGTGAATGCAACCAGAGCCCAACATGTTTTATACCAAGACATGCACATGCTAAACACTCATCCCTACTCCCAGAGAACAAACCCAAAGTATAATACACAGAATACTCAAATGTAAAAATAAAGTAAGGATCAAATAGAGATAATGTATATAAATACACTTGGAAAACCGAAGGTGCCTATGCGAATGTGTTATTGTCATTGTTGATCCCGCCATTATCTTTACAAATACAGGTGATTTTTTTCAACTCAGAAAAATTGACTTTAAAAATGTTTCTAACATGAAAAGGGCTACCAAAATTGAGAAGTCATCTTTCCAATAGACGTGAGAAGAAAAACTCACCTTCTTTCGCCCCGCACTGGGACTGATCTTCCTCTCTGCCTTACCACCCTCTCTCGGTCACATCCTCATCTCGGGTCAACTGAGTCTTGCTTCCCCTTACTCTTGCCACCCTCCTTCTTGAGCAGATACACTCCACCACCAGTGATGGCTTGGATCCCACAGCCAGGACAGGGGCACTGGGCCTCTTCTTTATCAAACAAATCCCTACAGGAACTTCTACAGAAGCCTCAGAAAGCTCCATTCCCACTGTCGTCAGAGCCCTCCCAGAAACCCCCCATGATATCCTAATCCTTTGCTAGCCCCTGGGTTATTCCAGTCATTCCCTCACTCATCCCCATCGCCACCCCCTTCCTTGAGTTTTCTCAGGAGCACCCCCAGCCTGGAAACTGGATTCATTTCAACAATAAATATCTATCGAACATTTGCCAGGAACTAAGCGCTAGGGATAGACTGTCTTAACCACCAGGGATATGATGGCCAACAAAACTGGCAACATACGCACGATCATGGTGCTTATGTTCCTACAGGGGAACCGAGACACCGGGAAGTGTTAAGTGCTACTGGGGAAAAAAATTACAATAAGGAGTGATGGGAGACAGATGCTATTTTAGGTAAGTCGTCCAGGAATGCTCTTTTAAAACCCGAATGAAGCGAGGGACCAAGCTAAGCAATTACCTGGAGGGAAAATACTCTAGGCAAGAAGAACAGTTCAAAGTCCTGAAATGAGAATTTCTTGGCATACATTTTGGGGAGAAAGTGACATCACCAAAAGGGGAAAAGAAGGAAAAAGGAAAACTTTTCTGGCAACTGGATCAATAGGAGAAATGTGTTACTAACACCCTTTACTCTCCTGTGTCATCAAAATGTGTTTTTTAATCAATGGGTTTGGTGGACCAATTAGGAGCCCAATCATTGCAATGTAAACTACAAATAAATGTACTTCACATTTCAATACTTCAGGAATTAGAAACTTCTGATTATGTTCAGACAGTCTCTTGTAATAGCGTCTTTTCTGTCAACACCCAAATATATATTTATGACTTTAAATGGTCAGATATAGGCCTCCAATTTTGACAATGAGCTATAACCTTCTGGATGCTTGGACGCTGTTCTGAAATATCATGTAAGCTTTTAGGCAATGTATTTCCACTACAGACTGAGCGTACTGCACAAACACTGTACTAGCATGCCACAGATGTCAACATCTATATTCAACGTGTATATGAAATCTCAGTAAGTAGATAAATAAAACAGGTACCAGTAGCTCTATGTCCATCACAGCAGTAGAAGGTAAATATTTTACATATAGAAAATGTCGATAAGATGTCATAGTGTGGTAGGTGTTTGGGGTCCTCTTTTGAAGTTTTCAATCAATTTTTTGGTGCCTCACTATTGGGCACTATTCACCTTCTATCCTCATAGTGCAGAGTGATTTTTTGTGTTTTTTTTTTGTTTTTGGGGTTTTTTTTGTTGTTTTTGTTTTTTAATTTTTTTTTGAGAGAAACAGAGACAGTGCGAGTGGGGAAGAGACAGACAGAGAGGGAGAAAGAATCCCAAGCAGGCTCCATGCTGTCAATGTAGAGCCCAACACAAAGGCTTGAACCCATGAAACCGCGAGATTCTGACCTGAGCCGAAACCAATAATCGAACCCTTAACCGATTGAGTTACCCAGGCACCCGCGTCATATTGCAGTTTTTCGTGGGCATGTGCTTCACTGGACTCTATAAACTCCCTGAAGACAGGATTAATGCCTCTCCACAGGGGCCTAACTCAGTCGCAACATATAATAGGGATCCAAGGATTACTTTTAAATGCAATAAAGAAACATTTTCAATATGTACCATCAGTTTATATTTGTAGTTAAACTTCTACTGGGTAAATACTTCATTTCTTAGATTTTCTTTTTGTGTACTTCTTGATATCTAGGAGTCACACATAATAAGAGTTTTAAAGATATTTGAAAAATCAGACCTGCTGCCGGTAAGACAGCAATGGTGATAATACCTGACGTTTGTAAAGCATTTTATAATTTATACAATTTTTATCTCCTAGGATAAAAACCCCAAGGAGACAGGTCTTTGTCAGTTCTCACTGAGACATCTCATGCGCTTCTAACAATCCTGGCACATGACACACACTCAAATATTAAGCGACTTTATAGGATTGTCACAACCGACTACACAGGGAAGGGGTTAATATCAATCACAGTACAGGTGAAAACACCAAAGTAAATTCAGTGACTTTTTTTTTTTTTGGTGACTTGCCCAAGATGACAAAGTTAATAAAATACAGAGTTAAAGTTCGGATTCTAAGGCCACTGTTCTTTTATTAAATCATGGCTGACTTAACAAAGTGCACACTTAATGAAGTGTGGTCAGATAAGCAAAGATGGAAAATGCCAAGAACAGAAACCACAGTCAGATGACAGTGACCCGAGTAGAAAAAAGAAATCTTTATTGATTCTATGCTAAGCATATTTAATAGGTGTAGAGTTTTAGAGGTGCTTATATTAATTTTAATATGCCTACTCTATTTTATTGAACCATCAGAGTTAATATTGTTACAAAATGTGACACATACTACTTTTAAAAAACTTGTAACATTATTTTACCGGGGTAAAGTTCCCTGAGGGATAAGCAGTTATTTCTTAGAGGTAGGTTAACTTTCAAAAGTTCCTTTATCAGTTGGAGTGGTCTGGTGTCAAAACTGCAGTTTATATAGAAACAATGTGAAAAGATAAAGGCTTCGTTCTCCGAAACCTTCAAAAAACCCTTCGAAAGGCCTTCCTATTCACCATTATTTGTGGTAGAGCATCTGAACAAGTAGGCAGAGAGAGACTGGATAGCAGTTCACCAATTCCTCTGCACCACTGTCACAGTTGAACTGTATCCCACAACCCTTCTCTCCTGACAAAATATGTTTTAAGTCCTAACTTTCAGTACCTGTGTATGTGACCTTATTTGGGATTAGGGCCTCCAATAGATGTAATCATGTTAAGACGAAGTCATAATGGATTAGAGTGGGCCTTAATCCAAACACCGGTGTCCTTATAAAAAGAGGGAAATTTAGACACAGAGACACAGAGCCATGTGAAGACTCGGGAAGAAACTGGAGAAACGTAGCCATAGTCAGTGACGACAAATTATCAGCAAACCGCCAGAAGCAAGGAGAAGGTAAGGAAAGACTCTTCTCTAAAGCCTTCAGAGGGAGTCTGGTTCTGATGACACCTTGGCTGCAGACTTCTACCCTTCATAACTGTGAGAAAATAAAGTTTTGTTATTGTAAGCCACCCAGTACTTTGTTTGGACAACCCTAAGAAACTAGGACAACCATATTTTTTGACTACCTTCGCCATTAGGTGCAGCTTTGTGACTTAGTTCTGGCTTGTATAAAAGATGGAAGTGTCTGCCACTGTCAGGGATAGCTAATACAACTCTCTCATAAGTAATCTTCTTTCTTTGCCCACCTAGTGGCTGAAAACAGAGGAAGACATAACCTAGAAGGTGGAAGAGTAACAGGCTGGAAAAATGCCTGAGTCCTTGAGTCACTGTGTGGAGCAGAGTCTCTCTTCTTCCCCATTCCCTCCTCCACTGACCCTCAGTAGACCTGGGTAACTTTTTCTCATGAGTGTTTTACCACTGAGATTACAGTGCTTTTTGTTTTACCGGTTAGCTTAGGGTACCTAACCATATCTACCTATGTTTTCCAGGGAATATGTACCTACCCTTCTATTTTGGGCTGTCTGTTCTATGAATGATACTCTCAGTGCATCAAAGCCTTTGGCCATTGGAAATGGATTCTATGTCTAGGAGCCAAAGTGCTATTCTGATGAAAAAAAGGACCATAGTAATTAGAAGGGAATCAGAAGAGATGAAGAGAAAAATATTATTGATTAGGGGTGGGTATAAGGAAGGGATACCAGGAGATCACAATCTCTAAGTGACTTTTGCCCACTCTCCTTTTTCTCCTATCTCTCTTCCTGGATAAATCCTTTCTGTTTCTATTTCCAGATGTCATTGGTTCCGACCCACTGAGAATGAAAACACAGAATGCCTGCGTATATTTTGGCAAGCACATAACTTCTTGAGGTCCTCTCTAAGGATTCTTCTTTCTCTTTTTTTTATAGTTTTGTTATCAATGGGAAAAACATGAAGGATTGAGGCGCCCACGTGGCTCAGCCGGTTGAATGTCAGACTTTGGCTCAGGTCATGACCTCACATTTGTGAGTGTGAGCCCCACATCAGGCCCTGTGCTGACAGCTCAGATCTTGGAGTCTGCTTCAGATTCTGTGTCTCCCTCTCTCCCGGCGCCTCCCCTGCTCACACCCTGTCTCTCTCTTGTCTCTCAAAAAAATAAAATAAAACGTTAAAAGAAAAATTTAAAAATAGAAAAACACGAAAGAAAGAGAGCGCAAACAGGAAAAACATAGTTTCTCAAAGTTCACCATAAAAAGTCCTAGAATGTGTTGGGGTGTGTAGGGAGAGTTGTGCTCAGATCACTTCCAGGCCTCAGGGCTGCTCTCTTCTGGTGTATTTCCTGAGTCACTGGGTATACTGCACAGGTCTTATTTGATGCAATCTCTCTTCCACAGGAAACCTGGGCAGACTCTAACAGTTACACCTCGTCGGAAGCTGAAGTCAGGCTCATGGGCCAGGAAGGAGACCTTTTCTTTTTTTTCCCTCCCAGTTAACTGCAGTTCCACCATCAGCATCAGCAGGAGGTACTTCCTCTCCTTCCTTGTGATCTGCTCCTTCTTCTCATCTATGAGTTCCCCTCCCATTGTTCACTTATTCCTTTATTCAAACAACAGATATTTTATTGGGTGACTGACTACTATATGTCAGGCCTCGTGCTTGATGTTGGGGCTTTAGTATAAATTATATAATCTTTGCCTTTAAGGAGCTTACAGTCTAAAAGTGGGACAATCATTGAACTACAAGAGGAAGGACTCCATCTACAGGCGATGTCAAGTGCATTATAGAAGCATCAGACAGGGATATCCAACCTAGTCTAAAGAACAGGACGTGTTTGTAAAGGGAAGTAACTCAAATATTGAGAAGATTTGAATGATAAGTAGGAATTACCTGAATTGAAAGGAAGGTGTAATGTGGAGTTTGGGAAGAATGATCCAAGAAGGAACAGCAAGGGTAAACGTCCTTCGGTAGAAAGGAACATGACACTGGCAGAACTGAGACAAGGCGTATGTGGTTGTATAGTAGTTCCTAGACAGGCCTGCGGTAGTGACTTCATCCTGGGCCGTAGAGTAGCACCAAATGTACCTGTCCATAGATTGGTTACTGTTCCATGTAAGTATCCATGTGTGATATCTAATTATTATTATACAACTTGTGAACCGTGTAGCAAGATGGCCCTGTTGGCTTATGGATGTTAAAAGCAGGTAGTATGGCCAGAAAAGGCTGATTTTGCAACCGTGTATCATCTCTACAGTTTTAGGGAATGTGTTTGGAGATAGAAGAAACCAGTCCATACTCTGGACAGGGAAAATTCCATGACCACAAAACATGAAGAACTAGGACACTTAAGAAGTCATATCCAGCAACTTCCCTCAGTCTAATGTCACCGAGTCTTCTGGTAAAAGTATATATCCATTGGGCTTATTGCAACACATTTATGCCACAACAAAGTATTCATATTCACTAAGCCACCACCTCAGTCTTCCGAAGGACAACTCCAGGCCACTGCAAAGTAAAAGGCGAGGGGGGCATGAGAAGTGGCAGAGGTGTAGGAAGGGGCTAAAGAGTAGAGAGTCCAGAAAGCCATGTTAAGGGTTTGGGATTCAGACCCAAAAGCCACACAAAGCCATTTTTCATGGTTTAAGGAGAGAAGTAAAATATTAAGATTTGGTGGTTTTGTTTGTTTTACTATACAGAACTGTTGTGTGGAAGCCAAACAGAATGGATGTGAAGAGATGTGTTTAAGAGGCTCTGCCAGCAGTCTGGGAGAACTGCTGGGAGAACAGGACATGTTTGTAAAAGGAAGTAACATCAAAAGATGGTGACGGAGTGGACAGTGGCACTGGTTAGTCTGTCACAGTGAACAGGGTTCCATTCATAGGTCCTAGGAGAAAGTAAGAAGCAAGCAGAGGGCAGTGGGGAGGTCTCATGCCTAAATAGCAAGGGGAAAGAGATTTCATCTTCATTAAAGCTTCGTATTGGTAAGAGGCCTCAAAGAAAAATTTCTGAAGTCCATTTCTTTTAACAAATGAGGGAACAAAATTCAGAAAGATTAGAGATTGCCCTCAAGGCTCCACAGCTAGTTAATGGCATAGGGAAGATCACGATCCTGCCACCTCACTGAGCAGCCTTTACACATGGGCGAATTTAAAAAGCCTGGGGCACCTGGGTGGCTCAGTTGGTTGAGTGGCCGACTTCAGCTCAGGTCATGATCTCACAGACTGTGAGTTCGAGCCCCACATCAGGCTCTGTGCTGACAGCTCAGAGTCTGGAGCCTGCTTCAGATTCTGTGTCTCCCTCTCTCTCTCTGCCCTTCCCCTGCTCACACTCTGTCTCTATGTCTCTCAAAAATAAATAAACGTTAAAAAAATTTTTTTAAAATAAATAAATAAAAAGCCTATGTCAAATCTTATCTATTATTATTTGAAATTAAGGAGCCATCAGCTCTTGCATAAGGTGTAACAGACCAGCGAGAAATTAGTCCACTCCCCCAAGGAATGATTGGGAAGAAGGACCCTTGTTTCTTATGTAAATATGGTGTGTGTCCTGCCAGGGATTGGAGTGAGCTCAACAAATGTTTCCTTGAGATAGATGTTAAAGTACCAGCAACAATTGATTAGGGACCTGCTTCTTTCACTTTATGCCAGTCTTACATAAGGTTCGCAAAGGAGGTATTCGGTTGCAAAATTTACCATGCCCAACCCAAAAAGAGCACTTTTGGAACCCATGATGTACAATTTTAGCACCTCAATTCACCTGAGGCACAAAATTATTAAAATTAGCATAGTGATTAATTATAATCTCATTTTACATAAACATTAGCAACAATATTTTAGATCAAATGTAGAATTCCATGGGGGAATAATAAAATGTGGGTGAGCTCACCATGTACGTGTTCCTGTCTAGGTCAGTTTTTTAGGACACGCTGTCACCTGCTTGCTCTACTATAGGGTAGCTCTGCTCAGTCTCCAGTGATATTAGTTCTTGAAAATAGCTGTTATAATTGGGTTTCCCTGTAGATGCAAATGAATGGCATATTGGGGTAGGTTGTGTCCTTGACAGATATATTTTTTCTAGTGCAACTGAACTTTATTACTGTAAATATTTTAAATGTTAAACCAGCTTGAAAATGGCAAATGTTCTTGCTTTTTTTAACTATGAAGAGAGAGTATGTGTCCATTTATAAATACCGAACATAGAAATCATCCAGAGGCTCCAAATTTAAGTTTTATATAAATGGAAAATCATATTTTAAAAAGATTGCAACCACGGTGGCAACGGAAGTGACAAAAACACGAAGATTATGATGTAGAAGACCATGGCATCCAGCTCCTCAGGAAACGGAAAGTACCAAGCCAATCAAGGGCTCTGCCATATTTTACTGTTCAAGGAAGCCCTGGAGCCCATCCAGATTCAAGTAGTAAAGAAGTGGACTCCACCTTGTGACAAGAGGTGGTGGACAGGTCACATTGCAGATGAACATATGGGATGGGAGCCATCTTGGAAAATGTAATCTGCTACAGATGGCTAGCAAGTAAACTAGGCCATGAGGGAGATGAAGTATAAGGGCTGACTTTGCATACTATCAACACAAAGTCTTTTCCCAAATGAGCAGACTCTGCTAGCTAGAAATGCACTGTTCTGCATACTTTTTTTTCCCTACAAACAAGGTTATCAATGTCGATTTCTGGAAGACTAACTACATATGACTGGGTCAAACTCTACTATTTCCTCTCAAAGTAAAGTCTCTGTTGATCTCTGAAGATGAGTTTCAGGTATCATATTTTCTGAACATGAGCCATTGTGTCTAATACAGTCACAGAAAGTACTGTATATTTGAAGTACAGCTTCTTTTGCACTTTTCTCTTTACTCTTACTCTCTTGGCACTCTCTTTGGCCTCTTACCCACTCTTGCACCCATTCTATCCTTTCAAACAATATCAATATGATCTTAAAACACAAATTCTACTGTACAGAAAATAATTTTTAAAAAGCTTACAAAAGAAATAAAAGTATATTATAGGCTGGAACTAATTTAAACTAATGTCTAAAGAGAGACATGCAACCATAGTCATTGTTAGGTTTAAACCCAATGCCAGGAAAGTGATTAAACATACGTTAGAGTTGGAGGCAAGATTATTGGCTTGGTAACCACACTGTTACCACAGACTCAAATTTAGTCTGTGGTGATTTGTGTAATTGTTGGGTATTATGTTTTGGGCCTTAGCAAAACCTATGTATCTGATGGGTTCCCTTTGTCATTCAATTTTTATGATGTCTTCTTCATTGTAAGCCTCACATTTACTGTTTCTATCTTAGTAGCAAAACTAAAACAGACAATGTCTATTTTAATTATTCAATCTGCTTAAATACCAAGAAGAAAATGTTTGGAGATTTGACAATATGGTAAGAGTCATACCTGGAGAGGAAGTTTCCAAATTCAAGTAGGAAGTTCTTCAAGTCACACAAGCCAACGTCAGGAACCAAAGTATGGTGAAGCCATCCATTTTGGCCACATTGACTATCTACACAAATCACTACATAATATGTGTTTGCCAGCTTATCCTGCATAATTGTTCCCAAACTAATTTTTTCCAGCCTATCAATTTACAAAAGCATTTAGAATATAACAACAATACTATATCAGTGCTGTATAGTTTGTCATGGGTGAGAGCAAGTACTACTTCACAAATCCTATCAGTGAACTCCATGATAGTGGAGGATAGTAATACCACACTCAGATCTTAAGCTGTTCTATCTAAAACTACAGTCTAACTGAGTAAAAACCAATACACAACATTTCAAATTTCATTTACACATAGCCAATTATCAGATTTTTCCCTGGCCCATAAACCTCTACACCTAGAATGTGTCAAGAACTCTGAAGGATCTGAGATCTGACTTATAAGCTAACAAGTTGGCCTGCTGTATTTTTATGGATACTGCCAGAAGACAGGAGACTCCTGGGTCAGAGACAAAGAACTTTATTACAGCATAGCATGGCCATCAGCATACTCATGTCGGTTTTCCTTTCAATTCTCACAGAATTGAGATGTGGTCCAGATGGATATGGTCTAAGTGGATGCCTGCACATGCAGTGGGTTGAACAGAAAAGAGGAATCCTGACTTTACAACACCTGAATCTCTTATAGTAGGCTGTAAGCATATCTGTGCTTTGCTACAGAGGGAGCCATTACCTTTATTATACTGGATAGTAAGCATCCCTGATCTCTGCTTCTCTGTCTTCCAAGGCTATTTGCTATGCCAACTTCCTTGAGAAAATAATCTGGAACAAAGTCAGTGCCTCTGCTTGCAAGATGTACAGAAATGTAAGGAGCCCACAGATAATTCTTTCTTCAACAGGAAGTTTCAAAAAATACAGGTTATCCTACAGTTGAAGAGATAAATGCCAAATTGCCCTTCGTGACAGTCTAAATTTAAATGGAAACTAAGCAAGATTTCCTGCAAATTCTCTGCAGTCATACAAACATGTCTGTGAGGTAAGTTTTAACAGTTAACATATCATTTGGAAGATTTCACACATTATCTGCAGTTTTGCCAGAACCACTGTGGCATACAATAAGGAAAAAGAGTTTGAAAGTCAATACATGTAGGTGTTAATCCCCATGTTGTCATTAACTGCCAATTTGTTCGCAACAAGTCCTATAATTTAACTGGGCTTCATTTTCCATATCTCTCCCAATGTGTGATCACTGTCTTATTTTTCTCTAAGATGATCTTCTACATCTTTTTTTTTACTGCTAAAAGTCCTTGAACCTACAAACTTACACTTTAACGGGGAAAATAACTCAAAGAGAATTTAAGGAGCAGATTAATAGCCAGGGATACAATAGCAAACAGAAAGTCATGTAGCTGTCTTTGTTTCCAATGGCCTTTTCTTTTTCCCACTAGAAGACGAATGATGCTACAGCATCTAACTTTTCTCAAGGTCAACAAATGAAGTTGGAAAATGAGGAAAAGAGTAATGCTAACATTTATGACACAATTATTTAGACATGAAAAGCAAATCTGGTGTTCGTACCAATGCTGTGGGGTTTTACCCACCAGTTTGGACCGAAATTCGAAAGTGTCTAGTAGGCTTGAAACTGTAGTCACCTTTCCTTTCTCTCTTTCCCATCTCTCCTATCCAGGAAACAAAACCTTTTGTTTCTACTTTGGAAACACATCTTATGTTCTATCTATCCCTTCCATTCTATTTCCATCACCATGCCAGCACCTCTTTTTCTCCCCTATCTGAACTATTTTAATCAGCAGGATTTGCTGTCTCATCACCTTCAGGTTTCCTCCTCGAATTTGACCTCTAAACTGTTGCACTTTTATTCTTCATAGAACATGTTTTTCCAGTCTTGAATATCCTAAGAATACATCTGAACATTCCAATTATTGCTGAAATTCATCTACACATTCCTGTCTCCATGGTGGCCTATGAAAGCAGCTAGGTAAATCGAAACATAATGTGATCAGATTTTTATTAAGGAAATGTTTCCAGAGCTGCTAGGAGGGGCATCAAACCCTGAGTTGGTGGGTTGGTGAAAACTTCCTACGTTTAAAAAAAAATACTTATTCTTACTTTTTTCCTTCTCCCTAAAATCTACCCACCTCAAGTCCCAAATTGACCATGGAGCTTTTTCTAACAACAAACCATATCAAATTTTTCTTCTCTCACGATCACTACGCCACTTCTCTGCATTGATCATACAAAATAGTTAACTGCTGGATATACATGTGTTTGTACGCCCAACTAAGCACCTTGCAACATCAAATAAAATAACCATGCATAAACCAAGACACCCTCCCACCATAAAAAAAATATATCCTTTGTTAAGTATACTTTTATCCTGGGTGAAAAGTGCTGTTAGTATTTGTTGTTTCCTCTATAAACTCATAGCAGCTAGGATAGTAGAAGGGCCTATTTTGAAAAAACACGTGGACTGACTTATTTCTCTTAGCATAATACTCTCCTGCTCCACTCATGTTGTTGCAAATGGCAAGATTTCATGTCTTTTTATGGCTGAATAATATTTCATTATATATATACATATATATGTGTGTGTGTGTGTGTGTGTGTCACATTTTCTTTATCCATTCATCAATCGATGGACACTTCAACTCTTTACATAATTTCGCTATTGTTAATAATTTTGCTATAAACATCAGTCAGAGAAAGACAAATACCATGTGATATCACTCATATGGGGAATTTAAGAAACAAAACAAATGAGCAAAGGAAAAAAAAGGAGAGAGAGAGAGAGAGGCAAATCAAGAAACAGACTCTAACTATGGAGAACAAACTGATGGTCACCAGAAAGGAGGTGGGTGGGGTGATGGGTTAAATAGGTGATGGGGATTAAGGAGTGCACTTGTGATGAGCACTGGGGGATGTATGGAAATGTTAAATTACTACATTGTACACCTGAAACTAATATTACACTGCATGTTAAGTGGAATTTTAATAAATTTTTTAATGGTGGATTTGAACATTAGAAATTTCTTATGTTCCCAATTTTGAACACATTTGGTCCTAGAAACTGTGTTAGATATGACTTGATGTGTTCCTGGATACCCCACAAAGTTTCTTGTGTTCCCCAAAACAGTTTCAGTTATATCTAAACCACCATTTTAACAATGTCCTCTCTAGGAAAATAAAATTCGTACTCCACTAGAGATTTCAAAATGCATTTCCTCATCATAGTAGTGAAGAAAGGTGGAAAGAGGGATTTCATTAGGTGAAAAAGAATCTAGTAATTTACTCATTGTCTACATTTGCCCAGAAAGATTGTCAATACTCCTTCAGCAAACATTATTGTACACCTGCTAAGGGCCAGATTCTATTCTCCACTTTAGAGATACACAGATAATTAAGACATGATACTTCCCCTCAAGGGTATGCAAGAAAAACCATTCTCATTGAGAATGCTCTGTTCTGCCTTCACTTTAACCTAGGAAGTTAAAGCCACCCCCAAGAGATTCCTTTACATTGGTTGCAGTCTTTTCTCATCAATATTTCTGGTAGTACTTGTCACACAGCAGGCAGTGTACATTTCTTGATCAATTGAATAGATTGCAGATAAATCAAGACTATTCAGATATTATTAGTTTAATTAGAAAACTCCATCTGGTTAAACAAAAATACAAACAGCAGAGATTCCTCTTCCTGGCCCACCTAAAGAATATTTATGACATAATTTAAATTGACCTTGATTCCCTCTCTTGGTATAATTTTCATCTTCAGATTTACCCCATATTCAAGGTTTTTCTGTTCTACCAGTCAACCTCAGTTCTTAAGACTTAGAGCCTCAGGGCACCTGTGTGTCTCAGTCTGTTAAGCTTCCAAGTTCGGGGCAAGCATGGTTCATGAGTCCAAGCCCCATATCTGGGCTGCGTGATGACATCTCAGAGCCTGGAGACTACTTCAGAGTCTGTGTCTCCCCCACTCTTGCTCTTTCTCTCTCTCTCAAAAATAAACATTTATAAAAAGAGAGAGAGAGCCTCTTCCTCTTGAACTTTTTTGGTGATTCCCAGCATATTACTCATTCCATTCTGCTAGCTAATTTGGCATGGCAGCACACTCACAGAAAAACAGAACAAGCAAGAAAAGGGATGGTCCCCCTGATGTACCTGCTAGGTCTGGAGATTTGGTCAGCAGTGGAGGTTCAGCAAGCCAAGACACTCTCTTCAGGATCATTCAGACCACTTTTCCTGTGACTCAGACAAATCAAGCATCCAAGATGTAGAAAGAAGACAATGTGGGAGAGAGAATCAAGGCAGGTGACTGCTGGAGGTTGTCAATATAGTGCTAATAAAGAATGGGAAGTTAGATTGTCCCTACACCGCTGTGTATCACAGAACCTATACTCCTAGAACCAATGGAAAATACCTGCTAATTTACTTTTTATCCTAACGAATCACATACCTGGCTGAGCTTCTTGATAATGTTGGCTGAAGGCAGTAGTGAAAATGACAATGTTCACCTAGACAAACTTAAAATCAAATCCACAAACTTCTTTTTCAAATTGTCAGTTAATATCTCTCATCTCCAAAAATGTAATAAAAGCATATGATAATAACACAAAGTTAGCATTTGATGTGAAGTTTTATTTTGTTTTTTAAAGTCTTTCTCTGTTTCTTAGGTTTAATTCCCTAAGGAGAACTGTTTTCCATATCATGCCATCACAGACCATGAGATTTTGGTCCATTATATAGAATGAGTGGTCGGGACACAAGAATCCCATTCCTGGATGGACCACAATTACAACTGTGGGCAAATAACCTGAATCTATGTGCCTTTATTTCTAGAAAGTTAAACTACAGATATGATTTTCAAAGGTTGTTCTATGAACCTATAATTCTGACATTACTCGGCCAACCTTACCTTATGTAATACAAGATGGTGATGTCATCTTGTTACACTGGTGTTACACCGGTGGCCACACGTTGTTCCTTGGATCTCTATCATGTTTCCTAATTCTATATGATAAGTAGTTTTCCAAACACAGGAAAGTGTAATCTAATTTAAATGGCCCAAGCGGGCCGACAGAGCAGTATTTATGATTCCACAAGTGTGTATGCATATGCTCTCCCTGATACTGACTGACTATACCACAGACACTGTTCTGTGGTATAGTCAATCTCGGCTGGATCTTCTTCTGAAAAATCTTTCCAAAATTTGATTCTTCTGGAGGAGCTCATTACGTTCATGGATCAGAGAAGAATATCTCACCTGGCTGCCAGGAGACGTTCTCAGAAAGGACATATTACAAGTATTTGAGTGAGTATTCCAATTCAGCTTAGGAGCACTATCCTATCAGAGAGAACACTACAGGGTGACCGTCTCTTTGAATAATATAATACAAGTGAGATTTATTTAATTATAAAAGAGAACCTTCCTTCTCTCTAAGCTGATTCTTAGGTCTTTCACTAGTATCATTGACAGTGGAAAATAGAAGAAGCTACGTTAGGCAATACCTCTTGGTTATGTTACAGTCCGACTCATTGCTAACATGAAGGCGGGGATAGAGAATAGTTGGCAATAGAGAAAAAGACTCAGAGATGAGAAGGATTGATATCACATTGCTCTGGAATCCCTTTTATGCTCACTGGGAAAATAGAGTTCAGATCCCTAATGAGACACCAAACTGGTACTGTAGCAAAGGTGACTTTACCTAGACTATTGTCCGTAATGTACATCATAATTCTCTATGAAGAGGTTCTCCTGTTTCATATGGGAGGGGATCTGGGACTCAGAGAAGTTACCAGGCAAACCCCAGTTGGTGAGGAGGGGTAAGGGACTGCACTGCAGATTCTCTAGTTCCCATTTCTACTTTCTACACTCTTCACGTTTAACCTATGCTCTCGACTCTCCCCATCGTTTGTGCCCAGGTCTGGGACAAACCCATGGAACAATAAGTTTTCCATATGTAGAAACCAATTCAAAAAATAGAAAAAGAGAAAGAGAGAGAGAGAGAGAGAAAGAAATGAATTCAAAACCTTCATTGTTTTTCTCTGTCCCAAAACTGAAGACACAGGATTTAAGTTGCATATATTTTTCAAATAGTATAGGTAGCCAAAGAGTAGTAAAGTAAATAGAACTATGAATTAGAGTCAAAAATCATACTTTGATTTATGTGTAATAGCACTAACATTCCTGCCATGGATGTCTGAGATGCTGTGGCTTCAGAAGTTCTTTATTTCCCAAGCACTCTATTGGGCACACAGAAGAGTTCAATTGCAACTTGATCAGTAATTACATTCAGTTGTGACTACCTCAAAACATGCTGTGTCTAACTTCAGTAAATGCAAATGCTTTGTTTTAGAAAAGAAAAAAATTAAGAAGAAAACACGCCTAGGTTGACAGCAGTTTTTGCATACCCTTGCATTCGATATTAAAAACGTCCCTGCTTTATTCATCATGGGTCCCCCATGTACTCCCATGTAATGGGAGGAGGCCGTTCAGACGGGATTTCCCAATTCGTCTTTAATGAGAGGCTTCTCCTAGCTACCTCCTGCTGAATCCTGCATTTACATCTGTCCAACTCTGATAACAAAAGAACAAAAGAACAAACCCCTGGTCTACTGAAGGTTTCATCAGGGATATCACCAAGTCATCAAGTCAAACCAGAATACCAGAAAAAGAGAAACAAGATGGGGGATGGGAACGACAAAATAATATCTTTATTTTTAATTATATTTCCATGATTGAGCAAACCTCATTTTAAGTGGCTCCTATCCCTTAGGAAGAAGTTGATAGTCAAACCATTCCAGCTTACTAATAAGCAAGAAATCAGCCCATCTGCCCCTTATTCTGCAACAGTCTCCAGGGCATTCTCTCCCCTTAAATAAATAAATCCAAGGCAAGATGAATGTACTGTTCAGAGAAAGACAAATATCGCCAAGAAAGATGAAATAAAGAAAAATATTGAACTAAAAAAATAAATCAATTATAAAATTAGAATTTTTTCTAATGTATCTCTACAGAAGCCTCAACATTAATAATGTTGCCTAACTCTTCTTTTTGTTTATTTTAATTAAAATTTACAATTTATTTCAAAGACGTTTTGGCAAACTTCAAATTACAGTCACAGAATTGGCAGATAAGACAATTCAAGTCATCTGCTAAGTATTTTTCAAGCAATATCTCAAATCTTAGGGAAAAACAACCATTCATTATCTTAGTGAAGCTTTCCAGGAGAGTAATTTCACTAGTCCCTTTGTCTTTCTAATATTTATTACTCACATAGGCACCAAAAATATCTTTTTGCTTTCACTGAACCCGTTTTCCGTTCATCTCAGTATAAAAAGGAAAGGACCAACCTCCCGCTCACCCAAAAACAAAACAAAACAAAATCTCTTCCTGTACTTAAAATTGTCTCCATGATTAATTCTTAACTTACTTTTTTCTTTTTCTTTTTTTTTTTAAATTTTCTGGCTAGAAATATCCTAATTTCTTAAACCTGTACTCGTGGGTGACCTCCTTTTTCTTTCTTTTCTACCATATGGATTGCATTTTTTAAAGTTTTGTTGATTTACTTTCTTTTATTTTTTTGAGAGAGAGAGAGGGCGCAAGTGAGCAAGGGGCAGAGAGAGAGATGTGGGGCTCACCTGGGGCTCGTGCTCCTCGGAACCGGGGCTTGAGTTCACCAGATGTGGGACTGGCACTCACAAACTGTGAGATCACAACCCGAGTAGAAATCAAATGCTTAACGACTGAGCCATCCAGGCGCCCTGGAGGATATTTTAATCGCTCTTGAGTTTTACCTTTTAGTTCTTAAAGCACCCTGGCAATTCACAAACATGGAATTAGTAAAAACCACAGTCAGTATGGTGCAGACATTTTTAAACAATTGCAACATACTGCTGACTCATATTCAGCTCTTTTCCAGATTTCTTTCCTGGTCTTTCCTTTCATTTCTTATGCTGAGTCCAAGCCTGTATTTGTATTATAAAGGGCACCATACTTCTCCATATACGATTTTTACTCTGTTTGCAAAACTATTTGAATTTTTATTTCTATCCTTTGGGGTTTCACCTAATTTAAACATTAATACAAATCTGACAGACATATTCTGGATTCTTGTTTCCAGGTCATCTGTAAAGATATTAAATCAGGTGACCTCAAACCCTGTCCCATTAGTTGATATCTCAGAAGAAGGGACTGAACTATGGAGAACTGCATAGGTTCTTGCGTGAGGCTCCCTTCTCTTCTCAACATGTCAGCCAGGCTAGAGATGACCACTGTGTTTAGAAAACTATCAAGTGAGTCAAATATAAGACTCTCATTCTCCAGATAGCTGATCCCTCCCCTTATAAGTTATCTATTTATTTTTTTACTGTGTTATGAAGAAGGTACTCTCTTCCAGTTTTTAGTTCTACAGCTGAAACACATCCTTCTTTTTCAAAATCACTCATCTATACGCCATCATTCTGCTGCCTTTTGATAGTTATAATTCACATAGTACACTAGATATTATTTTTTTTCATTTTAGAGAGTACTCACCTGAGCCAAAATCAAGAGTCCACCGCTCAACCGACTGAGCCACCGAGGTGCCCCTAGATATTATTTTTTAATATATATATTTTATCCTAGATAATAAATATCATTATTTACTTTCATTAAAATAGCATACCTCAGTAGCAGACAAACCAAAAAGTAAACCAGATTTTACATTTCAATTTCAAATAGAACAATGAGAAATCATGTAAAATTGTGTGAATATTAATCAAGTGATAAGATACACATGCTGTATTATTTCTCTTACTTATAACTTAAGAATAAGCCGACAGGTGTCCCCATAACTCTACCTCCTTAATTTACCACAGAATTTTGAAAAAAGGTATTTGAGCTGTCAAGAAAAGTTTGTCAAGGCACCTGGGTAGCTCAGTCAGTTAAGCAACCGACTCTTGATTTGGGATCAAGTCACGATCTCATGATTTGTGAGTTCTAGCCCTGTGTTGGGCTCCATGCTGACAGCACAGAGTCTGCTTGGGATTCTCTCTCTCTCTCTCTCTCTCTCTCTCTCTCTCTCTCTCTCTGCTTCTCCTCTGCTCATACTGTTGAATGTTCTCTCTCTCTCAAAATAAATAAATAAACACACACACGTATATATATATATATATATATATATGTATGTATGTATTTTTTAAGATAAGCTTATCATCCTGCGGCGTGGAGGTACAGAGAAACCACAGGCAAGAATGAGGAGAGATGGACAGGTCAGGCTCTACTTGTGGGTGTGTAATTCTGAGCAGATCACTCCAACTCATTGGACCCCAGACCAACCGATCACTATGGTTCTTGTAAGCGCCACGTGTCCATTTTATTTTAGAGAAACTTCTACCATGTTCATTTGCAGTATCTTTTCAAACATACCCAAATCCCCGCGTATCCTAAAACCCCTTGCTTTAGAGTAATTCTGCTTTCCTAAAATATTATTTTTCTAGGAAAACTGACAAGTAATATGTAATCTACTCTTATCTATATGTTAAAATTGCCTGGAGTCTTTCCAATTATTCTGAATCCAGGTTTTTATTTTAATCTTCTAAATTCACACGACTGTGTTGATATCAAATAGGATCAAGCAGCAGAAACCGAGTTGCACTAACAGAACACATAGCAACATGTCGTTCCAAGATATTAATGTATATTACTAGCCACTATTTGTGTTACTGACTACTTCAATCCCCTATCCGAGGAGACTATGCATATTTGGTTCATATACAGCATATTCTGATGGGAGTTGATGGCCTTTGAGGTACCCTGCACCCTTTGAGTTAGCAAATTGTTCTTCTCCATCATGGAAACAACACATGTTTTCCTTTGCCCTGAATAGAATGTAGGCACACACTATAAGCATCCTTCTCATTTATTCTAGGTTTCTTATTTTGAAACCTGCTGCCAAGCAAACATCACATTGGCAGCACAAGGTTAAACTCTGAATTAAGCCCCCAAATAAAAACCTGACAAAAGGTCCCCTTACATTTGGGTTGCTGTAAAATAAATCTCCAACTTTCCTTCAGGACTCCAAACATAATTATTTCTCCTCTGTTCTATCTCACCCTTTGTACATGTCTCTATTCCAGTTCTGATGCACTGCCTCACGATTGTTTGCTAATGGATTGATGCTAAGTTACTTCCTGCCTACATAATAAACGCCAGGAAGACATTTGCGTTTAGTAACTCCCAGCGCCTAATCCAGTGCGTGGCACATTAATAGGTGCTTAACATATCTGATGAAAGAGAATTCACAGATGTTCTCTCCGTTTTTGTGACTTGCTATGGCCTGACTTACGTCTCGGACAGTATCACTGGCCTTTCCCTCTGTTCACAGATATACCTTTGTTTGGGTCCCCCTTAGCCTCCTTTGGGTCTTATTTCAAAGGTGCCTTCCTAAAAAAGCTCTGTCCCATTAGCTTGTCCACTCTGTGCTCTCATTGTACTTGGCTCTCCCAGCTGTGGCACATGTGACTCCACTGCAATCTCTTAATTGGCCACATCCCTGGCTAAACACAAGTAAACATGTGCAAACTGTTTACCATCGACACTCGGGCATAATCCACAGAAGGCCCCAAATAAGTGTTTTTAGGATGGATGAATGTCAGTCGCCTATTTTAATAGCTTTACCAGAGCAGAAGAAATACACTTGGAATTTGAAATAAATAAATGGAGAAGCTAGAGGAACGCATATACCATCATCATTTTGTTATTTATAACATCAACAAAACCGTGCCACCACATTACAGGACAACACGATAGTGTATTGTAAACAAAGAAATCAACCATTTCACCCAAAGCCACCATTTCTAAATAAATCCACTAGTCTCCCTACAGTTTATGAGCTATATTTCTGGTTTTTAAGGGAATTACAACAAAAAGAAAGACTCCCATTTCTACGTATCTCCTATATACCTTCCCAATAGAAGATTTATGTTTAATTTTTATGAAACAACAGGCTAACAGGAATTTTTAAATTCTCGAAAAGGGTACCATACCATTCAAAAGAGATAAAAGAAAATGGCTTTAAGGCTCCTGGGGACATGAGCTCTTCCTTAGCTCTTGGCAATTTGATACGATGCTAGAGTCCTGGGGATTTGAGCATGTGGTTCAGCTTAGGTAATGGTAGCCCCAGGAAGGGGACCGACATAGTTCAGTAGGAGGGTTGCCTGTAAACAGGTAGAGATCAGGTTCTGCACGGTCAGCACAAATAGTTGGCTCAGGTTGGCTCCACAGTCGCATTATTTGAAGTACAATCCACCTTTAAGGAACGAAGACTATGAGTCTGGAGACATTATTACATGCTAGAGTGATTTCACACACAGGAGGGGTATTATTAACTCCTGCAACCTGTAAGTTAGTGAGGGTACTGAACTTCTGAATACATACTGAATATACTGAAATCATGATTCGAAATTCTATTAATCATTCCACCCAGAAGTTACCACGAAATATTGTTTCAACTATTCAAGCCATAGAGGACTTCGCGTTTGTCACCAGACATGCAAGTCAAAAGAAGTCACTTACTCTCCAAGATACCAACGACAATGAAGACAGCGTATCACCATCCAGCTTCAGGCAAACACAGCTGCTCCCCATTTTCAACGCACTGTCTTCTCTGAAACTGGTGGACTCCTCCACTCTCATCCCGGTCCCTTTTCCCTTTGTATCCAAGCTCTTGGAAAAGTGGCATGCCTCTGAAGCTTCCGGTTTCTCACCTCTAACTCCATTAACCTTCTCCAATCTGGCTTCCATCCCAACTACTGCAAAGGGCCACCCTTTCCAAGGTTTCCAATAACCTCCTCTCAGCTAAATCAAACTGCTTCTATCCTGGACTAATCATTTTATTTCGTCCCTCTGAAAAGGCAGTCAGCATGGTCCACCATCATGAATAACTTCCTTCTCTTTGACTCTGCTCTTCCAGACACTGTCCTGTGCTTCCCAACATGATCCCACCCTCTCCAGTCATTTGTGTCATTTTTCTTTGCATCCGATTAGGTCTTTTTAAACCAGATTTGACTATACTTCACAGCTTCGCATTTGGGCCTTTACCTATAAATGGCTGCTCTCAGGATAATCAATGCTCTCTGTCCACTGAAAATACCTCAGTTGGTCAAATTTCTCTATAAAAATTCAATCCAATGAAAGTTTTGATAAAAATATTTCTGATTATCAGTTGTTAATCCACAGCAGCTGTTAAAGTAGACACTTCCTGCCCCCAAGGACCTTAGAATAGAGCCCTCTGGCACAAGAAGAAATCTTAGAGATAGTCTAGTCTTTAGGACATAGATCACAGCTGTAATTGGGCTGGAGATGGCTTCATGGTGTAGCCTCATTGTGTTTAGTTTGGCCCCTGAAGTTTTTTGTTTTTGTTAGAACTCACTTTAAAATGTCAGGAGGCTCGGGGGCACCTGGGTGGCTTAGTCAGCTAAACATCTGACTCTTGCTTTCGGCTCAGGTCATGATCTCGTGGCTTGTGGACATGGCCTCACGGTTTGTGAGCTCGAGCCCCGCATTGGACTCTTTGCTGACAGAAGCACAACCTGCTTGGGATTCTCTCTCTCCGTCTCTCTCTCTCCCTCCCCTGCCTCTCTCAAAATAAATAAATAAATAAACATTAAAAACAAAAGTCAGGAGTTTTGGTATCAAAATCCTGATTTCTTACTTCTGAAAACTCAGATCTGGCAACAAGGGGCTCATATCTCTACATGGAAACACAAGTAGAGCTAAATTGTAGCAGTTTATTATAGAGAGAGCTTTGCTTTCCACATCTCAGGTCCCAAGTGTCAGTTGCCATATATCACAGCACTTGTGTTTGTGGGTGTTGTTTTTCCTTAAGAAATTTATCTCATATTCTGTGTCTATCAATGTCAAAGTGCAAAATGACCAAGAAACCAAGCAATTCTTCTTATGCCCATCCAGCTTCATGCATTTACTTACTCTGTCTGCTCTTATTTTAATTTATATCCCTGGTCTCCTTATAAGTTAGGAAATGAACACACATAGAGATGAGATCGTCTATATAACCTTACCTATGTATAATTTCTCACTATTTAAAATTACGTAGCTCCTAGTTATACCACCATACAGCCACATCTCACAAACACTTGCTTTCCACAAAATAATTCCCTCCCCCCATCCCTTAGCAATTTGCATTTACACATTTCACATAGAAAAAGAAAGAGGTACTCATTAACGATTCACAAGAACCCCCCCCAAAAAAAACACACAAAGCTAACTACAACTGCATAAGGAGATAGCTTTATTCATTTTGAAGAAATGTAGGTATGATCCAAGAGAAGCCTTAGAAAATGCCACAGAGATTAATTTTTAGCTATGTTTTGAATAGAAGAAACATTATATACCAGGAGTTTGGAGACTATCCATAAAGGAACAAAAAAAGAAAGAGAGAGAGAGAAAGAGAGAGAGAGAGAGAAATTTACATTTGTTTGGACAAAGTGAAGAATACAACTGGAAATGGTCCTATCAGGAAATAAATATGTGAGGTGGGGGTGGCAAGAATGAAGGAAAGTACATAAGAATAGCCAGGGAGACTCCCAATACCCACATATTTACCTCCTTGCTGTCACAAGTCTTAGACCATGGGAAGGGTCAGGGATGGGGGAGTTCGTGGGGCCAATCTCTTTATACACGCTGTCTTGTTTTTTAAAAAATGCAGTGTGATTAGAGTGGCATCTAAGGATTGATCCTGGCTGTTATTTTTAGGATAAAATTGGGAAGAAGGCAGAAAAGACCAAAAGAAAACAATTAGAACAGAAAGGAATAACGAGGGGTACTTTGTACAAGGATTACAAATGTCAGAGTTAGGGGGAAAAAAGATAATGACTTTCAGAATTTTAGTTTCTGGATAATTAATGAGAGACTATTCCAAGAGTATCAATCGTATGCTATAGAAACCAAGAGGTACAAAATAACATGAAATACAGTTTCTAAAAATTAATACAATTCGATTAACTATAAATGTAAAGATAAGGGGCGTATAGGAAATCTCTGTACCTTACTCTTAATTTTGATGTGAACCTAAAATGATTTTTAAAAAAGTCTTTTTTTTGTTGTTAAAAAAAACAGTTTCTTTTAGTTTAAAACTTAAAAGAAAATATATGGAAAAGATGAAGTTTTAGTATGTTTAATAACACATTCTTCACACATTTTACTGCAACCCCAGGGCCTGAAATTTTGCAGCTAACAAATATTTAGAACCAATAACCTAAATTATACTATTTTCTAGCCTCAAACAATAATTTGGACACGGTATTTATTTTATGCTCTTTGTAAGGCTGGGAAGCAAAGGTGTATTGAAATTTGCATATTGTCCTTGGAGTCTTTAAGATAAAGGCTCTACAATCCTTACAAAGGCACAGGAGGAATGGGTTTGTCCTGGAGTGCTTCACAATTATCATGCTGGCCACAGGCACTGTGACTATTGCTATAGTTACACAACTCTGGCAGGGACGGTTAGGAGTATCCCCTTGAGTGTCTTGAATTTGTGTGTGTGTGTTTCATTTGTTTTTTTTCATTTCATTTTGTAGATCAAGGAAAATTTTTGCAGCATTTTAAAAGTGCTTTTTGTGATCTGAATTCACTCCATTTTTTGGTCCTCATTTATGGACTGACTCACTCCTGTTTTCCTTTCCCACCCATACTCCAAACTAGTTTGAGTATTAGACACCCCTGGAACTGTGTACGTGTTTGTAAAAATCATTCTTAACATGCATTACTTCTATAGGAATTTAAGTAATAAAAGGAGAAATCTTCGCTTTTGCTGTCAATTCATTGTACCGAGGATGCTAAGCTCTTGAAATTCAGCAGCACTGCTCCCGTCAGGTTGGAAAAAGGTAATGAGGCAAATTTGGCTAACTTCTCAGGACTTATTATTGCATCATCCAGTCAATGAAAGGTGATATGAAGTTTCTGCTAAAAATAGGCCATGGTACTTATGACACCAAAGCCGCTCCCTTAACTCCCTCAAGGTTAAATGAATTCGTGACAGAAGCAGTAGCAATTATGTTTTGGGTTTTAAAATTTTTATCATGTTTAGCTCTAATGGATGCAATACACCCTAAAATGCTACATACAGTCAGTGCCTACTCACTGGCAATGGTCAAGAGCCTGTAAGATGTGGCCAGGGTTCCAGGCCTACTAAGTACTAGGTACCTCTCTGAACCGTTCTATGCCACTGTGAAGAGTGAAGGGTTTGTACCAAAGTCCCTTCCAGTTGGACAATGCCATTATCTTAGAGCTGAATATCAAATACAATATAGATGAGAGATATGCAATTTAAGGTAGAGGAACTAGAATAGAATTTAACAGAAATCATGCATTCCCTCTTAAGCCTGTTTGCAATCTGGTAAAACATACACTTCATAATTCATGGGAACAATGATGCTGAATTTGCCATAAAATAATGATGTATAGATTTATGTGTGTTATCATATACATATGACCTGCAACATTGTACGCACAGACTGATAATCTGTTTTCCCTTCCCATGGGGGAAAAATACACACAAACATATACTTAAGCACACACAATTCTTTGTAGAAGCAAACTGGCCAGATCCCTGACCAGCAAAGAATCCCAAAGTTTTTCTCTATTACCATAAAATTACCTAAACAGGAGAAATGATTAAAAGTTCAAAAGACTTAGGAAAAAAGGGGAAATAGGAAAGAACAAGAAAGCTATCCAAGGACTGTTGACTTCAGAGTGGGAAGCTTCGTGTTATGTTAATATTTTAAAGCACGGTTAATTCTTAAAACAGTTTTATCTAAGTGACTTTTCTTTCCTTTTAGATTCCAAGCTCCTCAAAAGCTGTGATTCAGATTACCTAATACGTACTTGTGTGTAACACAGATTTAACAAACACTCACATAGAGAAGTAGAGAGGTTGCCATAAATACGTAATAAAGTATCTCAGCCAATGAAGTACAGCTACGTATATATATTTCAGAAAGTCATCTGCTTATGAAGATGGCAAAGTTATTTTCCAAGATAATGTTGCTTGACATTTAAAAAATCATCAAGAGAGATTAAATGGGATCCAATCCTGTAGGTAAATAAAAAATTTTCAAAGAACTTTAGCTCTCTACTCCTCAGGAACCCAGTCTGGAGTTTTTCCCTGATTCTGTTACAAATATGCTTTCTCAACTCAGGATCAATCACCAGAGGCTCTCTGTGTCATTTCCCCCCATACATTTGGGAAGCTCTTTCGCCACAAAGCTGGTGTGAATGTTATATATTTAAAGTTTATTTAAAAAAAATCACAGGAACGAAACATGAAGCATCACTTGGGGTATCAAGAGTTGCTTAACTGAGAGTCGAATTCACTATTGTCAGAATTAATACAAGGCTTAAAGTTTGTGGGTTCTATGATCTGAAAGTTTTGCAGCTCTAAAAGAAAAGCTGCTTTTAATTGTATGAGATTTCTCCTAAATAAATCTTTTTTATATTACAGACTCCTAAACTTCAGTACATACATTGGAAGAATTCTTACTTAAAGCCACGTTACCTTCAAAGAAACAACAATGGTAAATGAGAGGACATATTGGATTCGATCCCTGGAATAAATGGTCATTTTGGCTGACTTGGTCTCATCTGGGTCATTAGAGAATCATGAAGCTGTGAAACAAAATCCCAAGTGTTTTCAGTGCTAGTTTTGAGTCAGGTGAGGCTGAATCATATGGGTGACTAATGATGACTGGACTAGGAAAAAAATTTGAAGGAACTGCATTATTTGAACTTCATATCACAAGAGGAGAAAGAAATTTCTGATAGCCCACACTGCCTTCATTTGAGAAATCAAAAAACTTGCCAAGGAGCTATTGAAATTCAGTGATGCGTCTACATCTGGTAGATGGTGGAGTGATGTGCTTTCTCTATGAAGATTTGCCTCCGGAGGTGAATTCACATTGTCTTCTGTATTAGAAAATGTCGTTTTCAGGAACAAGAGTCAGGAAATCGAATAGACCTCTGTCTGATTCTAAATTATATCACAACGGTCTCTTCCTCTCTTCGGTAATAATTATTATTTCTTACCTAGTGCTTTATTGTTTACAAAGGTTATTCATATTATTTCATTTGATCTTCTCAAGAGCTCAAAGAGATGGGTAGGCCCATACTAGCAGCATAGGGAAGCATTCGAAAATCCAAACACTTGCTTCTTTCCTCTCTCTAGAATTCTTCTTCAATTCTTTCAGGTCTTTACCCTCAAAATGCCACCTTTTGCCATGAAATCCTCCCTGGTGACTGTACTAAAATTACAAATCATTCCACGTGTTTCATGCTTTCTCTTTCTTTTTTTCTTCTTTGCACTTATCACTACAATATATGCTCTATTTTCTTTTTAAAACATTTTGTTCATTCGCTTCCCCTATTAGAACATAGGCCTATAAGAGCTCTTGCTATTGCCCTCTTTGTCTACAATTTTCATGGCTACGTCTCCAGCTTCAAGAAAAAGTGTCTGGCACATAGTAGGTGCCCAGTAAGTACTCTTGAAATGAATGGAATCAGATTTCTCTCTTGTCCCTTTGTCTGTATAATGTTGTTAATAGTTCCTATCACTTAAGGTTGTTAGGAGGATTAAATCAACTAAGACATCCAAAGCACTTAGCACAGTACCTAGCATGTAATAAGCACAGAATCAATATAAGCTATCATTACCTTCATTTTTCAGATATGTAAATTGAGATTTAGAGAAGTTAAATGGCTTTTCTAAATCATACAGAAAGTATTTAGTAGTGTCTGACAGGTATCTCCTTGATTTTCATTCCAGTATGTTTTTAAACGATCTTTCAAAACCATAAATGTTACTCTACAATGAACCTATTGAAAAATGCTTTGAAATAAAATGAAAAATAGCTACCATTTATTCAGTGCTTACCATGAGCCAGACATTTTGCTTTACATTATATTTTCTGTTAATACTCATTAAGGACCCTCCAAGATTGATTCTACTATTATCCTTGCGCTATGGATAATTTTTTTTTTTTATTTTAAAAATTGAGGCATAGAAATGTTAAGCAACTTGACCAAGTTCCCAGAGCCAAGAAGAAGAAGAGCTGGGATCTGCTCTAAGAAGAGCTGGGATCAGCCCTAGAGCCCTTGCGGGTCACACTACAGCCACGCCCAAGCTTGCCTCCATTTGGCACTGCTCTCCACCCTCTGGCTGCAGAGGGTTTACAGGTGTTCACCCTAGGGAGACTCTAGAGGGGTCTGGTTGGTTCTGAGTGGTTCATGAGAGAACTGAATAGTCTATGTGACCAGAAGCCCCTGAAACATCTCACACTCAGAATCAAGCGGAATACTGGGAGTGTGCAAAGGCAAGAAGCGTTGTGCTCCAAAAGGACAGGGCCCTCTGACTTCTCTCTTTGTGTATAAAAGCTTCTATTCATTGGGACTTAAGAGAAAAAAATAATCCCTTTACTCGCTGTGCTCTGAAGAGTTTTACATCATTGCTTCTCACATTCCAATAATTCAGCAGAAACAGCTGTTCTTCTGTCCTGGGCAAGAAGCCATGAACTGCATTCCAAAGAACATGTTCCGTGCCATTATTATTTATTAATTAATGCTAGAGCTCCTGCCTTATAATAAATGAGTATCTGCTGAAAAAAGTAAAAAGAAAGAAAAAAATCATTTATTATTTCTATTTCTCTAACCCAAAGCAACGCCCTGAATTTATACGCCTATCCTCTAAATGAACTGCTACACTATTCTCTCCATTTTTCAAATAAACTCATTAAGAATCCCACTTTGTCTTTTGGTAGAATACAGACCAGAAATATTTTATCATGAAAGCTATTTCATAAGCAGAAGTGAAGAACTTCTTTGGCTCAGGGGGTCAAAAAATATAAGCAAAAAAATCCAAGACAGTGAAAATGGGATATGTCTTGCATATAAATTTTTTAGCTGATAAATACTTAAAATAGAAAAATTCTGCACAGCTGGTATCAATCTAATGACTGAAAAACCATTGACATAGGTCTTCTGAATCACAGCAAGACCACTGTATCTTTTTTTTTTAATCTTTATTTTTTTTTTTTTGAGAGACAGAGTGTGAACGGGGTTGGAACAGAGAGAGAGGGAGACACAGAATCTGAAGCAGGCTCCAGGCTCTGGGCTGACAGCACAGAGCCCGACGCAGGGCTCGAACTCACAAACCGTGAGATCATGACCTGAGCTGAAGTTGGCCGCTTATCCAATTGAGTTGCTCACGTGCCCCAAGTCAATATGTCTTTAATGCAATAAGCGTCATCCAATCTTTTAAGTTTGCTCCATTATCTATACAGTTGCAATACATTTATTAGATGATAGGGAATGCCTCCTTCGTGTACACTTAGTTTAGAAATAAAATTCACAACATAAATACATTCCGTCACATTTAGGAAAGCGTACACAATTTTTCTGGATTTTTATGATCATAAAAGAATACCTTGGTTATTTCAGATGTTAGCCTAGTGAAATAACTCTGATAGAAAACAGAAAAGTGGGGGCTTTCTCCTTAAAACATAATGGTCCAAAACAACATTCTCAGAAGTACTGAATTTTGTTGAATTCCATTATAATTTCCTCGTGTACAACAGTATTTAGGGTTAAAATGATTGTGAATCTGTGTTCATAAACAACATACCTCTTAATTTCTTTTTAACACCAAATCCATTCTTTCAAACAATTTAAACACTAGCAAGAACAAAAATAGCTGTATTTATTCAATTGTTAAATATAAGTACATTTTTTTTCTGGAATATTTTGTGTGTGTTTTGTTTCACCTGATTTATTTCTGTCCACAAAATTAAAGGCTATACATGAACAAATAAAAACATTTAACTGAAAGTATTTTGCTTGGAAGAACTTTTATAAATCTAGGGCAGATTTTAGATACAAAAAGTGTGTTCGCAACTTTATTTACAAGTGTGCTTAAAGTAACACGTTCTCTGTGTATCTATTTCACACTATATGTGTAGTGACAGAACTGATGAGAACTTTTAACTAGATATTAACGAGAAATACAAAATACTTTTTTTTAAGTGTTTGTTTATTTTTGAGAGAGAGCGAGCGAGCTAGGGAGGGCAGAGAGAGGGAGACAGAGGATCCAAAGCGGGTTCCATGATAACAGCAGAGAGCATGAAGACCACGAAGTTGGATGCTTAACCTACTGAGCCACCCAGGTGCCCCAGTACAAAATACTTTTGACAGGGATAGATTACAGTTAAAAAAACAAAACTATATACACAAACAAAAAATCCTACCAGCAGATCATTAACTAGTTTTTTTGTAATCTATAGATCTATAAGTATGTATATCTTTAAATGTAAGTATCTTTAATTGCTAATTTAAATTAAAAGCTTTGAAATCCTATCATAAGCACTCAAGAATAAGAAGGTGACATTGTTCCCCTAAACTAGTTAATTTGGGGAGATGTCCAATAGTTTGGTAGATTTGGCTTCACCTTGGATTTATGTGTCAATTTAGATGAAAGGAATAATAGATCATCACAGAGAATTATAGAGTTAACACTAGAAACTGATATCCTTGCAAGAATCAGCCACCCACCTCTCCTCATTCACATCCCAAGGAAACAGGGAAACTGAAAACAGTGGTGCCAGCCAAAAATTAGCCCTTCAGGAAGAAAGGGACGGATGCAGCGGCCTGTTGGTGGCTGAAACGAGGCCAGGGACAATCTGGAGAAACATTCCCCAGGCCTCAGGCTCCTGTGAGTCTGTAGAACGACAGGAAAAGAAACTATGTCGATGCTAGAATTGGTATATTCCTTACGGTTTTGCTTCGGTTGGCCTTGGCTATGGCTCTGAAAAAAAAATCATCTCACTTACCACACACAGCACAAGTGGTAAAGAAAGCACTTTAAACCCTATGCCTAAACTAAATTTCTTAACTGAGAAGCTATCAAATAGTACAGAATGATTTGATTTATCTTCCATTCACATAGACTTTTCTCCTAGGAGAATATGAGCAACTCCTATGACATTGACTCTTAACACAACAGTTCCTTAGAGATTTTGCTACCAAAGTTAAAAACCATGGATTTTAATGGTTAAGCTGGTGTTTTGATTGATGGTCAATGACTAAAATCCCTCAAAGTGCGGCCCTTACTCCAAGATAGACTTAATTTCACATTTTCCCCAAGTCGCAACCACTAGCTTTGTAAAATGACTTGCTGTCAAGTTGCCTGTGTTTTATATCATTAATTTCAGCCAGTTGCCTCCAGCTACAGAATACTGGTCTCATCAGTCTGAACAGGCAGACGTGAGACTGACTGACAATGAAAGCACTCTTTAAAAATCTAATGCACTAAACATTTCATCTTGTTATTTTCAACGGAAATATCATCAAGAAGCGCGATAGATTCCCATTGTTTTCACACGTATTACTTTGAACTTTTCTTCTTTTTATCCCGTTAAGTCGACAAAAGAAAGAGTATCTCAGCAGCCCTTTCCTTTTACACCCACCACATCCAATTATTTGGAAAATGAATGTTTTCAACATCTGAGGATCAGGCCTCATGGGTCATTTGACACTGAAATAAAGGTAGAGAGAAAAAGCTTTTCAGAACAATTGGCATGGCTCTCATTGCATCATATACCATTGGCTCAGTGTGTCTAGTTAATAGGAGCTTCCGTACAAACTGAGTGCTGTGGCTAAAATTCACCCTTCACCAGCCAAGGTTTTCTAATCCACTTTCAAGTGCACTTGAAACAATTGGAGCATTAAAGGTCCATATGAAAATCTGCATGTTAATGAGAGATGCAAATCCAAGGTTTGGATGGAACCCAAATAATACGGATTCCTAAAAGATTCACAGTTGTGGCATACTTCATAAGAAAGAGTTCATTAACTAAGTTTTAGAGTCTTCAGAAAATGTATTATAGTTCTCATTTCTGCAACGTTGGTTTTAGCTTTTCTATTCCATGATAGACCAAAGTAGAGACTTCAGTCTTGCCGACTTTTCTCTTTAAAGAAAAATAAATCAAAAACTACTATGCTTACTACTAGGTATTTACCCAAAAGATACAAAAATACTGATTCAAAGGGGCACATGCACCCCAATGTTTATAGCAGCATTGTCTATAATAGTCAAAATTTGGAAACATTCCAGTGTCCATACATCACATCCATGTTGATGTATGGATAAAGGAGATGTGGTATATATACATATATATATATGTATGTATTTATTTATATGTGTATACACACACACACACACACACACACACACACACACACACAATGGAATAGTATTTAGCCCATAAAAAGGAATGAAATCTTACCATTTGCAATGACATGGATGGAGCTAGAGAGTATTATGCTAAGCAAAATAAATCAAAGAAAGACAAATACCATATGGTTTCCCTCATAGGTAGAATTTAAATTTTTTTTTAATGTTTATTTTTGAGAGACATAGAGACAGAGCACGAGCAGGGGAAGGGCAGAGAGAGAGGGAGACACAGAATCTGAAGCAGGCTCCAGGCTCTGAGCCGTCAGCACAGAGCCCGGCGCGGGGCTCGAACTCACAGACTGTGAGATCATGACCTGAGCCGAAGTCGGCCACCCAACCAACTGAGCCACCCAGGTGCCCCAGAATTTAATAAACAAAAGAAAAGAGCAAAGGAGGAAAAAAGGGAGAAAGGCAAACCAAGAAACAGACTCTTAACTGTAGAGAAAAAACTGATGGTTATCACTGGGGAGGTGGGGGGGGGGGAATGGGTGAAATAGGTGAAGGGGATTGAGGAGCAGGTTTGTCGTGATGAGCACAGAGTAATGTATGGAATTGTTGAATCACTATACTGTACACCTGAAACTAATATTACACTGTATGTTAACTAACTGGAATTTAAATAAAAACCTAAAAAAAGAAAAACACTTCTATGCTCATATATACCGCACACTGGGCTTCACCCTTTGTTTTTTTCTATTTTTATTTTCTGCAGAGTTCATATTGTCAAGCACAATGCTGCTCACAAAACAGAAAACTGACCAAATTAGAGTTTTCACATGCCCAAGACATTTCTCAAAAGTGAAATGGGTGCTTAGAAAAATTTAAGCTATATAATATACTCAAGGAATATGAAATAACTTTAATATTTAGCTAAGCAAAATAAGAAGATAAACTTTTGCAAAAGACAATCCAGCAGCATCCATTGAGGTAAAAAATTAGCTACTAAGTCTTTGAGACACTTTTAAACTAAAGATTAAGAGCTGTTAAGGCACCTGGCTGGCTCAGTTGGTAGAGCATTCGACTCCTGATCTCAGGGTTGTGAGTTTAAGCCCCATGCTAGGTCTGGAGATTAGTTAAAAATAAACTCTTAAAAAAAATTAAAGACTGTTTATTTGCTGTAGGTACCCACAAAATTTTCAGACGTTGGGTACCAGATTTCTAAGGGTATACTTGCTTAGAAAAAAAGTGAAGAGAACAGAAGAGGGTGCTAATGGTAATTCTCCTTCACCTGCTGAGAGAGAGTCAGGCTGAGGGTATGCAGACGTGGCCACCAGCCCTCCAAGTTGATGTGAGGTGGGCAATCAGAGACAATCCACACTCTTCTGAGCCTTAGACTCAGCAGAACAGGGAAGAACAGTAGCAAAAGTAGGCCCTTTGAAACTTCCCATCCTCACTACCTTCCCATGATCTCTCCACAACAAGTCTCTCTGGCAGAATGCTGTAGGTCATCACTAAAAACCAGAATCCTTTCTTCGCTGTTACCCTGGACCCATTTTCCTTCTCTATAATTTTCCATTCCTTTGGGTCTTGAAGTCAGCCTTTGTCAAAACCACAAATCCTACGGTGGGGGAGATGCATCACAGCTCTTGCCACAAGAGGTGAAGGGAGGTACCACATCGGTTAATGCCTTTAGTAGAATTTTAGCCATTTGCACGGCCAAGATGACAGCCCATCAAAAAGGTGAGACATGGGGAAGAGCATGCCAGAGCAGGAAGAGACAGTAGGTACTCTGGAAATGAAAAGGGTAGTTTTCAAAAATAATGTGACAATTTTACCATTCCATCAAAACAATTCATTTGGCACACAAACTATGAGTTGCTGAGCGGAAACTTGAACCTCGGTGGGTAAAAAACCTACAAGAGAGTGTAAAGATTCTATGGGCCACACACCAGATGAGGCTTCTATCTAAGGCCTCCTGACCTCTCTCTAATTGCCCTCAATGATAGGAAACCTGTCATCTACCAGGGAATTTGGAATAAAACAAGGCTATGTGAGGGGCACCTAGGTGGCTCAGTTGCTTAAGCATCTGACTTTGACTCGGGTCATTATCTCACAGTTCATGGGTTCAAGCCCCACGTTAGGCTCTGTGCTGACAGCTCAGAGCCTGGAGCCTGCTTCAGATTCTCTCTCTCTCTCTCTCTCTCTCTCTCTCTCTGCCCCTCCCCTGCTCAAGCTGTCTCTCAAAAATGAATAAAAATGTTAAAAAGAATTAAGAACAACAAAAAAAATCTATCTGCGAAGAATTTTCTAGATAATTCTCTTGAATGCTTCTATATCTCTTTTCCCCTGAAAAAGTTTGTGTCTTGCTAACACTGACTTCTAAAGAACATACCATTATCTCCTTATTTGCTCATCTCCCCAAATACACAAAATGCTAATCCTCAACCTTGAGCAAGACTTTTTTGAATTTATGCTGAATTGTCTTCAATCCTCTAGGAAATAAACAAGCAAAAATTCATGAAACAACAAAAAAAATATGATAAACAAAAGAAAATATACACAACTGGGAATTCAAAATCTGTCAGGTTTTCATAGTATTTCTGAATTCCTTTTGTGAAATGACACCCCACCTAACAATAATCATTACACCATGTAGTTAGCACGGAAAACGGAACATGATTCAACGTGATTCAACAATCCACATATTTTTCATTATTCATGAAGTAGAATCAAAAGCAACGAAACTGCAGATAGAAAAGGAAAAAAAAACCTAATAATATTGATATTGTGAACAACCTTATGAACATATTAAATCATAACATTTAGTTCAACAACTAAAAATGCAGTCGACAGCACATAGAGAGCTACAGGTTAGATGTTCTCAAAGTTTGGGCATTAGTTTAAAATTTGAAAGTTTTAAATTTCAACTAGTCACACTAGTAAAAAGTAGTCATTAGCATTTATTTAGGGCTCTGAGCTAAGTCTCTTTTCATCCTATCTTTAAACTTTATCACAACCTTGAAAATTAGGTATTATTATAACTCTCAAAGATAGGGAGAAATTAAGGCTTAAAAGAGGTTAGGGATTTGCCAAAAGTTATGCATTTATTATGTGCCAGAGCTATTTCTAACAATTTCTTTAAAACTGCTCCATAAACAATAGACAAAATGATACATGATCCCCACTTACAAAATGATATCTCCCCAGCCCAATCAATATGAACAGAATATTGGCTCCCAAGTACTAAGTGACTGACATAGCACTAGGCACTTTGCATGCATTTTCTCGTTTATTCTGTACAGTAACTTTAAAAGGATGTCTTAGTCTCTTCAGGTTGCTATAATAAAATACCACAGACCAGTGGCTTATAAGCAACAGAAATTTATTTCTCACAGTTCCGGAGGCTGGGAGTCCAAGGTCAGACTGTCCGAGGGGTCACTGCCAGCGTGGCCTCCTCCAGGCCGCACACCGCTGACTTCTCTTTGTGCCCTCATGTGGCAGAAGAGACAGGGGGAGTCCTCCGGGGTCTCTTTTGTAAGGGCATTAATCCTGTCCATGAGGGGTCCACCCTCATGATCCAGTCACCTCCCAAAGACCTCACCTCCTAATACCAATAGGTTTTTTAACATATGGGATTCAGGTGGGAGGGGAACACATTCAATCTATAACAATAGTTACTATTTCCAACTATCTATCTATCTATCTATCTATCTATCTATCTATCTATCTACCTATCTATCTATCTATCTATTTTTTAGACAGAGCACATGAGCAGGGGAGAGGGGCTGAGGGAGAGAGACATGGGACTGGATCTCAAGATACTGGGATCACGACCTGAGCCAAAATCAAGAGTAAGATGCTTAACCCACCCACCGAGCTACCCAGGTGCCCCTATTATTTCTATGTATAAGAATGAGATAACTGAGATTTGGAGAAGTGGCTTCCCTAAAGGGCACAGATACTAAGGGGCATTGAACCCAGTGTGTCAGCCTGCAAAGCCATGGCCCTAAACCACTTTGGAATATTGCCTTAACCTCTTCAAGTCAGTCCACAAATGAAGAAATAAATTGTCATTTATCAAAACATAAGGTGAGCTAAATGCACGAAGAACAACCAGTTAATACCAATTGGGTAGTTTCATCAGTACTGCTGTGAAGAGAAGGGGTTTTGATATCAGATGACCTCTTTTTTCTTTCCTTGACATAATATATTCCTAGAATTAAAGAAAATCAGATAAAATGAAAATGAAAATTTCTCAGGGCGCCTGGGTGGCTCAGTAGGTCAAGTGTCCAACTTTGGCTTGGGTCATGACCTCCCAGCTTGGGTTATGATCTCCCGGCTCCTGTCATGACCTCCTGGCTTGGTCATGATCTCACAGCTTGTGAGTTTGCACCCCGCATCTGGTTCTCTGCTGTAAGCGTGGAGCCTGCTTGGGATGCTCTTTCCCTCTCTCTAGGCCCCCCCCCCACTCTCTCTCTCTGTCTCACTCGCTCGCTCACTCAAAAATAAGTAAAACATCAAAAATTTTTTAAGAATAAATTAAAAAAAGAAAACAAAAACTTCTCTTGAGAAGTACTTATTCTAATTCCATTTTCATCAGAACTTCCTGATTTGTAACTTGCTTCTCTGAACAGATTTCTACAAAGAAATTGAGAAGTGCTCTGTGGAGATGACTAGTATGTATGTGTATCTGGAAGAGCTGTACCTTCCCTAGTAAATGGTTTAAACGATTTATAAGACACACCCTGTGCATTGACCTATTGTGAACAAACTACTAAAGACAGTCCACCCCCTGGATAAACTAACAAAACCAAAAACATGTTTCTCAACCAGCAAAACCATGGATAAAATCATGGGCTGTGAATCTCCCAGTAGAAACACGTAACTTAAACAGCCACCAGTATTTCTCAAAGCAAAGTACTGTGGTTTTTAAGGAGAGCTCTGCAAGTGAACTCTCGGGTTTAAGTTCTGGTTCTGATATTTCGTAGCCATGCAACCTTGGGAAGCTCTTCAACCTTACTCTGCCTCAGTGTTCTTGTCTACAGAATGGGAATAACAGAAATCTTACAGGGTGGAAGTAATAAGTAATAGAGCCCTTATATGGCATCCTGAAGCTTACATGAGTTAATAATGAAACTTTTATAACAGTGCCCGGCACGTACCTATTTCTCAAAAATTGTTAGTTATTATTATTATCTCTTAGGTCCACAAGCAGTTCAGTCCTTATCGATTAGCCAGCCATCCCATGAAATCCTCAAAGATGTTGTGTTTTATTTTCATTTCTGGGTCTCTGAGACGACAAACAGCAGAGAATACTACTTATAGTTCATGCCTCATTTCGACCACGTGGTCAGCCAAACTAAAACTAGTTTTTCAGACCCCAGTGCTCAACCTGTTAAAAAATATAGTTATTTTAGGGGCGCTTGGTTGGCTTAGTCAGTTAAATGTCCAACTTCAGCTCAATCTCAAGGCTCATGATCTCAAGGCTCATGAGTTCGAGCCCCATGTGGGGCTCTGTGTTGACAGCTCAGAGCCTGGAGTCTACCTTAAATTCTATGTCTCCTTCTCTTTCTTGTCCCTCCCCTGTTTGCGCTCTCTCTCTCTCTCTCTCTCTCTCAAAATAAACAAACATTTTAAAATATGTAGTTATTTTAATTCTTTAAATTGAACCAAATTCTACATTACAAAGTTGAAATGAAACAGTCATACAATGTCTTTCCCTCATTTATAAGTTTAGTGACAAAAACAAGAAAAAAGTGCTGGCTATATGTCCCATTAAGATGGTAGTTAACAAAATCCTTAACCAAATATTTTCAATACCTCTTAGAATAGGACAGAGCAGATATTTAATAAACAAAGAGGCTTTCAACTCTGAGACTAACTCCTAACAATTTCAGTGTTTTGAGTGTACTTATGAAGGAAAAAAAAATGCTCAAAACTACAATAAAGCAAACATGAAGACAATTTTAAAGCAGTTTAAAAATCCGGCGTAAAGTTACCTTTGAAATCGCACACTGCCCAAGAAACACATACATGCTCTAACTCTATTTTTAGCAAATATGGATATACGTGATTTTTACTACAAGATGTTAAAAGTATTTAGCTCTAGGAGATTTGTAACTATCTGCTTTATGCTTTCTAAACTGTCTGCATTGTAGACAAGAAGTATGTAAACTACGATTTAAAAAAAATCTATTTTCATTTTGGAAAAGAGAAATAGGAACACTAATAGAGTTTTTTTGGCATTATCGACGTTCTGGTGTATGACAGAGATGTGAAATGAGATTTTCCTCTCAAATAATCAATGTGCGATCACTGATAATCTGGTTACTTGGTGGGCCCACGGAAGAGTCAGGTGCTAAGGCCCTCGAATTAGGTAGTGTCTGTGAAACAGAAACACTTTTAAAAACAGGCTGTTAGATTATCACCCTGGAACTGTAGATTACATACTCTGAACTCATCATAGAATAGAATGCAGTTCACTGGGGGTATCATTCCTTTCCAAACTATGGGATTCCTGCCTTATGCTAGCCAGGATCACTTTAAAATACCAGTGAGATAAACAGTGTCTTTCACTTATGAATTCCAACTGATTGCAGGGGAACTTTAAAGTCCTAGCAACACTGTTGCTATAGCAATGCAACCTGATTAGATATTCTTAGCAACCAGCCACAACTCACACCCACAGTCCCTTCATTTATTCCAAGAAGAATAACGTTGACGTTCCAATTTTTAAAATATTCAGATCTCAGTGACAGACATCTATGCTTGAGAAGCCTGTGAGATTCAAAGGAACAGCGAGTTAATGATGCACTTGGGTCTTGAACACATCCTGTATGCGTACAATAAACCCATATAAAGGTGTATGGTACAGTGTAAGTAAATAAGAATTTCACTTGGCCCTTGGAGATATACATGTAAATAATGGCAGAATCCTTGAATTTCGCATCGTAGTTGCTAAAGTTTACATGCTTTTCAAACAAACAGTATACTCTTTCATAGTGAATTAGCAGACATGATAAAATTACATTTGCAAGAAACAGCAACAATTTGGCATTTTGATTCTACAGTTTTCATCAGAACTAGCATCACACTTGAAAAACCCCAGGTACTATTGAGAGAGAGTGTATGGTTCATTACGAGGGTGCATAGCAGAATTATGGCCTTGATATCATGCTTATGCCAAAGCCGATGTGAGGAACTGATTGAGTTACTGCTTTGAAGGGAAGGATCTGTCACATTCTGAGCAGAATAAGATTTGAAGACTAAATTCTGGAGTTATCCCCCGGCTGATCTTAATCAAGAAGGTCAGATGCATGATCAGATTCATAAAAGCTCAGAGAAGACAATGACAGCCCAGAAATTCGCAAACATGACCCATGCTTCTATAATTAAATGAAGGTTGCTTTTTCTATAAGCACAGAGCCAAAATCATTCTGTTTTGATATAGAAAATAAATCAAGCACATTCTCCCCCTCCCCTGAGTGGCTACATTTTAGCCAAACTCTCCATATATGTGGTTTCTGTTACAGGTGGAGGAGTGAAAAGGTATTAAGGTGAAACCAACCAGAAGCAAAGCTATGCTTTTTGTTGTCATCGTTGCCTTTAAAAGTTATTAGATTTGATATGGATGTGATGTTATGAAAATAATTACTCTTGACTAAGCTTAGAATTAGGAAGCCTTTTTGAGAGGTCCCCAATTTTGATGTTACTTTAAAATATCAAATCTATATAAAAATCTGCACAAAAATGTCTTTGCGCATCCCTTATATGATGATTCAATGCTTCCTAAGAAAGCATTGTTAGATTATCACCCCGGAACTGTAGATTACATACTCTGAACTCATCATAAAATAGAATGCAGTTCACTGGGGGTATCATTCCTTTCCAAACTATGGTATTCCACGCACAAATACATGGCTAGCAGAATGTTCATTCTATCAGGCTAAAATAATAAGTGGAGACAGTCTAACTATACAAAAACAATGCACTAATTATGATATTTTTTCTTTTTAATTTTTTCTAACGTTTATTCATTTTTGAGAGACAGAGCGTGAACAGGGGAGGGGCAGAGAGAGAGAGAGACAGACAGACAGACAGAAAGACAGAATCTGAAGCAGGCTCCAGGCTCTAAGCTGTCAGCACAGAGCCCAACGCAGGGCTTGAACTCACAGGCCGTTAGACCTGAGCCGGAGTCGGACACTTAGCTGACTGAGCCACCCAGGTGCCCTTATGATGTTTTGTATCATGGAATATTGTTCCACAATCCTCTTACCTATGATCTTGAAACCTAGAAAGTGCAAAAAATCAAGTTTATGTCACAAAAACCCAATCTCGCTAGACCTCATTAGACACCAAAACCTAATTGGAAGGGAAACTAGTCAGAGGCTTTATTTATCTCACAAAGCATGATTATTCTTATGCTTCACTGCAGAAATATCCATGTGTTTGATTACAGGGTGCTGTCCAGACACTGCTGAAAAGGTTACCAAATATGTGTACTTAACCATAATATGTTTCAAGAGTTCAAACAATTCTGACTTCCAAAATATCACCATGAGAGTTGTCTACAAAGAATTGTGGACATGTATATTTAGTGGAAAAGGGTAGGATAAAAATTGTATATACATTGAGTGTCCTCTCTACTTGAAATATTCTCTCCCTGGCTCTTACATGGCTTGTTCCTTCTCATCCTTCAGGTCCGGACTTACCAATCTCCTCCTAGAGTTGGCCCCCGTTGACCATGTCGAAAGAGGACCCCTGCATTTACTCTCCATCTCATGTGCTGTTATCTCCCTCATAGCTCTTACCACGACCAGTGAGGATCCCATCTGTTTCTTCACTTGCATAGCTAGCGACTGTGGCTCCCAGCTAGTGCCAGGAGCGCAGAGACCTTATCTGTCATGTTCACTGAAGCATTCCAGCATCAAGCACAATGCCCGGCACCTAGTCTGTGCTCCGCAGCTACTTGTTGAATGAATAAATGAGTAAACAGACAAGTTTTTGTAAATATATGTGCATTAAAAGATGAAAAAAGACCCAAATTAGCAATTTGGTGGAAGTAGGGGTACTATTTTCCCCTTTGGGGTTTATCTTTAGGTTTGAAATTTTCTATGAGAAACGATGTATTCCTTTTGTAACAGAGGGAACAATTTTTAAATGATCAGTGTATCAGTGATTGAATTCACTCACATTACACCAAATACTTCTCTCAAAGCGCTTACCATTACAAAAAGTACACAATCTTCCTGCTATCAAGAAAGGCTTCAGTCAAGAACACACAGGGCAATTCTTCCAAAATGAGAAAGCAGGTACAATAGAAGTGAAAGATAAAAGTAGTCCCAGGAGAGGTTCCACATTACTTCTTTCACCCTCCACCATGTGTGAATTATGTTATTTGTTCTTCTAATCCCCAAACCAAAGTGCCGTCATATTGTACCACAAGCATAATGGTGTGTATGTGTGTGAATGTGTATACGGACGGGGTGTGTGTGATCTCTCCTAACAATGAAGCCTCAGAAAACATGGAATCTCATAAAACTTTGGGTTCACTTATGAAGGTAAGATGAGAATTAGAAGCATATACCTACTTTATAAAAGTAAAATATTTTTTTCAATAAACAATTAAGCATTTCTAAAAATGATTAATCACAGTAGTTAATGTGGATTACTTTACAAGGGACATATAACGACCAAATGCTAAAAACTCCAAATCTGTTCTTTAAAACACTTTTTATCCTCGGGAGAGGTCGAGACATCCTCTGATGCAACTACAGTTGCATTCAACTACAGTTTCTAGAACCACAGGGTGCTGGGAAACAGAAGAGTATGTTAGTCACATTTACACAAAGCATTCTCAATATGTTTTTCTATCTCTGTTTTCAACCGCCAGACATGTTTTCAGGTGAACTACCTCTAAATTCCTGGTGTACTCTATTTTGTATGTATTGTACCTTTTCCAGATTAAAAATTGGGCCCTTTGCTTTAAATTCAAAGGTACTTCAACAAAAAAACATATCTGGAGAATGAAGAAACATACACTGAACACATAAAATTTAAAATAACACTGAAATTGGGGCACCTGGATGTCTCAGCTGATTAAGCACCAGACTTTGGCTCAGGTCATGATCTCACAGTTGGTGGGTTTGAGCCCCACACCAGGCTCTGTGCTGACAGCTCAAAGCCTGGAACCTGCTTCAGATTCTGTGTGTGTCTCTCTCTCTGCCCCTCCTCTGCTCGCACTCGGTCTCTCTCAAAAATAAATAAACATTTAAAAAAATGTTTTTTAATACCAATGTTTGGGGGGGGTGCCTGGGTGGTTCAGTCAGTTAAATGTCCAACTTCCGCTCAGCTCAAGATCTCATGGTTCTTGAGTTCCAGCTGTGCATCAGGCTCTCTGCTGTCAGCACAGAGTCTGCTTTGGATCTTCTGTTCTCCTCTCTCTCTGCTCCTCCCCCTACTCTCTCTCTCTCTCTCTCTTTCTCTCTCTCTCTATCAAAAATAAATAAACATTAAAAATAATAATAACTGATTCTGGGGCACCTGACCAGCTCAATCCATAGAGCATGTGACTCTTGATCTCAGGGTCATGAGTTTGAGCCCTACACAGGGCATAAAGCTTACCTACAAAACATAAAAATAACTGATGCATATTTAAAATAGTTCCAGACTTTTTGAACACTGTAGTGTTCCGAATACATTTAAAGCAAAGAATACCATGAATTCGCCATCATTTGGAGGAATCCACTTGACACCACATCGATCTCACTTGCTCTTGCTCTAATTCCAGTAGCAGCGGCAAGAGAAAAAACAAACAAGCAAAAACCCCACTAACCAGAACAGTGTACTCCTTTAACTGCATCTCTGCATGTTTGTATTTAAAATCTTTGGCTCAGGCATGGTGGAAGAGCCAGTTCCTGACAGCCCTCCATGTATATTTCTATGAGCAGGTGTGTTGTATTGTCATTGAAAACATGCTGTTTAAGACAAATTGAATTCTTTCTCTGAGGGCCCGTCAGTGGGGCAGCTGAAGATCAGCAGCTGCAAGTTTTTTTGCTTTATTCCCCAGCTTGTCTTTGTTAGCTCTGGTCACTGAGCCCTTTTCCCTAATGAACAGGCTGAGTCTGGGGGGCAGCTGGCCTGGATTGCGTCTATTCACCGCTCAGACATGCAATACAGAATCACAGAGCCGGATTTGCCACCCGCCAGCAAGAATGGTGCTTAATTTAAGTAATGGAGTGTCTGAAATATTAGATAATAAAATCACTCCGTTAATGACACGAAATGGAAAATGACCATTGGATTCAATAATTTTCTCCCTACGTTCTCCAAAAAGCATTTGGATGCATTTATTCCACATTTAAACCCTCAGTAACAAAGGCCTATTTCAGGGACCCCAACTTTGTAACAAGCAGGAATTAAAATGAAATTCTTATAACACCTATTCTATTTTCTTTTCTTTTTTTTTTTTTTAAGTGATTTTCAAAGTTGTAGTCTAAAAGTGGCTTGTCATCAGAGGTCCCAAATATTCTTTCTGGTATGAGAATTAAATTTCCTGTCTAAATACTCCAGTCCTGTGTAAAACTAAAACAACATTTCCGTTGGCATATCAAAACTAAATTCTAAGGCTAGTCTTGCAATCATATGAGGCTCTTCTCTAACTACAAATACAAGACTTCTGTACAATAAACTCCACTCAACTGCCTTGAAAAGGCAGTAAAGTGTAGCACCCAAAACTTTATGCAGTAAGTTCTGCGCAATTGAGAAATCCTGAAATTACAACCTGTATTTATTTCCTTTAAAATTTTAGTTCAGAAGGGAAAACAGGGGAAACCCATTACGAAGGGAAAAAATGCAAAAATCTGAATAAGTGAATGGCGTGGGTACAAAGTTGAAGCTGCACATAATGGTGGCTCCAAAGAGGAAAATGTATGCTGCTCTGGACCTGGGAGATTACGGACGCGGTGAACTGGAAGGCCTGGATTTACACGGTGTTCGGAAACGCCACTTTGCCATTCCTGAAGGCTGCATTTTGATTTTTTTGATGCCACGTTACAACCCTATGACACTATTGGCTCGTATTTAGTTTGCAGTCCACTTCAGTGGACTTAGGCGTGTCTCTGCCTGTGTAACATTGTCTTATTTATTCACTTTTATCTATCTGCTTCTGGTGTAGAATCTTGATGCTGTACTTCGAGGTATAAACTTCTTCACCATCAATAAATTCAGTATGCACGTTCTCGGTTTGGCAACCCAAGTCGTTAATTAAATGCAATGTGATTCTACATAATATTTCCTCACGTCGAAGTCTTTCAGAGTTCTTTCTCTGGGGAACAGTTTTCTTCTGAGATGGGGAGAATATAACACTCTCAGGGAAGCACATGGAAAAAAAAGACATTCCGACCCACTTAGACACATGGTACTCTGGGTATCCTATAATGGAACTATTGATTATACAGTTTCCCTGTGTAGTTGGCAGGTAAGGGTAAATCTTTGGGGACTCTGTGGCCAGGGCCAGACTTAGCCACCTGCTTCTCCAAGACAGCACAGCATGTAGCCATATGTTTGAGGTCTCTATTCTGAAAAGCTTAAAGCTTACTCTGCTCCCCAGAGGCCCAGATGAAGGTCAAATATTTATACAATAGCTCCACAAAACCATCAAGTCAGATAATTCCATATGTCACACATATTTTCAATTTTTCTTATCAGTTAAAATAAGTAAACAACATTGGATCAAAGTATCCACCCTAAAAGACATAATTGATTTTTTTTTAAATAAGTGTTTTGGAAAAGCAGTGGATGGTATATAACCAATGTATATTGTATCAATAATTCTCTAAGACCCTTTACTTTCTCAGGCTAAATAAAATGCTAGCATTTCAGTTTCAAAATAGAAGATACAAAGAGTAAACATTTTCCTTTTAAATTTTATACTAATTGTTAGCAATTTTTAAAGTATGTAGTTTCTAGAGAAATGTATTTGTCAGAATCACAGTGGATTCATGACAAAATCCTAACTGTTTGAAATAAAATGTAGGGAAAATCTGGGCCAAAAGATGGTGAAATGAAGGCTTTTTTAAAACAAAATTACATTTAATTTTTATTTTAAAAATTTGTTTCTATTTTAAAATAAGAAATGCCTACCACAGTCCCAAATTTATCGGTCAATTAAATCCTTACATAGAGAAGAGCGGGATCAAATCGTTGGATTTGTAATTCTGATACGTGTTGCCAAGTTTCCTTCCAGAAAAGTTGTACCCATTTAAACTCCTAGGAACAATCTCTGAGAAAAGATTGTTTTCCCACATCTTCGGATACAAATTATTACCAAAATGTTTTCCTATTTGCTAATTTGAAAGATAATCAATGGTATCTCCGCATGTTTCGGTGTGTACAGCTCTTGTGAGTAAAGCCACGCTTTTTTTTCCACATTGAAAAGCATTCGCACTTCCTCTTAACTATCTCATTTATTTTCCCTATTCGTTCATTGGTCTTTTTCTTATTGATATGTGAGAGCCCTTTATAAATTAGGTAGATTAGCCCTATGCCTGTGATATGAGTCACAAATACTTTCCCCTAATTTGGAGATTATTTCTTGAATTTATTAATGGTAATCTTTGCATGCAGAAATTCTTTACATGTAGTTGAATTTTTCAGTTTTCTTTCTTATGGCTTATTGTTTTTACATCTTATAGTTAAGGAAGCTTTTCCCTCTTCCAATTTTATAAAGAGATTTTCCGATGGCTTATGGAGGTATTTCTTTAATGCTTTAATTTTTCACATTTATATCTTTAACTCAGTACTCTTTATTGTGGTGTCACATGAAAATTATTTTTCAAAATCGATCATAGTCCCTATAGCAATTATTGGCCCCTACAGACTTAAGATGCCACCTTAATCATATGCTCAATCTTCATATATACCCCAATCTATTTCTTGGCCTTCTATTACCTTCCATTCATTTGTATCTTTTTCTATCTCAATACTGTGTTCTATGTTTTGTAGTGGTATAATGTTTTTACTTATTTCTTTTTTTTAGAGAGAGAGAGATAGATGGAGACAGAGTGTGAGTGGGGAAGGGGCAGAGAGAGAGAGAGACAAAGAATCCGAAGCAGGCTCCAGTCTCTGAGTTGTTAGCACAGCCACGACACAGGGCTCAAACCCACAAACTGTAAGATCATGACCTGAGTCGAAGTCAGACACTTAACCGACTGAGCCACCCAGACATCCCTATAATGTTTTTAAATATTTAATATTTGAAATATCTAATATCATATTTTTAAATATTTGAAACATCCAGGCTAGTCCTCTTCCCCTCATACATTATTCTCCATTTACAGCAAATTTTGGCCATTTTTTAATTTTTTCTTTTTCATTTGAACGTTAGATTCAACTTGTATAGCTCAAAAAAATAAACAAAAACCTCAGTGATATTATTTTTGGAGGCATGTTAAATCTTTAGATAAACTTAGGAAAAATGTATGAGATACTGAATTTTCCTATGTGAAAACAAGGTATGCCTTTCCATTTGTTCATGTCTTCTTTGGACAACTTTTTCATAGTTTTACAAATTTGTCATGCACTTATCATTTTGTTTATTCCTAGTTATTTTATCTTTTATGTTGAACTTGCCATCGAGGGTAGAAAGAACTGCAAGATAAGGTTTCTATATGCAAATAAAACACACAGGTTACCCAAACCACCAAAATATAACACAATGCATGTCATAGAAAAGTCTGTGAAAACATTCTACAGGACTGGGGGCATGGAAGTAACGGCACAGAACAGTGTCACCTGAAGGATACATAGGTGTCTCTCAATAGATGAAAAGGCAAAGGTACTTCAGATGGACGGAGAAGGTTGTACAAAACCACAGAGGCCTGAGAGAAAGAGGTAATGATGTATTGCAAATAGTTTCCCAGAGCAAATCTGTCAGCCTCAGACAGAGTGGGGGAGATAAGGCCAAAAAGGTGGACCCAGTCACAGTGGGGATTTATGTCCTGCCAAGAGGTTTGGATTATATAGATATTGAAGGGTTATAAATAGACAAGGTCCAAAGTGCCCCAGAAAGGGACTAGCCTGGTAATTAGGAAAATAGAGGTTACTTAAGTTTTCGGGGTAAGAAATGACAAAGATCTGAAATAAGATGAAGGGATGGATTAGAGAGACGCTTAAGGAGTAGAATTTTAGGACCTACATAATGGTATATTTTATTTATTTATTTTTTAATCTATTTACTTATTTTGAGAGAGACGGAGCACAAGTAGGGGAAAGGCAGAGAGAGGGGGAGGGAGAGAATCCCAAGTAGGCACTGTGCTGTCAGCACAGAGGCAGATGTGGGGCTCGAACTCACGCACCACAAGATCATGACCTGAGCCAAAATCAAGAGTCTGACGTTCAACCAACTGAACTACCCAAGTGTCCCAAGAGTCTTAGGACTTATAAACGATAGAATACAGAAAGTAAGAGAGAGGGTTCTAGCTTTTTGTAATGAGCATGTGGCTGGCCAAGATTAGAGAGAGAACTTCAAGGAGCTGGACAAATAGGGATAATTAAGTCACATTGTTAACTCAACATACTTATTTAGTGGTGGTTTATTTCACATTCACCCTGAGAGCTAAGGGAAAGGACAGAAGCTTGAGAACAGAAACCTAGGAAATCTCAAGTGTTAGGTGTCAGGTGGAGAAAAGGAATCCTTGCAAGGCTGACTGGGAACGACCAGAACAGTAAGCGCAATCGGTTCAGTGATATCCCAGAATCCAGTATGAGGTCAAATTCATAAAGAACGAACGGTCACTAGAATCAAAGGTAAAATAATATTTGGATAATTTTTACCTAATCAAAAACATAGGGACACCTGAAATGCTTTGAATCTGGGGTGGAGGGGAGAAATCCTAGTTAAATATTTATTAATCTGACAATTCCTAGAATATTCAAGAATACATCCACCATGATCACAGTCTTCCCTTTGGAAGTTTTGCTTCATGATTCATGTTTTTCTTTATAATAAAGGTATTTTTGGAGTGCCTGGGTGGCTTGGTTGGTTAAGTGATGGACCCTTGATTTTGGCCCGAATCCTCTTTTTCCCTGTCTCTCAGTCCCTCCCCAGCTTGAGTTTTCTCTCTCTCAAAAATAAACATATATATATACATGTATAATAAAGGTATTTTTAATAGTCAATTATAAAAGTTTGCATTATTGTTAAGAAAAAGTGAAAGGGGGTAAGAAAATATAGTGAAAAGGGGGAAGATGTTCAACATTTATCTCAAAGTTTTACCATCCCAGACATGAGCTCAAAGTTTTGTAGCCATTATTTCTGCGTCTTTTGTAAAAAAAAAAAAATAGAAAAAGCAAAATTTTAAAAAAAGTAGTCATTCTTCCTCACCATTTTGATGGCTTGGGTAAGGAGGAGGAAGATAATGAAATCAACAATCCTAATGTCATTGTTCAGTCATCAAGACTGTAACAAGAACCTACGTGAAAGTACTGGCAGTTTTGAGTGGATTTGCTGGTGGTTGACCTGAACCACCCACACTTTCTCCCCAGAAGCTGTGTGTGAATACATCTAGCTTTCCTGGTTTACTCAAAACATAACTCTATCTTTAGCTAATATATTCAGCTTTTCTCAACTTCTATGCTCATGGACTTTTTCATATCATTCTACATCTCTGAAAAATTTGAAATTCACTTATCAGATTATCTTCCTCCATAAAAACATTGGCCAGCATAGTACAATGGGGAGAATTTAGGACAGTAAATTAAGAAACATAAACTTTGGGGCTCCTAGCTGGCTCAGTTGGTAGAGCATGCAAATCCTGATCTCAGGAGTGTGAGTTCAAGCCCCATGTTGGGCATAGTGCTTACTTGAAAAAAAAAAAAAAGAAAATTTAAAAAAAAAGGAAAGAAAAAAAGGCAAACTTTACTCTTAATTGCCCCGACTTTAGTGTATGTTACTGAATAAACTCGCTTTATCTCTCTAGACTTCAGTCATTTCTTAGGCCTGCCATATATCACATTCCCAAGTTAACTTTGCTATGATGTTTGTCAAGAAAAGCCAGAAAGAATTCTAGGGGCATCAAATAAAATTAAAATCAACAGCAAAACACTTCATATGTGGCATTCTGACAGTGAATATGAGCTTTTATCCTTCTCCTTCCTTTTTTTGCTTTCATTTTTTTAAATGGCTTTCTTTCTTTAGTTTTTTTTTTTTAAGTTTATTTATTTGAGAAAGAGAGACAGAGAACGAGCCAAGAGAGGCAGAGAGAGAGGGGTACAGGAGATCCAAAGTGGGCTCCTCACTGTCAGCAGAGAGTCCGCTGCGGGCTCAAACTCACAAAGCATGAGATCATGACCTGAGCCAGAGTTGGACCCTTAACCAACGGAACCGCCTCTTTTCTTTCCTTTTCTTTCCTTCCTTTTGAGGAAGATGGGAAGAAGATGGTGATGAAGAGGGGTAGTTCACAAGAAAGCTCCTTCTAATTTTGTTGTACAAAATTTTAAATGTTTTGTAGTGAATGTTGCAGAGGAAAATGGTAGAGGTGTAATGCATGACAAGTGACTCATTTTAATATTTTAAAAGGGCAATAATGCACACATATGGCAATTTGTATAATATATGTGTTGCAATACTCACTATATGTATGTGCTTTATACATATACAAGTATGAAGACCAATTTATTTGCTAAATTTAGAGTCATTTTTCTGATTTCTCCTATTTTGGTTTGCAATTAAAATATACATGAAAAGCAGCATATATAGAAGGATTTCTCCAAATTAATTTTCAGTGTGTTCATGTTCTGCGAGATGAAAATTAAGTATTTTTGAATTTTTTAAAAAAAGGTGCTGTGATCAAATATTCTTAGTCAATATGGTGTAGTATATGCTTATCTTAGAGATTAAAAATTCAGTGGCTTATGAGAGGTTCTGAGAAATCCTGCCGCAGAGGAATCTGTTCAACTTTATTTAACACACGGTTTCCCAAAATTATTTCATTTTTTCTAAGTTTATTTATTTGAGGGAGAGAGAAAGCATGTGCAGGAGAGGAGCAGAGAGAGGGTAAGAGAGAGAGAATCCAAGCAATCAATGCACTGTCAGCACACAGCACAACATGGGGCCCGAACTCACAAAACATGAGATTTTGACCTGAGCTGAAATCAAGAGATGGTTGCCTAACCAACTGGGCCATCCAGGAGCACCCCACATTGATTTAATGAGACACTCTAATTTTTTTTAGGCAACCTCCTGTAAATATCTCATGAACCTCTAGTGCTCTCATAACACAATTTGGGAACGCTGGTCAGTGCAATGGGCTTCAGATATGCAGCAGCTATTTATAAAATAAAAGACAGCCCCTCAAAAAGCAAAAATTAAAATTAGTTTAAAACAAAACAAAACAAAGACACCCAGCACTGACTGTACACTAGGTTTGCTGACCACTTTTTTCTCATCCACTAACATTTCACCCTAACAGTCATCCCGGAAAACCCGGCAAATGTAAATAATGCACGTGTCTGAGACTGGATGGAAGGCAGAGGACACTTCTGGCAAATGGTACCGAGTATTACAGTGGTTAAAGACCATCACTCATTTTGGGCACAAAACCTCTTCTGAATTATACCCTAAGGGCTCACTGGGTGAGGGGGGAATTGCACCTACAAGGAGGCAGGCATAATTGACTTCTGCTTGAAAGAGTCCACTTGCCCTTGGCAAAACAACTGAATGTACCTTGAAAATGGCAATTATTTATTACCACTGGATTATCTTAAGATTTATGAGACACTCACAATGCGTCAGGCCCTGTATAAAAATATTAGTCCCACTAATAGAGTTTGTATAATTCTGGGAGCTTTTAAGAATAAAATATGAAGAATTAAGACCGCCCTATTTAGGATCACATGCTCAAAAGATGACCTGTGTATATGGTACAGTGTCCCACACGCTCTCTAATTAGACTAAGTAGTCAATGGCGGGAATGTTTTCTGAAAATTGACCCTGCAGTTAGAAATATTACCAAAACATTTGTGTCCACAGAGACCATAAAAACAAACAAGCAAAGGGTACATCCTCCCAAACCAGAGAAGTTCTGTGGAGTAGTCGTTTTAAGTACTTAACTAGAAATGGGTGAAAAATCCAAGAGATTGGATAAAGGCATCACCTCTGCATTTGAAGGGTTTCAAGTGAAAAGCGGGTTGTGCCGGTCGGGTTTGCTAAGCATATTTCATATCAGTAGTTTTGAGGGAGGGGGGCTCCTAGATTTGGTAATTCCACAGAACAGGGATGTATGTGCAATTTGAAATCTTTACGTAGCCTTACTACAGGAAAATTCATTTCATCATAATCTTACCAGTGGAGATACATACCAGAGAGTACGAACACACTAGGAGAGAACTCTAATGTATATGGATTAATATAAATGAAATATTATGAAAGTTAAGAGAATGGTATAATAAAAGGAACTGTTCCTATTGCCTTCTACAACCATAGGATTTGTTTTAAGTGAGTATATATGTTTTCCTTTTTTTAATATAGTTTTATTGAGGTAGAATTGATATACGATAACCTGTGTATAAAGAGTACAATTTTATGAGTTTTAATATATCTATATGCTTGTAACCACAGTTAAAATAATGAACTTATTTATTACTTCCTGTCAAATGACAAAACTAAAATGACTTAGTAATGAGTTTGATGTCCTTTATTCAAGGGGAACACTCCATGGATTTGGGGAGTGGGGTGCCTCACTAGCAGTAGCATGCTCTCCCCAAAGGATTTTGGGTAAAAGCAAGTTTTATGGAGCTTTAGAAGAGGCATGAGGTAACGGGGCATGATTGGCTAGGAGGTGAGGATTTCCTTATTAGACTAGCAGGTCCTATCTTCTAAGTAAGGTAAGCTAACCAAAGCTGAGCTGGAGGATTGTGATGGTGTGCGTTAGATTTCCTCGACAGACTGACTTAGGTTTGGATTTGTGACATGGGCCCAGCCACTGGAACCATCTCCATTTTGTGGGTCCTGATATATAAAAGTAACTTCATCATTCCAAGAGCTTCCTCCCAGCCTTTTGTAATTTGTCCCTCTCTACTCTCATCCTTGTCCCCAGCAACTCACTGATCTCCTTTCTGTCACTGTGGAGTAATTCGCATTTTCTAGAATTGTACATACATGGAATAATACAGAATGTGTTTGTTTTATGTCTGGCTTGTTTCACTTAGATCATTATTTTGAGATCATCTGTGTTATATGTATCAATAGTTTTTTTTTCTGGGTTTTTTGTTTTTGGTTTTTTGTTTTTACCCATTTAGCAGTTAATGAATTGTTTCAAGTTTGGTGCTATTACAAATAAAGCTGCTATAAATATTTGCATACTAGTCTTTGTATGGATTCATGCTTTTACTTATCTCGGGTAAATATTTAGGAGTTAAATGGCTGGATATGATAAATGTATAGTCAATTTTTAAGAAACCGTCAAATTGTTCTCCAGAGTGATTGTTCCATTTTATATTTCCACCAGCAATATATGAATGGGAAAGGATGTGGAATCCTCACCGATACACCATAAAAATGGATCGTCCTATCAAAAACCTAATGTATGTATCACAAAGAATTTCTTTCCTAAACATGCTTCAATTTTTTATTACGTGTAAATATAATTCCATTATGGTCTCCGACATTTTCCACCTTTGAATTATTACATACTATGTAGGGTAGATAGTCAAGAATAAGTAGGTCTTTGTTTCACTTTGACTTTCAAATTAGAATCTTTTGTGTGAATGCTAAAATGTTAATCTTGAAATTCGGGTTTTCTAGAAATAGGCAAAGGTCTTCCGACACCAAAAGTTTGGTGCCAAGAATAAGACTTGGGGACTATGAAGCATACTTGGAGGAACAAACATAAACTTCATTCTGATAAAGCCTTTTGCAGGGAGGACGTATGATAGGCTCATGCATGATTTGGAAGTGTATGACATGATGTAGGGACAGTCCCTTCTTACGAGAAACGGTAAAGGCTATTTAGGATGTGTGGTGTGAATTTGGGGAAAGATGAGATATGTTGTAGAGAAATGAAAATGTTTAGGAATATTGAAATAAGTATTCTGGCCTCCTATTACAATCCAAACCTCAGGGGGGTTTGGGAGGAAAAACACCCAGACAGATCTGGAATAATCCAAGACTATTGGATAGCAAGTGTTCTATTTCCCTAGTCATAGAACAGACTTCATCTCAGAGTAGTCTCAGGACCCCATGGACCAAGCAAAGTGAACAACTTGTTGAAGGCATAGAGAAGACAGCAAAACACAAAAATGATTCTCTCCCCACCAGAGGGAAAGTGTCTAGACCTCTCATTTCAACGCTGGAGGGAAGAAAGGAAGAGACTATGCATTGACAAAGAGGAAACAGCACTTATGGGAGGTGAACACTGAATTGACTGAATATCCCAAAGAGAATCTGAAGGTGATGCCAAAGGTACTGACTAAGTATTCATCGGCAATTTGTGTCTAATCCTTGATCCGTGTCATTCCTTATTCTCCTCAATACAGGTGCAGAAGCATGTACAGATGCCGATACGCCAGCAAGCAGGAATGGTGTTCTAAGGAAAGGCAACATAAAATATAGGAGGGGCCACCCACCTGGGTGGCTCAGTCAGTTAAACTTCCAACTCTGGATTTCGGCTCATGTCATGATCTCATGGCTCATGGGATTGAGCCCCACATCAGGCTCTGGATTGACAACACAAAGCCTGCTGGGGATTCTCTCTCCCTCTGTCTCTGCCCTTCCCCCACCCATGTTTTTTTCTCTCTCTCAAAATAAATAAATGAAGATTTAAAATATAGCAAATAGCTAAAAGGTTTTTTTATATCTATCTCACAGTGTATACATTCTACACAACCTAAATATTTGTCGTATTCATTTCTTCCTCCCCATTTCCAAACCCCTAGTCTAAGCTACAAACATCTCTTATCTGAAATAACACTACAGCTGTCTCCTGAATTATTTCCCTGAACCAATTTTTCCCTCATGAAGAATTATTTAGACTAATGGACACCTGCTAATGAAAACTTCCTCAGGGCTGCCAAAACTTCACTAATAGAGGGAACTCCCTAGTAGCCCTTAGCTATACTCCCATGAGTTATTGACCTAGCTTGCATATAAATACTTAAATTTTCTAAACAATCACATGATTTTTCTTTTTGCTATTAGTTGCAATGAATTTACCAGAGAAGGATATTATGTCTACTTGTTTATTGCAACATGCAGCAAAAACATGAAAGAAGAAATGTTCTTTCCTTAACTGTCAGTGAGAATCTGTAAACATGTTGTTCTCTCCGAAATTATGTCCAAACTCTTACAAGAAAATCAGTTAGATCCATATCTGTTTTTATTAATCCATTCACTATTCCATTCAGGTCCACGTGTCAGCACGCAGACTCAGCTGACAACGAATAAGATGTTCCAGGCTGTCAAATGGAAATATGTTTGTGTGTAGAGATGAGCTAAGGAATGCAGTTGTCACCAGAATGCAGACTCCATGTACCTGGGAACTTTGCCTTGTTTTCTTCTACGCTGTTAGCACCCATAACAATGCACAGCATATAAAAGATATACAACCAGAGAAACAGAATTGGCAGGGGGTGCATATTAAAAGATTAATTGCAAGGAATGGCGTATGCAATTGTGGGGCTGGCTAGGCAAGTCTGAACTCCATAGGCAGGTCATCAAGAAAAAGGCAAGCTGGAACCCTCAGGTATAAGCCGAAGCTGCTGTCCACAAGGCAATTTTTTCTTCATTAAGAAAATCTCGATTCTGTTTTTAAAGCCTTTCAACTGATTGAATTAGGTCCAACCGGATCATTTAGATTAATCTGCCTGAGTTAAAAGTCAGTGAATGGACTTTAATCACATCATTTTACAGCAACATCTAGATTAGAGTCTCATTATACAACTGGGGACCACAGCCTCATCAAGCAGACATGTCAAAAAGACAATCACACTAACCATGTGCGTGTGGATGGATCAGGCAGCAGTGAAGGGGGAGAGCAAGAAGGGGACAGGAGTGGGTGCCTGGGTGGCTCAATTGGTTAAGCAACTGACTTTGGCTCAGGTCATAATCTCGTGGTTCGTGAGTTTGAGTTCTACATTGGGCTCTGCACTGTGCTTGGGATTCTCTCTCTCTCTCTCTCTCTCTCTCTCTCTCTCTGTCCCTCCCCTACTCACAGTTCTGCAGGCTTGCTCACTCTCTCTCTCTTTCTCAAAAATAAATAAACATTAAAAAAGAAAACAGGAGAAGAAGGGGACAGGAGAACGCTGGTACCCTAAGCATATTCTGTACCGGGATGAGGATAGATTTATACATATAAGCAATGGACCATTCACTTCTTTGTCCACTATGCCCCATACTCCCACCAAATTTGTGTCTTCTCTTTTTCTGCAGTGCCTACCACTTAAAAACATGAAAGGTTGATCTACATGGGTGCATTAGAGATGATAATAAAGTGGAGTCTCTCTCCCTGGAACAAACCCCAGCACGGATATGTAATTCTCAGATACACTGAGACAGGTACAAAAAAATATCCCTCTCACAAACATGCTGGACATTAAAGAACAAAGAAGCACCTGGGATTAATCAAATAATTACTCATAATGGAGTGTTGCCTAACATCTGAGAGATGGGACTATTAGAGATTCTGATTATGCCAGCCTTGTTATGGCCTCAAAGCTTTGTTTTGGCTCAATACCTACACTGCTTTAGAAAATTATTAATTCGGTTTGCCAAAACACTATAATTTCAACAATTCTTATTGAGCTATGAAATTAAAGGTTAATTTTCAATTCCATCTTGGAGGGATAGTCACGAACTACCCAAAGTCAAAAACTGCATATGCACTCGTGTGTATGTGTGCTTCCTTATCATTAATTGGTTTAAAAGCATTTATTACTTTTGCAGTACAAAACTAAGCAGCGTATTAACATAATGTATATTACCATCAAACCATTAGGCTCCTGACTTCCCTCCATTCCTTTTCAAACTCGACCGTTTCCAAGACCGCTGATGACTTTCCACCATTTGGGGGAGCTAACAAGCCTACACCACGAGGCTGCAGGATATTTTCTGAAACTATTCACTTAAAATTTGTCCCACTGCAACATCTCGTAACATCTGGTAATCCAGAGACTTACATTATGGAAGTATAATGAGAACATACTGTACAAGCTGAGCCTTTCAGAGGCACCAGAGCTTATTTTTATCCCCAGAATCAATTAGCTACAATAAACACAAAGCACCACTACGGATAGAAGGAAATTTGGTAGGTAAATATTATGGCTAAGAGGAATCAATGAATCAGTAAGACCACATGTCTTATCATATGTTTGTGTCTACGGGCCTCGCTTTCATCAATATTATAATGTAAATTGTCTTATTAAAGTTATTTATAATATGAGTTTCTGCTATCTTATTAAGTAAGAATTTTTAACTTGGAGAACTGACAACTTCTTTGTGTCTCGGTTTTCTCATTTAAAAACATGGTAACTAGATCCTCTAGAGTTACCTCTAGCCCTAGCGTTGATTTTTATCTGCTTTAAGAGAAAAATAACTTGGATATCTAGCTGCACATAAATTAAAGTAGCATTTGTATACACAGAGTCCGCAGAATCCGTGGGACCTGGCACGCTAGAAAATCTTCCTCCTCCTATTATACTGTTTTAAGAACAAAGTTCCTTTATTCTCCCATCAGAATCGTTGTTTTTTTCTTTTTTTCTTTTTTTTCACCATTTGAGTTACCCAGCAAAAGCTTAGATATTGGTCTCTGGTTAAAAATTGTCAGTACATTGGGGCACCTGGGTGGTTCGGTCGCTTAAGTGTCCGACTTTGGCTCAGGTCATGATCTCAAGGTTCATGGATTAGAGCCCCACATCAGGCCCAGTGCTGATAGCTCAGCCCCTGGAACCTGCTTCAGAGTCTGCGTTCCCCCCCTCTCTCTGCCCCTTCCCTGCTTGCACTCTGTCTCTCTCTCTCTCTCTGAAAAATAAACAAACATTAAACATTTTTTTTAACTGTCAGTACATTAAAGACTCTAACTAGTCCAGCCATCGGTCCTCATGCACACAATTAGGCTACTACTACCTCTCCTACGTACCCAAGAGGAGTACACCGAGGTTAGGTTCCAATAAGATAAGTTAGAGAGAAAGAAGACTGTAGATAATGAGGCATCGTGCATATTTTAGCTGTTGCCATGTAACAAAAAGAGATGCAGAGTACATCCCAAATTAGTCATTGTATCTCCAGGTAATACTCTCCCATTTCCATCCCTAAATCTGGAGGCTGGAGGTAACAGTATTTGATTGGCCTGCAGCAAATAGCCTCCTTCCTCTCCCTGAGAGAGTAGCTGACTTCTCAGCGCGATCCTTCTTTCTGTTGACTTCCTTGATCCTTCTGTTGACCTCAAGATCCTTGCTTCTACATCTCAAACTTTGGGATAACAAGTCTACAGAAGTGTATTAGCCACTCGAGGTTCTTTAGTCATTATGCTGTAGGGGATACTTCTGATGTGGTCACCAGGATAACAAGTACAAAGGTCTACTGAAGACACTTGATTCCCACAAAAATGTAAGTACCAAAGAGCAAAGGGTTTCCTCTGTTTTCATGTTGTATCCCAGTTGCCAGAAAAGTGCCTGGCTCATAGTACATGCTCAATAAATATCTAATGAACAAATTAACCAGCTTTAAGTTTCTGACAGTTCCTTAACAGTTTCTAAAAGATTTCTTTTTTCACATAGCAGCCACGTACATAGAGCTGTTATTACTCTGCATTGTCAACCACCGATTTCTTTAGTGAAACAAACATTGAGAAAATGTTAGAATATAACCTATATCCTAATTTGGAACCCATTCCTCCTTTGTCATGCTAGGTCTCCTCTGGTCTCTGAGTCACCTCTCTGCCTCTTTATCCTTTGCTGTTGCATACTTCATATTGTCACTTCCTGGAATATGAAATGATATATATAAAATTCCCTTATTTTCGTAATGTATCTGTGAAAAAAGTATTACAAAATTTATTGTCTCAAAGTTGGGCAACGGACATGCATGTTATGTTGTTCCCTCAGAAATCAAGCACAACAAATAATTCCTGATTTAAATTTCTTTCTGGTACAGCCTCCCACAGAGCCATGCAATCCACTTGGTAGGTGATGATTTTTATAGTTGTCTGGAAATTGCTGACCTGAGAGCCAACTGGTCATTTCCTTGTCCTACCACATTTAGTCAGGCGTTCCTTTGCCCAAAGACCTAACACCCTCTATCATAGGCTTGTCAGAAAGGTGGCCTTCAAACTGAATCTGGTTAGTATCAGAAGCAAAGGATCAAGGGTTATCGTTTATCTCCTGCCCCCAACAACCAGGAGAAGTGAGCTCAGAGAGCATCACCCAGCTGCACCGCCACCTGCTTACAGCCCCGCCCTGCCCACAGCACTGGGGCAGAGGAAGTTCAGGCAGAAAAAGAGATACCTGCCCTGTATGCCTACGAAGAATGAACAGACAGGAGGGTAGGACTGTAGACCCCTGGAAGACCTTGAAATCCTTAGGTAACTGATACGTGAAAAGAAATGACAGATAAACGCAGCGTGTGTTGAGGTCTCTCTGATGTGCTAAAGTGCAAGTTAAGTGAAATTTGAACAGAAAAGGTGGAATGCTGCACAGTCACGCTGTCGGCAGCACCCAGTGTTCACGCTAAACGGCTCCACCTATTTCGTGACCCATTATGCTATTACTCTAGCGACTTTTTTCCCATTTGATATTTCGCGTATCTAAAATACTGGAAATGGTTAACAGTGAAATGCCTTAAAAGCACTCTGTTAACTGCCTTCTGTAAGAAAGTCACTTACGAAGACATCTGTCGCGGTCACACAATATACGGCATCTCAGTTATGGTGAAGATTTTCCAAGCTGAATGTTCCCATGAAGATTTTCCCCCAGAGTCAAAAGCCATTTCTCCTATGCATGTGTTTCTTCTACCCTACTCCCAACAGTTCCCTGATTGGAGTAATGTATGAGAAAATGCGCTGCTGACTACCTTTCTGGGGTTTTTACAATTTGCATTTTATGCTCATGTGGGTTACCAAAACATGTGCCTTTGTAAAAAAAAACCAGCAGTGTAAGTACTTTGAATTCTGCATGTTTTTATTTTTTATAGATGAAGCTTCCACTATGTTTTAAATCTTAATACATTTGAATGGTATATATAGACGTAATCTACTCAACTAGAACAAATTTGGCTCTTTATAAAGAGAAGCTATACAGTTCTCTAAATGTATTGCACCAGTCAACTATAAACAGTAACTAGAGAACTAAACTGAACTTAGCTGGATCTTGATCCCTCTGATTCTGTTAACCTGGACCAGAGTATATTCCTTTAATCAGAACCTAGGTTGTCTAACTCTTCAGTCCCAAATAATGCTTCCAGGGAGAGCTGTGGACTCTAATCAGAATGTTCACTAAACAACTTGATAATGAGACAAAAGCCAGGTTTCTATATTACTAAAACAATATACAGATGTCCTCGAAAGCTAGTTTAACATTAAACCAAGCAGGTCCATATGGAATAGTAAATGTCCTCAGAAATCTTCAGAGGAGAAGTACTTTACAAATGCAGTAAAACCTCGGATCGCGAGTAACTTGTTCTGGCATGTTCCACAAGAGGAGCAAATGTTTCTAATAAATTCTAACTTGATAAACGAGCAATGTCTTTCAATACGAGCAGTACGTGCTGCCAAATGTCACATGATCTCAACTGAGCCAATGGTTCTTGAAATTCACTTTGATATACAAGTGCTTTGGATTACAAGCTTGTTTCCAGAATGAATTATGCTCAAAAACCAAGGTTTTACTGTACTAAGAATAAGGTCTATCCTCAACACAAGCTCGGGAAGAATTCTCTTTCTGTTAAAACCACAACCCCATAGGAAAAGCACGCTCCTATGAGAGCCTCCCTAGACACTTGTTGCTCTCACTGCCTGCTTTCCACCCTTAGGAAAATGGCTGGAGAGAAGCAGAGAAGATTCAGGCTGCGGTGAGCGTTCTTCATGCAGTGGCACAGGTGGGTGTTGTGGGGTAGTCTACGTGGTAATGACTCTTACCTGTCAAGTCAAACATGACAAGTTCGCAGACACTTGCAGATACTTAGGTTGTAAAAAACTTGATTAGTACCTAGAACTGAATCTCAGTCAGAGTGGCTTAGGTATAGAAAAGTATTTCAAAAGTGAGGATTTTGAGGGAGGCTATAGATAATTTAGCAGACAGATTAGAGATATAAATAATTCTACCTTCATATCAACAGATCTAGAGTGCAGTCCTATTTCCAAGGATGGCACTGCCATTATTTAAAAAGCAAGCTACATAAAAGTTTAATTGTAGAATTGAGGTAGTGGATCTATAAATATTGACTATATAATATTTCAACTTTCTGTATATTTGAACTTTTTCATAATAAGATGTTGGACAGGGTAGAGCAGAAATCAAGCTATAGAGGAGTTGGTTCCCTGAGCTCAGTTTATCGGGTACTATGTATGGCTACAACACATGCTGGTGACTTAACTGCAAAGCCTAAACCCAGAGACCGTCTGAATGTTCTCCCCAGAGTGGGGTGCGTGAGCTCACTCCTGACTGCTACTATGAACTTTAATAACAGTAACATCTGCGACGCCATGGATGGACCTTGAGGGCATTATGCTAAGTGAAATAAGCCAGACAGAGAAAAAAAATACCACACGGTATCACTTGTAGGCAGAATCCTAAAAAATGTCAGACTCATGGACACAGAGTAGAAAAGTGGCTGCCACAGAGTAGAAAGGTGGGGGAAATAGAGACAGGTTAGTAAAGGATACAAACATTCAGCTATAAATTAAATAAGGTCTGAGATCGAGCGTAAAACATGGCGTCTGTAGTTGATAATGCTGTATGGTATAATTGGAATTTGCTGAGAGAACTTAAATGTTCTCATTAAAAAAAAAAAGATAAAAATGTGAGGCATTGGCTGTGTTAATTAACTAGACGGAAGGACCCACAATGTGTACACGTATCAAATCACTGTGATGTGCTCTTTAAATCTCCTACAATTTTATTTTCAATTACACCTCAAAAAAGCTGAAAAAATTTTAAATAGCAATCTACTAGAATTGGATACATTTCTACGGCTCTAAACACCCAGTCCTCTTTATTCCTCACACAGAAAGCCAGGAGCCTCGTAATAAAGACCTGGGCTTTGAATCATAGTTCAGATCCTGACTGACCCCTCTGCTTATACTGATCAAACTTCCTGATCTTCTCCTCATACATCAGGGAAACCAAGATACTCATTTAAATTTTACACAGCTGACGTACACACATTGCAAAAGATCTTTGGTTATGATTCCATATTGGCTGAGCCTCTGTCCAGGTGAAAAATTGTCTAAAATTTTTAAATTGTTTTCAGGGGCACCTGGCTAGCTCAGTCGGAAGAGCATACAGCTCTTGATCTCGAGATTGTGAGTCTGAGCCCCAGATGGGCTTACTTAAATAAATAAACTTGAAAAAAATTAAAATTGCTTCCAGGCAGTAGGATGTCAAATTATCATTATTATTATTTTGCCAAGAATGTTAAAAATATAGATAAATCGTGTTAAGTAGACTTTGTTTCATTAACTTCCATACATCTATAATAAAATATTTGGGCTGTTGAATCTTGACTCTGAAGTCCTTAAAACTCCTGAAGTGTCTACTGTATCGTGGAAGTACACTGGAAGGGAGGAAAAGAGAAAGATAGCTGTTTAGTCTTCTTCTAGAACTCAGCCCCTACTGCCTTCTATTTTATCCATTAAAATATGGAGAAAGAGGGGCGCCTGGGTGGCTCAGTCAGTTAAGCGGCCGACTTCGGTTCAGGTCATGATCTCGCAGTCTGTGAGTTCGAGCCCCGCGTCGGGCTCTGTGCTGACAGCTCAGAGCCTGGAACCTGCTTCATATTCTGTGTCTCCCTCTCTCTCTGCCTTTCTCCTCCTCACGCTCTGTCTCTATGTCTCAAAAATAAATAAATGTTAAAAAAAAATAAGTTTAAAATATGGAGAAAGAGAAAAAGAAACACAGAAGATAAATTTTTTAAATTTTATTTATTTTGAGAGACAGAGAGCAGAGGGAAGTGGCAGAGAAAGAGGGAGAGAGAAAAAATCCCAAGCAGGCTCCATGCTGTTAGCTCAGAGCCCTGCGCAGAGCTCAATCTCACAAACCATGAGATCATGACCTGAGTGAAATCAAAAGTCTGATGCTCAACTGACAGCCACCCAGGCACCCATGAAATAAATTTATAAAGGAAGTTCGATTTTTTTTATTATTTTATATTTAATGTTTGAGACATTAAACATTAGAGCACAAATCGGGGAGGGGCAGAGAGAGAGAGAGGAGACACAGAATCTGAGGCAGGCTCCAGGCTCTGAGCTGTCAGCACAGGGCCCCACCTGGGCTCGAACCCAGGAACCACAAGATCATGACCTGACCTGAAGTTGGATGCTTAACTGACTAAGCCAACCAGGTGCCCGGAGGGGGTTCGATTTCTTAATTTTAGCTCCCATTTTGCACAATGATTTTAGAAGTCCAAGCACTTCAAATACATAGAGATTTAATGCACCCAAATATCAAGAGAACATAAACATTTTTGTCACTGTCTGCATAATGACTTTATAATATGTATATGTGAACTGGAAAATGAGAAAGAATCTAATATGTTGAATAAAATGAAATACGTAACGATGTGAGGGAATAACACCATTATATTCAGAAATGCATATTACATTGAAATTCAGCAAGACAGTTTTTCTTCAAGACAATAAAAGGGAATTTTGTCTTAAACGATGGCTAAAAATACTGCTTAGAGCTAATGAGAAAAATGAAAATGATTACTATTATTAGTCTTGTTGGGGTAGCTGAAATGGCATATGGGCCTGGTTCACCGGTTGCCATGGTGTATACTGTTGCGTTCTTCAAATAGAGGATAATACAGTTCTGCATTCAATAACAAGGGTTGAAAGATTGAATTTTACTGCACAGACTGCAAAGCAGCTTTTTCATTTCTGTTTTCTCCTTCAACTTCCAGGAGAAATCAAACAACGTATACTAAATAACGGGACTTTCTAGAACTGGTTAACGGAAATTTGTAAACACAGTAGGTTCCAGGTGACTTAGTTTTGAATTTGGTCAGCATTTATGTCGTGTTTCCCCCTCCACAGGGCACGGCTTTCAGCAGTTTATGATTTATCATGTAGAATCACGGTTCACACCCATGGTGTCCTCCGTCCTCTACGAATTTTCGCTCCCTAGGGCTGGCTCCCATGTTCTCTATGACTTGCCCTCTAGGACAGAGGTCCTAGAAATTCCCCATTGACTGAAGATATTTCACCAAATGAATTTTTTTTAATAAAAAGTTTTTAAATTTCTTGTATCAACTCGATTGTATTTTTCAAAAGCATAACACTAATATATGCCTTTTTTTCTTTTTAAAAATATTACTGGCTATATTCCCTGTGCCATACCTTTCATCTCTATGATTTATTTATTCCATAAATGCACATTATCTATTTCACACTTCCCCCCTTCATCTCCCCTCTGGCAACCACCTGCTAGCTCTCTATATTTAAGAGTTTGTTGTTTGTTTGTTTTGTTTTTTAGATCATACATAAAAGTGAAATCATGGTATTTGTCTTTCTCTGACTTATTTCATTTAGCACAATACCCTCTACATCCAATCATGTTGCTGCAAATGGCAAGATCTCATTCTTTTTTATGGCTTAATAATATTCCATTGTATATACACCACATCTTCTCCATTCATCTATCAATGGACACATGAGTTGCTTCTATATCTTGGCTATCATAAATAATACTGTAATAAACATAGGGGTGCATATGCCTTTTCAAATTAGTGTTTTCGTTTTCTTTAAGTAAATACTAATCAGTGGATTTACTGGATAATATGGTATTCCTATTTTTAATTTTTTGAGGAACCACCATACTGTTTTCCACAGTGGCTGCACCAATTTACATTCCCACCAAGATACTGCATGCTAGTTCCTTTTTCTCCACATCCTTGCCAACACTTATTGTTTCTTGTCTTTTTGATTCTAGCCACTCTGACAGGTGTGAGGCGGTTTTGATTTGCATGTCCTTGATGATTAGTGATGGTGAATATCTTCTCATGTGTCTGTCAGCCATCTGTACATTTTCTCTGAGAAAATGTCTTTTCAGAGCCTCTGCCCATGTTTTAATTGAACTATTTGTGTTTTTAAAATTAAATTTCATTTGTTAAGAACAATCCTCCATGGCTCTCTAGATTTCAGAATTCGCTGAATTCGTATTCAAATACGAATTAGATTATTGCCTTTTCTAATTACTTTAAAATTGCTAGTTCTACATAAAATAACGACATGACTCTTCAGTGGCTGTCAAAGATGATCGTGTTTCAAAATTTAATGTTGGATATCCGTAAGTAAAAACTAACTAAAACCTTTTTTCTTCCTTCGGCTTCTATAGTCCATCAAGTTTATGCTTTTCCTTCTGCCTCTCAATGCCCACATCACCTGCATTCCACTCTTTTCTATCTTTTCACTTAAAATAGACATTTTCTGGAGCCCCTGGGGGGCTCAGTCAGTTAAGCGTCTGACTCTTGATTTCAGCTCAGGTCATGATCTCAAGGTTCATGAGTTTGAGCCCCACATCGAACTGTCAGTGCAGAACCTGCTTGAGATTCTCTGTCTCCTTCTCTACATGCCCTTCCTCTCCCTCTCCCTCTCTCTCTTGAAAAGAAAAAAAAAATAGACATTTCTTGAAGTTCTTCCTTTGATCAATTTTTTTTCTCTGTAATCTTTTCCTCAATGACCGCATTCTTTACCCGGCTTCAAAAATGTCCTCAATGAAGATGCCTAACTCATTCTAAGGAAATTATGGTTCCCAGTCTTTCCCTTTAACATCCCTCTTTACTGTATGTATGTGTATATATTTGTTTTTATAAATATATTACTCTCTTAGGGCTGTTATAACTACCACAGATAGAACAGCTTAAACAACAGAAATGTATTTTCTCAGAGTATGGAGGCTAGAAGTCTTAGATCTAGTTTCCATGTGAGGGCTTGTGAGGTCTGTTTCTGGGAACTGTCTTTGGCTTGACAACGGCTGTCTTCTTCCTGTGTCTTTACACCTTCTTTTCTCTGTACATGTCTGTGTCTAAATTTCCTGTTTTTATAAGGATGCTTGTCAGATTAGAGACCACCTTAATGGCCTCATTTTAACTTAATTATCTCTGAGTTCAATCCGAGTATAATCGCATACTGAGGTTCTAGGGGTTAGAACTTCAACCTATGAATCCAGGGTGGGGGGACAAATTCAGCCCATAACAAATATTGTATGATTATATTGTATTGAAATGCAATTATTCAGTTAAAACTTACAAAGTTAATACTACTTCATTCTAATCAAGGAGAATAACATAATCCAAGCGAGGTCAGCTTCCATGCCAAAGACCCACAAAAGAGACAAATTCATAGACAGGAATCAAGTGAGGCTCCAGTATGGAGGGAAAACGAGATTAACCTCTCTGTCTTGGTCAAAAAATCTTAAGAGAAAAGATGTTAGGTTTGGGATCCTGAATGGTGGGTTTGAGGATGGTCACACTGAGAAACGCTGAAAGTTAGGACAAGAAACCTGTAGCGCGTCCCAGCTAAAGTGACATTAGGGATATTTTTATCTCTGGTATGCTTAGGAATTTTAAAAATTATTCCCTATTTCAAAATCCCTCAAACGTTCAGCATTCTATAGTTTTCTCTCAATGATTGATTATGAATATTAATAACTTCACAACCAAAGCCCAGTCGAAATGAAATGTAGCAAAATAAAACAAGATTTTATAATTTTTAAGAAATGATTTACCTTTGTGTAACTCCAGTATTTCCAAACTCTTTTGACCTCTTCATTTCCCCATGGGCCAATGATTGTCATGTCACAGAACAAACAGAGAGGGACTGAGTTTGACAAATTTTTCCTGGGATTTTTAAACTTTGTCCCAGATGTGCGTTGAGTCAAAGTGCAAGTTTTGCTGTTTCTACAGGCATCATGTTGCCAGAGACAAGGGTCAAAATGCAGAGACCCTTTCACACCCCTACTCCCAGGAAAATGCATCTTATGATTATTGAAGAATAAAATTCGAATTACGTAACCTGGCCTCTTCTCAGTCTTGGAGTTTAAGGATTTATTTCTAAGGAAAATACACTATACTTCGCAATCCCAAATTCGTATCTCTAACCCAGACTCTCCTGATCTTGATCTTTCTTTTGCACTAAAGTTGGTGTTCCCCAATATTCCTTCCTTAGCTATGCTAGCAAAAGGAGTAACTGCTAGACTCTTCAACTCAAATTACCCCAAACAGAATTCATCCCCTTCTCTCCAAGCCCCTTCTTCCTTCTGATTTTATTACTCCTGCTCTTACAACCATCATATACCTGAGAGGCTATAAAAACTTATTAAAGGTCACATGGTTAGTGATCTGCAGAGTTAAGACTTGAGCCCATTAGGCCCTTACCATACACTGTGGTCTCACAGTTTAAAAGGTCAAATGACTATATAAAATTTATATTTGTTGAAACATTTTCAAATTGTTAAAATTACAGTCCCAAAAGGCTCAAATTACTAGGAATTTTTTTTTTAATGGATGGAAACAACCCAAATGTCCATCAGTGGATGAATAGATAAACAAAATACATTATATACATACAACGGGGTATTATTCAGCTTTAAAAAGGAAGGAAATTCTGACACATGCTATTACACAGATGAACACTGTGGACATTATAAGTGAAATAAGCCAGACACGAAAGGACAAATACATTATGATTTCACTTACATGAAGTAGCTAATCAGATTCACAGAGATACAGAGTAGAATGCAGGTTGTCAGGGGCTGGAGGAAGGGAGAAATGAGAAGCTATTGTTTAATGAATATGGACTTTCAGTTTGGGAAGATGCCAAAAGTCTGGAAATGGAAATGGAAAAAGTCTGGAAATGGAAGGTGGTAATACTCGCATAGCAACGTGAATGTACTTAATGCCGCTGGACTTTCCACTGAAAAAATGTTTAAATTCTAGGTTCTGTATATCTTACCATACTATAATTTTTAAAACTGGAACAAAATTTTGTTGCAAACTCAGAGTAAGATGAATTTTTAAATGAAAATGAAAATAGGGGCAACTGGATGGCTCGGTTGGTTAAGCGTCTGACTCTTGGTTTCAGCTCAGGTCATGATCATGGCTCCTGAGTTTAGGTCCCCGACCAGCCCTGGGCTGACGGTGTAGAACCCACTTTAGATCCTCTGTCCCCCTTTCCCTCTGCCCCTTCTCTGCTCATCCTCTCTCTCTCTCTCTCAAAATAAATAAAAAATTAAATTAAATTAAATTTTAAAAAGATTCTCTCTCCCTCTGCCCCTCTCCCTGACTTGTGCATATGCACTCTCTATCTAAAATAAAAAAATTTTTTAAATAGATAAAAACTAGATTTTTATAAAAGGAGCAAATTGTAGGAATTAGACTATATCCATCTGTCTTTGTTTCATCTTTATTGTAATCTTTAAAGAGACGAGCCATTGACATTATATTGTTTGGATATTTTAGTATGGGAAAACTTACTTTTAAGTTATTTATTATGAACAATTAGCTTTCTTCCTTAAAAAAATATTGTTGAAATGAACAGCAGCAATGTATACCTTTTAAACAAAGCAAAGTACAGACTTGTTACAAAGTACTTTGTGGACATTTAAGAATAGTTTTATATTAATTTCAAAATACAAACAAATTTGGAAAGTAAGTTTATTATTTTTTAAGTTTACTTATTTATTTTGAGAGAGAGAGCTGGGGAGGGGCAGAGAGAGACAGAGAGAGAGAGACAGAGAGAGAGAGACAGAGAGAGAGAGAGAAATGCAAGCAGGCTCTGCGCTATCAGTCCAAACCCTGACATGGGGCTCCAAATCCCGAACTGTGAGATCATGACCTGAGCTGAAATCAAGAGTCGCAGGCTTAACAAACTGAGCCACACAGGCACCCCAAGAGAGACAAAATCCTAAGCAGGCTCCATGCACAGCACAGAGACCGACACAGGACTCAGTCCGTGATTCTGGGATCATGACCTGACTCGAAATCAAGAGTCAGACACCTAACCTACTGAGCCACCTGAGTGCCCCATAAAAATCTAATTTTTTAAATAAATTTGGATCAGTATAAACTTTTCTTTTAGGACAAACCTTCACTTTAAGAAAAGAAAACCAAATGCAAGAATAGAACATAAAATCCTGTTTTCTAGTCTTCCACATTAAATCTAATTCAACAGTGACTTGCAAAAGCTTACCATTGTCGAGCCCCAGTACTTGAAGCTGGAGATACAAAAATGATTGCAACGCTTTCTCCCTGCTTCTAAAGAACTGATATAAACATGTATGTAAATGCACCTCCATGTTGTGGGCAGACATCAAGGAGGCATACTTAATAAAAGAGGTAGATTCAAAGTATAGTAGGGACACAAGAAGTAGACAATTCTAAGTTGGCGATTCTGGAGCTCTCTTGAAGGAAAAGAAAGAAAATTACAAGTCTCTCTGGTTTGGAATGAGTGTCTTTAGAAAGAAACCAATGTCTGCTTTAATATCACCTTACGTTTCTAATATCACTTTATGCTTCATTGTAAACTTTATTAAGCAATTTCTCATCCAGTACTTTACTGGATATAACAACCCTACATCCTCTGTAACAAGGAGGCCTCTGTAATTATTCCCACACTGCGGATGAGAAAGGTATCTCCCAGAGAAGTCACCGGCTTGAAATTATGCAGCGAGTAAATCCAGGGCTATTTATAATAAACTCTTTTAATTTCTAAACTACTTCCTCACTAAACTTCACACTCTTTTGCTAAGAAAGGCATAAAGAATTTGTGGATTTCAAAAAAAAAAAAAAACACGAAATGAAGAGATGTCAGAAGCATGTGTTGGCATATTAAATTTTCAAATTGAGAAACATCAACTAAATATAACTACTCAGGCATCTGAGGCTTTCTGAATAATAATGGGAAAAAAACAACTAATGATTAACCAGGACCAGACACAGATTAGTCATATCCAAATGTACCCATAGGTGGTACCCAGTCACCGATTTTAGAAAATTCTCTAAAAAGTAACTAATTGGTGCTCTAATCTAATAATCTGAGAGTTTAAATGAAATATCTGGGGAACTGCCCCTGAATGATTCTACCTGATTATTGTCAGCATTAAGGAGGGCATTTGTGCAAACAATAGAGAAAAGTGGAGAACTATAAAAGGAAGTTTATTTGCGTACAGTCCTGCTGTATACTATTTATAAAATGAATAAAAATTAGAGTGGTTGATGGTGTTTGCTTTCAATTCATAGTTGACATTAAATAAAACTCAGCCCTTCCTTTTGATTTATTGCCTCCAGTTTAATTAAACTCATTTCTCTGTACTACTGGATAGAGCAAACAATGAAAACTTATTTAAAGTTGTGCATAATATTTTCCAAAATTTTGTTTAAGATCCAATAAGTTTTTTTTTTTGCCTTCCAAGTTAATATTTACCTCAACTACACTTAACAATCTGAAAACTATGAATATATCATTATATTTAAAGGAGCAATAGCATCTTGAAATTTACTCTAGCCAGAAAAAAAATAGTAAGATAAAATTACCATAAACTTGGGAAAATTATGACTCCTGCTAAGAGAATATAAACATCGATAGAATATACTCATCTTATACAAGTAGCTAAATCAAAGTTCCTTCACGAAAGATAATGTCAGTCAGATAAGTAACTTTGATTTTTCTCAGTGGAAGGGAAAAGGATGTGAAATGACAAAAGGCAACATGGTATCGGAAAAGTGCTGGACCGGGAATGGGTAAAATCGGGGTTTTGTTTAATGTTCATGTATTTATTTAAGGGGGGGAAGGGGCAGAGAGAGAGGAAGAGAGAGAATCCCAAGCAGGCTCCACGCTGTTCACACAGAGCCTGCCACAGGGCTGGAACCCATGACCCCAAGGTCAAGAGTCTGACCCTTAACCGACTGAGCTACCCATGCACCCCAGGTAACATCAGTTTCTAATCCAGATTTTCTTTTAACTAAAAGTTTTATTTTACTATCTTTAAATATAGCTAAGCCAACCGAAAATGAGAATGTTGGACTATGTCACCTGCCAAATTCCTTCTATGGCCTTCCCACTCTTCTGTTGACAATCCTGCTTCCCCTCTTTTAAGTAGGCAGAGACCACACCTGTGTTCACTTCCTTTCTTCTTTTTCTACTTTTGCCACAGTAAAACCAGGAGCGAAATTGGAGAGTGGGAGAGAAGAAAACCGAAAAGAAATTCCTATGGAGAATGTGAGTTCTTTACAGAAAACTAGCTAGGGAAAGTAGACCAATTTGTTAAACTCTCCAGACTCTTCATTGGCCTCACCTACAAAGTGAAATAGTAAAATTATCCTGATAATCCATCCGGAGTCCCTGATGCATATAGAAAGCACTTAATTAAGTCTGGCTGTTAGTGCTATTGTTTACTTATAGTGAGGAGATGGGAGGAAAAACAGGACTATAGTCCAGGTTCGTCTACGTCTTCGCTTCTTTCCTTGTATTGTGTTTTCCCTCTCTTCACAAACATTGTATAACTCCATTTCACTCTGTGTGATGATCTATATGAAATATCGGGCAGTATTTTAACTTAGTACCAAGAAAAAGTAAGCCTTTTGGATTAGCCCTTTATGTTGCTTATTCTATCCCTCTTTTTGTTGGACACAGGAAATTAGCAAGGTCCCCTTTGAATGGAAAACGTTTCCTTGCTAAATCTGCATTACTTTCTAATTTAGCCCTTGTCATTGTGTTCCCGCAAATGACACAATTTAACAGTGCATGGGTGGATTCTCTGGAGACTGAGAAGGTTCATGAAAATATTCATAAGAGAGGTGTGTCATTTTCCCTCAGCACTATGCACTGTACCCAATTTAGAAAGACAAACTCAGCAGATGGGCCTCTGGCCTCTTTCCAATACGTGATTTGAATTGTTTTTCAAACACACCACAAATCCAAAGCTGACTGCTACTGCAAGCAATTTTTATGTCTCAGGGAATCAAGTGGCGAGGTCAGGGTGAGGTACTGCTTTAGTTATTATACCTTTTAATGGCTTTCTTTTTCTATGGTGACATAAGTAGTTTGAAGCTTTCCTGAGATTATAATGAAATATTTCTTATTTTCAGCTATCTATCCAGTCACATGGACAGTGACTGACCCCTAACAACAGTGCAGTGGCCCGTAAGAAATAAGTTTCTGGTTTTAATCTAGTTCTTAATGGAGAACCACCTACATTGCACAACCCATCACCCAAAGTGTGATTATTCAGACTGAAGGAACAATGGTTAGAAGTGGCCCTGCATCTGTATTATTTAAGACTTCAGTCAATATTCTCAGTAACGGCACAAGGAACACACTCCTTAAGTCTGCATAGGAAGCCAGCTGAGAGGAAGGCAGAGGCTCGCATCTGAGAAAACACTAATCAGCTCTCGTGACTGTATCTAATTGGATCTTTTATCAAAAGCACCACAACAAAACTCCACCAGGAGAATAGAGATAAACATAGTCGAGGAGGAAAGATAAGATAGAAAAGCCATAAACTAGCCAGGAGTTCTGAGGCCAAGACTTAACTCTGCCATCTACTAGATAAATATAATAATACATATTTGTTAATATATTATTCTAACTATATTATATAATATAATTATAATATATATAATATATATAATATATATTTATACATATATATTTAAATCTTGAGCAGATCACTTCACGTTTCTATGCTTCAGTCATAAATGGGGATATAAGTGTCCTAACACACCTATTTGCTAGAGTGTTGGGAAACTCTAACTACATCTGCTTATCTGATTTTTAAAATAAAAACATGAAAGCCATGCACTCCAGAGAAAATAACCTCAACTCTCTGTCGTCGTACTCAAATCAAGCTTTACTGAGGAAATTATATTTGTGGAAGGCTGACTACTACCACCTACACATGCACTATTTGTACTATCCGACTGACAAGACCACCACCACTCACTAACCTGTCTTTCCCAGCCCTCCGCTGCCTTACAATAACTCCTGTACACTGGCAACTCTCGAACATTGATCACGAGTCCCCTTCTATCCTCTGAACTTCGGTCTACCTGACACGCCCACCTAAATATCTAAGAAGCATATTAAAGTTGATTTGGGGGCATCTGGGTGGCTCAGTGAGTTAAGCATCCAACTCTTGATTTTGGCTGAGGTCATGATCTCACTGTTCAGGGGTTCGAGCCCCGTGTCAGGCTCCGCACTGACAGCACAGAGCCTGCTTGGGATTCTCTGTCTCCCTCTCTCTCTCTGCTCCTCCCCCGCTTGCGTGCTCGCTTTCTCTCTTTTTCAAAAAAAAAATTAAATAAACTTGAAAAATGTTTTAAAAATTTTTATTTTATAATAATAATTACAATGATGACAACAGCAGCTACAGTTTATTGAACATTTACTTCACGCCAGGCACTATGCTGAGAATGTTTACTTTATTTAAGAATGTTTACTTCCTACCCTGGGAAGACTCCTTTCCCTTAAATTAATCACTGCTCTTGACAGAATTGTGAAAAGGAAACCTTGAGTGATGCTTCCACATTCCTTCGATGAAGAACCACTGCTACAGAGGGATCGAGCCGGCCATCTTCAAACCAGACTCTTGGACGATAATAATCATTTCCTCTCCCTTCACACTCCACCCCTGCTCCACTGGAACTGGTTTCTCGGAGAGGCTTTCAGGGCCACATCCAAGGCTCCCATCAAAGCGTGCTCCAAGAAAGCAGCCCTCCGACATCTGTTACTTCATTTGCTAGATGGCTGCTTGAGGGCTGTGGGATGTGGAGTTACAAGCCCCATCAGGAAGCTCCTCAGGGTACATGTGTCTTTTTTCTGAAGAGAAACTTATCTTCCTTAAAGGAACTGAGGCATTTCTTCTTTCTAACCATAAAATCCTCTAACCTTTCACATCTTCCATTCGATTGGGCTTCCACAGGACTTGAAACTAAATGTAAATTCAACTATGGCAATTATACAGGCCCTCACGGCCTATGTGCTTACATTTCACTTCCCACCTTTATCGTGGTCCTTTAGCACAAATTTTAAGAATTATTTGTCAGAAAAATTATCCAATATTTGGGAAAATGCAGAAGAAATTATTAGCTATGTTTTCAGGGCAGGGCTGGGCTTGACATTCTATTTAGTGACTATTCACAATGTGGAGGGACAGAGGTTAACTTGTGGATTTTGTTTAATATAAATGCAAATAATCACCATCCAGTGGAACCCAAAAGTTATGGTTTATGGCCCTGTTGGACAATAGCCAGTTTTGTATCTAATCTAGCGATCTAGTAAATTGCAATAAATCTAATAAAAACCAAATGTTCTTTGGATGGGTTTTTAATATTTTACTGTCTTCCTCATCAGTTAGTAAGATGAATGAAATCTGCAGCATGCATTCATTTTATCTTTTCATGAATCAGGAGTTTTCATTTTTAAAATTATACCTTAGCATATTTTATGTAATCATAAATCTAAATTTCCATTTATATAGTCCCATTTTGTCATATGTATTTTTGTTGTAGGCTGGCCTGAATTATTTATCATTTGTAGAATGAAGTCAGGTAGAAATAAATTAAGATGAGGTTATATTTATATTTATATATGAAAGCATCATATAAATATATTATCCATATATATGGATATATATGTGTGTACAGGTGTATATATGTACATATATGTACATATATAGTTTAGCAGTATTGTCAAATAAAACCATATGAAAGAGGCTTGCATCAAAAACAGTATCTCATACTTACCACCCGTGAGATCACATTAAATCTTATGTGAGTGCTCAGCTATGATGAAATATAATATTCCTTATCAAATTTAAAAGGTAGTTGCTGAATAAATTGCTACCCTTATCTACCAAGAATAGAAAAAGAGGATACTGGCTCATTTCACAGGACAAAAGTTGGGTTAAATGCAAGAACAAATATTCTATAGAGAAAATATCCTAAAATATTTTGAAAAACTGGCTAGATGAAGTTTGCTTGAGTTTTTCTCCTCTATACCATTCAGTTCATATTCTGCCTCTTCAGAGCATTAGACTCAAGTTCACTTCTCCGTCTTATTCGCCATTTCCTTTAAGCCTTCCCATACAGAGTCCAAACTTCTTGTGGAAACAGCATAAAGTGTTCAACTTTGAAGTCTTGAGCAAAGCCAAAGACGTGAGAAGTCAGAAAGAAAGGCTAAAACTGAAAGGATAAGAATTTCAGAGAGAGATTGGAAGTACGGAAGGAAAATTTGGCCAACACCTATTCCCTGGACACTCAGAAAATGGTAGACCCTACCTCAGGAGAAATGAGACGCTGCATATCCAAAACAAAGAGTATTTAGCGAAGCTGAAGTAGTTCTCACTAACAGAGTTAGTGTGGACTCATGAGAGGAGCTCCGGCGCCTGAAGTCTGAGAGATTTAGACGCCATTTATTAACTACATGACCTTGGGTGAAGGTATCCTCGAGCCTCCATCTTCCTCCCATCCGTAGCATATGAATGATTACACCTGCCTTGCAAGTTTCGTGTGAAGATTAAACAATGTATGCAGAGCCTCCAGCATAATTCCTGGACCATACAAGGAGTTAGCTAATTAATTCTAATCCATAGTTATTAAGATAGCCGTTTTTATTTATTTATTTTTATTTTTTTTTGATGTTTATTTATTTTTGAGAGAGAAAAACAGAGTGTGAGCAGGGGAGGGGCAGAGAGAGAGGGAGACAGAATCTGAAGCAGGCTCCAGGCTCTGAGCTGTCAGCACAGAGCCTGACACGGGGCGCAAACCCACGAACTGTGAGATCACGACTTGAGCCGAGGTCAGATGCTTAACCAACTGAGCCACCCAGGTGCCCCTAAGATAGTCATTTTAATTCAGGCTGAGGAGATGGATCTGAGGCCAAGACACAAAAAGATCGTGTTTTTCCTGGGATCTACCACCAGCTTAAAGTGGTATGAACAATCAAGAAAGGTCAGTATCAGGAAAAAAGTGAACACCTAAAGGGTAGGTAAAATATTAAACTCTCCGAAATATATTGTTTAATGCTTTAACCCTACACTGAGCTAATTCAGTAATGAAGGAATGTGTCCTGTATGGAAAAAGCACACAATTTCTAACATGGGATTCCTTCCCACTGTAGTAAAAATTGCTTTGAATGTTGTAATGGTGGTTGCTATAGGCAACAGCAATCACAGTGTGGAAAAAGATTCAAGAGAGAGGGAAAAAAGGTGATAATACTGTAGGGAATCAGTCTTTGCAGAAATTTTGTATTCCCACTTTCCATTCCCATTCTCCATCCTGAATTTTGGGGGCAGGATAAATTTAGTACAGACTAATGGAAGAAAAACTCTGGCTTAGGGTTGCATAAACAATTCCTCAACTAATGACACTCTTTTCTCTGGGATGGCCACCCTCTTCAGCCAAAGGCCTGGAGTAGCAGAGCTGAGATAGGCAACAGCACCGTCCAGCCAGTTGAATGAGCCCTGTCAACAATGAGGTGATAAACGTCCCAGTCTGCCCTAACCTCTGAAAGTAAACTCTGTGGCTAAGAGGATCAATTCATCTGACCATTATTCAATACTGCTACCACCTCTTTGAACTCTCCGGAGTAATAAAAATTTCAGCACAAGAACTACACTAACCTACTAATAATTAACGTTAAATACTAATTAATGATTCATAGGAAAGACCTTCAAACAAATAACTAACTGAAAGAGAGTTCAATGCTTTTGAAATTTACACATTCTATAAGTTTACTGGGTAAATCTCTCTGGAACAAAAAAAGGTCAGAGGTGGAAAAAAAACCAAGTAAGTATTATCTAATTTTACCTAGTAGCATAAGTAATCTACTATCAACTACTAGCACAAGATGCCTGCATAGTAGATGAAATGGATCAGTTAGATTTTTCTTTATGGGAACAATAGATTCCACACTCTTTCTTGACACATCCACAAGCCTCTGTCTATTCACCTCAAGCTGACAGGGGAGATGATTAAATTAAAATAAGCAAGCTGCTATCTCTCCATTTCTGCCACCCTCACCAAGGATTTTGCATTCAAAGCCTCAGTGTGATTACAGAGCAAAAAATGAAGGATCTAACTAAAATAAAAATTAGTATAATATGAAATCATGAAATCATTAACACTTTTGCTTTACTACAACTTTGGTTTTGTCTCTGATCTTTTTTATTCTTTTACACCTTCAGAAATGTACACATCATTTCAGTAGGCTTTTTCAGATTAAAAACAAGGCAAAAGCCATTATAATAATGGGTAGCTTCTGTCATCTAAGCTACTATTTTGATTTTAAGATGAAGGAGAGACTTCTGAATCTTTATACTGCATAGCGTGGATCAGAGTAGGTCTTGCAAAGGCATGTTTCGGCTCTGCCACAGGACTGTGTGGGAATTGTGGGGCAAGATGTTTAGCCTCTTGTAGCATCATTTCACTCACATACAAAAAGAAAGAGTTGGATTAGTCTAGCCTTGACTTTGGTTTCCAGCCCCAGGAAGGCATAGGAGCTAATCTGGCCATCTTTTGTCTCCGACAAGGGAAAGCCAAGGCCATACACAGGAGTTTGCAAGTTACACCGTCTGGGAGTATAGAGAGGAAACTGCAATTATTTCCTTATTCGGAACTCAGTACGATGCCATACTATTTCAGCATTTAACATTTATAAGTACTTATTTCACGAGAGGCTCAACTGAGAAAATGTCTAAATTCCCTGTAAAGAAGATATTTCCTACAACTCAGAACTGTTTAATGTGTCTTAAGAACATCCCCAAATAACTATTATGACAAAACAACCAGCAATTTTCCCTGACATGCTACCCCCTAGCTCTCATCAAGCGTTCTTACGTTTTCCTATATTTATTGACAGTGCTTGTTCAGGCTGAAAATGAGATTTTGCCATTCCAAGAAGGGTCAGAAGGAGTAACAAAATCATTTAATAAGGTTTTACCCCATTTGATGCACTGTCAATCAAACACCACAGATCCAGTTTCTTAAATATTTGTAAACCAACTTGGTAATAGATTTTTTTAGGGACTTATGCAGAATATATTATTTTCTATATCTACCATCTTACATATGGTTATAGTTTTCAGTGATATTCAAATATGGACATCTTTAATTCTCTAAAAATCTATTCTAGAAACAAAAATGTTCACTATAACATTAACCTGATATAGCAAAAAAAAAAAAAAAAGAAAAAAGAAAATAAGAGAATATTTTCTGCGAATATTTACAAACGTAAGAAATTCTTATTAAATAATTAAGTTAAGAACTAATTGTTAATATGATCACAAATTTGCTTTTAAAAACTGTATACACACATATTTATTTTAAAAACACAAGAATGAAAAACAAAACAATAACATTAATTTACATGATTAATGTGACCAATGTGAATAATTTTCTAAATTTTCTGCTAGTAATATGGATTACATTTATAATGAAAAATACATATGAAAAATGTTATGCTCTAATTGCATTAAAAAATCATTTTAGTATATTTTAATTTTTAATAAATCATATAATCTTTTAGGAAGAAGCAAAAGATACCATAAATTTAATCAAACATTTATCATATAATTGGGTTTCACAGCATAAGTGTTTACAAGGCAATGGAAACATATCATTGTAGTTTCTGCTTAAAGTATTTTAACCTTAATTGATGCACATAGCTAATGTTTTATAATTAAAGATGTTTATAGATTTCAAGTTATAAAAGTTTTATACTTACTGTGACATACAATCCTATTTAAATATATTAAATTTGAAAGTGTCATTAAAATTCTTTTTAGGAATTTTGATGGCTTGGTTAAATTAGGCAATAAGTATTATTATTAAATACAGTATTGCATAGTTTGCTATGACAAATATTTTTAAAAATGTGATTCAAAATATCATCTAAAGAGGCGCCAGGGTGGCTCAATCAGTTAAGTGGCCAACTTTGGCTCAGGTCATGATCTTACAGGTGGAGAGTTCAAGCCCCGCACCAGGCTCTGTGCTGACAGCTCAGAGCCTGGAGCCTGATTCAGAGTCCCTCTCTCTCTGTCCCTCCCATGCTCGCACTCTGTCTCTCTCTCCCTCTCAAAAATAAATAAACATTGAAAACAAATTTCAAAATATCATCTAGAGATAAAAGGATAGTAAGAATTGAAAATGTCATTCTTTTTGTAAATAACATAAGAATCTACAATAAAGATACAGTTGAACAACATTATATAATGCAGGCATTAACACGGTAAATAGGATGACTATATTCAATCACAGGAATGGTTACGAAATATCAATATTAGTAAGTGTAAATAGTTGGCTACTATAAATATAGGGATAAAGACTGTACAAGAACAGAAAAAATGGAATTGTGCTAATATATGGGTGTTATCACTTGTAATTTTCATTTTGTTATTTCGAAGTTATGTTAGATATTTTGAATTATGACTGATTCTTAAAATTATCACATTCTATGTAGACACAGTTTTTCCATATTTTATGAAAATTTTATATGCTAGTATTTTTCCTTGAGGGAAATATGTGAGAAGTTAAAAATGTTTTATTATTTCCATTTTATAGATGCTCCCACTGAGACCAAAAAATGTCATGGAGAGAAACAGTGATTGAATTGGGAAAGCAAATTAACCCTTCTCCTTCTCTGGACATCCACAATAAATCCAAGTGCTGCTCTCTTACTGTGGCCCATCGATTATTTTTAGTTATCAAAATTTTTAACTAATACATTATTTCTGTAATTTCAAGAATGACTAAAATCTAAATAATCTTACCAAAGCCCACTCACCTAGGAGCCATAATTACCTTTGGTGGTATGTTATTTCGGCTATTAGAAGTTAAGACATAATAGATGCATGAAATAGGTTGCATTCCTAGAAAAGAATGTTCTTCTTGCCTTGTACAGCACAACTACAAAAGCGGAAATGGTTTTATTATCATCGAGACCATTAAAAACTAAAAGAGTCCGCCAAGATAACCAACATGTACTTGGAAATACACTTGGCTTTGAAAGAGAAAGAATTAAGTCAAAATACATTCTCATATTATTTTCAGAGGAGGGAACAACTCCAGATGACTTAGAAAAGTCCATCTCATCGCCAGGACAACAGAGACAGAACATGCCACTGCCGATTAAACATTTCTCCTAGGTAATTGCCTAGTAAGCAGTATAAAAAAAAACAAATGGTGGGAAACAAAGTAAATAATCAGGAAATATGCATCTATTAGCTGAAAAAAACCTGGGGTATAAAGACAAATAACACTTCTGCACATAAATGATTGGCAGAACCTATTGGAGATTCCCAGAGTAAATATTTCCTTCCCTATCACTGAGCAATTCCATATTTAAGTCTAATTAAGGCTTAGTGAAGTCATGCCATTCTCCTCTTGCCATAAATCAGTGATTCTCAAAGGCTTTTAAAAAGATGCTGGCAGTTTTCTCTCCCTAGATTCTGATTCATTAAGTTGGGGTAGGGCTTACACATGTTCCCTTAATTAGTCCTCATTATCTACAGGGAACCAAGATTTGAGGACCACAGACTAGATTAGTGGTTCTTAACTATGGCTGCACATTGTGGGTACTTTGAAAGCTTTAGAAAAATTCCTAAACCCAGGCCCCATGCAAGACAAATTAAATTAGAATCTCTGGAGAGGGGCCCAACATCAGTGTAGTTAAAGGCTCTCAAGTCATTCTAATAGGCAGACGAGGTTAAGAACCACTGCATTCTTTTCACTTCTGCAACAATTCAGGCAGCTCTAGTTGTTATAATTATGCTGGCAATTTTTATCTGAAGATCATCAGCACAATACCTCACATTAATTTAAGGAGACAAAATCGCTAACAGGAAGTTGGCCATAGACACATGGTTCAACTGCCTTGAACATGACAAAGGGAAATGGAGCATGCTTTCATTCTGGGGAGAGAAGTCACAGTCTGCAGAAAGCCAAAGGTATTTTCAACCTACGATACCTACAGGTAAGCCAAGGCCCAGTTCCTAAAGCATTTGAAAGTACTGAGTTCATTAAAGAAATAGGGAACTTACAACACACACACTTTTCCTTTCTCCATCCTATGTTTGGGATCTTTATGTTTGCAGCTTTGTTTTGGTAATATTGAAGTTCAGAAGGGTTCTGTTTGGTACTCTTTTTAAGATGGAAACAAGTAACTGTCACTCTATAGACCTACAAAACCAGACCTTAATTCAGTTCTCCTTTTCCTACCTACACTGAAAGTAGCACACAAGAGTTTTGCTGCTATTGTTACACCGGCTTTTAGAATCCAGAGAAAGCACTTGTTTTTCTTCACACAGAATTCATTGTAACTAGATCAGACAAGCACTTTCTTTGGGCTGTCTGCCCAGACAATGAGATAGCTTTTGTACAGAACTATTCTCAGTAGTGACATTATTGTAATGGAATCTGTAGCCCTATTTGTCTCTATTAAGCCCACTATTAGAATAGCAGTTACTTAAATAATTTACATAAACTAAAAAATTTATGATATATCCTAAAAAATAATAATGCTATACAAGATTGGTATAGAAATTGAGTATTGCAAATACCTCACATATCTGATTATTTGTGAAAGTGTCTGATGACTTAAAGCCATGTGGCAAACTGAGAATAATATGGACGTTATGTCCTAAGGGAAAAAAATGAACTTTCCTGAACCCTGGTTTTATCTGTAAATTGGAGTGACAATACCAATCCTCAGTATCCTCGTAGGGATACTCTGAAAGTAAAAAGGGGAAAAAGCATTGGAGGAAACTTGGCAAACCAATAATAAAAAATAAGTTACTCTTATTTCTATAAAAATGCTGTAGTTGAGTAAAACAATGGCAGAGAACCATTAATTAAGAACTGTCGCTAACTTATTATTTTTTTAACTTATACAGTTTTTCTTTTAATTGCAGGACAGTTAACATACAGTGTTATATTAGTTTCAGGTATACAATATAGTGATTCAACTAATTTATTGTTTTAAAGAATAAATTTATCAAGATAATAGTGCTTGTGGGTTATTTAATTGATTTATTTCTGGTCTAATTTGGAATGTTATGATTACCTCGAAGTTTAGGACTAATGAATTCTTTTAAAATGAAGGATGTTTTTAAAACATTAATTAATTAATAAAGGATGTTTTTGGTTCTGGCTCTTAAAAAAACAAACAACAGAAGAAAACAAACAGTGCTTATATTTGGGAGCCAGGAAAACTGATTCGAAAATACGAACTTCCTAGTCACCTGCCTGGCTCAGACGGTGGAGCATGTGACTCTTGGTTTTGGGGCTATGGGCTTGAGCCCCAAGTTGGGTGGAGATTGCTTAAAAATAAAATCTTTTTTTCAAAAGAGAAAATAGAAGCTTCTTATGTGTCTGATGTAATAATCATCTATTTTCTGTCATTTTGAATGGTTTGGAAATGAGATACCAGAAGAAAACAATAATAGTTTTAAAAATTAAAGCAGATATTAACACCTTTACTTCTCTGGTTTAAATCTATCCTATGTACATTTCATCTACGCCCACCCTATAGGCAATCTTACCCCAGAAGGAGGCTCTCGGACAGAAATACAGTGGCACCTCCCGATAACACTGACACAGGGGGGCTTACCTCTATTACAGTGCGGTTTTCTCAAAAGTTTTTCTCCTAGATAATGCTATTCATCTGAGTTGTTTGCCTTGAATACACAAACACTTTTGTCTCTACCTGGGTTATTGTAAGTGAGTAATTATTATTACCAGCGTCACCATGGAATACCAGTACAATGAAAGACTCATCAGAGTTATTATTATGCACTTGAGTTTTCTGGTTTCAAACTACTTCAGCTGCTTAACATTACGTCTGTCTAAACCTTGGCCTCCAGACTATAGGAACATTTGCAATTGTTGACAGTTGAGTCAGATTTCAAAGGGGGTCCCTTAAACTAGTACTGTTCCTGGGCCCAACAAGTAGTTAGAGCTGGATCTGACAATTCTTCTCCCAATCTTCCTGCATATGTTAGCCAGTGCCCTTTGACTTCTCTTGGATCTTAACGCCAGCACTTGCGTTAGTAACATTGCTACTTACAAACATAAAAACTGAAATGCACCTATATTCCTACATATAGATACATTTAAAGTAGGAATTTTGGTCAAGAAAGACAGTTACACTACAGAGACTGTCTCAGATAGAATAGACCATTATCTATCTACCTATCCATACACATGTGTGTCCCATAATATTTTCACAAGGTTACCATTCACTTTTTTATCTTTGCATCATTACAAGTAGGCAAGCATTGGTTAAAGAATTAGAGACTCGAAAATAACTTTCAAAATCCCTAAGAAGCATCCTCTTATCTGTGGTAGTGGAGAGGCCTTCATTAAAAATTAACATATCTTGGAGCGCCTGAGTGGCTCAGTCGGTTAAGCTTCTGACTTCGGGTCAGGTCATGATCTCATGGTTGGTGGGTTTGAGCCCCTCGTCGGGCTCTGTGCTGACAGCTCAGAGCCTGGAATCTGCTTCGGATTCTGTGTCTCCCTCTCTCTCTGCCCCTCCTCCACCTGTGCTCTGTCTCTCTCTGCCTCTCAAAAGCAAATAAAAATGTTTGAAAAAAAATAAATAAAATAAAATAAATATATAATAAACTCCTCTGGAAAATCTGCTTCATTGGAGGCTAATCTGCCTTTTAACCTTCTTTTTCCTAATAAGATAACCATTATCATTGGATAGGGATAAGCGTTTGGCCCTATTAATTATAATGTAAATAAAAATAATAATTGATTATTAATAATGCATCATAACATGATTTTCAAGTGAAGTCAACTCAAAAAGGATACCAAATAATTGATCTTACTAGTATACATTAAATCTTTAAGATGAAGGCAATATTGCAGATTTGCTTTAGGGAAATTTAAAAGGCCATTTTTTTAAATTATAAATACAGAGTATGGACAGTGTCTGTCTTTCTAGCATTAGCCATTAAATTTAATTAAAACCCAGAACGCTCAATGTCTTTATACACTGAGTGGTCTTCATTTGGTTTTAGGCTTTTCATTAAGACCTCAGGTAGTAATGACTGAGGGATCGTCCACAATGTAAGCATTAGGGATGCCTGATACTTACAAAACACAATGGCTCTTTTTGGAGGGAAGAATAGAAAAGGAAGTATGTCTAATGTTTTCCTTTGTTTATACTAACCATTATTTCTCCTGCACTAAGAACAATAATTGGCACATCATAGGTGATTTATAAGCATCAATTAAGTGGATGTGTGAGTAAAGAAATGCCTATTCTTGTTAGAGAAAAAAATGTATTTAGGGAACAAGATGGCATCCACACAAACTTTCCTAACTAGAGACAGGAGTCCTTTGTTTTCGTTCCTCCCTTAAATTCTATTAATGACCAAAGATTAGCACAGAAATATTGGTAATTATATATAATGTTTTATTATGCCCGTCAGGAATACAGCATCTGAGTTTTCATATTTTTCATTACAAAGATGATATGATCTTTTTAACTTAAAAAAAGATGAAAGATATTCATACCACAACTACTATTAATATATTGGGCATTTTCTTCCATAGAGAGCTTAAGTTGCTGCCTTGGTTTTAGTGAACTTTATAGGATTTTATCAAAGAATTATTTCCATCTCTTTTTTTTACTTACATTGTCATAATTTCCATTTTACTGCCTTGTTTTTGTTAACATAATTATAATGTGAGCATAGTTAATATATTTTGATACCTCTTGCCAAAGATTTACATTTTTCACAATTATAATCATATTTGGCCATGCAAGGTGGTTGTTTCAGGGTTTGGGGATTGGGGTTTTTGTTTTGTTTTGTTTTGTTGGTTTTTTGTTTTTTGTTTTTTGCATATTTAGGATTATTTGCTCAGGACTGATTCCTAAAAGTTGACTTTTTGCTTATGTACATTTTCATCTCTTTAATATACATTTCCAAATTATTTTCCCAAAGTATCATCCCATCTTGCACTCATACCAGCAAACAAACCCTATTTATAATATTAGATCTACATACAAAAAGAAAAGATGGCTGGATAATTCTCTGAACTTTTTTTTTCCCTAAAATTAGCACCTTCCTAGTTTAAGAAGACAAAATCTTCTTAAAGACTATATTTATATTTTGCTATTCATTTAGTTTAGAAATAAATGTTAATGGTTGAAGGTCAAATAAAATTAAATCTATTAAAAAAAAAAAACAATGGAGGATGAAAGCCAGGAATTACTAGCCTAGAGAGCTAATGCTATTTTCTACTGAATGAAGCCCCAAAGCCACCACCTGTCTAACAGGGCAGAGTTCTTAGTAGTGTGCTTGTATTTGGACGAAGTGTTAGACATGAGCCACCTGGATTCCTCGTGCACAGTCTCTTCCATTTAAATACTTTATCTCATTGCTTCCATAGACAGTAAATGGCATAACTAGAGTTCAAGTAATATTTTGCCTTGGTCCAGAAAATAATTTAATAGAAGTGATCTTTGCCATTGCAATTCTGTAGAGGGAACTACGCTCTTCAAGGTTGAGATATTAATTACTGAAAGAGCTTTTGGGAAAATGGAAGAAAGGAAAGAAGGAAGGGAGAGAGGGAGGGAGAGAGGTAAGAAGGAAGAAATAAGAAAAAAAGGAGGAGGGAGGGAGGCAGTGGGGAGAAAGAAGGGTATCACTATCCAGCGGTAAATTTAATTCTATAAAAAGAAACCAAATGATTCACATAGTAATAGCAATTAGATACTGAAATCTTGTTTGGGTTTAAAACATGGCCAAAAGTTACAGCATTTTTCTGAGTTTATAAAGAACCAACCTACCCTATCCTATATCCCACTCTGTTTTTGTTTGTTTGTTTGTTTGTTTTTTGTCTTTACATTTATACAAAAGCAGAAAATAACTGTTCATGTGACTTCAACCACCTAAAAGAAACTAAAAAACTGGGATATTTGAATTGGGTGGATAAAGTCTCTGTGGCTAGTTCTTATTTATTTGCAAAATGTATGAGATGCTTATTAGACCACCGAACACCTGATAATAATTTTTACCAAAATACAAAAGGCAAGCTTTTGTGACAGGCACCCTAGAGGCACCTGGATGGCTCAGTCGATTAAGCGACTGACTTCAGCTCAGTTCATGAGTTCGAGCCCCGCATCGGGCTCTGTGCTGACAGCTCAGAGCCTGGAGCCTGCTTCAGATTCTGTGTCTCCCTCTCTCTCTGCCTCTCCCCAACTTGTGCGCTCTCTCTCTCTCTCTCTCTCTCTCTCTCTCTCTCTCAAAAATAAATAAACATTAAAAAATAATAATAAAAAAAGAACTACCTTCCAGCAGAGTGGAGAGCCAGGAAATAGTCAATGAGTTGACCTCTAGAGAATGCCGGAAGTTTAACTTTCTTAATTGGAAGTTAACATCTATCAGAAAGCGGCCCACATGAGAAACTCTAATGTCAAAGCTCTGAAATTATTGCACACTAAACATATGTAATCCTCTCAAAAAACTAATGGTGGGATTCTCCCCACAGCCATACGAGGAGGCTTGGGAACAGTAAGCAGGGTGGTCCTTGCTGTGAACAGCTCTGTCGTCGGAACATCAGAAAAGAATTCCAGCCTTTAAGTTTCCCATAGCACCAAATACCGTAACACAGCACTTTACTTCCTTGTGGAACGACGCAAAACACAAACATGTGTAGCGCAGACCAATGAAGCTGTACTACTTAGTGGCTAATTGTTTAAAAATATGCAGTCCCCCAAATGGCAGGATATTAAGTTTATCAAGTTAGCAGAGAGAAACACATTCAACCAAAATCAACAAACAGAACCCTATGTGGTGTGATAAAGTATATTAGTTATGAGAAACTAGTTTTAATTATTTATTATTAAGAATAGCTATGGTGTATTCTTCCCCTGGGAATAAAAATATTCAAAGAAGAAAAATTACTACCATACATTAATTTTTGGATGAGAAGTCTCTCAGATGAGGTCAAGGGTGAGCAGTGCTGGTCAAAAGTATCCAAGGAAAGAAAAGAGAGGAGGGGAAGTATAGACACAAAGAAAAACAGTAAAACAGAAATCAAAATAATATGTATATTTTAGAAATACTACAATTAGTTTAAGGTAGGTATTACTTCAGCCACAAATTTGGGGAAAAAATTTAAAGCCATTCACCATAATTTTTTACCTATTTAAAGGAAAGATATTAAAAATCCCTTTTAGGCTTAAATAAAGAGCAAGTTTAAGAAATAAATAGAAAATAAGAGCAAGTTTAAGAAATAAAAGGAGAGACAATTGTGTTTAAAGAGAAGGTTGGTACTTAATGATATTGTTCTAAACTATTTTTGCAATATCTAAGCTACAATAAACTATGCCTGCCTGAGAAATCGATAGAATATGAAACTGCATTTCAAGTTCTTTATCTATATATGCAGGGGACAGGTAAGTAATGGGGGCAGGAGATTATAGCATCTCTTAGAGGTAGGTTCTGGGGTCAGACACACCTGGCTGTGAACCCCGTGTTCCCTACTTCTTTTATAATCTTGAGCAAACTGCTCTACCTTTCTGGCCTGGTTTCCTTGCTTGAAAAATGGAGATTGATAGGGTTCTTGAGAGGATTAAATGAAAGACTACCTGCAATGTATTTAGAATATTGTTTAGCATATTTTCAGTGCTCAGCCAACCTTTCTGTTGTGACGTTGTTTATTTATCATCTCTATAATCATAGCTCTCCTGGGGCGTCTGGGTGGCTCAGTTGGTTGAGCATCCAACTTTGGCTCAGGTCATGCTCTCACAGTTCGTGGGTTCAAGCCCCATGTCGTGCTCTGTGCTGACAGCTTGGAGCCTGGAACCTGCTTAGGATTCTGTGTCTCCCTCTCTCTCTGCCCCACCCCTGCTCATACTCTGTCTCTCTCTCAAAAATAAACAAACATTTAAAAAAATTATAGTTATAGCTCCCCTAATCTCTCCTGACCTTGGACAAGCCCTTTTACCTCTCTGCATCCCTGTTTCCCAACATGTAAAGTGAGGGGAATAATACCCCCTGTAATAGGTTTGTTAAGAGGGTTAAGTGAGACAGCGTGGAGAAGCAATTTAAAATAAAAAGATTACATTATAAAAGTATTTCCAAGAGATATTTTAGTTTAGATAATTATATCTGTATAGTAATAATTTCACTAAGTGAGAACTTTGCATACATATATCCTTTATGCTTTCTTCCTTTTTTTTTTTTACAAGATGCTCAAAGTCTTTAAACACACGTTAAAGAAGAAGAATCTCCATAATTAGTGCATGTTAAGGGAGCGATTACTCCTCCTTAACATGCGCTCATGGCAGACAACAATAAAACATGCCATGTATGCCACACAAATACAAATGAGAAACTCAAAGAATGGTGCTCTTTCACGGTTCTGCAGTTTTCCTAGAACAATAAAGATAACTCAGAAAGCAAAGATAACAGCTATATTCAAGGACGTGCTGGAGCTGACTCACACAGGCTTACAAGAGCCAAGTGTTAAATTTTCAAGAACTTTACAAGCCTGTTTTTAACTGTCATTTAAGTTACATAAACTTATAATATAATTAAATAAATTATATAAAAAATAAAGATAAATATACATTTAAAACTTCTCACTTCCTATTTATTACGCTATGTTTACTATATTTTACTAGAATCGATGCTTTTGAGGTTCCGCCTATCACATCTGTGTGGTGAAAATACTAGATATATACCGGTGCGCCACTGTGAGTCGGTTCCCAAATCCAGGTGCAGCCATGTCACAGCAGTAGACTGAAGTTGACCATGGTGGGAATATTTATACAACCAAAATTTATACAAACAAAATGTGTACAGTGCTACACATAAGGGCTTGATTTAGTGCTAAAACTCCGATCTGAGTTTAACGAATACAATTTGTAAAAGGGTTAGACATAGTTATACAGTAGGTAATACGTAATATTTAAAAATAATTGGGAAAAGAGTTGGTGGATTGGAATATAACTCCATGTGTCAATTGATGGTCGTACTGCAACTGTAGTTAGGCTAACGACACATGAGTGCAGCAAAAATCAATGAAAGCATTGTCTGATAATTCAATTAGGTATATGTAAGTTAAATATAGAGTATTTCTTCCTTTATTATTACTTGTAAATTGTGTGTTACTTTTATGTAAATTGTGCGTATCCTTTATATAGGTAAAATTCACTAAAAATGTGTGTTTGTGTGTATATAGGTATACATTTTGTTTTTGGAGAGCTAATTGTTAAACATTTACTATACTTCCCTGTTTATTTTTTTTAACTCTTAAGTAAAAAGGACTATCTTTGGGGAAAAAAAAAACAAGCTATAATCTCAAATAGTCAAAAAGTAAACTAACACTTATCCACTAGGTGGCAGTAACAAAAGCTAAGAAAACCTCAGGAAAGCAAACTGGAAATTTACAAAGATATTACTTCATCTGTTTCCATTTGATTCATTAAATAATATTATAAAAGTAAATTATTACCTTTTTAAAATCTATCTTGTAAGATCTGGTTATCAAAGTAACCCATGTTCAGTTTAAAAGTTCAGAAAATAAACAATGGCATACAAAGTCAGCAAAATAACCCATAATATGACTCAAGAATTAAGTACTGTCAATATTTTGGTGAATAACCTTATAGGATTATACTATCCATACTTCTTTATGATTTTATTTTTCCCTACTGTATCACTTTTTTCATGTCAAGATACATAGATCTAGAACACCATTTTTAGTGACTGCATAATATTTCGCTATATGGATACACTAAAATATATTGACTTTCTATTTATTGATAGACATTTCACTTGCTAATAAATTTTCCCTATTATAAATGACACTTTAATAAACAACCATGGACATGTATCTTTGTGCACTTGTCCAATAATTTTCTTAGGGTAAATTCCAAATTGTGGAATTACTTGACGGAAAGGGTGCACTTTTATTTTAATTTTTAAGGGACACACCTTTTAAAATGTGATGCAAACTGTCGAATTTTCCTGCAGAAATATTGTGCTCATTTATACCTCCAGAAATGAGAATACACCATTTTACCTATGTTGGGTAGTTTCAGTTTTTAACCTTTTTAATTCAATAGGTAATATTATATGTAATGGTTTTGATTTACTTTCTACTAATTCTTTCATTCATATATACATTTATTCAATAACTGTTTGAGAGTCTACTGGGATCAGTAAAGTCTACTGAGACCTATGTCAGTAGATATAGGTCAGAAAAAAAAAAAAAGAGAGTAGGTCCCTGATCTTTTTTTTTTAATTTTTTTATGTTTATTTATTTTTTGAAAGCGAGAGACAGAGTACGAGTTGGGGAGAGTCAGAGAGAGAGGGAGACACAGAATCCAAAGCAGGCTCCAGGCTCCAAGCTGTCAGCACAGAGCCAGTAGAGGGGCTTGAACTCACGAACTGCAAGATCATGACCTGCAGCAAAGTTGGATGCTTAACGGACTGAGCCATCCAGGCTCCCCTCAGTCCCTGAACTTAAACAGCTTCTATTCAAATGGTGGCAGATGGGGAGTTAGTGAGTTAAAGAATACTAGAGGGAAGATCTGATAAAATTTGTAAGAAAAGGGGAGAAATATGTAAGCAGACTAAACAGAAAGGTATTTGTGAGAATAGGGAATTCAAGTTATGTTTATTGATCAATTGCATTTCTTTTATATTGAGTTGTCTATTCCTAGCCTTGCTAATTTTTCTATCATATTTATATTTTTCTTTTTTTAAGCTTATTTATTTATTTATTTATTTATTTATTTATTTATTTATTTATTTATTTGAGAAAGAGACAGAGCATGCAAGCAAGGGAGGGGCAGAGAGAGATGAGAGACAGAATCCCAAGCAGCAACTCGCTGTCAGCACAGAGTCCAATGTGGGGCTCTAACTCATGAACAGTGAGATCATTACCTGAACTGAAAACCAGGAGTTGGATGCTTAACCAACTGAATCACCAAGGCACCCCCATATTTATATTTTTCTTAATGACATCTCTTTATATATTGAGAATATTCAATATATAAATATATATTCTTTTGCAAAGTATTTCTCCATTGTATAATTTGTCTTTTAGCTGTTAATGGTGCATACCACACAGAAGTTTTTATCCATATCCCATTTGAGCACTCTTTTCCTTTAAGTATTCTTACCTTTGGCATGACATTTAGAAAGGCCTTTCTCAGACCAAGATGACAATATCTCTTTTTTTCTAGTGCTTTCATCAACCTTATCCAGCATTTTAATCTTTAATCCAAATCATATTTGGTTTTGTGTATGGTATTAAAATAGAGATCAAGGTATATTTGTTCCTTAGCACTTAGCAAGAAATATCAATGCCATTTAGAAAGAACTTTCTCCAATATATTTGATTAGTACATTTGAAAAGAGGTGAAATGAAACTCTTTATTTTGGCTCAGAATTTAAACCTAAGCCCCAAACCGAGGCAATAGGTCAGCAATATCCACAAATATTCTAAAACCAACCATCAGATCCATCATCTTTACCAGAATTAAAAGACCACAAACCAGGGAACGTATACAAGAAGCGTATCGATTCATCAGGAAGACTGTTTCTTTGAAGAGAATTTCAGGAGGAGACGGCTCAATGGGATTTTCTCTCCCTGAAGCCATGGAGGAAAAGGAAGGACCAAGAGAACCACTGTGGAGATTTTACATAGCTGGGGAGACCACAATCTCTTCCTTGAAGATGACAACAATGAAAGTAGATTTGAGCAGTTAGCTAGACTTCTGCCATCTTGGCTTGACCAGGTATCCCCCAAGAAAGCTGCTGCCTACAGGGGCAAAAAGGCTTAACAGGAAATGACCAGAATTGTGCTTCCCCAGGGCAAAAGCTCAGGACTGAGAGAAACTCTGAGAGTCACTGGAGAAATTCCACATGTAATCTGGAAAGAACTCTCATGACCTCACAAAAAAAGACAGCATCTGAATACTTGATATGAAAAGAGCATCTGATACAAGGAAAGTACCAAAAACAATATCACTCATTATCCTTTTTCTCCTAACCCTGGCAGATGTAAAAGTGGGCGGAATACAGGGCAAGAAGAGTGAAAACACAGGCCATACTCTTCCTCACTCCCTACTCATTCCAGAGCCAACCATAAGTCAGACCTGAGCTGAAAGAAGACAAAGCCTTTAAACTGGATATCAAAATAAAGTTTTTATATGCCGGGGCCAGACTTTTGTTTTTATTTTATTTTTTGAAGTGAACTTAAAGCCACCCCATGTGTGGCTCAAACTCACTACCCTGAGATCAAGAGTCGCATCCCCTAACGAGGAAGCCGGCCAGGCACCCCAGGCATTTTCATGTCTGAAAATGAGGCCATTTGGTCACAGGAGAGTGACAAAAAGCTATCAGATGACTTGAGATCATATCCGGGCCAGGAAAGAGAGATGACAGAGCCTGTTTGAATGAAATGTTGGGAGGACAATCAAAGCTGTTTCCTGTGTGTAACTCCTTCCCTGAATGAAGCCAGTTACACATTTATCATATCATTGGATTTCTTTTGGGATTCGATTCTGGCTCATGGATCTTCTCTCTCTTCACTAGGGCCAGTTTTAATGATGAATTACTGTTAACGTTTAAATTGTTCAAACACAAATAACGGATATGTTCAACTTGAATCAAAACAGTTAAAAGTTTATGTCGATTCTCACAAAAATGAACCATAGCTAGAAAGTAGACATTCGGCTTCTGCAAGGTGCTGATTTTTAGGAAGCAGACAACAGGTAGCTATGAGCTCATTGAATAGCCTTATTGACTATTAAGACCCAGTGACCCCAGGCAAGTGACGCGTACCTGATCCTCTATGGTAACATCCCCAAATCTGCATTTCCCATCCTTCCCTCCTCTGATTTCTAATTTGAGCAGAAAAATGTGAGGAGGAAAATGGTGACCATGGGTCCGCATGCACACATTACATTTGCATGTAAAAAAATGACAAGGGGAGTGACTCTGAGCACTTAGGGGACCAGAAATTTTAAATCCTGCCATAAGTCTGGCAGACACTGTAAGATTCTCCATTTAGCCACAAGGTATTCTCCAGAAAAACAGAAAAGATGGCTTCTTCATTAGATTCTTTGACTTCTCAAAATAGTCCCAAGGGTTGGGCTTCAACGATGACAACAATAGTAATTACTATTTACCGAGTGCCTGCTTAGGTCTCGATGTTTTACACACATTTGATCCTCAGAACAACATTACAAGTTAGAAATTACAAACTCCACGTAATAAATTTTCTAAGTTTCAAAACGCTTACTCAAATTGCTACAGGTGACAAAGCTATTAGGGACAGAGCCTGGACGTGAACTCAAGTCAACCTGACAGACTTTGCCCCAAGTGCTCTCCGTTAGTTCCCACAAGGTCTCTAACTAATTACTGTACATCACATTGATTTTTTTCATTTTGTAAATCTTGGACTTTGTCAGTATAACATCTGTGTTAAATGTACACCCATCTGGGGCGCCTGGGCGGCTCAGTCAGTTAAGCATCTGACTCTTGATTTCAGCTCAGGTCATGATCTCATGATTCGTGAGTTCAAGCCCTACGTCAGGCTCTGCACTGTGTGCAGCCTGGTTGGGATTATCTCTCCCTCTCTCTCTGCCCCTTCCCTGCTTCTGCTCTCTCTCTCTCTCTGTCTCAAAATAAATATATAAACTTTCAAATACATTTAAAAATAAATGTATACCTTTCACCTGTCTGGAAGCAATAAAATTCTGCCCTTCAATTGGGAAGGTTTTCATTGTCTTCCCTCTGGAGCTTCGCTCCAGATACCTGCATGGTTGTCTTTTCCATATTTCAAGGTTACAAAAATAGAGTTAAATAATTCTAGTCCTCTTTGGCATAACTCAGAACAAACTGTAAGCAACTTATTTGATAGCAAGATACCAAAGCAAAGGCTTTCATTAAAATTTTGGACATAGATTATCAGTTAACGAGCTCCATGAAATGCCTAATCATAAAAAAACTACACTTCATAAAATCAGGCATTAGCCGAAGGGCACCGCATCAAGAATACTGGCAGTGAAACGACTGAGTGTCTATGGGTCTTGCTCCCAAAGGGCATACGACATGATGGAAAGATAAATGGACTTAATAAGCATGCAGGACCTACTGATGAGTGACACTTTTGAGAGAAAATACCGCTTTCTGTTTCTGTCTACCGGTGTTAATTGGGATAGGTAGTTTAGAGAATGTGGGGTAACAACTTTAAGATACAATTCTTCAACTCGAGAGAATTGATCCACTGAACAGAGTCACTCATTTCAAAGGAAAGCAGATGTCTGAGGCGGAGCACCGCCGCTTCCCAGCCATACCACTCTGAGGAAATGACTTCATCTCTTTAGGCTTCAGCCGATGATGACCTATAAAATGGAATAATAATCGCTGCCTTATAGGATTGTTGTAAGGAGTCAAAACAATCTGTATTCGGCATAGTACCTGGCACGCTTTGCAGTCAATTTTAAGAATAATATTTTTACTGTTACAAATTCCAAAATTAGTTGGTCTGACATTATCCCTGTCTATAAATTACATAGACCTGATATATAAATAATACAGACCTTCTGTGTAAGTTAGAAACAGTGAATAGTGGACAGCTGCATCTGACTGACTGGCAATTTTACCCTACATGCCATTTAATTCTCCCCTAAGCACTGTCTTCCTCTTTGCTGATTTGCTTTAAGCACTCCTATAAAGGTCCATTAGTTGTCTGTGCCTTAATCAAATTAGAGGCAGTCTTCAACTTACAAGGATCTTCACAGCCCACGCCATTTACACCCCTGTTCTGACTTTTGCAGCACTTAGGGCGGGCTGGGCTAACAGGATCGCCCCGCCTGTCGGTTTGCTCAGCACTCAGGCTCAGAAAAGCCCACCCCACCCTCGGCCGCACCACATCCGGGCATCAGGAGGCTGCTCTGTCTGGCAAGGGCTCCTTTCCAGGAAGAGCTCTGGTCTTCATCTTCTGGGACATCCCTGGCTCCCAGCCTCACTCAGAGCTCTCCTCCCAGGCCCGGGAAAAACAATAACAGTAAGTGAGCTTCTGCAGCAAAAGCACAGAAAACCACTAATTTTAAAACACTTCTATGTTCTGGTAAGATTATGAGCACGACTACTGTAGAGTGCCAAGGTCCTCCCTCTTCCCCCAGAACCAGCAGCTCTCTCCCCATCACTGGGTCCTGAAGCCCCCACGGACCCAGTGCTCAGCGATCACGCACTGCCCAGGTTTGTTGCAAGCTAGCAGAGCAGTGGAGGAGCACATGAACCTTAAGCCCGGACAAAGCTCCATTGTTTCTGAGCTAAGGACTTATGATACAATCTTGTGTAACTCAAACTAGAGTCTGTTGAACTAATAACTTGACAAAGGAAATAAATTTTCCTTAGTGATAATCTGCAATTAATAAATATTTTCAGAAAACAGTGTATCAGTTTCTTAGAGTGACTACTGTGTGATTACCAGTCAGAAATGGTACCCAGGACCCAAGGACTTATTAAATAATTATTTTGTGTGTGATTAGTCACTAGGTCCATTTTTCCTTAAATTATTCCTAATTTATTACTTTAAAAATCTCAGGGCTCCTGGGTGGCTCAGTCAGTTAAGCATTTGCTTTGGTTCAGGTCACGTTCTCCCAGTTCCAGAGTTTGAGCCCTATATCAGGCTCTCTGCTGCCAGCGTGGAACCTGCTTGCGATCCTCTGTCCAACCCTCCCCTCACCCCCCATCTCTCTGTCCCTCCCCTGCTCGCTCTCTCTCACTCCCTCTCTCAAAAAGAAATAAAAACATTTAAAAAAAGAAATGAATTGGAAAAATTATCAACATAATTAAAATATTTTGAAAAAATCTTGATATAAATAGTATTTGGAAACATTATTTGCTCTTTTTGATTGAGGTTGGAGCAGTCCCTCAATACTTCTGGTTCCCCTCCTTCAGGGCACAAGGCGGGACTGCCCTTTCCTGCATGTGCTTTGATCAATAAAGTATGAGTAGAAGTAACATTCCACTCTTCCAAGGAGAAGCCTTCTCAATCAACATGCATTCCACCCTGTCGCTTCCCAGTGCCACGGCAGACGGCAATATTCCAGATTTCCAGATGGAAACTCTGCCAGCCTGTGCCCTCAATGAGGACAATGTGGAGCACAGTCCCCACCAACCCAAGACACACATGTGGTACGAGCAAGAAACACGTCGTTGTGGTTTTTACGTCACTAAGTCATACTTCAGTACAACCTAGTCCATTTTGACTGGTACACAGATGATTCAATATTATCTTACTACAGCATTGCCTTTTTCAGTAAGGTTTCCTTTCCTAAAAGGTAATCAGCCCTGAGAAGGACAGTTACCTGCACTCAATCATAGTCTTTCTCAAAGGCAAGATATCATTCTCAGCAGTTCTCTGAAGGCTGTGTTACGTCTCATTATGTCCAATGTCCTCTACAAGCCATATTTTTATTCTTTGTTATCTGTCTCAGCTCTCTTCATTGCAAAGAAACTACAATCTTTTCATTTGTTTTTCTACATTAAATCTTAACCTTGGAATCACTTCCCAATTCCCATATTCAAGCAACTACCGGCTCACCAAACCTCAGGGACCCACTCTTTCGAGATCTCCACCAATGGAAGAAGAAATGGACGTAAAAGAGAAAATTAGGGTTTATAAGGTCCTAGACTCTTAAAGTTAAGGGTACCTTTTATATTCTGTAACATTCATCAAATGTGTTCATCAATAATAATTTCCCATTATCCTCATTACAAAGAAGTAGAATGTTTGCATTTTTTACAAACTCCAAATTAATGGATGATTTTATTTACCCGAGTTAAAGAAAATACTATGTTCGGCAGGTCTGTCAACTGCAAAAATCATTTCCTCAGTTTATTAACTGGAAATGAAAGTACTTCTGCAGTAGTCTGTGGATGAGATCATGGTAAGCAGACAAGGCAGCTAATTCAATACATCATTTCATGTCAGTTAGGAAAAGGCCATAATAAAGAGATGCATACCAAGACCAAACCCTACCGAGTGAAAGTCTTGTCCAGAAACAGAAGAGGGCTTCATAGCTGATTTCTATGCAGATAACCCGGATACCTGTGTTTTCTAGTCTTTGCTAAATATAAAAATTCAACGGACTCAAAAGTCTGCAAAACCTAGTTTCTCTAATCAAGGGCTGCCAAAAACCATTGCCGTTTCATGTAAATAGTCTGAAGTCATCTAAATTATATCTGACATACAAATTAGGTTTGTATATATAAACCTTGTTACTAAATACCAACTCTGTTTCCCTAATTAAAAATTGTTACCCAGGAATGCCAGAAAACAAATTAAATTGTATTCTCTCACAGCAATCTTCTGTTTCCACCACCGCTACTCCATTCCCAAGTGTTTACAGCAAAGCAAGGTAGAGGAGAAAGAAAAACTATATATAAAGTTCATTTTACTCTTATTTTTGTGAAATTTCACCAATCCTGACATTATCTTCTTACATACACAATATCTTCTTGCATACACAATCCAAACAGAAGGGTTTAGGGGCTGATAGGGTTCTTGGATGCCTAATGCCATTATTGTGACAATGAGGAGACAGAATCCTACAAAAATCCACTCTGAGACTGGAATCGAGATTATGTAACTCCAGTCAAGAGCTTCTTCCTTCACAGCACAATGGCCACAAGTGAAAATAAACAGAAAGCAGAAGAATAACAGGCATCTGGTTCTCCCAGAATCTCTAATTTGTTCCAGCAGCTACTTAATCATTAGATTGTTAATCGAGGCTGCCTAGATTTGCAAGTAGATGAAAGAAAGAAGGAAGGCGGAAGGGAGGGAGGAGAGAAGGAAAGAAGGAGAAAAGAAGAGAGAAGAAAAAGGAAGAGAAACTTTCGATTTATTATGAGAGACATCTCACAGAGAAGTCACTTTCTTTTCAAGTTTTACATTTGAGACAGCAGCACCTATGACCTAGGTGGAGAAACAGCGACCAGCTGAAGCCTCTTCTCACTGCTTAAACCTATTCTCAGGGTTTGGGATCCATTATGAGACTTAGGCTCTGCCCTGCCTCTGTTCACAGAAGTCTGGAGAAAGGAAAAAGATTAAGGGCCCAGAAAATGGTTACCAAGTTTAACCATTTATAGGGTGGGCAAGTAAAATTTGTTCAAGGTAGCAATTTGTTTTGTTACTAAAACTTCAGATTGCAGTTAGTTTAAAAAAGCACCCCTCCACTGAAAAAGGTAGTATGTAAAAACTTAATGGAGAAAAGTATTTTCTTAATTTTATTTTATGAATAGGAGGGGATATAGAGACACACAAGTGAAAACAAAGTGGATATAAGTAATAATTTCTTGTTGGGGAATTATAAGGAGAGCTCGTGTACACACACAAGCCCATTTGTAAAGCATGATAGACATGCTACATGTTCTGTTCTATTCCTCTCAGTTTCATTTTTTGAATTTCAACAAATATTTCAAGAATGTGCTATATTTTGGTGTAATTCCTTAGCTAGTATTACTTTGATCATATTTTCTCATTTTCTTTTAAGATATTTTACTCTTAAGTAATCTCTATACAGAATGTGGGACTCGAACCCACAACCTCAAGATCACATCACAAGCTCTATTGACTGAGCTAGCCAGGTGCCCCTTTTCTCATTTTTCCTATGGGAAGCAGTATACCTTAATGAGATTAACTTGGTTCCAATTCTGACCCCACTACTTGCTTGTTGTGAGTCTGTTTGGTTTTCTCATTTATAAAATGGGGTAACAGTGTTAAATGACTTAATATATAAACTAAACCACAAAGTACTAGGTGACCATGAATTACTTTGAATATATACTACTAGGAAGGAAAAAGCAACTAGGAAGCATTAGTCACAAAGGACACTAAAATCTGTAAGACTAACACAGCACTACCCAGTGAGGCTTACAGCTTTCTGGAGAAGACAATCCTCTAATAATTAATTAATTATAATATCAGCACGTGCTACAGAGGAGAATGCTAGGATCTTATCCCCTCCAATGTTTGGATGACAGAGTTTGGGTGCTTAAAAAAAATAAACCCTAGAAGTAGATAATATATTTTTAAATAGCTTAATTATCAAACTCATATGTTGGTTATAGAAAATTAGGAAAATGAAAAAATATATAGTAATCTATAATACACTGTGCATAGCAATAAAAACAACAATAATAGTTACCATTTATGCCAGACTCTGCTCTAAGCATATTATAAGTATTATTTCATTGAATTGTTATAACAACCCAATGAAATAGGTCCTGCCATTATCCTCACTTTTAAAATGAAGAAACTAAAGCACAGAAAAAATTTCTATCAAAATTTTGATGTGTAGATTTCCATTTTTTCCTATGTACATGTTATATATAGTTTTCCTTTTAACCAAATTAGGTTGATATAATTCATGTTCTTTTAAATATGCTTTAATATGTTCTTCCTTAATATGCTTTTTCACTCAAGAAAATAACATTTTCCTTTATTATTGGCTCTTCTGCCATATGATTCTAGAGTATTTTTGAGTATATAATAGAATATTATACAAATGACCACTATAAATATCTTAAAGATACATTTAATAACTTTCATGAAAAAAGTAACCAAACTCCTCAGATAATTTTTCAGCATGTGTTTCCCCAATCTTTAAAGATGTCAAAATCTGGGTGCCTGGGCGGCTCAGTTGGTTAAGCATCCAACTTTGGCTCAGGTCATGATTTCACAGTATGTGAGTTCGAGCCCCACGTCAGGCTCTGTGCTGACAGCTCAGAGTCTGGAGCCTGCTTCAGATTCTGTGTCTCCCTCTCTCTCTGCCCTTCCTCTGCTCATGCTCTGTCTCTCTGTCTCTCAAAACTAAATAAAAAAATAAATAAAGATACCAAAATCTAGGGCACCTGGGTGGCTCAGTTGGTTAAGCATCCAACTTTGGCTCAGGTCATAATCTCATGGTTCATGAGTTCGAGCCCCACATCAGGTTGTGTGCTGACAGCTCAGAGCCTGGAGCCTGCTATGGATCCAGTGTCTCCCTCTCTCTCTGTTCCTCCCCGCACTCGCACTCTATTCGTGTGTGTGTGTGTCCCTCTCTCAAAAATAAAAATTAAAAACAATTTTAATGCCAAAATCTTATCAACAACAGCATGAGGGGGTTGAAAGTATCTGTCCCCTCCTCCCACTGATCGTAAGTTCTTAATGGCAGGGCAAGCACTGAAGCCAGTGCTCCAGAACATGAATAAATCATACTGCTCAACATAAGAATTCTTGTTTGGCTATGCTTTCACCGAGACAGAACGGATGCCTTGGGGATAAATCAATGTGCTTTCAAGTGTCTGAACTAAAATGCTGCTTTTCCATGCAAAAAAAATGTTCAAAGATTCTCAATAGATTCCATCGCTTTGGGACTTTGGGTTCCTTTATTTGAAATGTAAATACTGGGCTAGCATTGGAGTTATGACTCAGAGGCTGTTATGTCAAATGAAGTCCTACAACAGTTGTTCCACTGAGCGTATGTCAGACAGTCCAAACCCAGCACCTAACATTAACGGGTATTCTCATTTTCTGTACAATGCCTCCAGCATTTGGGAGATTCTTGAAAGTACTAATGACATCATTTCTCATTATAACCAAACACTGAAAGTGATCTGGCGTCAGTAATTTTTTTAAGTAAATAGACAGTCCCTGTGTGTGTTCAGATAGAGCCAAATTTTTAAACGTCACTAGCTTCTTTTATTTGTGAGTTCCTGGGTAGGGTTTGTCCTATAAATGCTCTACATAATTATTAGGTGACTTCTACAGTCTCTAGCATAGAGTATTTAAGAATGACTAATCAAATGAATATGTATCTTCCAACTCTCTACCATTTTCTTAATAACAAAATAAAGGAATTGGGCAAAAACTAGCCCAGCTAATAGAGAAATAACATTTGATAAGGTAAAATCCCTGTAACTGTGTTTCTCTTACCTGCTGAAATGATTGCAGCAAATTATTAAGGCACAGGAGACACAAGATGCCTTGGTGTACACTGATAACCAGGTAAAACTGTCACCCAATGTACTGAACATTTATGTGAATAATTTGCATGCAAATGTATATTTATTATAAAAACACACTTAAGAAATTCACAAAGCTAAAATAACAACTACCATTTAAACATAATCCAGGGGGGCGCCTGGGTGGCTCAGTCGGTTAAGCGTCCGACTTCAGCTCAGGTCATGATCTCACGGTCTGTGAGTTCGAGCCCCGCATCGGGCTCTGTGCTGACAGCTCAGAGCCTGGAGCCTGCTTCAGATTCTGTGTCTCCCTCTCTCTCTGCCCCTCCCCTGCTCACGCTCTGTATCTGTGTCTCTCAAAAATAAATAAATGTTAAAAAAAAAAAACAAAAAACCATAATCCAGGGAACACCAAAAGGAATTCTTTTCAATAGGAAAACATTACCATTTTCGTTAATAATTAAAAGCACATTATGCAAGCTGAGACAACTCTAAGTTTTCCATCAAATTTTGTTCTTTATAATAATAGGAACAATCTGTATAGTTGTTCTTTATAATAATAGGTACAATTTTATAGAAAGTCATATTCACTTGCAAACATCTAAGAAGTCTCAGGAAGGACACATGGAAAAATAACATTGGTGGCTTCCCAGTAAGGGAATCGGGTAACTAGAGGACAGAGATAGTGAGGGAGAATTTTCATAATATATCTTTTTTGTACCTTTGAATTTTGAATTCAAAATTTTTAATGAATGTCCAATTTTAAAATAAAATTTAAATTTTAAAAACTGGATTGTTCCCTGATATTATGCTTTTTAAATTTATAGCCTATTCTGAATTCGACTTCATATACCTACTAGCTTTCCCATTTTCTACCAACTAGCTTGCCATTTCCCAAGCAAATTTAAGCACTGGCCATGAAAATATTTCCACAAGCCTTTTTTAGTTTTAAAAAGGCATTTGTTTCTGGGCTTCTGAGTGGCTCAGTCGGTTGACCATTTGACTCGATTTCAGCTCAGGTCATGATCCCAAGGTTGTGGGATCAAACCCCACATCGGGCTCTGCATTGAGCATGGAGCCTTCTTGAGATTCTCTCTCTCTCCCTCTGCCCCTACCCCACTCATGTACATGTGCTCTCTCTCTCTCTCTCTAAAACAAACAAACAAAAAATTAAAGTCATTTGTTTTGATTTCCACTAAATATTAAACTATTATTAAACTATTATTATTTCCACTAATTATTAAAACTAACTTTCCAATAGGAGCTAGGATACAAAAGTATAAAGTACAAATGAAGCTGACAAACTGTTTTCATATATGAACTATAGAAAAGTATCCAGCAAAATGAAATATATGAATAATATTTTTAATTTAAAAAATTATTCAGGGCACCTGGGGGGTGGCTCAGTTGGTTAAGCATCTGACTTCAGCTCAGGTCATGATCTCACCATCCATGAGTTTGAGTCCTGGGTTGGAGTCTATGCTGACAGCTCAGAGCCTAGAGCCTACTTCAGATTCTGTGTCTCCCTCTCTCTCTGCCCCTCCCCTGCTCACACTCTGCCTCTCTCTCTCTCTTTCTCCCTCTCAAAAATAAACAGTAAAAAAATAACTTTAACAATCAATTCATTTAATAAATATTTATTGAGTTCCTACTATTTGGTAGGTACTATTCTGAGTCTGGGTAGATAAATGAGTGAACAAAACAGAAAAATTATGGCACTTACATTTCAGTCTAATATTCCACTGATGAGACTCTGAGGTGATAAACAGACATTATGTCTTACATCATTTATTTCAGCATTTTCCATTTATATGTTTTGCTTCCTCTAATTTCTCTTTCTTAAATCACCTATCTAGAAAAATTCCACTAGGTGGCATTGTCTCATTGATTAGAACAAAAGCAACTTTTCCGGTTTCTATGAGAATGTATTATTTTTGTTTCCTTTGATTTTGTTTTTAACTTGCTTTTTCTGTGACCAAAAGACAGCTTAAAATGTACCATTTTGGAGAACACAAAAAGCTGAGATAAAGGTCTGAGTTTGCTGGAGCACACTGCCTTCTAACATAACAAGACAGGTTATAAGGCATGACCTGTCACTCAATCATACCCCAACACACGTGACAGCAGACAGACTTCACCACCAGTGACTAGAATGCCTAGGAAGAAATAGTATATAATGATGGAACAAGAAGTCTAGAGAAAGTGACTAGAGACATGCATTCAAGTTGTAGCTTTGTCTCCCCTTTAGCCCAACTTGAAATGAGCAACAAGGGACAATTCACATAATCGCCATGAACTTTAAGTATCTCATTAGAAAAACATAAGGAGTAATATATCCTTCCTCACCTACAAGGGTCTCATAAAGATCAAATGATTTAAATGATTTAAAGTCTGCTATTTTGGACACGTTTAGCCATATGGGTCTAACAAGATATTTTGTCTAAAAGAAAACATGTGGTTTTGGAATTATGAATATAGTAAATAGTATTTTTAATTTACTTTTTCAATTAGTGCTTACTATCATGAACTATTCCAACTGCTTTAAAATAATAATTCATTTAAGAATGTAGACACCATTATTATGCTCATTTACAGCTGAGAAAACTGTGTTACAAAGAAATGGGATAACTTGTCAAAGGCCGCACAGCTATTAAGCAGCAGAACTCATCTTTTCCCAAGGACCACCTGATTATTATATACCACATCCATCACATGAGCTGTTGGAAGAACTCCTATACCACTGAAAACATCATAACCAATGGAACATTTGGGGTATGCTAGGACTAAAACGCAGGAATTCTTTTCAGAGGACAACAAAGAAATGAATATAACTGCTTCATACAAGGAAATGAAGCTAATTAGACCTAAAAATCCCCCAATTAAAAGAGATAACAACTGTGATCAGTCAGATAACATCTATACTCACATATAGCTTTATATAGCTATTTTTTTATTTTTTTAACGTTTATTTTTTATTTTTGAGAGACAGAGAGACAGAGCATGAGCAAGGGAAGGGCAGAGAGAGAGGCAGAAACAGATTCCAAAGCAGGCTCCAGGCTCTGAGCTGTCAGCACAGAGCCCGATGCAGGGCTCGAACTCACAGATCATAAGATCATGACCTGAGCTGAAGTCGGCTGCTCAACCAACTGAGCCACCCAGGTGCCCCTATATAGCTTTTTTAATGCAGGTTTATAGCTGCTCCAACATAGAGCCTGCTATCTAAAATGTAAAAAATGAAAGATATAATTTTCAACACCTATCACAATGTTATCCATTCTTTCAAGGCCCTGTTCAGATACTTGAAAGCTTCTTAAAAACAAGTTTGGATCTTTGTGTTGGGAATAAAGAAAAATCATTGAAGTATAAGTAAACTTTATCAATAGAGTAGTTTGGGACATGATCTCTGTAGAACACAGACTGTTTGGGTTGTCCCCACTTGTGGATAAAAAAATTTAAGGAAAGTTATCACCCCCCCCCGCCACATTTGTAAAATAGGGACAGTAATCGTACCTCTGTTGGAGGTGGATTCATAATGACCTTTAATGATGGAGAGAGGAAATACGATTGCCGAATCTAATACCATCAAATTGACTTTAATGTTGAAAACGTAGAGATGTTGGCTAAAAATCCAAGTAGAGAGGAATTAGGAGACCAGAGGGAGAAGAAAAGAATGTCAAGAGAGAGTAATGTCTCGGATAACATGAAAAATAGAAAGATATGGAACAACAGGGATCAATGAAACCACAGACAGCTGGAAGGTCTCTCGGGGCTCAGAAGAATCTAACTTCCCATTTAAAGACAAAAACACCTCGACAGGGCTCTAGAGTTGGTCACCGGCTTCGACGGAAGCCGTCTTGTAAATAAGACGATTCAATTCTATTAGGAGAAAATTCTCATTAAGAAATTCTTCCACATTCTGAACCAAAACGACCTACATCTCCCATAAGCCGATCACAATTCTGTCTTCCAGAACTACACCGATTCCATTTCCACGACTGTTCAAATATTCAAAACCCACAAACAGGCCCAACTCCCCCACCCGTTACACGAATCTTCCCTTCTCCAGGCTCAGTCTCCCCAGTGTCTTTGGCCATCTCATATGACGCGGTTTCCAGATGGCCATCCTCTTAGTCAGTCTTCTTTAGATCTATCCTAATTTTTCAGTTTGCTTTTAAAAAAGATTATCTGCAAGGGAAAGGCCCGAGTTAGGTGATTATGTTTACATTAACCACATATACTTTATTTTAAAAATAATTTTCTACTTTTCTCAGAGTTCTTTCACACGAATTATATTGTTCACTCATCATTGTAAAAAGCTTTTTTTCCCTTCAATTTTAAGGCTGGAAAAACTGAGAATCAGAAAGGTTAGTTGATATATCCAAAGCTACAGAATGTGGATCTGATATCAGAATACCTAGATCTGGTTTGTTTTATTTTGCTTTTGTTTTTAGACTTTTTTCACTTTTAAGTAATTTCTACACCCAGTGTGGGGCTTGTACTAACAGCCCTGAGATCAAGAGTCGTCACATGCTCCACCTACTGGGCCAGTCACATGCCCCCGGTTTTGTTTTTGTTTAACTTTTTATTAAAAATTTTCAGACATATGCAAAAGCAGAGAGAGATTTGTAAAATGAACATCCATAGTCCTTCCCCCTAGATTTAACAATAATCAGCACTGGTTTCATCCTAGTTTTTCTTATCCTTTGAAAAAATATTTTAAAGCAAACTGCAAGCACCCTGGAATTTCATCACTAAATCTTTAGTATGTATCTTTAAAATACAAGGACATGTGCTTATATAACCATGAATCGGTATCACATCTAAGAAAATTAACAATCATTTCTTAATATTGGGGCACCTGGCTGGCTCGGTCGGTAGAGCGTGCAGCTTTTGATCTCAGGGTTTAAAGTTCAAGCCTCATGTTGGGCATAGAGCTTACTTAAAAAGTAATCATAATTTCTTAATGTCATCTCCTATTCCACATTTAAATTTCCCTATGTATGTCCAAAACAGTTAGATTTTTTGTAATTAATTTGTTCATGAGTTAGATCCTGTAACTCCCGATCCACTCTTATTTCTACTACAGCATGGAAATTATAAATAAAATAGAAAAAAATATGCTCAAGGAAGTAAAAGTGAAAGGAATAATTCACTGTTGAAAGATCAGTCAACTGATTTTTACATTTTCGTGACTATAGGAAAAAATAGAAGAATATCAAAGGTAACATGATGTTGACTCCTTAGATTAAGTGAAGAAAAAGTATGTTTGCCATTTTATTAAAGTTTTTTTTACTAACACATCACTTTCCTTCAGCTTTATATTAGGGAAACTTCCATTTTATCTAGTATGAAAATACTTTAAAAACTCATTGAAAGACTTTCTTGAAGAGTAAATTTTTATATGGCGACCTGGTAAATACTTACAAGAAGTTTTCTTTGTCACTGGCCTTAAAACATTCTACGAAATCTGACTACAAACAACTGAAACCTTGGATTCACACTAAGCCTTATACCCTTTGCCAGGCAAAAGGCCACAGCTACAAACAGAAGAACGAGACTAGCTTGCTTAAGACTTCAACATTTTAGCCAAATATTTTATCTTTATCACTCCTTCAAGCTAGAGGCTGACTTTGCACTTATCAAAAAGCAAATTAATACTCGTTGATAAATTACTGGTTTTAGTAGTAGGAACAATATGATATTCTGTTCTTTCCAAAGACATTCATTTTAAAATAAGAATTACATGGAAACCTGTACCTATATTCTATTAAGCAGTGATTTTTTGCCATTCTATCATCTTTCATTGTTTAATTTTATGACAACTCCCTAATATGAGTGAAAATTAATTCTGTCTGTTAAAAATGTGCAATTGTTATTACAATAGAGATACCTGGATTGAGGATATGAATCAATATTGGATGCGGTTTGATGAAATGATCATGATTCTCTAATCAAGGCAGTAAGACCAACTTGCAGTTACTTTAAGTGTGGGAGGAGTCTTTATGGAACTTATTAAGGTAGAAATCTTTGAACATACACAAAAAAGTTGTATGCGATGGAGCTTGTCATTAACTTACAACAAACATATGACTCCTTAAATCCCTATAAGTTTATGCTGTGAGCATATAATAACATGATATTTGAGGGAAGAACAATTTTTTAGGATGCCTGCCTCTATTTCAACCCCTAAGACTCTGGTCTCCATGGCCCTGCTTTGCTCAACCACTTTGCCAGAAATGTCCCCCTGTCACCTGCACTCAGGCTTTTTCCCTAGCCATATGCAGAGTTTACAATAGGTTTCATCATAAGAGAAAAGGATTAGAGAACATTACAAATCATCGAACTGCCTTTTCGGCCACACCTCTGATACCCTGAAGCCCCAGTGTCCTATTCCAAGTGTGCTCTGACCAAACCCTGGCAGGTATTCTCAATCCTTGCTTAATGTGGTTTCCCTCCTAAGGAATATTAATTCATAAATGTCTGGAGACTTTATTTGTTATTCCTGTATTTGTCCTTTATCAGTTAGAGCCTATTCTTATACTTCCTTTTTATCCCCATTTACAGGGCAATCCAGCATTCTCTCTCTGCCCCTCATACCCTAACTCCTCGGCCTGGTATTCACAGAGAGCACCTTAGACAACACTTGAACATTTTCAACAAGTAGGAAAATGACTGAAAAAAGTAGAGGGATTCTCTTTCTGATAAGATGTTCCACAACCAAATATGTCATTCCTCTATCCTTTCCATACCTCTTATTCACCAACCCTATTTTATGGACCTGGAAGCAGAAAGTGCATTATCCTGCTAGTGGCAGGACAATCACTCAAAGAGACTTCACTTCATGAATCAGAGACTCTATCCCAGTCTCTTCACTGGGAAACATCTACTTCAATGTAAACTGGGTATGGGATATGCTTCCAGGATCTATATAGACCATCATAGACCGCCATTTTCTGGGGAGAACAGGCCGCTATGTTAGTCCTCACTCCACAGAGAGATATCATTAGGTTTGTGGTCATCAGAGAAAGAATTAAGGCTGTCTGTAGTGAAGATTGTTAGGGTGAGAACAACAAAGGAGGAACTTTACCTCAGGATGCAAGGGCAATAGCTCATGGTAATCCAGACCCCATTTATCTCAGAGTTCACCTAGGAACCAGTCATTGGAGGTTAAGAAATGGAAGATTTCTTTGGGGAAAAAAAGCTTGGCCAGCTGGCTAGTGCCTATGTTGGCCGTGACAGAAACTAAAAAGGAAGATTAATGCAAGGGCTGCTCCAGAACAGAATAACAGAATGAATCCAAAAAGAATAGGATAAATATTTGTCATAGCAAGTCTACTAGTTTGGGAGCTTCCCTCCCACAAATTGTCTTCATTTCTATATTTTTTCATATTCCTGAAAACAATTTGTAAACCCTATTAAAATAGATATATGTTTAAGGAATAAATAGCAAGTCAATCATTTGTATTTATTTATTTATTTATTTGTAAGTATTCTCCACACCCAACGTGGGGCTTGAACTCATGACCCTGAAATCAAGAGTCACATGCTTTACTGACTGAGCCAGCCAGGAGCCGAGGTTAATCATTTTTAAACTAAGAGGTGTGCAGTAGCATGAATCAGGGATTTCCTAAAAACAGAAGTTGACTCTGACTCCCCTCCCCACAAAAAAGACAAATAGGGGCGCCTGGGTGGCTCAGTTGGTTAAGCAGCCGACTTCAGCTCAGGTCATGATCTCACAGTCTGTGAGTTCCAGCCCCGCGTCGGGCTCTGTGCTGATGGCTCAGAGCCTGGAGCCTGTTTCGGATTCTGTGTCTCCCTCTCTCTCTGCCCTTCCCCTGCTCATACTCTGTCTCTCTGTCTCAAAAATAAATAAACATTAAAAAAAAATTTTTAATAAATAAATAAATAAATAAATAAATAAATAAACGTTAAAAAAAAAAAGACAAATAAATTTTGACTGATAATCACAAATTAACTTATTAACAGAATTTAATATACGTGATTGCCCTATTTTACCTTGAACTCAGTGGGGAAAAAAAAAACAACTTAAGATTGAGCGGCTTAAACAATAGAAATCTATTTTCTTACAACTCTGGAGGCTAGAAGTCCAAAATCAAAGTCTTGGCAGGGTTAGTTTTTTCCAAAGCCTCTCTCCTTGACTTGTAGATGTCTGTCTTCTCCCTGGGTTCACATGGTTTTCCCTCTGGGCGTGTCTGGGTTCTAACCTTTTCTTTTAAGGACACCAGTAATATTAGATTAGGGCCCACCCAAAGACCTCATTTTAATTTATCTCTTTAAGGATGGTGTCTCCAAATACAGTCACATTCCGAAGTGCTGGAGGTTAGGCAACATACAAGTTTGGATGGGACACAATTCGGTCTGTAACATTTACTATGGCCAAAAAATTCTACCTTAGATGTTTTAAGAAAAAGTACATTTTTTATGGTTGTCAGTGGAAATATGTCACAGTGCCTTGTGCTGTCTATCGTAAGTGCTGTTGACATGAGAATATATTATTTTCCTATTTAGAACATATCCTAGTTGGATCAGAGCAGGAAAATGGAAAGCACTTCCTCTATCGATTGCAATTATTTCCAGAGTTAGTTCAAAAACAAAACAAAACAGGCCGCTATGTTAGCCAATATATTATTCTTTTCTCTATATTTGCACTGTTTCAAAACTTAAATATATATTATCATAAATTATTCTACACTTTGGCAAATATTTTTTCTGATATTTCAAAAAGTGTACACATTAATTTCTTTTTTTGATTCTTTTAAATCAAAATGCAATTATTTTGATTAGAACAAGAGCATTAGAAAATAAAAAATGCTTATAAGCTTTATAGGCTAATGACACAGGAGGGGCTTTCTTACTTATCGAGAGTGTCTAGAAATACCCTTATATTGGCTATGATAATTTGGGATGAGAGAGTTTATTGGTCTGGAAGGCAAGAGAGGATATTTGTGAATTGTTTCAAGAGCAAAGTCACATCTCCATGCATAGGTCAAAGAAATAAGTACAATTTATATATAACTTTGACATATTTTGACTGTTGCCATGGTAGCGAGAAATGCTTCTCCAGTGAACACAGTAGAATTTATGACCATAGCTTAGCAAAAGAAATAAAAACAGTTATGATGTAATCAGTAGCTACAAGAGAGTTGATATTTGTCAACAAATCTGCCAGAATATACTTTTCAGAAAAAGCCTGGGTAGATGACACTGTAATTTTTTCTGTGTAATATCAGAGAATGGGTCACCAATACATCATCTCAACTTATGAAAGAACCACTGATAGTCAAGGAAGATGGATAGCCTATCTCCAGTGGCAAGTAGTGATGAGTGAAAAAAGAGCCACTCCTGAAAGAGCATAAGGTGTAGAAATATCCCTGATGGGAAATCCATTCCAAAGGCAAGTCTAAGTTCTGCAGGTAGTTATAGGAGTGAAATCCCCATTTTCAAAGAGGTAAAATCCTAATTATCATTCAAATAAAAGATGATACATGCCAAAGACAATGATTAATGGGAAAGGAAAAAATGAGTAACATGTTAAAACTGGTTTAAAGAATCTGCATACCAAATTTGTATTATTTTTTAATTGAAGTATAATTGACAAAATATTATTTTAGTTTCAAGTGTATAATCTAGTGATTCGACATTTATATATATTACAAAATGCTCACCATAATAAATGTAGTCCATCTATCACCGTACAGAGTTATTACAGTATTATTGACTATGTTCCCTATGCTGTATTTTACATCATTGTGACTTATTTATTTTATAAGTTTGTACCTCTTCTCTCCAACCCCCCCAGCAACCAACCAGTTTGTGCTCTGTATTAATGAAATTGTTTCTATTCTATTTGTTCATTTGTTTTGTAGATTGCACGTGTAAGTGAAATCATATGATATTTTTCTTCCTCTGTCTGACTTATTTCACTTAGCATAATACTCTCTAGGTCCGTCCATTCATTCTATCAATGGCCATTCATCTATCAACAGGTGCGTACTTAAGTGGCTTCCACTTCTTGGCTATTGTAAATAATGCTGCAATAAACATTGGGGTGCATATATCTTTTCTATTTAGTGATTTTGTTTCCTTCAGGCAAACATCTAGAAATGGAATTACTGGATCATATGGTATTTCTATTTCAATTTTTTAAGAAACCTTCACAGTGTTTTCCAAAGTGGAAATTTACATTCCCACAACAGTGCATGAAGCTTCCCTTTTCTCCACATCCTTGCTAACACTTGTTACTTTTTGTCTCTTTCTTCTCATATCATATTAAAGAGTCACACCATAAGTGACTCTTTAATACGGAGAACAAACTGAGGGTTTATGGTGGGGAGGGGCAAATGGGTGATGGGCATTGAGGAGGGCACTTGTTGGGATGAGCACTGGGTGTTGTATGTAAGCAATGAATCATGGGAATCTACTCCTGAAACCAAGAATACACTATATACACTGTATGTTAGCTAACTTGACAATAAATTATATTCAAAAATTAATTAATTAATTAGATTATTCTTTAATTACTCTTGGTTTGTGTGTCTCTCTTTCTTTTGCTTAACAATTGTTTCTTAAATTCCACATTTATTTAAATTTATTCCTAAGTATTTTATTTCTCTGACTGACTTATTTCGCTTAGCATTATACTCTCTTAGCTCTATTTATGTTGTTGCAAATTGCAAGATTTCATTCTTTCTTATGGCTGAATGATATTCCATTATATATATATATACACACACACAAACACACATACATATATATATACACACACACGTATATATATCCACACATGCACACACCTAGGTACCACTTTTTCTTTACCCATTCATTTATCAACAGATACTTGGGCTGCTTCCATAGTTGGTTATTGTAAATAACGCAACAAATATAGGGGTGAATGTGTTCTTTTGAATTAGTCTTTTTGTAATTTGGGGCTAAAGATCCAATAGTGCAATTATTGGATAATAGGGTAGTTCTATTTTTAATTTTTTGAGGAACTTCCATACTATTTTCCAGAGTGGCTGCACCACTTTGCATTCCCACCAACAGTGCTCAAGTGTTCCTTTTTTCCACATCCTCGCCAGAACTTAATGTTTCCTGTGTTTTTATTTTATTTTAGCCATTCTGACAGGTGTGACATGATACCTCACTGCAGTTTTGATTTGCATTGCCCTGATGATGAGTGATGTTGAGCATCTTTCTATGTGTCTGTTGGTTATCTGTATATCTTCTTTGGGAAATCACTATTCAGATCCTCTGCCCATTTTTTCACCAGACTGTCTGGTGATTTATTTATTTATAATATTTTGATGTTTAGTTGTAGGACTTCTTTATATATTTTGGATACTAACCCCTTATCATATAAATCATTTGCAAGTATTTTCTCCCAATCAGTAGGTTATCTTTTCATTAGATTGATAGACTCCTTTGCTGTGCAAATGCTTTTCAGTTTGATATAATCTCAATAGTTTATTTTTGCTTTTGTCGTGCTTGTTGGAGAAGATACATTAAAAAATATATATACATTGCTAAGACCAATGTCCAAAAGTTTACTCCTTACGGTTTTATTCTAGAAGTTCTATGATTTCAGGTCTTACATTTAGGTCTTTAATCCATTTGAGTTTATTTTCATATATGGACTAATAAAGTGGTCCGGTTTCATTCATTCTTGCCTCCTGTGTCATAGATTAATTGACCATACAAGCCTGGGCTTCTTTGGGGGCTCCCTATTCTGTTCTATTGATCTATAAATCTATTTTTGTGCCCATAGCATACTATTTTGCTTGCCGTCGTTTTGTAGTATAGTTTGAAATCTGAGAGTGGAATACCTCCAGCTTTGTTCTTCTCCAAGATTTCTTTCGCTCTTGGGGTTTTTGTGGTTCCATATAAATTTTAGAATCATTTATTCTAGTTCTGTAAAAAAGTGCTATTGGCATTTTGATAGGGATTGCAATGAATCTGTAGATTGCTGTGGGCAGTAGGGACATTTTAGCAGCATGAATTTTTGCAATCTGTGAGTACGGTATGTCTTTCCATTTATTTCTGTCATCCTCAATTCTTTTATCATTGTCTTATGCTTTTCAGAGTACAGGTCTTTTACCTCTTTTATTAAATTTATTCCTAAGTAATTTATTCTTTGGTGCAACCTTAAGTGGGATTGTTGACTCAATTTTTCCTTCTGCTAGCTTGTTATTATTGTGTAGAGATGCAACAGATTTCTGTACACTAATTTGGTATCTAATGACTACTAAATTCATTTATTATTTCTCAGCAAATAGTGACAGTTTTACTTCTTCCTTATCAATTTGGATGCCTTTTATTTCTTTCTTTTGTCTGATTCTTGTGGCTAGGATTTCCAGTACTATGCTGAATAAAACTGGCAAGAGTGGGCATCCTTGACTTGTTCCTGATCTTAGAAGAAAAGCTTTCTGCTTTTTACTCAATAGTTAAAAGCACCTGTTGGTTTGCTGAAGAGCAGATTTATACACAGACAACTATAAATGCTAAATACTGAAATGATTTTGCCCATACATGCAAAACTGGTTAATATTTTATGTGGCAATAAAATACTATGTTTGGGATTATCTTTTCTACAGGTAGAAATTAATTGTATTTCTACTGGACAAAATTTATTAGTACTTCTATTAAAAAATCTTTTGCATTACTGTCAGCTTTCTACAAATTAACTTATACTTCTACAAAGTTGTAAAATGGCCTTGAAAGAGAATTAAATATGCACGCCCTTATAAAAGCAGAAAATTCCCGAAGGGTCTGCTAGATAACACCCAGCACTCCACTGAACGAACACCCATTAATCTCTTCTGCCCATTTTAGATCTTTGACAATTTATTCTGACATGATTGCATCAATCACTCAGCCTGTTCTTTGCCCTTGTATCACTGGAATGGTAGAACCTTTGACAATACACATAAAATCTATCAACATGTGGGTGGAGAGCTCATGACAGGAGATTATCTTTTGTGTTAGAAAAATGAATATTTTACCGACATGAAAGAGTGGAGTCTGAACTGCTCTTTCAGAGAGTGCATAATATGAGGGCTATTGATGATGTTTTATTTCTTTGTAATCCCAGTGACCTGCATATACATCCCAGTCATTCGCCATTTGGGCTACATATCAAAATTACTAGATTTTTTAAAGGTTTATTTATTTATTTTGAGAGAGAGAGAGAGAGACTGAGTGAGTGCAAGCAGGGGAGGGGCAGAGAGAAAGAGGGAGAGAGAGAATCCCGAGCACGTGGTGCAGAGCCCAATATGGGACTCAGTCTCACAAGCACCGAACCACTGTGAGATCATGACCTGAGCCAAAACCAAGAGTCGGACGATTAACCGACTGAGCCACCCAGGAGCCCTACGACAGGAAGTTTTATGTTTTGTTTTGTTTAAATATAGTCACCCAGACTATAGAGAAAATCACCAAAATCGGGTTCTGCAAGCACAAAATCCAAGTCTCTGAAGTTTTTAAATGATTCTGATGCATAGCCACAGGGGAGACACACTGGCAGTCGACTGAATAGAAAATGTTCAGGGAAATTATTTCTAAATTGTGTTGGGGTCCAGAACACAAACTAAAGCCTAACTGTACTTGTAACTATTCTATTAAAAGCAAAGTATCACTATATTTTCTTTTCATGATCACTACAAACTCTCTCCCTTAGCTGACCATAGTTCCACTCATCTGTGGAAGAATGGATCAATTACCAGAGAAGTCCATGAAAGAAACCCATTTCATGCTGTATAAATTTAATTAAATTACTTATTATATTCTGTACCAGCTAGCTCCTCTGAATAATCTCTCAAAGTTCCTCCAAGTTTATTCCTCTCAAACAGTCCCCAAATGTTTATAGCATACTTGCATAATTTGATTTTATTAATTAAAAATTCCTAGGGCACCTGGGTGGCTCAGTCAGTTAGGCATCTGACTCTTGATTTCACCTCAGGTCAGGATCTCTGGGTTCATAACATTGAGCCTTGAGTAGGGTTCCATGCTGACAGCACAGAGTCTGCTTGGGATTCTCTCTCTCTCTCTCTCTCTCTCTCTCTCTCTGCCCCTCCCCTACTCATGTGCACACAAGCTTGCTCTCTCTCTCTCTCCCTCTCTCTCTTTCTCAAAATAAATAAGTAAACATTTTTAACAAATCTCTTTGAGGTACTTATTATCACTATCATAGGGTAGTAAGAGGACTATACCAAGTTCATATTGGCAGGGATCTGCTGGATTTAAGCTATGATTTTCTTCCAACCATGTGAAATTTTTCTTTCAAAACGTAATTCATATAGTCAACAGGATCTACATTAGGTAGATGTATCTTTTGTACTGATACAACAATGAAAGTATAAGCGTTTCTAAAATGATTTATGACTTATTGTGGCCAATGGAAAACAGATCGATGTTATTCTTTTAAGATGGTGACTGCTATGCTTGGGAGGTGAACTAAAGCATTTGATGCGACTTTCAGGGTAACAGGTATTTTTTCATTCTTCATTCTTTTCTTCCCCACACATTTGAGCAAAATTATTTCATCATATGCTATTGATAATGATTATTTTCACCACTGTAATTAGCTGTAATTTGCAGTAATATTTGGAATCAGTAAGCTTTTTAAAATGTAGCGCCTAATTATAAAAGGCTATAAATATTCACTGTAAGAAAAATTAGAAATGCAAAAAAAAAAATTGAAGAAAAGTAATAAGTATCCAGAAAAAAACTATCGATATATATGTATATATTTTGCATGTTTCTCTACATATGGATTATATAGTTGAAAGCATATTTGGTACATTTTTTTATCCTGAATTTCTAAATTAATAAATAATGAGCATTTTTATGTCATTAAAATTTTTTAAACAACTTTTAGGGGGACCTGGGTGGCTACATCAGGTAAGCACCTAACTTCAGCTCAGGTTAGTGAGTTCAAGTTCATCTCATGGTTAGTGAGTTCGAGCCCCACATCGGGCTCTCTGCTGTCAGTGCAGAGCCTGCTTCAGATCCTCTATTCCCCTCTCTCTCTGTCCCTCGCCCACTCTCAAAAATAAACATTAACAAAATAATAAAAATAAAAACTACTTTTAAATGAATGCATAATATTCCATTTCATGGGTATGCTTTAATTTACTTAACAACTTATTATGAAATATTTAAATTATTTTCAATTTGGGACAATTATAAAAATTATGAGCCGGCTTTTGAAAAGCTGTTTTCTCACCAAGCAATAGCCAGATGATGCACTAATTGTCAAGATGAAGTATTGGCCATGGATAAACAACTCAAATTTTCTGGAGATGCTTCCACAAATTCAAAAGCCCTTAATTTTAAAATGTCAGTATACACTCAGCTTTTTAAATTAATTTCAAAATCATTGTTATGCAAATTAAAACCACAATGAAGTATCACCACACCTGTTAGGGTGGCCATCATCAGAAACAGATAACAAAGGCTGGTGTGGTGTAAAGGAAAGAGAGCCCCGTGCACAGTTGCTAGGGTTGTAAATTGGTACAGCCACTATGGACAACAGTATGGAGGATCCTCAAAAAATTAAAATTAGGGGTGTCTGTGTGGCTCAGTCAGTTAAGCATCCAATTCTTTTTGTTAAATATAACCTATATAATCTATTTTGTTAAATTTAACCTATTGTTAAATTGGTTTCCATACAATACCCAGTGCTCATCCCAAAAGTGCCCTCCTCAATGCCCATCACCCACTTTCCCCTCTACCCTACCCCCCATCAACCTGCAGTTTGCTCTCTGTATTTGAGAGTCTCTTATGGTTTGCCTCCCTCCCTCTCTGTAACTTTTTTCCCCCCATCCCTTCCCCCATGGTCTTTTGTTAAGTTTCTCAAGATCAGATTCTTGATTTCAGCTCATGTCACAATCTCATGGATTGTGAGTTTGAGCCTTGTGTGGGGTTCTGCACTGATGGCACAGAGCCTGCTTAGAATTATTTAACTCCCTCTCTTTCTGCTCCTCTTCTGCTCACTCACTGTCTGTCTCTCAAAATAAATAAATAAACTGTAAAAAAAAAAAAAAGTTAAAAATAGAACTGCTATGATCCAACAATACCACTTCTGGAAATATATCCAAAGGAAACCAAAACACTAACTCAAAAACATAACTGCACCCCTTATTCTTAGCAGCATTATTTATAATAGTGGAAGCAACCTAAGTGTCCGTCAATGGGTGAATGAATAAAGAAATTGTAGTGTGTGTGTGTGTGTAGAAATATTATTCAGCCATAAAAAATGAAACCCTACCATTTGCAACAACATGTATGAACCTTGAAGGTATTATGCTAACTGAAATAAGTCACACAGAGAAAGACAAATACTGTTTGATCTCACTTATGTGGAATTAAAAAAAAAAAGAAAAAACTCATAGAAAAAGAGATCAGACTTGTGGTTGCCAGAAGTGAAGGATTTGGGGAGGATGAATTGGAAGAAAGTCATCAAATCAAGAGATACGAACTTCTAGTTACTAGATAAATAAGTACTAGGAATGTAATATGCAACATGATGATGTGAGAAAGTTAAGAGAATAAATCCTAGGAATTCTGATCACATGAGAAAATTTTTTCCTATTTTTCTTTTTAGTATATCTATATGAGAAGAAGGATATTAGCTGAACTTATTGTGGTAATCATTTCATAAGGTATATAAATCAAACCAGCATGCTGTAGGTCTTCAATTTTTAGTACATATGTCAATTATTTCTCAATAAAACTGGAAAAAATAAGTAAATAAATTAATTAAATTTAAAAATAATTTTATATACAGCCTTCCATTTTTCAAGCCAAAACGTATAGAATTATATTTTGGGTCATTAAAATAGAGGTGTGACTGAAGTGTTTCACAACTGGAAGAATCATTATTTTCAACTGTGTGCTGAATTTCAGAATTCATTTCCTTTTGGTTTGAATCAAATTCCAAGAATTTGGGCGTTTCATTATATTCTTTTCCAAATTCCTCCTTCCTCTCTATTCCAATATCTAAAGCTTAACAATGGGCCAAAAGTGACAAATCCTTTTTTTTTTACAACTTTACTCAAGAGATTGCTTAATATTAATATTTTGGTTCCCATTTTGTTCAAATATCAACACTTGACCCCTTGGGGTATTAAAAATTAACATTCTATTTTTAGAGCAGTCATGAATTATTTTGCTTGATATCCAATTCATATTTGCAAAAGATAGGCTTTTTTCTTTTCAAAAATATTTTGATCAGATTATTTTCCCCAACTTTGTATGTTACTTGAGTTTGCTATTTGTTGGGATTTTATTAGCCCGATGCTCATTTCAAACAACAGAGCAACAATTAGCTTAATAATCAGCATCATTCCAAAAGTAATTCCATATTATGGAGTTTAATATTTAGGTTAGCTGTTTAAGTACCCAAAACACACAGCACTCTCTACTACACCAACTGTTTAGCATTTTATTTGAAAAGGCAAGGAAGCAACAATATTAAAGACGTTTCAAATAACTCCATATTATCCCTTACATCAATTATTTAAAGTGTTGGAATATAAATAAACTTAATTTCTCAAATCTCTAGATTACTGCTATGTGTTAAGTGGGGTTGGCTTTGAATCTAGTGCTATTAAGTGCCAAAATACAAAAAAGCTAAAAATAGAGTAATGTGTCCACTAAAGTATATTGATTAATAAAACTTTACCTCCATTTTGGAAATATCTATCTTGTGACTCTTAAATCAATGCCTCTCTAACAATAAATTCAAAGTATTATTTTTTATATGGTTAGAAAAATAATTTAGCATTACATAAGAATTTTTTTTCTTTTTTTTGAAGAAGCATTAAAAACAACTTATCCTTTATAATACGAGAAAAAGAAGAGACAACCTAAAACAAGAACTCTATTCCCTCCCCTAGTGCATCTTGGGTTTTGCTACGTTGGTGTCAGAGACAATGAATATTACATAGTCATTTTTAATTATAGCTGTTCTTCAGGGTTTGACCATACTTAACTAAAATGCAACATTAATATCGAACTGTCTGAATTGATTAATGGATTAAGTCAGCAACAAAGTTCAAGACCTTCATTTTAATATTCCAAATATGCTCTTTATGAAACCTTTGCTCAAAATAAGTGACTCACCCCATCTCAGTCTCCATCACACCAGGCTGAGTAGTTTTTGCTATTATCTCAAACATTCCCAAGCAAAAATTACATTATTTAATATGAACTTTAGTGTTAGAAGATAACACAAAACACATATACATTGGTCGCTGCCCCTGGTTACTGGCATACAGCTCCTAAAAGCACTTGTAATGTCCTAAGTGATGACAGCACTTGGAGCATCTTCTGTTTGATATTTGATCTTTAACCTTCAATCCTGATACAGAGTTCCTAAATTTCTTGGAATTTAATGGGTCATACAGCATTTTTTGTTCTGAAAAGGTGACCCTGGATCTTGGTGGGATCGTGGATGAGGACTGGTCACCAGAAAGACCAAGCCATGATTAGAAGCTTGGAATTTTCAGTTCCAATTTTCGGAGACCGGGAAGAAGGGCTGAAAATGGAGTTAACGATGGATCGTGCCTCCATGATGAAGCCTCCAAAAAAATCCCCAAAGTAGGGGGTTCAGAGAACTTCTGGGTTGGTGAACACATGGAGGCGCCAAGAGAGAGGAACACTGGGAGACAGCGTGGAATTTCCTGCCTCGTCCCACATACTTTGCCCTATTCATCTCTTCCATCTGGATGTTCATCTGTATCCTTTATATACCCTTTTATAATAAACCAGTAAACAGTAAGTACACTGTTTTCCTGAGTTCTATGAGCTGCTCTCACATAATAACTGAACCAGAGGAAAGAGTTATAAAAATGTCCGATTTCTGGTTGGTAGGTCAGAAGCACTGGTAACAATCTGGGCTTGCCATTGGCATCTGAGGGATGGGGTAGTCTTGCAGGACTAGGCCTTAATGTGTGGGATCTAACCGTATTTCCAGGTAAAGAATATCAGATTAAGTTAAATTATAGGACACTTAGCCAGTGTCACAAAACTTCTTGGTATGGGAAAATCCTACACACATTTGGTGATTGGAAGTATCAAGTGAAACATTCTATGTAAGTAGTAAAGGAGAGACACACAGGTGAAGAAGTGAGTTTTTCCTACTCAAGTGTCATTAAATCAAGTTCTCTTTCAATTCTTTGTATCGCTTTAGGACAGAGTGTTAATTGAGAACACTTCAAAGTTTGCCAACATACATTCTAGTTGGCCTAAGTTAGTTGAACACAATTTCATAGTTGGTGAACACTGACAAGGAATATTAAATATTAAGATGAATATTTAAGATAAATAATATTAATCTTTTATCTTAAGTATGGCTCATAGAGATGGTAAAGAACCCAGTCACAAAATTGAATGTGGCATCACGAAGTCATCTAGAACCCTTAGGCTACATGAAAAAGAGGACTGGACAATCACTCAAGAAAAGTCCAGAGGTTAGTACAAGGTGACCCAAGTGCTTCCCAATACAGATCTACTCAAGAATTGCTTTCTCGCCTCAAAACTCCCAAAGATAAGAACCAACCTTCCCTCTCCAACTATCCAGTTAGAGGGAACCCAGGGTCCTGGGGATGGATGCATACGAACATTCCCAACATCAGAGTAGCCCTACGATTTCATTAATTATCATATTTGAACTAAAAATAACCTTAAAAATTATCCATTCCTACTTCTTCCCTTAACAACGTAGGAAATGGAGGCGCAGAAATGTTGGTCGGTTGTTCGAGGTCATGAGATTAAGCGGCACTGGAACTGGACCGAGGACGCGAGTCTTCTGACTTCCGGCCCAGAGTTCTTTCCCTCCGCTGCCTGTCAGGTGCCAGTTCACAGGCAAATGTATTCAAGGACAAATGAACTAGAACTGAACTGCTGTGAGTTCTAAGCCTGACACACAGGAGCTCATGCTGTTTGACATCTGACAAGAAACAAGTGATCAATTCTTCTTAGCTGCCATGGTAACAAGCATTTAATTAAACATAAGAACAAACGGGAAAATGCAAACAAGTGGAACTGTATCTCAAATTCACTCTTATTTTAAATTTTTTTAATGTTTCTTTATTTTTGAGACAGAGAGACAGAGCATGACTGGGGGAGGGGCAGAGAGAGAGGGAGACACAGAATCTGAAACCGGCTCCAGGCTCTGAGCTGTCAGCACAGAGCCCGACGCGGGGCTTGAACTCACAGACCGTGAGATCATGACCTGAGCCGAAGTCGGCCGCTCAACCGACTGAGCCACCCAGGCGCCTCATCAAATTCACTCTTAAAAATCTGATAAAAATGACAGAAATGGTATCTTGCTTTCTTAAAATACCTTAATGTACCTCTGTATCAGAGCATATAGCAGCATCTATAAATAGAATTCAAGAAATCACATGCAGAAAATATTCCCATAAGAAAATAATATATAGAATTACTCATTTGGACCAACCACCATTAAAAACATTTTACTAACATGATGTATTTAAAGAGATAGGATTCCCTGAATATTTCTTAACCAGAAATCCCTGAGTTATGCATGCCAAAGTTTTAATTTGAGGTTGGATTTCTAAATGTAAAATTTAACAACTTTATATGCGGCATTTAAAGTAATATTAAACAGAAAGGGAGGCAGTATGGGTGGAATGGGAAATTCTTGATCACTAGGTAAGTGTGTGTGCAATAAGTGATAGCCAGAATTAAAGCAAATCCACAAAGTAAACATGACAATTCAGTTTATGAGACTAGAACAGGGGCTCCTGGGTGGCTCAGTTGGTTGAGCATCCAACTCTTGACCTTGGCTCAGGTCATAATCTCACTGTTTGTGGGACTGAGGCCCCCACTGAGCTACACACTGTCAGTGTGGACCCTGCCTAGGATTCTCTCTCCCTCACTCTCTGTCCCTCCCCTGCTTGAGCCTCTCTGTCTCTCTCTCTCTGTCTCTCTGTCTCTCAGAATAAATAAACCTTAAAAATTTTTTTTAAAAAGTACAGATAATCCTTGATGGTAGTAATAAAATCTATACATACATGTATTTATACATGTATATGTGTGTGTATATATATATATGTTCTATATATGCATATCTATGAGGAATGAAAGCAAATAAATGGCTTCTCTGTGCCAATTTGTACACTACTTATAACTAATATGATAAATCTTGCCAAAATCCAAGGAAATTTAAAATATTAATGCTGAAATCACATTACTTATAACTGAAAATAAAATATAATTGCTATTAGCCAAAAATCCTTAAAGATAGTTTTACTTTGCTCAGATTTTAAAAGTATAGATCTTAAGAAAAATAAAATGCATCCTATCTCATTAGCGTTATACTCTATATCCTCTGCATATGTATGAAGTATTTGGAAACATTTATTATTTCTTAACTAATTGCTTTCTGCTAGGGAACACACTCTGTTTGGCTGTGGGAAGACAATATGTATACGTTGACATTTCCCACTCAAATGTCATGAGATCATGTCTCTCGCCTGACAACGTAGCAGCAACTACTAATATGCCAGCACGTGATATTTTATGAATATTGGTGAAAAGAAAAATGGGGGAATCTCCTCAATATTGGAAATGCAGACCGATTCTGTATCTTAGAAAAAGTTTAGTGGATACTATATACCATGTAGATCAGAGGCGGCATAGAGCAGAGAGAAACATTCTCTTTCTTATACCATACTTAAAATAAGATCGGTGAGCCAAATTATCTGTAAGGGCCCTTTCCAGGACCTAAAATTCTATAACTTATTATTCACTATCAAATATGATAAATTTTATTAATAGCCACACGATGTTAAACTATAGGCAGATTGACAGGTTCATCGATTAAAGTGATATTTATTCTTGTCTAGACAAAATAAATAATTTGTTCACTAGGATGTTCAATCTTCATCGAGAGCGGACATTACAATGCACTTCAAGTTCGCTTTTGTGTTTCCCAACTGGAACTTTAATTTGACCTCACTTAGCTACGTTTGCAAGCATTAGCAAGACATTTAGTACACTAAAACAAACAGGATTATTCCCTGTTACAGAAGTATTGGCAAAATACTGGTTTATAAATTTTCTACTTATTATTTTTTGCTAAGGGAATTAGATTTAGTAATACACTTATTTGTCTTAGGAAAATTAAGAGAATATTAAAAGCTCTATGCAACTCAAACTGTTAGGATCTAGGTGCATTAAAATATTTCAACATATATTAGGATAAGTATATATACCAATTATCCTCTGTTGACTCTCATAAAATAAAGTAATGGTTCTTTTTCCTCACCTGAAAGTTTGGACTTCAACCAATGGTAATAACCATCAATGAGTGAGCTTATGTTAAGTTTTTAAATTTATTTTAAAATATCACCTTTCTTGCCGTGACGTGGATGGAGCTCGAGTGTATTATGCTAAGCAAATGCCATATGATTTCACTCATATGTGGAATTTAAGAAACAAAATAGATGAACATAGGGGAACGGGGGAAAGAGAGGGAAACAAACCGTAAGAGTTTCTTCACTATAGAAAACAAACTAAGGGTTGATGGACGGAGGTGAGTGGGGGATGGGCTAAATGGGAGATGGGCATTAAGAAGGGAACCTGTTGGGATGAGCACTGGGCGTTATATGTAAGTGATGAATCACTAAATTGTACTCCTGAAACCAATATTACACTATATGTTAACTAACTAGAATTTAAATAAAAACTTGAAAAAGAAATAAAATAAAATACCACTTTTAAAACATAGTAAATACTTATACATAAAAACATATGCATTAAAGAAATGAAACCCAACTAAAGCTAATGGAAGTATAAACCGAAAGATAATGATTTCTTTAATGCTATTCCCTACTCCATAGAGCTGCTACAAGTCTTCACTGTCACCTATGAATAGATGCTTCTGCCAATTTTCAACATGGACCTAAGTCTAGAGGGTAATACTAATAGGTGCATCCCGGTATACTAAAACATTTCTATTAAGATAGAAAGAGCTCCACTGTAGTCAGCCCAAAAAAAGGCTTTGCATGCAGAAAATGAGAAATAAATTTTTATTATTAAATACAAAGTGGAAGACAACAGAAATTCGGTAGAGAGTATACGTGATCAGGGGTTCATTAAAGCAGAGCATATGGCCACCTCTGATTAACAGTAGAGAAAACTTCAACAGCCACGCAGAAATGATGATAGGTAAACACGAATCCGAGTTTCAGAGGCAGCCCGGTAAACAACAGCCGAGTAAACAAACAGGTGGGAACATAGGAAAATAAACGGCCCTGGAACAACTTTAACAATCTTTCCAAAGCAAATACTAATTAGCATGAAAATTAAAGGTTTCAAAAAAATTATTTGCAATCCAAAATCCATTATCCTGTTGGCATGCCAAACAACCGAGATATAAAACGCATAATCCTAAGAAGAGGGTAGGTAGTATCGTTAGTATTACTGCCATGCTTTTTGATTTTATTTGTTAGAATGTGGCATAATCTTCAGGTCAAGAGGTTTGAGACAGAATGTAAATAGTAGCAACTGATTTATGTGCTACAGAATCCTTTGGGGAAAACAGCACTGATAACACTCAAATTCATGTATTTTGCAAACTATATTCCTTCACATATGTTCCTATGTAGTTATAATAACTGTAGGCTTTGAAACAGACCTGGTTTAAACATCATTTAAATATCGCTTTTAGCTGCCTAACTCAAGCAAAGTATATGACCTCTGTTCCTTATAGTGTATATTTCAAAAGAAAATATTAATAATGCACCCTCAAAGATCAGACGTGGGGATACAAAATTCCATCCACAAAGTGTCTAGCACATAAAAAGCATCTGGCTCATAAAAGTCTCAAGTATACTCGTATATAGTTACCTGGAAAAATAACCACCTCTTAAAATAAATTATATCTCTAAACATAATGCCTTATATATAATATTTTTAAATAATCTTTAACAACAAAATGAGACTCTAGTCATTAATAAGTCTGTTTCCAGGAAAAAAATGCCAATCAAGAAAGCTTTATAATTCTGTTAGTGAGGTATACACCCAACCTGTCCTATAGTCGTGGATTGCCTCATCCCTCCCATAGCAAAACTGATGAAAATGACTATCAGTCGGAGTCTCTTATCAAGTTGATTCTGTTTATTTATGAAATAAACAACAAACAAAACTATAAAGCTTTAGACGTGAGCATGGAAGTATAGTGGTGAGCGTTAAAAGCACTTAGCAGAAAAGTCTGAATAATACTAGTTAGTGTCCAAACAAAAAGGCACAAGAAGATTTCATTAATAAAACATGATGCCCTGATCTTTGAATCAACCCTTACCAAGCAATTAAGCAACAATTTTCTGCTTTATAATTAAGGAGTCTTGGCTGAATCTAAAAATGCCCTCAATTTTGCTCAACAAAACAAAGATTTTTTAAATCTGTTTCTCTTTATTCTTCAGACAGATAAAGTAATATTCACTTGGACAAGAAATACATCAGCCACGGTGAAAGCAGTCATAGAAAACCAATGTCTGGAATTAAATGTTGCCGCCATACATCTCAGCTACTCTCAAATAGCATACACGCAGAACGAGGCTGAATGCGCCACAGATCTGGGCAGGTAACCTGATTTGACGTGATCATGTCCCTCCCTAAATGAAAATTGGATGATGCCACTTTCCTGCTCAAGCTCTTTCAGGGGCTCTACACAATCTAAGCTACTCATGAAAGGAAGGCAAATCCAGTGAATTCTCTCCACTCCTCCCCAGCCGAGCACCGTCCTCCAGTACAACCTCCCAGGTACCCTAGCCCACTGAGCTTGACTGAATCTCAGAGTCCTTCTCGAAACTGCTCCAGGCAGCCACATCCAATCTATCGATGGCTGTAAAATAAAACCTCTATACCTCCTGAAGATACTGGGAGTCAAAAGAACGATCTGACCAGAGGAAGTTATCCACAAGCCTCACATCTCTTACATCCCAATCCTAGTGCCCAGATAGTCCTTTCTTTGTTGCTAACGTTTTTTTTATTTTTGAGAGAGAGAGAGCCCGAGTAGGGAAGGGGTGGAGAGAGGGGGGACAGAAGTGGGCTCTGTGCTGACAGTAGAGAGTCAGAAAGTGAAATGCAGGGCTTTGAACTCAAGAACTGTGAGATCATAACCTGAGCTGAAGTCAGACACTCAACTGACTGAGCCACCACAGGCATCCCCAGGTAGTCCTTTTAATGCAGATGGTGTCTCAGGATACTAGGCTGATGCCACTGACAATCAGATTATAAAATTATCTCCCCTTTCTTCTGGTCCCATGCTTATGTAAAAACCTTCTGGTTAATGTTTGGTTCCTATATAACTTTATTTGCCTATAAACTTAGAATACCACACTCATGTTGGCACTACAAACCTTCTGTGACAATACATTGGAATTCTGATTTACTTAGCTTTCCACAAGGTCAGTTAATGTGAATTCGCCTTAAGAAATTGCTTGGTGTGCTGACAAACTTAGTTCCTGAGCTTATAGAGTCAGGATTCACCATAGAACCATGATGAATTCTCCCAAGATCTAGACCATCTAATAATATATCATAACAACCAAAGAGTTGGAGTTTATTGCTAATGCTACATTTTTCTCATCGGACTCTCCACATGTAAAAGGGGAAGAAAAGTCCCTTGTGATTTGAGTCCCACCCTTTTTTTCCCCAATTTTACCTCCAATATGGAGGTATTGTTCCAATATGATGGAACAAACAGTACCAACAACAGGAGTGCCACCCATGGCAGTGTTGGTAGTGGAAGACAGGATGTTGCTTAACTATTAGATCTAAAGTTAAGAAGTAAAATCTAAAACAGAAGAGTAAGAAACCACATTAGAAGTTGGCAGCATGGAAAGCTTGTAGAATTGACCTGGATATAATATGATATGGCAACTGGGTTTGGATTCAAAAGGACATCACTAGGGCACCTGGGTGGTTCAGTTGGTTAAGTGTCCGACTTCGGCTCAGGTCATGAACTCACAGTTCATGAGTTGGAGCCCCACGTCGGGCCCTGTGCTGAGAGCTCAGAGCCTGGAGCCTGCTTCAGATTCTGTGTCTCCCTCTCTTTCTGCCCCTCCCCCACTCACACTCTCTCTCTCTCTCTCTCTCTCAAAAATAAATAAACATTAAAAAAGAAAAAAGGAACATCACTAAAGAGACTGTGATGAGTTCTTTCATTGTGGTGCTTGGCACTTTGGCATAAAAATGGTAGTTGAAAGCAGTTGTGTGACCCCTGAGTCTCACTGTTCAAACCTACCTTGGGCACAAACTTGCTGTTCTGGAACTGGCATATTCCACACACTGCTGTACCTTTGCACACACTCTTCCTTCTGCCAGAACACCAACTGGCCTTTATGCAAGCTTTGCCTCCTCTCTGTTCCCATAGCATTTATAGCAGTGGAATTTAAGTTGTCACTACATATTTCCTTTTTGAGTGTAAATTACTTAAAAGCAAGGCCCTGTTTAAGTCATTCTTAATTCCATAGAAGTGCTTTTCTTATTTTTTTAAGATTTTATTTTTAAGTAATCTCTACACCCAACATGAGACTTGAACTCATGACCCCAAGATCAAGAGTCACACACTCTACCAACTGAGCCAGCCAGGCACCCCAGAAGTGTTTTTCATAGTACTTTGTATAGAGCAAGAAGATAGGAAATTGAATTGAATTACTCATTAAAATACATTGAATGGGACTCCTGATGCTGTTATAATGGTTGAAGATCTTCTCATAAGTAATCATTTATTTGCTTGCCTGAAAAAATGTATAAACAAGATTTTTGCTTTCTACTTTTTAAATGTGTCAGGCTTTGTACTAGGAATGGAAAATTAAAAGTGACTCAATCTTGGGGTGCCTGGGTGGCTCAGTCGGTTGAGCGGCCGACTTCGGCTCAGGTCATGATCTCGCGGTCTGTGAGTTCGAGCCCCGCGTCGGGCTCTGTGCTGACAGCTCAGAGCCTGAAGCCTGTTTCAGATTCTGTGTCTCCCTCTCTCTCTGCCCTTCCCCTGCTTATGCTCTGTCTCTCTGTGTCTCAAAAATAAATAAACATTAAAAAAAAAAATTAAAAAAAAAAAAAGTGACTCAATCTTGACCATCAAAGAGATTATAGTCTTAGTGGAAAGTTGACACTTTCACTTTCAGTCACATTGCTAGCCAAATATGCCACAAAATATGCATAGACTACAAATATTTCATTGAAGTACTTAACAGATTTAATATTTAACAGATTAAAGGTGGATATTGTAATTTATGCATTAGTTATTCATCAAGTCTTTATAGGTCAATTTCCTCTGCTTCATAACTGTAGTTTAGGTATCTAATTATAACGTATATCAAAGATGACCTTGATAAATAATCTCACGTTCTCCTAATTTTCCATTAGTGAGGCTCACAGACCTGCTCAATGATAAAGCTGCAATTGTACAGTTAGTTATTAACCTTCAATAACCAAATCGAAGGCAGATTTTTATTATGCATATTCATAAACTATTAGGTTTAATGTTAGTCCATTTTATTTGCAAAACCACATCAGAACGCAAAAATACTAGAGATTCACAAGACTGGTTTATTAACTCAGAAATTACAACATTTAGAATCCATGAGCTAAAAGTATTGTTTGATCTCTAAAACGAATATATTTACTAGATAATTTAAGAATAACTTTTTTGTCTTAATGAATCACACACACTGTCTCAATGCAACATCTAAATTCAATTAAAAACATTAAAAAGCAGGAGGAAAGAAAAAAATTGCATATATTAATCTTTGATATTCTAGATATGAAATTTGGTGATAATAGGCAACTGTTATACTAAGTATACTGCTACTTAGTCATTACACTAGGCAAAGTCATCTGCCTACAAACCAAATTGCAAAGCCTAAATAGTGAAAGCAAACACAAAATTGAAACCCAACACAAACTGAAAAATAATTCATATTATCTTGTTACAAATTTTTAAAACCCCAAAATATTATGCAAGACACATCCCATCCTATATTTTCTTTGAGAATTTTAACTTATCCTTAAAAAAAATCTCTTTGGAGTCTTATTGCCCTATCAGGTCTAATGTTCTCAGTGAGGATTTCATTAGATAGGGTTGGACATTTTAACATTTTTATGTGTATCCCAGTATGTTTACTGAACTCTCCCAGTGTTTCAGGCTCCAATTCACTGAGGATCCTGAGGCTAAGAAAACAAAGAAGGCCCTTGCTCCAGAGGAGTTCCCTCTGGAAAATGCACAAGGAAGTGGAAAGAGCAATAATAACTAGAGAAGAAATCAAAATCTAATTTCTATAACTCGCTTCAATTCTGTGAAAGTCAGAGACTTATTATCTTGGGAAAATCAGAAAATATGGACCCTAACTTTAGCCACAAACTTTACTCTAGATATATTTTCCAATAACTATTTAGAAGAAAGCAGCAGTCACTGAGACTCCAAAGCACCACTCATTACCATTAATATTAGACTGTGTTGCATTAAGCTTTCCAAAAGTAGGATTCATCTTGAAATTCACATGTTCTTGTATTCTCAACAAATTTTTCCTCCAATGAAGGAAACATTATGTTCTTACCTAGACTATCACTTCAATAGTGAGACAAGAATTCAAATTTAAAAATCAGGAGTTGAGATGAATGGATTAAGAATGGAATCCTACTCAGTGATGAAAAAACTGAAATCTTGCCATTTGCAACAACGTGGATGGAACTGGAGGGTATTATGCTAAGTGAAATAAGTCAGAGAAAGACAGGTATCATATGATTTTACTCATATGTGGAGTTGGAGAAAACAGATGAACATGGGGGAAGGGAAGGAAAAATAAGATAAAAACAGAAAGGGAGGCAAACCATAAGAGACTTAAATACAGAGAATGAACTAAGGTTGAGGGGGGATGGGGTGGGGTAAATGAGTGATGGGTATTAAGGAGGGCACTTGTTTGGATGAGCACTGGGTGATAAATGTAAGTGATGAATCACTGAGTTCTACTCCTGAAGCCAAGGCTACACTGTCTGTTAACTAACTTGAGAATAAATTAAATAAATAAATAAATAAATAAATAAATAAATAAATAAATAAATAAATAAATAAATAAATAACAGGAGTTGAACTAGCTCTCTAAAGCCCCTTCCATCTCTCAATTTTAGGAAACCATTTTAAGTACCATTCCTTCCCAGTCTCAATACACATGTGCTAGGACCTTTTCTCCCTCAGCTCACAGAAAGAAAAGTAAGCAGGCATGAAAAAAAATCACATTGTAGTCCACATTAGATAGCTTATGCAATCATATCTAATTTTACCATATGCTAACTCTATAAATAACTGGATGAACTAAAGGTAACACAAATGAACATTTCATCGTTAGGTATACGTGTAACAGTTTTCTATATATTAAGAGACAGTTTGATTTCATGAGTAAAATCATGAGTTTTGAAATCAGACAGGTGCAGGTTTGATGTTTAGTTATGCCACAATCCATGTGACAAGTTGTATAACCAGGCTTAACTCAACTTCCACTTGTACAAAATGTCAATAATAACAATCTACCTCCAAGTATGATATACCTCAGGTCCTTAGCAGAAATTAAGCACTAAAGATAGCAGCTACTACAGCAATCAAACATTTCCATTGAAAAGAACACACGATGAACATCTGTGAAATGATCCCTAGAGTAAAACATAAAAGTAGAAAAATATCTTGAAGATGCAATTATATCTAAGAAATATCTTGAAGATGCTATTGTAACTAAATTTCATAGCAAACTGTCCCATTTTTAGAAACTTGGATTTCTTTTCAAACTCCGCTATAGGTACTGTATTACAACTTCTCTATGGTTTCCAAGTAAGGTTTTCAAGTTACTGGATAAAAATAGTATATCTGTACAACTTGATACATGACTAACAAATTTACAGACAAGGTCAATACAGATGAAGAGGATAGAGGATATGAAGAGATTTTTTTAAGTTTATGTTTTTATTTTTTTTTATTTTGAGAGAGAGATAGAGAGCAAGCAGAGGAGGAGCAGAGAGAGAGGGAGATAGACAGAATCCCAAGCAGGCTCTGTGCTGTCTGCACAGATCCCAGTGCAGGGCTAAACCCATGAACTGTGACATCATGACCTGAGCCAAGATCAAGAGTTGGATGCTTAACCAACGGAGTCACCCAGGCACCCCAAAGTGATTTTTAAAGCAATTAGAGAATTCAAGGTTGACCTCATATAGAATCCATAATCTAACTGGGGAAAATTCGAGAATACATATTTTTCAAAATGTATTATTCAAAAATTAATTCTAATAAAAACACAGTTTTAGCATAATAGGTAAAAAGCACAAAATAAAAATCAATGTTCCAACCTTATAATATGCTATTTATGTTATAAAGGGCTAATAGTGACTTGATAAGTGCTCATATGATATACTGAAGTCTCACTCTCTCATTCTTTCTCTCCCTCTCTCTTTTCCTTCCTTTCTACCTCTGTTTTTAGAATGATAGGGACTGTATTTATTTTTAAAAACTTTTATTAAGGATGTATTATATTGAACAAATCTCTTATCCTTCCAGTGTTCTCATTACCTTGCTAGAAAGTGGGAATGATAATGACTGTATTCAGCAGGGAAAGGAATTATAGGGCTCAAAAGCCTTTACAATAAGCTTCATTTTGCCATAAAACTGTATATTGCAGAAGGATATTGAAGTGCCTATTACTGGCCTTTTATATAAATACTTAATATTACATGCTCGGTATTCAAGTAATATTTAATACAGCACTATTCCAGGGTTACATATAATTTATTGTTACATAGGCAACCTGGGCTTATGTAGTATGTCTTGGTCCAATCATTGATTGACACAATATATCACAAAATTATAGATCTGGAAGAAACCTTAGAGACTTCACTGGAGTTTCAGTCCAGTATTTTTCTTTAAATCCGGTTTTCCTAGCTGGAGTCATTTTTAGAAAATGGAAAATATTTAATTTATAAGTACGTTATCTCTACTCCACTTATGGTCACATGGCTGACTTGCTCTTCATACTATTAAAATAAAGTAGGCTGCTTACAAATTCAGTCTTCTAGAAACTGTTGTATGGGCCACCCACTATCCAGCTCTCTGAACTGTGGGATATTGTCCCTGTTATTCTTCTAAGAATATACATTTTTGTCCTTTGGGAATCCTCACTGAAAAGACAAATTGCTTTTCATGGGAGAAAATGAGAGGGGCAGAAAAAAGAAAATCACAATATAACCTCTCCCCACTCCCCTCAAAATAAATTGGCAGCTAAAGGATTTTCCTTACATTTAATATTATACCAGTAGAATTTTGCTTGGAAACTGAAGTAGGAATGAGTGGCTTATAAAGCAAAGCTTTTATATCAAGTATCAAAGTTTTTGGTCTTTTCTTAATAGGAAGTATGTTTGGAAATTCCTTTTTTTTTTTTTTTAAGTAAGCTCTAGACCCATCCTTGAGCTTGAACTCACAAATCCAAGATTAAGAGTCACATGCTCTACCAACTAAGCCAGTGACGCAGCCCTGTTTGGGAATCCTTGGGCATCATAACTGATTTCTCATTTTTCCCAAATTAAGGTTACTGAAAAAATATTCATTAAAAACAGGCCTTTTTTCCCTGAACCATAAATATTATACCCACATATCCATAAAATGCCATACACAAATTTGTTAACAAAAACAAGACATAGTCACTGGTACAATAATTAATTATATAAATATGCTTTTAGCTAACTTGTTCCAGAAATGTGAACTATTTTTCTAGCTGATTCAAATAGCTCTTCCTTTTTTTATCTAAATAACTTGGCAAAACAAATTATATAGAGACAACTTCAGCTTCTTTTTGGTGTCTTTGACAATATAGTAAGTACAAGAGTAGTGTTATACTTTGTTTAAAATTATACTGATAATGTTATGTGGTTTTTTTTTTACTACAATAAAAAATATTAAACTTCTACCCATGATTCACAGAATATATGACAAAACCAATGGCTTTTCTTGGGGGATACTGAGACACAGCCCCTAGGTATGGGACATTTTGTGAAACGCACTAACTAAAATAGATTTGTTGAAAAGATCTTCATTTCTGAGTTGTTGACAAAATACCAAACATTTGTGTCTAAATTTTGAAAGCAAATATAAAAATCATATTGTTGACAGGATCAGTCAATCACTCAGTTGACCTGGCCTCAAATACACTCAGGCTTAGCCAAGTGCACATTTCCAATCAACAACACACACATCCACTGAGAAAAGCTAATAGAACCATACACAATTTAATATACCTAAGAGGCCATCAGTATCTGAGCCCATGTCATCCAAGTAATCTTAATCTGTAGGTGACTAACTATAATATACCAAATACTTAATTCAAAATGAGAATCCCTCCCTTTGGTTACTTACTTATCTGATATGTACACTTCCAATTTTCATCAAACATATGAATGTAAAATTTTTAAAATTTTAAAGAAGTGTGGGGTTGGCTGCTTTATTTTTGAATGCTGATCCATGTAACCTACCTGAACTACAGAACTGTTCTGTGCTCCAGCATATTTTTTAAAATATAGACAAGACTTAAATGATAAATTCTAGAATTGGATTCTGGTTTCACTATAGTAAAAGAATAATGAAGTATACTGATGAGGTTTGTAATAGCATCCCAATGTATTTATTCCTCCAGTTAGGCAACATTTATTAAATGCCCATAATATGCAAGAGGCTGAGCAACATGATTTATTCCACTAAAACAAAAATAACATCAACTGAATTGGCTAACTGATTAATCCTCAACTTTATTGTAGTTATCTTGGTTGGAATCACTAATCCCTTTGTTCTCCACAAGGAAAATTCAAGTCAAACAATATACGTAAGAAGAAAAGATAAGGAGAGCCTCTAGAAATACAGAAATCTAACACTGACAAGGTGGAGGTGGAATTCACCAGGGCTAGGCCAGTGCGTTGCAGTAGATGGTAGAAACTCAACAGTTATCACCACTATTGCAATATCCAGAGGAGACAAAGTTGTGTCACTCCCACAGTCTTCTTAAATGATTACCGGACTTTGAGAAAATTTTCCAAATGCTCTATTGCTCAGTTTCCTTCTACTTGGTAAGTGGATATTGATAATTCTCTCATTTGGTTGTTATATAAAATTGACAAACAAAAATAAAAGTTCTCACCAAGTTCTTGGTGCAATAAATAAATAAATAAATAAATAAATAAATAAAGATTTTAATATAGTGCTTCTATAATATTTTAGGTTTGCTACTACTTTGCCATTATTGTTCTTCATTTTTGTCTCTTGTTAAGTTTCGTTTACTCATTAAACTTTTCACACAGTTGATAACTTTACTAAATTGTTTTATCTCATAGATTTCATTAAGCAGAAAATAATAATAAAAATCAAATGTGAAAGACTAGTCAGCTAAAAGGATACACAGATACATAGATATAGATATCTACACACATAATCTAGGAAGCTTGTAACAGTAATGTAAGAGTTATGCATGCCTGTACTATACCAAAAAATTTTTAATTAGCTGTATTCCTCAAGAATATAGGCCATATGGAATTTTAATGTAGATTTATAGTAGGTGAAACTGATGGACCCAAACCAGAATTCTACATACATTAGGGGGGTTGGAGGGGAGGGAGAACCTAATTGCTATTTTTGTTTCACTCACTAACAAGGCTAATGACATATTTTGTAACCATCACATACAATCTTTTCTACCATATGAATGTTTTTGCGACTCCCTAATTTTAATCCTTTCAGGGTAATATTTACAAATGGAAACTATATTATGTCAGTGCTAATCTTGTAACTACCTGAACCCTGTACTTTCTACAAAGTCAACCAGATGTATCTATTCTTAGCCTAATTAATTGTCTCAGTAGACCTGCTACATTTCTGGCTGTTAGTGTTCACATTTAACCACAGCAACAAAAAAAGAACTAATCTCCCTTCCTCACTGGTAATTTCAAATAATTCTCATAATAATCATAAAATAAACGGATCGGTTTATTTTTGACGGTGAGTAAAAATTGCAAAGCCAGGACCAGTAGTAGTCTTTTTCACTGTGTTAGCCCTTTAAATATATATACATATTCCATTAAATAAAAATATGTGTGTGTCCGTGTGTCGAAAACATAGTCACTGAAAAAAAGATTTAAACAGTATAAAATGCATTTATAAAGGTGAAAGTCTCCTATGTCTACTCACAGAGTTCCATTTACCAAAGGTAACCACAATTAACTCTGTAGTATTCTTCAGATACTTTCTAAAGCTATGCAGATATTTATGATGGAAATAGATTCACACACAATGTTCTACCTCTTTTCTTTTTTCTTTTTCTTTTCCTTACCTTGGCCATCTTTCTATCTCAGAAAATAGAAATTTATTCATTCTATTTAAATAGCTCTCTATCTACCAGTCCACCCTTAAAAATAAGTGTTCTCTTTTAATTTGTCTATTTTAAGCCCAAATATCTTATAATACCCCAAGTGTAGCCAAAAAATTTACAAAATGTGAAATTCAGAGATTTACATTTTAAGTAACTCGGTTCTTTTATTATTTTGTATGATTTAATTTTTTTAATAAAATACTTAAAATACCTATATTTGAATTTAGAATGCCTGGTCAAATTACTTGTGATTGCTATAATTCTTTGTACTGAAAAACCATGTCATCACCCAATTTATTTATCTGCATACAATGAAATATAAAACACACATTATATATTAATATTGCTATATACAGTACATTTTCATATATGGCAATATTTTCTGAAAATACTTTTCGGAGACAAGCTCATCTGTATTCCTCTGTAGCTTGTTTTTCTGTAATGTAAATAATCTGAGTCAGTAAATAGGGTTTGTCTCATACAGATACATACTTAGAAAATTGACTACATTGATTCATTTCATAATGATAAAACTACAGCAATAAGCAGCAAGAAAAACAAAAGATATTGAAATAGAATTTTCCTTTTACTTAAAAGGCAAATGGCAAAATACACAAGTCTTCAAATTATAAACCCATATGGCTTAGACTCCTATCAATTATGATAAATTATTTGGGGAGCACAAAGCGGTATTAAAAACATTTTTGAAAAAGGCTAAATATAGGTTTTTCTTTCAACATTTTTTAAATGTTGCCTCTAAAATCTCTTAGCAATTAATTGTCTTCCAAATATTACCCTCTTTCTAAGGTAAAAAAGACCAAGATAATTAGTTCCTCTGGAAGTCTCTATGTTTGCTTGATTGTTCTGAGTAGAAATATGCATATTTGCAGATCTGCCAAGTTCAGCCCATTTTGCTGGAGAATTCCCAGTGCACTGGATTTTTGCCAAAAACCTAAGCTTGGTTATTCAAAGTTCCTTTTTATCCATCTGCAAAATTTCACTCTTTCCTTTTCTGCGGGCGGCCACAGACGCCCTTTACAGATACTAGGTTTAGACATGCAAGGAAACGCATTTGTTCCTGCTAAGCTTTACCACAATGACTACTTCGGTACCTCCTTATTATAAGTATTTTCCTTCAGAGCAGCTCTCAGTGACTGAGGCTCACCATTCCCTGTGGAGCTGAATAAAGCTTTTCAGTGATAGGCTCTTCCTATAAGATTTGCAACTCTTACCATTATCTGAAGAGTTCAGAAGCACTTCTAAAAGCTGTCAGCATTTTACAATGTTTTCTTTGCACCACTGAACAGCCCCAGCTGATGAAAGCAAAATGAAAAGGGCCATAGGCATGCTAAGAAGGGCATGTCTTTCCTGCGAGATCCGTTTTTTCAGCTTTAGTTCACTGATCAGTTCTGCTTTCCTCATATGCTTTGCCTCTAAGCATGTGGCCTCAGATGTTGGAAATTGATGTGATTCATGTTAAATTTGGTGGTGGGGGGGGAACCCAAGAAGAACTTGCTTACTCTATTGTTTACTTGTTGCAAAATCTTAAACACTAAAGATATGGTTGGCAACAAAATTAACATATATTTTACTGTTGTGCCTCTGGTTAATTACGGGACCAATTTAGTAACTGTAATAAAGAGTCACTAGCATTGCTAGAATTACAATTTATACAAGTTAAATGGAGAAATTATGGGAGCAGGAGATACATTTTGCTTTGAAAAAAAGGAAGTAATCATTAGTTCATTAGCGCTTTGTTCACTTTCTCTGATACCAATCCTTTCTACATAGTCTCTGTTGTACATAGACTGACCATAGAGTGAAGAAGTAGTTCCAGTTGTGGTACAGGACATTTTGTCATAGAGTGAACACTCCCCCCCCCAAATTATCTTCTTTTCGTAGTATATTAGTAGTGCTTAGAAACACCAGTAGTACTTTGGTTTATTGAGTCTTCATTTTCTCCTTTTTTCCCAATGAGAATAGAAAAAGGGGGAGTATCTCAGCTATAAACAGCTTTAACCAGAACCAAAACATAACGAAAGAGGAAACAGAACAAAAGAAAAAAATATTCTTTTCTCCGGTCGCAAGAATTGTAAGCCAAATGCAATTACAGTAATGTAAGGATATTGTATCTATTAAACTCAGCTGAGAGGGAGAGACTAGAAAGCTCCCACGGTAACACTGAAATGGATTAAGATGAGCAAATGTAATTCTATTGTTCTCTCGATTATATTTGTCCTTCAGGAAAAAATACCGCAAAAAATACATAACTTGAGAGTTTGGTTAAAGTTAACTAAATTTAAGCAAACTGTGTTGTAATTATTGATCAGAACAAAGGCCAATATTCCATTACCAGAGGAAATGTCTCAAATATTACATATGATTTACATGAACAGATACACTGGCACAATTTGAAGTATAAAAAAATGTTGACATCACAGGCAAACAAAAATATACATATTACCAATAATCATGTCAATGTAGGTTATTCTATTTCCTAATACCTGAAAAGATTAGTCTCTGCTATTTTTCTCCCAGTAGCCCTACATATTTAAGGATTCTTTGTTGCTTTTGTGTTTGTTTTTGTTTTATTTAAGTACCCTCTACACACAGCGTGGGGCTCAAACTCATGACCTGGTGACCAGAGTTGCATGCTCTTCCCACTGAGCCAGCCAAGTGCCCTTTTATCAAGTTATTATTATTATTATTAAAGTACTACACATTTGAACAAGCCTTGAAAAAAAGTAAAAACTCAAGACTGTAAATTTTATATATGGCTCACCTGATGTCCTATTTAACCCTTTCAGTTATTCCCATTTCCTTTTGTTACTTGCTTCTCTATAACTAGAACAAGACTTCATGTACCAGTAGATATAGATTCTAATGTATGATTCAGGAATAGACACTCGAATAGAAGATGTCAGGGACATAATCCAGAACTGAGCTCCTCTCCTTCCCCAGGAAATGAATCTTGGAATGAAAGAAAGGACAATGGGCCAGGCTTCCAAAGTCAGGGACACCACAGGCAGTCCTCAGCCAGAGCTCATCCCATTGATCTCTATATTCAAAGCTCTCTTTGGCATAAGCCCCAAGTGGCCTGAGCCTTACAGAGATAGTCCTCTAATCATAGTTATTTACGGGGAGGACTGTGTGAGGCAATTAAAAAGGCAATACGTTCTAAGGACTCAAACCCTCATTGGACTCTCAGAGCCACTTCTTACTCAGTGAACCGCTGGAAGTATTTAACTTCTTGGGCGGCACTCACTGCATGGAGGACCAGGCCTCTTCTTGCTACGTCTCTAACAGTTTTGAACTTTCCCTTCACAACACCACCGACTTCTGATCCCAGCAGGCTATTGGGTCTGACTTCACAACATCACTTTGGTCTTGAAATAAAATGATCCATGATGGGCACTGAGGAGGGCACTTGTTGGGATGAGCACCGGGGGTTGTATGGGAACCAATCTGACAATAAATTATATTAAAAAATAAAATAAAATAAAATGATCCAGCTAAATTTTGGCTCTACTGCATTTGCTAGTAATTTACTGTGCAATTTGGACAAGCTACTTAACTTCCATGAGCCTCTGTTTCAACAAATATAAAAATAAGTCATAATTTGACTTTACTAGGTTGCTACCACTATTTAAAACAACACAAATAAACTATTTGGTATTGTATGTGTCACATATCATATGTTTAGTACTGTCCCCAATTAGTTTTACTAGTCTGTCTGTATAATTCTGTTACCAAGTTCACATACTCCAATTTAGCCTTCTTTTGACCATTTCCTGTATCTATCTTATCCATGTTCTAGTTTCCAACCTGATAAGGTACCCTTATTTTCTTGAAAACATCCAATTCCATGTCTATAAATACTGTCAGCCCTAGGCAAAGTCACACCCTAATGGAAGAGTAACATCTTGGTAACTTACACACTGTCATGGTGGCTCGAGATCAAGGCAGTTAAATCCTCCCTACTGTAGTCATATGTCCATCATTCAAAGACAATAAGGAACAGTTCTATTCATGAGCTTAGTAAAGCGCTCTCCATTTACAAACTTTGGTCATCCTGACCAGCAAACTTCATTAGAGTGTCTGGTGTTTTCAACCACAGATTTGCAACATACTTAGAAATGGCTTTTATAGAATTTCTTTGGCCAAAATTAGTATCCATTATCACTAAAATTAGCAATATAAAATAATTATATGATTTTGATCAAAATAGGCAGTAACCTACTTATTTTATGACAGAGAAAAAAACTATCCACAAACCACAATTTACCTTAAGAACTTTATATTTTAGTGAAATTCAGTATAGTTGTGATCATCTAGAATGTTAATTTTCAATATTCCAAGGTTCAGTATTTGAACAGAATATCACCACCATTACAGTGGTGATGTCTCAGAAGACCTACCCGAAAGTGGGATGAGAGGGAGGTGGCAAGCATAGGTGGGCCCAAGATACCCCATGCCTAATGGAACCAGAATGGTTCTCTTTTTATCACTGTTTATACCAAATTTTAATTTTCAAAGTGGTTTTGCAGCTAAAAAAACATTTGAAAGTTCCTGAACTAGAAGATCTCTTCAGTCAAATAAAAAGCTCTATGCCCTCAAGTAAACTCTTAAAAATCAAAATGGGAAATGGAAATTTAGAGTTCGTAGTTAAATGTTCATGTTAACATAATGGTCTTACAATTCAAAGTCAACAAACTGAAGTTTTTCATCTTCTGGACCCGTTTGATACTTTCACAGTCTAACTTGACTGTCCAAGGGATACTCGCCAGAAGAGGAAGAATGTGCCAAGCTGTTGACGCCTGAGTAGGGACAATAGGCTCTCTTCTGTCATGGCAAATAGGACATAAACTTTGGATTTAAAAAAATGATCTTTTCTTCAAAGTCAAATAGTGATCCTAAATTTTGTCATGAAAATACTATCATTAGTAAATCACACCGAAACTGAAGACCTGAAAAGAAAAGGTACTATCTTTCTTATTCCTTTCCTTGAAGCCAAATATCTCTGATTTCTGATTTTTTAAAAGTAATATTCATACATATAGTGCATTTACAAATATATGTAATATATATTCATGAAAATTAAGGGACAAGACCACACTTAGATGATGTCCTCAAATATGGTTCCATCTTAATTCTATGGAAGAAGGTAATCATTTATTAGGTTTAAATAAATCCTTATACCATCTAAGGCTTGTCACAATCTACACAGGTTGACTGAAGGTTGGAAAGTTTATAAATTGGAAGCTTAAGACCACTGCAAAATTCAGAGAATCTGATAAACTACAGATTCCCAGTCACTGATACCAGCCTAGACTAACAACATAGTCTCCAACACAACTTTCCATCTCCCCTTCTACTTTCTACAAACACTATTTCAAACTTTTCTCTTTTCCTCACATTCTTCCTAACTACACTAGTCATACCTTCTTCACAGAGAAAAGAGAAACCATTGTTGGTACTCCTTACACTTACCCTACCAAGTCTGTGAGCTTATCTGTATCTGTATACACCCTACTGTCATTGCCTTAGTTATGTTGAAGTAGGTAGCCTCCCACTAGGTATGGGTAATCTCTTCTCCTCCACTGCCTATTCCATCCCTTCCTTCATTCTTAAGACACGCATACCTTCATCTCTCCCCTTCTTCTATACCATTCCCATTAACATTTAAACATATTCAAAACTCTCTCTCATCCCAACATTCCTGTCCATCTACTGGATTCTCTCCACACTTATTCAGAGACATATTTTTCAAAGAGCTATTATTTTTGCTAACTCCATGTCCTTGCCCCCTATCATTCCTCAGTCCACCTCCAATCTGGCTTTTACCACTACTATTTCACCAAAATTTCCATTGCCAGTGTTACTGAGGACATTCATGTGGAAAAATCTAATGGGTTTATTGAAGTCGTCAACTTTCTTGACTTGTCAGCAACATTTGACACTTCTGTCAACTCATTAGTCTTACCTTTCTTTCAAGTATTGGAATTAGTCCTCAAATCTTTAGCACACTATAGTCTCTGCAAAAGTGGCCACATTTATTCCCACAGTCTTAGTTACCAACTGTGAGACAATGATTCCCAAACCACCACAGATCTCTTCTCTGAGTTTCTAAGACTCATCAGTCCAACTGCTGACTTAGCGAGACTTGGAAGTCTCACTGTACCTCAAGTAAAGCAAATTGTATTATAACATATTAATATAATATGACAGGGTAATATCTGCCCCTTCTAAAAATAGCCCAAGCTGATCAGTGCTCTCTCATTATCAGTATTAATAAAATTCCCTAAATCTCATTTGACAAAAGAATAGCCGCAAAGTAGAGAAAATGCATGCTAATTAAATGATCATTAAAAGAGTATAGAATTTCCGGTATAAAATTATTTCCCCAACTTTTTTTCCAAACTTCTCTTCAAACTAGGCCTCTTCAGTGGCACCTATCCTGAGATTTGTAAAATCCTTCAGAAAATTTCTATGTAAAATGAGAAGTTTTTTTTCAATTTTGATTTTATATATAAGTTGAGTTGATTTCTCCTCTTTTGATATTCTCATATATCATCTGCTTATTGAAATGAATTGTTAATTTAGGACAAAGGGACAATACACACTTCGGTCCATCTAAAATATCATGGTCTTTTGTGTGATTGCCAATGGTAATGGCATCACGCAGCTCATCGAATAGTTCATAATGCAACTGTTTCCCCTGTAACCAGATATCATAGTTTCTACAATATTTTGAAGATTTCTTTTGGAGAAGAAAGAGATTCCTCTAGATGGGATTTGGGACTTAAAAAAAAAGATCAGATTTCCACAAACCATGCATGTGACAGATATCCAGAACTAAGAATTTTTATATTTCTTATTTCTCTCTATGTGTAATATTTCCTTCTTCCCTCTTTCCCTCCCTTCTATTTAAAAACAATTTTTTTACATAAATAGAACCTGGAGAATTCTCCACAGTGATTCGATCTATTTAAATTACCCAGAATCAAATTGCTTTATTGACAAGCACGCATAGAGCAATCAATTTAAGCAATCTGGACATAATGTTTGGATCACAGAAAAGAAACCATAAGCCCTTAGAAAAAACAGAGGACTCTGATGCACAAATCCCAATGTGTTCACTTGGACTATTACACCGAACTTCATCCTCCACTTCCCTCTTCCCCCCAATCAATACGCTGGCAAAATCATCAATCTATTTATTGTTCCACTCCCAAATGTTACTGACGATAATTTCCTAGGCTACAGAAAAAAAGTCATATCACATATTATATTTTTCATAATTAAAACATTATTAAAGCTATAGCATCTCTAAATCTGTTTACAGAAAATAAATATTTTTGCCAAAATTGTACTTAGTTATTTTCCAACCTCTATATCTTTTGACAGGATTACTTTTACAGTAATATTAAAATACCAAAAGTACCTTTTGCAACATGGTTGTCATTTGAAATATCAGTTCTTCATGTCCCTGTTCAGTTACTTACCTAAAAGAACAAAAAAGGAAATGTAAGTTTGAAATCATTTTAGTTTATCATTGCTAACAGTATTTCCATTACTAATAAAAATAGGTGTGTAGTAGCACTAATAAATTACTTTATAAGAAAACTCACTCTATTTTAAATGCAAAAGAGCAAAACAAAAAATATGTAACTATGTTAAGAGCTTAGAAAAGCTGGCAAAACAAAGTTAGGGAAAACATGGAAAAATAGCATATATAAGAGGAACAGATTTAAGAAATTATGAAAATATCCATCTAATCATAAGGAACCTTCAGCAATATTAATAGCCTTGACATGGTCATGATACTTGTGAATAAGATAAAACTCTTGTGTTCATACTAGAGAACTGTCTTTATTGGTTCAAGTTTAATATGCCAAACAAGACTTTGATTGATGCGTTGGTCATATTCCACATAAAAGTTCACATAACCAATATTAAAACTTTATTGTTAAAACAATATAAAAACAGTAAAAGAATTTTATAGTGTTCTTATTTATCCACGTCTCTTTCTCACATTTCTATGAATATGAATATGTACTTAGATAAACAGGTAAATATAATCCTAGCATGAATGTAAGTATGTACTTCTTTAAACCTAGCATATCTAATACACTGTAAATACAAACTATTTTATTCCTCTTTTTACTTATTATTATTTATAATTACTTACCATGTCACTGCCTAGTGTTCATGCAGGTCATTTCAATGTCTGCAAATTTAGTTAGCCATTATCTTTTCAATGATATTTAAATTATTGCCAAATTTCTATGAAAATAATTTAAGTATGGGTATGTAGTGTGTGTACGTGTGTGTGTGTGTATTTTTGTTATCTCTTCAACTCCATTCATCTTTAGTCCTAATTTTTGCTGATTTATGTGTGTCGCTATATCTGGTAGGATATAGCCTTCTTTGTTGCTCCTTTTTGTTTTTCTTCCAGAATATACTTTTAGATTCATGCCTATGTGTTTTCCAATTAAAGCTTAGTATCAATTTCTTGCGTTTAATTCCTTTAGGTCCAATAAGACCTATATTAGGAGGGCGTTCAGTCTATAAATAGATGATATGAATTGACAACCACAACAGATGTTTGTCATCTCATCCATCCCTTATTCAATCTTTCCTTTCATCTCCCAAAAAAGCATTTCAGTTTTCTTTGTATAGTCCATGCACACCCTTTTCTACTCTCATTTCTAAATATTTAATACATTTTCTTTCAATTGTCAACAGGATCTTCTTTCTTGCATTTTCTCTCTGATACACATTAATCATATTAATCCCTTGTTTTATTTTGTGTTTATTCTCTTTAGAATTTATAGGCTCTTTAAAGTTTTTGACATTTCTCTGATTATATAACAATTTTAAAACTATAAGGAAAATGCACCAATTTTTCCTGGGTATCCCCATTATAGAAGTTAATAAAATCGGGCAGACGGACTATGACATGCAGAACAATCTGGAGTTGATGGCAGTGAGGACGATTAAGAGGACTTCCTGACCCACATTTCAAAAGCAGGCTTTGATCACATATAATATTCAAGTATTTTATACCTTCTCCTTAGAGCCTGTAGGAATCAACCTCAATAGTTTTCTTCTACAGATTTGCAGAGAGAACTTACTACACAATCATGTCCTTTGGCTTTTCTCAGAAAGCTATTTTAAGTGTATTTGTGCCTGATGGGAGAAAAAGGTCAAAGGATGTGAACTACAGTTTGACGGAAAGAGCTTGGCTTTGGAATCTTATTGGCCAGGCTTCAAGGCCTAACTCCGCCACTTGCTAACTAGAGGCCCTGCAAAACTTGCTTCAGCTCTGAGCCTTAGTTCTTCTCATGAAATGAGCTTACTTGGAGGATTAGACATGCTCCCAGCATAAAGCTGGCACGCGAAAGGTGGGAGGTTTTACACTTTTTTGAGAGAAGGCCCCGGCTTGACTTCATTCTAAACATCTTACTTACATTTATTGAATTTAGTCTCACAATAGCCATGTGAAATACTATGCACTCTGAGCCCATGAGGAATGGGTTCGAAGTCTAGAACAAGTTCACAAATGATCAGCGCTGATCCAGGATTCGAGCCATTGTCTCCGGTGCTAAGACTCCATTGCAACATCCTGTCTTCTATTTTCATTCCTTTTCTCTACTAAGATCCAGCTTTTCATAATATTCTAAAGATCTCCTTTTAATTTGTAATAATTGGAAAAGTGTCTTTTCAAATTTACATTAAAAATTCAGTGAATCGGGGCACCTGGGTGGCTCCGTCAGTCAGGCATCCAACTTTAGCTCAGCTCATGATCTCATGATTGGTGAGTTCAAGCCTTGCATCGGGCTCTGTGCTGACAGCTCAGAGCCTGGAGCCTGCTTCAGATTCTGTGTCTCCTTCTCTTTCTCTGCCCCTCCCTGCTCACACTTTGTCTCTCTCTCTCTCCCAAAAATAAATAAACATTAAAAACATTATATAATACTCTTTTGGAACTTGCTATTTTTGTCCTCATGGACCGTGGTCATGCCAGTATATACAAATTCACCTGATCTTTTAAAAAAATATTTTCTAAGCCTTACAGAAAATATGTATCCATCATATACCTATTTAATCAACAAAAAGGCATTCTTTTCATCACACAATATCCACAATTAGCTTTAAAATTTCTTAGTTTTAATTTATATCTCCAAAGGCTACATTCATAATTATTTTTAGTTTTTCTATTTATTTTTAGTTTTTAAGTAGGCTCCACACCCAACGTGGGGCTTGAACTCACAATCCTGATATTAAGAGTCACATGCATGCTCTACCGACTGAGCCCGCCAGATGTCTCAATAATTCTTATATGAAAGAAACTTGAGGGATGAAATTTACTTTCAGAGTCAGTCTAAAATCCATACAAAAGCAATGACTATAATTGCTGACCAAGGAATGTTAAGTTGAATAAGCATCTTCCATATCACAGTTAAACTGAAATGGAAAAAAAAAACCCTATGAAATGAGAGATGCCTGTGGTCTATCATCTCTTCTTTAACTACCATTTAGTAAACATCTGCAATATATCAGAAGCTACATTAGCCCTCTCTACATATATTATCTATTTATTCTTCGTGACATGTAAGACAAAAACTACTTGGGAGCCTGGGTGGCTCAGTTGATTGAGGGACTCTTGATCTCTGAACTTGATCTCAGGGTTGTGAGTTCAAGCCCCACATTGGAGTCCATACTGGGCATGGAGCCTACTATGAAAAAAAAGGTTAAAGAAAAATTACTCAATCCCTTTTACAGATAAGAAAACTAATCATCATGAAGGCTAAGTAACTTGCCCAAGCTTTATAAGTGTTAGGGCCAGAATCTATCTATCTCCAAAGTCTTCTCTTTCATTATATCCTGCTACCTCCTTTAAAAGATTTGACTTACTTTCATTTTACTTAATAACAGGAGATTAGACCACTTTTTCCTGCCAAAGTCATGTTATATTAGGTTTGGCTGCATGCTTATCATATTATATCACAGTATTATATTTTCACAAGATGTGACTTGGCCTATGTTATCGTTAAGCCATTAAAATACTGTAATGTTTCCATTTTATTTTCTCTTGCTCTTCAAGGAGATTTAGACCTTCACAGTCATTAACTGACATTCAAACCATGAATGGTTATGACAACATGAAAAACTCAAATACTAAAGGGTTGAGAGATGTTCCAATAGGGCTTAGAGTCCCTGGACCAGTGACCCTGGACCAATTACAGCGGAATCACTAATGGTGCTTTTAGTAAAACATTTTACAACTTCTCCAAGGTGATCCTTCTGCATATTAAAGTTTGAGAAGTATGGCAGGAATCATTGGCTTATTTCAGTGGGCCTCAGACAGTCGTGTATCATCAGCATCGCTTAGGAACTTGTCAGAGACGTAAATTCTTTTTTTTAATGTTTATTTATTTTTGAGAGAAAGAGAGACGGAGTGCAAATGAAGGAGGGGCAAAGAGAAGGAGACAGAATCTGAAGCAGCCTCCAGGCTCTGAGCTGTCAGCACAGAGCCCAACTCGGGGCTCGAACTCAGGAACTGTGAGATCATGATCTAAGCCAAAGTCCGAGGCTCAGCCGACAGCCACCCAGGTGCCCTAAAGATGTAAATTTTTAACCCCGTCCCAGAACTTCTGATTTAGAAATTCTGAGAATGAGGCCCAATAATTTGTGTTTTAGGAAAACTTCCAGGTGATTCTGATGTAAGTGAAAGTTTGAGGAATACTGCCCTACATGAAGCAATTTTCTGGATCTTTTGTACTACTTGCTTTCTCTCACTTATGGATGGATATACTCGAGCTGTCATAGAGCAGGGAACTCTCACTCTTCAGTCTCCCAGGAGGCTCAATGAACTCTTAGTAACAGGCCCCTGGCACATAATGGTGTTCAAAGCCCACCACTTCTCCTTTTCTGCCCTCGTCTTATTTGAACTACCCTATGGCTAGATTAAAAAGTTAGATGCAGGGGTGCCTGGGTGGCTCAGTCGGTTGAGCGTCCGACTTCGGCTCGGGTCATGATCTCGCGGTCTGTGATTTCGAGCCCCGCGTCAGGCTCTGTGCTAACAGCTCAGAGCCTGGAGCCTGCTTCACATTCTGTGTCTCCCTCTCTCTCTGCCCCTTCCCCACTCATGCTCTGTCTCTCCCTGTCTCAAAAATAAATAAACATTAAAAAAAAATTTTTTTTAAAAAGTTAGATGCAGTATCCACCTTCACCTAGCCTTACTAGAGCTACCAAAATCATAAACAGGTATTCAGAAACTTAAATCGGACCCATTGTTTAAAACTCACTTAGAACAGTATAGGTAACCATAGAGATCAGATGGTTAGCATAATAGTCTTTTGAAAAAACTCTTCCCATATTTCACTTTCTATGTGGTAAACAACCCTCTCTATGCCTTAGTAGCAATTTGGAAAGGACAACTTTTAAGCATTGAAGTGTTCATAGATAAGACCAATAAAATTGAAAGACAAATATTGCCTCCAAGTGTCAAAGGAAAAAAAAAATCACGGGGTGCCTGGGTGGCTCAGTCGGTTAGGCTAAGATTCCAACTTCAGCTCAGGTCACGATCTCACGGTCTGTGAGTTCAAGCCCCACATCGGGCTCTGTGCTGACAGCTCAGAGCCTGGAGCCTGCTTCGGATTCTGTATCTCCCTCTCTCTCTGTCTCTGTCTCCCCCTCCTCGAACTCTGTCTCTTTCTCTCTCCCAAAAATAAACATTAGGAAAAAATTTTTAAGAAAAAAAAAGCAAGTTCACAAAAACCTTGCCCAATTAAAGTCCAAGGCAAATAGGCAATAACAACCCAGAACATTAATTGTGGAGCTGCCTTCCAACTCTTACATTAGCAAAGGCACTAACAAGGACCTGATTCAACATTCACATCACAATGCAGAACATAGCAGGACAATCAGCATTGAGCCCTGCCTGCTGGGCAAAGTGTTCCATCTGACATTTAGAACCGGTTGCCCTCAACTACTTTTAATTTTAGTCCCAATGTCAAGAGACGGCCAAAGACACAGAGCTACTGCATGAAGTCCTTGCTTCCAGCTCCCGTTGGGCTGTTCGGTTGAGTCTTTGAATGATCGGAGCTCCATTCACAGAATACACATTGTTTTTCCTTTTGAAACTGAAAACCAGTTCTTGGGCCTTTGCATACATGTCTATTCTTCTCCCAGAGAATCGAGAGCAATTTAAGTGCTCTCTTCACTGTGAGCCTGTAACTCTCCCCCCTTAATGATGCAATGTCTTATGCTTAGGCAGGTTTAAAATGCTCTTTCTTGGCCTCCCTCAGACCCACAATTCAATTTGATTCTCCTGGCCTCTCACTAGCTTTCCGTCGTGAAATATATTATGCCTCTTAATTTTCTTCTTTCAAGGCAGAGCATTTTTGTTTTGAGGTTGGCAAAGAAACCAAACCAACAGAACCAAAGAACAAATTTGCAACAAATAAAATATTAACTAGACAGATGCTCTCACCATCAGCTTCACAACATCTCTTTTTTCCCTAAACTTAATAAAGAAACTCATATGAAAATACTCACTAATTTTTATTACGTTTCTGGCCTAATTTTAACAACTACTTAAATAGGATAGTAGGTACAGTTGCTTTCCCACATGTTCTAGGCCATTTTCTGGGATGCATATCTCCATTCCTACCTTAGAGTTGTCTGCCCTCAAATGACTACTAAAAACCACATCTGAACAACTGATTGAATATTTAAATTACTGCGTGGGAACCCCTGGAGCTAAAGCGGGACACCTGAAAATGACTCCCCACAAAACAATGTGCAGTATCCACAGTGTACAAGGCATTATTTAAGTGCCTTCCCATCTACCTGGAGATGATATAATTAGACAAAAATATAATGAATAATAATAACCTATCACTTATAGAGTATTTCCAAATAAAAAATTGTATTGGCTTCTTTACATACATTATCTTAATTATTCAAGACAACTCCATGGAAATCATCCTATATTTACATTCTACAGACAAAAACGGTGAGACTCTAAGAAGTAAAGAGACTTGCCCAAGACCATATTGCTAATAACTGGCTGGACCGAAAATCAAATCCAGGGCTTCCTGATTTATAAAGTCTAGGTCTCAGCCACAGGTGGTTTTATATATCAAGGCAATGTAAATTAAGTGTCATATTGGTGGATTAGGCACTAACTGGCTTGCTGTTGTGTCATCTTTACAGAGGTGATGAAAATTAAGCTGAGCTTCCAGGAAGTAAAGAGGAGAGAATAGAAAAGAAAATTGGAGGAAAGAAGAAGGAAGGGAAGAGAAAGAGGAGAAGGTAATGAGTTAATATGGGCCCAGGTTACAGAGCAGAATTAACTCAAGGCAAGTTCAAGAGACCAGTCTCGTTACAGTAAAGTTAATATAAGAAAAAGATAAAATTGAAAGTGTAAGTTAGGGTTAACTTTTATAGGTATTGTGGTTTGACCTTTATTGATAGAATATAACAGGTCATGCTTTAGCTGTTTTAGTAAGGGAATGACAAGATCAAAAAGGAGTTTTACAGAGATTCATCCAGCAAATGGGCCTGGCTGCTATAGGGGTTAGAAAGAGATACGTATAATAGAAATAATGCTCTAACAAGGACCTGACAATTATAGAACATCTCAAGCCTTAAGAATTAGATCCTAACTCCTACATGTTAAGTCTGCATCAATTAAACCTTCTGGATTTATTGGTGAATTTCCCTCCCGACGCCTTACCCCAGCTCAAGTCTAAAGCTAACACCTGCAGAGGCCCCAGCCACTGGAACCTAAGTTCCACGTTACTGTTAACTGTTGACTCTCTGTGCCTAGAACAGTGCCTAACATTGAATAGGCACTCAGTAAATATTTACTGAATGAGTGAATATAAATTCGAAATGCTCAATCATGCAAGTACCTAACTCCAGGCCTAATGTTATTAAATGATTACATAGAATAGAGAGAAAACAAAGCATAAACACATTTTTAATGCAGTCCATCACGTACTTATCTTTGACATAAATCACACTCCCCTATAAGTGAAGACTAAACAATGCTTCAACATAACCAAATGCAATGTACAGGCCTTGTTCAGGTCCTGATTTGAACAAATCAACTGTAGAAAAGGCAGGTTTGAGGAAATATGGACATTATATATTGGGTATTAAATTACATTAAAAAGAAGTGTGATAATGGCACGATGGGGAAAGAAAAGCTTTACTAGTTAAAGACATAATGAAATATTTACAAGTAAATGGCATGATTTCTGGTGTTTGCTTTCAAATATTCCACCAAGTTCAAACCAAAAAAATGCGGGAGGCAGTTGAAACAAAATTGGCATGATGATGAAGATTTTTGAAGTTGATTGGTTCCATGGGAATTCCTTATACTGTCCTCCTTACTTTGGTCTGTGTTTGAAAAGGTCCATAAAAGATTTTTAAGAGTCTTATAAAATGTGGGCTATAAAACAAAAACAAACATCAAGATTTTAGTCATGGAGATGCCCACCAGATAACCTCCGAATATGGTTATACTCATTCATTTATTCGGCGCATGGTTATTGAACCTACAGTGTGCTGACAGTTATTCACAGGTGAATGGGACACTGCCCTCCCCTCAGAGATCTCATAATCATGTAGGGGAGGCAGGACAGAGAACTAGTGACAGCAATCTAGAGTCATCATGCATGATGTACAGATATGGAAAAGTTACAGTGGAGACACAAGAGACATAATTAAATTTAATACTTAGAAAACTCAGTCTGGTAGTAGGGTGGCTGATGGATTGAGAAAAAGCAGAGGATGGGAACTGAACTAGTAGCACTGAAACTAAAGAAAAGGGGATAAATAAAAGAAATTTCAAGGAAACAATATAATTCTCATACCACTTATAATTTACTTTTAATAATATAATAACTACCTTTAATAATAAAATAATTAAAGGAAAACCATGTTTTTTATCCTGTCATCTATACTAAATGGCTAAGAAAATTGTGTTTTTATATGTGAGCCAAAGGGGAAAATAGAGGAAGTTGTATATGCATGCAAACTATAGCAAAAATTAATAAAATGAGGGGCACTTGGGTGGTTCAGTTGGTTTGGCGTCCCGGACTCTTGATTTTGGCTCAGGTAATGATCTCACGGTTGTAAGAGCAAGTCCCACGTCAGGCTCTGCACTGAGCATGGAGCTTGCTTGGGATTCTCTCCCTCTGCCCCCGCCCTGCTCATGCTCTCTTTCTCTCTCTCAAAAAAAATACTAATTAATAAAATGAGAAAAATATGGAGAGATATATAAATAGTACAAAAATCATTGTGGACATCACTAAGAAAATATGTAAATACACATTTTTTTTAAAAATTTTTTAACGTTTATTTATTTTTGAGAGACATAGAGACAGAGCATGAGTAGGGGAAGGGCAGAGAGAGAGAGGGAGACACAGAAACCGAAGCAGGCTCCAGACTCTGATGAGCCATCAGCAAAGAGCCCGACGTGGGGCTCGAACTCACAGACAGTGAGATCATGACCTGAGCTGAAGTCAGCTGCTTAACCAACTGAGCCACCCAGGCGCCCCTATGTAAATACACATTTATCTATGCAATGGGTTTTATTTAATAGTGACTCCTTTTGCTAAACTCAAATATGTGGTGTTTAGAATCTAAACTCTAGAAGCATACAACTCTAACTGCTAAGGTCCCATCTGTATTTTGTTAAGGAAGTTACTTTCCTAACTTTTACTAACATTAAAATAGGTGACAGAATATTCAAGTAACTACATACCTGAGTTATTCTTTGTAATATTTCATTTATTTATTTATTTATTTATTTATTTATTTATTTATTTATTTATGAGAGAGAGAGAGAGAGCACGAGCGAGAAAGGGGAAGAGAGAGAAGGAAACACAGAATCTGAAGCAGGTTCCAGCCTCCGAGCTGTCAGCACAGAGCCCAACATGAGGCTCAAACCCACAAAACATGAGATCATGACCTGAGCCGAAGTTGGGATGCTCAACTGACTGAGCCACCCAGGTGCCCTATATTTCTTTTAATTTTAAATAAAAATAATGAGCCTGAGCCTACAGGAAAGGTTTCACAATTCCATCAACCTGAGTAGAATAAGGCTAGAAAGATTCAGACAAGGGTTAGGAAATGCTCCCCAAGCATCCCTTGATGGTCACTTCCTTAAAAGTCTCTCAGATGAGAAATATATGAGCCAACAGTCATGATCAATAGGGCAGAAATTCTTTCGGAGCTGACACATCCCAGAGGAGGAAAAAATCATCTTCTCTTTCCTCCCTTTTTATCTCTTGATGTGTCAACCGTACACACAAAAACTTTACCTCCCTTGGAGAATGGTCTGAGTAAGTCAGAGATATCTAGTTCTGTGTTCTTTAGACAGGAGAAGAAAACCAAATGTATCATATCCTTTGTTTTCATTACACTAAAGATCATTTCCTTATGATATTTCCAAATTATTTTCCAAATCCAGAATCTAGAACTTTTATTTGAAAAAAGAGTCAACACTAGTTTAAAAATAGTTGGCTTCAGTAGAGAAACCTGACAAACAGTATTTCAGGCACATGACAAAGGTCTACATCAAGAGTAATAGGTTATGTTGATAGTATTTCCCTCAATATGTTGTGATGAGAATGACACTTTATTCTCTGATCTTCCTCTCAAAAACATCTAATCCAATCAGACCATGAGAAGAACATCAGACAAATTCTAATAGACGTATATATACCATATACCCAATCAGTACTCTCAAACCTCTCAAGGTCATCGAAAACAAGGAAATACTGAAGAAGCTACCATACCCAATGGGAGACTAAGAAGACACGAGTATATTTAATACCGTGTCCCGACGGGATCTCAGAACAGAAAAGGAGCATTAGATTAAAAATGAAAGAGAGTACTATAACCAATAACTATAATTAATAAAAATTTATTAACTGTTAAGAAATGTACCATACTTGGGGCTCCTGGGTGCCCCAGTCAGTTAGGCATCTGACTTGGGCTCAGGTCATGATCTCATGGTTTGTGAGTTCAAGCCCCGAATGGAGCTCTGTGCTGACAACTCAGAACCTGGAGCCTGCTTTGGATTCTGTGTCTCCCTCTCTCTCTCTCTGCCCCTCCCCTGCTCGAACTTTTTCTGTCTGTCCTTCAAAAATAAGCATTAAAAAAATTTTTTAATAAAAAAATGTACCATACTTTTGTAAGATGTTAAAATAGGTAAAATGGGAGGATTGAGGGGGAAATAAGGGAATTTTCTACTATCTGCTCAACTTTTTCTTAAGTAATCTCCATGTACAACATGGGGCTCGAACTCATGACCTAGAGATTAAGAGTCACTTGCTCTGCTCACTAAGCCAGCCAGGCACCCATGCTCAACTTTTCTATAGATATAAGATTGTTTTAAATATAAAGTCTATGATTTTTTTTAAAAAGATTGGCTTCTCCCTTGATGAAATAAGTCAAAATATATCTTACCTTTTTGACTTAGATGTCATGGTTTATAAATTAAAATTGAATCTCTGTTCTTTTGAAATACTTGAGAGGAATACACATATTTTCTGAATTACTCCAAAATAGATTAACCAGTGGCACCTGCGTGGCTCAATTGCTTGAGTGTCAACTTCAGCTTAGGTCACGATCTCACAGTTCGTGAGTTTGAGCCCTGCATTGGGCTCTGTGCTGATAGCTCAGAGCCTGGAGCCTGCTTCTGATTCTGTGTCTCCCTCTCTCTTTGACCCTCCCTCGTTCATGCTCCCCCCCCTCTCTCTCTCTGTCTCTAAAAATAAACATTAAAAAATAGATTAACCAGTCTCAAAGAGTAATATAGAATGAGCCAGTTTTTTTATTATTCTTGGAAATAATGAGAATAAAAAGCTCTTTCAGAGACAGGAGGCCTGACACCTTCTGGAGAGGCATTCTCCTGCTGCTCGCTGAAACGCTGAGCAATGGGAATTGCAGTGTGTTGGTGTAAAGAGGTCCCAAACAGATGTTCAACTCATTGATCAAAAAGATGAGCAGGATGGAGAGCTGAGCATCCATCTGTCCTCTTCCACAAGAAGACAGATCATCGTCAGTGCATGAAAATGTTCAGGGCTGGAGCGACCCTTAAGAGATCATCTGCTCTAATCCCTTCACTTGCACAGAAGAGGAAATTTCAACAGCCAACTGACGTCTGATAAGCAATCCTCTTAATGCTTTTTTGAAATGTGAAAAATAAAGAAGCTGATTCTAAGAGAGAAAATCAGCTTAGGGGGCACCTGGCTGGCTCAGTCAGTGGAGCATGAGACTCTCAATCTTGGGGTTGTGAGTTTGAGCCCCATGTTGCACATAGAGAAAGAAAGAAGAAAGAAAGAAAGAAAGAAAGAAAGAAAGAAAGAAAGAAAGAAAGAAAGAAAGAAAGAAAGAAAGAAAGAAAGAAAGAAAGAAAGAAAGAAAGAAAGAAAGAAAGAAAGAAAGAAAGAAAGAAAGAAAGAAAAGAAAGAAAGAAAGAAAGAAAGAAAGAAAGAAAGAAAGAAAAGGAAAGGAAAGAAAGAAAGAAAGAAAGAAAGAAAGAAAGAAAGAAAGAGAAAGAGAGAAAGAAACCAAGGAAGGAAGGAAGGAAGGAAGGAAGGAAGGAAGGAAGGAAGAAAGAAAGAAAGAAAGAAAGAAAGGGAAAGAGAGAAAGAAACCAAGGAAGGAAGGAAGGAAGGAAGGAAGGAAGGAAGGAAGGAAGGAAGGAAGAAAAAATCAGCCTATTTCTTCATAATCACATATGCAGATCATTTTTGTCTGGCACAAGTGATATTTTCCATTTCCCAACTCCTATTATGGAGAAGGGGCCAATGAAAAAAGTAGCAAGGACAAAGACACAGATAAGAAGCATTGAGCAAAGAAAGAGGACGGTAGACTAGGTCAATAACACAAGGCTCCTGGGAAACCCAAGAGAGGAAGAACCATTTGTCATGGAGGAAGCTATAGCCATACAAGGTTTTTTGAAGCAGATACGGTATTCGTTTTGCCTAAGCAAAAACCTGAGTAAGTGGATCTCTAAAGAACTGGCCAATTCCTCAATGACCAGTCATCAGAGAAGTGCAGGGAGAGGACCTGGCTAGTAGACAAACAAGACTTGTCAGATCAGCTGGAAGAGAACTAGTGGACTAGGGAAGGGAAACTGAAAAAAGGAGTTCATGATTGACGAGGAATCTTCTCCTAAAATCCATGAAGCTGCATTTTAATTAGCATGTCTGCAAATAGTTAATAAGCTGAGAGCACCCTTACACTTAGAGGTGAGTGGTCTGTTCTCCTCTAAAGAACAGTTTTACTATGAAGTCAATGACGACTCAGTGAAAAGACCTGTTCTTAGGTAAGCGGCCATGGCCATGTTTCCAAGGTTGAAGACAGAGAGAAAACCCTACTGAATAAGGTCTCAGGTTGGTGATGCAGAAATAAACAACAAACAAGCATTTACAGTGTTTATCCCAACGAGCCCCCTAGCAGCAATACCAAACTTGGCCCAGACCTCTTTAAGCCCCGTTGTAGCATCTGAGATGAACTAAATGAGAACTCAAAGGCTGTCTTTCTCCACCTGGGGAACAGGCTTACCAGCACCCACACATTCATTTATCCCTCCTGCAAGGGAAGAGAGATCTCAGGAAGCTGAGAAGTTCTATGCTGTGTTCCTCAATCCTTTCTTTCTCCCTCCTCTCTATTTTCTTCTGGTGAAGTGATTTGTACTTTCTTTGCAATGCACACATTTCACCTCTCAGAATTGTTACTTCCATAGACACACCAATGGGCTTGGCAACAGATTGCACGTAGGAGAAATTCACATTTCCCCTTGAGAATACGTCCCCGGTGAATACACAACTTGGGCTCCAAACCACTTTTTCAGACCATAGTCTATACCACACATGGCAAAAAACTAAAAATAAATTAAAAATAAATAAAAAGCTTTTGAAAGTGCATTGTAGCTCCTTCCCCTTGGAGCTAGAACGCAGTCTGCAAACAGTTGAACTCTCTAAACAGCCAGTGGACATAAGTCAGAGCTTTCCTCCAAGTCCAGCCATCCTGCTGACCCTTCAAAGCATTCTAGCGTGAGGTCCTTGCGCTCTGCTGGAGTCTGGGCACAGCGGCCTGGAGCTGAAGCAGGAGGGCGACAAGAGAATGAGAACAAATGTTTCCATTGTGCGGCTGTGGAGGCAAAATGAGAGTCGGGCTCACAGACATGACCCAATTAGGGGCAATGCACAGGCCACAATATGCCAACATGGAAACACACGGTTTGAATGCTCTCACTTTGCCACTTGCTCCCAGAGTTGAAGAGTTTTCTAGCTGGTTTCTGAAATTCCTGCCAACCAAGAAAACTATTTTTAAGCTGCTTTTGTTCATACTTTGACTTTGGAATACATAAATACTTAGGAAAATAGACCCGACTTGATGTCTTGCCTGGTTTGTTGTTGCTGTCGTTGTTGGCATTTTTTTTAAACATAGGAGTCGCATTACTCTCTAGTTTGGGAACACATTTTGGGGGGTCATAGGCAGAATTTCAAAGTAACCGAACTATGTAATGCAGTTGCTTATGAATTAAAAGTGTTCCTTTGGGTTCTTACGAGGATTGTGGCACTTGTCTGGAAAATGCCAGCAGCTGCAAGCGCTGGTACTCTGTGAGCAGAAGAGTAAAGCTGTGACCTCAGTGGAGCGTTCTAAAAAATCTACTTAATTTCCCGAAGGATAGACAATGATAACTTTCTGCCACTCTCGAGAGAAACCAATGATACTTTTCACCTAAAGGATCATAAAATCGGTGGAGAAAGTAATCCCAGTTTTCATTAATAAATGAAAAGAGGAAAACTCCTTTTGCAAATTCTGCTTTGAATGATTAATTTTTTCTTTTCATTTGAAAACAGGCTTGCCTTCTCACATGTGTGAAAGATAAGATTCAAAGGCTTTGTGATCAGTGTACCGATGTCTCCCTAATACTGTACTGATGTCATCCACTGTGGCACTAGGCTACTATGCCTGCTTTTAGTACCATCTGTATTTTCACCCAGATAAATGAAATATGATAGCAATGATCCTAAGTGGATCAATGCTTACCACAATAAAAATTTCCATTAGGAAAATATGTTTAAGAGTATTCAGGATAACCAAATTACCATTAGGTCATTTACCAGCACAGTGAAGCTTCACTTCTAAGCGTCTCCTTTGGGAGTGGCTTGATAAAGCTATTGCGACAAATGTTTCTAATGCACCAGCATTCCGATGTCACTAGTGGTATAATTTGTTCATTAACCTCGCTGGGCATTTAGTGAATTACTTGAAATTTTATCACTTGTTAGTCATTAAGATCAAGGAAAAAAAGAAATATTATACATCAAACCTGGCATTCAGATCACGTGACCTTATCATCTCTATGAGTTCTGCTGTTCTAAACCCTGTTTCATTGATATGACTCAGAGAAACCACAGCTAAAACATGAGTATAACAAACTTCCCTCTTGTTTTCATTCCTGTGAAGTCATGCTGGAAGAGCTAAGGGATGGTGAAAACCTTGGGGCAGTGACTTAATCCAAGAGAGTGTCATGCTTCCAGTCGAGAATGATATGGGGCTCCTGGGTGGCTTAGTTGGTTGAGTGTCCGACTTTGGCTCAGGTCCTAATCTTGCAGTCTGTGTGTTCGAGCCCTACATTGGGCCCTGTGCTGACAGCTCTCAGCGTCTGGAGTCTGCTTCAGATTCTGTGTCTCCCTCTCTCTCTGCTCCTCCCCCCACTCCAGTCTGTCTGACTGTCTCTTTCTCTCTTTCAAAAATAAATAAACATTAAAAAATTTTAATAAAAAGAATAATATGGGTCTCTAAATGTGTGTATTTCACCATGTTTTCTATACCTAACTCTTAGGCAATTATGGAACATTCTATAGCACACTCAGAGAAAAGAGTCAAAACATATATTATGGTAGTCAATAATTTCAATCTCCTTAAAAAGAAAAGACTAGCAGATGTCTTCTATCTACATAAATGCATGGAGTCCTCTTTTCCCACTGGACTGAATTTCTCGAAGATAGAGCCAGTGTTGTTTGTATTCACTTCTATGTTACTGGGCCTATGACTTACCTGGCAAAGAGCGGGTGCTTAAGAAATGAAATAATTAGGTTAAAAAAAGAATATGCTTATGACACAGTAGAAACTGCACAAACTTTGGGGTCAGACAGGCTTGTGTTTGCTATTTCCTAGCTGTGTGATGTTGAATAAATAATTCCACATCCCTGGAGATTTTCTCAATCTCTAAAAAGAGAAGAATCCTGCAAGACCATTATAGAATAGAGAATAATATATGCAAAAATGCAGAATGACGAATGGTAATTATTACACATCCTGAGGTTCTTTATAGCAAGCTAAGGCTTAAAGGCGCATTATTATTTATAGTCACAATAATAATAATATCTCACACCGGTGGGTATCATGTCCTTTTCTAAGCTCCTTATAAAGATTACCATATTAACCCGTCAACAACCTTGTGAAGTGGTATTATCTCCATTTTATACCTGAGAAAATTGAAATTCACATTTCTAGGCATATCCACAAGGTTCAAGTTAGAAAAATCAGAATGAGTTCTCCAGGAAATGTTACAAAAATTGATTAAAGAAAACTTAGACATTTAACCAAAGTATAGTTGAAATGAAAATTTGGGGGACATGTTATCTGTTTTAATGAATAATTTGTAAAAACATGTGAGTAAGATACTTGAAAAGCATATGAAAATGCATGAAGGTTTACCCTCTCCTCACCTTAAAGGCCACTGTCACGATAGCATTAAGTATGTGGAGTCAAATTGTTTTTTTTTTCACAAATTATTATTAAACTCAAAAGTCCTAAAGCCTTATAGCCTGCGACCTCAGGATTCGAGGGGGAGTAGAAGAAGGGGAATAAAAAGAGCAATCACGCTTTAAAGTTTAACCTCAGTACACTCTGAGCATACACAGGAGTCGCAACCTTTACTAAATCCTTGCTGCTCCGATCACGTGAACAGGGAACACCACAGTTTCCTGAGAGCAGCACACCTAAGGGCCAGGGCTTGTAACTGGGACCATGTCAGCATTCACAGCAAGTCCCTGTCTCTGCAAAGCACGATACATTCACAAAGAGCCATCGAATACCTTACTTCAAAATGCTATGAGCCGAGTATTGTTTTGATCCTGAAAAATTATAAAAGCCCTCATTTGCTGAGTTTTCACCAAGAACAAACATTATATGCATACACGCACACACACACACCCATGCACACACATGCTTCATTCTAATCCTTATAACAGCTCCATAAAGTCAGGATTATTATCCCTAGCTCCCCAATATGAAGTTGAGGCTACTTGCCCAAAGGGCTCCCCCAAGATTAATAAAGATAGTCTAATTTCAAGGGCCAAATTCTCTCACCATGCCAAAGCCATTTCTCTTTTCCTAGCATATAATGCCAATAAAATCTTTGTGCAAATAACATGTATCTGAAGGGCCTCTTCCATTTCCACCTCTTCCTTCCACCTGGAATCCAGAGAGGTTTCACTGGCCCAGAGCCGTCTAGAACATCCCACATCCATCCCACGTCCCATCTGAGATGCTCTCCCAGGAAGTCCATGCAATATTTCTCCTACACGAACTCCCATCTTTCCCAATGCCATCATCAAAACTGTCCTAACCCATCTCTGTTCATTTATGTCTCTTTGAAATACAAATTATCTTTGTAACACAAATGGATGCTAGTGCATATTCATTTTCTTTTTAATAAAAACTTGTCTAGAACTTCTCAGGTAGTACCCAAACTGGAAAATTAACATTTTAATTCTAAGAAACAATGAAGCAGTATCTTTGGATAGCACTCAAAGAAAGTATAGTTACAGAAGTCATTTTCTCTCTATGTATAACAATAGATAACATCAGTATTTACTCTCTTTGAATGCTATACATGTATTACCTCATTTAAAACACACGGCTCTATTAAACAGGGGCTAGTAATATACTCCTGTTTTATATATGAGGAAATTAAAACAGTGGGGAGGTACTGACAAAAATCACTTGGCTCTTAAGTACTGGAATCAGAGTCTGAACTTCTCTCTGTCACAAGAGCCTCTGTTTCTAGTAAGCTATACTACCTCAAGTTTTGTTTCTGTTGTGTTTGTTTTATAATCAAGGCATGCACGCGTCCTAATTTGCCTGGGATAATTCTGGTATAAGCCTGTTTTTCCAGAATAATTAATAGCACCCTTTCCCTCTATAATTGTGTTTCCTTGAAGAATAATTTATATTGTCACCCTATTTCCAATAAAAGAGTAATTGTTTTGCTGTCATTGTTGTTTAAGGAGGCTCTATGCCCAGTGCAGAGCCCAATGTGGGGCTTGAATGCATGACCCTGAGATCAAAACCTGAGCTGAGATCAAGAGTTGGACGTTTAACCAACTGAGCCACCCCGGGGGCCCCTGAAAGAGTAACTGTTAACTGGACATGGCCAGAATGGAAAATAATACAACGAGGTTATTAATTTAGTAGATTTTATTATAACCAGATAAACTAAACCTATAACATATTCACCAAGACACAAAGGGAGTATGAAAAGGAAGGAAGAACAAAAAACTGGTAGTCAAAAGAAACTGATTCAAGACCAGGCTCTGCTAACAGTTATTTGTATGTCATCAGACCGGTCACATAACCTCTCCGAGTCTCAATTAATCTTCTCTATAAAACAGAGTTAAAAACACTAACCCCCGGAGAGAGCTGTGGTGAAAAGCAAACAGGATTAAATAGGAAAAGTACCTGGAACAGTAATGTTACACCTGGCACACAGTAAGATCTTAAAAAAAATAGCTGTTAAGTTATTCTTTGAAACACAGTTTCTCTTCTACCATACATGATTTTTTCCCCTGAAATGAAAATGAGCTCTTAAAGGGATTAAACAGCCTTTGGATAGGCGCCTAACATTACAGGGCCAATAGAAATTTATACCATTAATTCTTTTACAATCTTTATTCTTCAGAGTGATAGCACTGGGACTTATGTATCAAAATGAATCTATCTCATAATGCATTCCTTTAAGGCCACGTAATATTCTATGGCCCAAGTATCTAGTCATTGTAGGTGGTCTTACCACGTAGGTTGAAGTAGCAAAAGCATACCATGCTTTGGATACTTTTTTTTATTCTAGAATCTAAGACTTCAAAGACAGAGGAGCCAAATTTTAAGACTCATCTTGAGGGAAGAGGAAAGGAAATCCCAGAGCAGCAAGGTAGGATGAAGTTCTTTCCTTCTCTCCCACTGTGAAAGAACAAAACTACTTGGCAAGGAGCGCTGTGTATGTACTCCTTTGTACTGTGTTTATACAGGAAGACAAAGAGGTGAGAAAATGGGGGCGGTCTGAATATATTATAAACTTCTCAGTATTATTAGTTTAACATTTCCAAAGCCTATTTAATTGTTTATTTCATCTTTTACGTAGTCTCTCTCCATAGCATGGCTTTTTTACATAGTATAAGGCAAGATGCTTAAGAAAGATGTGTTTTCACTTAACAAGCTATGAAAGAAGAAATAAATTTAAAACGGTACTCAACTAAGAAAACATCACAGTTCCACAGAACTTTGCAACCCTGAATCCTTGAAGAATGTGGATTCATCCAACACTGGCTAACATTACATCGTGGGGTGATTGTGCTTCTTTAAACTCAAATAATTCATGCCAATTAAATAACTCATGTAACTCCCTATGGGTTTAGTAATTCCCCAACAGCTGGGATGTGAAATAAAGACCATAAACTCAGTTCTTTCCAAAGATAAATTAAAACATAAACCTATTGAATCATGACATGCTTTACTAGTAAATAAAATATCATGGTGTACTTCCATTTCTCACATTAATTTTATAAACTAGAAATTAGTCATTTAAAAAAAAAGGAAAACAATCAGGAACCACAAAAAAAAACCGAAGGAAAAAAATAAAAAGAAAGTTCTAGAAAAATATAATATGATAGCCAAAACTCCAAAGTAGGACATCTAACATGAAGTTGAGATAAGTGTTTATTCTCATCTCTCAGTATAGCTCTGCAGAAATATGGGCTCTGCTGTACCTAGAGAGATCAAGATAGGCTGTATAGAGCATGCGTCCCTAAATGTGTATCATAGTCTGTAGTATTCCATTCTAGAAACATCATGCATCCTCACCCCAAAGAGGAAAGAAGGCAGTATCTCCCATAAAAGCAACCATTAAGAGTAGGCACAGTGTTCAAGTGAATTTCAAGTTTATCTTTTTGAATGAGTACTTCAAGAGAAACAGCACTCAGAGAATTCAAGAACTGTCAGTGAGATAGTTTCCACTAAACAAGCTTCATACACTGGGAAAATAATTCTTTTAAGGAAACCTTCATAAATTGAGATTTTAAGAAGAGAAACACATCATTTATAGGGGACTTAAAAATTGCAATTCACAATTTTGTCACACCTCTTGATGTTAGCTAGATGATACATTTATATCCATCAAAGGGACCAAATATAACATAGGGTTTACACCCTGATTTCTTTTTTTCCATCACAATTAACAGGCCTTCCAGGAAACCATCCGAGTTAATAAGGTTCAGTGTACTCGGGTCAGCATTCTGAATCATCCTCCCCTTTGTTGGGCTGTCCTGACATGATACATGTTGGTACCACAACAATGACAGCTGACAACTGCTTTTCCCATTTGAAAAGACTTTACCATTCAACTCGGACCACAAACATTTGTCATGTTGGAGGCAGTGGATTAACTATAATCAAACCAAGCTAGGAGTCGTGCCAGTGCCAGAGTGAAAGAATTTGGTAGAACAAAGGCTGGATTTATCCTTTAGAGCATTGCTGGTTTGTTTCTTTTTTGGGGGGTGGGAAGGTGAGAGGTTAGAAAACAGATAGGGCTCCCTTTCTGTAGAGTTGGAAGAAAGTATCAAAATTAAAATAATTTAGAGCTAACATTGCTAAAACTTTAGAGTTTACATTGCAAAACTTTCCCCAGAAAGTATATTTTGATATTGGGTATTTATCTTAGTTACATTTTAAAATGCAAACTTCTCTGTATTTTCAGAATCCAATGTGTGTGTGTGTGTGTGTGTGTGTGTGTGTGTGTGTGTGTGTGTTTATGTATGTGTGTTATATATACGTATATATTTTTGTTTGAAAAAAGTTTTATTAATTATACAAAATAGAGACTTATTCTGACTCTGCAAACCATTCTAACTTCTTGGAACTTATTTCCAACATCTCTAGTGATTAGATGATCTCTAAGGTCCATTTAAGCTTTGAAATATGATGACATTAAATGTTCAATTAACCACTTTCACCCTCTATATAATCAGACAATTTCCCACCAACTGATTTTTTTTAACTTATGAGTTGCTAACAAAGGGAACATAAAAATACTGTCAGTATTATATGCACAAAGAGCAATAAAATGTACAGCTAAAATCATCCTGAAAGTAACAAGAAAAAGACTACTTATCTTAATTTTTGTTAAAATATAGATTTTAGGGGCACCTGGGTAGCTCAGTTGGTTAAGCATCTGACTTTGGCTCAGGTCATGATCTCACGGTCTGTGAGTTCGAGCCCCACGTTGGGCTCTGTGCTGACAGCTCAGAGCCTGGAGCCTGCTTCAGATTCTGTGTCTCCCTCTCTCTCTGTCCCTCCCCAACTCGTGCACTGTCTTTGCTCTCTATCACTCAAAACTGAATAAAATATTTAAAAAAATAAAAATAAAATAAAACATAGATTTTAGTTAATAGGCCTTATGTTCCAAGTAAAATTTCTGAAGAAAATTATTTTAAAACTCTGAAAGCTTTTTTTTGACACTCAAATGGTTTAAAATGAGTTATAATGAATGATAAAATGTCTATCATATTTATCAAGGTTTGACCAAATATCAGTCAGGGTTATACATTTAATAACCATATGATCAGCATTTACTATTGTGCCAGAAAAATCTTGAAAATACAGAAGATATAAAACAAAGTTTCTGTTCCCAAAGAGCCTGCATTCTAGTGAAGAAGATAAACATAAATAAATTTATGTTCAATATTCTGGGATAAAAACAATAAGCAATTACTTTTTCCATCAATACAAAGGAAAAGAAAACCAATCACTTTAGCCAGCTAATTTGTGGAAACCTCTACAAAAACTCATGATCCATGATAACATTAAAGATTTTCCATTTATATATATAAGCACATGAGTAAACATAAAATACAAAAATTTCTGAAAATGAATATATTTTTTTTAAGTTTTTTTTATTTTGAGAGAGAGAGAGAATCTGGAGCAGACTCCACAGTGTCAGCACAGAGCCCAACAGCAGGCTCAAACCCATGAACCGTGAGATCATGACCTGAGCTGAAATCAAGAGTCAGAAGCTCAACCGACTGAGCCACCCGGGCATCCCCAGAAAGTGAACATTTTTTTAAACAACAGGAGTATATAGAACACATACATCTTTTGCTTATATATTCAAAAATAATTACTGACTGATTACTATATGATTTTGGGGGGCAAATCCATTAGTGACTAAAAAGATTTAAAAAACAAAACCAGGGGTGCCTGGATGGCTCTGCTGGTTAAGCAACAGACTTTTGATTTCGGCCCAGGTCATGATCTCATGGTTCGTGAGACTGAGCCCCAGATCAAATGCTTGGGATTCTCTCTCCCTCTCTCTCTGGCCCTTTCCTGCTTGCACTGTCTCTGTCTCTCTGTCTCTCTGTCTCTCTCTCTCTCTCAAAATAAATAAATAAACTTAAAAAAAATAAATAGATAAAAATAAAAAGCTAAAACAAAAACCCAACCTCAACCAGGAGGGTGAAAAGTAGATATGGAGATAACTATAGTATCATTTCATATCATGTATAAATATAATATAATATAATATAATATAATATAATATAATATAATATGGTACCCTGGAAGAGACATAAACTGGTAAGAAGTAAAGAGAGATAAACCATTTTAAGCTGGAGGAATTTGGAGAAGACTCCTGAAAATTCCTACCATTCGAATAGGATCTTAAGCATGAGTTCAATATTAACAACAACAACAACAACAAATATGGGAAAAGACATGATAGACTCTGTGTGGGATGGCACTATCTGGGTTATCTCAGGTACTGCTGCTATTGACTGAACTTTTTTTCTTGATTATGGTTCTCATTGTTCTGCTTCTTTGAATTTTTTATTCAAATAAATAAAAATTTTTATTGTATAGTAAACATTGTGGGTGAGACATCATAGGAAGTCTAGATTATGTCATCTTCCTGTAAGTGTGCTGAGCATTTTTCTGAAAGGCAGTTAAATTATTGGCAGATCTGTTTGGTCCCATCAGAATCAGTTTTGCATTACTTGTTAGGGCAAATCTGTTTGTTTTGAACTTAGACATAGAGCATAGCTCTTACTCCTTTTTCCACACACTTACTGGAATCCAGCCTTCATAGTTTCTCAGCTGAACACTTAAGGTACCCAAAGGAGTGTCGATTCTAACTGGGCCAGAACTTAAACATCTCCCAGCACTGTGCAACCTCTGTACCTCATTCAGCTCTCAGTTGTGTAGCAGAATTTCTTACAAATGTGCAGGCCGGCCTTTGGCGAAGGATACAGACTTCTGTGACTCTCCTCTTCTCCCTGCCCTACAAATTCCAGCCGCTTCAGCATGCTTAAACGGTGATCTCTGCCCCTTCCACCCGGTGAGACTGTGTTATGTGCCATGACTGGGAAGCATTCCCAGAAAGAAGCTAGGGCCCACCTCACGTGTCTCCTTTTGAGTGACTAAAGGATACTCAGAAAACATTATCTCAAGGAATAATTGAATTCCTTAACTCAATAGGGAATAGATGAGTGTCGATGTCAATGGAAGATTCATTGCTATTGTTGCTAGGTTTTACGAAGAGAGAACTTGAGCACAATTATGGACAGAGAAGGAATTCTAGTGCGGGAAGAGTAAGCGAAGACACAGAAGGGGAAAAAAGAGCATATTAAGACCAAACGGCCAAATAAAAGTGCTTTACAACTTAATAGAAGAATAATAAATATTATAATTTGATAGCAAACATGCCATTCCAGTAAGTATTTATCCATCTACATGCCCAATATTATCCTGAAGGGAATTAGAGGGAGTATAATATGTGGTCTCTGCTCTAAAATGTTATAATCAATACAATCAAAGCTCACATCTCTGAAATGATTAACTAATTCACGCTAATTGTGTGAAAGAGACTGAAGGTACTTAAAAGAATTTGGTGGCAAGGGAGATACCTGAGGGCTAGCAGATCTGGGAAATAATAAGGGAGGACAGAGAATTCAGCTGATTTTGGATTAAAAGAACAGAAGATATCCTATACAAGAAGAAATATGAGAAATAAATGTGTAAGCAAATACGAACACAATGTGTTTCTGTAATACTAACACAACCTGATTAGAAGGTCGTGAGAAAGGTAATGTTGGGTAACTAGAATGAGGCCTAGATCAGGGGTCGGTAAGTGAGGGCCTGAAGCCAAATCCAGTCTGCCGCATGATTTTTACAGCCTGTGAGCTGAAAATCGTTTTTAAATTGTTAAAATGTCGGAAAAAAAGCTAAACAAGAATAGTATTTCATGACACGTGAAAATGACGTGAAATTCACATTTCGGTGCCCATAAATACAGTTTCATTGGGAGGCAACCACACTGACTCATTTACACCTGCCTATGGCTGCCTTTAGAACAAGAGCAGAGTTGAGTAGGAACCATATGATCCCCAAAGTCAAAATTATTTACCATCTAGTCCTTAAAAAAAAAATTTCAATCCCTTATCTAAATAATCAAACTCATGATCTATTCTATTGCCCATAGACCGATAAGTTTAAAATTAAGTCAAAATAGGCCAACTTGTTTCATTTTTGTGATAAGACTACTTGAGAGAATTTTAAAGGCTATGAATTTATATTGTTATCTATCACTTTTTTGAAAATGTTTTATCAGATTTTCGAGTTTTTCTATAACTAAGAAACATATTAATAAGCCTAAGCAATATTTTTATACTTACTTGGGGGAATTTATGAAATGAGGCCACATTTGGTTGAACCTTTATTGCATTGTTTTTCAAATCTCTATTGAAAAACACTCGCTCTCCTATAACCTTGTCTAGAGCAATCAGGTCCACGTGTTGATTATAAATTGAAAAAGGTAAAATGGAGAATCATAAGAAAGATATATTGATAACAATCAAACCAAATGAGAAGGAATTTGGATTCAGAGCTTCCAAGATTTTTGATGATTTTCTCCCTAAACTTTTAGTTTTCTAGCCCACCTTTATTCACCTTTATTAAGTCTTGACAAAGCATTCCATTTTTCATAGAAATAATTTTTTCAAACATATTTCATCTGCCTATGTAATATTTAATTGAATTGCATAATTATAACAACAAATACAAATGAGAAGAAACACGAGTGACCGTGAATAGACACCCAACTCCCAGGCAAATCAGAAAGTGCTCACTAGCTGCATACACTCAGTACGGGCTGGCCCCATTCAATGAGGTCTCCAGGGAAAAGAAGACAGAGTCTGATTCTGCTTGGGGGCTTTGCAAACGCTTCCGCTGTATTTTGTTACAGGCTAATAAAGGTTTGGATCCTTTGTAAGAGACACTGTCTAGGAATTACCTAGAAATAATTTTGATATTCTCAGGGTTCCTAAAACTACATTAAATATTATCTGCCTATATTAAGAGATGAAATCAACAGAGACTAGGTTTTTTTGTTCTGTTTTTTTTAATCTTTTATTTATTTTTATTTATTGATGCATTAGACCAGGTATTCCTGTATAATTCTGATTTGGAAAATTTCATTCTGTCTGCATAATTTTTTCTACAGAAAGTTTCAATTAGATATGTCATCCTTTGACTCTGATTCTAAACCAACATTCTTATTGTTCTGAACCATTGGACAGCTGCCACATTCCATTCCTCAGATGAGGTTTCCAACCATTGAAAATTAGTAAACATCATTCAGAATTTGAGATGGAAAACACATTTTAAACTATTAGTGAATACTTCAGCAACTAAAAAATGACTTACTTTTTTCTGCTTTTGTAAACTGACTTGACTCTGAGACTGCTGGGAATTACTTCTGTGTATTTTTCTGTATATGTGGTACTATATAAACAATTCAAGGCTTAAAGGAAAACATAAGCCTTTACTCACAGCAGGCGACAGATTCAAATATTCAGTAAACAACTGTATACAATTCCATCAGTTATTTAAAACTGCGCTACAGAACATATTTGATAACACAATACACTTCTAAGTAACATAAGTAAGTAACATAAGATGTAACATATATGTTGTAATTTTCATTTTGATAAAGGTGAAAGAGAATTCTATTCATACTAAAATATTAAGTAGTTATTTCTGTGTGACTCATCATGGTTATGATTTTTACATTCTTTTAACTTATTTGTACATCTAATTTTTTTAAGTTTCTCTACTTATTCTGAGAGAAGGAGCTCATGCATGCATAGATGAAGAGCAGAGAGAGAGGAGAAAGATAATTCCAAGCAGGCTCCATGCTGCTAATGCAGAGCCTCACATGGGGCTGAAACTCATGAACCATGAGATCATGAGCTTAACCAAAATCAAGAGTTGGATGCTCAAGCAACTGAGCCACCCAGACACTACTTTTAATAAAAAAAAAAAGGGGGGGGGGGGGGCACCTGGGTGACTCAGTCGGTTGAGTGACTGACTTCAGCTCAGGTCATGATCTCACAGTTCGTGGCTTCGAGCCCTGCGTCAGGCTCTGTGCTGGCAGCTCAGAGCCTGGAGCCTGCTTCTGATTCTGTGTCTTCCTCTCTCTCTGTCCCTTCCCCTGCTTGCAGTCTGCCTCTTCTCTCTCTCAAAATAAATAAACATTAAAAAAAGTTTATTCATTTACTCTGAGAGAGAGAGAATACATCCAATTTTAACAATAAGCTTTTGCATGGGTGCCTGGGTGGCTCAGCCAGTTAAGCCTCCAATTTATGGCTGTGGTCATGATCTCACGGTTCATGGGTTTGAGTCCCATGTCGGGCTCTGTGCTGCCAGCTTAGAGCCAGAGCCTGCTTCATATTCTGTGTCTCCCTCTCTCTCTGCCTCTCCCCTGCTCATGTTCTATCTCTCTCACTCTCTTGATAATAAATAAACATTAAAAAAACAATAAACTTTTGTAATAAGAAACAACAACTGGAGCTATTCTCTAGGAAATGATTGTATTATCCCATTTTTCCCTCTGTGTAAGACTCCAAATGAAGAAGTAAGGAACCAACTATGACCCTTTCTAATTCCATCAACCTCTTTGATGGATTTATAGGGAAGTTACCAACTCATGGTAAGCAACGACAAAAGGAAAAGGAACCAGGATTAGAAGACACAGATAGGGGATACTCTGGTCAAATTTGTATCTGATAATTAAATGGAAGGAACAGGCTCTGTTTTTCCTCTACCTGAATCAAAGACTACAAATTTCTCTCTCAACCTATAAAGCTACCTTTTCTAATTACAGTGAGGAGCTAGTTTCCTAGAGGAATATGTTTTGCTGTTGGTGTTTCACACTGCACAATGGTGTAAACTCGATATACCTCAGCTGCTCTAGCAGGCAGATCTCTAAAAGCCAAGAACTATCTCATCAACAGCTGTCAATAGAATTGTTTTCCTGCACTGCTAGTTTCCAACACTCATGGGCTTTGTAGACAATTAGTATATTAACTAAAACAAAACAAAATCCGGCATTCTTTACAAGAGTTACACAAGCACTTTCCAATAAAACTTTCCGTAATGATGGATATGTTCTATAATCTGTCCAGATAAGTAGTTTAGGGCAGAGGGGACAAGGTGAGGGAGAGGAAAAGCCTACGAAGTGGCCTCAGGAAATTTTTAAGCATAATGTTCACTATCTTGACTGTTGGTGATAGTTTCAAAATTTGTTTTAAATCTCTCAAAGTATATGCTTTAAATATGTACCTGTTATTGCATTTTAATTGTACCTCTATAAAGTCGTGTGTGTGTGTGTGTGTGTGTGTGTGTGTGTGCGCTAGAAACAGATAGAGGATATTGTTTTTGTTAAAAATTGCTTCAGGATATACAGCTGGAGTTTCAAGTCAAGAACTCGATCTTTCTTGATCCTGGAAGTCAGAAATGTCAAAACATTAATAGAAGTCCAGGGGAACCAGCCCTAAGTGCCCCCTAGTTGGAGATGCTGAAGAGGGCAGTGGGAGCCAGATCACATAGACTGGGTAGGTAAGTACAAGGAATTCTACATGTAATGGGAAACCACTGGGGGATTTAGGCGGGGATTTTATTTTCATAGCTCCCTTTGTAGTTCTGTTGCTCTGTTTGTTTATATAGATAATACATTTCCATGGTTCAAAAGTGCAACACCTATAAAAAGGTATGGAAGAAAAAGCCCTCTTCATTAGTTATCTATTGCTATGTAACAAATTACCCCCAAACTTGTATCAACACAAAGGGCTAGGACTAGAAGCATCTGAAGGTTAGCTTGGGGTAGACAATCTGCATCCAAGAAGGGACACTCACATGGCTCTTGCCTGGAGACCTCACTTCCTCAAACAATGGACCTCTCCACAGGGCTGTTTGAGTTCTCCACACCATGACAGGTGGCTTCCTCTAAAACTAGTGACCCAAGAGAACAAGATCGAAGCCACAATATCTTTCATAACCCAGCCTCAGAAGGCAAACTTCATTATTTCAGCAAAATCCTATATGTTCTACAAGTCAGCTCTATTAGTGCAGGAAGTCAGCTCTATTAGTGCAGGAAGTATCAGAAGGTGGGTATCATTGGAGGCCATCTGAGAAGCTAGCTACCACGGTCACATCCATTTTTTTTTCCGAAAGGAAAAACAGTAGCGTTTTATCTTTTATGTAACTTCTATCTCACTTTTACCTTCCCAAATTTACTCACTTTCAAGTCTTACTTCAGACTTCGTGTCTTTCCTAAGCTCCTTACATTGGTCAGAAAATATAATCTCTCCCTCAAAAAAAAAATATGTATATATATGTATAATCTTTCCCTCACTGAGCCCTCCTTAGTATTTTGTGCCATTAAAAAACAACCACAGAGAAACAAAGTTTGCAATAAGAAGTTGCAATAAATTTGGTTGGGGACATGTTGAATTTAAAACATCAATTGATCGTCCAGGTGAAGATATTGCAGAGACAGCAAATATGCATATTTGTGTGTGTAAAGTTAGGGAAGAGCTAGACATAGATTTTGAGGTCACCACTTTATACATAAACCTGGAGGAATTAAGTAGGGTGAAGGTATGGAGTAAGTGAGAAGAGAGGACCCTGAAATCCAACGAGCAGGAGTCCAAGAATGGTCATTCATTCATTCAATAAGTAATTTTCTGGCAACCACGATGAATGGAAGGAAGATGGGAATACATAGAAAGATTACTTGAATGCAAAAAGTTCAAAATAAGAACTGAAAAATATCTATTGACTTTAGCTAGGTGGTGACCTTACATGGCATTAAGAAGGAGGAAAAAGATAGTCTGCGGTGGGTTGAGAGGTGAAGGGGAATTCAGTAAGTAGAAATGAGGCATGGAGACCCAGAGTCGGCTTCACGAGGTACAACCTAAGCAGTCACATGGGGCCCCAGAGCCCATGCCTGGCTTACTACCCTGCGGTTGCCATCTAGAAATTCTTAATTTTGAATAAGCAGCCTTGCATTTTCATTTTTCACTGAACTCTGCAAATTCTGTAGCCAGTCCTGGATAGAGCATAATTTTATAAAGCTTGATGAGGGGCGCCTGGGTGGCTCAGTTGGTTGGGCGGCTGACTTCAGCTCAGGTCATGACCTCACGGTCTCTGAGTTCGAGCCCCACGTCAGGCTCTGTGCTGACGGCTCATCAGAGCCTAGAGACTGCTTCAGCTTCTGTATCTCCCTCTCTCTCTGCCCTTCTCCGGCTCACACTCTGTCTCTATGTCTCTTAAGAATAAATAAACGTTAAAAAAATTTTTTAAAATAATAAAATAAAAAGCTTGATGAAACAAGGAAAGAGAGATGAGGCAGTAAGCAATCAGACTGATATGCAGACAACAGAGAATTCTTCTATTATCGTCGTTACTTGGGTTGTTGTTAATTTTATTCTAGGATGAGAAAGGCTTATAGGCCTAGGGAAAGAAGGCAGTGGTACAGAAGGTACCATTGAAGGTACAGAAGTAAGAGGAGATTGGTGATGGAGTAAAATAGCATCGAGAAAGGAAGGAATGAGAACAGAGCACAGGTGGACACCTCTTCCCGAGACTAGAGGGGGAAAAGTGAAAACAGAGAAAAGAACAGAGTTCTCATCTGACGGTCTTATTTATTTCAATGGAGGGAAAAAAAAAAACACATCCACTTAGAGAAAGGTGGAAAAGAGGAAAAGACTCTTGGAGAAGAACTAGAGAACGTGATAAGAAAAAGAATGGTTCACATCAGAAGGAACTGAAAAGAATGTTCACCAAAAGGAGGTGGAAGGGTTGAAGGTTAAACGGAGGGACCAACTGCTATTTTAACATTTTACATAGCTGTATCTCAAAATGATTATGTCGAATAAAAAAAAGTCAGTGGGGGAACCTGGGTGGCCCAGTCAGTTAAGCATCCGACTTCAGCTCAGGTCATGATCTCACAGTTTGTGGGTTCAAGCCCCGCATTGGGCTCTGTGCTGACAGCTCAGAGCCTGGAGCCCAGCTTCTGATTCTGTGTCTCTCCCTCTCTCTGTCCCTCCCCTACTCATGCTCTGTCTGTCTCTCAATAATTAATAAATGTTTTTTAAAAAGTCAATGAAAAAAGTAATTATTGTCTCATTCCATTTATATAATGCAGACGCAAATCAATCTACAGTGACAACAAGCCTGTGGGAAGGAAGAAGGGGAGGGTGGAGCCGGAGATCACACAAAGGGGCCTGGGGAAACTCCTGGGATGATGGGTAGGTTCACCACCCTGTCTGTGCTAATGGTGTCACAGTTGTTCACCTATGTCGAAACTTATCAAATTCTACCTATTAAATGTAATACACATTAACTCTATAAAGCTATCAAACACTTACGGATTGAGTAAATGGCTCTGCGTCATTTGCGGTTGTCACTACAACCACACCACAGTTCTTCTGTCCAGTCCAACAGATGGTCCCTGCTAGGGGGACAGGGGGACAAGAGTGACCTGGGATACTGCACTGGGTGGTACCCAATGTATAGGTGCATGGGGAGATCGACTCTAACCCTCTGTAGACCTGTTTATGTGCAATATTTCTCCTCACTGGTAAAATTACTCTCTGTTTAGCTAGAAGATGAAGAGGACTTCTCCCCCTCAGCAGCAAACAGGCCTTGTGCAATCAATGAGGACCCAGGGCAAGCACTCCAGCCTAGTATCAGGCACGCAACGTGCACTTTCCCGTCACCTTTTGGCTCCCATATATCCATTTCTCCAGCTGTTTGTGTAGTCCTTTGCTGCAGGGTTGGAGGAGGTGGTACATCTCATTTCAATGTTAAAACCTACACCTGTGCCCGCCGTCCCCCACATTTTTTTCTTGCTTTTAAAATATCTTCCATTCCCTTGGTTTCCTCCTCCTCTTTAGTTACCTCTGTAAATAGTTTCAACATAAATAAAACCTCCTTAATGTATCCTATTTTAAGCGTGCCAGCTGCTTTCTGTCAGAATCCTGATTGATAGTGCTGCATAATCTCTCAAAATGTCCCCACAAAATTTGCAAAATTACATTGATTTGAATTAACTTGCTTTGAAGCACACAGAAACTCCAAGCAGGATTCCCTATTTTAAAGAAGAGATACTGTGATTATCATGGTGGTGAGTCCCTTTAAACTGTTTTTTGCTCAGTTTACATATAGGCTTTCCATTTATTCAAACTACAAACTTATTTGAAAAATAACATTGGCAAAGGACTGATTTTCCTCATGAGAGAAACCACCTCGAAATAAAGGAAAGACACTGAATCTCCAGAAGAGAAAAAATTCCAAATACCCAGGGACTATTTCCCATTTGCCTTAATGAAAAAAGCAGAAACTAAAAGTAATTAGAGAGCTTAAACATAATTTCTCAGTATCGTCTTCATTCATCTATGTGTCTCTTGTGAAAAGCCCAAAAACAAACTAGTTTTCCTGACTCTGGGCCCTCAGTTTTTCAGTCCACACTTCAAAATATCATCCAACACATACTTGTTGAGCAACAGTACAGTATTGTGAGGAAAAAGGGAAAAAACATGACATAAAAGTTTCCTTTAGTCATAATTCACTTTTAAGAAAAGCTTAGAGTTTAACTTCAGGACCACAGCATGATGCCACCATCTTTTTAAAAAATAATAAACACAAGGAAAAATATACAAAAACTGTATACCAGTGTTAACATCAAAAATTAACTGTTGGGGTGCCTGGGGGCTCAGTCTGTTAAGCATCTGACTTTCACTCAGGTCATGATCTTGCAGTTGGTGAGTTCGAGCCCCGCATTGGGCTCTGTGCTGACAGCTCAGAGCCTGGAGCCTGCTTTGGATTCTGTGTATGTGTCTCTCTCTCTGCCTCTCGTCTGCTCACTCTCTGTCTTTCTATCTCTCTCAAAATTAATAAACATAAAAAAAACTTAAAAATATTAACTATTTCTTCACGGCTAAATAATAAGTGAACTTTATTATCTCCTTTTGCTTATTTGTTTTTTGTTAATTTTCTCTTTTCTCTGGAATAACCAAGTCTTTACAAAATAATAAAAAAGAACAATACTGTACATTAATCTTAGTTTGTTATGTAAATATACCTGTGTTTAATTCACCTAGAGAATATTCAACTTCATATCATTCTTATTCTATAGTTTGGGTTTAGTCACTCGATCTTTTTATTGTCCTTATATAATCTCACATAAATGGTTCCCTCAGGTATGTCAACTAAAACCTTAACTGGGTCTCTACAATAATCCAGATTTTGATGTCCTTACCTAGCAGCTGGATAAGAAGCAGCCATTCTATTATGCTGCTTTAAATATTTTTCCTATCTAGGTTCATAGCAGGTGAGAAGAACATAAACGACAGTCACACAGTGGATACCCAATAACTGAGAGTTAAGAGTACTTCATTCTTGGGGCACCTGGGTGGCTCAGTCATTGACCATCCAACTCTTTTCTTTTTCTTCTTCTTGTTTTTTTTTTTAATGTTTATTTATTTTTGAGAGAGAGACAACAGGCAGAGTGTGAGCGGAGTAGAAGGCAGAGAAAGGAAGACACAGAATCTGAAGGCTTCAGGCTCTGAGCTGCAAGCGAAGAGCCCGATGTAGGGCTGAACTCACAGACCGGGAGATCGTGACCTGAGCCGAAGTCAGAGGCTTAACCGACTGAGCCCCCAGGTGCCCTGGACTCCTGGTATCAGCTCAAGTCATAATCCCAGGGGTGCGTGATCAAGCTATGTGTCAGGCTCCACGCTGGGCATGCATGGAGCCTGCTCAAGATTTTCTCTCTCCCTCGGCCCCTCTCCTCTGCTCGTGGTCTCTCTCTCACTCTCAAAACAAAAACAAACAAAAGAGTCTTTAATTCTCCAAAAAATATTTCCCCTTGCTGCACCATATACTGCACCCAAATTAAAAAATGGTCATGGCTGATACTTAAGAAAACTTCAGTGTTGACTCTTGTTAAAATAGAATGCTTCATAAATATAGTAAAATGATCCACCAAGGAGCTAAAGTAAGGCCACATATGTACGTGTTTGTGTGTCCATGTGTGTAATTAGTCTTAATTTCCTACAAAACATTATTAGACAATTAAAACATCCATTGCTATGAAAAATAGCAAGATACTTAATTTCTTTAAGGCTTGAAGCAGGGGTGCCTGGGTGGCTGAGTCGGCTAAGCGTCTGACTTTAGCTCAGGTCATGATCTCATGGTCTGTGAGTTTGAGTCCCGCATCAGGTTCTGTGCTGACAGCTCAGAGCCTGGAGCCTGCTTCAGATTCTGTGTCTCCCTCTCTCCACCCCTCCCTTGCTCATGTCTCTGTCTCTCTCTTTCTCTCAAAAGTAAATAAACATTAAAAAAAATTATATTAAAAAATTAAAAAAAAAAAGACTTGAAGCAATGATTATTTTGGGATGAATGCATAAGAAACCTACTGGACCATCCCTACCAGTAATAAATCTTTATAAAGCTGCAAGGAAATTTGTGAAACTCATCCATCTTCAGCATTTCAAGTATGTATGTCAGAAAATAAGTCTTAGGTAAATCACAATATTTACATTTTTAAGGTCATGGCATATGATTAGATTGGATGCCTTGTAGTAGTTCCTAATATCGCATGGCGTATGAGTTCTAGTTGCCTCAAAACTTCTTTCATACAATTCATCATGTTCCCCACCTCCCCATCCCCACACCACATTTTGTTTTGCCCTAACCATTTTGCAAGCAGTTCATTTATCTATTTTTCACAGGTGAAACTGGCAGTAAATATTTTTACGTGGCAGAGTAATGCTTTTTACATACTCAGAAAACCTGAATTAAAAATAATATACAGACATCCTCTTTAAGACATTTTGCAGTTGTGAGTTTGGTATAAACTAAACCAAAGTTCATTGTCATTGCAGTAGCAGTTTTCAAAGAGTTGGGAGAAAATGAAAGGAAGGTTATTTTCTTTACTGCCATTTTTAAAATCTGTCTGCATTAAGTTTCATGACTGACTATATTGCTTTTGGGAAGTAAGGACTTAAAATGCTGAGCCGGAGTTCTCCACATTACTTTGACAGCAAAGAGAATGCCCGCAGCATTGGGTGGATTATAGTAATTACAATGGACAGGTCTTCATCAGTGCCATTTCTAAGGCTAATGAATCCCTACTTTCTACTCCTAATAGCCACTCAAATCAAAGTGCCATCAGCACAGCATTCCATTCATTTTCTATGATAGCCAAACACAGTATGAGTTAATGAATCACTTTTGGCCAAGTAAACATCAAAAAAAAAAAATCTTGGAGGTGTAGACTCAACACTGTAATCACCTGTTGATCTTCCATGACTTTGTCTCTTTTCCAAAACCCTAATAGAAGATACCACCTGATTTTTGTATTTATAGGCAGTACTAATGACAAGTCACAAATGAGAAATTTAATTGCCTCAAACTACTGTAAGGGCAAAACTGAACCCGACTCCATTTTATGTAAGGGCAAACTGAGGCCAACTCCATTTTGTTCTGTGCCCTCCATCTTGAGTCCCCAGCCTAACCTCCAGCACCTGCGCGAGAGCTTGAGACCCTCAACTTCCTGGTTCCTGAGAACTAGGCAGTGCCCGGTGACCTATGACACCGGACTCTGATCCTTCCCTTAGCCAATCAGCTAGAGTCACGACCATCACCACACCCACTACCCCTAGACCCCTATAAAACCTTTGTGCCTTTGGAGCACTGGGCTCTTTCTTTCTTTCCTATCCGCCGTGTCGGTGTGGGTAGGAGATTGAGCCCAAGCTAGCTCGAATAAAGGCTCTTTGTTCTTACATCGGAATAGGCTCCCTGGTGGTCTTTGGGGACCCCAAATTCTGGGCATAGCACTACTACTAACTATAAAATCAGCCCACAGTACAAAGTCATCTCAAAGATGCAAAATAGCAGAAGTTAAAGAGAAGAAATAGACGTTTTGTGGGCCCAGGGACTTCTGTCCGTGTTATGCACTACCATAGTCCTCTTGCCCTGATCAGTGCCTGGTACCTAACAGGATTTCAACAAATATTTGTTGAGTAACTGAGTGACAGTCAGATCAGGAACACTTTGAGAACTCATTGACAATATAAACACGTTTAAAGTAAAAAATGTGCTATTTCCAATTAGAATTCATCAGTAGTGGAAGAACACAAAAGGAAAGGTCATAGATGCAGGTGTTGGAAGTGTCTTTTTTTTTTACCTTTTTAAAAAACTTTTATAACATTTATTTTTGAGAGACAGAGAGACAGAGTATGAGTGGGGGAGGGGTAGAGAGAGAGGGAGCCACAGGTTCCAGGCCCTGAGCTGTCAGCAGAGAGACTGATGCGGGGCTCCCACTCACAAACTGAGATCATGAGCTGAGCCGAAGTTGGACACTTAACCGACTGAGCCCCCAGACGCCTCCTGGCAGTGTCCTTCTTAAAAAAAATTTTTTTAAATCCTTACCAATATGTTAATTAACCAGATGGGGTAATTCCTTTACGATGTATACATCTATCCAATCACCAAAATGTGCAATATAAATATCTTACAATGTTACATGTCAACTATACCTCAATAATGCTGATTTTTTTTTTAATCCTTACTATTTAGTGGCAATTTTACTGGTCCTTTCCAAATGTCATGATGTCATAGGGATAAGATATGACACTAAGAATCAGTGATATGTCTGGGTAGGGGATATCTTGATCTCACCTGGAACAAAATCTTTGTTAAATGCTAAATAAATGAAATACAGTCATGGATTAACCAGAACACTTATTTTAGTCCTTTCTTATTATTTCAAATCTGTTTTCTTCCCTCTACAAGTAATTTTTGGCTCTTCTCCGTAATACCTTATCTGATCCTCGCTACCTTCTTCCATGACCTCTACAATGAGATGGTTTTTCCAGTTGCGTGCAGTCCCGCATGCATGGAAGGCTCTTGGCCATCCCAGACTGTACTGCCTTTTATATTTTTTAATTAATTCTTTCAAGAACAGTATTTTATCATTTAGTTTTTAATGTTTTGTTTATAAACATTTATTTTCCTCATAGCACATAAAACAGTTGACCAGTTACAGCCACCACCACATCAAAATAATATAAAGATACTTTGAAGTCATATATTTCCCCTAATGAGCTAAATTTTTAAGATAATGCTGAAATCTCAGGCTATTGAATTTATTACATCTTACATAAAGTTGGAAATTATGATTTTACTTTAGGAGTAATATATGACCATTAAAATTTTTTAAATAAAAATATTTGAAAGATAAAAAAACTTTAAATTAACAACATTTCCATGACTCACACATTGCCACTCTTCCTCCTAGCATTTTTCTTTTCTGAAAGACCATTCGAGTTTTCATGGTTATAGTCACACTGACTATGTAGAAATTAGTATCTCAGAATCATTTTTTCAAAAATGAAATATAGCATGTTTTGAGGAAAAAAATAAGATAACTTCCTAACCTTTTGTTCGAGAAAAAAACACAACGATTAGAATAAATTATGAAATGGCAAAACATTTGATAAATCCCAAAAACTACTTTATCAACGAAGGTATGTGTAATGTTTTATGTATAAAAACTGTGTTTACAGGAAAATTCAAATCCTGGAATTCCCTGAATCCTCTAAAGCAAATGGTTCTCATTCAATTTTTCATTCATAGGAAAAACATGTATCTCATGCCTTAATAATGCTTTCAAAATCAAATATATAAAATAATTGCAAAGAAAAAACTAATCTAACAATACAGTTATAAGCTGTAAGACCTCACATTTGAGTATTAGATTGACTAATTTTATTGCCATCTAACTTGAAGAGAAATAACCCTTTGCAAGGGATTGAGACTCTAACCAGAGTCCATAAACATTGTTCCCACTAGTTTTGTTCTTGGACTTTAAAAAAAAAAAAAATCTCATAAAAACAACTGGGACTCTGGAATACAGCTGCTCTTGTTAGCATTCCAAAAATTAAAACTCTGATCTGCCTTGGCCAGGAACACTCCAGAAATAATGAAGCCCAGCTTTCACATGGAAGATTAGCCTGTTTAAAAAAGTTCCTCAGAACTGTTTTCATTGGACAAGCCCATCTATATCTCTTTATGAAATCAAAAAGTAATAATCGGATGCTAAAAAATAATGAAATTAATATACTTTAAGGGAAAGAATTGTTCCTTAAATCTGCCAAACACCAGTGTATTAAATAAAGCTCTTTGTTCCTATTTTTGTACGTGAGTGCTCGGCAGTTTCATGCCACCGGTGGAGGGAATGACGGGGGCTTTTACTGGGTGGAGAGCGTGTGCCAGGCATTTTCTCTACATCTTTTATTTCCCTTCATCTTCACAACACCACAGAAGTACTATTATCTTCACCATTTTTAGATGAGGACATGGAGGCAAAGAAATTAAATAACATGCCCCACACAGCTAAGAGGCACACTCTAGATTTCAACCAAGGAGCTCAAATTTGAACTCAGTGCCAAGTCTTTGCTGCTTTTAAAGAATAAGGAAAACTGGGGCGCCTGGGTGGCTCAGTCAGCTGAGCATCCCACTTCAGGTCAGGTCACGATCTCACAGTTGGTGGGTTCAAGCTCCACGTCAGGCTCTGTGCTGACAGCTTTGGATTCTGTGCCTCCGTCTCTCTGCCACTACCCCGCTCGTGCTCTCTCTCTGTCTCTGTCTCTCAAAAATAAATAAAAATATTAAAAAAGAAAAAAAAGAATAAGGAAAACTTTTCTTATATTCTCCACCTAGATGTGAGTCCCGCTCCCATTCTATCCTCTTTCTTACTTACCATCCTTTTATTTGCTAATTTATTTTTAACAAAGAAGAATGATCTCAGTTCATGTTTACAGCAAGATATTACCACCCTGAAAAAGCCACATTTTAAACATTGTACCAAGTATGGGCGCCGGGGTGGCTCAGTCAATTAAGCATTGGACTCTTGATTTTGGCTCAGGTCGTGACCTCGCAGTTTGTGAGTTCAAGCCCTGCATCCTTCTCCGTGCTGACAGTGCACAGCCTGCTTGAGGTTCTCTCTCTTTCCCTCTCTCTCTGCCCTTCCTCTGCTCTCTTTCTCTCTCTCTCTCTCTCTCTCTCTCTCTCTCTCTCTCTCTCTCTCTCCTCCCTCTCTCAAAATCAATAAACAAACTTTAAAATGTAAATAATGGTATACCAAGTAAGAATGAAAAGCCCTATCAGGTTGCTTGGGACACTAACAATGCCATTAAATTTTACTTAACCCTCCCAATAACCCTGGACATACCCCATTTTAGACATAAACTCAAGTAATTCAAATAACTACCATCAAAGCAAATAGCTATTTAGTGGACAGCTGAGATTTCGTACAGCTGAATTGGAAACCCATCTATTATTTACTCTGGAGTTTATGTTCTCTAATAGGCTAAAACAGGTATGCTACGTACCAAGCCTTGCAGTAAAGGAGATATTTAGGACAAACCCTCAGTCAATGAGAGTAATCACATATTTAGTTTGGGTCTCAATCTAAAACCTAATAAGTAGAACACACACAGCCTTTAGGAGAATCCTGTATTCCTCAGAAATGGATGTAAGTTCCAAATGTCAAGGAATTCCAACCTAATGAGTACTCCATATACAATACCAACCTTTCCTTTCCCTAATAAGATATAAATCCAAGAGCTTGAGTGCAGCCCAGCTAATTACATCTTTGTCAAACAATAGTCCTTTTCTTTAAATCTGTGGCTTCTCACCCAGATGATAAAAAGCTATTTCAGCTCAAGACTTCTACTTAATTGGTTTGCACCCTCACAGGGACCTCCTGGGCCCCTCCAGCATATCCCTACATCAGAGTGTAGGGGGAATGCTTTGCCTCCTAGCACAGCACAGTTGTAAGATTTATGTGTGGCTTTCATGTTCACCCACTGAATTAAATAGAAAGGCTTTGCTTCTTTTAGCTTCAACTACCTTCCCTAAGCAAGGCTTTGGAAACTTGTGCGTGTCAAAAGAAGTTTGTTTACCGTTAGAAAAGTCCAGCAGAATTAACAGTGAAGCAATTCATTTGTGCCCTTTGGCAGCCCCTAGGGCTAGGGACCCCAAATCACAATAGCCCCAGTCACCCAACCTTAGAAAGCAAGACTTAACATTCAAAACACAGTCATTGTAAAATCTTCCCACTTTAAAATGTCAACTTCTTACCTATTATACTGGTGTTTACGAAACTCATGCAATGAAGCAAGCCCCTAATTTCGCAAGCATGGCCTTGCTTTGTAAACTATATGGCAATAGAATATTATACTTAAAGATACCAGAAATCATTTTTCCCATCATTTCATTTTTTCACATACTTGATTTAAGGCCCAGAGGGTTCAAGTCTCTTTTCCAATTAGTAGCAGAGGGAATCCAGAACCCAGATCTTTTCAATTATGTTTTAGTGTTCAAATAAAAACTTTAGGGAAAAAAAATCAGCACTTGACTGACTCAGTCGGAAGAGCAGGCAACTCTTGATCTCAGGATCGTGAGTTTGAGCCGCACATTGGGTGTAGATTACTTAAAATAAGTAAACTTAAAAAAATTCTAACTATCATTTAAAAAACAAGAAAGAAAGAAAGAAAAAGAGAGAGAGAGAGAGAGAGAGAAAGAAAGAAAGAAAGAAAGAAAGAAAGAAAGAAAGAAAGAGGAAAAGAAAAAAAGGAAAGAAAGGAAGGAAAGAAGAAAGAAAGAAAGAAAGAAAGAAAGAAAGAAAGAAAGAAAGAAAGAAAGAAAGAAAGAAAGAAAGAAACCTCTGTTCAGAAACTTGAGTCACATTAAATGGTAAATTGGCTCCAAGAAACTGTATGGATGAAAAGGTGACTGGGAAGGGAAGTACAGTAAATGGCGCGTCATCAAATAGATGTTTTATTGTCTGGGTGATAGAACACTGTAAAAATAAAACATGGACATGAATCCTCCTTTCACTGGAGCAATTTTCCCCCATAGGATGGATCAGATTTGCTGGTATGTACCACCCAGCTGGTGAACAACACCCCCTTATTTTGCAGAGAATGGTCGCTCTATTATTGGCAGAGCAGCAAGCGGCCAGTGTATTCACATCTATTAGGTAGCAAACAAACATCATGGGAACCAGGACAAATTTAGTAAGCAACTAAAATTTCATCTTTTTATTATTTCTTTCAGTAATAAATGCTATCGGTTTGGGAAAACCAATCCTGTACGCTAGCCCTCTTCACAAGCTAACGTGCGATCAGCCAGGTGAGAGACAACCCCAGGAAGGGTCCAGGCAGCGCTACAGATAAGTAGCAATGCCGTTTTCAACACATACTTGCTCCTCAGCAGAGACTTTATTAAAGAGATTTCAGGCAGAGGAACAAAATTCTCTGGCTTCCAGCCATATAAGCTGGCAGCAAATAAGAGGCAATAGAAGGGTACGAGCTTAAGCCAAGATACTTCTCCTCCCCTGAGGGCTGCAGCCTTCCTGGACACAAGAAGGATCCTGCTGAGGCCGGATAATTCAGAAAGACAGACATCTAACTGGGCCTACCTCTCTTTATCCTTTCCCAAATCCAGAAAGCACAAAATAAGAGTACCAGGAGTTTAAAAGTCAGGGTATTTTAATGTAAATATCGAAACAGATGATCATAATTATCTTATGTGAAAATTCTTTGAGAGCACAACTAAGAAAAAAACCACTAAGTTTTCTCTTTTGCTTTGCCCTTGGTCAGGCATATGTGTCTGTCACTCACTTCAAAAAATGTCAGGGTAGGCGGTGCGTGATGTGATCGTACACTGATTTTAATCTACACCTTGAGGCACGTTTTCCTGAGCTGGATTTTGGCATTGGACAAACCCCACGAGGAAACCAAACTCCTCCCAAGGCTCCTTGGGCAAACACTTTAAGCATCCCCGTCTGAATCCGTATGAGAGAGGTTATTAATTAACACAACGGGTCTCAGATATTATCTATTACAGGTGAATGAGTGCTGCCCATGCAGTGCACACTGGCCGGAAACACTGAATGGCCGGCTCTGCCCTGCATGGTGAGGAAGCACCTGTCCAGCCTAGCTACCATAACAACTTTAAGGTAGCTTTTGTAACGAGAACTCCATTTGTTCCTGGGTCTGTCACATAACAGAGGTTTCTGGCACTTTATCCAACTACAAGGTTAGGAACCCTACTGCCGGAACATCCTAGCGTCTGCCTCAGATGGACCTTCCACATGCCGGTGATCGCAGAAGTGCAGAAGTGCAGTGGAGACCTGAAGTTGCCTTCCAGGGTGTATGACGGCACTCGTGCTCGTTCGCTATCAAATGTATGTTCACGGACACAACTTGTTTCGACACATGCCTTTGTTGTATCAGATTACCTGGTACTGAGGTTGTGGGGTTGGACCCAAGACAGCTTCCAATCACCTCCACCACTCATAGAAGCTACACTGTGCACCAAAAAGAATCTGAGGGGTAGCTTCTGGGTGGCTCAGTCTATTGAGTGTTCAACTTTTGATTTTGGCTCAGGTCATAATCCCAGGGTGGTTGGATTGAGCCCTGCGTCAGGCTCTGTGCTGAGCATGGACCCAGCTTAAGATTCTCTCTCTCCCCTTTTGCCCTTCTCCCTGACTCTCACTGTCTGTCTCACTCTCCCTCTATAAATATTTTTTTTAATTAAGAAACTAGAACCCAAGAACTGTGAATGACTATCCCCTCAAGAGAGACGTGCCATTGGACCCAACCACTGCCCACATCTATCTGTGCTTGTTTTGCACAGATAGGAAATTGATGGGAAATTACCCACACTATGTCCCTCTCTAGAATAAAGTACTATAAAAGTTGTCACTGTTGGGTCACCTGCATGGCTCAGTCTGTCAAGTGTCCGACTTTGGCTCAGGTCATGATTTCATAGTGAACTGGAGCCCTGCATCAGGCTCTGTGCTGACAGCTCAGAGACTGGAGCTCGCTTCCGATTCTGTCTCTCTCTCTCTCTCTGTTTCCTCCCCCACTCGCTCTCTCTCTCTCTCTCTCTCTCTCTCAGAAATAAAGATTAAAAAAAAGTTGTCACTGTTACATTCACTTCTCTAATTCCCAGGTTAGTTGTCAAAATGATTAAGTAGGAAAAGGGTGATACATATGGGTGATGTTGATAGCTATACACGATCAATCCCACTGACTGCTGAAAAGCGGAGCACTGTGGGATCTCAAGGTGACTGGAGGCACAGCCTCTGAAGGCTTGCTAAGCTGTGAACCACATGCGATCTTCAATGAAGAGGATCCTTCAGGCCCCTGGCTTTTGGTTTTGTTCTCAGGCCTTGTCAACTTGTACACCAAACTTTTGCTGCTTCTTTTTACAAGAACCCACTTCTGTGAAGAAAAACAAGTTATGCTGAGTATTATGCTGCCAGAGTGGTGATTTATTGAAAATGCTTGTATTTGTTAATTTTTAGTCTATTCTTTAGAAGTGATTGGTTAACATCTGTAGCACGTAATCGTAAATCAATACTCCAGGGGAGCTTTCTTAAGTACTAGAAATATCCTTCTTACTATCTAACCCAGAAGGTTTGCTACTTAACGCAAATGAGGTTTGAAATAATTTTTCCTTGTAAAATGAGTGGAGACTTGCTTGGGCCCTACCCCCCTATATGAACAGCATGCTCGACATCTGGAATCCCACTGGTACCAGTTCTGTCCACTTCAAGGAAGTCTTGGTCACCTCATCTCCCACAAGCCTAGCTAGGCCTATCATGAGAATTTCTTGTGTTTTCCTTAGAGTGAGGTTCTCACGGGAAGTTCTGAAAAAGAGTGCAGAGTACCTAAGGACAAGAGATTAGGGCAAACACCAGTAACAAGTTCTATAACCCTTCTGGTCTTCTTACTAATATAGGTATTTATAGGTACAACAGAATTTGATTGAGACTTGCTTTCATTTTAACAGAAAGATTTTATGAAGGGGGTCCGTGGTCCCCATGACATTAACGAACAGAAGCTACTGAGGCACCTTCCAAAAGAACTTGATAATTGTTGAATGGCCAAATAGCTCTCGACTGTGTGTATCACTCAATCCAAAAGGGGAAAAGACCACCTACCAGGTGGGGAGAAGGTCAAGAAAAGAGACATTTTCAAGGGAGAAAATGAGAAGGTAAATATTCCCTGATCATCTTTGACCTCAAAGATGTTAGTGCCATAGTCCTAGACAGGATCATTTTGCCAAGCTGGTCTTCTTTTCTAATTTTCCCTTCGTTTCAGTCAATACATGAACTACGATGGATAATGAGGAATATTCTAGAATTGTCCTAGTAGAATAAGGGACCTTGATACTCTTCCTATTACTACTCTTAGATTTGCTCTTCTAGACTATACACAATTTTGGAGTCGAGCAGATGTGAGTTCAAACTTCGCTTCTAGCACTGCAGATACCTTCACTTCTCTCAACTACGATTTCCTTGCCTATCAATCAAAACATATCTAATAACAGCTACTATGCAAACTGTTGTAAGGACTTATTAAGAAAAATATATAAAGAGCACCTAGAAAAATGCCTAGCACATCGTCTGGGCTCAATATATGACAGTTTTGTTATTTTTGTTATTGATGTTATTTTTATGAATAATAATATTGTCACTCATTAGGAACTTACATCCATAAAAATAGGTATTTTTCCTCCTAATAAGGGATCCCAGAACTGAGGAAGCAGTGATATCTATAAATAATGCACTATCTCCTCGTGAAATAACAGTCATCTTCACTGCTTGGAAGTAATAAGTAATTTACAATTCTGATTTTCTTCACAATATGACAAGAATATGATGGGGATCAAAATATGCCGCCCCAAATATGCCCCTTTGGCATAAGGACTGTTTTGACCGAAGGCAATTAAAAAGCAGCAAATGTAAAAAGAGGTCTCTGCTTTCCCCTGTCTGCCTAAAAACGGGACATAAATTTCCCTTTGTGACGGTGTTCCCCCTTCCCTGGTCCCCCCCTTCCCTCTACCAGGAGGAAGAAAACAGCCATTATCACTGGAGACAGAAAGACAAGGCTGATATGGGTCTGCCCAGGTGAAGTTTAGTAAAATAACCCTTATCTTCCATCAGTTTTCCCCATATATTTACCCTCCCACAATTGACTGCCCCTAGAAGCTCAAACACCTTTTCTTTTGTCTAATCGCCTCTCCACGATTTATCACCCTTTATTAAAATGTATACAGGCTCTCAAGCCAAACTCTTTCTTCAAATTTTCATTTCATTTATAAAGGTTTCTTTATAAAAAATCAAAATATTAATATCAAAATAAAATACATATGTCTTTTCTGTTAACGATGCTTTGGTCGTCCCATTTGCACATCCTAGTAAAAAAACGTAAGACAGCAAGTAGAGGGAAAATTTTCGTCTCCCTCCTCTACAAATAGATACATGTGTTTTGAAACTAGGAACTACCTCTCTTAACTGTAGGGGAGAAAAAGGTGAATAAACAGCTCAAAAGAGCATTTAATGCTTTTCCTTTTGAGTTAGATCTTTGCTATTCACCTGAGTGAGGAATCAGCATCATCTGGGAACCTGACAGAGAAGCAAAATCAGTAATATATTATTTCTTTTTAAATACTTTATTATTATTATTTTTTTAATGTTTATTTTTTATTTTTGAGAAAGAGAGAGCATGAGCAGGGGAGGGTCAGAGAGACAGAGAGACACAGAATCCCAGGCTCCAAGCTGTTAGCACAGAGCCCGACGCAGGGCTCGAACTTACAGACCGTGAGATCATGACCCGAGCCGAAGTCAGACGCTTAACCGACTGAGCCACCCAGGCGCCCCTTATTTCTTTTTAAAAAAACACTTAGGGGAGCCTGGGAGGCTAGCGTCGGTTGAGCGTCTGACTCTAGATTTCGGCTCCGGTCATGATCCCAGGGTCATGAGATCAAGCCCTGCAAAGAGCTCCATGCTGCATGTGGAGCCTGCTTAAGATTTGGTCTCTCCCTCTCCCTCAAAACTTAAAAAATAAAATTAATAAATTTTAAAACCTTGGGTTACCTGGATGGCTCAGTCAGTTAAGTGTCTGACTTTGGCTCAGGTCATGATCTCATGGTTTGTGGATTCGAGACCCACACTGGGCTCTGTACTGACAGTTCAGAGCCTGGAGGTTGTTTTGGATTCTCTCTCTCTCTCTCTCTCTCTCTCTCTCTGCCCCTCCCCCTCTCATGCTTTGTGTCTCTCTCTCTCAGAAATAAACATTTAAAAAATTTTAATAAAAAAGGAATTAATTAAAAAAGCAAATAAATAACCATTTAGAGCTTTGTACAATGTGTAAGAGACTTGGACTATCCATGGTGCTAAACTCCAGGCAAATATATTCTTATAAACTCAAACATGATATACAAGAGAATACTAAATGAGTGTTTTCTAATGTTTTCTCAACGTGTTTAAACCAAATCGTGAGCCTCTGCCCTTGGAACTATGGCCATTATAGAAGAGAATACATCTTCAATAATATGTAATGAGGAACTCAGAAGATAGACTATTTTACATATCCTAAAAACTAATTTCATCCACACGTCTCTTATCAAAGTCCTTTTTTTTTTTTTTTTTTGCATCTTGACAAACACCCTCCTTCAACCAACTTTAGTCAGGTTTCTCTGAAGCCCCTTCCTCAACTAACCCTCCATCTTGGACCCCATCCTTGATGGGCCTGGATAGCCAAATTTTAGCAAGAATCCTGATAAGACAGTTTATAAAGAAGCCTCCATTCTCAATTATCTGCTCAAAGTCCTCATCTCCCACCCTTTATTTCTGGTCACCCTGACTTCTCCTCAGCAAGAATTATGTTAAGTCAGTTTGGAAAGAATCCCCCTACCTTGATGTCTCCTCTTAGTAATTTCCCACCCACTGACCCCCTCACTCTGTTCCTTGGCTGTAAATCTCCAGCTGTCTTTGCTGTATCTGGAGTGTGGCTCCAGCTCTCTTCCCTACTACAATCTCTCTCTCTTGTTACAGTGGTCTCGACACCATTCGCAATAGTCCTGAAGAGATTTCCTTGTCATTTTAGCAAGTCTCAGAATATTTTTTCTTTAATAATATACTTCCTTAAAAATTCTTGTTAAGGAGTAGCCAGAGCACAGACAAATGCTGGCAACAAGTATAGCTTATCCACAGGGAGCTATAAAACATTGGGAACAGTTTGTTTAAAAAAAAATACATTTAATAAAAGTATACTTGGGACTATTTGGCTTACCAAATGCAAGTTAAGCGATGCAAGGCTGCAGTTTCATCCAGAATGCTAGACAGGGATAGTCAAAAACAAATCAAACATCTAAATGACACTCCAAAAATGGGCGGCCCCAAAATACTCATGATCCATTTCTGTTTGGAGTAGGGATAGATATGAGAAAACTCAAAAGTGGTACAGGTAATCCCCCATTAACTCACATCTTGGTCAAGCACCCACATCTAAATTTCACTCACGCTGCTCGTGAAACTCAAAAAACTCAATCCCAGAAATGCGATTATGTGACACCTCTCACATCCCTCCAAAGGCCATCAGAATGGCCACAGAGACATAAGAACCAAAGATCGGCAGTCCAACTCCAAAGAGCTAGGTACTCTAAATAACACTGCCCATGACGTCAAGCTATTGCATCCTCACTGGGGACATTTTTTGATAGACCTCTAAATCCTCTCAAGTCTGAAAAGTAACAAAACAGATCAAAGTAGATGCAGTCATTAAAATGTGGATAGATGATAAGACAATTTCAGGACACTTTCGCGGGATCTCCTTGTTTGTGCTTCTTTATCCGTATGTGTGTTTTCCAAGGTCACATTCTCCAGAACACTAGCCAATGAGACGCTCTCCAGAAAAGTGGTTCCTTGATCAAATAAACTTGGAAAAGAATGCATACTCAATCCTCCCAGTTTAAAGGTGTGTTCGTTCGCATATAAAAAAAATTCTAAATCACATTAGCATTTAATGGTTCTGAAAAATTCTGGAAAAAAATGGAGTCTTAGTAACTTCGTTTTATCTAGGGTTTTTCCAAAGACAATTGCCACAGAACACTTCATTTTTTTAAAGTGTGTTCATTTGTTTGTTTGTTTAAGTAACCTCCACATCCAGCATGGGGCTCAAACTCATGACCCCCAGATGAAGAGTCACATGATCGTCTAACTGAGCCAGCCAGGCACCCGTGGAACCCTTTTTTAAATCTCACATTGTGAATTACTTGGGGAAAATAGCTGAACTTAATAGTGAGGGCATCATCTTCTTTGGAAAAGAAAAGGAGGACATAGGAAGGGAAGGGTATATTTTATCAGCGAAGCTTATAAAGTATTAAGGTATGGCATTCGCAGCCCCTCCATGCACACACACCACCACCACCACCATCACCACCACCACCATGACCATCTACTCAACTCGTAAAAGTTAGGATAAGGAGGAAATCTTCTTTTCCTTTAAGGGTGGAGAGCACAGAGGTGAAGTCCAGGAGTCCCGAAAAGCCCTTGCGGTGAGAAAGTGGGAGAAGAGCCTTGCTGGGACCACCGCAGAAGGTGAGAGGTATTTGAGCCAGCCCATGGGGCTGAGGTGAGACACCTGCAGCTGACGGGGCCAGGAGAGCCCAGGCCGCCTGCAGCAGCTCACGGACAATTCCCATTTCTTCCAAATGATGAAATACAATCACCAAGGGTACTGGAAAAGTGAGAGGAGGACTGAAGAAAGCAAAGAAAGGGAAGGGTAATAGAGGTGACAAATGTACCCATTATTATTCATTTGCTGTTTTACTGAAGAGATAGGTAACATAGTCGTTAAGGTCTTGGACTCTGGAGCTGGCTCTGTCTCTCTCCAGATGTGGGATCTTGCATAAGTCACTTGACTCCCGTGCCTCTAGCTTTCTCACCTGTAAGTATACTGCCTTATCTGTCATCATTTTCAAGTAAGTAGGTGTAATTCACTTAGGGTAATGCCTGACACACAGTAAGTAATAGCTAAGTATTAGTTACCTTTGCAGGTATTTATGCTATAGCTTGATATATATATATACATTCAGAGAAAAAAATCTCTGTATTCTACAAAACTGTGTTCTGAAAATACAGGGCTGGCAGGGGCAGGAAGGGAAGGAATAGGGATACCTCTCAAAAACCATGCAACCCGTCATCAGAATGCTACCAAAAAACTGTACCAGACTAGCTTAAAATGCCCAGGCAGGCCACCTGACATACTGAAAGTTGTCTCAGCAGCCGTTTATCTTTTTTTAATTTTTTTAACATTAATTTATTTTTGATATAGAGACAGAGTGTGAGCAGGGGAAGGGCAGAGACAGAGAGAGACACAGAATCCGAAGCAGGCTCCAGGCTCTGATGAGCCGTCAGCACAGAGCCCAACACAGGGCTTGAACTCACAGACCGTGAGATCATGACCTGAGCTGAAGTCAGCCGCTTAACCGACTGAGCCACCCAGGCGCCCCCCAGCAGCTGTTTAAAGTGCACGATGACAACAGAGCAGGAGCGTTGGTAGCACCTCGGTCTGAGCAGACTGACGGGTGCTGAGAGAAGGCAGGTGGATACGGAGCTCTGGGCCAGTGGAGCTGCTGAGGTGATTCCAGCAGGGAGAGCCACCTGCCAGAGGTCTGCACAAGGCCTGGAAGATGGCCCCAGGTCCAGGGAGTTGTTTTAATTTCACAAAATACAGCCGAAAGTGCCCCTGCTACTAGTGCGATTTATCTATTCCAAGGTCTCCATGAGAGAAAGCAAATATTAGGAAGCTTGCTGTTCCCACACATCTAAGCCACATCCATTCATTTTTTCAGTATTTAAGTTAGTACTTTACTGTCCATTTGCCTGAGTCCTAGTCATTCTCAATTTATAACTCATGGGGAAAAGAAAAGCATTATACATAAACTCCATAGTAAATAAAGTTTTCCACCTTAAAATGCGGAAACTGAAGAAAGAATAATTAACTTGCCCAATGTCATATAACCAAGTTCATGGCCCATGCCCAGAGAGTACTCAGTTATTCAATGTATTTGTAAGATTAAGAAACAACAAATTGACAACAACTTGTGTCCTTAGGAACTTAATATTTAGAAACAAATTAAAATCATTTTTGGTGGTTTGGCAATAGATGCTCAATTTAACTCTCTAACAACCAACCAGAAACACAATACAGAAATGTAAATAACCAAAATCAAATCACAACGCCTCACCTTTCATTCTGTCCCACTCCTCCCACATTGAGCCCCATCGCAGCACCGTGGTCCTCCCTACCATTCCCCTTCATCACCTCATCCCCCATCTCTATACGAGTAGTCCCAAACTGAACCCTCGAGACACAAGTCCAATATGAACTCAAAGTTTTACCCCTGAAACCATTCTTCCTCCTACAATTCCAATCTTGGGTCATTATCTACCACAGTCTCTCAAACCAGAACTCCTGATGCCTTCCTAGAATACTACCTCTGCCAGACAGCGATTTTATTGTCAAATCATCTGCATTTAACCACTCGTTCCCACAGTATCGGCCCTTATCATCTCTCCTCTACAGGCCACAATAGTCTCCCAACTTATGTCTCTATCTCGTGGCCACTATTTACACAAACTAAACTATGTAAACGACGTAAAGGTGATTTCCCTAAAACACAAACAACCTCACCATGAAGGCATGCCAGGCTGTTGGTTATCTAGCCTGTATTATCTACAGTCTCTACTGTCTGTCTTAATCATATTAAACTACTTCATGTTCCTTAAATATGCCAGATTTTTCTTAAATTTTTGGTCCTTCACTTGTGTATCTCCCTCTACTCCCAGACCCACCTACACCAGCTCCTCCAGTTCTGTAATCTATATAATCTACTTCCTAGGAAGTATATAACCTCTCCAGGTTTATAAGATTCTGTTTTAGAATAATTGTCTCTCTGATATCTTTACTAACCCACCCCCTAACATCTGTAGAAGTGTCTATTCCTTCCTCTGGGTCTCCATTCTTTGCTATGTATAGCTCAACAATGCCCCTGTAACACTATTGTCCTTATTTTCTTACAGATACACCTTTCCCTATTAGACTCTCAGCTCCTTGAGGGCCGGAACTGCATGTAAATCATTTCAGTATCTCTTATGCCTAGCATAGTTCTGGGCATGTAGTTGAGGATTATTAAATGCTTGTTTACTGAATGAACAAATGAATGAATGAATGACATTTATGAATAGTTAGGTATTTATTTCTACACCATCTTGTGGCCATTCCTAGAAATGGCACCTTTTCTCCAAAATACTGAAATCCTGTGAATTAAGAAACATTCCCAATTTCTCCTAGATATCCTTCTGTTCCCAACTGTCCAAAATACTCATGAAGATGGATTACTCGATTGATTAGCTAATTTTTAATAGGTGTTTGTTCTTCTAATAGTCAAAGGAGAACATTTTTTAAACATTGAAATTCAAGAAAAATAAAAGCTCAGGGAATCAACCTCTTTCATGTTGTTCTGTATTTATTAAAGGAAACAATTATGTGGATGTAAGTAAGACAAAAGTTTCTTCTTTCAAGAGTTTCTTTAGGAAACTAAATTCTAGTAGATATTTCTAGAATACTTGTTGGCCTTTCCATCACATATTTTATGCTGTCGTACAAAATAAATTCAAATTTACAATTATACACATCAGAGACAAACTGGAGTCATTATAAAAAATAACTTTTTTTTTTCCAAGAAGAGGGGTCCACAAAATGGATGTAAACATTACATACACCCAAATGTTTTTTTCTTTTAAAAGCAATGAGTACAATATCTTTTCTCCAAATGCCTGCTTAATTTCTTCTAATGTTTTCTTGATTGAGGCCATGTGTTATCTTGAAAGGTTTTTCTTTCTTTCCTGTCAGTATTCCATCCCAATACTCTTACCTGGGATTCACCAAAGAAAAGAGTCCATCCAAAAAAAAAAAAAAAAAAAAGCATCAGAAGAAGTTTAAATCAGGTACATATAAATTCTACTCATTTATAGAAATTTCTAAATAGGAAATAGTGGGAGAAATTTTGTCACTCTTCTTCTTCTTAAAAGGCTCACATCTTGGCCTAGAAATTTAACCTCAAACATATTGAATAATATGCTATTCTAACTTTCTATACTGATCAACTCCATTAATCATTTACTATGTGTTTAGTCTATACTAGACATGCAGGGGAAGGGTGGGCAGATATTAGAAGCATGGGAAACTATACTTCTATACAAATTAGTTGGAAAGATGAAGCCAAAATATAAATAATTTCAGAATTATAAAATAATCACTTTAATTTCCCAAAGCAGTTAAGTAAACTAGCAGGGATGTAGACTTGAGTACATAGCACCTGGGAGATATGGAAGTTGAATTGGGAAATTTAAGAATATGGAAGGTCAAGAAGCTGTTCTCAGACACAGTTGTCCACTTGGGCAAAGGTGAAATAGGAACGAGCACAGTGTGTTCCAAAAACACCATCTTTCCTAAAGGGCAGTTTGTATGCTGGAGTCTGTTGTAAAGGAATGTCATGTATTAGGGCAATGGAGAAACACTTAAATGCCAGTTTGCATCTAATCCCAAATACTACAGATTTATGAACAATCTTTAAGAAGCAAAGCAGAAGCAAAGAAGAAGACTTACATATTGAACAGATCTATTTGAGGATGTTAAAGGTTTGTCACAAGTTAGTGGTAGCAATATTAACAAACAGACAAAATAAAAGATGCATTTTAAAGAAAAACAATGATACTATAATATTCAACTCTGTAGCATTTGAGGAAAGTCGAGTCAAAGCTGACTCAATCTTTTAGTGTAACAGGAGCGGTTGGGGAGGAAAGGTGGCTTGAAGGAGAATATGATGAACATGAATTTGAGGTGATAGTGAGATATCTGGATAGAGATTTATGTGGGGAAGGGGGGAGAGGAGAAATATTGTTTCCACTCTCAATGTTTTCTCCACATGGGCAGGTGTCCAGTAGTGTTATTATCCCCTTGGCCCCACTCCACCTCTTCACTCACTCCTTCCTATGTGAGGTTGATTGGGGAACTTGGGAGCAGACAAACGAATGACCCAAAAAAGAGTCGCCAAAGCATTTTAATATATTTCAAATAAAAAAGAAAAGTACAAGCCATGTCAGGAAACTATGCGGCACTATGAGAAAAAAGCAATTAACCCTGTTGACTAAACTATAAAGTATGTGTAGGTAATGAGAAAAAGGAACAAAGAATAAAGCAGGAAAGGTGGGTTGGAGCCCAATTTTAGAGCTCTACTATGTGTAGACTAAACACATAGTAAATGTCTTTAGACATTTCTGGACAACAATGAGGAAAGTTTAAGCATTCTGAATGACTTAGACTCTCAAGTCTCAAAGTAGTCAATCTCAAGTAGTCAAAATCAGAAATGGAACGTTAAAAGGTGGTTGCCAAGGGTAGGGGGAAGAAGCAAGGGAAAATCAGTGTTTAGTGGGCACAGAATTTCAGTGTTACAAGATAAAAATGTTCCACTGTAGTGGGTACAGAATTTCAGTGTTCCAAGATAAAAATGATCGGTAGCACAATAATGTGCACACACTTAACACTGGCAAACTGTACACTTAAAAATGGTTATAATGATAAGTTGAAATTGTAAACCACATTTTTAAAAAAGAAATAGGGAAGAAAAGAAGAAAAATTTGCTTATAGGTTTAGGGTGGGGAGGTGATATCGGGCTTGATTTGTCCCATACATACACACTCTGCAACCAGTGCCAAAATGTCCTCCGTAAAAATAGCAGATTATGTTGTCAACTCCGAGTGCCTGAATGCCTCAATTTGTCTTACATGTCACTTTTTTGGGACTGTGCCCCACTTTAACTCTGGCCTCCATACAGATGCTCATGTAAATCCCTTACATGGTTCAATAAACATGGACTATGAAGCAACATTCTACCCTGTGGATGCCAAAACAAAACACTCCAGGATAAATGCAATTTTGCAAATTGTTTCATAGTCCAGCAGTGGCTATTTCATGTGCAGAATCAGAAGACTGCTCCTTTTTACTACAAAACAGCATCTGCACATCCATCAAACTCTTGCTCCATTCCTTATGGGTAGGGTGAGTCAAAGCCAAGGAAACTGGATGACCTTTATTTTTCTACCTCAAATCCATTTTGATTCAATTCAATGCAATTCAATTGAACAGTTACTTCATGCCATTTTTGCCAGGCACTAAGGGTCAAAGGCGAGAGAGTCAAGACTCCTACCTTCAAAGAGTTCAAAGTCCAGCAGGTGTGACAAGCACATACATGCCTAAATATAATCATAAAAGTTCTCTAATACAAGCTTAATCAAATAATATGAAAACACAGATTGAAGAAAACTACTTCCTCCTGCGGTATTCACAAAAAATACAGAAGTGACATCTGAGAAGCAGACAGAAAGAACTGACATCTCGAGGCTCCCCTATGGCCTGGGTACTTTATGTAGATTCTCTTATTAAAGCCATTTTTTTCTGATGAGAAAACTAGGACTCAACTGAACTCTTAATCCAAGCCTGCCTAGCTCCAAATCTCGTCCTCTTTCAGATGAGTAATGGTGTGCCCAGTGAACAATAGAGAGACACCACTTATGACTGAAGGAACGAGAGTGAATACAGACCCACGAATGCCTGCCACAAGTGACAGAAGTGATTTAATGACATGTGACTAGAGCAGGGAAGATGATGGGAATACTGGCTAAAAATAAACTTGGGAAAGTCAGCTGGTACTGGTTTGTGAAGGCCCTTTTAATTGCTATCAAGTAATCTGAGTTAAACTGTAGGCCAGCAATTTCACACTACACTCTGAGGACAATGCCTATCCAAGAAGTTCTCCATTTTTTTTCTTTTTATGTCAAGTAATTTGTTGGAGGACTCATTTCTAAAAAAAAAAAAAAAGAAACAGGGTTCCATTTCTAAAATCACATGTGAAGACCCACAGTAGCAAATGGAGGGTCATGACAGACTTTTAAGAATGAAAATGAGGGCACCTAGGTGGCTCAGTCGGTTAAGCATCTGACTTCGGCTCAGGTCAAGATTTCATGGTTCTTGAGTTCGAGTCCCGCATTGGGTGAGCTCAAGCCCCACTTCAAGTGAGCTCGAGCCTCACTTAGGGTGAGCTTGAGCCTTGCTTCAGGTGAGCTCTGCTTCTCTCTCTCTCTCTCTCTCTCTCTCTCTTTCTCTGCCCCTCCCTCACTTGCACCTTCTCTCTCTCTCAAAAAAAAAAAAAAAAATCAAAATGAAATCATCCCATACCTCATTTAGAAAGATAAATACAGCGGCTGTGTGGGAGGGATGGTCATCTAAGGAAACAACTCTTGGGCTGGAGGCTAGTCAGGAGGCTTCAAAAAGTATACAAAATTATTATCAAAAACATATACAATATTCGGGCACCTGGCTGGCTCAGTCAATAGAGCATGCAACTCTCGAGCTCAGGGTGGTGAGTTCAAGCCTCACATTGGACATAGAGATTACTATTTTAAAAAGTAAAAAAATTTTTTTTCACATATGTGTATACACACACAAGATAGAGCTTTTAGAGTCTGTATAGATGGGATGGCCTACTAGAGGTTATTAGAAGGAAGGAAGCAGATATAACTGAGGAAGACTACTGTTTTCGAAAAGGAAGGAGATGGAAAAAAAAAAGTATTTTCCAGGTCAGGATTACAATTTCTTGTATACACTTAACAAAACTTTTTAAAATTGTTTTAATGTTTGTTTATTTTTGAAAGAGAGAAAGACAACACACGCAAGCCAGGGGAGGGGTAGGGAGAGGTGGGCAGAGGATTTGAAGCAGGCTCCAACACTGACAGCGGAGAGCCTGATGTGGGGCTCAAACCACAAGACCATGACCTGAACCAAAGTCAGACGCTTAACCGACCGACTGAGCCACCCAGGCACACTTACAAAACTCTTAAAATATGAATCGATGCAAAGTCACAATGACTCAAAGGAATTGGAAACCAAGTAAGAAGGCTTTTTGCCATCCATTGGGAAGGCTGGCCATCCCAATCAGCCCCGACACCAGAAGTCAGACGTAAGGAAGCAGGTCAGGGCAAGTTTTTATCCTAACTTCAGAACCTCCAATGTTAAGACAACATGCCAAGAAAATTCCCAAGATCTAAACATAACTGTTGGGAATCCCACATTCTGATAAACTCTTTTCAGTAAATTGATGGATGTTGACAGTATTTCCAAGCTGACATTGGCAGTGCCTCTGTTACATGCCAGCAGTATCAGATCCACACAGGCACGTAAGAAAGGAAGTGAGTGGAAGTTAATTTCCCGTAAGACACGCTATTTCCATCCATCACATCCCTGCAGTTAGAACACTTCCATCCAACTTTCCCTTTCCCCAGAGAGGGCTCCAGGTGCCTGCCCTTCTTTAATTGGTTTCTATTCTCTCACTTTCCTTTTAAGTCATCATTTTCTGGGATAATTGGTATCTGTGAATTCTCACTAGAGTCGGCTTCCTTCTACTGAAAAGGAACCTAAACTGCAACTTAAGGAAGAAATATATTCTACGTTTAGCTGACTTTTTCCCTGTCGTTTAACCACCAGTCCTATTTGCTGTATTCTGTAATATGTTATACGGAGAAAATTGTGGCAAAAACACCTTAAGTAAATGATGGTCACCAATATTTGAGCCCCACCTTGAGTTAATTGATTATAGAGACTGATTACAATTTATTTACTCTAACAATTAGGCAATAGATGCTGCATTATTCCATACTAGTTTCTTTTCTTTCCTGCTGGTGGAATTTTATATCCATATGAATTGCTAATTAGAGATTCTGAAAAAAAAAAAAAACGTTTGATAGCTGTTTTGCAATTTCAGTAGCATGACAGGATTTCGTGAACCACTGTTTATCCCTTTCTGCAGTGGTACTCCTTAGTTGGTTATGCTGTGATATGGTAGGAATGCTATCAGTAAACCAAGGGTGATATAAAAAATTCTCTCTAAAATACATTGCTGTATCTAGTGTAAAGATGAGTTGAATACATTACTCTTCATATTACACAGTAAATGTCTTCTGACATCCCAAGGGAAGAATTTCTCTCTGATCCAAGTTCCAGAAATAGCTATGTTTCATGTGAGCAACTGACATTAAAATTTTCTAGATACTAGGGCGCCTGGGTGGCTCAGTCAGTTAAGTGTCCATCTTTGGCTTAGGTCACGATCTCTCGGTTTGTGGTTCAAGTCCTATGTCAGACTCTGTGCTGACAGCTCGGAGCCTGGAGCCTGATTCAGATTCTATGTCTCCCTCTCTCTGCCCCTACCCCACCTATGCTCTCTCTCTCTCTGTCTCGAAACTAAATAAACATTTAAACAAATTCTATGAGGTGCCTGGGTGGCTCAGTCAGTTAGGCATGTGACTTCAGCTCAGGTCATGATCTTGTGGTTCATGAGTTCGAGTCCCAAGTCCGGCTCTAGGCTGACAGCTTGGAGCCTAGAGTCTGCTTCAGATTCTGTGTCTCCCTCTCTATCTCTGCCCTTCCCCTGCTCATCCTCTCTCTCTCTCTCTCCCTCCCTCTCTCCCTCTCTCTCTCAAATATAAACATTTAAAAAATTTTAATTAAAATTTTTAAAAATTCTAGATACTGAAAATCAAATAACCAACTACTTACTTCATAGGCTCTTAATAAGCTGAGTACCAAATTCATATCCTCCACCCACAAATGCATAAGATTTTAGGACACATGTGTTTCAGAACTAGGCCCACTCCTATATCTATTTGACTTTCTAACCCTTAGCCTTCCTTTGTCCAAGTTATCCTACCTATTAGTAATTTAGCTTCTTCTTTACTTTATATATATATCTTTGTGAAATTCACTAAATTTTAATTAGGGTAGGATATAAATGGGTGGATCAACTGATGGGCAACTGAAGTACATACCTGATGTTTCCATGGTAAGTTAATGCGTCCATTCATTCACTGAGTCATCCACTTGACAAGCACTGGTCCAGTTCCTACTACGGGGAAAGCACTGAACCAGGCACCATGAAGGATGTAGTGATGGCTCCTACCCTTAAGAACTTTACTCTGGGCCTATAAGCCATAACATGCATGTAATTAATGATGTATGAGAAAATATAATCAATGTCATAAGAAAAGGACAAAGAAAGTGCAATGAAAGTAATATCTTGCAAGGCACGTAGCTGGCTCAGTCAGTAGAACATGCAACTTTTGATCTTAGGACCAGGAGTTCGAGCCCCAGGTTGGATGTAGAGCTTACTTAAAAAAATAAAAAAGAAAACCTCGTGGGGTTTTCACGAGGGTGGGTGGCTCAGTCTGTTAAGCATCCAACTTCAGCTCAGGTCATGATCTCACGGTTCATGAGTTCAAGCCCCACATCAGGCTCTGTGCTAAAAGCAGAGCTTGCTTCGGATGCTCTATCCCCCTTTCTCTCTGCCCCTCCCCTACTAGCAAGTGCTCTGTCTCAAAAATAAGTAAATAAACATTAAAAAAAAATTTTTTATCTTGCAAAGATTGAACTGCCAACCTATGCTAATGGCTATCACACCACGAACCCAGAAGAGGAGGCTGAAGTCTCTTCACATCATTTTGGGGAGCTCTGACGTAAACCAGCATTAGTTATCAAGTACCACTGTGAACCACTTTAGAGGAAATATCTACGCAAAATAGGAAAAATATAAGTACAATTTTTTAGAGAAATTAATGTGTGTCAGTCCTGTGATTCTGAGATAGTCAAATCAGACATTTTTCTACACACCTTGAAAAACTCTGGCATTATCTTACTTTTCAAAACAATTCTGTGTTATCATAGTCACAACATTTTTGCTTGCATGTAATATTATTTGAATTTTATTTTTAGAAATATAAAGTTATTCTTAATCTGAATTCAAATTATGAAAGTTGATTGCTTTAAAGTCTCAAGAACCTGGGGAGATTCTGAGCCCGGGTGGCTCAATCGGTTGAGCATTTGACTTCAGCTCAGGTCATAATCTCATGGCTCATGAGTTTGAGAACCGCATGGGGCTCTACGCTGATGGTGCAGAGCCTGCTTGGGATTCTCTTTATCCCTCTCTCTCTCTCTCTCTCTCTCTCTCTCTTTCTGCCCTCTCTCTTGTATTCTCTCTCTCTCTCTCTCAAAATAAATAAACTTTAAAAAAATAAAGTCTAAAGAAACTAAGTTCAAGATAGGTAGCAGAGAAAGAAGATTAAATAGGAAAGATATCATTTACAAGATACTTAGAGTCAGTTTAAATATACCCTTTTAATTTTATTCATTTTTTCAGGGCAATATAGCTATGTTTTAGAATGAAAGTTGCATTAAGGACAACATTTCCCAAACATAATACATTGGTTTCCTTCAAAGATCATGAATAACATTCTTTAAAAAAAAAAGAAAGAAAGAAAGAAAAGGAAAAAAGAAAAAGGAAAAACAAAAGATTTCCTTGTAAAATATACTTGGAATCACAGATAATAGCAAGAATTATTAGTAACTTTCTCATAAGCTAATGTATACTTGAGATGAAAGTGAGTGGGATGGAGGATGTAATGTTTTGTTAATCTTATTTGATTCAAAACACTTCCTAATGCAGAGTATCTCTTAACACTTCATGGACCACTAGAGCTTCAGTTTAGAAAATGTTGCTCTAGGACCCTCTTCACATCACTGTCAGGGGAGTCTCAGATAAGTAAAATGTGAGACCATAATGGAGCTTCTGGTATTTGAATGAAAACAGAAAGAAGAGTTGAGGGAGCAGTACTAATTTAATATGAATTTCTCCCACACAAAATCTGTTAGCAAATCAGAGTTGTCCGTCTCTATGGTAGTCTTAATGATACCCCCTCCCCAAAAAAGTCCACATCCTAACCCCTGGAACCTCTGAATGTTACCACATTTGGAGGCCATATGGCAAAAGGGACTTTCTTGATATGAGTAAACTAAGTGTTTTGAGATGGAAAGACTATCCAGGTAGGATTCTTACATGAAAGGGAGGTGATGTGGTAACAGTTACAGAACCAGAGGTTGTCAAAGTAATATTCTTTGGTACAGAGGATGTGGTCAGGAGCCAAGAAATGCAGGTAACCTCTAGAATCTGGAAAAGGCAAAGAAAAAAATTCTCCCCTAGAGACCGCAGAGGAACCATAGTCTGCCAACACCTTGGCTTCAGCCCAGTGAAATGCACATGGGGACCTCTCATCTCCAGACTATAAAGTAATGTTTTTGTGTTGGCCACTAAATTTGTGGAAACTTGTTACAGTTGCAATAGGAAACTAATATAATGTCTGAATAGTTAAAAGTAAAAAAAAAAAACACTCTTAGGAATCATAACTCTAGTCATCCTAAGTTGAAATATTCAGTTGGGGATGTTATTTCAAAAGAAGTACTAGATATCTGTTGACCTTGAAAATAATTTGGGGTGAGGATCATTCATCCTTGACTTCAAACATGTCTTCCTCTATTGAATTTTTTAATAAGAAGCACGTACTATTTTTAATGGAAAATAATTGGTTTAGACTAATGAAAATCATTGGGGCTTAAATATTCAGTGGAGTCTATAGTAATTCTTGACTTATGAGAGGTTTATGCATCTTTTCATTGCCAAAAATAACCATGTCCTTCAGTAAATCTACCAGTGCTAACACAGGTAGGCAAGGGTATTGACTGAATGAAAGAATAAGTGTTTAGGCAATAAACCTACACCTGAGAATGATTTTGTCAGTAAGATAATGTTTTGTGGGTGCAATTCTTCCAACAGGAAAAAGGTTAAGTTGCCAGGCCGCTGGAGTGAAATTTCTAATGGCAGCCATCTTGCTCCTCATACTACAGGAAAAAAATAAAAACAAAAAGACCAATATCATAGTTCACTGACTTCCTGCTGATTCAAGACATCTTTAGATCAGCTTGCAAGCCAGGTCTCTGTCCTCTGGTACAATATGTAAAAAGTTAAATCACTCCTGAAAAAGAATTCAGGTTAAATAACTCTTCACGTCAGAAGTTCAGATGCAGTTAAAATGTATTTTTCCTTGTTACCATTTTTTAAATTTGTTAATAACTATCCACATTACTGAACACACACACAAAAGCCTTTAGATACCCAATCCGATATTAAAATCAAATTTAAAAAACTCAGAAGTTGTTCATGCTTTTAAATAGGCACTGAGAAATTTTCTTTTTTTATATCAGACAGTTGTTGAAAGGCTAAGATGTGGTGGGTTTGTCTCTAAAAATGGTGCATCCAGTCTTCATTTCAGTCAGTGAAGTGAAGGACCAGATCTACTGTCAAGGAGATTATAATCTAATTATGCATCTGGTTTATAAGGTAACAACAAAAAGAAGCAAGTAATGTCTTCTCTAAAACAGAAGAAACCAGCCTCAAAGGCATTTGAGAGAGCAACTGTCAGGGTTTCCACAAGTGTTCTTTGTGCGGCCCATGGGGGAGGATGGATAGCACTTGGTGACGAGCTGAAAGAAGCTGATGCTCAAGGAGCACAGTATACTTCTGCTTTTATCTTTTCCAGCGATGATGCTTCCGAGAGGACTCTGGAATGCTGTGGTGATGAACTTCTATTCTGCTCCACACTTACCTGTGTTGAAATCCTGGCTCTGCTAAATGACTGAGTTTCACCTAACCTCTCTGTTTCTTCATTTGTAAAATGAAAATGGTAGTACCAGCACCCACCTCTTAAGATTGTTGTCAGGGTTGAATGAATTAACATCTATAAAGTGCACGGAACAGAAGGGAGGCCCAGCAAGACGCTATATATATGCTGGCTCTTACAGTTTCATCTCTGCGTTTTTCTCTCCTTAAATGAATCTTCACGGATTAGCTGTTCTCCCCCTTGGACACCATAAGGACAAAAATGTAGATCATCTAGGGATCCAAATCCTTGGCCCTTATCCTCCCAATCCAGCCCAGAACCTTGCCCCTCAATCCAGGACCGTGACTTTCTGAAAGACAGAATTCACACCATTCCCAGAAGCCTTTCCACTAGCCCTTGAGCCTGCCTCCTCCAGAGGAAGTTCTTTCAAGCCGAGTGAGGTGTTTCCCTCCTGAGGAGCCTCCCGGAAATATTCATGCTGAGTAGAAAGTTCTCTGTAAAAGATGCAATGCACTGCACCCAAACAGCTACTCTCCCCATGAACCACCTGACTCCTACCATGTTCTGGGCCAATGCCTAAAGAATCGTTTGATGAAAATGCAGATTCCTAAGCTTATCCCAAGATTCTTACTCAATAGCTCAAGTAGGGCCCCAGAAGAGACCACAGACCACACTCTGGGAACCCCATTTGTCCCAGGCAGAGAGGCTTGACCTAGTGGCAGCTGTTACACTGGGACCCCGTCTTCCTCATCTCTGTACCTGCAGCACGAGGCACCAAACCCAGCACAGAACAGTTACTTAATAAATTTCTGTTAAATGAATGTGTGAGAACAGGCGGGAAAACACTTGTCCTTCATAGACTGGGAACAATCCACCGCCCAACACACAGAGGAGGGCAAAACCGGCAAAGAAAGATCAGAAATAGGCCCTTTTAGAGGCTTTCCCCTGAAGCAGTTCCAGGCACAGAAAATGAGCCGGACAAAATTTCACCGATCACACATAATGTTTTAAAAATCATCCTTCAATCAAAAAAATAATAAAAATAAAAATAAAAATAAAAAATAAAACTCTATACCCAAGATAAAGAGCAGATGTGGATAACTATTAAAGCTGGTCACTGAGGGGCACCGGGGTGGCTCAGCTGGTTGAGCATGTGACTCCTGATATCGGCTCAGGTCGTGAGATCGAGCTCCGTGTCAGGCTCCGTGCTGAGCATGGAGCTTAAAATTCTTCTCCCTGTTCTTCTCCCAACCGGCACTTTCTCTTCCTCCCTCTCTCTCTCTCTCTCTCTCTCTCTCTCTCTCCCTCTCCCTCTCTCCCTCTCTCTCTTGAGAAAGAAAGAAAGAAAGAAAGAAAGAAAGAAAGAAAGAAAGAAAGAAAGAAAGAAAGAAAGAAAGGAAGAAAGAAAGGAAGGAAGAAAGACAAGCTGGTTATTGAAATCTGAACTAACTTGTCATGTGTTAATAAAAAGATAATGAAAAAATAACCAGTCTCCCTGTTCCCAATCTCTTTCCTCTGTTTTATACTGTAACTTTTTACTTAAAGAGTAGTGCCACTCTGTGAGACTTTGGGACGCTCCAAATCTTATTTAATATACCAAATCACATTTATCTTAACCAAACCACACTTTTTAACACTTAAGAAGTCACTCGAATTTGTCAAAATATGTAGTATCATCACTCTTTAGAGACTCAGCCCCTGTTCATCATATCCTTCTATCAGTATAGATACAAAGGGTATCATTAGAATGAAGAAAAGTATCTCTTGTTCTCTGGGCCGTTACTAAGATATGTGTGTGCTCCTTCAGCAGATTTCATTGAAAAACAGACTGATCTGAGCATTAGGGAGCCAAGTATTCTCTCTAATCTGCAGTGCTGGCTCTATGTTGTTATCTTCAACACATCCTTTCAAAGCACTTAACCTTTTTGCATTCTGTGTATCTAAACACTTGGGGTCAGTGAACCAAAGTACAATGCTTGCCAGGTATTACATAAAAACAGAGGAAAAAGAAATCAGATAATGCCAAGAGAACTCAGCTTTATCCAATCACATAGATAAGGAGTGGGGCAAAATGTCTACTTACTTCATCAATGGATGATGATTCTAAGACTTGAAAGGCTATAAGATGAAGCAGAAAATAAGAAGAGGGGATGCTAGAAGCCTGAAGTCCAGTGGAGAAAGAGGAAAGACTGGCCATGATTGGACAGAGGAAGTGGAGGAATAAAGTTAAGGCCGAAGATGTTACAAAGATGAGGAATACATGGGAGAGAGAAATATCAAGAGAACAAGAGAAATAGTAATTCTCACCAGTTGCTAGAACAAAATAAGTCAGCATAACAACTTTCAAGGCAAATGCCATTTATTCTAAAGTTTGATGGGGAGATTAATTTGTCATGATTCTATTTAGTGTTGGTTTGCATACAGTTTAGACAGAGCACAGAGAATAATACTCAGAATTATAACAGGCTAACTTTTTAATCCTAAAAATGAACTGGAAACTATGGATGAGGCAGAGTGGGCAAGAGAGAGAAGAGGAACGCTATTTCCACAGCCCAGGGTTAAAATGCAGTGTTGTTTGCATTCTACCCAGTCCTTTTTGGACTGAGACAGCCTGAAAGTTAGCATTTCTCAATGTGCAAGAAGGCTTCCTGGGATAGGGAGCTGTGACTCTCACAATTCCAGGTGGGTTTCCAGAAACGCTAATAACAGAATTACAGGATGAAAACAGCAAAAAGCTCAGGGCAGCTGACATCTTTTTTTTTTTTTTTCCTTAAATTCCTGAAAATGGTCAGGAAAAAGAAGAATCATTATTACTGCTCAGATTGTGGAAAAAGTGAAGAAAAGAAAAGAGTAGCACTATTTACTGAACATCTATCTGCCAGGCCCTGTACAATGGACTTTACATACGCTCTTTGATTTAATCATCAAATAATAATGAAAGTTCATCTTAGTCAACACTCACTGTATGACAGGCACTGTACCAAGTAATAGATTATTTTATTAATCCTTAAAACAACTAAGGAATCAGATATGATCATTATTATTCTCAGCTTATGAGGTTTAGAAAGGATAAATAACCTGCCCAAGGTCCTGTTTTTAATAAATGATCTGTTAAAACACAGATCTGTCTGACTCTAACTCTCATATTCATACTAAATTAACATGCAGAAAGCAAAAATCCAATAATTTTTCAATTAAAAATATAATTCTTTTAAAATTCCATAGTTTACTATTCACTATAAATACATAAGTATATGAGATAATATACACTAAGAAAAAATATTTAAATCAAGAAATAGCAACAGAAACATTCTAAAGGACACCTGGCTGGCTCAGTCAGTAGAGCATGTGACTCTTGATCTCAGGGTCATGAGTTCAAGCCCTACATTGCGGGTAGAGTTTACTTAAAAAAAAATAGGGGGACCTGTTCAATTACGGTACAATAAAATGCTAGATGGTCTTTAAAAGAATAAACCAACTACGTTTAGGCCTTTATTGAACAATCCCAGGTAATAAATGCAAAATGAATGGAAGAATTAGAAAATCATTTTGCAGCCCTTAATGGAATAATGACTACAGCAAAAGTAATCACTGGATGCCGAAAACATTAGGTGAAACATTAATGGGAAACTTTATACAGGCAGATCAGGCCGATACCACTCACGTCCTCTCCTCAATCTTAAAATCACTCAAAGTGAAACATGAGATAAATGATCCTCCCAAGGTGATCGAGCAAGAACACAGGAACCACTTAGGAAGAATTCTTGCCAAAATATTCAACGTGAATTTAACCAAGCCTCAAATACAAGGAATAGAAGAACAAGTGGAGTAGCACCTGGAGGAAACAGTCAAATCCATAAGTACGGTCTTCTACAGGATTTAAATAAATAAATAAATAAATAAATAAATAAATAGATAGATTAAAAAATAAATAAATAAATAATTTTTTAAGTAAATAAATGACTTTTTTAAGGAAAAGAAGTATTAAAAATTTTAAAGAGCTTAATGGATGTCATATGTGGACCCAACTTGGCTTCTTATTTGAACAAAACAACTATAAAGATTCTTTTGAGAAAATAGGGAAATTGGAAAATAGACCAGATTTTGGATTATGTTAAGAATTATTGTTAATTTTCTGAGATGTGACAATGGTATTATATGGCTTTTATAAAGTTCTTATGTTTTTCTTAGAAATACATACAAAGGGAAAAAAATACATACATACAAAGGTATTTATGGGTAAATTCATGACATGTAGGATTTATTTTAAAATACTCCAGAGAAGGGATACCTGGCTGGCTCAGTTGGTTAAGTGTCTGACTTCGGCTCAGGACATGGCCTCATGGTTCATGAGTTCAAGCCCCACATACGGCTCTGCATTGACAGCATGGAGTCTGCCTCAGATCTTGTCTCCCTCTCTCTCTGCCCCTTTTCCCCTCATTCATATTCTCCCTCTCTCTCTCTCTCTTTCTTTCTCTCTTACTCTCTCTCTCAAAAATAAACATTGAAAAAAATACTCCAGGGGTGACTGGGTAGCTCAGTCAACTAGTTGAGCATCCAACTTCAGCTCAGCTCACATCTCATGAGTTCAAGCCCCCCGTCGGGCTCTGTGCTGACACCTCAGAGCCTGGAGCTTATTTTGGATTCTGTGTCTCCCCCCTCTCTCTCTCTCTGCCTCTCCTTTGCTCAATTTCTGTCTGTCTCTCTCTCCAAAATAAATAAACACTAAAAAATAATAATAATTAAATAAAATAAATACTCCAGAGAAAAAGAGGCAGCTATAGATGAAACTAGATTAGTAAATGTATTTATTATTATGGAATTATTCCAACATACACAATAGCAAAGAATTAATGACTTTGCATTCATCCAGCTTCAACATTTTGCCAATCTTAGTTCAAGCTGCTCCTCCCACACACACTTCTTCTGACAAATTTTAAAGTAAATCTCAAACATCAGACAACATATCATTGCACTCATAAATATATCAGCATGCATCTCTAATTGATAAGGAAATTTTTTTCAATATAATCACTAGGCCACTATCACACCTAACGAAACTAATGATAAATCTCTTAATATTGTCTACTATACAATAAGATTGTCAAAAGTATTTATATTTCTGTCAAAGCTGGGTAATAGATACCTGGGTGTTCATTATAAAATCCAATTCTATATACATTTTAAATTTTTTTATCAAAACACATTTGTTTCAAGAATAAGGGAACTTTGTATGTTACCTTCTATGGAGCAATGCCAAAGTCATTTTAAGTGGAAAAAATACAGCAACATGGTGTATGTAGTATGCTACTATCTATGCTCAATAAGATACATATAGGTATAAGTATGTATAGTCAAGGAAAATAACCAGAAGATACACATGGAACTAAAAATAGCAGTTATCTCTGAGGAGGGGAACTGGAGCATCGGGGAAGAAGAAAACTTATTCTTTTTTTATCTTTTGAATTTGGTAGAGTATATTATATAGTCAAAAACATAAATCAAGGGGGCCTGGTGGCTGAGTACGTTCGTTAAAGATCGACTTTGGCTCAGGTCATGATCTCTCAGTTCGTGAGTTCCAGCCCCGCATCGGGCTCTGTGCTGACAGCTCAGAGTCTGGAGCCTGCTCCAGATTCTGTGTCTCCCTCTCTCTCTCTCTGCCCATCTCGCCCCACTCATGCTCTCTCTCTGTCTCTCAAAAATAAATACACTTAAAATTTTTTTTGAAAACATAAATCATTCACAACTTAAAAGACAAAACAAAATGCACCGCCACTTGAGTACAGCATGCATCACCAAAACTAATCATTAACTGCAATCACCAGTCACAGCTTACACTAACCTAATTTTGGTATCCTACCAGATTTACAATGGAAAATTGCCCTGATCCCACTAAAAATCAGAAATCTTGAGCCACCTAATCCAATCCAATATTCCAGTGTTCTGGGTTTTAGAGCTACTGTGCTCTACAAGATCTCCCCTCCAGCCTACTGTCATCTCCTCTCACCTACTACTTCACGCTGGGCTTTTTCTGGTCCAAACCTTTTTTTAAAAGGAAAAGAAGTATTAAAATTTAAAAAGATTTTTAATGGATGTCATATATGGACGTTTATTTCTGTGTTCCAAGACTTTCTTCAGTAGAGCAAAGGCTCTCTCCATTAATTCCTCCGGTGGCTCAAACTGAAAGTAAGACCACCTTTCAAAACTGTCCCGTGCCCAAATGAGATTGCCTTATAATGTAGCTGCTACAGCCCATTTTCTGTCCTACCTGGTCTAGTTAAGAATCGATTAACATAACCTAGGCTAGCTATCTTTAGGGGGATTTGTCTTTTTCTAAATTACATTTTAAATAATTTAAACTGTTAGTGCCTAAATACAAGTATATAGCTGTCTCTTTATAGCAACAATTTAGATTTAACTGAGGCAGCATATTGGGAGTTTATAAAGCACCAGTACATCTCCTTTTAAAATATTTCTCCTAAATGTCCTCTTTTCAGTCCCAAATGGAAACAAAGCAAAAATGTGTAACAAGTAGAAAAGCATGGAATGTTTATTCCCTGTGTGAGATTTCAGAGCAACAATTATTTTTAGCAGCATCTGAGCCAAATGTTCTTACAGAATTCAGTTTATTCTGAAATTGAATACCATACGATATCGGAATGAGGTGTTTAAAATTCTGCAGTATTATTCTACAAGTAACTTTACAACTAGAAAGAATATGTTTTTATACATGTATATTAACAAAGTTTTAATAAGCATAAATACATACAATGTGATGGAACAATACTCCTTTCTAAGCAAAACAAAATAATCATGTGACTATAAAATGATGCAAAGTCTACTTTCAACCCAGCTTCATTCTTCATTAGAGATGGCTTAGTGTTGCCTTTATTATAAAACCCATTGATATTAAGATATGAGGAAAAGTTACAAATTGCAACGTAGACGTTCCAACACCAATGAGAAAAGATCTTGTGGAGCCTATGTTTTCTTTAGCACTTGAATCCCACATTCAAGGCTATACTTTTACGCATCACACACAAGAACCCCAACAACGGATATTCTGAATGGCTAGCATGAAAGGATTTGTGAAATGTTTTGCTAAAAAGCAAGACATAAGCGGTTCAGTCTGGATTACTTACATTTTGTTGTCCGGTTTTAGTTGTTTTCCACAACGCGTTCTCTTAAAACGTCAAAGCAATCCTACTTTGAGTTTCGACCACAAAACCTACACCGTTAGAAAGGTGGGCCTCACGGTGGACGGCAAGCTTGTGAACAAACAATATCCTACACCAGTCGTGGTGCCCAGCTCTGGGAAGACAAAGGTAAAACAGCCCTTCTCTCAAGGAGCTTAAAGAAGCCTAAGGTAAGTGGGCAAGTTACTACTCAAGTTAGGGAATGTGAACTGATTTGCAAAAGGAGGAAACTGTAATAAATATGATAACATGCTTTTTCAGACTTCCATTAATATTGTTCTGTGGTATATTTTCTTTTAATTTTTTTAAATATAATTTTTTGTCTAGCTAGCTAACATACAGTGCATACAGTGTGCTCTTGGCTTCGGGAGTAGATTCCCATGATTCATCACTTACATACAACATCCAGTGTTCATGCCAACAAGTGCCCTCCTCAATGCCCGTTACCCACTTTCCCCACCACCCTACACCTCCCCATCAACCCTCAGTTTGTTCTCTGGATTTAACTTTCTCTTATGGTTTGCCTCCCTCTCGGTTTAAAACTATTTTTCCCCTTCTCTTCCCCCATGGTCTTCTGTTAAGTTTCTCAAGTTCCACATATGAGTGAAAACATGATATCTGTCTTTCTCTAACTGACTTATTTCTTTTAGCATAATACCCTCCAGTTCCATTTACTTTGTTATAAATGGCAAAATTTCATTCTTTCTCATTGCCGAGTAGTATTCCATGGTGTGTGTGTGTGTGTGTGTGTGTGTGTGTGTGTGTGTGTGTGTATCTTCTTTATCCATTCATCAGTAGATGGACATTTGGGCTCTTTCCATAATTTCACTTTGTCGATAGCACTGCTATAAACTTTGGGGTACATGTTCCCCTATGAATTAGCACTCCTGTATCCTTTGGATAAATTCCTAGTAGTGCCATTGTTGGGTCATAGGGTAATGCTATTTTTAATTTTTTGAGGAACCCTCACACTGTTTTCCAGACTGGCTGCACCAGTTTGCATTCCCACCAACAGTGCAAGAGGGTTCCCCTTTCTCCGCATCCTCACCAACATCTGTTGTTTCCTTGTGGTATATTTTTATCAGGGGATTTCCTTTACAGAGTCCATAATCATTTTGCTGCAAGTTAAATTGACTATAAAGCTACCATGTTTAGGATAAAGTTGAAAGAACTATGCTTTTAAGAATAGGTCTTATAATGGGGCGCCTGGGTGGCTCAGTCGGTTAAGCGGCCGACTTCGGCTCAGGTCATGATCGCATGCTCTGTGAGTTCGAGCCCCACGTCGGGCTCTGTGCTGACAGCTCAGAGCCTGGAGCCTGCTTCAGATTCTGTGTCTCCCTCTCTCTCTGCCCTTCCCTAGCTCGGTCTCTCTCAGAAATAAATAAACATTAAAAAAATATATTTAAAAAAAATTATAAAAAAAAGAATAGGTCTTATAAAACAAAATTTTGTCAAATTATGATATCTTCATTAGGAACTTGTTATGGAGACTGTCTTCTAAATACTCACAGTGGAACTAACAAGCAGGTAACTATTACTCCTAAGCATTTCCCATATTTCTTAAACGTATCACATCACAATTTATTATCATAAAGTCTTATCCAAAATAAAGGCATTCTCTCCTCAGCTATAAGTCAACACCCCCCTCCCCACATCTGTGTTATATATGTAAACAAACAGGTCTTTATCACAACTTTCATGTTTGTGTACACAACTCCATAGAAATCTATGCTTGAAACAATAGCATCAGTTAAAAGAGATAGAGCTTTAGACTTAGAAAGACCTAGTTGGAATCCGAGCTGACAAGTCAAGTGCTTGAGTGCAAGTTCTCCCTGCCATCTGTGAAATGTCTGTAAATAAATGAAAGGTTAGTAAAGGGTCTGGCAAATGGGAAGTCCTCAGCATGCGGCAGTTGCTATCGTTGCTGTTATTATTATTACTTACGATACTTCCTCAAAAACCAGTTTAATCTGATACAAAAGGTACAACTCAAATTAAGATTAAGATTAAAGATTTAACAATGTCAACAAAACCCAATACTGGGTCTTGGAACTACTTTTCTACCAAATCTCAAAATTTGTGTTGTAGGCTATTTTCAAGTGTAGTGTTGTGCAATAGATCCTCATGACTTCTTTTCCAAGCTCAAGACAAAGGATGAAAAATATTCTGAAGACCTACATCAAACCCAAAGACCCAAAGGATAATAAATAAACACAGTTTTCATGAGGAAGCCCTCCATCTAAACAGTTTAGACAGTTGGGTGTAAATTAAGTTTAAGAGATTGTTCTAAAAAAATCAGCATTAATCAAAACAGACTGGAGTGTAGGAGCCTAAAACCATGATCAAAGAAATCAATCTATAACTTCCATTGACCCCAAACAGTAATCTCAGATTTCACATTGAAGCTGACAAAGTTACTAGCACAGTAAACAGTAGCATCTGGCTCTCATGTGGAATGGCGTATACAATGGGCTGATCCATAACTTTAGTCTACTTTAGACATTTAGATGGATGGGCTAAGAGCCCAGTGTGTTATAATAACCCTGAAAAGCTTTTGGCTCTGGCCGTGAACACATTAGCATTAACTTAAATCTGTTGCTTTGTTTACAACAAGAGATATTCGCTTGTGCTTTCTGCCTAAATGGAACCAGTTAAAGGAATCCAAGACCTTAAAGAGTGAGATTTACAACACGGACAACAGCTATTCACTGTATTGAGGCTCCTCTGCCATCGCATTTCCTCTTAGTTATATCTTTTTTAAATAAGTGATATCTTTTATTGAAGCCTTTGTCTCTCCATAGTAGAAATATTAACAATTTCTCTTTTCTGCTTCCTTTTCTCCCACCATAACCTGAAACTTAAAATAAGAAATCAGCTAGAGGGTTCCTTGAAGATGTCACCATTTAGAAATGTCACACATGCAGCCATTTGTTTCTGAGCTAGAGAGAGTCAGGCTCTTTGGAACAGTGTTCCAATTATTCTTGTTGAAACCACTCAAAGTCACCAGAACTAATTTCTTCCAATATATCACTATACTCTAATGCCTAGAATGAAAAGGTGCCCTCGCTAGACCAGTAGAAACTGATTATTACACATTAACGATATAATCAGAGATCCTCTGTATTGTAGGCAAGGTTTCTAAAAAATGTAATTAAACAACACCCAATCTAATTATGTGTTTATTGCTTTTACAAATAGCATTAACATAGATGAATTACATGTGACATTTATTCTTAACTAGTTTGATTTCAAACAAACATGTGAATCTCACCCTGACCAAAATTAGACTGAATAGTTAACAGATGGATATTCTAATTCCATTATAGGAAAGCATAACATTATGTTACCTTTTAAATCTCAATACACTCGTAAGCAGGCATTGTAATGCCCTGTATATTCTATCATTCAATCAACGAGATTTTTTTTTTTAATCTCTTTTAGGTCTAGCAGCAATCTAAAGAGAGTAAGTTAAGCTGAAAATTTATTTTAAACATCTCTTAAATGTTTTTTTCTTAACTTTATTTATTCATTTTGAGAGAGAGAGAGAATGAGCTGGGGAGGGGCAGAGAGAGAGGAAGAGACTGAATCCCAAAGCAGACTCTGTATTGTCAGCGTGGAGCCAGATGTGGGGCTCAATCCCACAAAGCATGAGATCATGACCTGACCCAAAATCAAGAGTCAAATGTTTAACCCACTGAGCCACCCAGGCACCCCTAAACATCTCTTAAATGGTTTTAAATATGTCACCATGAATAGGGTCTGTGTAAAGAAAGAATATTATGACTCAGACAAGTACCCAGGGGTGCCTGGCTGGCTCAGTAGGTGGAACATGTCACTTTTAATTTCAGAGTTGTAAGTTCAAGCCCCAGGTTGGATGTAGAGATTACTTAAAAATAAAATCTTTTTTTTTTAATGTTTATTTATTTTTGAGAGACACAGAGGCACAGCGTGAACAGGAGAAGGGCAGAGAGAGAGGAAGACACAGACTCGGAAGCAGGCTCCAGGCTCTGAGCCATCAGCACAGAGCCCGACGCGGGGCTCGAACTCACAGACCGCGAGATCATGACCTGAGCCGAAGTCGGCCGCCCAACCGACTGAGCCACCCAGGCACCCCATATCATATTAGAAAGAGAGAAAGAGAGAGAGAGAGAGAGAGAGAGAGAGAGAGAGAGAGAGAGAGAGAGAGAGAGAGAGAGAGAGAAAGGGAGGAAGAAAGAAAAGAAGAGAAGAGAAAAGAAAAAAAGGAAAGAAAAGAAAAAAGAAAAGGGGCGCCTGGGTGGCTCAGTCAGTTAAGTGGCCGACTTCAGCTCAGGTCATGATCTCACGGTCTGTGAGTTTGAGCCCCGCGTCGGGCTCTGTGCTGACGGCTCAGAGCCTGGAGCCTGCTTCAGATTCTGTATCTCCCTCTCTCTCTGCCCTTCCCCTGCTCATACTGTGTCTCTATGTCTCTCAAAAATAAATAAACATTAAAAAAAAAGAAAAGAAAAGAAAAACTACCCAAATGGGAAAAAGCTTCTCAATGCTATCATGATATTTGTTTGCCATAATTGAATAATGATTACTTTACTAATTAGGGAGGTCCACATTCCCAGTAAGGCAAGATTGGAAAACTGATAATCAGGTATTTGAGAACTTATCACATGACCCACAAAGAATATGCTACTCCCCTAATAAAATAAAACTTAATTTTCTTTTAAAGGACTTTCCAACATAATCCAAGATATTCTTAGGAAAGAAACACAAAATTTTAGTGCTTTTACTAGTAGTATCACAGCTAAATAAAGTTAAAAATAACCTAAAATCGGAAAAAAAGTAATTTTGCAGAAAAATGCTTTCTCTTCATGTGATTGCAAAGGTACACTGAGTCAGGAGAGCAGGGTTCTGGTCCTGATTCTGTCACTCATCACATGTATGACTCGGGTCACTCTCCCCTCTGTAAAAGAAGCAGATGGACTGTCAGTCCTTAAGGTCTGTTCTACTTCTAAGACCCTAATTGCAGATGCCTTCCCTGAAAAGTAGAAATCTGGGGTGTAGATGGCCCCTGTGCATTAATCGTAGCCTGCCAAAGATGACAATTAAGACAGGAAAACAGACATTAAGCAGAGCTTTTGTGAGTGAGATGGGGAAATGAGCCACTATCTTCCATTTCTTTTCATAATAGTATATTAATTTTTGAAGAAAAGAAACTCTAAAATGCCCATAAACTGGCATCTCTACCCTGAGAAGCAGGTGGTGTTTCCTTGCAGAGAGGAGGGTTCCTCAGTTTTAAAACCAAAGAATCAATAAGCCAAAGCATGGGCACCAGTTCATTGGGCTTCCCTATACAGAGATACAGTATTTGGCATGTAGCCAAAAAAGGGGGTGTGGTCTAGGGCTGGGTCAGTAAAAGTACCACTGAAAATATTTCTCACACTATGCTCACCTACTCTCCTCCAGCAAGTACCCAATGCATATCCTATGCCCTTTGTCCCCTCTTCTGAAATGGCTAATAAAATTATAAGCAGGGATAAGGACCCTTTCCAGCATAAATCTAGCTTCACTCAACAATATGGAGGGAGAACAAGATGGGTGGGGCAGGAAAGAGAGAAGCTTCATTTTTCTACTGCTTCATTTTCATTTGGTTTGTACTCTGCTTCATGGGGCTCAAACGATGAGTTAGAACCCTCTCTGCACTTAGGGCTTATGCAGTTCATTGGAATAAAATGACAAGTGAATGAATAATCCATGTTCACAACACTATGGGTGGGGCAAGCTCTCGTCTGTTGTTTGATGTTCTGGGACTTAAATCATCTATTGCAAAAGCCCATAAAAAAGAATGGATCCCATCTAAGGATACTTGCTTTGCTCCCATCACGCTATCTTTCCCACCCAAAAGTTTCTTCAATACCTAAGCATTTCTAGAATCAGGCTTTGACCCCAACGCCTACAGTTTATGCAAAGACTCAAAGGAAAGACTAGGTTATTCCTAAAAACAAAACAAACAAACAAACGAAAAGAAAAAATATTTTCCAATGCTTAAAGACATGGCCTAAATAATTGTTTATGTCTTTCAAGTGGACCTCCCACCCCTTGACCTAAAACACAGTCAAGTGTTCATAGAAAAGTGCCCAGGCAAACAATCTCTTCTCCTAAATTTCCCTTTACAGTCCCTTCTAAGAGACTTATTTTCAGTCTCTAAAACAAATTTAGTGATATATGCCCAGAAGGAACAATAAGATGTTACTGAGTGTATTCCCTTGCTCTCCAAAAAGGCCACACCTAAACATTACAGAGGGAAGGGTCTCTCCTGATCCATGAGTGTGGGAATGTGATGCTTGTTACCAGCAAAACAACAAAAAACAGTGCTTAGAAATCTGCACTGCTTGCACTTCTCCCCACTCTTTAATGGGGCTTTGGAAGCAGGAAAAACAATCTGCTTGCTGGGAAAGGGAGAGAAATCTCCATCATTCTTCCATTACTGGCACCTGTTCTGCCAGCTGACACTACCTCATACAAAATTGACCATTAAAAAGCAATATACTCACAGCATTTCAGTTTACCAGTAATTCCTCAAATCTACATGCTCCTCACTGCCGGTTCACCCTGCTTTCTTTCCCATCACCTACTCGCCCAGAGCCAAAAAGAGGTGGCAACCACTAAATATTTCTCCGGCACAGACACAGCCAATATCTTAACATAAACAGTGATTCTGACCAAGAGAGACACCACCCTCTTTCCCCTCTCCCTGTTTACCATAGAGAGAACACCAGGACCACTCAGAGAGTGAGAATCTGAAATCAATTCACTTGAACCAGATCTAACAAATCTACCCTGAAATTACAAAAATAGAAAATGCAATTCCGAAAAACACATCGCGTGGAGAACAAACCGAAATCAAGGCTGGGGGACATTAGCACATCAGCGCTGCCTATCAACTCCGGGATGGCACGGAAAGACGCTCTGCCCAGCCCAGCCCCTGGGAGAGTGTTCTACAAAGGGCTTCCAGTAACCCCCATCAACACCAACACTTCCTCCCCGCTTCCAGAATGCTCTGAATAAAAACCTTCTTTAAGTACTTACTGGGAGCAGCAGCTTCTCTCTGCAATGTAACTGTGAGTCACACAGCAGGAGGGGCCCCGGAGCAGGGCAAATCGGAGAGCCCCCAGCTTCCCTGCAGGCTGGTGTCTATGAGACAGCAGCCCCGAGCCGACTTTCCCATTACAGCCTCAGACGGCGATCCATGTGCTTTCGGCGGGCCAGTCCCAGCGGCCCACGGAGCACCACATGATCCGCCCTGACATCAGATCAGCCAGACGTGACAGCCCATCCGCCAGCCTCTTCTACACTCGGGGGCCGCATCATTTGGGTGCCTTTGGCTTACATTTAAGCAGGTGGTACAGAGTAAGGAATTGTTGTTTTCTCACACACAAAAAAATTTTTTTTGCCTGATTCCTTCTGTTTCTAACAGAAGGAAGAAATAAGCAAGAAAAGCACTGGGATGTGTTTGCAGCCAGAACTTATCAGATATATGGGAAGTAACTGGAGTTCCACGCCTAGTTCAGGGAAGGTGAAAAATTAGCGACTGTCAAGATGCCAAGAAACATGGAAGTAATTTCATCTGCCAATTGCTACTACCTCCCCCCCCACCTTTCAGTAGATACATATGTGTATATGTCATAAAATATCAGTAGGTTTTGTGTGAATTTTATTTAAGCTAGTCACTATGGTTTTAGTTCATGGAATATCTCAGGGAGGTAATCACTAGATTCAGTGCCATGTGCAACAATTCCTCACATACAGTCCAACAAAAATAGACTTACAGACTTAGATAAGGAGGCAGAAACTCAGAGTCATTGATTCACGCTTGCATTCATTCATTCAATAACCATTTATTGATCACCTTCTAGGCATCTAGCACAAAGCAGTTATTAGATTTAGGGGCAGGATATTTGAACAGTGTGCATAGTTTCAAATAAGATTTCTTTTTATTTGGCACAGAGCTTCTAATCCTATCTCTGTGATAAGTCAAAGAAGTAATAGCTTTATCAAGGCTCTTTATAACATGTTCTGTGTCTATGACTAAATCTGAAGGCTAGTGATAAAACCATGTTTCATCTTGGTTTCATTATGATAAATGGTAATAAATGTAACATTTAAGGTAAGAATGACCAAAATTACTAAGCTTTTATGAAACAAAATCAGAGCCAAGTTAGGCAGTAGTGACCAGAAGTATACTTCTTCCCAGGTCAAGAGGAGAAATTCACTTTCTTTGTCTAATTTAACTACATAATTTCCTGTGAATTTGATTTATCAACTATATTTCAGATATTTATATAGAAACAGGATGTCTCTAATCAGCTTATAAATCCATTGGCTGTCATGTACCTCGGAATTTTTTACAGTGCCATAATGTAAATAGGTATTAAACATCATGAGTGTTCAACAAGTACTGAGAATAAATTAATTGACTCAAACAGTTTTATTGTTTATATGGTTTATTCCCAATAGAAATCAAAGGGAAATTAGTTGCCTCATGGAATCACATATTGAATTCCATAGTCACAAGCAACCCGGTCACCTTCTCAGGAGAAAATATCAAAAACTTGATAAACAAACTTTAGGCAGATGATTTAAATATTATATATAAAATGACAAAAGGTTACTAATTAACAATCATATAGCTTAATAGACTATTAAATTATTCCCATAACAAAGAAGATATGTAGATGCTATTTAAATATTGATATTGTAGCTTTAATAAATACATACAAAAAAGTGCAATCCACTTTAAATGTAAGGAACAAAGACAAAATAATGAAAAACAAGATTTTCATTATTTCGTTACTATCTATGGGAAAGAGCATATTAATAAACTAAGAAACAAACAAATAAAAATGATACCTTTTTACTTGAGAAATATCTTTTTGTTTAGAGTTTCTTGGCATTTTTCTTACCTTTAACTTTATAAATATAATTAATTGTGAACATTTTATTTTTTTTAATTTTCTTTTAACGTTTATTTATTATTGAGAGACAGAGAGACACAGAGTGTGAGCAGGGGAGGGGCATAGCGAGGGGGAGACACAGAATGTAAAGCAGGCTCCAGGCTCTGAGCCGTCAGCACAGAGCCCAATGCAGGGCTCAAACCGACGAACCATGAGATCATGACCTGAGCTGAAGTCAGACACTCAACTGACTGGGCCACCCAGCCACATTTTAAAATAACACTCTAGGTATATGTCTGTACCTAGTGATCTTTTGCCACTATCTCTAATTATGTGGGCAAAGTAAAGTGTGAAATTTGGCCTCATGGACAAAATGCTCCTTCCAGAATCTACACAGCTAATAAAAGTTTAATTTTCAATTGACTATCATGACTACTGCTGAAACCCTAGTTCAAAATGCCATTGTCATGTGTCCTCTGGACTCTGGCAACTGCTTCCATTCCGTCCTCCAAACAGCAAGCAAAATATTCTTAAACTGAATCACTCTTTTACTCAAAACCCTCCGCTGGCTTCCACCTCATTTAATTCCTTGCCATGGCCTCTAAAATACTTCAATAATATGTATAGTTGTTTCTCGAGTGATTTTCTTCTCGAGTAAGTAAACTGAACCTTACTCCCCTTGGCTGAGTGATAGTTAAGTGGTTAACACATTTTCTGCAATTGATTTATTTCATTAAAATAGATTATCAGAAATGGAATTATTGAATCAAAGGATGTGGTCTTCTTCCTAAGTGACAGCGTTCAAGCTGGATAAACAGTTCCTGTCTAAAGATTGCAGCTCCCAGCCTCCCTTCTAGCTAAGTGGGGCCTCGTTAGCAGAATTCTACCTCTTGCTTAAGAGAAAATTGCCTGTCCTTCTTTCTCTCCTCTTCACACAGCCTGGAACCCAGACGTGCCTGTGACCTAGCTCCAACCACACAGCTTTAACACTTGGGAAACGGCCAAGCAAGGGAAGGGAAAGAACTGGGTCCCTAAGTGACCACGGAAAGCAGAGCTGCCCTTCTAACCTGGACTAGTCACTCTCAACCTGTTGTAGGAGAGAATTTTTTTCATTTGGCACCTCTTTGTCACAGTATCATAGGCTCTATCCTAACTAGTAAGAATGGTTGCAACTTTTTAATACCATAGCATAATTCATGTTGCCCAGTTGCCTAGCAGAAAGCCAAATACCAAGTGGCATTTCCACCAACGTGTACAAGATCACATTCTTACTGCATTCTTCTCAATGTTGAAGCTTATTTCTTTTAAGGAAAATCTACTAATTTGATAAACAAAAAATAGTATATATATAAAATAGTATATATTCTATTTTTTAGTAAAAGGAAGTTGAACATAATTCAGTATTAACTATCCATAGGTATTCCATCTTTTGAGAATGGCTTGTTTATGTTTTTGTTTGTTTGCTTGCTTTGCTTTTGTTTTTAAGTAATTTCTCAACCTAACATGGGGCCTGAACTCATAAGCCTGAGATCAAGAGTCACATGCTCTACCAACTGAGCCAGCGAGGCACCACTATTCATGATGTTTTTACTTTTGTTAGAATTTTATCTTGTCCATTCTGTTGACTGCCATAGTTTGTCTTTCAATTCTGCTTTCAGGGAAACATGTTGAAATATTTTCTTATCATCATTTGTAATTTTTCCATGGAAAATTGTTCCTTTGAAAACTTTCTTTATGCCCACATTTTGAACCCTAAAAACCCTAAAAACCCACATTTGTAATTTTTCCATGGAAAATTGTTCCTTTGAAAACTTTCTTTATGCCCACATTTTGAACCCTAAAAAAAATTTTCCCAAGTGTTAGTTTTCCCACTAAAAAGAACCAAGTCTCTTTGGAGAAAAGACTGATTTCAGATCTGAGGCAGAAAATGTGTAACATGAGCTTAAGACATCATTTTATGCCAGAAAGTAAAGAAATTATCGAAGAGCATAAACATCATGTCAAAAAATGTAGGAATCAATTTGGGGAGGCTCCTACAGGCCAGCTTCATCTAGCTACCATGGCTATGCAAAAAAAAAAAAAAAAAAACACACCAAACTTCACTTAAAACAATACTTATTCTCTCAAATTTCAGTGTGGGCAGAGTTCAGTGGGTCAACTGGTGTCCACTCCACTCAACATCAACTGATCATCTCAAAAGCTAAAGGCTGAAATCTGAAGGCTCACCCCTCCATTCATATGTTTGCTGCCTGGGCTGAACCAACTAAGGGATGGAACAATCAGCACCCCTCAGTCAGCTCCTGTGTCTCTATGTTGTCTTTCCATATGCTTTCTCTTCTTTGGTGTGGTGGCTACAGAGTGGTTGGATTTCACTGAAAGCACATATCCCTAGAGAGGACTGGGCGGAAGCAATGGAGAAGTGTCGACTTCACAGTATAAGAAGAACATACGCAGGGCGCCTGGGTGGCTCAGTCGGTTGAGTGTCTGACTCTTGGTTTTGGCTCAGGTCATGATTTTGTGGTTTGTGAGTTCGAGCCCTGCACAGGCTGCATAGGGCTCTGCACTGACAGCACAGAGTCTACTTGGGATTCTTTCTCTCCCTCTCTCTATCCCTCTCTGCCAGTCCCCCGCACATGCTCACTCTCTCTCAAAAATAAAAAAAATAAACAGTTAAAAAAGAAAGAAGAAGAAGAAGATGTGGGACCAAATGTATTGGTATAGCATTCTCAGGCAAATACAAATATGTGATGGCATCATAAGGAATACTAAAGAATAATAAAGAATATTGCTTAATCCATTCAAATATATAAAAATCCTAATGATACTTTAATATAAAAAGAAAAAAAAAACACATTTGCCACTAACTGAGATGAAGTTATACCAGCTCTCTTAATAGAAAATTCGTAAAGAGAGGAATTTTAAAGTATTCTTTCTTTGCGACTTGAAACTATTTCAGAACAAAAGTTGGCTTCACTTGAAGAGGGGAAGCTCTTCTTGACAGAAGAATCTTCATTAATGAATGCAAAAAAGATTGACAAGATTAGAAAAATCACCATTTTGCAATCTGTAATGGAATAACTGGTTCAGGGAAGAGTCAGCAATGGGTGCTAAAAGCACTGAGTATAGGGGCGCCTGGCTGGCTCAGTCAGTAGACCATGTGACTCTCTGTTGAGGTCATGAGTTGAGGCCCCGGATTGGGCCTAGACATTACTTTGAGAATGAAAAAAAAAAACATTGAGTATTAGGTTGATAAAGCCTGGATAATATTCTGCTTCCAGGTTGTCTACACACACAGAATATTTATTTGTCTCAAGGGGAAAACTCATAACTTCCCAATGGAGTGATGCGGCATTTTTCACATTAACCATGAATCTAATGATGGAGGATAACATAAAGACAACTAGGTAGTACGCAACTCCTGATATGATAGAATGTAACATGCACAGAATCACTCATGAAATAGTCTTGACAAGAATGTCTTACCTGACACCTGACTTTAGTCACAACTTCACATAGAAATGTCCGTGGGGCACCTAGGTGACTCAGTCAGTTAAGCGTCTGACTCCTGCTTAGGTTGTGATCTCACGGTTTGTGAGTTCAAGACTCATGTCTGGGTCTGTACTGGCAGTGCAGAGTCTTCTTGGGATTCTCTCTCTCTCCCTCTCTCTCTGCTTCTCCCCTGCTTGCTCTCTTGCTCTCTCTCAAAATAAATAAACTTAAAAAAAAAAATGTCCAGTTTACAGGAAATACAGTGGAAAGTAAACTAAAATTTCAATGAAGGTAAATAATCATATAAATCCAGAAGGGGAATTCTACCAGAAAATTAACCCAGTCTATTCAACAAGAAATTATAATGAAGTTCTGGTTCAAGATAGCAAGATAGAGAGATACTGAACTCACCCACTCTTTCAGACTGGCCAAATCTATAGCTATATATGGAACAATTTTCTCTTGAAAAAAAAAAAAAGGCACCAAAAACATAAACAACACCTTCACATCGGGCAAACGGGAGGGAAAGCACAACAAGGAAGAAAGTCTAAGACACAATAGGGCTATAAACCCCAGCCCCTGGTTAGACAACCCACAGTCAGAAGGAACCTCAAACCAAGAGTTTCTCTCTAAAGAGTGAAGGGTTTTACCCTACATTAGACACCCCAGTGTTTAAGACCAACACCTGAGAGATGAGCCCCCAAAACACTTCACACTGAAGGCCAATGGGGCTTATGCCCACAAGATCTTGGGGCTGCGCCAAACTGAGGAATAACTCTCAAAGGGCCTGTGTGCAGACTCACCCACTCCAGGGCCAAGAAACAGCCCTTTGAAAAATGCCCAGACTTTATGTGAAAGAAACTCATTTCCTAATTTTAAAGTATTGGACCAGCCTTGGGCCAGCTAAGATATTCTCTGGGGGTAGCAGGCTGTTGATGCCATCTTCCTGCTTACTCTGCACCTTTAAAACCAGCATGTACCACCCATCCTATTTTTTTTCCTCCCTTTCCCACAGTTACCATCGTTATGCTCCAGCCAGCAGACACCATCTTGGACACTCACCCTCTGCCTTGCTAACACCGGTTAAGCATTCCACGTCGGCTCAGGTCATGATCTCACGGCTTGTGAGTTTGAGCCCCGCGTCGGGCTCTGCGCTGACAGCTGGGAGCCTGAGGCTGCTTTGGATTCTGTATTTCCTTCTCTTTCTACCCCTTCCCTGTTCGCATGCACACTCTCAAAAATAAATAAACATTAAAAAAAAAAAAAAAGGAATATCTCTCAGATTGTGACAGCCTCATGGGACCCAAGAATGCAAGCCTTTCTGGCTTCTGGAGTCAGGTCCTCAAGGGGGAATTTCCTGGTTGGCAGCTGTAAAAACTGGGTCACAAGATGTAGAAACCGGAGCGCCATAAATGTGTAGAAGCTACCCTCTGGGAGATACTGGTGCTCCGGTGTAGAAGAGAGGGAGTTCGTGAAGACACACTCACTGGCTGGATTGAAGCGGAGGAGGGGTTCTAAAGATGGCACCCACCAATAAAAGGAAAAAGAAAAAGAATGGAAAACAAAAAGAAAAAAGTAAAAGAGAAAAAGGAAAAATGAAAAGGGGAAAAAAAAAAAGGGAAGCGGGGCAAACGCTTAACTGACTGAGCCACCCAGGCGCCTCAAGACATTACTTGACAGATTACCACTCCCAAGGCACTGAACAGACAGCAGACTGATACACACCCGTGGCCTTTCTGTGAAAAAGGCCTATTTCTTGTCCAGAATCTTTGACCTGAGGGGCAGGCTTCTTGTTCCGCACATCCATAGCAGCCTACAGTACAGAGGCTGAGAAGACAATCTTTGCACTCTCCCTCTGCCTCGCTCCATCGCACTAGTATCTTCCAGAATAAATCTTATACCTTTGACTGATGTCATGATTATTGGTGTTGCTTTTAGGGGACTCCTCTACATCGGCTGGTCCCAGTGACCAGCAGGGATTATATTCCAGGGTCCCACAGAACTACAACCCATGGAGAAAGGACTCTTAAACAGCTACCGCCCCCAGGGCTCAGCAAGAGGCAACAGACCCAGGTGCTCAATATTTCTGTGAAAGAGGCCTATTAGCTTCTCCTCAGAGCTGCAGCCTGAGAGACAGGCTTCTAATTAAACACACATCTAAAGGCTAACCGTAAACCTCTCCTGGGACCTCAGAGAGCAGGCACTATCCTCACACTCTCCTTCTGCCGTGCTCCGGAGAACCGGCACCTCTTGGAGGAGAGCTGAGATATGTGTCCACTGCCCCAGTTTTTACGACTGGTGCCTGGTTTTGTCGGCTACTCCAGAGGGGTTACCTCTTGATTGCCTGGCTCTAGTGGCCAGAGGGGCGTCTGGCATTCCTGAGTCGCATGAGACCGACAATTAGAAAAACAGTTCTTGGCAGGCTACTACCTCCAGGCCACTGCACAGGACAGCATACTAAAACACACCCCTAGCCTTTCTGTGAAAGAGGCCTACGTGCCAGCCCTGGAGCACAGGCCTTAGGGGCAGCCTTCAGGTTGGGCACCATCTAGAGGCTACAGAAGAGCTCTCAGGGAACAACACCAATGTAAGCTAGGGAACCCCATCCACGCGTCATCCGTCTGCCTCACTACGGCTCACTGGTGTCTCCTAAAAAGGAGCTTGTCTGGAGCCCTAATTTTTTGCAACTACTGAAAGAAAACAGCCCCACTTATAATTGCATCAAAACAAACAAAAAAAAAAACACCTGGGAATAAATTTAACCAAGTAAAATACCCATACACTGAAAACTATTATACACTGATAGCAGAAATTGAAAAGGACACAATTAAATGGAAAGATACTCCATACTCATGAATTGGAAGAATGAATATTGTTAAAATGTTCACACTACCCAGCGGCACCTGGGTGGTTCAGTCAGTTAAGTATCCGACTCTTGATTTCGGCTCAGGTCATGATCCCAGGTCGTGGGATTGAGCCCTGCGTCAAGCTCCATGCCAGACATAGAGCCCGCTTAAGATTCTCTCTCTCTCTCCCTCTCTCTCTCTTTCTCTCTCTCTATCTCTCTCTCCCCCTCTGCCCATCCCCTACTTGTTCGTTTTCACTCTCTCTCTCTGTCTCTCTCTCAAAAAAAAAAGTTCACACTCCCCAAAACGACCTACAGATTCAATGCAATCTCTATTAAATTCCAATGGCATTTTTCACAGAAAGAGAACAAACTGCCCTAAAATATGTATGGAACCACAAAAGACCCCAAATATCCCAAAGCAATCTCGAGAAAGAAGAACAAAATTGGAGGCATCATGCTCCCTGATTTCAAACTATATTACAAAGCTATAGTAATCAAAACTATGTTATGGACATAAAGACAGACACATAGACCAATGGAACAGAATAGAAAGCCCAGAAATAAACCCACACATATATGATCAATCAATTTACAACAAAGGAGCCAAGGATATTCAATGGTGAAAGAATAGTCTCTTCAATAAATGGTGTTCTGAAAATTAGACAGTCATATGCAAGTTTCAGTTTCATAAATGAACCCCTATATTACACCATACACAAAAATTAACCAAAATGGATTAAAGACTTGAATGTAAAACCTGAAACCATAAAACTCCTAGAAGAAAACACAGGCAGTAAGTTCCCTGACATTGGTCTTGGTGATGATTTTCTTGGATATGACACCGAGGGCACCGGCAACAAGAACAAAAATTAACAAGTGGGACTACAACACACTAAAAACTTCCACACAGCAAAGGAAGCCATCAACAAAATGAAAAGGCAACCTACTGAATGGGAAAAAAATATTTTAAAATCACATATCTCATAAAAGGTTAATATCCCAAATATATTCTTAAAAAATAGCATATGGGGCACCTGGGTGGCTCAGTCAATTAAGTGTCCGACTTCAGCTCAGGTCACGATCTCACAGTTTGTGAGTTCAAGCCCCATGTCAGGCTCTGTGTTGACAGCTCAGAGCCTGGAGCTGCTTTGGATTCTGCGTCTCCCGCTCTCTCTGACCCTCCCCTGCTTGTGCTCTGTCTCTCTCAAAAATAAATATTAAAATTTTGTTTAAAAATAAAATAAAATAAAAAATAGCATATAACTACTACAACTCAATAGCATTAAAAAAAATTGGTTGAAGGCTCTGAATAGATATTTTTCCAAACAATACACACATATGGCCAGCAGGTGCACGAAATGGTGCTGAGCATCACTAATTATCAGGAAAATGCAGATAAAAACCACAATGAGATATCATCTCACACCTGTTAGAATGGCTTTTGCCAAAAAAACAAGAGACAGGGGTGCCTGGGTGCCTCAGTGGGTTAAGTGTCTGATTCTCAACCTCAGCTCAGGTCATAATTTCATGATTAATGGGTTGGGCTCTGCGCTGAGAGAGCATGAAGCCTGTGATTCTGTCTCTCCTCTCTCTCTGCCACTCCCCTTCTTATGCTCTCTCTCTCTCTCTTCTCTCTCTCTCAAAATAAATAAATAAGCTTAAAAAGAGAGAGAGAGAGAGAGAGAGAGAGAGAGAGATAGCAGCAGCTCTTCCTGCCCACAGGTCCTGTCCCCGTGCTTTAATAAAATCACTTCTTGGGGGCACCTGGGTGGCTCAGTCGGTTAAGTGTCTGACTTCAGCTCAGGTCATGATCTCACTGTTCGTGAGTTCGAGCCCCACATTGGGTTCTGCACTGACAGCTCGGTACCCAGAGTTCAAATTCTGTGTCTCTCTCTCTCTCTCTGCCCCTCCCCTGTTCCCGCTCTGACTCTTTCTCTCAAAAATAAACATTAAAAAAAAATTAAGAGACAGCAAGGATTGGCAAGGATGTAGAGAAAAGGAAATTTTTGTACACTGTTGGTGGGAATGTAAATTGGTACACCCATTATGGAAAACAGTATGGAGGTTCCTCAAAAAACTAAAAATAAGAACAATCATACGATCCTGCAATCCCACTTCTGGGTATCGGAAGGAAATGGAATCAGTGCCTCAAAGAGATATCTGCACTCCCATGGCCGTGTAGCATTATTCACTATAGCCAAGATATGGAAAGAACCTAACTGTCTATAAATGAATGAATAAACACACAATTCAATATTATTCAACCATGAGAAATTAGGAAATCCTGCCATTTATGGCAGGATGGATGAGTCTGGGACAGTATGCTAAGTGAAATAAGCCAGAAAGAGAAATACAAATACTCATGATCTCACTTATACGTGGAATCCAAACAAAGTCAAAGAAACAGAGAGTAGAACAGTGCTTACCAGAGCTAGAGGGTTCGGAAAATGGGGACATGCTAGTTAAAAGGTATAAGCCTTCAGTTGTTGTTGTTGTTTTTTAATGTTTATTTTATTTGAGACAGAGAGAGACAGAGCATGGGTAGAGAAGGGCAGAGAGAAAGGCAGACACAGAATCCGAGGCAGGCTCAGGGCTCTGAGCTGTCAGCACAGAGCCCAACTCGGGGCTGGAACCCACGAACCGGGAGATCATTACCGAGCTAAAGTCAGACGCTTAACCACTGAGCAACTGAGCCACCCATGCGCCCCTAAGCCTTCAGTTTTGAGATAAGTAAGTTGTGGGGATCTAATGTACAGCATGATGACCATAGTTAATAATACTGTATTGTATACTTGAAATTTGCTAAGAAAGTAGATATGAAGCAATCTCACCAGACACACACACACACACACACACACACACACACACAAGTGTGTTGGGCGATGAATATATTAATTAGCCTGATTGTGGTAAGGTATACGTATAACAAATCATCACATTGAACACTTTATATATATATACAACTCTATTTACCAATTATACATCAGCAAAGCTGGGGAAAAAAGGACCTGTTGGCTGACTTGTTGGCCTGACTCCTTTATTGGTTCAGGTTATCTGATATAAAGGTAGGCAACCAACAGCACTTGCTATAAATGCTTTCTGATTTCCTCCCTCCACCTAAAAATGTATGAAACTTAACTGTAAAATTTCATTTTTAAGGTTTTTTTTAAATTTTTAACTAATCTCTATAGCCAACGTGGGGCTCAAACTCAGAACCCCAAGATCAAGAATCATACAGTCCACTGACTGAGCCCATCGGGCACCCTTAAAATTTCATTTTTTAAAGAGCTCTTTGGGGCACCTGTTGGCTCATTCGGCTCAGATCAGGATCTCACAGTGTGTGAGATTGAGCTCTGCTTGCATCAGGCATGAAACCTGCTTCGGATCCTCTATCCTCCCTCCCTCCCTCCATGCCCCTGCCCCACTGGTGCGCGTGTGCGCCGTGTGTGCATGCATGCTTTCCCTTGAAAGTAAATAAACATTAAAAAAATAAAAAGACTAATTGAAATATTAAAAAAAGAGCTCCTTTCTCTGGCAACTGTATGTCATTCAGCACCCTTATGATGCTATAATACCTGTGTTTCCTCTGAATTCTTTTTTTTAAATTTTTTAATGTTTATTTATTTTTGAGAGAGAGAGAGAGAGAGAGAGAATGATCGGGGAAGGGGCAGAGAGAGAGAATCCGAAGTGGGCTCCAAGCTCTGAGCTGTCAGCACAACGCGGGGCTCAAACCTACCCAGCACCCTGCTCTGAATCTGCCTTTAACAAAGTTGTTTTTTTTAATAATTTATCGTCAAATGGGTTTCCATACAACACCCAGTGCTCATCCCAACAAGTGCCCTCTCTGTGCCCGTCACCCACTCTCCCCCTTCTCACATCCCCTCCCCCTTCGATTTGTTCTTAGTCTTAACAAAGTTTTTTTTTTAAACATTTTTTAATGTTTCTTCATATCTGAGAGAGAGAGAGAGAGAGAGAGAGAGCAGGGAGGAGCAGAGAGAGAGACACACACAAAATCCGAAGTAGGCTCCAGACCCTGAGCTGTCAGCACAAAGCCCGACATGGGGCTCGAACTCACGAAAGGCCAGATCATGACCTGGGCTGACACTCAATGACTGAGCCACCCAGGGACCCCTCCTCTGAATTTTTGAAGCTACTTTTCCTACAAACCATGGTCTGACTAAGCCCAGCCCTCTCTTGCTTAGCTACTTCTCTCACTTAGCTACTTGCTTAGGTGAGCATTTATGCAGTGCTTTGTTTGCAGCAGAATAATTCTTCCAGAAGTTATATCTACCAGTTCTGTGCCCATGTTTCAATTTATATTTGGAAATTATTGGCCATGTCCTCCCACCCCCCTGGCATTCTCTATTAGGCTCCATCAATCATAGAAATCTTGTTTGATTCTCTTGTTATTCGTATACAAATGCTCATCATTCTCCAATTTCTGGATTCTTTTGGAAGAATGTAGCATCTTAAAATTCATGCTGTTGCCACCCACCTCTCTCCTGCCCTACACACATACACACGCAGAGAAACAAATACACACAAAACAATACTACAAGAGCTGCTTCTTTTGAAGAAAGGATTTTTTTTTTTGATAGAGAGAAAGCACACACACCTGTGTGCAAGCAGGGAGTGGCAGAAGGTGAGGGAGAGAGAGAATCCTAAACAGCCTCCATGCTGAGTGTGGAACCAGACACGGGGCTCGATCCCACAGACCATGAGATCATGACCTGAGCCAAAATCAAAATTCAGATGCTTAACTGACTGAGCTACTCAGGCACCCCAAAACTGTATTATTATTTTTTAAAGGGGGGGGGTGGGGAGAGGAGCAGCCAGAGAGAAAGAGAGAGAGAGAGACCAAATCTGGAGCAGGCACAGAGCCCAACCCAGAGCTTGACCCCAAAACCTTGGGGCCATTACCTGACCCAGAATCAAGAATTAGGGGCTCAGGGCTCCTGGGTGGCTCAGTCGGTTAAGTGTCTTAACTTCGGCTCAGGTTATGATCTCACAGTTTGTGAGTTTGAGCCCCATGTCAGGCTCTGTGCCGACAGCTCAGAGCCTGGAGCCTGCCTTAGATTCTGTGTCTCCCTCTCTCTCTGCCCCTCCCCGGCATGCCCTGTCTCTGTGTGTGTGTCTCTCTCTCAAAAATAAATAAACTTAGAAAAAAAATTAGGGGCGCCTGGGTGGCTCAGTCGGTAGAGCGTCCGACTTCGGCTCAGGTCATGATCTCGCGGTCTGTGAGTTCGAGCCCCGCGTCGGGCTCTGTGCTGACAGCTCAGAGCCTGGAGCCTGCTTCGGATTCTGTGTTTCCCTCTCTCTCTGCCCCTCCCCGCTCATGCTCTGTCTCTCTCTGTCTCAAAAATAAATAAACATTAAAAAAGATAAATAAAAATAAAGACTAAGGATAGAAAACGCACTCATGCAGTCTTAGATTATAAAAAAAAAAAAAAAACATTATATATCTTAATTTAGTTATCAGTTCCTCCAGGAAGTCTCCTCTAATCCTCTGTGTCTGAGTCAGGGTCTCTTTTCTGGGCTACCTCAGCATCCTGTGCTCGCTCTGCTATGTAATTAATACTTAGCAATTATAATTGCCTATTCATTTGTCTTTCTCTACCCCTAGGTCATAGGATCAGTTAGCTTTTCTATTATTAGGACCTAGCATAGTACTGAATACATAGTAGGATCTCAATAAATAATTGTTAATAAAATGGAATTAAGAGGTAGAAAAAGTAATGCAGAGTCTCAGTAGCAAGGTACTGTACATGTATGTAAGTTCAATGCATAGCTTGAGTATAATAAACCAAACAACAGTATGATCATTTAAAACATTTTATTGACTTGGACAGAAGACAAATAAATCCCAGAGACTCTTAATGATAGAGAACAAACTTAGGGTTGATGAGGAGAGGTGGGTGGGAGGATGGGCTAAATGGGTGAGGGGCATTAAGGAGGGCACTTGTTATGATGAGCACTGGGTGTTATATGTAATTGATGAATCACTATATTCTACTCCTGAAACCAATATTACACTATATGTTAATTAACTAGAATATAAATAAAAATTTGGAAAAGAAAAAAAAGACAAATCCCACCCAAAATAAAGGAGCCCATTTTTCTCTATGGGAAGAAAGACTAGGATCCAGTTGCAAATAAGTGTCCTCCTTTCCTTCTCAATTTATACAGAAAGCAAAAGCTTGGCAGGTTCAGATCAATTTTATCATTTCTCTGAGAAGTGGAAAATCACCGAGGCAGACTTTCTCAATAGGGGTTCTTCATCTGAACACAAGATACAGAAAATGATTTGAGTGATTATTTTTCAATTCTCCCAAAGATGGCAAATAGCTAGCACCATTCTAGATGAAAAGAAAAGTTAATTCACTACGTACAATGGATATCTTATAGCCATTTGGGCTTGTTTCGGTGCCAGAACTTCAGAGGGCTTAATCTCATGAAGTAAACCATATATATAGATATATGTATCTATACAATACATATATTTACTAATTTGCATAAGAAACTAGAATACAGTATCATTACTGATCACAATGAAGCTTCAAAAATATGGACTTTAATGCCAAAAGGGTTAGATTTTTTTTTTAAGATACTCTAATTGAGCTGTCATATCTTGGTGACTCAGCTGTCCTCCCTAAGGAGATAACAGACTGTGAGCTCGTTCAGTGAAGAAACCTCATTTGTCTTGGCTTCACTTTTTATTGAAATTTGACCTCCTAACAATTAACATAGTGCCTGGCGCATACTCCTGTTCATTGACTCAATGGACGGATGGATGAATATGTTGTATTGTATTACTTCCTGGATTTATTTTCTAGAGGCATTTCATCTCATATATGACATGTGGATTCTTGCTCATTCATTCAACAAACACCTACAATGTGCATGGATCCTAGGCTAGGAAATGAGACAGCTTATGCATTGTATATCACAGTTCATGTTTTTAATTTTTTTTGATGTTTATTTTTCAGAGACAGAGAGACAGATCACCAGTGGGGGAGGAGCAGAGAGAGGGAGAGACAGAATCTGAAGCAGGCTCCAGGCTCTGAGCTGTCAGCAAAGAGCCCGACACGAGCTCCAACTCACAAACCATGTGATCATGACCTGAGCCCAAGTCAGTCACTTAACCAACTGAGCCACCCAGGCACCCCCAAAATTCATGTTTTTAAGAATAATTTACCACTCTACACCCATTAGGATAACACTATAGAAAAAAAGAAAGAGAGCGAGTGAGAGAGAGAGAGAGAGAGGGAGGAAGGAAGGAACGAAGGAACAAAGGAACGAAGTAACGAAGGAATGAAGGAACGAAGGAAAGGAAGGAGAGAAAGAAAGGCACCTGGGTAGCTCAGTCGGTTGAGCATCAACTTTGGCTCAGCTCATGATCTCATGGTCTGTGGGTTTGAATCCCGCATCGGGCTCTGTGTTGACAGCTCAGAGCCTGGAGCCTGCTTCAGATTCTGTGTCTCCCTCTCTCTGTCTGCCTCTCCTCCACTCATGCTCTGTCTCTCTCTCGCGCTCTCTCAAAAATAAACATTTAAAAAAATTAAAGAAAGAAAGAAAGAGAAAATAACAAATGTTGGAACAATGTAGAGAAATCGTAACCCTGTGTACTGCTGGTAGAACGGAAAATGCTACAGCCACCATGGAAAACAGTTTTGGCAATTGCTCTAAAAATTATAAAATGAACTACCATATGATCCAGCAATCCTACTTCTTGATATCTACCCCCCCAAAATGAAAGCAGACACTCACTCAAATAGATATTTGTGTACCGATGTACCCACAATAGCCAAGAGATGGAAGCAACATCTGTAATGAATGGATAAATAAAATATGCTCTAATACATACAATGAAATGTTATCCAGCCATAAAAAAAGGACATTTAGACACATGCTATAATATGGATGAACTTTGAAGACATTATAGTAAGCAAAATAAGCCAATCACAAAAGCACAAACACTATATGATTCCATTTATCTGAGTAGAGTTAAATTTATAGAGTGAGAGAGTATAAAATGATGGTTTCCAGGGGCTGGGACTGGGGAGTGATTACTTAATGAGTACAGAGTTTCAGTGTCAATATAGTAAAAAATGGTGGAGATGGTTGCCTGACAATGTGACTGGATCTAATGTCACTGAACTGTACACTTAAAAATGGCTAAAATCATGGGGCACCTGGGTGGCTCACTCAGTTAAACATCTGATCTTGATTTTGGCTCAGGTTATGATCATGATTCATGAGTTCGATCCCCACATTGGGCTCTGTACTGACTGAATACCTGCTTGGTATTCTCTGTCTCCCTCTCTCTGCCCTTCCCTCGCTTGCATTTGCATTCTCTCTCTCTCTCTCTCAATCTCTAAAATAAATAAATAAACATTTTTTTAAATGGTTAGGGGCACCTGGGTGGCTCAATCAGTTGAGCAATCAACTCAAGGTTTCAGTTCAGGTCATGTCAGGGTTGTAGGATCGAGCCCCACATCGGGCTTCATGCTGAGCGTGGAGCCTGCTTTAGATTCTCTCTGTCTCTCTCTCTCTCCCCTCTTTCTTTCCTTCTGTCCCTCTCCCCCGCTCTCTCCCTCCCTCTAAAATAAATATTAAAAATTAATTTTAAAAAATTGTTAAAATTATTAAGCTTATGATATATAGATAAATTTGTATTTTTTTAAATTTTTATTTATTCATTTACTTTAAAAGAGAGAGAGAAAGAAAGCACAAGCAGTGGAGGAACAGAGATAGAATCCCAAGCAGGCTCTGCACCATTACTGCAGAGCCTGATGCAGGGCTCAAACTCATGAACCACAAGATCATGACCTGAGATGAAATCAAGTTGGATGCCCAACCAACTAAGCACCCAGCCACCCCCTATAATTTTTAAAAAATTAATCTAATTGTCCTTTCTGATCCCGTCCCTGGATCTTGGCATCTATCTCACTTTAGCAACTGTAGCTCTTGTTCATCCTTCATAGAGAAAAATAGTAAGCCACTTTACCTGAGCACTGGGACTCTGGAAGCAACTGAGGCCAATCCTGGATTACCTCACCCTGGAACACAGGACTAACCATCATTGTGTCAAGTCTCTAAGTAATATCCAAAGATGAGGCTTCTGGGAATTGGATTTAATTAGATGTGGGCTGTTTGCGATTAGAACTGGGGTTAGGATTGGAGCACAATGGAGAACGGTAGTCTCGATCCCTCCCCTACATTTATTAGGAGATAATATCCACCAATAAAATGACTTCTGTAGTGGCCCAATGTTCTCTATCCCCGCTTCAATTATTCTGTACTTCAGTCTGCAAAGGAATCCAAAGGAAGTAGAATTGGATTTGTAGGGAGGCAGGAAGGGAATTAAGATTTATGCAGTATGTACCAGATACTGCCATTCGTGCTTGACACTCATTATTTCGTTTGATTCTCATAACAAACATATTGCTATCCTCATTTCATAGACGGCCAAATTAAGGCTCAGAACAATTAGTATTTCCCAAAGTCATATTTGCTTTGCAATTCCTAGGACCGGAATTCAAATCTAATTATTTTTTGACTTAATAGCCCAGGCTCACTTGATTATTCTGTCTCACTGTTGCCTTTAGAGCCAATTTCTGACACTGGCTCCTCCTTGAAAAGACCTATGTTACTAAGAAATCAAAATCTATACCTAAATTCTCCTGCTGGCAGATAAATAAGGCTCTTGGCAGCAAGTCTGTTCTTTAATGGAAGCACTTAAGATTGATTCCCACCTAGAATAATTAGGAGGGACAAGAAAGTGCTTCTTACTTCTGCAGTCAGCACCTCCCTGCCTCAAAAACGTCAATTAAATAAATAAATGAATAAATAAATAAACAAACAAATAAACAAACGATACAGCCACTAGCTCATATTGATAAAAGAAATTAAACCTGCTGCCTGAAAATCACGAAGTATAAATTCAGGCTTGGATACTGTACTCCCCTACCCGCACTCTAGACCTTGTAGACTTAATTATACTTAAACTGCATTTCCAGGAGTATTGGTTATGGTATTGGCTTTACTTAATTGGCTAAGAATATGCAAAACAGTAAACAAATAAGATAATTAAATATCTTCCAACAAACGGTCTGAGTCGTCTTTCAGACAATAGGAAGCTTGGCTATCAAAATACTGTATCAAATACATAAATTCTTATAAATAAAATCTTTGTTCACAGCAATTGATTTTATAAGACATCCAAGTTAGAAATCTGGACAAATAAACTATTAACTGCATGAAAACTTTCCAGAGAAGTTTCATGGCCTATTATAGCTTGTCTTAAATTCACTTTTGTCATAGAAGCACTTCAGAGCTGTCTTCTACATTGTTAAAAATGTCTTCCAACACACTGGATTGGGGTGGGGAATCCACAATTAGTTATTCTCTAAACCCCGCAGAAGAAGTGTGACAATGGGGGTGGGGGGTACTAGTAACCCAATGGAGGAAGTTATTTCATTTCTATCTGAGCTTCAGTTTTCTCATCTATGAAAAATGAAATTGAACAAAATCATCTCCAAGGATATTTCAGTCTTTGAGTTTCTATACTTTGGTTATTCGGCAATATTATAAACCAAAATATAAAATAGCTCCTATCTAATTATTAGTAAGCAATGGCATAATAAGATAAAATTCTTAACCGTAGAGGCAACCAACTTGAAAAATGAAAGCTGAGTAAGGTCAAAGGGCCCTAGTGAGACCAAACCCCTGGCAAAATACAAACAGGCCCATTAGACGACGCCCTTGATAATATCCATAAGCCCTAGCTAACCATTGGGTTACTAACACTTGGACACAGGTACCGAAAATGGAAAATTCCATATGTTCCCATACCTCTTCACCTTCCCCCTTTAACTACAGCCCCCCACCACTGCCTCATGGCAGACAGTCTGCTTTGCTGTCCTGCCAGCCATTCCCTTGCGGTGTATTTAGTAAACTTCTATCTCTCTTGTTCTACCTTGGCCGAATTCTTTCACTGCTCATGCTGCCAGCCACCACCTCATCTGGTCGCCCACATTTGGTGGCCCCTATCTGATTGGGAGATCCCACATTCACAAAGGGTTTTCAGGGTAAATAATAACAATTAAAAACTACTTACCTTATAACCACTTTTCTAAGTTATTATTGGATACTAAATTTTTTTAATGTATATTTATTTTTGAGTGAGAGAGAGTGAGAGAGTGAGAGAGAGAGAGACAGACAGACAGAGCCCAAGTCAGGGAGGGGCAGGGAGAAAGGGAGACACAGAATCCAAATCAGGCTCCAGGCTCTGAGATGTCAGCACAGAGCCTAACGTGGGGCTCGAATTCACGAACCTTGAGATCATGACCTGAGCAGAAGTCAGACGCTTAACTGACTGAGCAACCCAGGTGCCCCTATTATTGGATACTAATATGCTTATAACATAATTTCTTTGAAGAAAATATAAATATTAATACAGCCTTTCATATCAATAATTTTTATATGAGCCATCTTAACACCATAATTTTTGGCTCATTTGTGACTTAATTTTAATTTTATGGACAAAACAATTTAATAAATCGCATGAAAAGATAGAAAATTAATTTGAAGATTTTCTTACTTTTAAAAATACTTCTAGGTTTTTAGTAGTAAAAATTGAAGTTTTCCTTAAAGTAAACTACATTGTTGTTTTGTTTTAAAACTTTGGATCAAAAGGAATGATGAAATTGTCCAAAAAATTGAATTTTGAGCTAACAGATGGTGAGTTTAAAAATAATGCACTTTCCCAAAGCATTCTATAATAAGCATGTATCAAATTTATAATGAAAGAAAAACAAAAAAATGGCATAACATGAAAAGAAAATTCACAACCTCCTTTATATCAGGGCAAAACTATTCTATTTCCCTACTTCCTGTTGGCTCTTCATTTCTCCATGTTCCCAAAATAGTAGTGTTTCAACTAAACAGGGAAGATGGCATTGGGAGAAGGAAGACCTACTCCTGCCCTATGGTCCTTCTAGCTGGACTTAGAATTGAATCAACATGATGCAGATTAACAGGAGAAAACGAAATTTTATAGCATACGCATGGGGAATCCACACAGAAATGAAATTCCAAGGACAATGAGGCAACATGAAGCTTATATGAGCTAAGGAGAGGGGGAGAGACCTGAGATACAATGGGAAGAAAGCTCATTAGCAAGCAGGTGAAAGGAGATGTTTGGAAAAATAAGGTTGCCCCACTATGCGGATAAAGTTCTTAGGTAAAGGGGAATCTCCATTAATAGCTTCTCTTCCTGTTACAGGTTCTCCTTTCCAATGTAAATTTAGGTATTTGAGGGGGAGGCAGAGAGCTTTTCCTGCATCTGCTGGATTTTGACTACTTTTAAATTCAAAATCATCTTTATGCCAAAGTGGCCCATCGTGGGGCAGCCTGCCCTGGGCCCTGACAATGGAGCATTATATAATGTGTAGCATCTGTTACGTTTCTTGCAGATCTTGCAGCAAACAAATTTTTTACTGTGATCAGCATAAATATTAATGCATGTAAGAACCATAGTAAATACCAAATACCTAAAATGATAACCACTTCTCCCAGTAACTATTTTATAGCCATCAATGACACTGAACAATTTAGACTGTCATTCATTTTTAATGCTAAATGGATTCAAATTCCATCATAGTACAATCTGTATATAAAAATGCTTTGAAATAATTCAAATGTTTAGTTGTTATTAGGTCCAATTCTGATATACTACTGGATGCAAAACTTACTTCATTACCTAATGAAAAGGAACTTTGTGTTAGGATTGTGTTGAAGAACAGGGCACCTGGGTGGCTGAGTTGGTTAAGTGTTGGACTCTTGACTTCAGCTCAGGTCATGATCTCAGGTTGTGGAAACAAGCCCTGCCTTGGGCTCTGCAATGGACATGGAGCCTGCTTTAGATTCTCTCTCCCTCTCTGTTCCCCCGCTGGTGTGCTCTCCCCACCCCCCAAAAAAAGGATGCGTTGAAAAACAAAATCAAATGTGGTTTATGCTCTCTAAAAGTAGTTACCAGCATCTATTAATGACACAGCATATCTATAATGTTATTATGAATTTGTCCTCTAAAGAACCAGCTACATGACAAATATGTATGTATTACCTTTATTTTTATTATTGATGAAGATTAAGGTATTTGGAAATTCTATGTAGGTAGATTCTATTGTTTTCAATTCCCTTGTCTAACCAAGTCCAAGCAGCGCTAGAGGTAAGAGGTTTTCTTTATTTCTACCTTGATCTTCCAACAACTATGATTTGGGTTCCTAAGAAGCTCCCAGAATAAGATCAATTTTTCTTTCAAATATGCACCCCTATGTATGTCTATCTCCAGTACTCTACAGCTCTGCCCTGTTCCTTTAGAGTCAAGAAAACTGTAATCATCAGATCAAGCATCCCCTAGTTTGAGGATTCCCCTCTACAAAAGTCTTAACAGATGGCTAACTAGCTTCTATTTAAATATTCCAAACATAGGGTTGTCCTATTTTGTTTGTGTCTCCCTAAAATTTATATGCCAAAGCCCTAACCCCAGTGGGATTATATTTGAAGAATGGCTGCTAAGTAAGTGATTATGGTTAAATAAGGTCATGAGGGTGGGACCCTGGTCCAATAGGATTGGTGTCCTTACAAGAGACACCACAGCACTTGCAATCATTCATGTGTTCCCTCTCTCTTTCTGCATATATGCGCCGAGGACAGACATGTGTATATCCATATGAGGACATAGCAAAAAGGCAGCCACTTGCAAGCCAGGAAAAGAGATCTCACTAGAAACTAAATCAGTGGAAACCTTGATCTTGATCTCCAGAACGATGAAGGGAATATATTTCTCTTTCTAACCCACCTAGCCTACCGTTGTTTGTTCTGGCAGTCCAAGATGACTCATACAGCCTGCTTCACAAGGTGGCCACTTCCACTCTCAGACAACTCTTAAGTGTTAGAAAGTTCTTATTTTAAGAAAATCTGCTTTCTGCAGCTCTACCCAATAATCTAACTTCCACCTTCTGGAGCTACATTGTATAAATTTATCTCCTCCTTTCAATTAAAAAAAAATTACATGAAGAGACCCAGATATTTTAAGAATTCTTCCCTGTTAGGCCCTGACTTTCTTAGAAATGTCCCAGTTTATCAAGACTCTCTTTAAAATGTGGCATACAAAGCCTTCTCAAATACTCTGTAAATATGAATACTGGCTAAATTAGTTCTAATAGGTAGCCTTTTCCTGAGGAAAAGCTACTTTTTTAATCTGCACACCCTTAAAAAACCCTTAAGAAGAAGAAAACTTTCTATAACCTTCCCCTCACCCTGCTGGAAATCTAGTGAGCTGGCTCAGAAATCAACAAGGTAGGAGAGCCCAGGGGGCTCAGTCAGTTAAGCATCCGACTTCAGCACAAGTCAGGATCTCATGGTTGGTCAGTTCGAGACCCACATCAGGCTTTCTGCTGTTAGAGCCCATTTGGATCCTCTGCCCCCCCCTGCCCTTCCCCCATTTGTGCTCTCTCTCTCTTTCTCAAAAATAAATAAATAAATAAATAAATAAATAAATAAATAAATAAATAAATAAATAAATATATGAACAAATAGAAATAAATTAACAAGGTAGATTTCAAGATCAATTTCACAAAGATAAATGAGTACATCATCAAGGACAGATTATTTCTACTTACCTTAAGGTCACTGTGGACCAAGAATTCATTCTTCCTTCTTAAAAGTACAAATTCATTTGTATTTTATCATCTTTCTTATGTCCAAAATGTCTAAATGAGTTTTCTCTTATTCATTCTCTTTTTTTCCAGAGAGACAAACTCGGTAGTCCAACACACATTTACATAAGCTATCTCTACTATATTAGAAGAGCAAATAAGCCTAATTCTTTGGTGTCTAGGAAATTCTTTGTTTTTTAATTTTTTAATGTTCATTTTTAATGTTTTGTTTATTTTTATTTCGTGACAGAGCATGAGCAGTGAAGGATCAGAATGAGAGGGAGACACAGAACCCGAAGCAGGCTCCAGGCTCTGAGCTGTCAGCACAGAGCCTGACTTGAGGCTCAAACTCGTGAGCCACAAGATCATGACCTGAGCAGAAGTTAGACGCTTAACTGACTGAGCCACCCAAGCGTCCCATGCAAATTCTTTAATGAATCCCTTTCAGTCACCATCTTGAAGCTCTTTGGTGTTTCTTCCAAGGATCAAATGGAGGGAGATTTTTGCCTTCAAGTCCTGCACCTTTTGGTTCATGTCCTCTTCCACCCCTTATTTTATTTCTTTTTCTCTAGCTTATTCCAATTGTTGTGCTTTTCTTGTCAATATGTCACATCTGAATTGCCAGAAAAAATTTCTTTGAATACCAACTGCTAACGGTCCATAACACAGAGATCAAAAGCACAGATCTACTAGAGTATAAACAGAACTAAGGAATATAAACCATTTACACCTGAGGTAAATTACTGGTAAAATTTCAACCATACAGTGATCATTGTTGTCCTTATTAGTCCACATTGCTTTTCCCCCCAACCCCGAGACCAGCATAAATTCAACTCTAAATTTAATAAATATAATTATTTTTATATTTGCATTCCTGTAGCCCATTGAAAAAGTCTTTCCTTTCTAGGCCCTTCCCCACCTCCTTGACCTCAAATCACAACCATTTCCCTGACAGCCATCTTACCTACTGACTTGGATGGTGTGTTCAGTGCTCTTCCTTCAAGGATCCCCAATGATTTAGTCACCAAGTATCATTTTAGCTAATTCTCCATTTTGATCTTCATATTCTGGATATCTTTGTCCCACCTATCTTCTTCTTATATATGTTGTAGTCTTCTCACATTTGAGGATTTTCTAGTGAGCTGTGAGCCCCAGGCTTCAGCTCGTTTAAAATTAGGTGTTTTCATGCCTGGGTGGCTCAGTTAGTAGAGTGTCTGACTCCAGACTTTGGCTCAGGTCATAATCCCAGGGTCATGGGATCAAGCCCTGCATGCATGCCAGGCATGGAGCCTGCTTGATTCTCTCTTCCTCTCCCTTTGCCCCTCCCTGCCACTTGTGCATGGACTCTCTCTGTCTCTCTCTCTCTCAAATAAAAATAAATACATAAATAATATAAAAAATAAATAAATGAATAAAAATAAAATTGGGGGTTTTCTTCAAGTCCATTCTGATCTCTTTCTGAACCTGCCATCTTAACCACAATACAGTTGATCCCTGAACCCCACAGGGTTAGGGGCACCCACATCCCCCACATATAACTTTTGACTCCCTAAACTTTAAGGACTAATAGCCTACTGTTGACTAGAAGCCTTACCAATGATTACGTAACATAAACAGTCAATTAACACATATTTTTTGTTATATATACTATATACTGTATTCTTACAATAAAGTAAACTAGAAAAAAGAAAATGTTATTTTAAAAATCTTAAAGATTTTTCTAGCACATTTACAGTACTGAACTAATCTGCATATAAGTGGATCCACGCCATTCAAATTTGTGTTGTTCAAGGGTCAACTCTATAATAACTGCACCAGAGCACCCTCTATATGCAATGACTTTTTAGTGAGAGTACTACTTTACTGGAATTAGGTATATATATTACCTTTTCTTTAGAAATAAATGTGATTTTAAAAACAGGCAAAAGGCACCCAATCAAAACCTCTTGCCTAGAATCCATGCCCTAAACATTTTGGGGAAAATAAAGACACAAACAGAGATGGCTCCTTCCCTCAGAGAGTTTATACTCAAGATAATTCAATATATGGGGCACCTGGGGTGCTCAGTTGGTTAAGCATCTGACTCTTGATTTCAGCTCCGGACATGATCTCATGGTTTGTGAGACCAGCCTCATATCAGGCTCCACACTGGTGGAGCAGAGTCTGCTTGGGATTCTCTCTCTCCCTCTTTCTCTGCCCCCTCACCTACTCACACTCTTTTGTGCTCTCTCTCTAAAATAAAATAAACTTTAGAAAATGTAAAATAAAAGAAATCTTAAAAAAGATGATTCAATATGTGCTTAATAATTAACAAATAATACTAGCGCATGATATGTCCTCAGTAATGATCCATTAAAAGATCATAGATGGAATATGTCCACAGACTGCAATATTTGAGGCAGGACTTGCTTAATTTATTACTATTTTATCTGGGTAGAATCAAAATATATGTGAGCTCATGGAGAACACTCTATGGATAAAAGAATCCATATCAACAAATGTAGAGCAGTGGAAATACCATAGACATGTCCTGGACATGACAGTCCCAGAGTCACACAGAAAATTTCACCCTTCAGCTGAAACTGCCTACCCATGACAGTGGCGTTTGTCTATTCTTTGCATGAAGTGGCCACTGATTGGACCAGAGTGGGCTTCGCCCCAGAGCAACAGCTCCACAGCCCTAACCCATGAGGACTCTTCCTACCAGGGCAATGGAAATTGGTCCAATCATACTATATCCCACCAAAATTTATATTGGAGAAAGTAGAGAGGATTGAACATGATGGAAAAAAGAAAAGGACACTCATCAGAAAGACACCAGAAGACAAAGTCTAAGTCCTAGGTATTCACAATAAAACCCTTTTATCTTCAGGTTATACGAGTGAATTTCTTCCTTGCAACCAAAAAAAAAAAAAAAAAGCCTAATGTAATATATTTGGGGAGCAAGCAATACACAAGTCTACCCCCAAATGAAGGGTTTACCCAGAGGAGCAGCACACATTAAGTTTGAAACAGTAGATTAAGATCTTCACATGTGAAAAACTTTGAATACTAGCTATATTATTTTCCTTTTTAATCTAATCTTACTTTAATTTTGCCATTGTGAATTTGGCAAAATTAAAAAAAGAGAGAGAAGCTATCAGTCTAGGCTGAAAAAAATCAATTTATAAGAAATATATATGACTTGAATGACATAAACTAAAGTGTTTGATTTTATACCTATTTTGTCACAGATGACTAAAGGCATTAAGAAGTCTAGTGGTGAGTTGACCTAATAATAAGATGCTCTAAATCTTTCTTTTTTCACACACACAAAAGATATACATCTCCTACTAGGATCAGTAAAAGGAAAGGATAACTCCTCTCATCACTATTTTCAACATTGTACTGTAGTCTTTGTTAATGCAATAAAGCAAGAAAAGGAAATAGAAAGTATACCGATTGGGAAGGAAAACAAAAAACTGTCTGCTCACAGATGACATGATCATCAATGTAGAAAATCCAAAAGATTCAATAAACAAAATCCCACAACTAATAAGTGATTATAGCAAGGTTGCAGGATTCAAGATTAACATACAAAAGTCAATTGCTTTCCTGTAAACCAATAACAAACATAAAATTTGAAATCCAAAACAATTCTATTCACATTAGCACCCCCAAAAATTAAATAGTTAGGTATAAATCTAACAAAATATACATAAGATCTATATAAGCAAAACTCTGATTAGTAAAGGCAAAGAATAACTAACTCAATGAGGAAATATTCCATGTTTATGGAGAGATAGACTCAATACTGTCAAGATGTCAGTTCTTCACAACTTGATACATAGATCTAGTGCAATCCCAATCAAAATCCCGGCAAGTCATTTTATAGATATTGACAAGCTGATCTTAAAATTTACATGAGACAAAAGGCCCAGCATAGCCAACACAATATTGAAGGAAAAGAAAAACTAGAAGACTGACAGCATCCAACTTCAGGATTTACTAGAAATGCAGTAATCAAGAAAATATGGAATTAGCAAAAGAGTAGACAAATAGATCAATGGAACAAATTAGAGAGCACAGAAATAGATTGACATAAATACAATCAACTGATCTTTTACAAAGAGGCAAAGGCAATACAATGGAACAAAGATAGTCTCTTCAACAGTGAGAGAACAACTGAAATCCATGTAAAGTATGAATCTATACAGAGCTTACACTCTTCAGAAAAATTAACTCAAAATGGATCATACACCTAAATGTAAAATACAAAAACTATAAAACTCCTAAAAGATAACACAAGAGAAAACCTAGATTATCTCAGGTGTGGCAATGCCTTTTGAGATGCAATACCAAAGGCACAATCCTTGAAAGAAATAATTGATAAACTGTACTTCATTAAAATTTAAAACTTCTGCTCTGCAAAAAAGACAAGGCACAGACTGGGAAAAAATATTTGCAAAAGACATGCCTGATGAAAGACAGTTATCCAAAATACACAAAGAAGGGCGCCTGGGTGGCTCAGTCGGTCTGACTTCAGCTCAGGTCATGATCTCCCTGTCTGTGAGTTTGAGCCCTGCATGGGGCTCTGTGCTGACAGGTCAGAGCCTGGAGCCTGCTTCAGATTCTGTCTCAGTCTCTCTCTGCCCCTCCCCCATTCATGCACTGTCTCTCAAAAATAAATAAATATTAAAAAAAATTTTAAATACACAAAGAACTATTAAAACTCAACAATAAGAAAATAGACAACCAGATTTTTGGGCCACCTATTCCTGAAATCATTATTACACGATATGTTAACTTGCTTGGATTTAAATTTAAAAAAATAAAAATCAAAAATGATATAAATAAATAATTTTTTAATGGGCCAAAGACTTTAACAGACATCTCATCAAAGAAGATAAGCAGATGACAAATGAGCTTATGAAAAGATGCTCCACTGCAGACGCCATCAAGGGAATGCAGACTGAAACAATGAGACACCACTGCATGCCTATTGGCATGGCCGAAATCTGGAATATCAACAACACCAAATGCTAGCAAAGGTGTGGAACAACAGGAATTCTAATTCGTTGCTGTTGGGAATGCAAACTGGTACAGTGACTCTGTAAGACAGTTTAGCAGTTTCTTATAGTATTAAACATACTCTTACTGTACAATTAAGCAAGGGTGCTCCTTGGCATTTACCCAAAAGAGTCGAAAACTTATGTCCATACAAAAAGCTTGCACATTAATATTTACAGCAGCTTTATTCATAATTGCCAAAACTTGGAAGAAACCAAGATATCCTTCAGGAGGTGAACAGATAAATAAACTGTGGTGCATCCAGACAATGGAATATTATTCAGCACTTAAAAAAAAAAATGAGCTATCAAGCCAAGAAGAGACTTGGAGGAATCTTATATGAACCGCTAAGTGAAAGAAGCCAATTTGAAAAGGCTACATATAGTAGAATTCTAACTATATGACATTCTGGAAAAGGCAAAAATATAGAGATAGTAAAAAAATAATCAGTGGTTGCTAGAGACAAGGGAGTGGGGAGGAATGAGTAGGCAAAACACACAAGATCTTTAGGGCAGCGAAAAATACTCCAGTATGATATTATAATAATGGGTAATGTAATTATATGTTTGTCCAAACCGGTAGAATTAGAATGCACAACACTAAGAGTGAGCCCAAAGGTAAACTACGGACTTGGGGTGATAATGATGTGTCAACGTAGGTTCATCCTTGGTAATAAATGTGCCATTCGGTTAAGTGATACCAACAATGCGGGAGGCGAGGCGTGTGGAGGGGCGAGGGGTACTTGAGAAATCTCTGCACTTGCCTCTCGGTTTTGTTGTGAACCTCGAACTGTTCTAAAAAAATAAAGCTTAAAAAAAGTACATCTACACCCACACCTCATATTGCCATATTTTTTTTCACACAGTGAAGAATAGATTTGGCAAGTTAAAATATTTTGGTCAACATTATAAAGTTTACAGGATATCTCCAAGACCGATTTTCTTGCAGTTGAATATAAATCTTAAAGACTTTATGGTTTCGATTATTAATGCATGATAATAAGGTCTCTTTTAATACGGATTTTTAAAGCTAAGCATAAGCTGCAAGAAAGCTTAAAGGACTAAGATGCGAAAATGTTTTTTCTTTAGTTAGTATGCTTTAAAATTTTTTAACCATAATCCTTCATTTGAAATATCTTCCTTGCCTCTCTATGAGGTGAGGGCTGAGATAAACACTGAAACCTTTTTACAAAACAAGCTTAGTATTCAGGAAAATACTAAGGAAAGGAAAGCAAACATCCAGTTTTTCAAGATGGTCTCAACTAGGTAAGAAGGTAAGAATCTACCTCCGATGAAAGAACATTGACCACTGAAGACTGCTAAGGTTGGAATAAGAACAAAGCTTACACACCAAAGGTAACAATTTATTTTCCGAAGTCATTCCAGCACCTATTAACTCGTTATACAAATGCGTATATATACTAATGGCACAAGGGCCACTGCAGCTGGGCAGAGACTTTTCATCCTGGGATGCTCAGTATTTACCACTGAACCTCAGGCTTCCCTTCATCTTTTCAGATTTTAGGTGGGAGTCACTACTGTCAAGAGCCTTGTCATTGAGAATCACCAGGAAGGTTGTTCACAATCCACACTGAGGAAAAAAAGACATATTAGGGACCAAGAAGAGGTAGCAAAAGAAGCATAGGATAGCGGACAGTCAAAAACATAAATATCCCCACCAACAATACAGATGTGCAAATGATGGCAAAGTTTGCACATCTGTCCCTAATATGTTTAGGTTTTGTTCGTGTACTTTTACTATTGTATAATATGTCAGAGTATGAGTATACCACAGTATATTTATAAACATATCAACATAAATGCACCTCCTAAACAGGCGACAGCAAAAAGCAAATTTGTTAAAATGCTAATAGTATGATATCATTTATATAAGATTTTAAAACATGAGAAACAATACTACGTACCATTAGGATCATATACACATGAAATAAAAGTACAGAGAAATGCATCAGAATGATGGTAGTTACTATCTGGGGCCTCGGGGCAGGATGTAATTAGGGAGAGGTCCTGGAGTAAACCATATGACGTTGCCAATGTGCCACGATTTTTGACCTATAAAAACAACATCACATGATTCAACCTATAATATAAGGGGTCTTTGGCATGTTAAAAGGTTTTATTTCCTTTTGTTCTTTTAAGTTTACTTATTTTTGAGAGAGAGAGATAGCATGAAAGCAGGGGAAGAACAGAGAGAGAGAGGAGAGAGAGAGAATCCCAAGCAGGCTCCCCACTGACAGCACAGAGCCCAATGTGTGACTGGAACTCACAAACCATGAGATCATGGCCTGAGCTGAAATCAAGAATCAGACCACTTAACCAACTGAGCCACCCAGGCGCTCCTTATTTCCTTTTATTTAAGTTTATTTATTTATTTTTGCGGGGACAAGCAGGGGAGGGGCAGAGAAAGAGAAAGAGAAAGAATCCCAAGCAGGCTCCACACTGTCACTCAAACACATGAACCATGAGATCATGAGCTGAACTAAAATCAAGAGGCAGAGGCTCAACTGATTGAGTTGAGCTCACTCAGCGTTTTGAGACGCTACACAGGCGTCTCAATAGGTTTTATTTCTTAAGCTAAGAGGCAAATATTCACAGAAGCCATCACTATTTAGCTCTGTGACCCTAGGCAAGTTATTTAATCTAATTTTTTCATCTGTGAAATGAGGATAATAACAATACATATCTCTCAGGGGCAGAAGAGCAAATAAGTTAATATATGTAAAACACTTAATGCCTGACACATGGGTAAGCACTATTTAATTGAGCTACTATTATATTTTATAAGTTTTTATGCCCAGAATATTTCGTGAAAATATTTTTCCACTTCTTATTATAGAAAACTATAAGTATAAAAAAAAACAAGGAGATTAGTATAATAAACAGATGTACCAATCAGTTTCCTTTAATAATTAGCAAATCATAGCCAGTTACATTTCACTTCTACCGCATCTCCGTCTCAAAAACACACATTAGGGGGCGCCTGGGTGGCTCAGTCAGTTAAGCGTCCGACTTCGGCTCAGGTCATGATCTCACAGTTCGTGTGTTGGAGCCGCGCATCGGGCGGGCTCTGTGCTAACAGCTCAGAGCCTGGAGCCTGCTTCAGCTTCTGTGTCTCCCTCTCTCTCTGCCCGCGCCCCCTCCCCGCCGCACCCCCGCTTGCACTCTGTCTCTGTCTCTCAAAAATAAATAAACTTAAAACACACACACACACACACACACATTAGATTGTTTTGAAATAATCCTAGATTTCATCCATAAGTATCTCTTTATAGATCTCTAAGGTTTTTAAGACCACAACCAAAAATACCATTATGACACTTGAAAAATTACATTTCTTTAATATTATCAAATATCTAGACACTACTGAAATTTCCTTGATGGGGACGCCTGGCTGACTCAGTCGGTAGAGCACTTAATCTTGGGCTTATGAGTTCAAGCCCCATGTTGGGCCTAGAGCTTACTTTATAAAAAAATTAAAATTTCCATGCTTGTTTTATAAATGCTTCTAAGTCAATTTTGTATTGCAGTATTTACAGTATACAACTTGCTGAATTTTTTACCAGGTGAACCTACCCACCTGGGGGAACCACATAACCAACCAGCACCTGGGGGAAGAAATAGAACATGTTACTTTTGGGTGGGGGTTGGAGTTTTTTAATAATTTCTTCCAATTAGGATCCAGATAGGATTCCGTATCGTACATCTGGTTGACCGTCTCTTACACAGTAATTTTTAACATTTCTTTTCTTTTCAAGTAAGCTCTATGCCCAAGGTGGGACTTGAATTCATAACCCCAAGATCACATGCTCTACCAACTAAGCCAGGCAGGAATTCCATTAAGTTTTAAATTAAATTTAAAATGGTATACTGGCCTATTTCTGCTTTTTAGTCATTTGGGGGAGTTTCATTATTTTTAAAAGAATACTTAAAACACTATTACCACTGGCAGTGGGAATGGAAGTCAGAAATTCAATAAAGCAAGTATTACTTTTTATTTTCTACTCTTCTTTAGCATTCACCTTTTTACTATATGCACATATTCGATTTACTTAAAGAAATAAAATTTGCCAGTGCAGTCTTTTGAGGCATAACCATCAATTCGCATTTTTTAAAAAAGAAATACCATTGAAAATTAAAAGCAGATTCAACTTACGGTCATTCGAGGATAACAAACACTAAGAGATCTATTCTGCAGTGAACTCAATATATAGATTCCCTTTAGAATTTGCTTGTTTTGTTCATAATCCCAATTATGTTCTACCTTAACAACTGTGCTTCTATTCCTTGGGTTTCCGGCCCTGGGTCGAAATTGAAGTGAAAGTCTTAATGGTGTGCCAGCAATAGAATTTGAAAATCTTTAGTCTGGGATATTGTAGTTTCAAGGCCCTTAATGGCACTGCCCTTGACTGGAGATGCAAAAGCGTATTCATTTCCTGTCAGCCCCTCTGGAGCTAATGGGCTTTTCCAACTGCAGAATTGTCACTGCCGGCTAATGACTCCGGGGCCGGGCGAGGGGCTACAGGGCACAGCGCCTTCTCCTGGCTCAGTTCCTGGCAGAAGAAAACCTCGACAGGTGCACTGCAACAAACCCCTCATTCTAAGAACACAGAAGAGTCAGGCTCTACCATCATTTATTTTCCTCCGCAATCCGACTTTAGGATTCTGTTCAGGTGAAGGCAAGGGAAGACTGTCTGATAAAATAATTGTGAGAAGCTTTGAAACTGAAATACACCCAAATGCTTATGTAAAACAGTCATGTAGAGAAAGCACTCCATCCTCCAGGATCTTGAGAAAAATGTTAAATCTGGTGGTAAAATCTAAAAATGTCTCTCATCCACTTGTGTAATTGAGACAATTATGTGAGTCAATGAGAAGAAAATGAGAAATCTATGTACTATTATACCGCATTGCCAATAAGAAAAAGGTGACTGATTTTTAAAGAATAGAGCAGAATGGTCAAAAAATTGCTTATTCCACATGATATTACAAGATGTGCACAGTTTGAGTGAGTACACCAGGGCCTCACCCAAAAGTGGTCCCCCCAGCATGGAAAACTGGGGGCTGCAGATCACATGACCTGACAGTACGGAAAGCTCCCACGGGAGCAGACTTCCATTCCTAACCACTTTGGTACAAACCAGATTTCCCTAGAGGTACAATTTTATGCAAAGAACAGGCAATTTAAGCTTGCTCGGCAAGTTAGAAATCGGTGGCAAGTACTAGAGCTGCCTGTAAATGATAATGCTGAGAGAAGTTGGAAGTCATTATAAATTCAGTTTCCGCCATACAAAAGATTAGCAACCCGACAGATCCAGCTCCAGGCAATGGTGTGCTGGGTAGTTGTCCAGTAGTCAGCCATTCCCACATCACACCCCCACCCCCCAAGCACAAAGGGGAACGTTCTAGCTAACCATCAAGTTGCAGGCTAGTATCCATGAGCAAAGATTTGGTTCCGTGACAGCTATGGCAAGGGGGGCCAGCAAGGCACCAGGACCTGCTTCTGAGGAGCTGGACATGATGAGCCCCTTCAGGAGAGGAACCCTGTGTGCTATTTATCTGTCTCCCCAGCCGTCAGCGCCTCTAGGGTCTCCCTGAATCCTCCACAGATGTTTGCTGAAGTTATAACTGATTGTAAGTCATAATATTTTGGGATTTGTGTTTAGTCAGCCCTTGCAGTTGCAGGGTACTGACAAAATTTAACTTATATATATTTGTGAAACAATTTATCCATTCGAAATCACTTTCATATACACAGCCAGTATCTTTTTACCACAATTTTGAGAGAGAGCTAAACAGTGGTTATCCTGATTCATAAAAGCTGACCAAGACTACACGGGACACTTCCCTAAAGACACAAAGATAGGTAATAAAGATGGGCCTCAAATTGTGTTACTACATGTATCCAGTGTGCTTTTCTCCAAACCTCATCTGATCAGCTATCACATTCCAGCAACCAAAGAAAAGAAGAGGGCTGGTGATAGCCACCCTTGCTGGCTCTTCAAGATCTCACTGGTAACAGCAGGATCTTGGTCTTGATTATCACCAAGATGGAGAACAACCGTCTTGACAATCCCAGAATTGCCTGTAGCCCCAGGCGAGCAAGGACTTTGCTTTCACTTTGTCCTGATGAGACCTGAGGATTGGGAATATTGGTCTGGGAGTAATAGGCCAGAGCAGAGGTGACTGAAGGCAGAGACAGCAGCCAAATGTCCACAAATTTGTTCTAGAATAAGAGACTCTCTTAGGTAATCTAAAGAAAAGTATCTCTCCCTAGGTGCTCTCTGATAGGTGATCGGTAGGTAGACAGATATCAGACAGATACATGCATATAAATTACAACTCCTCGATTCTGAAATATGTATCTCTTCACATTTAATGTTTCTAATATAGGGATGAATTTTATATTAAACATGCACATTTAACACAATATTTTCTTTTCCCTGACACTAGAGAAAGAGGAAAATAGATATACGATTTCTACACACAACAATCTACATTTCTGCAATCTACAGAAGAATAAAATCTTTAATTTCATACATACAACTTCTTTGTTTTAATTTGGAACTTTAGGTCAGAGAGCGGTTGACCGAAAAAACTAAATTTGATTATCATTTAAAAAAAATTGAGTGGAGGGGGGGCAGCGCCTGGCTGGCTCGGTCAGAGAAGCATGTGACTCTTGACCTTGGGGTTGTGAGTTCAAGTCCCATGTTGGGTGTAGAGATAAATTAAAAAGAAAATCTTTTTTAAAATTTGGATTATCATTAAGGGAAGCAAAAATAATATAAAAACAGGGAAGGAGACAAAAACATAAGAGACTCTTAAATATGGAGAACAAACAGAGGGTTACAGGAGGGCTTATGGGAGGGGGATGAGCTAAATGGGTAAAGGGCATTAAAGAATCTACTCTTGAAATCCTTGTTGTGCTGTATGCTAACTAAATCGGATGTAAATTTTTTAAAAATTAATTTTAAAATTTGATTAACATTTATATTTATATTTTTGCCTCACTATATATCATCTCTCTGGGAATAGAGGCCCCATTTTATTTATCTCTGTAATTTCCCAGAACACCTAATATTTCTTCATAACAGTTCAATACAAGTTTGCTACTGAGTATGGTTAAAAGTTATACACAGACAGTTAGGAAAAAAAATTTCCCCATCCAGGTGACTCAGAGCTAACAAAATGAAGGAAATGGAGAAAAGCAAAACTGCTGAGTATATTTGAGCACTAGATACATCCATCAAACTAAAATATCATCTAAATATCTAAATGGCAAAGAGAATGTTGCCAAAAACCAAATTTCTGTTTATGACATTTTAGTAGGAATTCTCTAGCATACAAAAAAGAATGTTAGTATTTACCTCACTATGTTTTGATTAGAATGATTTTTTTAAAAGGAAACAACTTGAGGCAATAGTTGAATAAATTATGATACAACCATAAACTAGAATGCAGTGCTGCCCATAAAAATGAGGTTTCCAGGGCTCCTGGGTGGCTCAGCCCATTAAGCATCCAACTCTTGATTTCAACTCAGGTCATGATCTCACAGTTGTGAGATCGAACTCTGCATCGGCATGGAGCCTTCTTGGGATTCTCTTTCCCTCTGCCCCTGCCCAAGTCGTGCTCATTCTCACTCGCTCTCTCTCTCTCAAAAAAAAAAAAAAAAATGAAGTTTCCAAAGGACACTTAATGACAGGGACAAATGAAATGTTCACATTATAATATAGTGAAAAAGAACGTGATACAAAATTAAATCAGTTACTTGATTTTAAATTTCCAAATACTGATGGAGTTCAGAACATGCTACCCCCAAATACAGTAACTTGGTATGTTGAATATTTAAGCAGAAGGAATTTAAGAAACAGCAGGTGTAGGAAGGATTCTCTGACCATCTTGGTCTCCCCTAACACAGGTCATGAGACTCTCGTAGGAAAGGTGCTCTCTCTTCATCTGGAGAGAAAGGAGAATCTGAAGGAACAGGCCTTGCTAAGTTTTCCCCACTTTACTCCCCTCAGCTCATACCCTTTTGTTCTATCATGTTTTTTCCATGACTGTACGTTCTTCATCAAACCTAGCATAGAAACACTCAGATTTAAGGGTTTCTACGGGGCTTCATTTCCCTGTGAAGGTTCTCATGTCACATAAAACTTAAGTGTGTATCCATTTTTTCTCTTCTTAATCATTTGTCAGTCCAATATGCAGCGCCCCAGCAAGCAAACTTAGAGGGTAGTAGGAAAAATAATTTTTCCTCTCCTACAATATAAATGAGACTAGAAAGAAATATACCTAAATCTTCGTGGTGGTTATTTCTCAAATATAAGATCATGGATCTTTCTTTAAAAAAACTAATTTCAATACTTTCAATATTTTTATTAATAACAGGGCTTTTTAAATTTTTGTTTTGCTGAGCAAGCTCCCCACAATGTGATTTAACTTATTTGAGTCCTCTATATGCAGATTGCTGGTGAGCTATAGCTTCCCCCTCAAAACAAAACTGTATATGGAAACAACAAAATTAACAAGAATATATTATGCCAACACTCACTGAGTTATTTTTGTTAGATGTTATTTTCATTTTGCTTGTAATAAAAAAAAATAAACTCCATTTCAATTTTTCAGAAGCAACTCACAGAAAATCTCAGATTATAAATTTGGCTTGACATTTTTTTTAAAAATTGTTTTAGGGGTGCCTGGGTGGCTCAGTCGGTTAAGCATCTGACTTCAGCTCAGGCCATGGTCTCATGGTTCATGAGTTCGAGCCCTTTGTCCGGCTCTGTGCTGACAGCTCAGAGCCTGGAGCCTGCTTCGGATTCTGTGTCTCACTCTCTCTCTCTGCCCTTCCCCTGCTCATGCTCTGTCTCTCTCCCTCTCAAAAATAAATAAACTTTTAAAAAAATTGTTTTAATGGTTATTTCTTTTTGAGAGAGAGAGAGACAGAGTGCAAGTGGGGAAGGGGCAGAGAGAGAGACAGACAGAATCCGAAGCAGGCTCCAGGCTCTGAGCTGTCAGCACAAAGCCCGACAAAGGGCTCGAACCCATGAACCATGAGATCATGACCTGAGCCAAAGTCATATGCTTAACCTACTGAGCCACCCAGGCTCCCCTTGGCTTGACACTTTTATTCCAGGAATGCAACTGGCCACTGAGACCTGGAAAAAGTGGATGACTCCCAAATGAAAGCCACTTAGGGATTAAACAGAATAAGAAGGATTCTTTCAAAGACTAAACTTCTGGGATTCACAGCATTCTCTTTTCTCAGTTCTCTTCTGATAACTTCTCATAACTGAACACGTGATACGGGCATATTTAATGTGCAAATAGATGTGCATAATGAATACATTTAATGTAAAATTATTTTTATTACAATGCAAAGGAACTGTAAGACACATCTATAGGTATCTCTCGCTAGCTCTTCTTTCTTCACTCCCTTCTTAATCTAGGCACTCTCCAAAGTCCCCCTCCACCCAGTTCACTACCTATTTCTTTAGGCTGGTACTTCTCAAAGTATAGTCTGCAAACCAACAGCATCAGCGTCGCCTAGAAATTTCTTAAAGCTGCAAACTCTTGGGCCTTGCCCAGACTAAATCAGAAACTCTAGGGATGAGCCTACCTGGCTCAGTTGGTAGAGCACTGGACTCTTGAGCTTAGGGTCATGAGTTCAAGCCCCACACTGGGTGTAAAGATAACTTAAAAAATAATATCAATCAGTCTCTACTTGCTGGCTTTGACTTGAGACTTGAGTTCTCATCTGCCTTCTACACCTTCCTATCTGAATATCTTCAATGTATCTCCAACCCAACAAAGCAATAAGCTTCTACCTTCCTACCTCTCTCTCTACCACCTCTACCCTATAACCTGCTCTTTTTCCTGTTGTCCTATCTCAGTTAATACCTAACATTCACCCAGTGGCTTAGCCTAGAAATCTTAAAAATCATTTATAGCAGCACTATCAACAATAGCCAAATCATGGAAAGAGCCCAAATGTCCATCAACTGATGAATGGATTAGGAAGATATAAGATACACACACACGCGCGTGCGCGCGCACACACACACACACACACAATGGAGTATGGCTTGGCAATGAAAGAGAATGAAATCTTGCTATTTGCAACAACTGGATGGAACTAGAGGGTATTATGCTAAGTGAAGTAAATCGGTCAGAGAAAGATATATAATTTTACTCATACATGGAATTTGAGAAAACAGATGAACACACGGGGAAGGAAAAATAAGATAAAAACAGAGTGGGAGGTAAATCATAAGAGACTTAAATACAGAGAACAAAATGAGGGTGGATGGGGGTGGCGGAATGGGTTAAATGGGTGATGGGGCATTAAGGAGGGCACTTGTTGGGATGAGCACTGGGTGTCATATGTAAGTGATGAATCACTGGGTTCTACTCCTGAAACCAAGACTACACTGTATGTTAACTAACTTGATAATTTAAAAACAAAAACAAAAACAAATCATGTATTTTAATTGTCTTCTCTTATCCGCCCCATCTGGTCACCACATTCTGACTCTACCTTAGCAACATCTCTTATGACCTGCTCTGCATTCTGACTTTCACTGTTCATGCTGCACAGAATCAGTACCCAATCTATTCACTGCTGGTGGATCCTCACACAAATCTGTCCCCTACACTCCTTTTGGAAAAAACCCACAAGAGGAGAAGAAGCTGATGAGAAGGCTATGTTATATATCGATAAATATCTTATGCTGAGAGTTTCAAAAAATTATTTTCCTGGGGCCCAAGTATTAGTGACACTTTTTTCCACAAATAGTATTGAGTCCTGTTAAATCTGTTCTCAAAAACTTCCAAAACTCCCATTGTCTAGGGCACCTGGCTGGCTCAGTCGGTAGAAAAAGTGACTCTTGATCTCAGGGTTATGAGTCCAGCTCCACACTGGGTGTAGAAATTTCTCTTTTAAAGATTTTATTGTGGCGCCTGGCTGGCTTAGTTAGAAAAGCATGAGACTTTTGGAGGTATGAGTTTAAGCCCCACTTTGGTTGTAGAGATTAGATACATACATTCATACGTACATACATACATACATACAAATCTGCTTTTAAAAAGTCAAATTTCAAAATCCACACATTCAACAAACATTTCACCTACTATGTGCTGTTGTAGTACACCTTGTCAGTTAAACCAAGAGTAAATTAACTAAGATCAGGTGTTCTTCAAGATATTTTAGGCAAGATAATTCTTAATTGCTCAAGATTATTCCAAGTAGAGAAGAACATTTGCAAGCCTGGCCATTAGCGAATATCTAACAGTGAGGTCCCAGGCACTGTTAACAATTGAAAGTATTACACATTCCAGAAGTGCCCCTAGGGGGCAGTACTACTCCTGACTGAGAACCACTGGATTCAGGTGAAGATCCAGACCATGACATCATAAAACTGAGGATTTTAGAGCAGTCAGTCATATCCTGTATAAAAGACATGTCAGAAATCCCAATGAGGAAAACAAATAGAAGAGGAAAATTTGTTCCAGAAGGCAGAACAGAGTGGTATCCAGTATTAGAAGGTAAAAGGCAAATAAAGGTTTCAAGGAGTAGAAAAAAAAGTTTCAAAAAAGCAAACGATTAAGGACCAACACAGAAAAAAAGCTTGATATGACCAGAGGAGTCAGATAAAACAAGTTAATGATAAAATAGAGCTTCCATCTGACGAATTCAAAGGGTGACATTCTGCAGTTGGTCTTCCCTCTCATCAAGGCAAGCTTATAAAACGGGTGGGGTTTGGGACAGGGAGGACTGTTCTAGATTAAAACAGACCTAAGAAACAAAACAACTTAATGCAATAAATATGTGGACCTTGCTTGGCTCTTGATTTGAACACATTAGCTGTCAAAGATATTTTGGGGACAACTGGAAAAATCTGAACATAGTTTGGATCTTAGATAATATGAAGGAATTGTTAATTTTGCTTGATATAGTTATGTAGGAAAATCTTCATGTTTTTAGAAATGTATAGGTAAATATTCAGAGGAGAACAATCATCATGTACTCTAAAATATTTCAGCCAAAAAATGATGAAGTAAATTTGGCAGAATCTTAAAAATTGTTAAAGCTAAAATTCTGGGTTAAAGATTCAATTCAGCATCTTAAAGAATATTCTCTTTAATTGCTTCTTAATTATTTTGTTAAAATATTGCTGGATATATGAATTTTTACTAGTCTATTTTACTTTTCTTTATGTTAGAAGAATTTTCATAATAAAATGTTAAGAAAACTAAAACTTTATCAGAGAATATTAAAATACATAGGCATCCTTTCTACAGATGTTTAAACTATGCAGAACAAGAAATAAAAGAAAACCATAAGTGATCTTTATTCACGATGACCACCTTTGCCAGGCCCAACTGTCAGAACAGCTGATTTAGAGAAGATTGATAGTGGGGTCAGGGAGACCAGTGAGATGAGAAGATGTAAGGACAAAAATCAATGAGAAGTGTAAAGAACACACAGAAATGGGGCACCTGGGTGGCTGAGTAGGTTACACATCTGACTTCGGCTCAGGTCATGATCTCATGGTTCATGGGTTTGAGTCCGGCATCCAGCTCCTTCCAGCTAGGAGCCTAGAACCTGCTTCGGATTCTGAATCTCTCTCTCTCTCTGCCCTCCCCTACTCATGCTCTATCTCTTTCTGTCTCTCTCAAAAATAAATAAACATTTAAAACAATTCTTAAAAAAGAAAAAAAATGCAGAAGCAACTGGAAAATAAGGAACAAGATTTGAGAGAGACAGCAGAAAAGAGGTCGATGGAACCAAGAACTAACTGAACCTGCAGAGTACATGATGTCAAAGATTCTGCCAATTTTAAGTGGCTGTATATTGGAGGATACTGCAAGAAAAAATAATTAGAAGACTCAGAAGGAGCAAATGGGGGAGTCATGTTGAAATTTAAGTGTGAGTAAGCTATCCAATGAGAGATATAGGACAACCATGTGACCCTGCTCACATGACCAATGGAAATGATGTACGCAGATTGCTGAAGAAATGTACATAGAAACATAGACTTAAGAATACCCCATGTGAACACAATAATTATTGGTGGTAAATGAGATCAGTAAGTGTAAAAATGTTGAGCATCAAATACTGGAATGGAAGAATATCTCAGAACTTCACAGTGCCTTTAAGGAGAGATTCCACGTGCACAGACAGACATGGAATGTCCTCAAAGATCTGCTACCCACCCATCTCCCTAGTCTACCTGTAGCCTGCTGTGGCCATTCAGCCACAAGGAACTTTCATCTCAATGAGGCCAAAACTAGACCTATCAGCTTTCCCTACAACAAGACCTGATCTCACATTCTCAGCTTTAGAGTTTGGTCTGTCTTCAACTGAATGTGCCTGAAACATGAGAGACTTCCTTGACCCCTCCCTCTCTGGCTGACATCCAATTAACACCAGGTTCTGAGAAGTCTGTCTATGGAATCCACTTGATCTCACTATCATGAAGGCAGCTAGCGAATCCAGGCATCTAATATCTCTTACATGTCTACTGTCTCAATATCCTTTTTACTGGGATCCTAGGTCCAGTCTCACCCCCGCAGTCATAGACAGAGAATCTCCAGTAACTACAAATTTGATCCTTTTGCTTGCCAAAGGCAAACTCATCAGTGGCTTCAAATTGCCTGTGAGATAAAATCCTAAACAACTAATACAACCATTAGGGTTTGCCCTCAGTTTCAAGTCTAAAGTCTATTAGTTTATTTAAGTCCTCAACTTCCTTGGTAGTGGTAGTCATCCTTACACTAACTGCTTGGTGAACTCTCTATCTCATATACTGTGCTAGTTTGTAAACTCCTTGAGAAGGGTGTCTGAGTTTGTCATTCCTAGCATAGCATCCAAGCACAGGTACTCAAAAACTATCACATGGATGGACGGATGGTTATGAAATCTTCCAAACTTAACAACCTCTATTTATTTTTTAAATGCACATTTGACAGGAGGCCTGGGTGGCTCAGTCAGTTAGGCATCTGACTTTGACTCAGGCCATGATCTCACGGTTCATGAGTTCAAGTCCCACATCAGGCTCTGTGCTGACAACACAAAGCCTGCTTGGGATTCTCTCTCCTCTCTCTCTGCCTCTCCCTTGCTCTCTCTGTCTCTCAAAAATAAATAAACAGGGGTGCCTGAGTGGCTCAGTTGGTTAAGTGTCCGACTTCAGCTCAAGTCATGATCTCGTGGTTCATGAGTTCAAGCCCCACATCAGGCTCTGTGCTGACAGCTCAGAACCTGGAGCCTGCTTCGGATTCTGTGTCTCACTCTCTCTGCCTCTCCCTTGCTCATGTTCTGTCTCTCTATGAAAAATAAATAAACATTAAAAAATATTTTTAATAAAAAAAATTAAAAAGAGAGTCCCCAGCTAAAACCTAAAGCCCTCTCCTTAAAATAAATAAATAAACATCAAAAAATAATAATAAATAAGCATAAGCACTAAGAAACCTTATTTTAAAAACATGGATATTTGACATGCTATAAGCTCTGCCTGAAAGGTGCTTACACACAGTCCTAATGAAGTCTTCTTCAAACTCTTTGACCTTCTTAAACATTTTGTGTGTGTGTGACTTTCAACTCTGGCCTCACTTCCTTGGTTGTCACTGCTCAGTTTGTACTTTCATAGCACTCCAGGTATCACAACCCATATCCGTCTACACAGCATTGCAATCATACCACCTTGTAATCAGTTGTTTGTCTCTCCCACACCAGACCCCAAGCTCCTCATCACACATACTTGTTTTTAAATGCTTTGCTGAATATTGACATAAAAAGCACAAATAATAATGCAGGGCTTGATGAATTTTCACAGAGTAAATATATCCTTCTAATAAGCACTCGGGTTAGGAAATGAAACATAAACACAGCACAAAAATCATTTTTCAACCTCCAATGGCAAGGATAATGCCTCTTGCCTCCTCTCCCAGTCTCTCCAACTCTCTTGATCTCCCTCTCTTTCTGTCTCTCTCTCTCACACACACACAACACACGCACTAAATGAAAGCCTGAATAAATAACTCAAAGAAGGAACCGCCAAAGGAAGGTAATGCAATTAAGAGATGGATGTGTCACAGAAAACAAAAGAAAGAGTTTCAGGAAAGAAGAAAGACTTAACAATGTCAAGAGCAAAGAAAGGTTAAAAAAAATGAAAACATGTGAATCAGCTGGTGATTGCTGATCTTAATAAAAGGAATGAGGGGCGCCTGGGTGGCTCAGTTGGTTAAGCGGCCGACTTCGGCTCAGGTCATGATCTCACGGCTCATGAGTTCGAGCCCCGTGTCGGGCTCCATGCTGATGGCTGGGAGCCTGGAGCCTGCTTCGGATTCTGTGTCTCCCTCTCTCCCTGCCCCTCCCTTGCTCACGCTGTCTCTCTGTCTCTCAAAAAAAAAAAAATAAATAAATAAACATTAAAAAGAAAAACGGAATGAAAGTGTCAGTAGAGAAAGACAGAATGCAGGAAGGTGAAGAGTGAGTCACTGATAAGGGAATAGAGATAGTAGATGTGATTTGGGTGATGAAAGGACATGTTGGCAGGATCAAGGAAGGATTTTAAGCAAAATAAAAAGCCTGCATACTACTGTGGTTGACAGCAAGAAATCTGGAGTCACGCTTCTGGGGCTCGAATCTTTACACCGCCAAATACTAGGAACGGACTTTGATCACATTACTCACGTCTCTATTCCATCTGGTTCCTTATTTGTATCATGAGGTTCGGAGTAATACCTCCCTCATAAAGTTACGAGGATTAAATAAAAAACTGCTAATAAAATACCAAAAGCACGAACACTCAACATTTTCTAAGTGTTGAGTGCAAAAGACAGGTAATTTCCAGTGGTGCGGGGGGACGTGGGGAGGGGAGAGACAGCAAGGTGTGCTGAGAGGCTCTACCTCAGAAATGTTGGCAGTTGTCATTGCCTTAAGTTAATGAGAAATTATTGTAATAATTCAACACAAGCAAGGTTCTTTGGGCATTCAAGATTCCCTGGAACTCCTGAAATTAGCTTGGGCAGTTGTGTATGGGCTCTCCATTAGCGAGACTATGAGTGACTCACTGAATTAACAAGAATCGAGAGTCGGGTCAGAACCAGATAGAAGATACTGGGAAATACATCAGTGGAAGAAAAGTTTGTGACTCCCGAGGGAATGATTGCTTTGAGGGAGAATTTCCTGTTTGCCAGATGGTAGAGCTAGTCAACGTATAGAAAGAACTCTTAGAACAGTGAACCCTCCCCAATCCAGAAGCTTCCCTGGGTCTGAGTTACCGCAGTGTTAACTCTCAGAGGCAGACTCGAGTAGGAAAAAGCAGAGGTTTTGAATTGGGCCTGGATCTTAATGGATATTCCTAAATAAAGTGATAATTGACATAAAATAAGTTTTGAAAAGTTTCAAGGACAATGAATAAAGGAATTAGATCACCCCAGAGTCTCCCCACAACGGCTCCAATGAAGACCTAACAGTTGCATAGTGAAAAGGGAAAAGTGCAAAATAAACACTGTTCACAGATTCAGAAAGACAGGAGTAGTGCCTTTCCTGTGGGAGACTAAGTCTTCATACTTTCATTCACCTTTCAGGCCTAGCCTCCTCTGTGCATCACAGTTCTGAACTCAGAGCTGGGCAAATCTTTTCATTCTTTTAGCAGTCGCAGAAGCCTGGTTGAAATGTCACTTCTGCAAGACCCTCCGTGGCTCTGTCTCCTCACGGCGTAGGAGCAATAAAAACCTAATTTTTAAAGTCGTTTTACTATTTTTTTAATGTTTATTTATTTTTGAGAGAGAGAGTGAGTGGGGAAGGGATAGAGAGAGGGAGACAGAGGATCTGAAGCAGGCTCTGTGCTGACAGCAGACAGCCCTATGCGGGGCTCGAACCCATGAACCCTGAGATCATGACCTGAGACAAAGTCAGACGCTTAACTGAGCTGCCTAAAGTTCTTTTAAAGTTAGCAAATGTTTTATCTATACATGTCATTTAAGACACAAATAAAAGTAATGAATAGTAAACTATAACTATCCCCACTTTACAGATGAGAAACTGAAGCCAAGAAGGATAATGGCAATGGCCAGTCAGAGCTGGGGCAACTGCCCAAACTCAGTATTGAGTTTCTGAATCTTGAGCCCACCACTAACGCGATGGCGAGCAAGGACATATAAAATATTGTGGGAAGGGCCCCTGGGTGGCTCCGTTGGGCATCCGACTTCGGCTCAGGTTATGATCTTGCGGTTCATGGGTTCAAGTCCTGCACTGGGCTCTGTGCTGAAAGCTCGGAGCCTGGAGCCTGCCTCAGATTCTGTGTCTCGCTCTCTTTCTGTCCCTCCCTTACTTGTGTTCTGTCTCTCTCTCTCAAAAATAAATATTTAAAAAAATAATATAATATAATATAATATAATAATATAATATAACATAATATAATATAATTAATATAATATTGTGGGAACCGCCCTCCCACTGGTGACCGCAGATCAAAGACTGACCTTGAACTAGAACCACTTCACTTTAAAAGTAAAGTTTCAACTGGATGATCCAACTCAAGTTGGAAAACTGACCAGTTTATCTGGTGCTTTGTAACTCTATCAGTTCAAACAGAACTGATTTCTGGGGCGAGGGAAAATTCCACCACACTTATCTTTTGAATGCAGCAGATTACCCTCCTAAGGGACCATATTCCCTAATTATCACAAATCTATAGATGAAAGAAACTATGTAAATTATCACTCCACTTTGTATGTCCTCCACATCCTCTGGATTTGATACACTTATCTTCCTAGATAAAATTTCTATGGCATTCAGCTCCAAAATACGTTGCTTAATACCTTTTGAGAATTTTCGCACACAGATTCTTTTCTTTTCCTTAAATGCATTGAATATTCATCATGTGTTCCAACAATATTTCTAGGAGTTATCGCTTTATACTAATCCCAATTAGTACTTCCTTCCTGTTAGTTGCAAGCTTAATTTTCTCCTAATGAAATGTTGAATATGCATAGAATTAACTCTATCAAGTAGTACTGAGCATTTTCAAAACACTTAATTAAGGATTTAACAGTTCATTCCTGCCACTGGAGGGCACCAAAAGCCAAGAAGCACAAACATTAAAAAAATTACCAGTTTCAAGTTGCTACACAATTCAATTCTGAAGTATTAAAAACAAACCAAAAAAGTACAGGTTAGAGTGTCAAAATATTTAGGAAACCTAACGTGTGCTTAATTTTATTCTTTCCCACTAAATATTTTTTAAACTGATTTTTAAACATTGCCACTAAATATTCGAAACTCTTAACAAAAGATTCAACAGAACAATATTATCAAACCTTGCTGCAATTTCAAATCGGATGTTACTCTGCCTAACCAAACAGATTACCTCGCTTTATTAAGAGTACAGATTTGAGCTTAGCAATTCTCCTTTAACTAACATGTATCTTCATATCTTTTCATGTTCCAATGATTTAACAGAAAGTTAAGAAAACATTTTTTAACTTAAGTAATAAAGAAAATTTTAAAGAAACACACTTTTCTTAGAAGTCTGTGTTTTCAGTCTTTCGATGCACTAATCAACTGGGGCAACCTGGATAAAAATCCCACCTAAAATGCTGGAACTCTCCCTCCTTTGGTAAAATCAATTTCTTTTACCTGGAATGTCCTTTCCCCTAGCCCGGTAATTCCAGGCTTAGCTCAAATGTCGCTCCAGGCTTCTCTAGCACCACGTCACCTGTATAAAAAGCAAAGATTCCTTCCTCTGTGCGTCTCTGTACTCCTACAACACTTGGTGTACTCAGTGCATGAAGGAAATATTTCTTAATGACCTACTATGTTGCATGCACCAGTGGCTCGGTTTTTCCCTCGAGAAGTCTATATCAGGGTTCAGTACGTGCTTCCTCCAAATATGGCAAATTGAATATTAAATATTTTAAATATTGATTGAGGGGCGCCTGGGTGGCTCAGTGGGTTGGGCGGCCGACTTCACCTCAGGTCATGATCTCCTGGGCTGTGAGTTCAAGACCCGCGTCAGGCTCTGTGCTGACAGCTCAGAGACTGGAGCCTGCTTTGGATTCTGTGTCTTCTTCTCTCTCTGCCCTTCTCCTGCTCACGCTCTGTCTCTATGTCTCAAAAATAAACAAATGTTAAAAATAAATAAATAAATAAATAAATAAATAAATAAATAAATATTGATTGATTGAATGTGGCAAAGCTGGGATATTGAATATCCTCAGCTTAAGGAATTTGAGACACAACACCCGCCTGAAGTGCTTTCTGACCCCTCCAGAGAAAGGTCACAAGTCCCAGAGGAAAGGAATGTTCGCAGAAAGAAATCTGAATGAACAGGCCTCCCTAAGTTTCCCCAGTTTCCTCCACTTTCCTCCTGTCTTCTGTCCCGTCATAGCTTTCCACCATTTCCTACTCTTCATCAAACCTAGCATAATAACACTCAGGCTTAACCATTTCACTGGGGCTTCGTTTCTCATGAAGGCTCTCGCGTCATATTAAACTTACACTCAATACAGTTGTATGCTTTTCTCTTGTTAATCTCTGTTTTGTTACAGATGTCCCAGTTGAGAACTTAACAGGGTAGAGGAAAGAGATATCTTTGCTCCCTTACAGTAATAGAGTAAAATGAGGAAAAAAATAGAGTTACATGCAAAAAATAGGAGTATAGTAATGAAAGACATAGTAGAGGGAGATCAGTAAACGTTAAGAATACATTATTAAAACAAGTACTTCCAAACACTGTCTTTACATTCATCTTGGAAAGGAACCTTCTTTTTATTAACTGCGTACCAACTCAGAACACCGTATGAGGCACTGTGGAGAAGCATACAAAAGAAATAAGGGGTACCATTTCTTGTATCCAGTTTTAAGCCTACTGGATAAATAATATATATATATATATATATATATATATATATATATATATATATATATATATATATATATATCCAACAACACTCAGGACACCATAAAAGCAATATACATTCAAATGTAATGGATTTACTATAAAGAAAACATGTAATTGTTTAAAAAGAACACATATTAAACCAACCTAAGACACTTCTGATTTAATACATCAGGGAGTAAGAAGTCTAGAGGAGAGAGGTCAGTTTTACAAAAGTGAAATTTGAAATAAAAAATGAAATTTGAAATCTTTTTTCCTCCAAACCTCACACGAAAGCACTAGAATTGGGGTCAGGGTGGGGGTGGGGGAATAAACTGTCTGGCTTTAATCTGTGGCCTGGAAGGCAAGTGGTCAGGGGACCTCAGGGGTACCTACAATCTTACCAAAGCTATTTAACCGTCAGTGCATCTCAGTATCTTCATTTAAAAGATGAGTTCATATTAAGTGGTCTCTAAGGATAATTCCAACCCCACCACTGCTGTCATTTTTATGGTATCAACTACTGGAGTGGAGGGGTGGAATTTAAAAGACATTATAGTCAGAAAATCAATAGGAACTTGACAACGAATTGCACGGGGCGAAAATAAAGGGAAGAGAAGAACGAATATAGTGCATGGAGGATGGAAAAGCATAAAGTCCCCTACAAGGTGTGGAGTTAGAAGGATCACTAGTAATAAAATATGGTTCCAGACCTCCATGACAGGAAAATGCGCCCGTGAAATACTGAACCTAATCAAACCCAAGGAAGCTGAGGCTAAGGGAGAAAGTGGGCTTTCCTTTCACATGCTAACTGACTCGCCTCCCCATTATCCACAGTATTGAGATGGAATTTACCACCAAGGGACAGGCCGGAGGGAATCCTCTTATTTTTAGGCAACACCCACCTTTATTCTTATTGTCTGATAACACTTCCTAGAAAGGGAAAGAAAGCTATTCAAAATTTTGTAATTAGAAAGATTTGCTATCTGGTAAAGACTGCTCTGACAGTAGATCTGACCGATGCTATTGTTTTCTGAGAATTATAAATTGAAAAACTAATTAGGAAGAAATAAGATTTAAAACCGATCAGAGAACAAAATATATTTAGGCTTGTATTTCAAATCCCAGATAGGCTATAAATAGAAAAAAAATCGTATTTTCCAACTTACTAGTAAACTTGAATATAACTCAGAATCATACACCTAAAACAATGCATTTTTTTAAGATTTTATTTTTAAGTAATCTCTACACCCAATATGTGGCTCCAACTTATGACCCGAAGATCAAGAGTCACGTGCTCTACTGAGTAAGCCAGCCAGGTGCCTGGATTATGCATCTTTAAGATGATTATACAGGGTACATAATCAAGACATACTACCCCAAAACATGGCACCTTTGCATTTGGAACATTTTAAACTGAAGGAATCTAAAAACAGAAGGTGCAGGAAGAACTTCCTAACCTTCCCTGAAGCAAGTGGTAAGTTCCTCATGTGAGAGATGCCCTCCTATCTCTAAAGAGAAAAGGACACAGAAAGAAATCTAACGAATAGGGCTTGTTAAATTTCCCCAGGTTACTACAACTCCTTCATACCCTTTGTGCTTTCATATCTTTCCACATTGTCATTCTTCATCAAACCTAGCATTAAAAACACTTAGGTTTAACCACTCATTCGGATCTTTTCTTAGAAGAGATCCCACGTCACATAAAACTTATATTAAATAAATTTGGGTGCTTTCTCTTGTTAATCTTTGTCAGTCTACATTTCAGACCCAGCCAGGAGACCTTAGAAGATCAAAGGAAACTTCTACAATTAACAGCCCAAAATTAAGAAACTTTTTACATTTCTTTTTTCCTTTACATACATACTTCTCAATCCAGAGACAATTAGACTTTACTTTTGTGGTATGACAAAATGACTACAGACACAAAAATAAGATTCAGCCTAAAATCTGGAGGGCGAAATGTGAAAAAGTATAAAATATTCATGAGTGAGAAGCTCCATGACTTCAATTTACAAAGATTCATAACCTGTAAACTGCTTACTTATTAAGTAGTGATTAATTGTCCATAAGTAATCTACCATAAACTCACTCTCTCTACCTCAGATTCCTCATCTATAAAACCAGAAGTGATGGTAGCTCACACCTCACAGGATTGATTTAAAAAATTAATACATGTAAATGCCTGGACCTGTGCCTAGCACATGGTACTCCATCGATGGAAACTCTCATTAATCCTGTTAGACAGTGATAAGATATGTCACTGACGGCATTAAGAGATCTTAAGAAAAGTGCCAACCCAAACCGTCAGCAATGAAATTGTAACATGGGAATTACAGGATGGCATAATCACAAATGCAAAAAGGTGAAGTGACAAGAAATCAGGGATTGGCTTTAAAATACTATAGTAACAGGGGCACCTGGGTGGCTCAGTCAGGTGAGTGTCCCACTTATCTCAGATTATGGTTCATGAGTTTGAGCCCCACATCAGGCTCACTGCTGTCAGCACAGAGCCTGCTTCAGATCCTTTGTCCCCCCCTCTCTCTTCTCCTACTCTGTTCGTTCCCTCTCTCTCTCTCAAAAATAAATAAAAAAAACATTTTTTACAATGTTTAAAAAGTAATTTAAAAATAAAAAACTATATATAGCAACAAAAATAAAGGATGGGTGGAAAGATAAAAATAGGGACAGATGAACCAAGTGTCAAATGTTGGTGACTGTTGGATTAGAGTGATGGTTATATAAAAGAATATTAAATTATTCTCTCTACTTCTATAAGGGCTTGAAAACTTCCCTAGTAAGAAAAGTAATTTTAGGGACACCTGGGTGGCTCAGTCGGTTGAGCGTCCGGCGTCAGCTCAGGTCATGATCTCACGGTTCGTGGGTTCGAGCCCCTCGTCGGGCTCTGTGCTGACAGCTCAGAACCCGGAGCCTGCTTGGGATTCTGTGTCTCCCTCTCTCTCTGCCCCTCCCTCACTCATGCTCTGTCCCTCTGTCTCTTAAAATAAACATTAAAAAAAAAAAAAAGAAAAGAAAAGTAATTTTAAAAATTAGAAAAGCAATAAGAAGTACACAGCTCTTAAAACAACAACATAATTAAGAAATAATAACATCATTACTATTACTTATTATTGAGTCTCTTGCTAGCTTAAAACATTTTAGTCAGCTCAACAAGGAGTTTTATTTCTGCTGGTTTGTTCTTCACTTCTGTTGTTAATAATCTTGGCCTTTGCTTTAAGTCAAGTTCCTACATATATCAAAACTGATCTTCTTGAATGTCAAGGGAAGTCTGGTCACTTCTATGCTTTCCTCTTGTGTGAAGTCTGTCCACACACTGAAATTTAGGACTTTTAGAAGAATAACATGGTGACACGATGTGAGATCCCTCACCTGAGATCCAGGCCACTTCACTCATGTACCATTCGGTAGCCTTACCTTTCACAACACAATTAACTCACTTCTAAAATGAGGGATTAGAATTCCATCTTTAAGATTCCTTCCAGATCTAAAATATTTTAACTTCTAATTGTAAGAAGAGAAGAGTGGTTTCTTCAACCACTAATACACTACTTGTCACCTGCTTCTGGTAGACTGACAGAACTTGCTTTCTGTAACTTTACCCTAAAAGGATATGAAAAAAGGGGGGGAGGGAGGTGCTGCATTAGCCTGTCTTCCTAGAGAATGAGTTTGTGTGTGTGTGTGTATGTGTGTGTGTATGTGTGTGTGTGACCTGTTTTTCTTTTTAAAAGTCAGATGCATGGGGGGGAAATGGAAAAGTATACATCAAAATGTTAGCAATAAGGCACAGTCTTTCCTTTGCTGTCCTGTCTGCCACTCTCTTGCGGTGGTGTATTCAACAAACTTCTATCTCCTTTAAAAACAAAACCAGGGGTGCCTGGGTGGCTCAGTCGGTTAAGCGGCCGACTTCGGCTCAGGTCATGATCTCACAGTCTGTGAGTTCGAGCCCCGCATCGGGCTCTGTGCTGCTGGCTCGGGGCCTGGAGCCTGCTTCGGATTCTGTATCTCTCTCTCTCTCTCTCTCTCTCTCTGCCCATCCCCTGCTCACGCTCTGTCTCTATGTCTTTCAAAAATAAATAAATGTTAAAAAATTTAAAAAAATAAAAATAAAAATAAAAAATAAAAACAAAACCAAAACAAAAAACCCAAACTGTTAGCAATGATCATTGGGAGTTATAAAGTCAGGGTATTTTTTATTTTCTTCTTCTTGCTTAGTTTTTTTTACTTTTATTTTTCTACAACTACAAGATACCACTTGTATTTTAATTACTACATACAAATGTTGTAAGAGACAAAATATACAAAAGTATCCTCCTCTCCCTTCCCCAACATAAGCTCCTCTTCCCAGAGGCAACAAATAATATCAGTTTCTCAAAAATCCTACAAGAAAAGGTCATTCTATTTAAAGAAAATATTTAGACACTGCTTTTGTAATATGGAGAAAGAGTGTTTTAAAGAAAACAGTAAATAAAACCACCTACACTCGCTTTCTCTTCTAGGCCCCTTTTGCATTGGCCTGTCAGTAGATTCCACGTTAGTTCGGTGAAGGCTCTGTAGCCAGAAGCCAATTCTGCTTCCTGACTCATTCAAGGGCTGTCTGAGCTCCCAGCAAGGAAAGCCCTTTGTTATAAGGACTGAAGGGTCTTTCTATCCTAAATATATTTTCCACTCAAAGTCATTAAAGAATAGATGACATTTTCTTCTCTTCGTTTAAACCTATCCAGAAACACAGGGACTCATTTTAATAATCATTCCTAGTAAAAAAGATATTACACAGATAGACAATGTAGAACACTTATAAATATAATGGTTAGAAAATAATAGAACAATTAACCTACATTAGAGGATTGGTGAGGTTAGCCCATGTTGTAAATCAATGAAGGGAGACAAAAGAATGCTAACTGTCTCTGAGTAATTCTCATTTTACCTCTTATGCTCCCAGTTGTTTTGAATTGTAACATCTTAATTTTGTTGCCTTAACAAGGCATCCCTCCCCCCTGCATCACACTGCCACTCTTTGTTCAAGTCCTTTCCTCCCTGCCAATCTGTCAGCCGCTAAGGGCTAGAAGGGTCGCTACACATCTTATACCTTCTCACAAACAGCAAGAACTTAATGTCATTAATTGAACTATAGAATATAGATGTTGATAAAGATAAAGCACAGAGAACCTTTTGGAGTCTCTGTTTATTTTCTATAAACTGTGGACAAGCTTATCCTCTTACCCTCAACGGTCTGATTTTATAAAGGCTAGTACTGTATTGGTATTTTTCCAACAGAATTTACCATAAGGACAATAGTAAAACTTAGCTTAAAATGAAAATAGACATTTGTTCTAAAAATTTTTAAAGGCACCAAAATTTGAACACTGATCATTTGATTCCTAAATGCAATGGCTTAAAAATGATGTTCAAATGCCTCCCACATCCTACCAAGATATGTTGAACTAGGAGTTGAGCTGAGGGACTGGAAATGAGAAAAAAGAGGAATGGCCCCAGTCAATGCCCCTGGGTAAATTCAATCAAACTTTTTTTATAAGATTTTATTTTATTTTTTATTTTTTAAAGATTTTATTTTTATGTAATCTCTATACCCAACATGCGGCTTGAACTCACAACCCCTGAAATCAAGAGTCCAATGCTCTACCAACTGAGCCAGCCAGGTATCCTTCAATTCACCTTTATTTAGGTCAGAGATTTTAGGTTATATAACCACCCCCCCCCAAATAAAGCAATATCCTGTCTAATAGCATCCATACCAAGAAAACTTAAATCTCAAGATATGAAGATTTCTGCACAGCTGATTTCCCAGAACATATGTGAGCAGGATCTGATGCCCTGGACACAACAAATAATATCAATATCACCAAATATCTGGACCTGACATCATGGAGCTGGGAGGGGCCTCCACCATCTTTCTGGCACTCTCCTTGTCTACTCATCCTTACTGCCTGGAGACAGAGCACCAAAGGGGGAAAGCATCCCCTGCACCCACACTGATACCCTTCCTGGGCAACCTGTTGCAAGGCCCTACTGATGCCACTTTTCAGTCATATGTGAAGCTCAGGGAGAAGTATGGCCCAGTCTTCACTGTGTACATGGGTCCCCAGCCAGTAGTTGTTTTATGTGGACAGAAGCGGCAAAAGAGGCCCTGGTGCATAGAGCAGATGAGTTCAGCGGCCGCAGAGAACAGGCTTCAACAGAGTGTAACTTCCAAGATCATGGTGTAGTTCTGGCTAATGGAGAATGATGGAGGATTCTCTGATGCTTCTCCCTTGACCAGTCTTTAGGACTTTGGGATAGGAAAGTGGGGCACTGAGGAGTAGATTCAGGAGAAGGCTGGCTTCTTGCTAGAGGAATTATGGAAGACCACAGGTGCTCCCATTGAACCCACCTTCTTCCTGAACCTCACTGCCTACAATATCATCAGTTGGTTGTCTTTAGAAGCCACTTAGACTGTGAAGACAAGCAGTTCCTGAAGCTGCTGCAGATGATCAGTGAGAGTTTCACTGAGATGAGCACACCTTGGGCAAAGCTAGATGACATGTATTCCAGAATCATGCAATATTTGCCAGGAAGACACAACTGCATCTACTGCTTGGTAGAGGAGCTCGAGGACTTCATTGCCTCTAGGATCAAGATCAACAAAGCATCTCTTGACCCACAAAACCCATGGGACTTCATTGACTATTTACTCATCAAGATGCCCCATGATAAAAATAATCCCCTCACAGAATTCAATCTCAATAACTTGGTCCTTACCACTCCCAACATCTTCTTGGCTGGCAAAGAGACTGAGAGCTCTATGCAATGTTTGTGGATTGATGCTAATGATGAAGCATCCTAAGGTGGAAGCCAAGATTCATGAGGATATTGATTAGGTAATTGGACCACAGGTGTAGATAACCAAATCAAGATGCCCTACATAGACGCTGTGATCCAGGAGATATAAAATCTGACAAATATTCTACCAGGGGTGTCCCCCCATACTGTCATCCAGGGACATTCATTTCCAAGCTACTTTCTGCCCAAAGGCACCAATGTATTCCCCCTGATTGGCTCTGTCCTCATAGACCCCAAATACTTCCACTACCCAGATGCTTTTTACACCCAACACTTCCTGGATGAGCAGGGCTGCTTCAAGAAGAATGAAGCCTTTGTACTCTGTTCTTCTGGTAGGTTTCTATGGTCTGAGTTCTCCCTAGGAATATGCTAGATATGACCTCCAACAATTGGTCTATATTATTTTTTTAAGAATTTATTATTTTAAGAATTTATTTTTAAGTAATCTCTACACTCAACATAGGGCTCAAACTCATAACCGCAAGATCAAGAGTCGCATGCTCCACCAACTGAGCCAGCCAGGCACAGCCATTGGTCTGTATCTGATGTTCAGGTCTGAATGGGAAGTGAATGCTCTTTTATAGAATTCTAGAATCCCAGAATTCCAGAATCATGGAATATTAGAACCAATGATTCAGATAATTAGAAAAGGAATAGCACTAAACAGGGGTCCGCAAACTTTTTCTGTTAAAGACCAAAGAGAAAATAGTTTAGGTTTTGCCAGTCATATTGTGTCTGTCTGAACTATGGAATCTGAAAACTACTCACCCTCTACCATGTACTACAAAAGTGACCATGGAGAGTACGTAAATGAATGAGAATGTCTCTGATGCCAAAAACCATTATTTACGAACCCTGAAATTAGAGTTTCATAGACTTCACACGTCACGAAATATTATTATCCTTCCAATTTTTCAACCATTTAAAATGTTAAAAACATTCTTAGTTTTGTTAAAGAATATTCAATTAAGTAAACTTGGATATCTTTAAAAAATTAGAAAAGGCAGACCTAGAGAGTAAACTAGATGACTCTCTTGAAAGAAGCTTAAATGGTACATTGAATCTGCCTGGCATTTAGGAGGTGTTAGAGAATATAGATAGACCTAAACAGAGCTCGTATATTTAGATTATTTAAACTTCTTGAAACTGAAGTATATTTATTTTTAAAGTTAAAGTTCCCATTTCCTCCACCGTTCTCATTAGCAGAACAGCCTTGAATGAAAGCATTGCTAAGATAATTTTGGAAGAATCACAGTCACCTATTCAACAAATATTTATGAGGAACTTACCGACCTGACCTCTGAGAATGCAGTCTTTCCTTTCTAAACAATAGAAACCAGCTCCACAGTTTAAAGGTCAGGACAAAGCCAAATGACAAGCTAATGAGCTAGAACCCAATGAACTGTCATGGGCCACTTGAATAAACATCTTCTAGATGCTGGCAAATGCATGGTCAGAAATACCGGAACCATCATCTCTACAGATTCAAATTACATCCATAAACCTAAAAGACTAGACCAAAGGATTCTAGGAATCATTCTGAGAAATACTGAAATATATGCATGTTTCAATTACCTTTTTTAACATTCTATTTATTTTTGAGAGAGAGAGCATGAGTGGGGTAGGGGCAGAGAGAGAGGCGGACAGAGGATCCGAAGCAGGGTCTTTCACTGACAGCAGAGACCCTGATGCGGGGATCGAACACCTGAACTGTGAGATCATGACCTGAGCCGAAGTGAGATGCTCAACTGACTGAGGCATCTAGGCACACCAACTGTTTCTTTTTTTTTTTTAATTTTTTAAAACTTTTTTAGTGTTTATTATTTTTGAGACAGAGAGAGACAGAGCATGAGTGGGGGAGGGTCAGAGAGAGAGGGAGACACAGAACCCAAAGCAGGCTCCAGACTCTGAGCTGTCAGCACAGAGTCTGATGTGGGGCTTGAACTCACAAACCGCAAGATCATGACCTAAGTGAAGTCAGGTGCTTAACCAACTGAGCCACCCAGGCGCCCCTAAATGTTTCAATTATATTTTAAAAAATAACCTTAAAATTAATAGTTCTCTTATTTCAGGAGCGCCTGAGTGGCTTAGTCAGTTAAGCATAAGACTCTTGACTTCACTCAGGTCATGATTTTACAGTTGGGTTCATGAATTAAGCCTCAGGTTGGGCTCTGTGCTGACTGCTCAGAGCCTGCTTGGGATTCTCCCTCTCCCTCTCTCTCTGTCCCTCCTCTGCTCACCTGTGTGCATTCTCTGTCTCTCTCAAAATAAAGAAACTTAAAAAATATTTATCTTATTTCAGTTCAGTAAACATTTATTCCATGCCAATAGCATCCTGCAGGGCTTATAGGGTAATGAAAAGAATGAAAAAGAGCTATTCCTACCATGAGGCATATGTATGGGTCAACCATGAGACTTAAAATCTTGACAAAGCAAGTATTAGCTACTTTTAAGTTGCAAATATGCCTTTAAGTTTTCATCTTGTATTTTTTTCCCACTTGTGAACTGTCAAGACACAAGAGTTTAATGTAAAAAGTAAAAGATTTCCTTTTCCTTTCTACTCTTCTGTCTTTATTTGCAGAGGAAACCACTGTCATGTTTGAATCTATCATTCAATTTAGTATTTCATTCCCCCAAATCTCCACTGTGGATTTTTCTTTACATGACCCTTCACTCTCTCTTCTACCACTTTCCTTTCTACCACATTTTCTTGGGCAGCTTTAGGGCAGGGACTACAGATGGAATACATAGAGTGGCTAGGAAATACACATGAAAGGTTGACATGGGGTTGGAGACCTGGGAACAGGTGAACTTTAAGGAGCCTGCAGGTGGTGGCCACAGGACTGTGACTCCAGCAATTGGCTGCCTGAAGGAAAGTCGCTGGCAAGCTCAGTGTGCCATGTTTTTTTGACAGAAGGTAAAAATCCACACTTTTATATGAACACTTTTTAAGCATTGGAAACTAATTAAAAGTTTTTAATATAATGCAGGCAAACACATGCACACACACACACACACACACACACACACACACCCCAAAAATATGACGTTGACCCAACCTAGTCCACACGTTGACAGCTACCTCTGCTTTTGATTTACAAAAAGATTCAGATTGGCCATAGAAATTTAGAACTGGAAAGGATTTTAGAAATCATCAGGAGCAAACACTCTGCTTTATGGCAAAAAGAAACTGGCCCAGAGAGAGACCGTGGCTTCAGTACAAGTGAATCAGTGTTAATTGGTGATAAATTACCACACCAGGCAGAGGACATGGATGCCCCCTAGTCCCTGTTCTCAAGCTGCTCACAATCTAGCAAAAGAAAGAACCTGCAAACGCTTGGAAAGCAGTTTTATCAATGTCCAAGCAATAATGAAAGATTGTTCAATGTACAGAAATAAAACAAAGAAAGAAGTAGCAGGTCTCCGATGTGCAGTTAATGCCTCTTATCTCAACCCAAGTCTCTTCTCTAACCTCACGCTCTTCCTATACTACCATACTGCCTCCTGTTTCCCCAAAACACCCCCAAGCCCTCCCACCAAGGAAATGTAGCAATATAAACTGGGACCATGCTTGCATATGTGGAAGAAACCTGCCAGCATTTAGAATGCTGCAATCTGTGCAAGGGAAGAGACACGTGGCCTTTAATTTTTAAAATATGGTGGCTCAGTTAACACAGCACTGAGATCAGAAAACAGCAGGAGTCTAGTCCTGGCTCAGCCATTAACTAGTCAGAAGACTAAGCAAATATGTAAACTGATGAGGTTAGACTACAAGGCGACTTAAGGAGCTGCCTGCCAGTTTGGTGATTCTAAGACTTTTTATGACAGATTTCATTGAAGTTCAAAGAAGAAAGATATCATTGTGGGCAGGAAATGTCAGGGAAAACTTTGCAGCGGAGCAATGGATTAGATTAGGTCCTAAAGGATGAGAAGGATTAAGTAGCAGTGGGGGAGGGATGGAATTAGAGCAGGGGAGGGGAAAGCTCAAGGAAATACTTTAGCAAAAATGTAGGGGCAGGAATGCACCCAGAGATATGCTAAGGTGTGGAGGGAGTTTACAACAGATGGCAGAGATTTTATCTCCAAAGAAGGAAGTGAGGTCCATCTGCATAAAGAATCCCAAGAGAATTGTTAAGGATTTAACAAGTGGGGCAAATTTTTGGATCTTTTCTTCCGGGGGCTGTGCTGAGGTTTCAAGAAGGGATATTGCAGCAAAGGTGAGAAGCCTGCTTAAGGAAGGCTATGAAATTTCAGTGAGTTACTTTTACTCTCAGTACAAAGAAGAGGGGAAATAGAGTTTGGGGTTTGCCCTGGTGTTTTTGCCACCGTTCCTAAGACATATTTCATGAGGGCAAATGACCACCGAAGGTAAGACTTCTTGTACACATGCCACAACCTGATGCCGCCAGGAACTACCTCTTTTTTAGGAGACAGAAATTAAAGGGGTAAAAAAAAAAAAAATCAACCGTTTATTCATTCATCAGTCTTCTACTGAGTTCTGTATCAGACACTTTGTTAGGACCCTCACTCTGGGTTTCCGGTCTTCATTAAATTGAGATTACTCTCGGCTCTTTACCATCTGTTTCGACCCTGAGAGACACTCATAGGTTAACCGTAGAGAGCACTCCTCTTACACCTGGGACACGGTTGATTGAGGGGACTCAAGTGAGGCACTTTTTCTCTGGGTAATTACATTTGGGGCAATCAATGCTTCTTTGCTTCATTCTCAGCCTGGCCTTGGAGTATACACACAGACTTTCTCACCAGCTCTCCCAAACAACCCTCCCCTGCCTGGGACTATCTCTTTCCCCTCACCGCCTTCATTTCATACCACTGCTGTTCTCAGTAACCTTCCAACTAGCTTGGCTCCTCACTTTTCCTCAGGCCTCTGTTCCCTGTTCTTTTCTCTAGCCCTAGGCCTTTTCCTTCTTAGGGCTCCTCATTGTCTCACCTGGTGCTTCTCCTGGGCTCAGAGTACCAGTCTTGCCTCATCTGCTGGGATTTGAAAAACTGTGCAGGCAGGTGGTAGAAAGAACTTTGGAGAAATCTCCAAGTCCACAGATACATGCGATATATGCAAGTGTGTGTGTGTGTGTCTGTCTGTGTGTCTGTGTGTGTGTACATAGAAATTATATACATGATAGTAAACAATAAATCTGGTTAAAAGGAAGTGTGCTGAGATTCTTGTCTTGTCTTAACTCAATCAGACATAAACACATAAGAGTTTGAAGGGTGATCTTTCTAAAAAAATTGGCAGACTTATCCTACTTAGTGAGTTTCTGAAGGGCTTCCGTTACTCTTTCCTTGATGTGTGGAATGGGGCAGAGTGTTCTAGGGGCTTTCTCTAACCACGGACTCCTCCTGTTACTCTTCAATTAATCTGAGATTTATTCCTTCAATATCTGCTTCCTTTAACAGAAAGCAAATGTTCTTATAGATAAAATGAAGGCTAGTAATATCGATGCTCTACTGCATGGAAACAAACAGGTGTGTATATAGTATTGATCTATTTGGATTTTTCTCATTCACGATCACTAGGGTAATCAAGAACGTTGGGCAGGGGCCATCTTTCTTGGGTTTCTAAGTAAAAAATTGTGGAAATAAGAAAATAATGTGTTAGAAGGTGTCTAGGTTTGAATGATCTTGAAATGAACACCTTTTATATTCTATGATAAGCCTCGATATAAAAAAAATTGCTTCCTTTTTATCCAGCACCATCCAGGAACGTTACAGGGCAATCCTAGAAAATACTGCTGATTGTTTTCAATCTGGTGATTCTATTCAGACAATCTAGCTCACAAGCTCTGCAGGGTTGGGGATAGCTGACTTTGGTAAATTTTAGAGTAAACAGCCCGTGCTTTTCCATACATTTTCTGAATGTAACATTTTCTCCCAAATTCCAAAATTTACTTTGATCCATAAAAAAGTGTTTGCCATTAGTATCTATGGATCTACTTTTATACCTAAGTACAAAGTTACCCAAAACATTTTCCTATCAAAAATTTAAGATCCTCACATATGTGGTACCAATAACATCACGGGAGACTTTACCTATAATGATAACTGCTGAAATGAACAGAGGTCAAAAAGTATCAATTAAAGGGAGGGGCACCCAGCTGGCTTAGTCACTGGAGCATGTGACTCTCGGTCTGAGGTTGAGAGGTCCTGAGTTTGCTTCCCACATTGGGGTTAGAGATACTTTAAAAATTAAATTAGGGGTGCCTGGGTGGCTCAGTTGGTTAGGTGTCCAACTTCGGCTCAGGTCATGATCTCGCAGTTTGTGAGTTCGAGTCCCACGTTGGGCTCTGTGCTGACAGCTCAGAGCCTGGAGCCTCCTTCAGATTCTGTGTCTTTCCCTCCCCTGCTCATGCTCTGTCTCTCTCTGTCTCTCAATAATAAATTAAAATGTTAAAAAAATTTTTTAAATTAAATTAGAACTTTCAAAATATCAATTAAAGGTGATCGAGAATCATGAGTCAGCACTATACCTTTATCTTAAAGAACAAAATCTACTTTTCACTGCTATTTATGAAGTTGATAATATGTAATTATTGTTTCTAATAATTCCAAACATTTAAAAAATACAGGTGTGTTTCAAGATGTTCTCCAACCAAGTGGTTTTCAACTGCCTTGCTTTAAGGGACTATAAAACATGTTCCTATAAGAGCATCTTGTATGCATCCATTTTCAGAGCATATCCAGGACAAATCACATTGAGAAACTTCAGGCCCCAAAGCAGCAGGAACCAGAGGAAAAACAGGAAGGTCAAACAGGAATGTATTGTCTGTGCATGAAATTAACATACCCTTATAGGTTAAAGATAAAGAAAACAAGAAAAAAAAAAGCAGATTTCAGGAAGGAAGAATTTATCACTATGAACTGACCCTCTCCAGGGATTAAGGACACCTGGTCACACACATTCCTAGAAGAAATACTTGGCTGCAGGCTTATGATGAAGGTGTTCTCTTCATTTCCTCAGCAAGCTCAGGTCTAGCAAGTCTGAACTAGATTTACCACCACGTGGGGACCTTGAATCTTATTTTGTACTTGTGACACCACATTTACTCTAAGAAACCCACAATGATCATTTTAATTCGCCATCTTACAATAATTACACAGTGTAACCATGTTTGTGTAAACGGGCAAATCAGATGGTATTCCACTCCAGCTTAAAAACCGGGTTTTGCTTGGGGCATCTCTTGTCAAGTGGTATGGAAATTCAAGAACGAGACAGTCTTCCAGAAGAGCTTACAGTGTTATACATCATACAATATTCATCACCACATTTTCCTGATGTACTGAAGATATTGAAATTACTTGGAGTATGCTTACCAAAAAATATATGTACAAAAACAGTTTTTACTACCTCTCAATAGCTAATGGAGAGCTTGTATTCTAGAATAATAGCCAAATCTTTTCATCAACGAAAAAAATCATAAATATACATTTGAGGACATCTTTGGGAGCTTTCTACGATAGAAATTAATTCACTGTTCAGGGATTATATTGAAAATATGAGCAGTTATCAGTACTTAGAAAACATTATCAACTTCAACTTTTGTCTCACAATTAATACTTCTCTATTCAACCCTAAGATTTTGAAGGGTTGAAGTCTACTATTTACATATACTGTTATTCTGTCCTATCACTCTTCATACTTCTCCCACCTTTTCATTCTCAGTATTAAGAGGGGAGTTAGACTCCAATAAATAGAACCAAATTTAGAAACCAATAAAATAAATCAGAGCAAAAGCACTATGCTTAATTGGCAGCACTTGATATTTACTTATTAATTTGAAAAATAAATCTCTTAAATTTAGTGCTTTTGTCTCAAATGATGCTTCTTTCCCCACCCCCAACAGTTTCTAGGAGAAAACAACCATCTTCCATTTCCCCAACAAAAGGTATTCACCTAATCAATTTGTGCATAAGCCACTCATTTTCACATGCAAATATTCTTGTGTATTACCATTTTGCACATTTGAATGTGATTTTTACATTTAAAGTCCGGTGGCAAGGCTTTAGAGATCCCAGCCTGTGGTCTACGGATTAAGATTTCGTTTCTAATTATCATGTCCTTTTGGTGCTAATGTGTTTGCTCCTTATTAGTGCCACTCACTGACCTGGATGTAAGCCAGATTAAAAGAAATTCCTTTGATTTTCCTGGTTTCAAAGATACAAAAGAATTTCTCACTTTGAAAATCCACACAGTTTGGGTGAAGAATGTATCACCTCGGGATTTGATACCCTTTATTATAATTTACGCTCTTAGGAATTCCTCAACCTTAGAAGAGCTGGCTACTGTTCCTCTTTTCTTTCTGGGAAATGTAAAGGTAAAGTCTGCTGCAGTAAGTCTGATACATTAATTGTACTCAATTCCCGAAATAATGTAATACATGTTGAAATTCATTTCAGGGATTTTATAAATATGTTAAGACAGTTGTAAACCTACTTACTACTGAAAATTGAATATTTTAATATATTTGAAGTATTTGCAGAAAAATAAAACCGTGTCTTTTGTCATCAAATAGGAATAACTTTAATACACTTCCATCAGGCTTTCTCTGTTACGCTTGATTAAAATTCACATTAATACATCATTTAAAGCTATCTTAAATCATAAAAATGAACAAACTCCTTTAGATTAATTGTCCAGTATTTGTCTCTATTTTACAAATCTTCATGTGATACTAAATATTACTTAACAGTAAAGCATGCGCATAAGCTAAGGAACACATCATCCGTATCTTTCCAATACAAGAGAAATGATGATGTCTTTCTTCCTTCAGAAAATTAGGCATGTCAGGAGAGATAGGTATTCAAAGGCATTTTCTGGTTCCCAAGTTAACTGTGCTACTTCGCAAACCAAACAACATCTTATCTAGACTCTCCTTTATTTACAGCACACGTAAGAGCTGAAAACGTGGTTTTAACTAAAGTTAAATGCGAATAATGTGCTCTTTAAACATAGTTGGAAAACTAGTCTAAGATTAATGTAACTTTTCCATTTTCTTAATGCTTATACATGATGATCAACAAAAGCTAGTTATACCTGCTAACTTCATTGTCATCCCAAATATGTGTGATCTTATCTAAGAACTTCCAAAATCTCTTGGTCACTGTATAATTGAAAATTCAGTAGATTCCTTCAATGGGCTGAAGTGAGAAGGAGTGGGTAAGAGGATGAGATTAATACTGTGTTGCAAAAAAAAAAAAAAAGAATTTTTAAGTAGTTTTTATGTATAAATTTTTGGTTCATGCATATGTGTTACGACCTGTGTGACAGGTGAATACCTGTTACTGATTTTTAAGAATTAGTCAAGGAAGAAGTAAACAGTGAAGGAAGAAAAGGGCTGATAAATGATTACCTACTTATGAATATATGAAGAAAGAACATGATAAATGGAATTCAAGGATTCCAACTCCACTGGGAAAGAATTATTTGTTTGTATGTGACACATATATAAAAAGGCCTCACGCATCACTTAGAAAGAGTCCAAAGCACCAACAGAAAATGACAAAGACTATGTATAGACATTCACAAATAGGGAAATAAAAACAGCTAATAGACTTACAAAAATATATTTAACCTAATGACAAATGAAGAAATACATGCTAACCAAATGAAATTTATTTTGGCTATCAGACTGGCAAAGATTAAAAAATAATAGAAAATATTTAATATTGGCAAGCATTTGCTGGAACAGGTACTCTGACGTTTTTTTTAAGCAGGAATGTAAATTTGTGCTCTGTAAATAACTGTTTAGTATATGTCGTCCTCTGTAAATAACTGCAGAGGACAATATATACTAAACTTTAAGATGCATATAGTCTGACCCAGAAGTTCTACTTTTAAGATCTCATCCTAAGGAAATATTATAGATAACTGAAAAACTGGCAACAACGGGAAGGTCTCAAAGAGTAGAATTATCCACTAAATGTAATACTCTAGAGCCATTCGATAAATCTATTTGTGCTATTGTATCCAAATGTTCAATGAGAAATATAAAATATAGGATAATGCACATCTCTAAGTGTTGGTTTATGCAACAGACTTGTGAAAAGGCTGGAAGACTGTTTACTAAGGGAAGTTATCTTTAGAGAAGAAAACTATGAAAGATCGGTATTTCCCTTTGATATATTTCTATAGTGTTTGATGTTTTACAAGTACATATTATGCTGTAACCAGAAAATTACACACTTTTAAATAAAATTCGGGGGCACCTGAGTGGCTCAGTCAGTTGGGCATCTGACTTCCCGCTCAGGTCATGAGTTCAAGCCCCGCATTGGGTTCTGGGCCCACAGCTCAGAGCCTGGAGCCTGCTTCACATTCTGTGTCTCCCCCTCACTCTGCTCTTCCCCCACTCATGCTCTGTCTCTCTCTCTCAAAAGTAAATAAACATAAAAAAATTTTTAAAAAATTCATTATGTAGGATTAAAATAAAATATGTAAATAATAATTTGGTAAACAAATTGAACCATATACAATTCTACTGTATAGAACTTGCCAGGGATCAGCCAAAGAGAATTGCCTGCACTTTCACATTTCTGTCTCAAATGGAAAGGAAAGATTATAGAACAACCATTAAAATGGAGAAAAAGCCATTTCCCTAATAACAGTGTTATTGACCAAGCAAGGTAGTGAGCTGATATGGGAAAGATTTGCTTTTATAGCCTGAGGAAGATTAGAGTTCCATACTCTTCATGCAAAGGATCAGAGTCAATATTTGGGCTTTGATTTGTTATGGTAGCCTCCATAGATCTCAAAGGGAAATATGGAATGAGGGCTGAAATCTCCCAAATCTCTTATGAATTGTTGTCATTGAATCATCATCTGACATTTGGATCATCTGACATCTTATTCTGGAGGACTTTTCTGCAATTTTACTTTTACTTTGTTCTAAGAATGAAAATACGTCTGTGTTACTCCTCTACTTGCAAATCTATTATGAGTAACCATTGTTCAAAGGATAATGCCCAAACTCCTCCTTATCAAGACAAACAAGGCCCTTAACATTCTGGCCCCAACCTACCTAAACCGGCCTAATCTAGGGTCTCTGTTCATCCAATTCCACACCCCCACCTACACACACACACATACACACACACACACACACACACGCGCGCGCGCGCGCGCACTCTCTCTCTCTTCAGTAAAAAGTTTAATGAGGATACCGTTCTCGCATAGAGTGGATTTTGTCTTCTCTATGAAGATGTTCCCCAGGTTTGTGGGGTATTTACCACACTTTTGTTTAAGTGCTTATTCCCTTTTCTAAACAGTAACCTATTCAAGTAAAGGGGCCATGTATTTAGCATCTAGTACCTGAAACTTTGTTACATCATAACTATATCAATTAGGAAGGAAAATGCTTTATGAAGTGTTTTAAGTCCAATGCCAATTATAAACATTTCCAAACAAGCTGTTTTACAGAAAGAATAATAACATCTAAATGTAATGGAGAACAAAAAACAAATTTATAATCCTAAATTCTATCCAGAACGAACTCTGACTATGAATGCTTGCACTAGACAACGCTATGAACTCTAAGGCTGCTCTGCCACCCACACTTCCTAATTCCAGCCCTAAGAGAGAGCATGGACAGGACAGGCTTTGTCTCGTCAAGATGACAACGTGAGGAAGAGGAAGCTCTCTGGGTAGGGCCAAATGTAGGGGTGCCAGACTTGTTGGGAAGATGTCTTATTAGAAAGTGCTTTTAGAGAAGGGGAAGCCTATTGGTTAGGGAAAAGCCTAATGAGAGCAGTTAGATCATTGAAGGAAAGGAAGTTGAGCTAATCTCTTTCTCCTGGGTGTTGACGCCAGGGTGCGAAAAGCAGAGCTGAATCTCGGATACAGAAGCACATGATAAATGATTGTTGCTAGGGAAAGAGTGTGGTTGTCATATGAGATAATAATCCTTCAGAGAATAATGCCTTTGCCCTTTTGGTAATAGCCATTTGTTTCTGCTTTTCCTTTTTTTGTTTTTTTTTCCTCCCTCATCAGAACCTGGACTAGAATACTGACAGCTAACTACATTTAAAGGAATCGGATGAATTAGAATTTGGAAAATAAAATATCCAAGCTAGAAAAATCATCCTGTAACCAAGATTTTTATTTCTTAAAAAGGTTTTTTTCCCCAAGAAAAACGTTACGATTCATCAACGATTCATATAACATATATCTTGTGCCTTCTCTGCACTATGCACTGTGCTAGATACTGGGAGTAAGATGAATAAGACACAGTCCATGCCCTTAAGGAGGTGACAGATGTTACAAAAAAGAAGTGCAGTAAGCTGTTGCAGGCGACAGCAGTGCAAGCCGTAAAGGTGGAGGCAGAGCACAAAGAAGGGCTGATCCATTCAACCCTGGAGACTCGGAAAAGCCTCCCATAGACGGGTGACTCTTGAGGTGATTGGGAAGGGAGGGGGAACGCTTGAGATCTGAACAAAGGAATCTGGATGAGAAGCAAAAATGGCGTGACCCATTCAGAGATGGAGGCCCTGATCAGAAGGGACAAGCCAGACTTTGGAGGACCTCAGAAGCCTTATTAAGAATTTGGACTTTATGTTAAAGGTAATGAAGAATCATTTAATAGTTTCAAGCAAGAAAATATATCTTTATAAGCCTTTATGAAATGTGAGTTTATTAAAGATCTCTCGGGTGGTAAAGGATAAACCAGAACAGAGTGAGACTGGAGACAGGCTAGCAAGAGACAAGAGAGAAGGGAACGAAAAGAGCACAGGGGAGTGTAAGGGTCCTTACCTGATCATCCTATCTGGGCGGGGTGGGGGTGGGGGACAATACTGGCAAAGATTTCATTTTAATCTATTATTTTAGCATAAAAATGCATTATATGGCTCTTCCCTCAGCCCCAAAACTCTAATCATACTTTTCTAAAGACAGCATATTGATGCTTTCTGGCCCTGCATGAACATGAGTGCTAATTATGCACTTGCATCTGAAGCAGACCAGGTTTCTAACTCAGGACAAACCGTCACCCTCATGGAAATAAGTAAATAGAGAAACCACTAATTAAAACATTAACCTGACATTTACCTGGGTTTTCTTAAAGCTAGAGGGAATCCCCTAGGATTAAAGTGATCCTGTCAATCTGGAGTATGTTAAAATTCCCACATCCGTCTGCAGAAGATATGGGTATGCTCATACCAAAGAGATCGAAGATTGTCCTCCTAAAGTATCTATCGTTCAATAAATATGTCAAAATTGTTTCTATAAACAAAATGTTTTAGATATCGACTTTAAAAATATATGTTAAGAATACCCATATAATAATACATATATTATTTTTAAATGGCTTACAACTTTATTCACTATGTTTAATATTATAAATAACATCTGTTACTTCTTTCTCATTTTTTTTAAAGTTTATTTATTTATTTTGAGAGAGACAGAAAGAGTATGGAGCAGAGAAGGGGTGGAAAGAGAGGGAGAGAGAGAGAATCCCATCCAGGCTCCGTGCTGTTAGCACAGAGCCCAACGCAGGGCTCAAACCCACAAACTGTGAGATCATGACCTCAGCCTACATCGAGAGTCCCATCTTTAACTGACTGAGCCACCCAGACACCCCCTTCTTTCTTATTATTAATGCAAGATGAAAATTGGGGAAATACAAAAAGTATTTGTATAAAATGAAAAATAAAAAATGATGCAAACTATTATTAATGACAAACCTTGCATCTTCTTGTTTCCTTTCTTTCCCTCACCAACCATATTCATCTGGAAGTCTGTGAACTCCGCCTCCTAAATATTGAACACCATCCACTTTTCTCTGTCTCCATTGATGGCACTAATCAGGATCACCATTATCTCTTCCATGGATTACTGTACTATCTTAACCAGTCATGCTAACACTCTCGTTCTCATTCCACCTGAGCACCACACAGTAGCAAGTGATTTTCTTTAAACATAATTCAGATGATGTCACTCACCTACACAGTATCTTTTCACGTGGTGACAGATTACTAATAAGCAAATCTTTGTAAAAGTTCTTCATCATGACAGTGACCTTTTGTCCAACAAAATAACTCCTGCGGTTTTTCTCCACTTAATTTGTCTATGGAAGTGACACCCCCTCCTTCCCTTTTTGAGGATTATTCTGTCTCATTTCAATTCCTATCTCATTATTCCATGTTACAGGAAGTCTTAAAGATGGTCCAGCTGCAAGGGATCTTAAAGGTCATGAACTCCAATGGGTTTTCAATTTTGTTTTTTGCAGTATAACTCAAACAGATAAATACATAATATATTTATGTTTACTAATATAAAAGTGATATAAGCTGTATTTTATTAGGATAAATGTGTTATATAAATTCAAATCTACATTTTTTTTTTGTAAAGACACTTCATAAGACTTATCTAAGAAAATAACATGGGACCTTATTATGTGTTTGGCCCCACTGGGTGGGCACAGGCTTGCTAATGTTGATGGGAGTTTGTGAGGTTCTCTTCTGATAGTTTCAGTTTTCTCAGTGACTCCAGAAGCAAGGTCATCAGTCACAAATGAGTGTGAAGGAGGAGATGGTAGAAGTTTAAGAGAATGGAGAGAGGAAATTACGAAATAAAGTGAGAGAGTGAATGGTCTAAGACACAGGGTTACGAAACTGTGGTGCCCAGACCAGCAGCACCAGTATGGCATGGGAACTTGTTAGAAATCCCAAATTCTCAAGGCCCCATCAGAAGCTTTGGAGGTAAGGCACCCCCATTCATGTTTTAACAAGCCCCCTAGGTGAGAGCGATGCTCATGGAAACTTGAGTGCCCGGGATGAGGGAAGTGCAGGAGCATTTCTGGACGGAGCTCAGAGTCCCTGGAGGTTCAGGACTGTTCATGGACAACGAGGCACCACTGCTACATATTTTTAGCTATGGGGTGCAGGCTGGAAATAGAGATTTTAATCTAACTCAAACTTGTGGTGGCCAGTTATTTAATCTTGTACTTAACATATTTCAATGTGTATTGTCTTTTAAAAAATGTCTAAAAATCAAACAAATATATCTAAGAAATAAGACCCAAACTACATGTTTTCATTCCCAAAGCAGAGAGTTTAAACCTAAACTACTGGATCTAAGCCAGCTTCCCTGTTACACAGGTGAGTACGCTTAAACTGATTAAATGTGCCCCTGTTTAGGCTAATTAATAAAAACTCCTACTTTAAATAGGGAATCGGACAATGGTAATTAATATTCAACAATGACAATGATATTTTCATTAAGAAATGTTTTTCTGGAAACTTCCTATCACACCGGAGTTAAACCACTGGTTCTCTAAGATTTATTTTCCTCTGTTAATAAAGGAGAGGGCAACAACACAGATCTATCACAGTGATTGGAGGGGAAACCGCTCCCTCCTCTACCAGGGGAATATCAGAAATTTGGTAATTTGGCACAGGGGAGGGAAGGCAGAGTAGCTTTTAAGAGCTTGCATCCCACGCACATTTGCCTCCCCCTCTCTCTGGAATCACTTGGGTATTTTGCAGATAACCTCAAGGTCAAAGTGTCAATCACTAGATTCCTGAGTATCAAATGCACTCCTCTTTGCTTGCGATTTTGTAAGCACGCGCCATGGCCCCAAATTAGAGGGCAGTAAAGTACGACAACCCAGCACTCCTGCTGTGGTGCTGCTGTAGAAGGAAACCACTGGCCTCATTCTCTCTCTCTCTCTCTGTCACGCACACACACACACACACTCTTGCTTCCAGGCTCAGCACTGGGTTCTTTCACCTGGAACCCATCCTCCCTACACCTTATCATTTCAAGTGTTTCACATCATTTAATAGCAGACTCTTTCCTGCCTACTTTAACTCTGCCTCTCTCCTTTCATCGAACTCCTATAAAAGGTATTATTTTCACCGCACAAATTACAATTTACCCGAACCCACAGACTAAGTTAAGATCCCTGCTAAATGCTGGCAGTATAGCTCTTATTTTCAGAGCACCCAGGAAATTATGAGTTAATGAAATCACTTGTTTAATTGCCTGATGTATGATCTATCAGGATAAGGAACTTGTACATTTTGTTGAATTGTACAAGTTGTATCCCTGGTGCCTACTACAAGCCCTGGCACAGGATAGATGCTCACTAAATAACTGTGGAAATAATAAATGAATATTCTCTTATATTCCAAGAAGTAGCCAAATGTTTATATTAGATGAATGGTATGGTGGTCTGTTTGGGCCCATATGACCCACACCTCCTGCTGTTTACATCCTTATGCAGTCCTCTTTTCTTGAATCTGACACTCTTTTTTTTTTCAATTTTTTAATGTCTATTTATTTTTGAGAGAGAGAAGCAGAATGTGAGTGGGGGAGGGGCAGAGAGAGAGGAAGACACAGAATCCGAAGCAGGCTCCAGGCTCTAAGCTGTCAGCACAGAGCCTGATGCCGGGCTCCAACCCCCCAGCTGTGAGATCATGACCTGAGCCAAAGTCAGAGGCTCAGCCGACTGAGCCACCCAGGTGCCTTGAATCTGAGCCCCATTAACCAAATACAGTGGAAGATGCATGCTCACCAGTAATCAGGCCTAAGCCTCAGGGAAGCTTAGTAGCTTACTCTTTTTGCACACATGGAAGTTACTCCCCATGTACGCAGTCCAACTATCTCGAAACACCAAGTTAGGGGTAAACCCAAGTTACCTGTATTCTGAGGCCACATAGAAGATAGCCGAGAACCCAGCTGACAAGGAACTGCAGGTGAGCAACTGAACGTCTCCTGCAACCAAACTCACAGGTAACAACCAACACCGACTTCCCAGCCATGTGATGAGCCATCTTACAAATGGACCATCCAACACCAGCACTCTGTCCCACGTGCAGCAAAACACGGTGCTCTACCCAGTCCTGCACAAACGGCAGAATCATGAACACAGAAATGATTACTGTAGTTCTAAGCCACTAAAACTGAAATGGTTTGTTATGCAGGAATGGATAACCAAGACAGACAGTTGACAGATATTAATTTACATTTCACAGAAATAATATTACATGTATACTGACAGACTTGTTTCAGTGAGAGGCAGCAAATTTCCAGAGAGGACCTATATGTTTCTGGACATATCATAGTCTAATGTGTTTTTAATCAAGCATTATGAACTGTTAGCACTTTTCTTTTAGCCATGAAAAATGACTGTTTTATGTGCCAGATATAATTTATTTATTTATTTATTTTTAGTAATCTCTTTCCCCAACATAGGTCTCAAACTCACAACGCTGAGACCAAGAGTCAGATGCTCTACAGACGGAGCCAGCCAGGTGCCCCTCATTTAATTCTCATGACAGCTCTATGCTACACCTATTATCTCTAATTTACAGATGTGGAAACTGAAGATTAGAAAGATGAGGTGACCAGTCTGAGGTCACAGGGCGAGCAAGAATCAGTACCAGCATTTCAACCTAGACAGTGAATCATCAGAGCCTAAGATCTTAAAAACACAAGGGAACGTTCTAGAAAAAGCCACCACCATCACCACCAACACTACCCAACCGTCATAACCATTTTAATTGTGCTCCTTAAAGAAAGAGTTGTTGCCATGATTCTCTAGGCACTTCCTTTCTCTCCAGCTCCGCAGAGCTCCCCTCCACCAGGGCTACTGAGATAATGGGCAATATCAGTATCACTGCAAGCCAGCCCCTCACCAGTGCCTGTGACTGGGATGACTTATCACCCACTTTCCCTCTAAAAAGGATTTGCAGGGGCGCCTGGGTGGCTCAGTCGGTTAAGCGTCCGACTTCAGCTCGGGTCATGATCTCACGGCTTGTGAGTTCAAGCCGCGAGTCGGGCTCTGTGCTGACAGCTTGGAGCCTGGAGCCTGCTTCAGATTCTGTGTCTCCCTCTCTCTCTGCTCCTCCTCTGCTCATGCTCTGTCTCTCTCAGAAATAAATAAACATTAAAAAATAATTTTTTAAAAAATAAAAAGGATTTGCAGAAAGAGAGTTAACCCTACCCACATTCAGCACCTGGGGAAATGACATGATTGCAAGGAAAAGCCTATGAGACCAAACATTTCTTCCCCAATTGGCAGAAGCCTGAAATTTGCCACCACGGAGGAGACGTGACCATGATCTGCCACATTCTCTGTACATAGTTCTCTGGAGTCAATTTCTTCATGTGTAAATTAGAGAACTTGATTTTATAAATTCTGTGGTTCTATTGTTCATTTCTTTAAGATATATTTAGCATCTATGTCCTTAAGTTAGGTATATGAGGTAATTTAGCACTTTAAGTTAGGTAAAAGATTATATATAATAAAGTAATAATATAATAAAACATAATAAAATAATAAATAAATTTTATATCTATAATTTAATTGAAAGGTGCTGGTTATCCCTGGGTTTATTTCTATTCACTTTTTTTCAAAGTTTATTTTTGAGAGAGAGAGAAAGAGAGCATGCATGAGCAGGGAAGGGGCAGAGAGGGAGACACAGAATCTGAAGCAGGCTCCAGGCTCTGAGCTGTCAGCATAGAGCCTGAATCAGAACTCGAACTCACAATTATGAGATCATGACCTGAGCTGAAGTAGGACGCTCAACCGACTGAGATACCAGGTGCCCCTCTATTGTGAAACCTAAAAGAAAAGGTAGAATTTGGGGAAAAACAGTACAAAAGACTCTCAAATTATCTACACTGAATCTGCCAACAAAGCTAAAACTTTGAGAGAGAAAAAAGTATCTGGGAATAGGAAATGTTACCTAAGTATCTCTCACAGTCTCTACAAGCATGCAGGACAGTAGCTAAAGCAATTCTATGTATGGGTCAGATTTGAAAGTCTGACTTTACTCCAACACAAGTTTATTGAACATATTTAAAACTTTTTTAGTTTATTTATTTTGAGAAAGAGAGCATGAGTATGCAAGTGCATGCAGCAGGAGGGGCAGAGGGAGAGGAGAGAGAAGCCCAAGCAGGATCTGCACTCAGCACAGAGCCTGATGTGGGGGCTCGATCTCGAGAACATTGAGATCATGGCCTGAGCAGAAATCAAGTCAGATGCATAATTAACCAGTTGAGCCATCTGAGTGCTCCATATCAAACATATTTAATGAAAACTATTCTGTACTAATCAATATGAAGGATCAGAAAATGTTCATGGCAATATCTTTCTGGTAGCTTAACACCTGATAGAAAAGGAAAGATACATATGTAAATAATATAGTCAACGAAAATGGAATATATGAAAGGTCAATCACAAAAAGACAAATCCTATTTGATACCACTTATACAAGGTATCAAAGGTAGCTGAATTCATAGAAACACAAGCAGAATGGTGGTTACTGGGGGCTGGGGTAGGAGGAATGGGTAGCCGTTGTTTAATGGGTACAGAATTTCAGTCTTGCAAGTGGAAAAAGTTGAATAGACTCAACACCACTGAACTGTACACTTAACGATGGTCGGTAGTCAATTTTACAATATGAGCTGTTTACCACAATAAAAAAGAAGGGAAATAGAATATAAATACCACATGAATGGTACAGATAGTAAGTCGTGCAGGAACTTGAGGAAACGACAGATTCATTGCTGTTTGGCGTGAAAGTTAGTGTGACAAGGAAAGCCTCCTTGTAGGAAATAAAACTGGTGGCAGTCCTTGAAGATGGCCTGAATCTTGACAGATAGAGATTGGGAAGATTGAAGAGAAGAGAAAAACTGGGAAGGTAGGAAAGGCCACAGTGCGCTGGGGGACAGGAAGAGAACCGCTCTGATTTTGCACTAAGAAATATACACAGAGAATAAAGGCTTAAAGAACCACAATCCAGGGAATTTTAAATTCATTGTAGTTAGAGTTATATTTCCGCCGTGTGTCATTTCTTCATAATTAAGACAATATATGAGATCACCTATGGAATGAACTTTTACAGCTTCAATTTTAGATTGATAAGAACACATTATGATGTATTATTAGTAACTGCTAATAACAGTAATGACTTAATAAGTGTAATGCAATCTAAGACACTTCACAAATAAACAAAAATTAAACCAAACTGGGCAAGATGCCCAGATTACTTCCTACACATACCAACAAAGTACTATAAAAAGTGAAAATGGAAAGAAATGTCTCACGGCAATGGTGGTTATTCTGGGCTGGTAAAACAACGGAAGACTTTTTCTCTGTAGTACTTTTTATTCCTATGTTTTAAAAATAAGCATGAACACCTTTAACAATGGAATACATTTAATGAAACAAGCTGCTATTATAATAAATGACATTGGAAAATGAGAGAGGTATTCCTTGAGATCTTGAAAGAAAAATGATGGGGATTGTTTTTAAAGATTTTGTTTTGAAGTAATTTCTACACCTGCATGGGGCTCAAACTTACAACCTCAAGATCAAGAGTCATATGCTCTACTGACTGAGGCAGGTATCGTCTTTGATAAAATGAGGGGACATGTTCTCTTGGTCAGATTTCCACAGAGTTCTCAAGTTGCTCTCTAAATCCCTGTATCACCAAGCAAAGTGGGGACTATAGTTATTTGTCTTTCCTTGATCTTACATACCCCTAACAGAGTTCTTCCCAGCATAATGTCTGAGTCAATAGCTCTTGACAATTAATAACTTTGAACACATGTGATGGAAAGTCACTACGCCATTCCTGAGGTGCATTCTGGCCCTGAACTTAACTAGAAGGAAGGAACAGCAGGAAGGCTCCCATCAGTTGCTATCCTGAAGATGTCTTATATAAAGTTGACAGTCCTATCAGTGAGCCAATAGGGAGACTTAGTCTCCTCCCCACAAGAAGAGAAGATGTGGCATCTTCTCTTTGTTCTTTTTAAGTAATCTCTACACCCAATGTGGGGCTCAAACTCACAACCCGAAATCAAGAGTCACATGCCCTTCTGACTGAGCCAACCAGACACCCCAATGGCATCTTCTTTTATGGAGAGACTGTGAGTAGGCTTATAACTGAACTCACGTTCTTCATTCCTAAAGGAAAGCAAGGCTATAAATTTCTTCCATTTTCTTCCACAGGTATTCCTTTTTTTTAACCGTTTTATTTTCTTTATTTTAGAGAGAGGAAACACAAGCAGGGTAGTGGGGCAGAGGGAGAGAGAGAATCCCAAGTGGGCTCCACAATCATTTCGGAGCCTAACGCAGGGTTATATCCCATGATCCTGGGATGAACTGAACTGAAACCAGGAGTCAGGCACTTAAAGCTGAGCCACCCAGGCACCCCTCCTTCCACAGATATTCTATGCATATAGATGCCCACATGCATCTGACACACACACATATCACATCACATAATATAACTGGCCTCTGTCTCCAATTTTCTCTTCTTTTTATTTTTCTTTCTTTTAAAAAAATTATTTTTAAGTAATCTCTACATCCAATGTAGAGCCTGAAATCACAACCTTGAGATCAAGAGTCGTATGCTCTACCAATTGAGCCAGCAAGGAGCTTTTCTGTCTCCAATTTTCTAATTTCTTTCCACCCCCAATATATTCAACCTATACCCATAATAGTAACCCTTGTTGATTTGAACTGAAGTTGAATTGCTGAAATGAACCAAAGACAATTTCATGTAATCATTCAACAACTGTTGAAAAATTTGAGCTAAATACTCCATCTATGTCAGTGAACAAAACAGGGCTTCTGCCTTCACGAAGTTTAATTTTCAAATTCATGATAAGCTGTTAGCCTAATACCTACATAATTGTTTAAATATTTATTTTTGAGAGAGAGAGAGAAAGAGAGAGAGAGAGAGCAGGAGAGGGGCAGAGAAGGAGGGAGAATCCCAAGCAGGTTCTGCCCCTGACACAGGGCTCAATCCCAGGAACCGTGAGATCAAGACCTGAGCCAAAATCAAGAGTTGGATGCTTAACTGACTAAGCCACCCAGGTGTCCTAAACCTACCTAGGTTCTATAAAAAATATATACATGCATAAACCAACTAGAGAAAATTTGCCAATAGACTCAACTGCTTGCTCACTGGTAGAATTACAGGCTACCTGTGGAGCAGATGCTGAGTCTACAAACACCAGTGCCAAGAGACAGAATTGGATAGGCTTTGGATAAGTAGGAATTTTATACCTGGAAGACATTTTACATATAATCAAATTCTTTACTTTTAGAAGAGGAATACAAGACTCGGGGGGAAATGAGCGCTATTTAGAAGAAGAGGGAGACTCAGACTCTTTCCAATCCAGAGTAGCCCATTGTGTCTGCTGTTGGTGAAGACCCACGTAGATGACTTCTTTTTTTTTTTTAATGTTCATTTATTTTTGAGAGACAGAGAGAGAGAGAGACAGACAGAGTGTGAGCAGGGGAGGGGCAGAGAGAGAGGGAGACCCAGCATCTGAAGAGGCTCCAGGCTCTGAGCTGTCAGCACAGAGGCAGATGCGGAGCTGGAACTCAGGGACAGAAGGATCATGGCCTGAGCTGAAGTTGACTGACACCCAGGCGCCCCCCAGGTAGATGACTTCTAGGAGTACATTATTACCTTCAATTGTGAGGCTGCATTCTGTTTTGTAGAAAACACTGCAAGGAGAGAACACCGCTTTGGAATCAATCAACATTAACAATGCAAAGCGTTTAAGACCATGAACTTCAGAGCCTGATTGCTGCAATAAAAATCCCTACTGTGCAACTTATTACCTATGTGACCATGGACAAGTGACTTCACCTTCCCTGGCCTCAGTTCCTTCATCTGTAAAGCGGGAAAGATAATGGTCTCCATTTTATGGAGTCACTGGGAGAGTAAACAGAGTTGGTGCACACAATGGTGTGATCGTAAATGTTTAAAAATCAGTCTGGGCGGTAAGGATGCTTTGTAGCAATTGCCAATTTCCTACTGATGTGAGTCAAGCTACCAATGTGAGGTCAGTCAGCTCACAGAATTTCTGGTATTTTAACAACAGGTTCTCTTGATCTGGTACATGGCCGTACCACTGCATGTAAAGGATTGATAAAAGTGGCACTAGGTAAGTGCTATATATATATAATGTATAGGTATTAGTTACTATATAAACTAATATAAATGATAGCGTTTTCTCTGATTTTGGAATGTTTCAACAAACTGCAATTTTCAGAATAACTAAATTCATAGTGGTGTCTATGGGGCAAAAGAGGCCCCGAAAGAACATACAACCCAACTAAAACAGTATGTTTGCTAGGCAACTACAGCTTCAACTACAGATTCCCCCCATGCTGCTGCCCTTTCTAATCAGATTTACCACTCTTAATCCCCTTCTAAATGGAGGAGAGCCACTGTAAATGCATGAATAATTCCTATTTGAATGACATCATTAATGATATATGATTTATAATTTTGTAACAATTGAGTGTATTCCATGTGCTTTACTGATAATGTTAGTCCCTTACAGCAAGCATGTTGAGTGGATATTATTTTCAAGTGAAGAAACTGACTTTCAGAGAGGATTCAAAACTTTCCAGGTCTCCAAAGAGCTTACATCTAGCAAATAATATATACTTGATCCTGGTCTTTTGAGGCTGATTCTTATGGTGTAATCGCACATTGTGCCATAATTAGAAGTTTTGCTTTGTTTTGTTTTTCAGTTCCATGTAAAAATTTGGGTTAAATAATCTATATAATAGTACTTTAACAATTAACTGTCTATACTGAATACTACAGCTAGCTATATACAGAACTATATACGTAATATCTAAGTTTATACATGAAGTTAATAGTAAACTATTGGTGGATATTTATAAACACTAAGAAAACTCATCTTATATATTTTCAGTAAATTACTCAATGATTCTAAAATCAAGAAGGCTTATACTTTAATTTCTGTACTTTTAAATTATTTTTGCAATAACAGAATTCTTAAAATAAGCTTAATTTCTGACTCTGAAGATATAAACACAATATTAAGTCTGTAATTTGAAAAATCTTGGAAGAATATTCCTTTAAAAGACTGGCAAGGGGTGCCTGGGTGGTTCAGTCGGTTGAGCGGCTGGCTTCGGCTCAGGTCATGATCTCACAGTCTGTGAGTTCAGCCCCGAGTCAGGCTCTGTGCTGACGGCTCAGAGCCTGGAGCCTGCTTCGGATTCTGTGTGTCTCTCTCTCTCTGCCCTTCCCCTGCTCATGCACTGTCTCTCTGTCTGTCAAAAATAAATAAACGTTAAAAAAAATTTTTTTTTAAATAAAAGACTGGCAAGATGGGGTAGAGTGGGAGGTGGTGAGGGAAGTAGAGGAGAATGTCACTAAAGACAGTTTAGGGACCGTGTACACCAATATGGATGTTCCTCTATTAACTGTAGGAGGAAAACATATATGATTTAGGTCAATACACTTATCTGCTTTCAAACAAATGACATTATGCCTACAAATATAGGGAAATATAATATCCATATTTTATTCATACCAAGATGCATTTAACACACTCAGTGTCATAACCTGAAACACGATCTGCCCATCCCCACCTCTGAGGCCTCATTCGACCTCACCGAGGCTGCTCAAGCTACAATGACAATCTCCCTATTCCTGGAATATACCAACCTGGTCCTACCTTTGACCATTCTCATTTGTTTAACATCTGCCTAAAACGGTATTCCCCCAGATGTGTGATCCCTCCTTCCTATGCTTCAAAATTCTGTATGACTGACTGTCGAGCGCATCAGGGAGGTCTTCTCTGACCACTAAATATTAAATAGCAATCCATACCCCGCTCACGCCATGTGCTCCCACATCTGTGTTTGATCTCTTCCATAGCCCTTATCACTACCTAATATTTTTCCTTCCTTCCTTCCTTCCTTCCTTCCTTCCTTCCTTCCTTCCTTCCTTCCTTCCCTCCTTCTTTACTTCCTTCCTTCATTCTCTCCCTTCCTCCCTTCTTGTTTTATTTTTTTTAATTGTGGTAAAATATGCAGAAAATAAAATTTACTGTCTTAACTATTTTTAAGTGTACAGTTCAGTAGTGTAAAGTACATTCACGCAGTCATGCCACCAATTTCCAGAAGTCTGCCTCTTCCCAAACTAAAAGTTCACACCCATTATACAACTTCCCATTCCAGCCTCTCCACGGCCCCTGATGGCCACCATTCTACTTTCTGTCTCTTTGAATTGGACCACTATAGGTTTCTCATAGAAGTAGAATCATACTGTACTTGTCCTTTTGTGACTGGCTTATTATATTTAACATAATGTCTTCAAATTTCATCCATATTGTAGCATGTATCAGAATTTCCTTCCTGTTTAAGGCTGAATAATATTTCGTTGTATGTATATACCACATTTTGTTTATCCACTATTCCACTGATGGACACTTTGGTTGCTTTCACCAAGTGGCTAGAATGCTCCTCTGAAAATGGATATACAAATAGCTATTCAAGTTCCCACTTTCTTTTTTTTTTTAATGTTTATTTAATTTTGAGACAGAGAGGGAGAGACAGATTGTGAGCAGCTGGGAGAAGCAGAGAGAGAGGGAGACACAGAATCCAAAGCAGGCTCCAGGTTTTGGGCTGTCAGCACAGAGCCCGACATGGGGCTTGAACCCACAAACCATGAGATCATGACCTGAGCTGAGGTCGGACACTTAACTGACTGAGCCACTCAGGCACCCCTCAAGTTCCCACTTCAACCCATTTACTTTTATTCCTAGAGGAGGAATTGCTGGATCATATGGTAGTTCTATTTTTCATGTTTTAAGTAACCGCCATACTGTTTTCCATAGCACCTGTATCATTTTACATACCCAATAGCAGGGCTATTCCAATTTCTCCACATCCTTGTCAACACTTACGTTCTGCCTTTTGATAGTTAGCTATACAAATAGGCGTAAGATGGTATATATTTATTTTTCTATCTTTTCTATCTTTCCTGCCTGCTGCAATATTAGCTTTCCAAGGCTGGGGTCTTCATTTTGTCACTGTTGCTTCCCAAATTCTGTAACACTGCCTGACAGTGTTATAAAGGTTTATTAGGGATCAAAACAAAACAAAAAAATTTATAAAATGAAATAAGTGATACCACACCTTCTTTTATCTTAGCCTAATTTTCTCTTTTTTTTTCTTTTCTTTTTTTTTTTTAAGTAAGCTCTGTGACTAACTGGGGGCTTAAACTCAAGACCTATAGTTCAAGAGTCTCATGCTCTACCAACTGAGCCAGCCAAGCGGCACTGTCTGCATAATTTTCAAGTTGAAAAGATAAAAGAATAGTTTTTGCCGGAATTATTATATAGACCATCTCGACAGATTCTCTCAGAAGTTTGAGTGTAAAATTGAGGCTCTTATCTCTATTGATGATATTTTAAAGTTTAAACCCAGAGGTAATTTCAGTAATGTAATGCATACATCACATGAACTGAAAAACAAATTCCTTCCAAACACATTCTCGACAATTGTCAGGGACCATGTTTGTTTATTTCTGTGATCATCATCTACACTGTGTCCTTTGCTGTCAGGTTCTAAAGGAATGCTCTTAGATGATAATGGTTTTGATCACCATGGAAACATTAACCACCAAGTTTATATCAAGCCCTTGTAGAGATAGCTAAGAGAAAAAGAATTTAAAACTCAGAACATAAGACTCAGTCTTGCCTAACAGAAGTAAATATCCAGTAAGTTAACTGCAGATTCATGAGATCTAAACTTCAGTCAAGCTCTTGCTATTTAGTTGTAGCAGATATTGTTGGTTTGCTACCTAACGCCTTTCTCTAATTTTCCCCAACCATTTTGGTTGAATGATAATGTACCCAACCCCAACATATGTCATTGTATTCTTCATTCCTAGAGATTTTTCTAGGGGTAGGCACATGATCCAGTTCTGACAACTAAATGAAAGGAGGTTTTTGCAGGATGACTTCTAGGAAAGATTTTCCTCCCTGATAAAAAGAGATGTGACCAAAGAAAGACCTGGCCACCAAGTGCCACACTCCCCCTAACCCTGCTTTCTGCTTTGGATAACATTACATCAAGACATAATACTTGGCGGGGGCGGGGTGGGGGTGGGGAATGGTGTCTAGCTGGCTCAGTCAAGAGAGCATGCGACTCTTCATCTTGGGGTCATGAGCTTGAACCCCACATCTGATGATGCTTAGAACTGCGGCAGCCATCCTGTGTCCAGGAGGTACGACACAGCTTACACCTGAGGACTGCAAAACAGAAAGATCAGGGAGGCTTTCAGTCACTGATAACATTATTAGTCACTGAACCAATAGTCCTGGGGCTAAAAACTTCTGGCCTCCTCGTTAGGTAAACAGTAGATTCTTTATGGCTTAAGGCAAGATTAGCTGAAGCATCTTAAATGATGTGTGTATATGTATGTGTGTTAGGTAGACTCTTCCATTAAACAGCTGTGATTCCAGGCCATGACTTTATCATTTGCAGGGAGAGGGAGAGGGATGGGGTGGTGGGGGGAGAGGGGGCAGAGAAAGAGGGAAACTGACTGTTAGGTGGTCCAAATTTTAAAGTTTGAAGGACAGAAGTAAGGATAAATTAAAAGAGAGTAGAAGACCAAGAGAAACTGCAACTATATTGTAATGCTTACTGGAGCTGTTCCTACTGGCCTTCAGGCAATTTAGAGCATACCAAATGGTGGCAGCTGCTTAGAATCATTCAAATAATATGTCTTCAGGGTCAAAGATCTGTGGACATAAAAGTTAATACAGCAAATCTTTTTTTTTTAATATTTAAAAGTAAACTTTCCATCCAATGCGGGGCTCAAACTTATAACCCCAAGATCAAGCGTCACATGCTCCAGGGGTGCCTGAGGGGTTCAGTCAGTTAAGCATCCAACTTTGGCTCAGGTCATAATCTCACAGTTCATGGGTTCAAGCCCTGCATCAGGCCCTGTGCTGACAGCTCAGAGCCTAAAGCCTGCCTCGAATTCTGTGTGTGTCTCTCTCTGCCCTCCCCCACTTCTGCTGGCTCTCTCTCTCTCTCTCTCCCTCTCTCTCTCTCTCTCTTTCTCAGTCTCTCTCAAAAAATAAACATTTAAAAAAAATTTTAAAGAAGAGTCACATGCTTAAGCGACTGAGCCAGCCAGGGACCCCAAAATCTTTTTTTAAAGCAAAATCTTTGGGGCACCTAGGTGTCTCAATCACTTAAGTGTCCAACTCCAGCTCAGTTCACCATCTCGCAGTTCATTGGTTCAAACCCCGCCTCAGGGTCTGTGCTGACAGCTCAGAGCTTGGAGCCTGCTTCGGATTCTGTGTGTGTGTCTCTCTCTATTCCACCCCTGTTCTCTCTCTCTCTCTCAAAAAAAAAAAAATTAAAAAGATAAATAAATAAAGCAAAATCATTAATAAAAGTTAATAAAACAAAAACTTTTATTTGATTACATTTTTTCATTTAATTTAGGGATAACAAATGAAGTCCAATAATAATGCATGCAAGATATACAAATTCCCTCTCTGATGTTTTCACTTCTCTTCTAGGAGAAACTCACTTTCAGAGATCATTCTAGATGCCATGAGTATAGGTTAGTATGATCCCCAGGTGACTCACTTACTCAAACAATGCTTTATATAGCTTTTTTTTTTTTTTTAAGTAATCTCTATGCCCAGTGAGGGGCTCACATTCACAACCCGAGATGAAAAGTTGCATGCTCTACCAACTGAGCCAGCCAGGAGCCCCCAATGTCTTTACTATTAATGCTGCTCACAATGCCACTTCCAACCACACCTGCATGAGTTGCTAGCTAGACACAATAAATCTTGGCACTTTCATTTGAAGATTCACAACGTCTTCGTTATTTTCTCCTTTGAAAAAAGAGCAAAGCCTTAGAATCATCTCCCCTGCTTTCCACTTCTCCCACACTCCAGTTTGGAATCTCACAGCCTTTTTCCAGGTGTACAGGGACACTGCCTTCCTCAGGGCAGCCAAACACCTACTCAGCTCCAGGATGATAAAGAAGTCTCCATTATCTTCATCACAATGGCAAACCCACTTCTAAGGAACAGAAAGGAACTTTCAGTCTTCTATCCTTCCCATTCCTCAGCATCTTATCTTTCATGTACCCAACTGTTAGAGCAGCCTGGGAGCACGGGCTTTTGAACTTGAGGATTCAGGAATTCTATTTACTCTTTAGCAAGGGGAGAATAAAAAGAGCCCACAGATGTGGCAGGGGTGGTGTAGGGGAGAATGTTCCTAAATATATGATACTTTTCAGAAAAAAAACAGGTAAGCAAAACTAAATCAGGGAGTCATTATACCCTTTATCCTTCTCTGACAGTCACAGACAAATTTAAGCACATTATGGATTTTCCATTTGCCAACACAATCTCTAGACAACAAAATATTTGAATTATCCATTACACAATAAAGTGCTTTGAAATACCATAATTGTTAAGTGTACATTATAAAACCAGACTGTATTTTTTTTCCATGTATCCAGTCCACGTATATGAAACCTTTTGTGGAGTGGGGAGGAAACAGTGAGATCCTTTTAGATACGGTAAGTTTAAAGGACCTGCAGGATAAAGAGGAGATTTACAGAAGTCAGATGAAAATATTAAGTCACAAGAGGGGATACCACTAAGATAGTGGTGGGAGAAAGATACGCACATGGTGGGAATACAGGCCATGAGATGGATAATTGGTCTGAGAAGAAGTATAAATATATAAGAGAAGAAAATTAAAGACAGAAAGCAGAACGCTGAGAGACACTAATAACGAAATGACAAGTGAAGGAAGAGAATAATAAAGAACTTCCTGGGAAAGCACTGGGAGGAAAATCATGAATGAGTCATGGACATAAATAAGGCTTTTTATGATCTGGCTTCTGACTGAGTTACCAATCTCATCTCCTGTGACTGCCTCTCAACACTCTGCTCCAGCCATTCAGAACTGCGGATAACTCCCTAAAATGAAATATACTTTCTACTTCTATGCCTTTGCACCTGCTCTGTCCTCTGCCTGGAATTCTCTCCCTCTCTGGCAAACTTTTACTCCTCCTTCAAGCACCAGCTTCTCTCCCAAGCCCTTGCTGAATTCCTCCCAGTAAACAAAGGCCCCCCACTGCCTGGCATCCTTAGGAACCAAATCATCACATTCTATTTGTCTACTTTGTTTTCCCACCAAAGGGTAAGTTCCATGAGTAGTGAGTGTTTTCACCTCTGCATTTCCAGACCTTAACAGGGCACCTGGCATGAGGAGGTGGTATTACATGCTCTATTTAAGGACATGGCTATGATGCCTAACACATGTGGGTGTAAATCCATTACTCTGCCGTTTACCTGGCCATGTGATCTTAGGTAAACTACTAAGCCTGCTTCTCTGTCTTATAAATTGGGATAATTATTGTACCTATCTCAGAATGGATGGGAGAATGAAATGAGAGAATACATGTACAGAACTTGGCACACACTCAGGCTCAGTTAAGAGTGAGCATCATATTTCAGAGGGAGTTCAATGTAATTGTTGAATATATGAATGGTGCTCTACAGTCCTACCGGGAAGAGTTTCAAAAAGGAAAGAAAGATCTTCAGAATCAAAACCGCTGAGAGGTCTAGTAGGATTAGGGCTGTCAGTTTGCTAAATTTTCAACCAAAGCATCCTTCTCTCCGCAGTAGTTGGGGGCCTAAAACTTAACCATCAGGCTTGACCCTGCCCCAGTCTCCATAACAATGAAGACAAAAAAATGGAGGGAAAAAAACAACTCCTGGCAAAGTAACTTCCTACAGTAGGCAAAAGGAGTGGAATAAAGCTTAGGATAATTCTTCCTATGAAACAGGAAGAAAGCAAGAATATGTGAAAATACTTTGTTTAGCAGTGGAGGTATGTTTCTGGTTTTCTTTTATAACTAAAGAGGAAGACTATAAAAGAGGCATTTATAAATAAAAAGTTTTTTACCCTCAGTGAAAGAATTAAGTCAGTAATACAACAATCCAAGCTTTTATCAAAAACAGAAAGGACTGGGGCACCTGGGTGGCTCAGTCAGTTAAGCATTTGACTCTTGATTTCGGCTCAGGTCATGATCTCATGGTTTGTGAGTCTGAGCCCCACTTGGGGCTCTGCACTGACAGTGAGGAACTTGCTTAGGATTCTCTCTCTCCTTCCCCCTCCTTATCTCTCTCTCTCTATCTCTCTCAAAATAAATAAGCACAAAAAAAGAAAATAGAGAGGATTTTCAAAGTTGGCATACAAGTTCCCTTATCCAATTAGAAATCTGATTTAGTCAACGGCTCTGGTGTTTTTATACAACTTAGCTACTTATATTTATAAATGTGTGTTTTATTATTCATCGGTGTGTAAATCAACTGTATGAATACTTCTAACAAAGCTATACAAATACTTGATAACTATCATGAACAGGTAAATGGCACTGCATATCTTGATTTGCTAAGTATTATTTTTAGCTCAATGGTGCAAATTTAAAAAACAAATATTTTTCCTTATAAACTAGTATTATGAAAGTGACTAGTCCATACAAGTTATGTCAAATATATGTTATTCTTTTTCTTTAATGTTTATTTATTTATATTGTAAGAGAGATTAAGAGAGAGAGAGAAACAGAGAGAGCATGAGAGGCAGAGAGAAAGGAAGAGAGAGAATCCCAAACAGGCTCCGCACTGCCAGCACAGAGCCCCACACAGGGCTCCATCCCACAAACTGTGAGATCACAACCTTAAGCCGAAATCAGGAGCCAGAAGCCCAAATGACTGAGCCACCCAGGCACACCTATATTGATTATTCTTAAATTTACAAGCTCACCTAATTTGAGCAATATCACAATACTTTGCTTGTCACAAATGCTTGTCACAATGCATGTCATATTCATTACATGAGGCAGCAAATTGGCTAACCCGTGTTAAATCCAATTCCAAAAATGGTTTATTTCACTTGCCTGATCCCAAAATGAACTAGGGTGAAATGACCTTATGATATGAAAGTGAAGACAGACATCACAAGAGAAACTCAGTATTCATAAAACCTGTGGGAAGATTTGTTTTCGTTTTAATGTTTATTTATTTGAGAGAGAGAGAGAAAGCAAGGAGGGGAGGGACAAAGAGAGAAGGAGACAGAATCCGAAGCGGGCTCTGGGCTCTGACCCATCAGCACAGAGCCCAACGCATAGCTCAAACCTACAAACTGTGAGATCATGACCTGAGCTGCAGTTGGACGCTTAACTGACTGAGCCACCCAGGCGACCTGATTTCATACACTGCAGAAAACTGACATGATCCTTCTACTTTTATTACCATAAGAGTTGAATAAAGGTTAACGAATTTTAAAAATGCATTTCTAGGAGTCTAGTTTTTAATACCAAATGGGTAGCAAGCTACCATCCATTATAAAGGGAAATTATTGAAATAAATAACTTCTACATAAGACAGTGTGGAAGATTCAAGGAAACTTGTTGCTATGTTACTCCAAGGAAAATAAAACATTTTTAAATGCTTTGTTCTTTTAAGAACAAAATTATTGGGGCACCTGGCTGGCTCAGTTGGTAGAGCATATGGCGATCTCAGAGCCATGAGTTTAAGTCCTATTTTAAGGGTACAGTTTACTTCAAAAAAGAGGGGCGGGGCGCCTGGGTGGCTCAGTTGGTTAAGCGTCAGACTTCAACTCACATCATGATCTCACAGTTCATGAGTTCAAGCCCCACATTGGGCTAGGGCTCCCTGCTGTCAACACAGAGCTCGCTTAGGATCCTGTCTCTTTCTCTGCCCCTCCCACTTGAGCTCACTCTCCCTCTCTGTCAAAGGTTAATGAACATTAAAAAAAAAAAAAAAAAAAGAGGGGCAACTGGGTGGCTCGGTCACTTAAGCATCAGACTCTTGATCTCAGCTCAGGTCTTGATCTCAGGGTCGTGACTTGAAGCCCCATGTTGGGGTCCATGCTGGGCGTGAAGCCTACTTAAAATAAATTTATTTTTAGATATACTCAAATAAGACAAAAGACTATGTCCTTAATTTCATTAAAAGAAAAAATAAAGCCCAGATGTAGCATTTGACAGCAACCCCTATCTTGCTTGATGTCTCCTCTAATTTCTTTAAGCTGTAAGATACCCATTCTCAACTAGCACGATCATATCTTTGACTTCTTGTTGGGTTTCCATCACCTAAACTTGGGCACATCCCCAGGGATTCTGCTTCTGGTCACATGCAACATAGGAAATATCATCAGTCTGTACTCTGCCCAAAGGGTTCTGTTTATGGCCTGAACTCAAGCAAGAAATGACCTAGTAAGCTAAAATTTAAAATATCCCTCCTATCACCTCCAGCTCACCCAATGGTGATCATAACCAAATACACATGTTCAAGACAGAAGACACTGATTAGATAGATATTATCAGGTTAATAGGTATATCATGGTGGAAGTTCGGCAGAGTAAAGTGAAAGAAGCAAAACACCCCAGAAATCAGATTATAAAATTTAGTACTTTAAGTAACACTTAAATTAATGTTGAAATTAATTAACTTAAATTAATTAATTTTAAACTAAATCGCATTAGCATCAAATAAGATTAACATGTAAATAAGGACAATAACCCTAAAACAAGGAAGTTATCAATCGCAGCATAGACATTTCTAGGAAAAGAATATGGAATTGAGAATATGATCAGGCTGTATCTGGAAAAACCAAAGACCGAGACATCCTACTGAAGAGGAACAGAGTTTCACATCAAACCCTTACTGGGTAGTATTAATAGCCACAGATGTGCTTAACTTATTGTATCTTTATTTTTTTTAAGTTTATCTATTCTTTTAGTAATCTCTGTTCCCAGTGTAGGGCTCAAACTCACAACTCCAAGATCAAGAGTCACATGCTTTTCTGACTGAGCCAGTCAGGTGCCCCTATTGTATCTTTAAATGCATGTAATTTTTATTTATATCATGAGTTCTATTATTCCTTGTGAATTATTTATTGGCTTCATAAGGTCTTAAATTAAAGAACCCAGGTGTGCCTGACTGGCTCAGTTAGTAAAGCACAGACTCTTGATCTGCAAGTCTTGAGTTCAAGCACCACACTGGGCATGTAGCTTACTTAAAAAATGACCAGGGGCACCTGGCTGGCTCAGGTGGTAGAGCATGTGACTCTTGACCTCAGGGTTGTGAGTTCAAGCCCCATGTTGGCTGCAGCGATTACTTAAAAACAATCCTAAGAAAATAATAAAAAATAATATTAAAGAGTATGGGGTGCCTGGGTGGCTCAGTCGTTTGAGGATCAGACTCTTGATTTCAGCTCAGGTCATGTTCCCAGAGTCATGAGATCAAGCTCTGTGTCAGGCCCCGCACTAAGACTGCTTATGATTCTCTCTCTCTCCCTCTGCCTCTCTCACCGACTCATGCTCTCTCTCTCTCTCTCTCTCTCTCTCTCTCTCTAACTTTCTGTCTCTCTCTCAAATAACAAATTTTTTAAAAACTTTAGGGGCACCTGGGTGGCTCAGTTGGTTAAGCGCCTGACTTCGGCTCAGGTCATGGTCTCACGGTTGGTAAGTTCAAGCCCCGCGTCAGGCTCTGTGCTGACAGCTCGGAGCCTGGAGCCTGCTTCGGATTCTGTGTCTCCCTCTCTCGCTCTGCCCCTCTGCTGCTCACTCTCTGACTCTCTCAAGAATAAATAAACATTGAAAAAAATTTTAAAAAAAAAAAACACTTTAAAAAATAATAAAATAAAAATAAAAGATAAAAAACAAGCAAACAAACAAAAAAACAGCTCTTCCTAGCATTGTTACAAAAAGATATCTGGTCTAATACCTAGATATTGGTCAAGATTCTGGTGCTCAAATGAGCCAAACCAGAGAAGCAAATCTACCTCAGTGCTCATTTTTTTCTGAGTGTTCTACAAGTTGCATTTACACAAAAGGATCTCAGTTAGACCTATGATCTTAAATCTATTATTGTTCAGCCTTTGAAATAAATTATTCTTTCAGCCAAAATCCCCACATGCAGCAGCAGCTCCAGAATTTCCATTTAGTTGAGGCCTAAGGGAGGCAATAAGACAGGAAGACAGGGAGACTCTAAGGAAGCATGACATGAAGTTACTTGTGCAGAACATAAACATATCGTTTTTCTTAGATTTTATGTCACAGAATTTATGAAAATTGTACTTTCCTAGAGTTACTTTTATTCACATTTTAGTTAAAACTGTGAAAATATGGCTTATCCATGATTAGGTGATGATGATGATAATGATGATAGAGCCAAACCCTAGCAGGAGTATTTACTTTCTACAGAATAAAGACCAGACTCTAGCAAATTGAAGACTCTCATGATATACCAATTATCTTTCCAATTTCATCTTTCACTATTCACTCCTGGTCTCTTACTCTGTAGCCAGTCAGTTTTGATTACTAACCATCCTGCCTACTCTTCAATTTTTTCCCATTTCTATGTGTTTCTTCATGCACTCATTCTGAATCACCAATGTTTCTTTCTCCCTTTTTTTTTAAGACTTTCTTTTTAAGCAATCTCTGTGCCCTACATGGGGCTTGAACTTCTAACCTAGAGATCAAGGGTCACATGCCGTACCAGCTAGGCCAGCTAGGCTCACTTTAAATGTTTTTTATTCAATCTCTACCTGTCAAAATTAAATATACTCTTCAATATCCATCTCAAATCCCAACGACTTCATTAAGCCAATATGATTTCCTCCAACCAAAATAAATGTCTTTTATCTGTCCCCTTAGGGTATTTTGTACTCTATTATTGTATTTACCATATTCTATCTGTATTATAGTAAGCTGTGTACCTTACTTGATTTCATCTTCTTTGATTGTAAGATTTTGGGAGTAGAGGCAAATCTAGAGTCTTTTTTAGGAAGAATTTCCAAATGAACCAAAACTTCTATAATCATGGCTTATCTTTTGAAAAAATCTGAGGAGCTTATCACTTATAATGACCACCTAGAGGAATATTCCAGGAGACACCTAAACTTGTAAATTTGGTTTTTCATGTTAAGAGCAACCTTTTATAATGGCCAATGAAATTGGAAGGTTACATTGTTAGTATATCTTCCATCAGATGATAGTTAAAATTGAAAATGTGATTGTCGAGAGCACTCTTCTTTGAAAGGCATAAAGTTCCATTGGTTAAAAGCAAATAGTTACTAATCAGGGTCTTGTTCAGACCATCATTCGTTTGCTAGGTAATGCCGAGCACATTATACTCCTTGTGCATCCACTTACCTAATCTGAAATCTAAAATACAGATTAACTGCTTTGCAAGCTGTTACAGATATTAGTCATTAAGTGACTGTCACAAATGATTATGGGGGCACCTGGGTGGCTCACTTAGTTAAGGGTCAGACTCTTAGTTTCGGCTCAGGTCATGATCTCACTGTTCAGAACCCATCGACTGATTCTATCAGCATAGAGCCTGCTTGGGATTCTCTCTTCTCTTTTTGCCCCTCCCCTGTCTCTCTGTCTCTCTCTTAAAATAAATAAATGAACTTAAAAACAAAAGAGTAACTATGAAAGAGAGAATATGAAAAGTGAACAGAAATGGTACTTGCTAGTAACATCCTGGAGCTTAATAATCTGAAGTGATCTAAGGGGGTGCTCCTGGGTGGCTCAGCTGGTTAAGCAACTAACTCTTGATCTCAGGGTCGTGAGTTCCATACGGGGCTTCAGATTCTGTGTCTCCCTTTCTCTCTGCCTCTTCTTTATTCACACTCTGTCTCTTTCTCTCTCTCAAAAATAAATAAAACATTTTTAAACAATTTTTTAAGTGGAGGAAACAAAAAAGGATATGCAAAATATAAAGCTTGGTTATCAATTGTATGTACTTAGACCAAAATTGATGTAATTCATCTTGTTACCTGGAGTTTCTGCATTGCTGAATATAGTACTCAGAAGTGAGAGGAGGTAAAAAGTAGCCTTTTATCCAACAATTTTACTTCTGGGAACTTACATACATGTGTTCAAAAACCTATATTCCCACACATACCCATAAACACAATGTTGCATAATGCTGGAAATAACACAGATGTCCATTCATAAAGAAAGATTGAAATGAATTATCATATGTTCATTTAATAAAATAATACATAGCTGAATAAAAAACGTAGTGTACGTACCAAAATGGAGTTATGACCAAAATAATTTTTTAGGAAAGAAACAGAGCACAAAGCAATGTGTATAGTAGGATCACATTTATGTAAACCAAAGGGGGTAGAGGTATGTACACAGATAAATTTTTATATAAACACAGAATATTTCTCGAGAGAATACATAAGAAGTAGTTGCTTTAGTGGTAGGGGGTTGTAGAGTTTGGGTTTGGAGTAAGGTTTACTTAGAATTGTTAGAGTTTAATACTAGGCCTATCAGCTAGAATGATAATTATTTGCATTTTTTATTATTTTAAGCTTATTTATTTATTTATCTTGAGAGAGAGAGAGAGAGAGAGAGAGAGAATGAGCAGGGGAGAGGCAGAAAGAGAGGGAGAGAGAGAATCCCAAGCAGGCTCTGTACTATCAGTGCGGTGCCTAACTTGGGACTCAAACCCACGAACCATGAAGTCATGACCTGAGCCAAGATCAAGAGTCAAATGCTTAACCGACTGAGCCACCCAGGTGCTCCTATTTGCATTTTGTAGATTTCAAAACTAAGGCTTAACAAGATTGAATAATTTATTTACTCAGAATTCCTCAGAATAATTTATTTGCTCAAAAAGCAACCAGGGCAGCTGTGCAAGCCTGACTTCTGACTTTCATGCCTACTCCTCAGGAAAATGACTTTGATGTCTACTTCTAGCACTGTCCCTAGGAAAGGGAGGGGCTGATATTTATTTATTAAGTATTTCTCCTATAACAACAATACCTAAAATTATTTAGTATTTGTCAAGCACTAAGCAAAATGCATTGTGCATTGTATTCATTATATTCTTTAATTCTTAAGCAATTTTATGTAATGGATACCACTACGATCCCTATTTCATAAATGAAGAAACTAGGCACAAATAGGTTAGGTAGTTTGCCTATGGTCACTTGGCCAGTAAGTGACTAAACCAGACTTTGCACAGGACACCTACATACCCCAGCCTTCACTATAAAGCTCTGTCTACACCCTCCACAAATAATATTTGAGCCAGGGGTGCACACACTTACCTCTCTGTCTGTTCTCCGGAGAACAGACTAAGAGGAAAGCAGACTTGAAGTCACTGGAGCAGAAAATTCTGATTCCTGACTACCCGGAGCATAATTTCAAAGACAAAAGTGATTCAGTGTGAGCAAGTTTGCTGGCCCCAAGCACTCCTCCCTGGGTAGAAAAGGGTATCATCAGAGGAGGCCCAGAGTGGGAGCCTCCATAGGCCAGGGCCTCTTCTGCTTCTGTCTAAAGTGATTGTGTGTAACACCCTCCAAACTCCAATGGCAGAACCCAAATCTAAGACCACTGACCAACCGAAAGTCAGGTAAAGTATATTCAGTGTTTTCATACAGTGATTGACAAAGATGTAAGTGAGAAAATATTTCCTGTGAAATGTTTATTTAACTAGTCGTTGTCATCTCTATGTTACCTCCTGACACAATGACAAAAATAATGTGCTGAATATACCAGCTTACTTTGTGTTAACCTGGTTCTCAAGCTCTGTGGTAGATCACGTTTCCACAAATGGCTAATATCCCAGCCCCCATGGTATTCTAAAAATGGAGGATTGATATTCATCCCTCCCATGGAGTAATGGGATCTATGTCCCCTCCCCTTGAATCTGATGAAGATATGTGTTTTTTCTTCAACCAATAGATTATGGCAAAGTGGCCTTGTGTGATTTCCAAGGCTAGATCATAAAGATGGTATTTACTTCTGCCGTGATTTCTTGGGATCTTACTCTTAGAGCACAGTCATCACGCTGTGAGGAAGAGAAGTATCTACATGGAGAGGACTCATGCAGGTATTCCAACGAACAGTCCAGCCAGCATTGTCCACATGTCCGTGAGCAAACCTTACAAGATCTCTGCCCCCAGTCATAAAGTCACCTCAAGCCTTCCAGTAACCCCAGCTGATTCTCAATGTTCTCATCAAGTCCTGCTCACACTGCAGATTACAAAATACATGATTACTATTGCTCGAAATCACTATGTTTGGGGTGATTTGTTCTGCAGCAATAGGTCACTGAAATTTTATTTATAAATCCTTCCAACAACAGCTAGGTTTACTGAACTCAAAGCTGTATGTTTCACTAGGAACAGATAATTAGCTCCTTTTTTTTTAAGTAAACTCTATACCCCAGGTGAGGCTTGAACTCACAACCCCGAGATCAAGAGTTGCATGCTCTACAGACAGAGACAGCCAGGCACCCCACTATTAGCTTCTTAATATGCCATAATCTACCCATAAAATAACTCTTTTTTAAAATTTATTTTGTATTTTTAAATTTTTGTTTATTTATTTCGAGAGAGAGAGATAGAGTGGGCAGAGAGAGAGAGAGAGAGAGAGAGAGAGAGAATCCCAAGCAGGCTCCACACTGTCAGTGCAGAGCCCAATGCAGGGCTTGAACTCATGAACCATGAGATCATGACCTGAGCCAAAACCAAGAGTTGAACATTTAACCAACTGAGCCACCCAGATGCCCCAAATAACCCTTTTTAAGAATAACTTTAAAAAACATGAAATGTTAATCTTCTTTAAAACCTACAGTGAATGAAGTCCCTATTTTTTTTTTTCATTTCATTACCACTATTGAATATAGCTGATTTAGAAACTTTTCTTAAAGCCTCTGGAAGCTCTACTCATCAAGTAGACACAACAGGACATATTATCTTGTCATTTTCCATTTGTTTTCTTGATACAGTTTTATTGTATGCATTTTGCTTTCATAAACAGCTTCCCTCCCAGACATGAGGATTTGCCTTGTACTTTCATATAACATTTAGATTGAAAATTATGCAAATAACATTTTAAAAAACAAAGCCAAAAGCATATTAATGTTATTAAAGGTTTTTGAAAATTACATGACACATACCTATTTCTAAAATCTGGAAAACTCAAAATATCTAAATTCAGAAGAAACAGTCCAAAAATGGACTCATGCCAATATGTCAATTGATTTTTTTTTATGAAGATGCAAAGGCAATTTAATAGGTAAAGCATGGTCTTATCAACAAATGGAACAACTGGGTGTTCATAGGCAAAAAAAAAAAAAAGGATCTTGATCTATAAGTTATAAAAAAAATCAACTCCATATAAATCATAGACTTAAATGCAAAATGTTAAAACTATAAAACTTTTAAGAAAATATGGGAGAAAATATTTGTGACTTTAGGGAAAGAGCTCTTAATAAAAACAAAACCCATAAAAGAAAAAAAAAACTGATAATTGGACTTCATCAAAATTACAAAATCTTTGTTGAGGAAGTGTAGAGAGAAAAGATAAGAAACTAAGAGAAATTGCTTTCAAATTTCATGCCTAACAAAGAACTTATATCCAGAATATATAAGTAACTCCCAAAACAATAAGAAAACAACATCCATTTTAAAAGATGGTCACGGTATCTGGATACTTCAACGACAACAAAATTTTAGGATGGCAACTAAGCACATGAAAATGGTGTTCAACAACACCAGCCATTACAGAAATCAAAGCAAAATTACAATGCGATACCTCTGCATAGCTATCAGAATGACTAACACAAAAAAATGATAACACCAACTTTTTTCTTTTTTTTAAATTTACATCCAAATTAGTTAGCAGATAGTGCAATAATAATTTTAGGAGTAGAATCCAGTGACTTATCCCCTACGTATAACAGCCAGTGTTCATCCCAACGAGTGCCCTCCTTAATGCCCCTTGTCCATTTTTTCCATCCCCCACCCACAACCCCTCCAGCAACCCTCAGTTTGTTCTACGTATTTAAGAGTCTCTTATGTTTCGTTCCCCTCCCTGTTTTTACATTATTTTTGCTTCCCTTCCCATATGTTCATCTGTTTTGTATCTTAAATTCCGCATATGAGTGAAGTCATATGATATTTGTCATTCTCTGACTGACTAATTTTTCCTAGGATAATACTCTAGTTCCATTCACATTGTTGCAAATGGCAAAATTTCATTCTTTTTGCTTGCTGAGTAATATTCAATTATATATATATATATATATATATATATATATATACCACATCTTCTTTATCCATTCTTCTGTCAATGGACATTTGGGCTCTTTTCATATTTTGGCTATTGTTGATAGCGTTGCTATAAACATTGGGGTGCATTTGACCCCTTGAAATAACACACCTGTATCTTTTGGATAAATACCTAGTGTGCAATTGCTGGGTGGTAAGGTAGTTCTATTTTTAATTTTTTGAGGAAGCTCCATACTGTTTTCCAGAGTGGCTGCACCAGTTTGCATTCCCACCAAGAGTGCAAAAGGATTCCTCTTTCTCTGCATCGTCGCCAACATCTGTCATTGCCTGAATTGTTAATCTGAGACATTCTGACTAGGATAACATCAAATGTTGACAAGAACTCAGAGGAACAGGAATTCTCACTGTTGGGAGGAAAGCAAAAACAGTACAACCACTATGGAAAATAGTTTAGCAGTTTCTTATAAAGTTAAATATATACTTACTATATGATCCAATAATCCAATTTCTAGGTATACACCCAAGAGAAATTAAAACTTTATGTGCACACAAAATCTTCATAGCAACTTTATTCATAATTGCCGCAGTCTGGAAACAATCCAAATATCCTTCATCTGAATGGTTGAACAGTGGTACCAACCATACAATAGAATACCACTCCACTATAAAAAGGAACAAAATATTAATGCACACAGGAAGTTAGATGGATATTCAGAGCATTGTGATGAAAGAAAAAATCACTTTCAAGCGGTGATTGTCTACATAATTCTATTTAAAATCCATTCTGGTAAAGGCAAAAATGTAGGACAGGACAGGTCAGTGGCTGCAGTCAGTGTCGGCCAGGGGTCAGAGGAGGAAAGATTTGTTTGACTACAGTGGAATCAGCAAGAGAGAATGTTTCAGAGAGAAAATTGTTCTGTACCTAGGCTGTGGTAGTGGAGACACAGCTTAAGTATTTGTCAAAACTCATAAAACTGTATATAAAGTGAATTTTATTGTATGTAAACTTTTAAAAATTAAAAATTCTAAACCAATTACATCAACGTATTGCTATTTTACTGTATGGCCTTGTTCTTCCATTCCTTCACTGTCTGACGGAAATTATCCTCTTTTGCTACTCAAATACCTTGCATAACATGAAAATTCAAAATATAAGTTATCCTGACAACCATAAACAAAGAATGGAATTAATATTAGAAGCATTGAAAAACTTGAAAATATAAGTCTATTGTTTGTTTGTTTGTTTATGCCTATTCAAGAAGACTTTCCATTAACCCAACTCATTTTCAGAATTATTTTTTTCAGAACCATTGTGGAAACAGCAAGAATAATGGAAGAGTTCTCAGGGGTAAGCAAAGGTAAATGAGGGCTTTCGTCTCTCAGCAACCACGACACTAGAGAAATGCTCTCTTAGAGAGAATACATAAGTGAAAATGGAATTCAAGTTGTTCTTGTTTGATGAATTTGAGTAATGAAAATTATTTCACTCTGCTATAAATCCTGCAGTTATTTTCAAGGTAACCTAAAGGAGAATGGTTACAGATAGCTCAAAGTAGCAAGAGTGCTAAGATAAGCTCCCTCAAAAGTCACAATGTCTGAAAATTAGAAGGGGAAAGACCCTAAATAAGAGTGATGGTGAAACAAGGCATCATTAATTAAGGCCAAGTTTTAACTCCCTGAGTTGCAACTGTCTGGCTATGACCTTGAGAGGTAGCTCAGTTTTTCTAAACTCATTTTCTCATCTGGAAAATGGGAATAACAATACCTTCTTCATGGAACTGTTGTGAAAAATCTCGATTACCATCACACCTGACTCATTATAAATATTTCATTGTTATCCTATGTGGAAGTTCTCTAAGTTTCTACAGCACACAAAGAAGGAACAATGGTTTGCTGCCACAAATGCAGGGACACCAGTGCCCACAAATCTTGAGAAAGGATCGATCATGAAACGAGCAAGACACTAAATATGACTAGCACCAATTAACAAAGGATTTCTTATAGCTTTCCAATGCTCACACCAATCATTGCCTTGGAAACTCCCATCAGAGTTCATCAGAAAGATGGTTAAGGCCAGAAAGATGCTGGCAAAATATCTTAACTTCAAGATCTCAAAGAATACTCATTTAATTAATTGCTTTAAATTATCTGGCAATGACCATAGGTATCATATGGGTCTCTTAACATTCACAGACAAACTATTTAAAAACTTAGTTGCAAAGCTACTGTTTCTTAATCTTTTCTTTTACAAAGTGAGAAAGTGAATAAAGAATAAACGCGGGGAGAAATCCAGGAAATGTGTCTTTTTGCTGATAACTAATTTGATGTAGATGTTTATAAAGTAGGTGAAACTTCTGTACGTTGTTATCTTGTATATAAAATAAAGATAATCCTTTTCTTAAAAGAGGGAAAAAATGGGGTGCCTGAGTGGCTCAGGGGGTTAGGCAACCAACTTCAGTTCAGGTCATGATCTCACAGATCACGAGTTCGAGCCCTATGTCAGGTTTTGTGCTGATGGCTTAGAGTCTGAAGCCTGCTTTAGATTCAGTCTCTGGCTCTCTCTGCACCTCCCCCACTCCCATTTTGTCTCTCTCTCTCTCTCTCAAAGTATAAATAAACATTAAAAAAATTTTTTAATAATAAAAAGAGGGAAAAATTTTGTATCTAGTATCTTAGAAGCCTAAGACAGAGTATATTGATAAATTTTCTCTCCCTCAACATGACAGAATGAAGTTGAAGGTCATTTTCCCTTGACCTTCTCATTTGTGGAAACTAGATTTTAACTACGCTATGTGAAAGCACTGAACTACTTTAGCTATTTCATGCTGCATCAGTATTTTCCAAAAGCTAAACAAAAAATTCTGTAAAAAATACCAAATTGTAAAATAACAAATGTAGTATCATGGTATGTAATTCTAATAACATATTAAATAATTAAAAGAGAATAGAAATATATCAAATGAATGCAAACAGTAATTTGGTCATCCAGTTACTTTTTAGATATGAAGGCCTAGGTATTATTTAGGCTCATTATTAGAGGAATGACCAAAACAAAAGCTGCGAAATAAATATATTTTATTAAAAGTGCAGAAAGGACCTTATAAGCATTTCAAAATTTAAAAGTTTTAATGTTAGTCTTCATTAAAAATACCTACACCTGCTAATAAGTAAGATTTTTTTTGTCCTCTTCCTTTCTTTATCTTTAAGGCATGAAATATTGCTTTCTGCTGAATAGATGTTTGTTGAATATACGAATCTTCACATAACATATTCTCATGGAGATTAGACATTAAATGCACTAATTTACCAATTATATTTATATTTACTCAAAGCCCTTCTAAAGTATTTTTTTATTTCTAAATGTCCATTACATAATTAAAATTCAGTGCCTTGGATTTCTATGCTTTCTCAATTATACTTTTTCTCTCGGTCATTCTTTAAAAAAAAAGAAATTCAGATTTTAAGTGAGTTGTGATTCAATCCAGAATTGATTTGAAAAAGAATTCTTAAAGAACAAGGAAAAGATGTCTGAGAAACAGTGACACCGTTAAAATATACTGGGACTGGGGCCTAAAATATTTCACCACTTGCAGGAAAACACTGTTCTCTCTTCTGGTTTTTTGTTTTTTGTTTTATTCCTCATTTGCTCAAAATCACTTGCAGGCAAATGGTGATACTGCAGTCAAAGGCTGTCAGTATTTTTTTTTTCCACCTGCCTGGATGAATCAGGTGGAATGGAATGACCAATAATTCCAGGAATCTATTTCTACATCCTATGCAAATTAATGCACCAATCACTAAAAAAGTGCTTCTGTAAGGTCATATAAATGAAAGTCTAACCAGAGGACACCAGTCAATTACCTGCATGTTGCAGCATTATGTCATTTACACAGCTTCTAATTAGGAGGTCCTCTAAGTAGATATCTACAAAATGACAATGACTTTTCTTGCAAATTTTCTCTAGTAACTGTTTTCATACATATTATTTCTTAGATCAATACAAATATTCTAAATACAGAATGAGATTTCATAGAGATTTTTATGAGCACATATATTGTGTTTAAATTAATATATTTTTGTCCTTAATGCTTATATAAATATAATACATACATATATACCTATTTAGTCAAGTAGATATAGAAATGTTTTTTTATCCTACTTTTTTGCATAAGATGTGGTTTCTCTTATATTGCAAATACCAATAATTTCACCTTCATTCTTAGATGCATAAATATCACAAATAGGATTTAATGATACCTGCCACCGCAATTCTTCAGGGAAAAAAAAATAGCTCCAAGTGCAATTAAAAATCCATTGTCATAAAATTAGAGTCCTGCGTCCTATAAGAGTTTAAAACTCTAACAATTTTTTTGGGATACAGAGTGCCATAAAAAAAGAAGTATACATTTTAAGAAAGAAGATTTTAAAAACTATACATTAATTTTTAGTTGTTGCATTAAAAATGCACCTAAACAAAGGTTGCCCCTAAAATAACATTAACTGTACGTATTAGAATTCAAATGTGGCAAAGACCTTGTTAAATGTCAAATAAATTTTACTGGCATACTTTCAGAAATTCTGAAGCCCCTGGTGTTCTTCAAAATTTCTACACCGCCCTGAAAAAAGGCCATTCTTTTGGGCATTATCTTCCCGACCATATAGTTTCTATTAACCAATTTTACCCTATTTCTAAACAGGAATCCAATTATCCTTGGTAAAGAGGTTGCCTTCTTGGAGTCCGTGGATCATTTTCACACCCATGCACTACCCTGATCAGGGCTAACACTTGGCGTTACTACGGCGATAACCTAAAGTGGTATGTAGCTCAGGCAATGACAGCAGGAAAGAAAAAACACACACACACGCACACACACACAAAAAAACAAAACTCTTTTAGATACCAAATCGCAGATCACAACCAGATGGAGTACTCTCTTGTTTTAATATTACCATACAAACGGAAAACAGGACTCATTCAAACAGCCAAAGCAATGCGCCTTCCCCTCTTGCAGTATTGGGGAAAACTGCACACGACAGAGCAGGAACACATGTTTTCTAGTACTACATGTCTATTACAGGGTCTGTCTGAAAGTTGGGAACTGGTAAGTAACATCTAGACAGGGTCCTCCTCTCCTAAGGGTGGGAAGGGAATGCTTCCGGCAGTCCCTCTCAGAGTCCTCAGTGGATTGGGGTCTGAGGTGCATTTCCACCCTGAGGGCACCCTGGGTTTCTTCTAATGGTGCTGCTCCGCAGTAGGTCATGTGACATTTGGGTGTGTGCCTCTGTGCGCGCGAGGAGGAGGGACGAGGATGAGTTTGCGGGGGGTGTGTGCAGAAGTTACACGTCTGGTTTTGGAAGCCGTGTTTTTCTCGGCGTGTTACGTGTCTGTGTGCCCGTGCGTGTGTCTGTGTGTGAAGTGAGATGAAGAAAGAGAGCTTCAGAGAATGGTCCTGGGCCGGGCGATGCGGCCAAGTACGCCCCTGTCAGCCCCACCTCTCGGTCAGCCCCTAGCCCGGGGCGAGGTCCGCGCCCTTGAGGGAGGCGAGGACAATGGGGCGCGCCCCTCCCGCACTTTGTGCACCCACCTGACGAATCCGCGGCGGGTTCGGCGGGGTGGAGGCCCCGCCTTCCGGGGCCGGGGAGGTGGGAGAAGCCATGTTCCTGGCGCTCCGGGTTTCTTCCTCCTGTCACGCCCGGGTCTCCCGCGTCTCCTGCGAGTCCTCGGCGCCCGGCCTGCGGCCCGCGGCCCCGCAGGGACCGGGAGGCTCCGCAGCCGCCGCGCCCCGCGGCCCCGCCCGGGCCCCTCCGCCGCAGAGTGCGAGGAGCGGCTGCCCCCTTCGCTCGCCCTGGCGGAGTCCCGGCCGGAGCCCCTCGCTCCTTCCCGCGCCCACCTACCTCCCGGCTGGGAGACTCGGGGCCATGGCGGGCCGGGGTCTGGCGCGACCTTGGCCGCGGAGCTGGGCGGACGGCGGCCACTTCCCAGCGCCGCACTCCGCGCGTGTGTCTGAATGTGCTCGCGGCGGGGCTTATTCTAGCGGCGCCGGGAGAAAGGAGGCTGCTTCCCTCGCTGCTGCCGCTATCGCCAGGAGAGCGATGAGCTCATGGACAGCTCCCAGAAATATGTCTATATGCACCACTGACTGCCGGAGTTCGGGAGGTGGGTGGGGAGAAGGAGGCTCCTCGGCTGGCGCTCCCGCATCACAGGCAGGCGCTCCCCCGGGAGGCCCCCGGCCTGCAGGACACGTCCAGCTCTTCCCTGCCCATCTCCGCACTCGCGCGTCTCTTCCCATTCAGACCGTGCACACATGGCCTGTTCACGCCCGCTCTCCCCCTTCGCATTATGATAGCCACGCACTCAGCGCTAGCCTCCACAGGCACACATTCTTTGTTCTGTCAACCACTCCCTATTGAGAAGGAGAAATTAATTTATGGACTGCACATGGCGTGAAATGCAACTGCGACTTCAATCTATGTCAGCTGTGGGCTGATGAAGTGCCTTAAGCAGTGTGTCCTTTACTCTTTGGGCGTTTCCCCTTCCCCAGAGATCCAGCTTCTCCCCCCCTGTCTTCGTTCAGCATGAGAAAACATCGTCAAACTACTGTCCAGGGCAGAGATGGGCCCCATCCTCACTCGGGTGAAGAGAATGTCCTCTGTAGCCCTGTGGAGAATTTAAAAGACAGGACCAGGTTTTGCAGACCTCGATCTGTGCCAGAACTTGTGGCAGGAGTAGTGAGTCCCGCACAGGGACCAGCTTTGTTTGCATCTCTGTTTCTCAGGGATACATTTGGAGCGTTCATTGACTAAGTGCAAACCACTTTCCAAGACTGATCATTTTTTCTCTTTATTGGCTCAGCTGCCCCAATGAGGTGGAAATTATGGCTTTTTACAGATAAGGCGAGCCTCAAGAGATTAATTGTTCCCACTGTCAGGCATGAATTTCCTTTCTTATGGATCTCCTCCGTACAAACACACTCCTGACCTTTAAAAAAACAAACTTTACCACAGATACCCTCCCCTGTACTCCTACCCCCAGCTAATGTTTCAGTTCATTACCCCTCTTTCAGCAAGACCTCCAACAAGGTTTCAATAACTCCCATTCTTCTCCTTACATTCTCCACTAAACTCAGTCTCTGGAAGCTTTCCTCCGTTTATTCCACCAAACTTCCTATTGCCAAGATTCCCAGTGATGTTCATGTTACCAGGTCTAATGATCAGTTCTCGGTCTTCATTTGGTTTGACTGCTAAACGATTTTTTAAATGTTTTGCTTATTTATTTGGGTGGGGGGAGGGTAGGTAGAGGGAATTCCAAACAGGTTCCACATCGTCAGCACAGAGCCCGACTCAGGGCTCAATCCCACCAACCGTGAGATCATGACCTGAGCAGAAATCAAAAGTCAGACACCTAACCCACTGAGCCACTCAGGCACCCCTAAAGAATATTTTTTTTAATTGAAGTATAGATTACACATAATATTATATTAGTTTCAGGTGTACAACATAGTGATTTAACAATTATATACATTATGAAAACTCATAAACATGACTTAAAAAAATTCATTTCTTCCTTCTTAAGAATGTCTTCCCTTGGCTTCTGGACACATTTCTCTCTTGATCATCTTCTTACCTCACTGGTGCTTCTCTTCAGTCCCCTTTACTATTTCTTCTTCATCTTCCAGACCTCTACACTTTGAAATGTCAAAAAGTTCGGTCCTGGTCCACCTTTTCTTCTCTATTTATACTTACTTCATTGCTGCTCTCAAGATGACCTCAGTTCCATGACTTTAAATAGAATGTGTATTCTGATACATATCTCCAAATGTATATCTCCATCCCCAATTTCCCCTGTTAAGTTCAAACTCCTATTGCCAACTAACTCCTCCTCTATCTGGATATCCGGGAGTTTCACGCGTACCGGGTGCAAAACTGAGCTCCTTTTTATCTTCCCCTCCCAAATCAACTGCTCTGCTATAGCTCTACCCATCTTTCAGATGTTCAGGACAAACACCTCCAAGATATTCCTAATTCCTTGCTTGCACCCATGATCCGCGTTTGATCTAACAGAAAATCCTATTGGTTCTACGTTCATCCAGAATTTCATCCCTTTGCTTACACCACAATCTCTCTAGTCCAAGCCACCATCATCTTTCACTTGCCCGATAGCAAAAGTCTCTAATCGATCTGCATTCTTCCACCCGTGTTCCTCACAGTCGTCCTGCAGTGGAGCAGCTAGCCAATGCTCAAAGACCTCTTATGTCTATTCGTCTCACTCAGAGTCAGAGCAAAGGCTTTCTGATATAAGATAAAGTCTATGTAATCCATCCTCCATTCCTGCCTGCCACCTTGTTTCTACTTCTTGAGCGTTTTAGACCTACTCTGGTTTTGGTCCTTTGGACTTAAACCACTTCTCCAGAAGGTATCAGCATAGATCATTCCCTTACTTCCTTCAGGCCCTTGTGCCAATATCACCTTATCCATGAGGTCTCAAAACATTTTGTCTCCCAAAATTCATATATTGAGTCCTAACCCCCAGTACCTCAGAATATGACCTTATTGAGAAACAGAGTGGTTGCAGATGTAAAGAGTTAAGACAGAGTCATACTGAGTGGGCCCCCAATCCAATATGACTGGTGTCTTTATAAGAGGGGAAGATTTAGACACAGACACACACACAGGGAGAACACCATGTGAACACGCAGGCAGAAACTGGGATGGTGCATTTCCAGGCCAAGGAACGCCAGCAAACGACCAGAAGCTGGGAGAGTGGCAAAGACCAGATTTTCCCTCACAGCTTTCAGAAGAACCCACTCTGCCAACATTGATCCCAGGCTTCTGGCCTCCAGAACTGAGAGAAGATAGTTTTCCTTTGCTTAAAGTCACCCAGTCTGTAGTACTTTGTCACAGCATAAGCAACCCTAGAAAATTAATATGTCCTGTAAAATAATAACATTTCCAACCTCCTTCTTCCTCTTCTCTTCAGTATATCCTTCCTGGACGCTTAACCTTGACACAGTTCGTATATTTACTTGTTTATTGATGTTTACCTATCACTGGAAGGTAAGTTCCATGATAGTAGGGATGTGGTCTTATTCACTATATTTTTAAATGTTTATTTATTTATTTCGACAGAGAGAGAGAGACAGAGCACATTCGAACAGGGGAGTAGAGAGAGAGAGAGAGAGAGAGAGGGAGAGAGAGAAACCCAAGCAAGTTCAATACTGTCACCACAGAACCTGCCTTGGAGTTCCATCTCAGGAACCATGAGATCATGATCTGAGCTGAAATCCAGTCAGAGGATTAACCAACTAAACTACCCAGGTGCTTCACTTTTTTAAATACCAAGAATCTCCAGAAGCTTGAGCAGGGCCTGACACACTGCTGTTCACTAAAGACTTGCTGAATGAATTATCATTGTCAAGGTCATCTAGAAGAATGGAGGGCCATGATTTTTTTTTACTAATTTATTGTCAAATTGGTATCCATACAACGCCCAGTGCTCATCCCAACAAGTGCCTTCCTCTGTGCCCATCACCCACTCTCCCCCTTCCCACACCCCCCCTTTCCCTTCAGTTTGTTCTTAGTCTTTGAGAGTCTCTTATGTTTTGTCTCCCTCCCTCTCTGTGTCTTTTTTCCTTTCCCCTCTTCCCCTCCCCCATGGTTTTCTGCTAAGTCTCTCAAAATGGAGGGCCATGACTTGAACTCTAGTTCAAATCCTAAAGCACCAAACTCTATACTAAAATTCAAATACTATACCTCAAATACTATACTTCTGTTTCTCAAATGTGTGGATAATAATTACATTCTAGTTCAAATATGAAAAACTCTTTAGGAAACTTCATAAAGACTTTTTTCCTGGGATACCTGACTGGCTCAGTTGGTAGAGCATGCAACTCTTAATCTCAGGGTTGTGAGTTCAAGCCCCACGTTGGGGTAGAGCTTAATTTAAAAAAAAAAAGTGTAGGGGTACTCGTCTGGTCCATAGAGCATGTGACTCTTAATTTCCAGGTTGTAAGTTCGATGCCCACCTTGGATATAGAGATTCTTAAAAAATAAAATCTTTAAAAATATATGTAAGAGAGAATCATTTCTTTAAACTGTTTTTTCCTTTGCAAGCATCCCCTCGAAGTCACCCCATGTGACAATTTTTATGGTGGCAGTGTACCATAGTGGTTGGGATGGTAAACTAAAGTCACGTATACCTTGAGATCCCAGTGAATTAACACTTCTATACCTTAGTATTCTTATATGTGAAATGGAAACAATAATAGTTTCAACTTTACAGGGTCATTGTGACTAGTAAAAGAAGTAAGGCACATGGCATTGTAAACACACAGTGTAAACGCTCTATAATGTAGTTATTACTATTTATTTGTGTAATGATATCTACCTAAAAACTAGGAGGCTGAGGATAAAGATGGTTAGAAAGGAAACCCTTTTTTTTCAGGGAATAAAGGAACATTTAAAGAGGCAAGTAAGTGACAGTAAGGCTGCCAAGGCTCCCTGGTGTTCTGTGTCATCACTGAGAACATAAAAATCCAAATCAGGGTCTTCATTCTCTAGTGACTTGGAGTCCTTAATTCAAAGTAACCAAAAATGAACCTATCAATAAATAACATTAAAGTTTTAAGTAGACAGTCAATATGGATAGAAAGAAATATAATGTAAGTAGGATACTATTCCCTTTTTTGTTTTCATAAATCCTAGTGCTACTCGTCACTTGCTACAACAGTTAAGAGTGCTTGAGGAAAGGGGCGCCTGGGTGACTGAGTCTGTTGAGTGTCCAACTTGGGTTCACCGTTCAGAGTTCAAGCCCCACATCGGGTTCTGTGCTGACAGCTCAGAGCCAGCCTGGAGCCTATTTCGGATTGTGTCTTCCCCTCTCTCTCTGCCCCTCCCCTGCTTGTGGTGTCTCTTTCTTTCTTTCTCTCTTTCTTAAAAAATAAATAAACCTTAAAATTTTTTTTAGAAAGAGTGCTTCAGGAAAGTGTTAGCTAGCTCGAGTGGGTGAAGAAAAGACATGATTCAGTCCTCAGAATATAAGGTATTCAAAATACAACACCTCCCTTTTCCCTTAACCATCCTATCTATCCATCCATGTACACAAATGCTCAAAACCTGCTTCAACCTCTTCATTCCCAATCTACATTAAGAGTCTCGCTGTCAACTGAGTCACTCAAACTAGAAACTTTAGTGTCATTCTCAACCTCCCTACATCTCTCACACTCTATAATCTCTCACCAAACCCTGTGAATTCCAATATGGTAAAGTCCTGCTTCTTTTCCTCCATATCCATGGCTTTAGTCCAGGTTAGTTCAGCTACACTTAGTGTATTGTAGTAGTTTCTTAATAATGGCCCTTCAGGTGCATGTGGGTGGCTCAGTCGGTTAAGCAGCCGACTTCAGCTCGGGTCATGATCTTGCAGTCTGTGAGTTCGAGCCCCGCGTTGGACTCTGTACTGACGGCTCAGAGCCTGGAGCCTGCTTCAGATTCTGTATCTCCCTCTCTTTCTTCCCTTCCCCTGCTCATACTCTGTCTCTATGTCTCTCAAAAATAAACGTTAAAAATTAAAAAAAAAGATAATAATAAATAAAAAAATATATTCTCCCATTTCAAAAGCCCTGAGGGCTTTCCATTGCCCTCAGGATAAAATCTACATCCTTTCACTTTGAAATAAAAGCCTTTCTTAATATTAATATACTTTTCTCGTGTTCAGGAAGATGGTCCTAAGAATGATAGCTATAAAAAAATTAAAAAAGGAGAAGTGATAGATTTTTCTACATAAAATTATAAAACTTCTTTACATTAAAATTCACTCTGTTATAGGGTGTGAAAATATTTATGAAATATATTTATGTGTGAACAGAAAAAACTTAAAAGCTAAATGATGGAGGGCGCCTGGGTGGCTCAGTCAGTTGAGTGTCCAAGTCTTGATTTTGGCTCACATCATAATCCTAGGGTCATGGGATAAAACCCTGCGTTGAGCCCTGCATTAGACTTCAAGCTGGGCGTGGAGCCTATTTGAGATTCTCTGTCTCCCTCTACCCTTATGCCTTATTTCCCACTCACTCTCCCGCCCAGGGGAGGAGGACTTTTAGGGAACTCACAAAAGAATAGTAATTTCAAATAAGCAGATGAAGAAAAAATCTTTAGCCTCATCTGTAATAAAAGAAATGCAAATGCAAATGACAAACCACTATTTTCACTTATAAATTGGCAGGGAAGAGAATTTTAAGCAATGAAAATCCTTCCAGAGCTTCCAAAAGAATTCTGAAGGGTATCTTGTCACTCTGTACAAAAACAAAAGCTATTAAATTATATAATATTTGAGTTTGAAAATAATCACAAACATGAACAAAGATTTTTTATTGCAGCACTCTTCATAATAGTAAAAACATAAACAATAACAACAACCTGAAAATCACCTAAATATTCTGAAGGAGGGAACTGAGTACATACATTATGGAACTTCCATATATAGGCATGTATAATGGAATGCCATTCACCCATTCAAATAATACTTCAGGCAAATATATCAAGTATAGTAGTTTTCGTAATAAAATCATTCGAGGGGCCCCCAGCTGGCTCAGTCAGTAGAGCATGCGACACTTAATCTCAGGGTCTTGAGTTCAAGCCCCACATTGGGTGTGGAGCCTACTTAACTTTTTTAAAAAGGCAACAAATAATTGTTTCAAGTTATCAGTTGTTTGTTTTCCTTTAGCACCCTTCTCCATTTTTTCCACAACTAGCCCTTTGAGCTTGTTTCCTTCTGCTCCTGATTCACTCTGTGTTTCTGCAACTTTCTTGTCTTTGGAAATCAGCCATGGCTGTGCCTTTAGCCCCCCACATGCTGGGTTCCATCTGCCTAGAATGACCTCACCTTTCTTCTTCACCTAACTAACATCTGTGCACTTTGCAAGACCTAGATCAAGAAAAAGTCTTTGTCGAATCCCTTAGATAGAGTTTTGTTCTTAGTGCCCCCAGCACAATTTTAGCTACTTCTTTTTTAATACTTGCACATCTGTACTTTTTTTGTCTACACAGTCATCTTCCCAACCAGACTATGAGATCTCAATGAGAGTTAGGACTGCATTTTTTTTTCTGAATTTTCAGTGCCTAGCAGAGCCCATTTAGTAAGTGCTCTATAAAGCTTGTGCTTTCAAGAAGCACCACTTGAAACAATATTGAGTCATAATTTATGACCACAGCTAGCTGACTGCATTGAATTTCCACCAAACTATGTGTGTGTGTGAGAATGTGTATATGTGTATGTAGGTCTGTGTGTTTGTATAAATTATCTGGGGTGACCATAGTGACAAATATGAAGCAAAGAAACATGACCATGTAATCTGTTACTTGCAATTTTCAGAAAATAGTCGACACTTCTCAAAAGTGCATGTTTTGTTTCCTCAAAGAGATTATAACCACTTATGGAGATATAGAAATTTACACATAAGTTTGTATAATCTTCTATTTTCTTAGATACACAAATCTCCCCAAATAGGATTATATACATCATTATAAATATATTTAAAGTAAGTTAATTAGCATTTCGATCAAGCTGCGAAAAACCCGGAGCCTCCAAACTTTCAAATGTCTAAAAATCTACTGATCTCCAGAACAGAGACTCATTACTATTGGTGAGATATTTGTGTAGGTCTAAAAATTGAAGGTGCATATTATGGTGTGACAACCTTGGCTTGAGTCTGGCTTCTGTACCTCATCATCTGTAACATTAAATAAGTTACTCCTCTAAACCTCATAGGTTGTATGTGTGTGGTGGGAGTTGGGGGTCTAGGGGGGATATAAATCATTTATTGTGTCTGGACACTCAATGACTACAAAACTGTGTTAGGTATTATTTTCTTCCTTCATCTGACGTTCCATATATGTTTTATCTGTAGACTGTTTTTAAATACTTGTTTATTATTTTTGAGAAAGAGAGAGAGCACAAGCAGGGGAGGGGCATAGAGAGAGAGAGGGACCAAGGTTCCAAAGCAGGTTCTGCTGGCAGCAGAGACCCCCATGTGGGGCTCAAACTCAGGAACAGGCGAGATCATGACCTGAGCCAAAGTCAGACGCTTAACCAACTGAGCCACCCAGGCACCCCTATCTGCAGGCTTTTATAGGTATCATATATTTTATCTTCACAACTACTATGTGGAGTGGCAGGACAGTGTTATGCTTATGTTATAAATAATGAAAATGAGGCCCAGAGTTTAGATCTATGACCCAAGACACATGCTAGTAAGTGCTGTTTTCAGAGCTCCTGTCGAACATTTTCTTTGAATTATACTACATTGGAGCTTTATTAAAATTCACAGGTGGTATTTTTGGGGGGGAGAGAAAAAATTCACAGGTGTTTTCTGATTCTGACTAAAAAGTATTTTCTTTTCTTTGAAGTCTGGGGCTTAATTTCTCTCTACCATTTTTCCCTGTTTGCTAAAATCAGCTGAAGACCACGATAACATGAAACGCATGCTTCAATTTGTAACCAGGCTGCATCACCTAAACTGCTGAATCAACTTCCTAGAAGTCATGGGTCTACCACTAAGGTGCCATTACTTGACCCCTTCTGATGTTTATCAAGGGTTGCATTCCAGAGGATCAAGTGTATGCGATAGCGCATTGTGAATAAGTAGCCAGAGCATACAAATGTCGAGTATCCTTGTCCTCAGCATACCACCTGGCTGTGGTGTTTTAATCCATTTATGGGTGCTTTCTCCTCCTCTAACCCCCTATGCAACTAGGAAAAAAAAGCTAAGGACTCATCTTATTCATAAGAGAAGATAGCTTTAATATGGCATAATTGGTATTTTAGGCAGGATTTATAGTCTAAAGGTCCTAGATCTTACTTTCCACACTAAATTCTAAGGCTATAAAAAGTCTCTTTATGTGTGTCAACTATACTAAAAAAAAAAAAAATTAGAGAATACACGGGTACTGGTGGGTTAAATGGGTGACAGTACTAAGGAGGGCAACGTGCTGTGATGAGTGCTGGGTGTTGTGTGTAGGTGATGAATCACTAAATCCTACACATGAAAATAATATTACACTGAATGTTAACTAACCAGAATTCTGGGATTCGATAAAAAAAAAAACCAAAAAACAAACAACAATAACAACAAAAAAAACTTGGGAGGGGATAAAAAAGAAAAAAATTAAAGTCTTACTACAGCTTCCAGACAAAATTGACAAGGATAATAAATCTCTAATGAGAATTGGGCTCATTCCCAAAAAACATATTGAACCAATATATAGAAGGTCCAAAACAACTTAAAATAATCAACTAAAGAACAAGAGCTTCAACTACACAAAACAAATCAATAGGGGCACGTGGATGGCTCAGTCGGTTGTAAGCATCCAACTTTTTTTTTTTTTTAACATTTATTTATTTTTGAAAGACAGAGCATGAGCATGGGACAGACCAACAGAGGGGGAGACACAGAATCTGAAGCAGGCTCTGGGCTCTGAGTCGTCAGCACTGAGCCCGATGTGGGGCTGGAACCACGAACAAACCGTGAGATCATGACGTGAGCCGAAGTTGAAGTCGGACGCTTAACCGATGGAGCCACGCAGGTGGCCCAAGCATCCAACTCATAATCTCTCCTCAGGTCATGATCTCATGGGTTCATGGGATTGAGCCCTATGTGAGCTCTACTTACAGTGCATAGCCTGCTTGGGATTCTCACTCATTCTCTCTCTTTCTGTCCCTCCCCCATTTATGTGTCCTCTCACTCTCTCTCTGTCTCTCAAAATAAATAAACTTAAAAAAAATCAGTAGACTGAAATTCAGATATTCTAGCTCACATAGATCTTGATCCAAGTTCTACTTCATATGAAATGAGGCTGAATGTTAGGAAGCTGACATTGAAGCCTTCACATTAGGACTCCTTTGTTTCTTTCAAATTTTATTTCCTATCTTTTGTCTACATAAACCTTTTTACAGCTGAACCAGTCTTATTTGTAAATTTAGGTGCCCACACAGGGACCTGGTTAGTAGACCACACAGCTCCTGATCCAAGAGTCATGAGTTCAAGCCCCAATTTAGGCATGGGACCTACTTTAAAAAAAAAGTCATAAGTTAATCCCCACATTTATTTCTGCCTTCTTGTTAGAGTCTTATTGGATTTCCCTAGACTTCTCTAATGACCTTATCCTTTGATTATCAATTAGCACTTTTTGTCTGTAGCAAGCCTATCATTCTTATGTATATATAATACAGTGTAACACTTACTGTATAGTTCTCTGTATTTTATGTATGTAGTTTATTTCCCAATTGCTATGTCATTAACCTCTTAAAGTCAGGGGCTATGTCCTACAGTTGCCTTTATTTCCAGAACCCAGTGCATGTCCTACAAATAATAGGCATGAAATAAATGATTGTTGATATTTTGAAACAGTCACCAGAAATGGAAAAACCCCTAGAAATGGACATTTGTTTTTAAGTAGGAACCAAAAAAGAAAGGAGTATTTTTCTCATTTTCTAGTCATTTTTGACTTCTTCAAAATAATAGGGAGTATATAGAAAGACCAGTTTTGAAGAACACATTGGTCTTCAGTTGAAAGCTTATATCCGTTCATATGTTATACGTCATATTATACAATATTACATTTATATATTAAATAACAATATACCTTATTACTTGAAGTTATTCCAGATGTTTCTGACACTTGTATTTACAAGTATATCTCAGTATTTTACAAAATTTTACTAAGATTCTAAGTGATTATTGGGGCGCCTGGGTGGCTCAGTTAAGTGGCCGACTTCGGCTCAGGTCATGATCTCACAGTCTGTAAGTTCGAGCCCCGTGTCTGACTCTGTGCTGATGGCTCAGAGCCTGGAGCCTGCTTCAGAGTCTGTGTCTTCCTCTCTCTCTGCCTTTTCCCTGCTCATGCTCTGCCTCTATGTCTCTCAAAAATAAATAAATGTTAAAAAAAAATTTTAAAAAATGGTTCTAAATGATTATTAAGCTGGAATCTTCTTTGTAAAATATCAATTATAAGGTAATGCATGCTCACGGTAAACAACAGACAACATACAAAGTATATAAAGTGAAAAATATGAGCCCTTTAGTTCCCGTTATTCTAGTCTCATGCCCCAGTAGTCAACTACTATAAATTATTTCTCATTTGTCTTTCTAGAACTCTTAGCACACATGTCTGGAAAGATAAAGTAAGTATATTTTAGGAATTATGTTATACATTCTACTTCACAGGTTGCTTTTTTCCTTTTTTTTCCCCCACGAGGTGTTTTTTATCTTTACAATATAGCATGTTTCCATATCAGTGTATATATATACATATATATACACACACACACATATATACCTAATTTTTTTAAAGCTTTTTTATTTATTTTGAGAGAGGGAAAGACTGAACACTCGTGCCAAGAAGGGGCAGAGAGACGGGGAGAGAAAAATTCCCAAACAGCCTCCACACTGTCAGGGCAGACTGAGGGCTTGAACTCACAAACATGAGATCATGACCTAAACCAAAACGAAGAGTTGGATACTTAACCAACCGACCCACCCAGGCACTCTTGCAATGCTTCCCAAATGATGATGTCCCCTTTGTCATCTCCTTTCTGCAGCCAAGACCAAAGAGTTGAGATTGACATTTTTACTCAGAGAAATTCCCTGGAGATTCAGCCAAGTTGTCGGATGCATCAATGGTTTATTTCTTTTGATTGCAGTGTAGTAAAGGTCTTACTACCATAAACAACGTGGTATTATCAAACACCCCAGCATCTTCTGTCACAGCACATTTTTAAGAAATCAAATATAAATGACTCTAAAAGTCAAAGGTTGTCTTATGAAATTAATATAGGCCCAGGCTTGGTTTCAGGAGTGTGATGGTAGCTTTATGAGTATGGCCTTGGATGAGGCACAGGATAGTCTTTCCAAAGGAAAATGTTTACAGTTAGAAAATACTCATTGTTATTGCATGTTTTATCATTTGGCCAACATGATTTACTTCAACCTTAAAGGACAAAAAAAGGTAATCTTAGATTGAAAGAAACCTCGAGAAGGCTTCTGACCTTCTTCTCCACTGGGATATTTTCCAGTTCATCCAGGGCACCATGCCTGGTACATGAAGAGCCAATGTTAAAATCAGCTGCGTAGGTCAAACAGGTGAAATACTCTGTTTGGACTTGTGCTAGTGTTTGAAACAACATCCTACTGAAAGACAGGAAGTACCTTAGTGTATTAAGATAGTATTATCCCCCTTCCACTCAGAGCAGTTTAGATAATAGCAACCACTCAGAGCAGTTAGGAAACTGAAGTACAAGGAAGACTGAGGAAAACTGCAAATGTAGGACACTTTTCACCTCACAGTTGCTGAAATAGCTGTATAAAGTGTTTTGGAAAATGTGAAAGAGGGGGTTCCTGGGTGGCTCAGTTGGTTAAGCATCCAACTCTTGGTTTGGGCTCAGGTCATGATCTCAGGGTTAGTGAGTTCAAACCCCGTGTTGGGCTCTGCCCTGATGGTGCAGAGCCTGCTTGGGATTCTCTCTCCCTCTCTCTTTGCCCCTCCCCTGCTCATGCTCTCCCTTTTTCTCTCTCAAAAATAAAAATTATGCATTAAAAAAATAAGTCAATAAGAAAAAAATGTGAAATAGGACTCTGTCAAAAAGCAGTTTTCTGAAAGAAGAATGTAGAATAGAAAACAACTTTATAAAATAAATAAGAATTCTGCCATATGATAGAATTTCTTTCCTAAAAGATGTTAGTTCTTGGTGAAGTAATGAAGGGAATAAAAGCAGAAGAAATCAAGTTGGATAGACCATCATAGATGGGAAAATGTGCATTTGACCCTTTATGTTTTTTATCAATTAAAATACAATCTAAGGATCTGTAAACTGGAGCAGAATATTCATAGGCAACTAGGAAATTTCGAATAACAAATTTCATTGCTTTGCAGAAGGCACGTAATGTGACTTTGTAAAAATAGATTGGAGACAGCAGGAAAGAAATAAAGACTAATTTCCTTCAGTGACAAAATAATGTCTGAATCCCCACACTAAACAATTATTTTCCTGTTTCTGCTAAAAGTGCTTTCTTTATATGTTACTTAGCTTTTAAGATAAGTATCTCTAATATTTTTGTCAATTTGACATAGAAGCAAAGTTTCAGATCGTGTCCTTGTAATAGTTTCTTCACTTCTATGCATCTTTTTTTTTCTTAAGTGCAAAAGGGGATATGGAGAGTCATAATACTGAAAGACCTCGCTGAGGATAAAACATCCTTTTGAGGTCGACTCTTCAGGCGCAGTAAGCAGCCCACATGGCATGACCAAAACCAGCTTCGGCTGCTGCTGCTGCTCGTTCTCACAGTGCAAACCAGAAATTCAGGGATTTTCTTCATCTCCTTCTCTTCCCCCAGTCTTCCCCACATCAGTTATTAAATTCTCTTCATACCAACTTCTTTGGTAACAGTCCCTTTCTCTTTCTTCACAGCTGCCACAACCTCAGGCTCCTGCCACTTTTCCCGTTTTACTGCAGGGACTTCTTGACTGCTCTCTCTGTCTGACTCTGATCCGGCGATCTATCCTACAATGAAACAAAAGTCTAATCAGGCGGCACTTCTGCTTCCACTCCTTCAAAGGCACTGCACAGGACTCAGGATAAAATCCAAATCCTTGAGTTTAATGCACAAAGCTCTTCACGGTCTGGTCCCTGCCCGGGGCTCTTGCATCGTCGGCTACCATTTCCACAAGTGCCCTGAATATATCTTGCTATTTTCCACGTCTTGCTCTCAAACACCCTGCTGCCTGTGAGTCAAATGCTCTTTGTTACTTCTATAAACCAATGCTCAAGGTCCCTTTTCTGGGTTGTGTTACCCCCACATTAAAATAAATTCCTGTTTTATGCTCTCATTTTATTTATGTTACTCCTTCATTCATTCAACAATTATTTGATTGCCTACTATGTGCCAGGAATTCTACTATACTGTCACCATGCTGTGATGATTTATGTGTGTCTTTTCCCTGCTTGAATGTAAATTCCCTGCATAGTGGATTCATCCATAAGGATGGAGGACAGACAGACAGATGGATGGATGGATATTTTAAAGGATAGCTTATATGTTCTTTATAAGCACCAAAAATATTTTTTTATTTTTTTTAACGTTTTTACTTTATTTTTGAGAGACATAGAGACAGAGCGTGAGCAAGCGAAGAGCAGAGAGAGGAAGCTACAGAATCTGAAGCAGGCTCCAGGCTCTGAGCCGCCAGCACAGAGCCCGACGCGGGGCTCGAACTCACTTACCATGTGATCACGACGACCCGAGCCGAAGTCGGCCGCCCAACCGACTGAGCCACCCAGGTGCCCCCAAAAATATTTTTGTATTAATCATTTTATGTAGAAATATTCTAGGATGTACTATAAGCTCCTTGCCTTCTGAAGAAATACTAGTACTGTTTGACCTTACTAAGTGTCTCCTTATTACTTTTCTTTGAAATATTTAAGTTTTTTCAATATTTTTGTTTTCCTTCCTTGCTGATATGAAATGACTCTTTGCTTACTACTGTTGTCAATATGCCACTTGAGATAGATGTTCTTCCTCTAACACCAATCTAATCGTTTAAGTTTAGAAGACACATCATAAAAATTGCTGTAACTATATGCAAAATACAAACGAATGGATTCAGATTGAGGTCCTGAAGACTCCTTTATCAGAATAGTCATGGGGGTGCCTGGGTGACTCAGTCAGTTAAGGTCTGACCTCAGCTCAGGTCATGATCTCGCGATTCCTGAGTTCCAGCCCTGCATCAGGCTCCCTGCTGCCAGTGCAGAGCCTGCTTCAGGTCTCTGTCCCTCTCTTTCTCTGCCCCTCCCTCCCTTGCTCACTCTCTCTGTCTCTCTCAAAATAAATCAATTAATTTAAAAAATAGTCATGAACTCTAGAGCAATGTACTTTATGACAATTATTTTTGCATACTCGGAATACTTTCCTTACTACAAGATTCTTTGGGTTCTGTAGAGCAGTGGTATCAATGTACTAAATTTAGTACCATTTTAAAAGCTAAAATCTACCAAAATGGAAATTAATATTTGAACATATACCTATTTGGAAAATTGTAATAAGATATGGTATTGTGGAGGCCCGTGGCTGGCTCAGTCAGTGGAGCATGTGACTCTTGATCTCAGTGTTATGAGGTCAAGCCCCATATTGGTCGTGGAGCCTACTTTAAAAATAAATAATTAATTAATTAATTAATTAATTACTTAGTAAATAAATAAAAGATATGGTGTTGTGAAAAGACAAATTACAAAATCGATTTGATTTAAACATCTGGCAGAGTCTACGATATTCCTCAGTATATGGTGAGGTGAAAAGAGCATGAGCTTTGGAATCAGGTAACCCAGGCCCAAATCCTCTTTCACCCTTTAGGTGATCTTTGTAACAGCTATTCTACATTCGTTTCATCTATAAAGTTCCCTAACCTGAAAAATGGAGGTAAAAACACTCTTCTTGGGGGGTGCCTGGGTGACTCAGTCGATTAAGCATCCAACTCTTGGTCTCAGCTCAGGTCTTGATCTCAGGGTCATGGGTTCAAGCTCCATATTGGACTCCACGCTGTGTGTGGCACTTACTAAAAAAACAAAAAAAGACCAAAAAACATTTCTTACTGTGCTGTGAAAATTAAGATAATAATATAAATATTCAACAATGATGTACACTCAGAAATTTGTAAGAGAGTAGCTTCATGTTAAGCGGACCTACCACAGTAAAATAAACATTTCTTTTTTAAAAGGTAATAGTTTAAGAGCAATTGCTCATTGGGCATTTTCTCTTGTAGGAATGAACTCCTCCAAAATAAGATAGGCATATATAGCAGGGATTAGAGAATGAAAGCTGAAGCTTCAACAAAATGGTAGATCATTAATGGTTTACTAGGCAAATCTTATAATCCCTTTTAAATGTATGCTATCAGTGCCTTTTTCAAGCAACCTTGTAACCTTTGCTAACATGATTACAGCCTTACTCAGCCTGCTTTCATGAGATCCCCCCTCCTTTATTTGATTGTCAACAAGCTTCAGGTCTTCTCCTACAGAATATCAGGCCACTTTTGGAGAAGGTGTGAAGGTGTTTTTTTTTTTTTGGTTTGTTTTGCTTTTTGTTCTTTGTTTTTTTTTTTAATTCTGAATTTGTAGTAAGCACTTTCTATCCATTAACTCATTTAATCTCATGGTGCAGGTAGTGTTTCTTTCATGTTACCTTTATTTATTTTTTTATTGAAGTAAAACTGACAAATAACATTGTATTAGTTTCAGGTATATGACATAATGATTCAATGCTTACTGAATATTTGCAGTGTATTGCAAAATGACCATCACAATGCCTAGTTAATAGATGAAAACTTTTTAAGATTTATTTTCTTAGCAATTTTCTAATACACTAATATTGTTAACTCTAGATGCCATGCTGTATATTACACCCTCATGACTTTTTTAAAGTTTATTTACTTATTTTGAGAGAGACAGAGAGAGCTTGAGCAGGGGAGGGGCAGAGAGAGCGAGGGAGAGAGAAAATGCCAAGCGAGCTTGTGGGCAGAACCTGACTTAGGGCTTGAATTCACAAAATCGTGAGATCATGACCTGATCTGAAATCAAGAGACGGAGGCTTACCTGACAGAGCCACCCAGGCACCCCTGACTAATTTATTTTTTAATCAGAAGTTTGTAGTTTTTTTACTTTTGAGTAATGTCTACACCCAGAGGGGACTCAAACTTGCAAACCCAAGATCAAGAGTCTCATCCTCTGCCAACTGAGCCAGCCAAGCACCCTCTTCACCTGTTTTGCCTACCCCCACTCCCACTCCTCAGACAGGTACTGATTTTACACACATTTTACTGAGAGGCAAAAACTGAAGCCTGTGTTGTTCATTCAATACAGTGGTCAGTAGCACATGTGGCAACTGAGTGCTTGAAACATGGCCTATGTGGGGCACCTGGCTGGCTCAGTTGGGAGAGCATGAGACTTTTGATCTCCGGGTTGTGAATTCAAGCCCCATGTTGGGTGTGCAGCCTATTTAAAAAAAAATGCGACTTGTCTGAACTGAGATATACAGATAAATATAAGCTATTTCATTACTATTGGTTATATTGGGACACCTGGGTGGCTCAGTGGGTTGAGGATCTGACTTTGGCTCAGGTCATGATCTCCTCACTCTGTGAGTGCGAGCCCCACACAGGGCTCACTGCTATCAGTGTAGAGCCTGCTTCAGATCCTATGTTCCCCTCTCTCTCTGCCCCTTCCCTGCTGGTACGTTCTCTCTCAAAAATAAATAAATGTTTTTTTAAAATGTCTAACTATGCGGAAAAATAAAAAACAATTAAGCAATTGGTTTACATTTATTGCATGTTGAAATGATATTTTGTGTATATTGGCTTAAATAAAATATTCTATCAAAATTAATTACACTTGTTTCTTTAACTTTCTGTAACTTGGCTACTATAAAAAACTTAAATTACTTATGTGTCTCATAAGTTATATGTGTCTCATAAGCTTCTATGGACAGCGCTGGTTTAAGCAATTTGCTCAAGATCACCCTGATAGTATCAGGGGCAGAGTCGGCACCAGGTGGTCTGGCCCAGAGCATACACTCTTTATCACTGTGCTCTGAATCTGCACGAAGCACTCAATGCCTTCGGACACACAGTAGTACCACAAATTCAGGGAGTGTGCATCGTTTGGTCTTTTTCCTTCTCTGTTCTCTACTAACATGTCCCCTTCCTGCACCTCTGCTTCCTTCTAAAATACATATTAAGTAAACCAAGTCTAAAAAATAAAATAGCAATCTGTTAGATAGAGAGCCCATGTGGTAATGAAGTGATCTTCCTTTTGCTTTAATAGTTTTAAGATGACACAGTTATGTAATCCACAATGTGTGAAAAGCTAGTGTCCAAAGAAAAGCCTACAGTATCCTCTGATCTATTTCTGAATACAATGGGCTACTTCACTCATGGACAGTAAATGGATTTGAGCCATTAGGTCAACATTTATCACGTTAAATTATCCCTGAATTTTCTAGCAATTATCTCAATCATGGCATCATACGCTCAGAGCTGGGAATGGCTTTGGGAAGAATCCCTTCATGATGCTCGCCCAGTATTTAGGTTGACAAGAAACCAGTTGCCTCTGTATGTTGAAATTATGGTTTGGTGTACAATTTTTGTTTTATAATCAGTTATATTTTCGAGCTGATAAAAATATATAGTCCTGGGATGCCTGGCTGGCTCAGTCAGTAGAGCACGTGACTCTTGATCTCAAGGTCATGAATTCAAGCCCCACATTGGGTGTTGAGCCCACTTTAAATACATACATACGTACATACATACAAACATACATACATTATTTATGTATATAGTCCTAAACTGAACAATTAAAATAACCATAATAATTATTATTACATTTATTACATCATTTATTGAGTGCCTATTATAGAAATAGAAATACTAATGGTACCTACCTTAGAAGACTGTTTTACAAATGAAAAGATTTAATATGTGTAAAGATTAAAATGGTGTTGGCACATGGTAAGTAGTCAATAAATGTTAGCCATTATGATTACAAAGTATTATTAAACTTTGACTCACTAGCATATTTAGTCCTCAAGATTCCTGTAAGAGTGAAGTGTGGTTCAGAAAAGTTAAATAATTCGTCCAAGTTTATATAGTTGATGGAACAGCTAGATGGCAAGAAAGGCCATCTGACTCAGAGCCAATGCTCTTAACTGCTATGCTCTCATTCAATAAACACCTTTCTGTGTGCTTTCTTAATTGTGCAGTACCATAAGATTATCACTGAAAAAAATTTTAAATATAGATAACAAGGTGAAAAAATAAAAACTACTTATAATCCAACTGGCTCTGACCTAGTAGCATATTGGTTAATTCTTCCAACTATTTTTCTACTGATTTAAAAAATGCAACATCTAGGGCATCTGGCTGACTCAGCTGGTAGAGCATGCAACTCTTGATCTTGGGGTCCTGAGTTGTAGTCCGACATTGCCGGTGGAGATTCCAAAAAAAGTGGGGGCGGGGCACCCGAGTGGTTCAGTCAGTGAAGTGTACGACCCTTGGTTTCAGCTCAGGTCATGATCTCATGGTTTGTGGGATCAAGGCCTTAGTCGGGCTCCACGCTGACAGCACAAAGTCTGCTTGGAATTTTCTCTCTCCCTCTCTCTTCTCTGCCCTTCCCCTGCTACATGTGCTCTTTCTCAAAAATAAATAAACTTAAAAATTGTTTAAAAAACATCTAATTTATTTAATTTAAATTAATAATATATTTTAAATATCTTTTAAATGTAATTTTACAGCATCTTTTTATGACTGCATAGAATTCTATTATATTAGAAAATTATTATTCAGTTATTTATTTTTGACTATTCAGATTGTTTCTAATTTTTTATTTTATTATAACATATGTAAACCATGCTATTATCGAGTACCTTTCTTTTTTTTAATGTTTATTTATTTTTAAGAGAGAGAGAGCACAAGTAGGGGAGGGGCAGAGAGAGAGAGGGAGACACAGAATCCGAAGCAGGCTCCAGGCTCTGAGCTGTCAGCACAGAGCGTGACGTGGGGCTTGAACTCATGAACTGTGAAATCATGACCTAAGTCAAAGTTGGACGCTTAACCGACTGAGCCACCCAGATGCCCCTTGTAGTTGAATATTTTCACTGCTTGTTAATTATGGCCTTCAGATGCATTTCCAGCACTTCAAAATATATTTTTTTACATATACATTTTGAAGCCTTAGATACATAACACAAATTTGAAAGATTTTAGAAATTAGACTCCCATGAGTGGTGAATATAAGAGTGGCCTTTTCACCATAAACAGTGTGCGTCGATTTTTTTTTTTAATGTATTTGCCAGTTTGATAGGTGAAATGCTATACATTGTTTAATTGATTTTTTGGATGACTAGTGAGGTTGAACTTATTCTTTCAAATTTTCATGTGTGCTTCGCTTAGGAGAGCGTCTCAGAAATTATTTTCCTCGCTCTTATAAATATGTCTTTGTGATAATAAAAATAACTGGCATTTGCTGAACACATACTGTGTTTCAGACACTGGGCTAAGCACTTCATAGATTCCATCTGATTTAATTTCTACAACAAGACTACTAGTTACCTGCTAATAGTTTCCCCGTTTTACAGATAAGAATACCGAAGTTTGAAGAGGTTAAGTGCATTGACCAAGATCACAAAGCCAGTGAAGAGCTGAACAATCTTGGACTATGTACCTTAATAAGGATCATGATATTCGGCCCCCCTAAATTGTCTGAAACAAATAGATGGGAGAAGCTCTGTGGAACCAGTGTTTCTAGGTAATAATGTTAAGACACTAGCAAGGAGTTTAAAATCAAATTTCAGGTCCCCAGAAGTCATATTCCTAAAGATGCAACCTCAGAAAATATCAGGCAATGACTACTACCATTTCCTTCTGTCATAAGCTATATATAATTTTCAATATAAATTAATGTTAACCAATATACCTATTTACATATTTTTCAAAGTAAGCTCTACACCCGATGTGGGACCTGAACTCATGACCCTGAGATCAAGAGTGACATGCTCTACTAACTGAGACAGCCAGGTGCTCCTTAAAATATTTTTTAAGGGGCGCCTGGGTGGCTCAGTTGGTTAAGCGGCCGACTTCGGCTCAGGTCATGATCTCACAGTCTGTGAGTTCGAGCCCCGGGTCGGGCTCTGTGCTGATGGCTCAGAGCCTGGAGCCTGCTTCAGATTCTGTGTCTACCTCTCTCTCTGCCCTTCCCCTGCTCATACTCTGTCTCTATGTCTCTCAAAAATAAATAAAAAAAAAACGTTAAAAAAATTTTTAAAATATTTTTTAAAATGCAATCAATCAAAATACTTTTAATTTGGCACACAAAGTACATTATGCTACTTTATATACCAGATGTCTAGTAACTCTCATTGTACAGCTTGGCTTAATACATTATCTTATAGCACTAGGACATTTGGAACTTTTCAACTTTCGAAACTAAAATTAAAGAAGAAATGAACTGAAGGTCCACTTGTTACAAATCTCTGAGGTAATTCGGAGGGGAGCACATATCATTAACTTTTTGATCATTAGTAACTGTGTTGTAATTTTCAAAAAATTAATTTTTTATATATCAGAGAAAAAAACAAAAAAATCTCTTGCTTTAATGGAGCTTACATTCTAGCCAGGGGGTTGAGAGGGGAGATAGATGTTGCCAATAAATATATATTATTTCAGGTGGTTAAAGCGACTGTGAAGAAGAAAAAAAGGAAGGGAAAAGCACAGAAAACAACTGGAGAGTAATGGATGGGAATAGGGCTATTTTTAATAGGAGGATCTGGGAAGTCCCCTCGGTCATGCTGGCATTTGCACGGGGACCTGAAGGAAGTGATAGAGCCAGCCTTGCAGTTATTTTGGGAAAGAACATTTCAGGCAGAGAGAAAAGCAGGTGCAAAGGACCTAGGGCAGGAGCAAAAAGCTAATGAAGCCAGGATGGCTTGAAAAGAAGTAGAACATGAGGCTAGAGGGAAATGGGGGTGGGGCCAGGTACAAAGGGACTCACGGGCCAGTGTAAAGACTTTGAATCATTTTGATTGACAGTGAAGAGTCATGGGAGGTTTTAGAGCAGAGGAGTTATACTTTCTGAGCCACACTCTCACTGCTTTTTAAGATTAGATTGTAGGCAGCAACCACGAAGGTAGGGAGGCCAGCTGAGAGGTTATTGCACTTGCCCAGTTGTGCAAGTACAGTTTAGACTAGATTTGGGCTGTGTATGAAGGTAAGGCTGACAAAATCTGAGAATGGTTTGGATGTGAAATGTGGAGACTAGAAAGTGGCCTAAATACACAGAAGTGTGTCTTATTTCATTTATTTGTCTATTTGTTCTTTCTTTGATAAACTTATTTACTTCCAGTACTTCTGCAAGCTGACAGAACGCCAATAAAAGTACTGGACGCTGGAAAGGCAAAGGAAAGAAAACCTTTCAGCCTAGCAGATTTTAGAAGCATCTTTTTCCATAACTTTTTTTTCCTGATTATAAATCTAATAGTGGGTTTCCCGAGTGGCTCGGTGGGTTAAGTGTCCACCTCTTGATTTAGGCTCAGGTCATGACCTCAGGATTCATGAGTTCCAGCCCCACACTGGGCTCTGTGAGAAAGTGCTGAGACTGCTTGGGATTCTCTCTCTCCCTCTCTGGCTCTCTGCCCCTCACCTGTTCACACGCATGTGTGAGCTCTCTCTCTCTTTCAATCTTTCAAAATAAATAAGCATTAAAAAAAAGATTTACCATTGTTGCTTTAGTTTTCATTTATTTGAATACTTAAAAATGTTTAAAAATAATGTCATACATATATATCATAGTTTATCTGCCATTTACTTTTTTGTTCACACCCTTCATGAGGGCTTCTCGTGGTGTGCAGTAACAATTTTGAGACAAATTTAACTGGAGATTAAGAAGACTGGGAACCTCCTTGGGCTAAAGCTACCTGGACAAGGGTAAAGAGGTTAAAGTCTGTTTTTTCTTTAAATTCTTTGTTCTGAGACCTTGATAGCGTACCCAAGGATGGCTCAAGTTACCCAAATGCACATGTTACAAATAGAATTGTTTTTAAGATTTTATTTTTTCTACACCCAACGTGGGGCTCAAACTCACAACCCCCAGATCAAGAGTCACATGATTCATGGACTGAGCCAACCATGCAACCTTTTTCATTTATTTTAAATAAAGTGTGTAGTTCACTAGTGACTGAATAAATGTGTTTTATTTGCAAATCACCCTTTTCCCATTGAGGAGATACCTGGTTAATCAGTTTAATAATAAATTCAATAAGTACACATTAAGCTCCTATTATCTGCAAGTTAATATGGTTAAATAATGAACAGTTTATGTTTTTTTCCCTCAAGGTCTTTATAGTTACATGGGGGAACAAGAGACTCCCATAAAACTAATTGTAACATACAGACAAAATGAAGGAATCTCAAAGAAAAGACATGAGAAGATTGTTTGCTGAGCACAAATGGGGAAGGGGACTTAGTTGGTATTTAACTAAACCATTGTGGAGAATCATCCAGAAAGCGTCACTTTCTAGTATGCTTCAAATGCGTGTCCCTCCCCTTTGAGGTCTATTGAGTCAACCAGAAATGCTGGCCTTTTCCTGCTAATACCGCTATAGCTAATGCATTGCAATGTCATCCTTTCTTACTTCAATGTCCTTTCTATAGCACTGTATTTTTAAGTTTTAAAGCTCTGCGTATTTTATCAAAGTGCTGACCACATCTAAAGGACAGAGCCAAATTATCACCCTCATGGCCTTGGCAGTTTTACCTTCATGGTCCCCTCACAAATACTGAAACTATAGTTTACAACTGTGCTGTATCATGGCAACCATATATTAGTATTATATGCTAAAATACTTTTTTGAACCTGAAAGTCATTTTCCCTTCTGATTTTAAAATAAATTAAAACATATTCTTAGGCCCCAAAGAATACTGTGGGCTGCACATGTGAGGCCTGCTCGCCTGTACCAAGTCATTAATCTCATCAACAGCCAGTTTCTACTCAGGGAACTTGCTTGTACACAGTTAATCCCACTTGTAGAGATAGATACCTATCAGTCTTCATCAAAGGGAAAGACTCTTCTTGACCTTCAGCATGCCAAATGCCTGGTCACTTAAAGAAGGTTTGATGTGGGGGCGTTTGGTTGGCTCAGTTGTTGGAGCATTTGGCTATTGATTTTGGTGTGAGTTTGAGATTACTTGAGAGTAAAATCTTTTTTTTTTTTAAAGAAGGTTTGAAATAGCCAAAGTATGGAAAGAACCCAAATGTCCATCAGTGGGTGAATCGATAAAGAAGATGTGGTATATATATACAATGGAGTATTATTCAGCAATCAAAAAGAAAGAAATCTTGCCATTTGCAACTATGTGAATGGAACAAGAGGGTATCATGCTAAGCAAAATTAGTCAGTCAGAGAAAGATAAATAGCACATGACTTCATTCATATGAGGACTTTAAGATACAAAGCAGATGAACATAAGGGAAGGGAAGCAAAAATAATATAAACACAGGGAAGGAGACAAAAACATAACAGACTTAAACAAGGTTGCCAGGGAAGGAGACAAAAACATAACAGACTTAAATATGGAGAACAAACAGAGGGTTATGGGAGGGCTTGTGGGAGGGGGGATGAGCTAAATGGGTAAGGGGCATTAAAGAATCTACTCCAAAAATCATTGTTGCACTGTATGCTAACTAGTTTGGATGTAAAATTTAAAAAAATAATAATAATAAAAGATGGTTTGATGAATAAATGAGCAAATGAAAGAAATTGGGTGAGAGGGCTGGTAAGAAGGACCCTCATTCATTGGTACATATGATGTGTTAGATGTTGCACTAAGCACTCACCCCATTACTAATACTTAAATAATCCTGTCAGATAGGTACAGTTACCAACCACCATCAGCCTCCTTTCACCCGTGAGGAAGGTGAAGGGGGCAGAGGTGAAATGACTTACCCACGTTCACCTGGAGATCAAGTGGTAGAGACAGACTGAACTCTGCCTCTTGTTACCTCTGCTCAACTCAGACTTGTTCTCATATAAAGGAGCCCCTCTTGCTCTGTGATTTTTTTTAAGTGGCAATTTTGTAGATAATTTTTCCCTTTAAAAAACAAACTACATTTGTAAAAATGTTTTTTTTAATATATAAAACAGGGGGGAAATCACCCAATATAACACTTCCCTAAATCTAATATTAATACTTTGTATATTCCTTTCCTAGAAATTTGCACGATGCATGCATATTTTTACATAATGAAATTATTAGAAATAACCCATTGTGTATATTGCATATTCAGTTTTACCTTTTGTCTGCATGATAATCAAAATGAGCCTGTATAAAAAAAGTAGCATGTATAATGGTTGTATAATACAAAGTATCTACATGCTACATCCTAATTTCAGTACTTTTCCCCTTGTATCTTCTTCCAATTCTTCCTTGTTATAAATAGCACTTAAGAATGAATGAATGAATGAATAAATAACATTTAAGGAGTGTTTATTTTTTTGGATTATATTATTAGATCATAATATTATTTATTTATTTGTTCCTTTCTTTCTTTTTAAGATTTTATTTTTAAGTAATCGCTACACCTAATGTGGAGCTGGAGCTTACAACCTTGAAATCAAGAGTATAGCATGCTACTAATAATTTAGAGCATAATATAAAATTATGACCTAAGGGACACCCGATTGGCTCAGTCAGTAGAACATGTGACTCTTGATCTCGGGGTCATTGAGTTCTAGCCTCATGCCCCATGTTGGGGATATAAATAACTTTAAAGAAATGAATATTTTGTCTAATTTCATGAAATTATTTTAATTATATTTCTCTATTCAGTATCTATAGGACTAAGACAAAAACTTAACTGAACTTGGTGAACGTCAAATTTTATGGAGGCCTAAGCTTTTACATACTTACTCAAAAATCCCACAGGAGTGATATTTCTCAAACTATTTGATTGATACAGGAAAAGACAGTTATTTAAAAACTTTTATTATGATGATTTTACTGTTATTTCCTATCAAAAGTAATACCTTTATTTAAAAAATTTTAGAAATACAGAAAGAAAGAGGAAAACAGCTTACTCATTGTCTCACTACACAATCACTGTCACACATAGACTATTGGTAAATTTCCTTCCAGTTAATTTTGTTTAATGCTTAGATTACTTTTTAAAAAAAAACTTATTTGCATTACTACTATAAACACAATTTTTCATCCTGACGTACTCATTTGACATTTTTCCCACACAATTGAACAGTTTTCATAAAAATACTTTTTTTAATAAAAGTAATGGTCTATGGATTTACTTGGATAACAATATGATTTGTATTTGACTATTGTTTAACTCATCCATCAGAGTTTAATTAGGTTAATCTATCAAGTTAAGCGATTATCTTTAGTCCTTCCTCAGCATCACATGTCCACTCAACAGACTTTCCCAAAAAGCAGAGGCATGTTTGCAGAAGACTCCACGCTATATTTTTCTTAACTCTTCACCCATTATTTTGAGTTTCCTTAATTCTGTCTTGGTGCTACATTTGTCCTTACATAGCCTTTCCAATTTGTTTGTTAGTTTTCCACTTTTAATATGTTGGTGAGTCATCATATATACATATTAACTATAATCTTCATCTTCTTTATTAAAAAGACAATTCCTAATCACTTAAAAAAACATTATAAAACAGACAAAAAGACATACAAACACTGTAATTCAAGCAACAGCGCTCTTAGCATATACCTTTCCACATCTTATTTTTTAGGTATATGTACGCGTATGTATAGGCCCCTTGCACTCCATGTGCACTTATCTGTGTTATTTGTCATTAACAGTGAAGAAAAACCTAATTTTTCATCTTGGGGAAAAAAACACAAAAGCTGTATCCTTGGACTGAAGTTTCATAGTCTTGTGATGTTTTTCTCAAAGTGATTTAGGAACTTCTACCTATTTAGTTCAGGGAACAGAAAACACAAAGTGAGAGAAGGTTGATGTTGGATGTAAAAGAAAATAGAAAAAATAAGTCAAGGTCAAAGAAGAACAGGTTCAGGGGCCCTGGATCCTCAGCTGCTGTTGCTTCTCATCTTGCACCTGGCCTCCTGCCGAACACCAAGTGCCTGCCCTTGACTTCCCTCCTCCATCCTGCCCTTGAGGAGACACACATTTAGACGTGAGAAGCCTAAACTCCCACTCTCCTGTGCTAACTCTACAATGCACATGCCCACGACATTCCAGCTGGTACTGAGCCATTTCGCAGGGTTTCTAGTGATTGGCATTGCCTTACGGTACTTGTTTGTGTTTTGGCAACATTGGTATCTCAATAAAAGATTGAAGAAATCTCTTGCCACAGGGCCACAGGAATACACAATTCAAACAGTTGAATTATGTTTAATGTTTCACAGAATAATGAATACATATATGGAGTGTATGCTTGATATTTACATTCTATTTTATAAAATGTTATCACCTGTGTTGATAAAACATGAGCTTTAATGTCACCTAAATTTGAAATCTTACTCCTGACTTTGCTACTTCTTAGTTATAAGAATTTCATCACGGATGTTAATTCTCCAAGCTTCAATTTCCTTAGACAAAATGGAACTAATGATACTCAACTAAAAATCTAAGTCTTACATGAAATAACATACTCAAAAAGATAATTGTAGGGCCAGGCAGATAGTTTCTTAAACGTTTCTTTTTTATCCCAGCTAGAATGATGTCTCATGTATTTGCGGTCATTGAACTAAATAGAGGAGCACACGTGAACATGAGTTTAATTCTCTGCCAGCATAGGCATCTGAGAATTTTGGCAAGGGAGAGAGAGAACTCCTTGGTCTTTCAGGACTGCAAAATGGTGCCCAACACTGCCATTTACTTACACACGTACCAAGTTAAGGAATCTACTTGGGTGCATGTCGAAGACTGAGAATTTGAAAGAGTAGCCAGTAGGACACAGACCCAGGAATTTTCCAGCAAGTTGCCATAGAGCTTGCGCTGTGGAATCGACAGCAAAGTTACATAGGACTTTGCATTAGCCATCAGCATCAGAGACTCTCAATATAAATCTGATCCAAGCAGAGAACTTAGAAAGAAAAGGGAAATAATTGCCCTGCAACATCCTGGAAAGAATTTAGGATTCAAAAGGACAGAGCCATGCATATAGCATTGAACGAATATGAAGAGCTAAGAGTTGGTCAGCATTTTTTTTTTCTATGACAAGTTAACAATGATGGGTTTCCTTTAATGATGGATTTGGAGTAAGAACAGTATTTCTGGAATAATGTAATCTGAAACTTTTCTTTTTATTTCCTATTTTACCTCTTCTGACTGAAAGAGTAGTTTAGTTTTGACATCACCAGCAAAATTCAGGACACTGGATGGCTGGTCTCGTCTGTAGACAGAAAGAGAGAAAATGAGGTGTTTTCATAAAGCAGACACTTCCTGCCTAAAAATATCTATCCCTGAAATTCTATTTCAGAATCTCCTTATAAAATCCTTGTCATAGTGCCTGTGCATATTGATTGTTCAATATATGTTGGCTATCTCGATCATCATTATAATACATATAATATTACATATTGTCATTACCTCTACAGTGTTGTAGTCCTGGAAGGGATAGTACTTTAATATGTTGTGGACCACATTATTTTGTTCAAAACCTTCCAGTGGCTTCTCCTCTTCCTCAGAACCAAAATAATTTTTTTTTTTTTGGAATAATCCCTAAGGCTCTGTATCATCTGACCTCCAGCTCCACGCTTGGCCTCATCTCTTGCCTCTCTTTTCCTTATTCATTCCACACCATCCAGTCTGGTCTTCTTGTTGTTACCTCAGTATCTGAGGCACACTCCCTTTGCATTTGCTCTTCCTTGGCTTAAAAGCTGGATTGCTCCCTCCTTTTTTAGGTCTTGGCTTGAATGTTGTCTTCTCAGTGAGACCAACCCCGAGTGTCCTATATAAGCAATGTTGAGGTGCCTGGGTGGTTCAGTCAGTTAAGCTTTCAACTTTGGCTCAGGTCATGATCTCTGGATTGTGAGTTCAAGCCCCGCATCAGGCTCTGTGTTGGCAGCAAGGAGCCTGGAGCCTGCTTCAGATTCTGTGTCCTCACTCTGTCAATGTTAAAATTGCAATATCTGGGGCGCCCAGGTGGCTCTGTTGGTTAAGCGCCAGACTTAACCTCAGGTCATGGTCTCACAGTTCGTGGGTTCTAGCCCCCTGTTGGGCTCTGCGCTGACAGCTCAGAGCTTGGTTCCTACTTGGGATTCTGTGTCTCCCTTTCTCTCTGCCATTCCCCTGCTCACACGCAGTCTCTCTCTCTCTCAGAAATAAACATTAAAACTTTTTTTTAAAATTGCAATGTCTGCATACATACCACTCAGTTGAACTCCCTATCTCCTTTCTTGGCTTTATTTTTCTACATAGTGTGTATCATAATCTAACATAGGGTGTGCATTTATATAAAAATAAATATAAATATTATATATATCTTGCTATTTCCCTTCACTGGAATATAAGCTAAGCCAGGCCCAATATATTATTTTGTTGCTAATGCTTGGCCCAAAATAGCTGTGTAATAAACATTTGCTGAATTAGTACATGAATCATATATATTGCTATTTGTAATGGAAGATCTAAGAAAATATTTTAATAAAAATACAAATCATGAAAGGAGGCATGAGACTCAGGTGGACACCATCCAAAAGGTGAAGGACAGAAAATGGAGCACGTTTTTTGTTTTTTTGTTTTAATTTTAGAGAGAGAGCTTGCAAGTGGGGGAGAGGGGCAGAAGAGAGAAAGAGAGAGTGAAAAAGAGAGAGAATCCTGAGCAGTCTCCACACTCAGCATGGAGCCCAACATGGGGCTCGATCTCATGAACCATGAAATCAAGACCTGAGCCGAAATCAAGAGTTGGATGCTCAACCTACTGGACCACCCAGGCACACAGAGAACGAGATAGTCTTAGAGCCTGAAGATTAGTCTGTCTACCTGATCATTTTGCAGAAGGCCAGCCCTCTTCAGGGGGCCAGAAACAAGAGTGCATTAATCCTGTTAATACAGGAAAACCCAACCCTAATCTCAGAAACTCCACTGCTGTATCAAAACTCTTTTGTAGTCATTTCTCATTTATGTTAATAGATCTCTCCTCTTCCTCTAAGGGTACTAAAACAAACAAACAAACAAAAACCTTCAAGGGCCCAGAAGGGAATGACTAACTAAATATAGCCACATTTTACTGTAAAAAATAAAGACTGCCAAAATAAGAGCCTATCAACAAGGAACACATTACATTGTTTCTGGTTTCAACTTTGAGATAAGAAAGTTAAAGAAACTAACATTAACAATTCTCTATTTTGCATATAATATTCAGAAATTTTAAATGATCTGGTATCTGGCTCATCCTTTCAGAGTGCAACCTGGATATTTAAAGGCAGGGACTACGTGACTCCGGGCAAAAATATACTGTATCACATTGGAAGCTCGGTATGCCTTCCCAGCTGCTGCAAGAACATTTGTCATGTGGTGACAGCCTTCTCACTTCTGAGGGTATGCACAGTCTCAAACAGGAGCTGCAGCCTCTGCTATAGTTTCTGTGTCTTTGTAAAATCAATTCTCAATAACCCCGTGAGAGCAGAACATAAGAAAGATCTTAAGTCCCCTCTTACCTTTTCAAGCCATTGCAAAGTTAAGTATTTAATCAGAGGAGGCTGCCTTTCAATGATACGCAGGTTGGGGTCAGAAGTGTGGTGAAGCCAAACACTTCTTCAGGCATGCACAGGGTCTCGTGCCTCTGGGATTAAACGTCAGCTTTGGATGCCAACGAAAGCTCAGTCATCAAAAACTTGCTCTGAGAACTTTTAATTATAGTTCTCTCTTTCCTGGCATAGGTGAGTTAGACAGCAAGCAGTGATGGAGGGAAATTCTATTTTAGAAGATGGTGGTCTTTTTTCATAGAGGCCTTGGGGAAGGAAAATTAAGTGTAAACAGAGAGGGGTATGTTGGATAGAAGCAGACCGCAGGTGAGCTTACAAGGGAACACGATCTGGGCTTAAGCGTGTAGAAGAAGCCACATGACATGTAAAAATTCGTGTACAAGGTAATAATACGCTTCTGTGTAGTTAGCATCAGATACTCATGAAAACAGCGGCCCCGAGCGCCATCCCTGGACTAGCAGTGGAAGCAGCATCGGTTGTACTGGTTGGAGATGCAAATTCTCAGACCGGCCCCAGACCTACTGGATCAAAGTCGTGGAGGTAGAGAGTCTAACAAGCCCTCCAAGTGATGCCGATGCCATCCTAACATTTGAGAACCACTGTATCACAGGATCTCGTGCTCTAGGGCAGTGGTTCTCCAACATTGGTGAGCATCACTCACCTGCGGGATCACGACTGCCAGTGCCCTGCTCAGGATATGATCTTCATCCCTTCTGACACACTTGTGGAGGACAGAAAAGGAGGGAGGAGGGTGTACTCACTTAAACTAAAGAAGCAGAACTACTCAGTTTCCATCACCATCTCTTACTTTTTGGTTTTTATTAGATTCAAACAAATTTATAGAACAAAAGTTAGTCTCTAACACCAATTACCACATATGAAATAGATGTACATTGTATTTTACTGGTTGAAATCAGTATATATACTGTTTTAGATACAATTTTTATTTTACTGTTTGTTTATTCATTTATTTATTTATATTTAAGTAGGCTTTATGCCCAGTGTGGGGGTTGAACTCTAGATCTTGAGATCAAGAGCTGGATTCTCTATCTTTTCAATTTTTTTTAATGTTTATTGTTTATTTTTTGGGAGAGAGACAGAGACAGAGTGTGAGCAGCAGAGAGGGAGATGCCAAATCCGAAGCAGGCTCCGAGATGTCAGCAAAGAGCCCGACGCAGGGTTGGAACTCACGAACCATAAGATCATGACCTGACCCGAAGTCAGATGCTTAACTGACTGAGCCACCTGTGTGCCCTGAGTTTCATGCTCTATTGACTGAACCAGCCAGGCGTCTTTATTTTTATTTTTTTTTTAATTTTTTTTTAATGTTTATTTATTTTCGAGACAGAGAGAGACAGAGCATGAGTGGGGGAGGAGCAGAGAGAGAGGGAGACACAGAATCCGAAGCAGGCTCCAGGCTCTGAGCCATCAGTACAGAGCCCGACGCGGGGCTCGAACTCACAGACCGAGAGATCATGACCCGAGCCGAAGTCGGACACTCAACCGACTGAGCCACCCAGGCGCCCCTATTTTTATTTTTTTTAATGTTTATTTATTTTTGAGACAGAGAGAGACAGAGCATGAGTGGGGGAGGGGCAGAGAGAGAGGGAGACACAGAATGTGAAGCAGGCTCCAGGCTCTGAGCTGTCAGCACAGAGCCCGACGCAGGGCTCGAACTCACAGACCGCGAGATCATGACCTGAGCCGAAGTCAGATGCTCAACCGACTGAGCCACCCAGGTGCCCCTTTATTTATTTATTTTTATATATTTCTGTTTTATCTATAAAGCATTTGAGTCTATTGCTTTTTTTTTTCACTTGGTTTATGTGCACACTTTCATGTATCATTTTATCCCATGCGCTTGTTGCTTTTATGATTTACAGTCTCTCATTGTATTTCCTTTTCCCCTGACTTACAAATATCGAACAATTAACTCTAATATTTATGACAAGTAGTGGCAATGGCATTCGAATCTCCTCCAGAAGACAGCAGTCAGTGCTACCAGGTGCTAAGTCTAGTTCAAATAACAAGGAAACAAAGAATCAGTCCCAGTTCTGTAGAGACAACAGTCACATGAAGTAATTTAAGGAAATTAACAAGGACCGCAGTAAAAAGCACCTCAGAGTTTAAGCGATTTGGGATATGCGGTAAAGAAGTGATCAGAATGGGAAGACTCCTTGAAGAAAATTAAGTTTTGGATAAGCACTGAGAGGAAGTGATGGATACAGATTGGCAGAGCGGCAAAGCCATTCCGGGTTTACAGAACGGCCTTTCCAGGGGCCCTCAGAGAGGAACTAGCAAGTCATGTGCTGGGTGCTATCTGCCAATTAACTTGGCTCAAGAAGAAGGTCATGTAAGGAAATAACAAAAGATGAGGTTGGGGAGTTGACAGGGAGCCCAGAATGCTAAGCTAAGAGATATGGTAACTAGTAAACAGGAAATCTTGATAGATTCACAATTGAGGCAATGATGTGATAAAACTATTTTAAAAAAAAGTTTGGGATCCAAAATGAGTATCGATATAGAAGTAAAATCCAGGAGTTTATATAGTTGGCAATGTAAGCCATTTCAAGCAAGAATTATTGTGAATCAGATGTATAATAATTTGCACGATTAGGCCTTTCTTCTTTTGTTTGTATACTTAATGTGCTTTCACACTCTGTCCTATTTCCCCCAGCATCACCGTGTAAAATAGTTCCATTGTAAATTCCTGCTAGAAAGAATAGCCTTTGATTGATACTCCGAATTCTATCATGCAAAAGTAGTTCAAGTTTTCCTGAATCAATGTGAACAGTGTATTTCTGAAGCACATTTCTGAACCCCTTCCACCTGCACTGAGCGGTAAAGGCTGCATTGTTTCACCTTAGTCAAACCAGGGAAGCCCCTGCTTGCTGTATCCTTTGCATACCCCGCGAGCTTCGTTTAACATAATTGCATCTCCACTGATATTTCACTGCCTTTAACTGGAGTGGTAACAGGGCCGAAACTAGCTCTTAAAAATCTTAATATTTTAGATATGCCAAATACATTAAATAAAAGTGAAAATATGAAGCCACACTGTCCAGTTCTAATACTGAGTTCTATTTGCTTGGTTTTTTTCTAATTTTAAAATCCTACATATATATGAGAAGCCATTTTTAATTGAACTGTAATTGCTCACTCTGGGCTCCACATAACTCCAGGATACCATAGTGAATTCATTTTTTAAAAATTTTTTTAGGGGCACCTGGGTGGCTCAGCTGGTTGAGCGTCCGACTTCGGCTCAGGTCCCCGCGTCAGGCTCTGTGCTGACAGCTCAGAGCCTGGAGCCTGCTTTCGGATTCTGTGTCTTCCTCTCTCTCTGCCCCTCCCCCACTCATGGTCTCTCTCTCTCTCTCTCTCTCTCTCAAAAATGAATATTTAAAAAAATTTAAAAATTTTAAAGATTTTATTATTTTTTTAAATTAAAAATGTTTATTTATTTTTGAAGTGGAGGGAGACGGAGAGAGAAAACACATGCAAGAGAACAAGTGAGCCAGTGAGGGGCAGGGAGAGAAGGAGACAGAGAATCCCAAGCAGGCTTCATGCTGTCAGCACAGAGCCCTACTCGAGGCTCAGTCTCAAAAACCATGAAATCATGACCTGAGCTAAAATCAAGAGTTGGATGGTTAACAGACTGAGCCACCCAGGTGCCCCCTAAGATTTTTATTTTTAAGTAATCTCTACACCCAACATGGGACTTGAACCTGCAACCCCAAGATCAGGAGTGGCAGGCTCCACTGGCTGAGTCAGCCAGGCACCCCCATAGGTAGTGAATTTAAATCAAGAGCAGAGCTGATGGATAACGAATCAGTGTGGGAATTTTGCCAAGGTCGACAAATCACATGATGATTTCCAAATGAAACTTTTTCAAACCTGCTAAGGACTCTGAGAGCTAGGCAGAGCAAAGTATTGAAGAGCAGAACCCCTAGGTTTAGTTCAACATGTTTAAATAGTTTTTTGACCAAAACGGTATTAAGTATTGAGAAAGGAGGTCTGAGGTTTGGGAGAGTAAGTCACTGGGATGGTGAGAAAACCGTGTAATTGCTTTCTGTGTGATAGAAACCAAAGAGAGTCGCCAGCAGATTCCTCAATAACAGATGATTGTCATTCATGTATTTTCTCCTCTGTTTCCACTATTCCAGTTTCTCTTATAGCCCTATGGGCCCATGAACTTTGGTGGAGTCAGGAAAATAATGTATTTGCCTGAAATAACAAACTCTACGAGTTCAGAAAGGAGAGAGGGAGACAAAGGAGAAAAGTAAAGAGAAGGAAGGAGGGGAGAGGAAGGAGAGTGTGATAATTTAATTAATAAGGGAAGGTCTTAATTGGGAAATAGGAATATACTCTTCCCAGGCTTCATTTTCCAAATTCTTTTCTGAGTGTGAACATTGAGCCACAATTGTGTGTGACTTAGATCCACTTGGGGTGCCTGGCTGGCTCAGCGGGTAGAGTATGTGACTCTTCATCTCTGGTTGTGAGTTGGAGCCTCACTTTGGGTGTAGAGATTACTTAAAAATACAATCTTGAAAAAAAAAGATTTGGGGCACCTGGGTGGCTTACTCAGTTAAAGGTACAGCTTCGGCTCACGTCATGATCTCATGGTTTCTGGGGTCGAGCCCTACATCGGGCTCTGCGCTGACAGTTCAGAGCCCAAAGCCTGCTTCGGATTCTGTGTCTCCCTCTCTCTCTGCCCCTTCCCTACTCATGCTTTCTCTGTGTCTCAAAAATGAATAAATGTTTAAAAAATGTTTAAAAAAGATTCACTTGTCATATGACGTGACCTTCACATACATCTGTGTCCTCTGGAAGGAACAGGGATGCTTCGAATAATTGGAAAATTGGCTCTGTTGAACTTAATTAATTTTCATTCTCTTTGTTAATGTTTATTTATTTTTGAGAGACAGAGAGAGACAGAATGAGTGGAGGAGGAGCAGAGAGAGAGGGAGGCACCGAATCTGAAGCAGGGTCCAGGCTCTGAGATGTCAGCACAGAGCCGGATGCGGGGCTCAAACCCATGAACATGAGATCATGACCTGAGCCAACGTTGGACGCTCAAACGACTGAGCCACCCAGGTGCCTGGAGAATTAATTTTTCTAATGAGGCATATTCTTGGGGGATTCTTTTTCCCCAGAATAAATTTGACCATTAGTGGTCTTTTTCCTTGTTGTTGTCTTTAGCACCTAATTCTAGCATCTGGGGTAACTCCATTTGTCCTGTGACTTTGGGTATTGTCAGGGCTTCTGTTTCTCATCTGAAACATAAGGAATAATTTACGAGATGATGCTTATGTGTCTTTTTTGCACATCAAAGTTTTCACCTATGATTATTCCAAGTGCAGCCCTCCTTTCTCAGACCTATCTATCTTTGCTTCAGAAAGAATCTGAACCTATAGAACCATCAATAAAATATTTAACCTATTGAGCCCATCCTCAGGTTCAGGGATTTTTAGTTCCTACTTAGATCACAACACCAAGTATGTAATTAATGAAACCTAGTTAATACTGAGAACCTGTATTACCGAAATTAGAAAAGTTTTCTAAATTAATTATCTATGTGGACTTGAGACTGTGAGTTTTTGTGTTTCCTTTACTTATTTTGAGAGGGGGGCAGGTGTAGAGAGAGAGAGGAAGAGAGAGAATCCCAAGCAGGCTCTGCACTGTCAGCACAGTGACTCAATCCCATGAACCATGAGATCACAACATGAGTCGAAATCAATAGTTGGAAGCTCAAACGACTGAGTCACCCAGGCACTCCTCTTTTATTCTTTTTTTTTTTTAAGTCTAATTTTATTTATTTTGAGGGCGAGACAGAGACTGAACAGGGGAGGGGCAGAGGGAAAGAGACAGAATTCCAAGCAGGCTCCAAGCTGTCAGTACAGAGCCTGCCGGGGCTCAAACTCACAAACCACAAGACCATGTCCTGAGACAAAATCAAGAGTCAGATGCTTAACCGACTGAACCACCCAGGTGCCCCTTCCTCCTTTATTGATTCTTAATGGAAACTGTGTTTTATAAGGGTAAATATAAGAAAATAAATAAAATAATAAAAATGAGTATCTTATACAAAGAACTAGATAAGAAACTGAAGACATAGAATAAGAAAAGAAGAATGAATAGAAAAAATAAGTAACAGAAATGTGCAAAATGTGTCAGAAAAGAAAGATCACTCGTGTTTGCTTATAGGTCAATCGATAAGCATTTTCTGTTATTCTTTCAGACTCTCACCTCAAAATAATATTACTTTGAGACCTGAAGATTCTTTAACAATTTAAAGATAAATTTTACAAGTCCTATGGCATAGAATGCTCACTTTTCTCATATCCCTTCTTAAGATTATTGTATTATTTATATAAACACCAGTTTTAATAGCTACAAGTTACTGGTAATTACAATATAAAATGAATATCTTTAATACGGATAAAATGTCTTTAAAAAGAAAAATAGGGAGTGAATTTTGACTCTTTTTAAAATTTTTTTTAATGTTTCACTTATTTTTGAGAGAGAGAGAGTATGAGTTGGGGAGGGGCAGAGAGAGAGGGAGACACAGAATCTGAAGCAGGCTCTAGGCTCTGAGCTGTCAGCACAGAGCCCGACACAGGGCTGGAACTCGTGAACCACGAGATCATGACCTGAGCCGAAGTCGGACGGCTCAACCAACTGGGCCACCCAGGCGCCCCTGAATTTTGATTCTTATAGCAATGAATATGTATAGAGCCCTTGTTACATGCCAGATACCGTACTAAGCACATCAGACCTATTAACTGACTTAATTTTCCCCACATGCTCTACAATAGAGTATTCTCCTAATCTCTACTTCATGGTCGGGAAAACTGAGGCACAAAAATGTAAAGCAACTTCCCAAAAGCAGTTAGCTAGTAAGTGGGAGATTAGGGTTTTGAGTCCAGAGTCCACATGAAATACTCCCTAAAGATTCTACAAAGATTGTTGTCTCTAGGGAGGAATGTTCAGCAGAACCCAGGTCTACAGCTAATAAACTTCTATGTGATTTCATCGATGCTGGCCTCACAAATTAAACCAGTGGAGAAAGATGTCTGACTTAGTTAAAATCTGATATAAAGAATAACGGAAAAGAATTTTATTCTCTATTGTGACGTATATTCCTTGGCAGTACTTCAAGATGAACTAACAGAGTGCACAGTGTCACTAAATTGGAATGATTTGAAGTTAATAATACATGTAAATGAATATTTCTTGTTTCGTTTTTCATATTTAATAAAATATAGCTTACTGATGATAATTAAAATAAGCTTAACTTATTAATAAAGTTTAATCTTTCTTTAAGGGTGTACATTACAATGATTTATGTACACATTATGAAATGATAACCACAATCAGGTTAATTAACACATCCATCACCTCAAAGTTACCAATTTTTTATTTTTCTTCCTTTTTTTGTGACGAGAAAGAACAGTGAAGATTTATTTTTCATAGTACATTTCAAGTATACAATTCAGTATTATTAACTGTAGTCACCATGTGTACATTAGATACTCACAACTTCTCATCTTACAACTGAAAGCTTATATCCTTTGACTGACATCACCCCGTTTCCACACCCGCAGCCCCTGGCAACCACCGTTCTAGTTTGTGGTTGTGCGAATTTGACTTCTTTAGATTCTGCATGTAAGTGAGATCATACAGTGTTTCTGTGTCTGACTTATTTCACTTAGCAGAGTGACTTCCAGGATTATCCATGTTGCCACAAATGGCAGGATTTCATTTTTTATGACCGAGTAATAGTCCATTGCAACCATATACCACATTTTCCTCATGCATTCATTTGTCAACAGACGCTTTGGTTGTTTCCATTTCTTGGTTATTGTTAATATTGCTACAATGAACTTGGAAGTGCAAATATCTCTTCAAGATACTGATTTTATTTTCTTTGTGTATGTATACTTAGAAGTGGGATCACTAGGTAACATGGTAGGACTATTTTTAAATTTTTTAGGGATCTCCATACTCTTTTCCATAATGGCTGGGAAGCATGTCACGTTCCTGCTAACAGTGTACAAGTATTCTCGTTTTTTCACACTCTTACCAACAGTTGGTATCTGTTGTCCTATACGTAATAGCCATGCTAACATGTATGAGGAGATACCTTTTGTGGTTCATTTTAATTTCCCTGATAATTATTAATACTGAGTACTTTTTTAGGCACCTACATACAGTGCCATCTGTATGTCTTCAAAAAAAAATGTCTATTCAGGTCCTCTGGCCATTTTTTAATCAGATGTTTTTGGCTATCGAGCTATACAATTTCCTCATATTTTATGTCAGATATGTGATTTGTAAATATTTTCTCTCATTCCATATGTTGCTTTTTTAAAAAGCTTATTTATTTATTTTTCTGAGAGAGAAAGAGTGATTGGGGGAGGTACAGAGAAAGAGAGAGAGACAGAGAATTCCAAGTAGGCTCCACTCTGTCAGTGCAGAGCCTGATGCGGGGCTTGAACTCATGAACTATATCAGATACTTAACCACCTGGTCCACCCAGGCACTGCCCCCATATATTGCTTTTTCATTTTGTCCTCTCCTCTGTTGTACCAAAGTTTATCAATTTGACATTGTTCCACTTGTTTATTTTTGCCTTTGTTGCCTAAGCTTTCAGTGTCCAATCCAAAAAATCATTGCCAAGAGCAGTATGAAGGAGCTTTTCTTTATGTTTTCTTCTAGGAGTTTTATAGTTCCAAGTTGTACATTTAGGCCTTTAATCCATTCCGAGTTAATTTTGTGTAGGGTGTAAGGATCTAATTTCATTCTTTTGCACATCTGTCCAGTTTTCCCACACCATTTATTGAAATACTTTACTCATTGTGTATTCTTGGTGCCATGTCAAAGATTGGCTGACTGTGTGTGCATGGGTCTATTTCCAGGCTCTCTATCTGTTCCATCATTCTATGTGTCTGTTTTATGCCAGTACCATACTTTTGAAAAAACTAACACAGCTTTGTAATATAGTTTGAAATCAGGGAGCATAATGCCTCCAGCTTTGTTCTTTCTTAGGGTTGCTTTGGGTATTCAAGGTCCTTTGTGGTTCCATACAAACTTCAGTCTTCTTTTTCCTATTTCTGTGAAAAATGCCATTGAAATTCTGATAGGGATTGCAATGAATCTGTAGATGGCTTTGGGTACATGGACATTTTAACAATATTAATTCTTCCAGTTCATAACCATAGGGCATCTTTCTATTTATTTGTGTCTTCAATTTCTTTCATCAAAGTGTCATAGTTTTCAGTATATACGGCTTTCAGCTCCTTGGTTAAATTTCTTCCCAAATATTTTATTCTTTTCTTTTAGGTAAACTCTATTCCCACACACAACCCTGATATCAAGAGTTGCATATCCTACTGACTGATCTAGCCAAGCACTTGATAGTTTATTCTTTTTGATGCTATTGTAAATGGAATTGTAAATAGTTCATTGTTAGTGACCAGAAACACAACTGATTTTTGTGTGTTGATCTTTATCCTTCAACTTTACTGAATTCACATATTAGTTTTAACAGTTTTTGGTGGAGTCTGTAGTGCTTTTCATATATAAAATTATATTATATGTTATATATAAAATTCTTTGCAATTCTATTTGCTTACCTTTTTATTGCCTGGTTGCTCTGGCTAGGACTGCCAGTATTATGGTACATAGAAATGGTAAGAGTGGGCACCCTTGTCCAATTTTTCCTGATCTTAAAGGAAAGACTTTCAACTTTTCATGGAGTATGATGTTAGCTCTGGGCTTGTTATATAAAGTGTTTATTATGTTGATATATATTGCTTCTGCAGCTAATTTGTTGACAGCGTTATCATGAAAGATGTTGAGTTTTGTCAAATACTTTTTCTGCATCTATCGAGATGACCGATATATCTATTTTCATGCTTTCTATGCACCAGGTACTCATCTGGGGACTGGGGAGACTTGGTTTAAAATCCCAGCTCTGCCATTTACTAGCTTGTGATCTCAGACAAATTTCTTAATCTCTCTGATCCTCAGTTTCTTCATGTGTAAAATGTATCTATCTCATAGAATTGTTCTAAATACGAATTAATAAATCTATAGTGCTTGCTATAGTGCCCGGCACAGCAAACACTTGTATTCACTTTTATTTAATTAATACAGAGTTGTATAAAGTAAAAAGTGAAAATCCACACCACGTCCCGCTCTGCAGATATAGCCACTGTTAAGATTTTGGTTTATATTTGTCATTATTTTTTGTATGCATATACAATATCTGTATGTATGTAAACATGTTCTATGTAAGTGAAATTGTTTTACTCTTCAACTTGCTTTTTTACTTAACTATATTTATTTTATAATCAGAAAGAAATCAATATCCCTTCTATATTATAGAGGATTAAATACACTATAGGAGCACATGGCTGGCTCAGTGGGTGGAGCATGTGACTCTTGATCTTGGGGTTGTGAGTTTAAGCCCCATGTTGGCTGTAGAGATGACTTAAAAATAAAAATCTTTGGGGAATTCCCGTGTGGTTCAGTGGGTTAAGCGTCCAACTTAGCCTCAGGTCATGAACTTGCAGTTCGTGAGTTCAAGCCCCGTGCTGGGCTCTTTGCTGACAGCTCAGAGCCTGGAGCCTGCTTCAGATTCTGTGTCTCCCTCTCTCTCTGCCCCTTCCCCGTTCATGCTCTGTCTCAAAAATAAACATTAAAAAATTTTTTTTAATTAAAATCTTTAAAAATATATACTGTAGTGACACCTGAGTGGCTCAGTTGGTTGTGCCTGACTCTTGATTTCAATTCAGGTCATGAACAGTTCAGGTCATCTCACCGTTGCGGGATGGAGCCCTGCAGGGGCTCTGCGCTGACGGCGAGCGTGATAGTGTGGAGCCTGTTTGGAATTCTCTCTTGCCCTTTCCTCTTGTTCTTTCTCAAAATAAATTAATGTTTAAAAAATTCACTATGTATACATTAGCCTCCACCTCCCACACACTCATAATCAAATATGGATAGGGAGATGACCTTTAGGCCAGCTAAAAAACCAAAGTGGGTCATTTCTGGCTAGAGAGACGTGTGTAATAGAGAATAGGGTCCATTGTTAAATTGAAAAATCTATTTATTCACTGACATTGAGATCAGCTTTTCTCCTTTAAAAGTAATCTAAGAGAATTTGATATGATATATTAAGGCTGAGACCAAAGTCAGCACCATCCAAACTAAAATACGTCCATAAAAGCGGAGAATAGTCTTGAGGATTAGAGTCCTGGGTAAGATCAATGGGGAATTCCAGTGAATTGTGTCTCCCTCTGTCTCTGCCCCTCCCCTGCTCTCTCTCTCTCTCCTAAAAGATAAATAAACATTAAAAAAAAAAAAAAAAGTCACATGCTCTACCAACTGACCCAGCCAGGAATCCCAGAAATAAATGTATTTATTTATTTGTTTGTTAAAATTTTTTAAAAATGTTTATTCATTTTTGACAGAGAGAGAGGGAGGGAAGGAGAGAGAGAGAAGGACTCAGAATCCGAAGCAGGCTCTAGGCTCTGAGCTGTTAGCACAGAGCTGGATGTGGGACTTGAACCCACGAATCAGGATATCATGACCTGAGCCGAAGTAGGACACCCAACTGACTGAGCCACCCAGTTGCCTCTATTTATTTATTCAATGTTTGTTCATTTTTTAAAAATTAATTTTAATGTTTTATTTGTTTTTGAGAGAGAGAGAGAGAGAGAGAGAGAGACAGAGACAGAGACAGAGGATGAGTGGAGGAGGGGCAGAGAGAGAGGGAGACACAGAATCTGAAGCAGGCTCCAGACTGTGAGCTGTCAGCACAGAGCCTGACGTGGGGCTCGAACCCACAGACTGGGAGATCATGACCTGAGCTGAAGTCGGGTGCTTAACCTACTGAGCCACTCAGGCACCCCAATTTTTGTTCATTTTTGAGAGAGAGAGAGACAGAGCATGAGCAGGGAAGGGGCAGAGAGAGAAGGAGACACAGAATCTGGAGCAGGCTCCAGGCTCTGAGATGTTCACATAGAGCCTGATATGGGTCTCAAACTCAGGAACCACGAGATCACGACCTGAGCTGAAGTCGGCTGCTTAACCAACTGAACCACCCAGGCATCCTCCCCCCTTTTTTTTTAAATTTATTTATTTTGAGAGTGGGGTGGGGAGGGGCAGAGAGAGAATCCCAAGCAGGCTCTGAGCTATCAGCACAGAGCCGAAGGTGGGGCTTGATCATATGAACCATGAGGTGATGACCCGAGCTGAGATCAAAGAGTCAGATGCTTAACCAACTGAGCCACTCAGGCACCCCTATTTAATTTTTTTTATTTTAGACAGAGAGAGAGAGAGAGAGCGAGCTCGAGTGGGATAAAGGGGCAGAGGGGAGGAGAGAGAAAGAAAGAGAGAGGGAAACTTGAGTAGGCTCCACAACGCAGGGCTCCATTCCACAGCCCTGGGGTCATGACCAGAGGCAAAATCTATTGCTGGACACTCAACTGACTGAGCCACCCAGTTGCCCCAGAGAGACAATGTTCTTAATCAGCTCAGTAAAACACTGAAGCCACAACTGGGAAGAAACAGCATGTATGAGTACTTATGCTGGCATGGAGTGTCTGGGTGGCTCACTCTGTTAAGCATCCAACTCTTGGTTTCTTCTCAGGTCATGATCTCATGGTTTGTGGGTTCCAGCCCTGAACTGGGCTCCATGCTGGCAGTAGAGAGCCTGCTTGGGTTTTTCTCCCTCTCCTTCACTCTGCCTCTCCCCTGCTCATTTCTCTCTCTCAAAATAAATACTTTATTAAAAAAGAAACATTTTTTATTTATTTACAATTTATTATTTATTTATTTATTTTTGAGAGAGAGAGAGAGAGGGCACAAGTGAGCAAGGGGCAGAGAGAGGGAGAAAGAGAGAGAGAATTCCAGGAGGGGCAGTAGGAGAGAGAGAGAGAGAGAGAGAGAGAGAGAGAGAGAGAGGGAAGTGGGGCTCACCCGAAGCAGGGCTCAAGCTCAACCAATGTGGTACTTGCATTCACAAACCATGAGATTATGACCTGAGCCAAGGTCAGATGCTTAATGACTGAGCCCCACCCCGAGGTGCCCGTATATCAATAAACAAAAAAAAAGATGCTATTTTTGAATAACCATATGCCGAGCATGTGCTACATGGTCCATAATATTACCATCCATATTTGGCAGATTGAAAACATGGTCTGGAGGGGCGCCTGGCCTGCTCATCAGAAGAACATGCAACTCTGGATTTTAGGATTTTAAGTTTGAGCCCCACATTGGGTGTAGAGATTACTTAAAAATAAAATCTTAAAAAGTAAAAATAAAATATAAACCTGACTTGGAGAAGATAATATCTATTGACAGAAAAATCTTCACAGTATACTATTCAGTAAACAGAAGACGTTATGAAACAGTGTAAAAACCTGTATACAATGTTGGTGACTTTCTTTTCTTTTTTGTTCTCATATATTTTCTAATTTTTTCCTTAGTAAATTTCTGTTATTTATGTAACTCAAATAGTGTAGGCAAAGTTGTTTGTTTGTTTTTTTTTTTTTTTGGAAAAAAAATTTTTTTAAGTAGGCTCTATATCCAACCTGGAGCTTGAACTTACAACCTCAACTGGAGGACAGGAGAGGGCTGGCTGGCTCAGTTGGTAGAGCATGTGAGTCTTACTCTCTGGGTTATGAGTTCAAATACCATGTTGGGCATGGAGCCTACTTAAAAAAAAAGTAAGTTATTTTCAGTACTTGGTGAGAATTTAAAAATCTTTCTTCATTCTCTTAGTCTTTCTTCTTTACTGTTTATCAAACTTGTTGGCCTTTTTTAAAAAAAAAATGTGACAGAGCAAATAGAGTTGGTTTCCTTAGTAATAGCAGCTAAAGCTCCCAAACATTCTTTTCTTTTTGTTTTTTCCATTACTTTCTTTTAAAACTGTTTGGATTTCCTGAGTAATAGATACGCATACTAATTATCAGTCTGATTTTATTCTAGGAGCTTGAAAATCATGACTGTGAAAATGGCCTGATTCAAAGTTTAAATCAACAATTTTAACAGCTTAAATCAACAATTTTAAGTGGGTCACCACTTACTCCTAGAATTTTCAGACCATTTTCAACACTGTGATTTAAGTTCAAGGGCCAATGTTTTATTGCCACAGTTGTTGATAAGGGTTCTCAAATTAAATGTAAAGATTGTATTTGAAGGATTCTTCAACTTTCTACTCATATGTTTTTTTAATTGAATAAAATTCATGGTTATTAAAATATGTAAACGACACAAAGACCTAAAATTAAAGTCTTTATTTTTTTATTTTTTTATGTTTATTTAATTTTAAGGGAGAGAGAAAAAGACAGAATGCAAGCAGGGGAGAGTCAGAGAGAGAGAGAGGGGGAGACACAGATTCTGAGGCAGGCTCCAGGCTCTGAGCTGTCAGCACAGAGCCCAACGCAGGGCTCGAACCCCGTGAAACCCGAGATCAAGACCTGAGCCAAAGTCGGAAGCTCAACTGATGGAGCCACCCAGGCGCCCCCCAAAAAGTCTATCTTTACTTCAGTTTTTCTTCACTAAAGCCATCACTGTTATCAATTTCCTGTGTATTATTCTAAAATGTGTTTAATGTAAAGGGGCACCTGGGTGGATCACTGGGTTAAGCGTCTGACTCTTGATTTTGGTTTAGGTCATGACTCAAGGTTCTTGAATTTGAGCCCTGAGATTCTCTCTCTTGAGATTTTGTCCCTCCCCCAGCTCCCCTGCTCTCTCAAAATAAACAAACATTTAAAAAATAACAAAATGTGTTTAATGTATGTACCAGCACAAATATGATATATGCTTTTTAAAAGTAGATACATTATCTTTATTAGATTTACCCAGATGGGCTCATACTCTATTACTGACTTGTAACATCTTTCCTCCACTTCAATTTTAACCTCTGCAAAGCATTCAATTGTGTAAATATACAGTAATGTGAAGAACTAGCTCTTTTTTGAAGATTTAAAGGTCTTCCTGGAATGACCACACCACTGACACAAAAGAACATCTAAACAGTGGATTCTGCTTAGATAAAGTACATAATCATGGGAAACTAATCTATGCTGTTAAGCCTCCTCCCTTTGCGGAGGGAGTGGGAGTGACTGGAAGAGGGTCTCCGAGGGTGCTTATGATGATGATTCTTGATTTGGGTGCTGTTTACTTGTCTGTTCTTTTTGTAAAATCTCATTGATCTTTACATAACAAACAAACAAACCCAAAACATAAAGTACAGTTTTCGGCATACATGTTGTACTTCTTGAGAAGTTGATAAGGTAGTTGTTGGCGCAATGCTTTATAGGACATAAATGGTGGTGCTTTGTGCAACATAAAGTGATTCGTTAGGTTACTTTTACTGAATTTTAGCTCTGTGCTTCTGTATATTTAAATGACTAAATATATAATTGTTACAAATGTATGACTGACACATATAACCCTACATTCCCAGATATTGCTCTGGCATCACAGTTTTTATATACACCTATTTGGGGGAAACCCAAAGTCCTTGTATTTGGCCTCTTGTGTTATGATTACAGTTTCTATTCGTCCACCAATTTGTAGAACATTTTCATATAGAACTCCACCCCCAAATTAATTATATCCTCACTCCACCAGCGCACTTCCTGAAAATCAACTCTCATCTTAACCTTATTTATTTATTTATAGTTTATTTTGAGAGAGAGCTTGCGTGTAGGGAAGGGGCAGGGACAGAGGGAGAGAGAACCCGAAGCAGGCTCTGCATGGTCAGTGTGGAGGCTGATGTGGGGCTCGAACTTACTATTTTTTTTTTAAATCAACTGTTATGTTGTTACCTAGCCTAAAATTTCCTAGATAGCTTTTACTCTTCCATTTTCACCATTTTTATCTGATCAGCCACCAAGGACTGTTAGCTCTTCTTCTGCCTTAGATCTTTTTTTTTTCTGCCTTAGATCTTGCATTCATAACATCTCTTTCATTTTCACTGAACTCCACTTCTTCATGACTAAATATTCTAGTTTTTTTTTTTAAGGATTTTTTAAATGTTTATTTTTGAGAGAGAAAGAGAGAGAGAGAGAGAGAGAGAGAGAGAGCAGGGGAGGGGCAGAGAGAGAGGGAGACAGAATTCCAAGCAGGCCCACACTGTCAGCACAGAGCCCTAATGTGGGGCTCAAACTCATGAACTGTAAGATCATGACCTGAGCCACAAACAAAAGTCAGGCGCTTAACTAAGCCATGCAGGCACACCGCCCCCCTCCCGCGCCCCCACTTTTTTAAAAAGTAAGCTCCACGTTTGGCATGTAGCCCATCATGGGTCTTGAACTCACAAACCTGAGATCAAGACCTGAGTTGAGATCAAGAGCCAGACACTTAACTGACTGAGCCACTCAGGTGCCCCAAATATCCTGGCAGCTTTTAACCCCGATTCCCTGATACTTGTACTTGTTTACTTGTTTCTTCCTTCTTCCCTTCCAATAGCTGACATATTGATGCTGGTGTTTTTAGACAGATACTTCATGATATCTTTCCCTAGTTTAAAATCTACAATTACTATAGGGCAAATCCCTGAATCTGACATTCACGAAATTTCTACAGACCGATCCTTATCACCCTATCCTATTCTCTAACTTTCCCCATTTTCTTTTTACCAACTTCCTTTAGCTGCTGAGATTTTTCACTGTCTCCCAAACACACCAGGCAAGTTCCTCCTTTATAGGATTTTTACATGTGCTATTTTCTTAACTCTACTGATACAACAGATGGTAACAAAGGTCAGCTAACAACCTTTGCTGTCATCTTTAAGAATGAATCTCAAACCTGTAGTCCTACTGTTGCAGAGTATCTACTTGTTTTAATTAATAATAATGCAAGAATGCACCCAACTCGACCCAACCTTGGTCATCAGAGTTGGTCTCCTACGGGAAATGGGAATCTTGGACTGAGAGTCTAGGAGCCCGAAGAACATTGTTGCTGAATCAACTGAACAGTAATTTGAAGTAGATTCTCTTAAAACCCATAGCTGTCCTGGCTCCTGTACTTCTTGAGGCTTATTATTCATCTACTTCCTCAGATTCCTCAAGTCTCCCTTGTATTTACAATAATTTAGTTTCCTTTGTTTAATCTAGTGGAGGAAGTTTCTATTTTTTGCTACCAAAAAATAGTAAGTAATAGGGGCATCTGACTGGCTCAGTCAGTAGGGCATTCGATTCTTGATCTCATTTTCATGAGTTCTAGCCCACATTGGGTGCAAAGCCTACTTACAAACAAAAACCAAAGAGAAGGGGCACCTGGGTAGTTCAGTCAGTTGGGCATCTGACTTCGGTTCACGTCATGATCTCGTAGTTCAGGAGTTAAAGCTCCATTTATCGGGCTTGCTGCTGCCAGCACAGAGCTCACTTCAGATCCTCTGTCCCCCTCTCTCTGCCCCTCCCCTGCTTGTGCTCTCTCTAAAACAAAATATTTCTCGCTTGCGCTTGTACATTTTTTCCTTATTCAGTGTACTCTGTTTTGCACACTCATTCTGTAAATATGTTGCCGGGTCCCATACTGACCTATCCTTACTCTGACAGGTGAAGAGAAGTAAATTAACAATCACTGAGTATTTACCGCATGAGACAGGCAAGTTATAGCACAGCACAAAAGTTCTGTAGTTATTTATCAGTCCTGTGCACGCCTGAGAAGTGGCATGAGAACTATCGGGCTATGGATGCAGGAACAAGCGATACTTAACCTGGAGTGAGTGAATGACTTGGAACTAACTGGGGCAGTGGCCTTCTCAGATAATAGGCTGGAGGCAAATGGGTGCCCCTCCCACTTGGTATTGCATAAGCATCTAATATTGACTCAACTGTAATTAAAAGGGAGAGAACCCTACATTGACTGAGGTTAAGAATTTTGTAGAATATGGGGCTTGAAACAGAAATTAAGTTGAATTATAAGAAAATAAAGTTATACTTCTTGCACACCTTTGTGGGTTGGGATTTATATTGCAACAGAAATAATGGATTTTGTAATACTTATTTTTGAGAGAGAGAAAGAGCACAAGGGGCAGAGAAAGAGGGACATCGGATCTGAAGAGGGCTCCGGGTTGACAGCACCCAGCTGGAGGCAGAGCTCAAACTCCCTAACCATGTGATCATGAGCTGAGCCGAAGTCAGTCGTTCAAATGACTGAGCCACCCAGGTGCCCCTGGATTTTGTTAATACTTAAGTACTGTAAGATAAACGTTATTATTTGACCATATCCATTGGTCCAAAATCTAATTTATCAATTGTATAATGAATTCACTAGTTAATCCACAGGATATTAATTTTAATATATTCACCCAATTTTTCTAAGTATCACTTTATTTAAAATAAGGATCAGGCAGGTGTGTGTTTGGTTACTAAGTAATTCCATGAAAAGTTCTTCAAGTATAGGAGGGAGAAAACCCTTAAATCCTGATAATTTTTTTAAAGCTCTATGACCGACATGGGGCTTGAACTCACAACACAGAGATCCTGAGTTGCATCTTCTACCAACTGAGGCAGCGAGGCACACCCTGACAATTTTTATTTAGTTACCCCACTAGAGTCATACAGAAATACAAATTCAGATCTATTCCAATGAAAAGATAACAAAGCTTACCAAATGGTAAGACCTAGAACAGCCTTTTGTTTTCCTAGCATCAGCTAAGTCTTTTGTAGAACAATAAGCATTTGGACATTCTCAGTTGAGTCTTTCAGTAACTGAGTCAGTATAAGCTATTACTATAAATACTACCACTGATTCCAGTTGTATTGTGGTTCCTCCAAGTCAGTGCTATCCTACTGAAATATAATGTGAGCCATGTAAGCAATTTAAAGTTTTCCATTAGCTGGGGTACCTGAGTGGCTGAGTCGGTTAAGCATCTGACTTTAGCTCAGGCCATGATTTCAAAGAGCCCTGCATGGGGCTCTTTGCTGTCAGCACAGAGCCTGAGCCTGCTTCCTCCTATGTTCTGTCTCCCTCTCTCACTCCCGCTCCCCTACTCCTGTGTGCATACTCTCTATCTCTCAAAAATAAATAAAACTTTCTATTAACCACATTAACAAGGTAAAAAAAAAAGCAAATGAAATTAAGTTTAGTAATATTTTAACCCAACAAATATTATCATTTCAATATGCTATTCAAATATGAAAACATTATTATATATACTTTTAGTAAACTCTATGCCTGGGGTGCCTGGCTGGCTCAGTTGGTAGAGCGTGAGACTTTTGATCTTGGGATCCTGATTTCAAGCGCCATGCTGACTGAGTATAGTTGACGTTTTTTGTTTTGGTTTGTTTTTTTTTCCCCCAGAGATATAGAAAACAGGGGCGCCTGGGTGGCTCAGTCGGTTAAGCGGTCGACTTCGGCTCAGGTCATGATCTCATGGTCTGTGAGTTCGAGCCCTGCGTCGGGCTCTGTGCTGACGGCTCGGAGCCTGGAGCCTGCTTCGGATTCTGCATCTCCCTCTCTCTCTCTCTGCCCTTCCCTTGCTCACTCTATGTCTCTCAAAAATAAAGTAAAAACGTTAAAAAAAAAAAAAAAGAAAGCAACCACACACATACTCCTGGGCGAGAGGCAGAGGAAAAGAGAGAGAATCTTAAGCAAACTCCACTCTCAGAGTGTAGCTGACACGGAGCCTGATCTCACAACCCCGAGATCATGACCTGAGTGGAAATCAAGAGTTTGATGCTCAATAGACAGAGCCACCCAGATGCTTTTTAAAAAACATCTGCACAACGTGGGACTTGAACTCATGACCCCAAGATTAAGAGTCCCATGCTCTATCCACTGAGCCAGCTAGGTGCCCCCAAAGCACAACACTTTTAAGAGCAAGGCCTGGTTAGTCAAGATAAGGCAAATCTAAAACCTTTTAGTAGACATTTGCAATATAGTTATATATATTCTAGTTGTAAGTATTGCTATCGACCTTTTTCCTATAATGGCTGCAAAATCTCAGGTGGACAGACATTTAGAGGTCCCTGTTCCAATTCCTGTCCTTGAAAGTCCTTACTAGGATGATAACCTGGTCTGTAATATGAACCGAGCTTCCAGGTTTGGATCACCTCAGACCTGGAGTGCTGCGGTAACTTACAAGAATGTTAGTTTTTTGTCCTCTTTCCCCAGCAGTGTAAGAATGGTCTCAAGCACAGAACAGAAAAAGCTAAGGATCACTGGGCTGTCATGTACGGTGTGCAGACTGTGCACTCTAGACCTCCAAAAGCACCTTCACATTGTAGTCTATGCAAGTGCTACCACTGGTGCACAACTTGTGCAGCTACATAAACGAGACGGCCTTGTTTGTGAGAGGTCAGCCAACAGACAAGTGGGGAATAAGTAAAAGTGATAGCGTGACTCTTTTTAGTGTGACTGCTTCCTACTTTTTCATTTTAATTGCTCTTTATGTTATAAACTTCCCAAGGTATTTAAAAAAAATAAAACTTGTGATTCATTTTTTAAAGAAAGGTATTGCTTTAATTAAGGTTGTATTTGGCCGCAAAGTCTCTCATGCTAAGTCTAGGATTCCGATTTATATGTCAATCTTCTGGACATCAGAAAATAGAAAAAGAAGGCAGGACTCACAGGCTCCAGACTGGGAAATTATTTTGTTAAAAGCAGATTAAAAGATATGGATCTGTAAAAATACAAAATATTTATACGACAAATGTATTATAAACCAAGTTGAAAGGCAAGTTGAATGGGAGAACATTATTTAGAGGGATATGCTAACATAAAACGTTCTGCAGTTCAGTCCTTAAAAAGAAATTATCCATGCTATAGGAAACTACAAAAAGTAATTTGCTGGGGCACCTGGGCGGCTTAGTCGGTTAAGCACCTGAATCTCGGTTCTGGCTCAGGTCATGATATTTATTATGAATACATGAACTTCAAAAATAAAAAAAGTAAAAATAAGTTTGCTGATGAGGATATGCATGTATTTAACAAGCATGTGAAAAGCACTCAATCTCAGAGTAATCAGGGAAATACTCATTTTCGTTACATGAAAATGCAATGATTTGCATTTTCATGTCTCAGATCAGGAAAAATGAAAACGACTGATTAGAACCTGTATTTTTTTTTTTAGTAGTTTACTTATTTTGAGACCAAGAAAGTGCATGTGCAAGGGGGAAAGGTGCAGAGAGAGGGAGAGAATCTCTAGCAGGCTCTGAGCTGTCAGCGTGGAGTCTCATAGGGGCTCAATCTGAAGAACCGTGAGATCATGACCTGGGCCAAAATCAAGAGTCTGACGCTTAACTGACTGAGCCGCCCAGGTGCTCGCCCTGTACTTTTTTTTTATAGAGTAAATTCTACGCCCAAAGAGGGGTTCCGAGTCATAACCCTGGGTTCAACAGGTGCATGCTCTGCTGAGTGAGCCAGATTCTGTATTAGTAAGAGTTTAGATTAAAAAAAACACACACACACAAAAAACAACGGAAAATGTATTTGCTGGCAGTGAAAATTTATACACCATTACACCATTTTGGGCTATTTCAGACACACTGTATAAAAGATGTATATGTATTTTTAAATTTTAAGTAGGCTCCATGCCCAACATGGGGCTTGAACTCATGACTGTTGAGATTAAGAGTCAAACGTTCTACCAACGGAGACGGCCAGGCACCCCTAAAAGATATCTTTGTCCCAGCAATTCCTATTCCAGAAATCTATCCTGCAGATACATGTCAACAAAAGTGGACACGATGTTCACTGCAGGACTGCTCTTAGTAGTAAAAGCAGACAACTACTAGTCCAACAGAAGCCTGGTTAAATAAACTACAGTTCCATGAGAAGGAAAACACTGGCTGGAAAGAATAAAATAAGGAAGAAAAGGAGAAAAGCGGGAGAGTGGTTAAGAAGGGAGTATCACAGTTAAAAGTGTAGTCTTTAACGTTTTGTTTTTTTTTTATTTATTTTTGATAGACATAGAGACAGAGTGTGAGCAGGGGAAGGGCAGAGAGAGAGGGAGACACAGAATCCGAAGCAGGCTCCAGGCTCCGAGCCATCAGCACATAGCCTGACATGGGGCTCGAACTCACAGACCGTGAGATCATGACCTGAGCTGAAGTCAGCCACTTAACCGACTGAGCCACCCAGGGGCCCCAAAAGTGTGGTCTTTAGAATAAGAGAAACTAGGGGCACCTGGGTGGCTCAGCTGGTTGTGTCCAACTTCAACCTAGGGCATGATCTTGCCATTACGAGTTCAAGCCCCGCATCAGGTTCTGTGCTGACAGCTCAGAGCCTGGAGCCTGTTTCAGATTCTGTGTCTCCGTCTCTCTCTCTGTCCCTTCCCCACTCAGGCTGTCTCTCACTCAAAAATAAATAAACATTAAAAAAAAAATAGAGTAAGAGAAACTGAGCTTAAATCTCAGATTGGTTAGCTATTATAACCTTTGAGAAATGCTTCAGTTTCAGCAGCTACTAACAACAGACCATGACCAATGAGTGGTACTGAGCTACTGTAAGGTGCTTAAATAAAATTAGTTTTGCAGTTAAACTAAATCCCACCAAAATACACAAAGACAGGCACATAGCAGGCATTTACAAAAAGAAAAGGAATGTGAATACTGAGAATCAGCAAGTCGAGTAAGAAAATATCCTTCATTTGAGCAAATTGTTAACATATGTCCTTGGGGAACATCTTGAAACACACATTCAATTTAACTCAATTAATCAAATATTTATTAAGCAATATCTATGTGCTAAGTGTTAGATAAAAAGGAAATTCACTTACCCCCGAAAATTAAAAATTCACAGAAACCTTGGAAGGTCACTCAGCTATCAGGAGTTAGCTTTTAGGAATGTATCCCCGTAATCTGGAGCTACTTGTTACATTACTTACATAGTATCATGAGTGTGTCAGCACGCTGGTCTTCCCCAAGGCGGTGAACTGCTCAAGGGCAGGGCGCCTTACCTTTTCTTTGTAGCTCTAAAGTCTACAGTGTCAGTGTCAACTATGTAGCAAGGGCTAAATATGTATTTCTTTATTAAATGAATTAAAGAATAAATAGAACTATGAAAGAATGGGGTTTCTCCTCTACCTTTTCTGTTTGTCCTAAGGAGCTACCTAACAAAGTGTACTTTATTACTTATTTTTGCTTACTGTCTCTAACTACCATGGAACTATAAGGTCCCTGGGAGAGGGATCTTTGTCCCAACTGCTAAAAAGTGTCCAAAGATATTTGTTGAATGACCACTTACCTTGTTCTAAAAACTGCCAAGGGGAGAATCTGTGAAATTTTACTTAATAAACCTTCCAAAGTCACCTTAAGACAGTCCTCAGTGAGACCAACTGAACCCTTAAAACACACATCCAACTTCTGACTACTCTGGATCAACTGAAGTGTGTTTGGTCATAATCTTCACCAGAAGCTTCAGTAACTATTTACAGATCTTTCTTTTCCTCCATTAGAGTGTATGCTAGCTTTCCTTCATGGAGGAAAAAAAGGGAGCGAGTCAGTGGCAACTTGCCAGATACCTATTTTTAGTATTAATAAACTACTGTCACCCCAACCAGTGAGGCAGCCAATCTCCTCAAATCCCTGGCCCACAGAAGTAAACGGTTTACTGACTGTAGGTCTTCTACAATTAGGCGCCAAATTAGGCCCTCATTTGTGGATAAAGCTGATGGAACTATAAATGTTTTCTAGCCCAAGGAAATGAACCCCATGACTGTTATTGATATTCTGATAAGGGATTAAGAGGCCAGTCATGAAAAGGCCCCTAGGTTCAGTGCTGAGAAGGCCTTGAATACTCCAGTCTGTGATTTTCCTGAATAGAATGATAGAGTTCAGTTATGCCTAAGGCTGATTCTGAGAAGATGTTTTTTCTCCCTGGGTTCATAGCATCTGGTACATTTTACTTTGGTTAGGCAAAATAAAATGTTAACTTCATTTATGAGAAACAAACTCAATACTTTTAAGAGTTTAACATTTTAATTGGAAACAGTTCATATGGCCTGTTCAGTGGAAGCTCAGATAAGCAAAGCGCAATAAACAGAATGAGGTATTACACGTAAGTCTCCATATAAATCAACATGAAAAGATATCCTAGATATCTGAAATGGAAAAAGCAAACTATAAAAGAAGAAGTACAGTGAGTCCACTATCAAACTTATGTTCTTAAACTATTTGTGTATCATTATTTTTGCAAACGTTTTGTTTTTGTAATATAAAAACAAAATTAATGATAATGTTCAAAACCTATTTACTAAGTCATTTGAGGTTGATTTGTAGAAGATCATTTCAGCCAATAAAATGTTTAATGCAAAACTGTGGTACACAAGGTATTTGTCTCAAAAAAAAGTCTTATTTACAAGTTAAGGAACAAAGGTATTTCTTTTAATTAACGCAGGTTTCAGAAAAACATTCTTTATTATTTACTACCATAATAAAATGGATTTCTTAAGAAAAGTTCAAGTATCCAGTGAAATCTTAAGAGGTGAACCAAATGTGTTTTTCAATCATATTCAGAAAATCTAATATGTTTACTTGCTTGTTGAGTCTTTGCCAGTCTAATCTTTTCAGCTTTGGTGATTAACTACGGAGAAAGAGATTAGAAATTAGAATGTATTGGATACTTAAAACAAAAAGATAATTATGATTAAAAAAATTCCACAACCATCAGGCTGAATAAAAATTTTTGAAAACAAGGAAAGGTAGACAAATGAGATAAATTAAGCTTAGCCCAAATCAATACAGAAAGAACTCTTCAGGTTATGGTTTATTAAATATAATAGATAATATATCTTCAAATTATCTAAAACACTCTCACTTTAGTATCACATTATTAAAAATTTTTCAATGGAAAACAGCCACTCCACGGTGGTAATTTTTTTACCTTTTAGGAGGCTTTGGGACCCATACTGGTTACTTGTTTCATATCCCCTTGAACTTGAGTATTAATTACCAAGACATTTCTTACAGGGTATGTGGTCTTAAATAATTATATTGTATGTGCGAATTCATGCATTATTGGAATGAGACAATTATATTTTGGGCTGAGTGCTACACAAACGTTTGCTTACAAATCTGAAGATTAAAATATTCTACCTAAGGATCTGCTCTTAAGAGAACTTATACTTACCACACACTTGCATAAATACTTTAATGTTTTTAAGGGCAAATAAAATTATATGGAATGTAGAAGACCATTTCAGGTGTCTAAATATTCCAACAATTTTCTTGATGTAAAGATTTTAAATATCTTATTGTAGTTTTAGAGAAAATGAAAATCTTACTCTCTTAAAAAATAGACTCTAGGGGCGCCTGGGTTGGTCGGGCATCCAGCTTCGGCTCAGGTCATGATCTCATAGCACGTGGGTTTGAGACCCACATCAGGCTCTGTACTGACAACTCAGAGCCTGGAGCCTGCTTCAGATTCTGTGGTTCCCTCTCTCTCTGCCCCTTCCCTGCTCATGCTCTCTCTCTCAAAAATAAATAAACATCTAAAAAATAAAAATAAAAAAAAAATTCTAGTAATTATTCACCAGAGTTTCGTTAAAATGTTTGGTGACTATAGCTATTGGTAGGAAGTCACTTTTATTTATTTTTTAGTCTTAATCTTAAGATGTTTACTAAACATTAAAAGTTTAGTTAAAAAGTATAAGTCAGCATACAGAGAGACGGGCCGGACAAGTTAAAAATATAAGTATTTAAAGAAAAAAACCACAAAAGAGGCCAAAGTCACCAAATTGTCTGTTTATGATAGAAAACAGTAATGGCCACGTGAGGATCCCATTCACAAAGGTCATCAGCAAAGCCAGAATCAGGGCTTCTATTTACAGAAGTAAAGGTTTATACGATATATGTAAGGTTTTATTACTTTGGAAATGAAAATAGGGTGACCCTGTATTTGTTGTTTTTGTACAAAGCCACTTCAAGGTTAAACCAAAAGCCTATTCCTCATTATTTACAACTATTCACAAATTTTGTGAATTCTCTTTACCTGCTACATATCTGACATATCATTAATTTGTAGAGAAAAGACCAAGTTAACTAAATCTCAAATATGCTTGAAAAGCTAAAGATGAGTGAGAAAAGACTGGCTGTCTCCAGCAGCTGCTATCTGATTTTACGATGTGCTCGAAGTGATAGGAAGACTACAAAGGCTTGGTCTGCAGGAGCGAGATCCTTTCTGGCAGATTCTTCCTTACCTTACTGACCTTCTGTGAGAGGTCTTAATCTCCCCACACCTGATCTTTACATGTAAAAATACCATCGTAAGGAGAAAATATCTTTTTTCTTCACCTATTCTCCTCTTTTAACATTGTATAAACTGACTGGGGCTTAGGAAACTGTCCTCAGTTTCCTTCTGCTCCCTAACATGAAAATGAAGAACGAAGACTTATTACTAGTGCTTTTCTTTGTTCAATTATGGACCAAATAATACAATACTACTGGGAAACTTTGAACTGTCATACCAGAAAATTGCTAATGTCATACTTTTTTAGCTGCTAATTTTTTGGTAATTATTTAACTTCTGTCACTAAGGTGTTTGCTCCGGGGAATCTAGCTACCTATAATGGCCTTCTTCCCTTCAAGGCTGCCTCTGCCTGGAAAGTTGTGCATTTAATTTAAGTTTTCCTGCTTGTTTGCTCCCTTTCCGAAGGTATGCTCTAATGTCACCTTCACAGAAAACTTCCCAGACAGCCTCATCTGATGTAAAGCTCTCTCACAATACCCTTTAATTTGATTTTTCTACACAGCATTGGTCATCACCTGACCTAAACTGCTCATCTGTAAACTTCATGAAAACAGGGTATTTTGTTACTTGTGGCTATACCTCTATTTCTTAGAATGGTGGCTAACACAAATCAGCACTCAAAAAATTTAATTAAATGAATTATCAAAAAGGTAGACTGACATACAGATTATTGTGTTTTCTGTACGATACGCACTTTGTGTGGTACCTTATTTTAATTACATGATAGGAGTCAACGAGCTACTTTCATAGCTTCAGCTAGGATCCTATGCTGTTTATCGAACAAATCATGCTAAGGACAAGCCTGGTGGTGCAACAGATGAATGAGATCGGGAAAAAACTTTCCAACTCAATAACAGAGCTACTCATTATGTTCCAATCTAATTTATAAAATTCCCTAGTCACTGTTTATTTCCTTGTCCCAAGTTTATTTAAAGAGATCGGATCTTTCTGAAAAACAAAACTGACTAATTCCTAGTTTTAAAATATATACAATTTAAATGAAATTTCACACCAATTTGAAGGATAAGTACTATTTAACAAAGTAATATCATTTTAGTTGTGAGTGCTAGATCAATGATTTTAACATTTAAATAATCTCAAGCAGGCTTTGAAATTAACACCTCATAGACCTGAAAGAGTCCTCAGGGAGGAGGGAGGCCTTCCCACATTTCAGCAAATTCAGTCTGTATTCATGGAAACAGAATTAACAAAGACCAGTAGGAACCCTCCCTCCAAATCATCTTAAACTCCAGTGAATCCTTGGCAATGCAAGGCTGATGAAAAACACTTGATTTTTAATCAATAAATAGAATCCCAAATCAACAAACCTAGGATACAGGAAGTATTATGATTTTAAATGCTAACCAGTTATAGAAGAAGAATGGGTATCTATTCAGATTTTTATTTAATAATAATGTTTTAAAATTTTGATAATAGCATTAGTTATTATGTACCCTTAATTTGTCCTAAGCATTTAAAGATCTATTTACAATAATCTGATTAAAAAGAATAAACACAACAGCTCACAAGCAACGATAAGTATTAAATTACTCAATATCATTTAAAACAAAATTATTTACATAGATTCTTATTTTACATTATTTAAAGTATTTAGGCTTGTTTTTTTCACTTGTTGACTACTCTAGAGAAAAAGGAATAAAGCTTATCATTGCTATAACAAACATTAGGCATAAAGTCTCCCAATCTTATCTCTGGCGGCTCAAATCTTTAAAAACTACACTCTTAAATACACTGTGTTTTTACCATTAAGACAATCTTTAAATAATCATTTACTACCAAACTACAATACATAGCAGCCAGAAGTCAATACTGTTTAAATTAAATTGCTACTACCAGGTACAATAAAAGAAAGGAAAACAAGAAAACTCTAAATTAAAATTATGTATGTTGCGTGTATTTCAAATTCCAGAAAAACAAGTATTCTCTTTCACAATTTAAGATGCAGTATAGTATACACCATGTAAATCTTTGTTGTGTATAAGGAAAACCAAGGTTATTTTAGACTACACGTTACTGACTGCAGAAAACATTCAACCTATTATATTTAAGCTACCAAACAACTATAACAACAAAAAAACAAAAAAAACGAATTGATTACCTTCTCAGTGCCTCTTTTCTTTTCACGAGGCTGATTGAGTTTGGCCTGCCTATCTACCAAAATCTTCTGCCAATACCTCTGCTCATGATCACCTTGAAAACAAAAACATCGCTGAACTGATTCATATGAAGAAACGTATTCAAGGCATTAATCCCACTTCAATAAAAAACTATAGTTGTCTGATTAAATACCACTTTGTACTTATTAGAATATGAAAATAAAATACTAGTTTATTAACCAAAATGAGAAAACATAATATAATCACCTCTAAATCAGTGTTATTAAAAAAGACTCTGAAGTGTTACCAGAAAGAATCTCGAGATTCCAGCAGTGCTTCTTTTTAATTTCCACATATGCATTTATTACTGCTTGAGCAGCCTCAGGGGTTTTGAATCTAGCATGGCATTCTGTATCTCCTTCTAGCAAGTCCACATAAACAACTTCGGAGATTGCTGCCAAAGTGTCCTGCATTAGAGTTAACAAAGATTTTAAATACGTAATAAAAATGTTTGAAAATAATTCTAAAATTATTCCCATGGTTGTGTCAGAACGTATTATATAACTAAGCCATACCCAGTTTAAAATGAATAACTATCCTACTCATCAAACATTCTTCTAAAATAAACACGGGGGTGCCTGACTGAGTCAGTCAGTACAACAGGTAGGTGACTCCTGATCTCTGGGTTGTGAGTTCGAGCTTCGTGTTGATGACAGAGATTACTTACATAATCTGGGGCTGGAACTCCAAGTCAAGGTCATAAACTCTCTTGACTAAGCCAGCCCCGCACCCCGAAAATATACACAAATACTCTTAAATTGATCTGGACAAAGTTGAAAACTCTAATCAAAACCTTTTTTTTCAACCACAATCTTAGAATATTAACTAGAATAGAACTACCAACAAGGAACAACAAATTTATAGAGCAGGATGTATAAATAATTTCCACTAACACCCAAATCAAGATGGGGGTTACAAGTCTCAGTATACTTCGAATAAGAAATAAAACTAAAAACAAACAGAAAACCCACAATGGATTGGGGGAGAAGGTGCGTTTCCACTCATCTGTACAAAATCCCTTATGACTTAAATGAAAAAACATTTAACTTTTTAAACATTTCATGTAACTTTACAAAAATCCTAGGTTACTGAGAAGATCTATGGGAATACAGCTCAAGAGTTCATACTTTCTTATTTAATCTCTGCTAAACAAGTTGTGGTCACCCAGCAAGGAAAAGTTTTACCTATAATCCCTGCTGTGAGGGCAAATTAACAAGATTCCTGCATTCCTAATCATTTCTTCCCAGCATGTTCTGTGGTGTAAACAATGCAATTATGCAGGAATGTTATATAATTCTTCATTCATCAACTTCCATTCAGAAAACCAAAGAAATTACTAGAGATTCCCAACTTAAAAAAAAGCATTTTACCCATCTGGCTTCTTTTACTCTTGACCCAAATTTCAAGCCTCAAAGAATTTAGATTACTTTTAGATGCTGGATTTTTAAAGTCTGAATTCCATAACTGAGCACTACCTGGAAATATTATTTCATCATAGAATAAGAAAAATTTATTAGGTAACAATAAAGAATAAGCAGTAAAAACCTGCGAAGCCAGGGACTAAGTATTAACGCACTCCTACTCCCAGCACACTGCCTACCTCAAAATTGGCACTTACTGATTGCTAATCACACGAAAAAAATAGAACTGGAGGGAAATATCCTTGCCAATTCTTTCCACTTATACTTTAGTACTATGTTTAGACAAAAAGCAAGACAAATATTGGCATGAAGTTAATGAAATCTGAATGTATTAACTAGTAGTGTTTTGTAACTGACTTACCAGATTCGATTACTACAATTCAAAATATTACCGATATATCCATTATAATGTTAGGCTAATCCTAGGACTTAAAACCATACCTTAAAATGATAAACTAGCCTGATAATCACATTAGCAAGTTAAATAGCAGTAAACATCATAACTCTAATTCTGTTCCAGCAAAAAAAATTACTAACTTTTATGATTTTGATAAGTGATTTTTAACTGATATACTTTTCTTTTAGATAATAAAAGTTCTTTGATCAATATTACTGAACCTATGTCAGTTACTTCAAATAACAAACTTTGTCTAATTTTTCTTTTAAATCTTTGGCAACCTGACTAACCACAGCTTCATTTACATCCTCAGTTTTTTACCCTTCTGATCTGAAATTCTATATTGTTACCCTACTCTGAAATACCAATTTTGGGATTCACCATATCCCTCATCAATATCGTAAAGAGAATCTAAATTTATGTTAGTGACAGCTACAGGATTTTACAGTAAATAGGGTTTCAGATAAAGTGTTTATAAGCTTATTGCAGTGAGCAACCTCGATGGTTATGCAAGTTAAAAAATGTGACTGGTAGGAGTCTGTGCAAAACCAAAACAACATACTACATGATGATGAACATCAGTAAACAACTGAAAATATATTTGCTATGTAAAAATATATGCTATCTTACATAGTAATAGGTCAATAAGCAAGAAACATGGTTGTGCTGTTACAAAGGGCTGTTAGAAGATCAAACAGATAAAGTGAAAAAAGACTGCAGAGTAGTAGGTATAGCAATTCGTAGTGTAAATTATGCAGAACTCTGTATTTATTTGCACATGGATGCAGAATTTTTGCAGCTTTTCAAAATATTCCACACTTTTCTGTAATTGTTTCACATGTTTAAAACAATCAGTGCAGATTGAAAATAACAAAAAACCTTTCAGAAATGATATTAAGAGAAACGTTTTCTCCAAAATATCTTTCATTTCTTCCAGGAAAAAATTTCAATTTCCAACAGGATTAACAGACAAATATTACTGATTTTACGTTAAATTAAAAAATAAGCATATGGTATCTCTTTTATTCCAAAATAGTTTTGACTTTCTTTAGGCCACAAAATCTCTTACGGATCTATTGGAAGCTAAGAGCTCTAATGAAAACGAATTAGCTTCCCTACAAAATCAGACAGACAACAGCAGATGATTTAAAATTCATAATAATTTCAGACCAACTCTAACGTTGATTAGATCTTTCATACATACGTTTTGGCATGAAATATTTTCTAAACTCCATTTTCTCGCAAAACAGAAGACGTCCCCTAAAGGAAGACTAGGAGAGCAGTTTACTAGTTTTATTCTTTTCATTTATAACGACCACAGTCAGGCCTTCTCATTCAATTACTCTATCAACCATTAAGGGCACCAATAAAAATAAGCAAAGTGCAGCTCTACAATAAGATGTTTTAAACTGTGCTCACTGCAAATTTAATCCAGCAGGCAATTTCAGACTTCAGATTTTGTTTCAAGTCAAACACAAGCGGTACAGTGGAATCAAATCTAGAAGTAGTTTATCACAGAGGAACAAACTCTAATTTGATTTGCTTTGTTTTCTATATGCAGAACATTTTTCACACAGGGACATTTTAAAAAGGAGAGAGGAACAACCATCCTTGACACACGAAAGTATTACCCTGACTTGTTTCCTGCCGGGTAAAGGCTCAGTGCTAACGATCTTCACAATCACGCCACTCACAAACTGTGGTCCTGTTGCATTAACCTTTTCCTGGGGACAACACTCTTCACTGTTGGCTGTGATTTGAAAAGGAAAAAGAATTAAGTCTCTTACACTTAATAATTTAGTAGGCCCACTTTAGAAGAACAACAGTAATTTCTTCAGCTGATCTAAGTAGTTAATTTTACTTTACTCAATGTAACAGTATAATAATGTTATTCTGATGTCATACTGCTCATTGCGGATTACCATGAATTAAAATACCAAAACATTTACTACTCTAATTGCAAAGCGTCATTAGAACACTTTAGAAGATTAGAAAACCTTAAAAAAAATGCCCCCTTTCTCTTGACCAAATAAGGTATTTTACTTAATAAACAGACACTGAACCATATGTAAGAACATCAACAAACATTATGATTAAAATTTATATTTTCAATTTGTAAATATTCAAAATATGTCCTAATAGGATAAAATTAAATGGAAATTATAATTTTTGTTTCTACAAACTTGCTCAACTCATAAGCTAGACACTCATCACTAATTCTGATTAATAACAAAAACTTAATTTAAAGAGACTATTTTTGTTTCTTTTCTTTTTTTCTTTTAGTAATGTCAAGTGTTTGAATTACAAAGGGCTTCAACATAGGACCCAGATCCAGAGTCATAGCTCTACTGAGCCAGCCAGGTGCCCAGAAAAATAGAAGTCTGTAAAACGAGCACTTCAAATATTCTTATATCAAAAATAAATGGCACATCTAAGTTTTTAAGAACTAAGGTTTATCCTATAACTCAGAAATAGTACATTACTATATAAACACAATACAATGCTACAAAAACTATCATAGTGATGTTTACTTTTTTCATTTTCTATTCCGGACTTAGGAGGTTCTCCGTTTATTTCCATTTTTGACTCTGACTTTATTTGGGATATTGTTTTTTTTAAAGAAGCCATGCTAGCCTTTTGCAGCGCTAAATACTCTTTCTTCAAATCCATCCATTCGCTCCTGTAATGAAAAGAATGTACTTTTGAAATAATGAAAACAGACGGCCAAATAAAAAGTAAATATCAAAATAAATATATTCACAGTGTCTTGCAATCACTCCTCTTAAGTTTTCCTTCCTTAAACACACATTCACATTCCTCCTGGAGTCCTGAGTCCATCCAGCGAAAATGGAAGGGGAGCTCCATTTGACCCGACATTCGGATTAAATGTTTTAAATTTGACAATTCAATTCTTGAGTACGTTTCAAATATTTTCATTTATGAAAATAAAAGTTTTGAATTAATTAACTAGTAACAATTAGTCATCACTGGGGGAAAAATGGCAGATTATTATTTAAAGATTATTTGTTAAACTGCTTCCAATTTGAGAGATAACATTCCTTAGTATTTACTTGACTCAAAAGGAATTTCTAAGAAGAAAAAAACACCCCATGGAAGCAATTTATTTATTTACATACATTTAACATGTAGATGTTTCTTCAAACAGCTATAGCTCCTCCAGATAGAAACACAATGCCTCTCCCGGCTCCACAGGAGCACTCATTGTTACTCTAATCTATGCCATCAAACAAGCAGATAGGAGATTTTTTTTTTTTTTTAAAGAGGAGGATATCTTGTGGTAATGGTCTTAGCTGTTATTATTGACATCTGTATACTTCAAAAAAAAAAAAAAAAGTATCCAGACCCACCCAGGATCATACATTCCCTAAGCGCTGATACATTAGAATAACAAAAACCTCTTGTAATGATTCTCTGAGATAAAAAGGCAAGAGGAATTCAGCAGTTAAGAATAGTATAAATACAAGTGCCTGAAGTCCTTGCCTTTTAACCTTCAAGAGGAGGAAGGGGCACTAGGAGACTACATTGCAGGAAGGATCAGAAAAACTGTCTTCCCAAAGGTATGGGTTTTTTTTCTTTCTTTCTTTCTTTTTTTTTCCCTACATGGCTTCCACTTCTTGAGTGGATGGACTCCCTTTAACTTTAACATGGAAGTACTTTCTTTGACTTTTAGGACAGTAAGTGCTTCCATGTTTTAGTAGAAGTGAATCCAAATTCTTCCTCCGAATGTTAACAGGTCAAGTTTCTTACAGAGCCCAAGGGGATCCCCTTTGCTTTAACATGGGGGTACCTGCTGTGTAAATCAAAAGTAAGTGCTTCCATGTTTCAGTGGAGGTGTTTCCAAACGGACACAACTTTTATCCTAATCCAGCGTTTTCTAAGCTTCCTTTACAGGTTAAAGAATGTTCATGATCTCATATTTTTAGAAGACTGGGCTCCCCACCACTTAAACGTGGATGTACTTGCTTTGTATCTAAAAAAGTAAGTGCTTCCATGTTTTAGTGATGGTAAGTCTTAAAAATACTTTTACGTTTTGGAAGTTTACAAGGCTTAAGAGAACTTCATTGAACTGTCTCTATGGTATATTTAAGCTGTATCTTTAAGTCTGTTAAGGAACACCCTCTACTTTAACATGGAGACACTTGCTGTGACATGATAAAAATAAGTGCTTCCATGTTTTAGTGTGGTGGTTCCTTTTTAATCCTCAATTGCTTTACACCCGTTATGTGTGCAGATCTTGGCTACATGCCATGACTGTTGCTAATATGCAACTCTGTTCAATACAAATTGGAATTGCACTTTAGCAATGGTGATGGAATGTGTCAATTTTCAACTTTGTGTATCTCTACTTACTTTGAAAGTACTCTCAATGGTATAACCTCTTCTCCCATTTTGTGCCTCTCTTTGTGTTTTTTCTTATGCTTCCTTTTTGCTTTTAAAAGGGATCCATCTTTTACATCTCCGGTGTCCTTTTCCTCCTCAGTAGAGACTTCTAAATCTTAAAATATCAAAATAGTAATTTTAGATAAGAAATCCTTATTTATCTTTTAGATAAATTGACCTTGAAGTTGTCAATACCTTTGTTTTCTTTGGGAATTTCTACAACTTCTTTTTTAATGTTGTCTTTCTGCATCGTTTTCTTCACTTTTAACCTGGGTGTTGGGTGTTCTGCTTCTTCAGAGATACTTCTCTTCCTCTTTCCCGTTCTGACTGTAGGTAAGCTGGATACTTCTGCTCTTTCCCGTTTTTTCTTTTTCTTTGATGGTGGCTTCTGGGGTTCAGTAATCTCTGCTTCAGATCCCTCAGATGTGGTCCTGGTTCTTTTCATTTTCCCGACGCTCTCCTTACTTGTGTCCATATTTGTCTCTTTGGTCTGGTTATTGTCTTCTTTCTTCATTCGGCCTTTCTTCTTCTTTTTCTTTTTCTTTTCTTCTGTAACAATGCTATCATTAGTTTTCACTTTACTTCAACTACATTTACTTAAATATCAATATTAACTAAAGTAAATTACCTGATACTCCAAGGGCAGGAATGGGCTTATTTTTTACTGTCTTAGGAAATATGCCGGGTTTTCTTGGTGCTTCTTCTGGTGGGTTGTTAAGAAACTGAAAATCAAAAAAATTTTAGTACTATTTAAAAGTACTTGCTAATTTTTTTTGCTTTTCTTTTTAGGTTTCGGACCTACCTCAATAGCTTTTGCTGCTTGTTCTTTTGTTTCAAATTCCACAAAGGCAAATCCCTTTGGATCTCCAGTAGATTTATAGTGTGGTATACTTATATAAACAACATTGCCACATTTCCCAAATACTCTTTCAATCCAGCTGTGATTAACATTTTTGGGAAGTAATTCCTATAATAAGTTAGAAGCAATATTTAAACAGAACTGTTTCAGGCTTAATAAATTTTTACTTGTAATACTAAAAATGTTTGTCGTTCTTTTCAATGCCAGCGCTGAGCTTTTGTAAGAAAAAGGACTTACCACGTACACTGTCCGCTCATCCTCATCCTTTGGTCGTTCACCTAAGGCTTTTTTCTCCTGATCTTGGTGCCTTCTAAGTCCAGCTATTAAATGGGTACATGAGGTTAATAAAAACTGACATAATAATTCCGTGATATAATTGTAACAATTCTTTTTTTTTAATTTTTTTTTTAAATTGTAACAATTCTTACCTCTACAACAGATGAACTTTTCAGTGCTCTGGCTATTAACTTTCCATCTGTGGTCAATTTTTTCATTTTGTTGAAAGACACGAGAAGTGATATATCAACATCTAGTGGGAATGCATAAGTTAACATCACAAAATGTAAAACACAAATGACTGCTAAACCAGGATAAATGCATTTTGGTAAATATAATCACATTTCCCTCCTTTTCAGATTTGGACTAGGGGAAATGCCTTGTTTGAATTAACCCATTGAGCACACACAGCATTCAAAAACTCCCACTCAACCCAGTCCCCATGCTCTACCCAGGGAGCTGGCCAGGAGCTCCACCACACACACACTGAACCTGGGTGGCTCAGGAGTTTGAGCCTGACGTCAGCTCAGGTCATAGCCGCTGTCAGCATAAGTCTGCTTGGGAACCTGTGTCCCCATCTCTGCACCGACCCTGCTTTTGCGCATGTGAATGCAGGCTCTCCCTATCTCTAAAATAATCAACAAAAAAATAGGATGTGTATCTCCTGAATTAACTGAAATCTTTGTCTCGATTGTTGCAGTCCTATGGGGGGAGTCAATTAGAAATCTGTGTCCTCTAAAGCAAAAATGAGCTAGTTTTCATGTGGAAAAAGTCAAGAATCTAATGGATGTGTATGTGTATATCATAAGCCACCACTGTATGTTAGTAGTGTACAAGTTTAAGGCAGCAACCATCTAAATAAAATCTAGTTAAATTCTATGGTGAAGTAAACTTACATCCGTCTCTTGATTTTTCTATTTGTTCTCGAAGAAATCTATCCTTGTGAAGATTTGCATCTCCAAACCAGAAATCCACTTGCTTAGCAATATCTGCAAGCACTTGTTTAACTCGAGATCGTTTCTTTTTCTCTACTTCTTTTTTCTTTTCAGGGTTTTCTTCTTCCATTGCCTTTTCTTGATTTCCACTTTCAGTTTCCATTCCTGTGTACTGAAAAGAAGGTAAATATTTATGTCACATGTAATTGGTAACATAGGAAAATATTTAGGTTAGCCTTCAATTGTCTGAGGGGTTAGTAGACTCAAATTCGGATGGCAGAAGACAAACTTTGGGTTAACACTTGCGATCAGCTGAGGAAACTTTCATTGATTTTTGTGGGTTATTTTTGTGTTTTTTTTAAATATTTCAATCTTTTTAAATTTCTTACCTATTCACTTTTCATTGACCTTTTTACGTTCAAAATAGTCTACGACCTATGTCACGAATCATAGCTTAAGTTTTTGATGCATTTTACATTATTCAGGACCAGAGTATCCTAGTATGGTATAAAATCTCTACCAACATCTATATCTCCCCAAACTACACTTCTAAGTCAATATGTCAAAGTGTAAAATTAAAAGACTCATTCTCCAACAAACTCAAATTATATTTTTATCACATTTTTAAATATACACTCTGCAATGAAGATCTGGTTTTGATTTTTTAAGTGTTTTTTTTTTTCTTTTCTTCTTTTAAGTAAACTACACCCAATGTGGGGCTTGAATTTACAATTCTGAGACTGTACAATTCTGAGATTCTGCAAGAGTCACATGCTTTATGGACTAAGCTAGCCAGGTGCCCAGAAATGTTGATTTCTGTTCACCAGAAGCATAGAACTGGCCTTCTCTTTTCCAGGTGACCTTCCCATCCCAGTGTTTACTCTTGGAAGGCAACTGCCAGCTCCCTCTTTCCTTGAGTTACTTTGCATGGCTCCTCTTTGCCATACTGGTTATCTAGCTCTTCCTATAACTGGCAAATCTTCAACCGAGACTTGAATTTGCTGTTTTCTCCCAAACACATTGCCTAGATAACATGACTTGCTCTGTCACTTTCTAAAGTCTTGTTCAAATGTCACTTCTTTTAAAACTGGAAATTTCTGGATACTCTGGATCTCCCCTGCCTTATTTTTCCTTCATTGCACTTATCTTCTAACATTATTGTACATTAAAAAAAATACTTACTTGTTTTTGGGAGGGGAGAGGTAGAGAGAGAGGGAGACAGAGAATCCTAGGCAAGCTCTTCACTGTCAGCACAAAACCTGATGTGGAGTTCGAACTCATGAACCATGGGATCATGACCTGAGGTCGACGTCGGATGCTCAACTGACTGGGCCACTCAGGTGCACCTACTGTACATTTTAATTTATCCTTCCTACATTGTAATATTAATGAAATTAGGTTTTTGTCTGTTTTGTTTACTGATGCAGTCCCATTCCCTGGCACACAGCAGTCACTCGAAAATTTGTTAAATGAATTGTGGCATCCTCATTGAATCACTAGAGGTATATATACAAAAATGAGTAAATGAGCAAAGGTTTATTAAATCGGCCCTGCGATGAGATTTAGCCCTATAGCATAGTTTTCCCATATTATATTTCCCAGGTTCCCATAGTACAGTTTTCTTGGGACAAAGGACAGTGAAGAAATATGAGGAGAATTTTATTTGTCTCTCCTATTGCACCAGGGTGAGAGCCACTATTGGTTGGTATGCACGCCTTGAACCTATGTGACCAGAATGACATACTAGATTGATGGGAAATAGGAGCTAACGCTTTTACATATCAAGGTGACCAAAAACATTCTGGTCCTTATTTATGGAAGTCACACATGTCTGTTGTAGGTAAAGGGGGAAAAAAGTGGATTTGGGTTAACTGCTGAGTTTGGGTACCTGCTGGGGCTGAGGCTCCAGATGAGATGAAGATGCTGTCTCTACTGTATTTTCTGTCTTGTTCCTTCTTTAAAGCTCAGTACACATAGTATTAAAGCCTATTTCTGTCTCTTTAGCCTGTCAGCTGGAATCAGTTGCTGCAGCGGCAATGCTGCAGACAGTAACAGAAATAGAAAATGTGTTTCAAAGTGACACCCAGTAAGACAGTACAAGCCATTAATGCATTTCACTTCAAATCTCCAACTAAACATGCATTCTCACAAAAATCAACAGATGACTATTTTGGCATTTTCAGAACAGGCTGGAGCTGATTAACTAAGTATCAAATTTGAAAATATGCAAGTAATGAAATACTTATTGAGACACATATAAAATGGGGTTACTTGTCAGAATTATTCAAAAAACAAACCAATCAGGTGTCATTTAGTGCTGAATAACCACAATCTTCAGCCCACCCTGTCAGGCTTCCCTTGCCATCAGTCTAGTGAAACTGAAACAGTGATCTCAAACTCCCTCCTTGAAAGCATTTTCTTCATCTGGCTGCCAGGAGAGTTTTCCTCTTTCTCAATTTCCTTTCCTGGATCATTCTACTCTGCTCTACCTTTCCATGCTCCCAGAACGGAGTCTAGTCCCGGGCTCCCCTCTTACCTCCACACACATCCTTTCTGAGGGACCCGGGCTTTAAGCTTCTTAACTCTATGCTGATGTTTCACACATCTATATTCTCCAGCCCTTACTTCTCCCATTAGCTCCCCCACTCCAGTATTCAATCGTCCACTTGACATCTTCACTTATCTTCCTTAAGTATGTCTCATGTGGAAAATGGCAACAATTGAACTCTCAAATTTTAACAAACCTCCTTCTGCCTTGTTTTCCCCATCCTGGAAAACTCCAATCACAAAACTAACTGTTGAGAGCAAAAATTCTGAAATCCTCCTTAATTCTTTTCCTCACATGCCACAAATCCATTAACATTTTTGTTAGCTCTACCTTTATAAAATACACCCTGAACATGAATACTTTTCATTTCTTTAATCGCCTGGTCCACGCTACCACTGTGTCTTGTCTGAACTACTACAAGAACCTAACTTGTGCTTGCTTCTACTCTTCTTCCATTGTCACCAATTCTCCAGATAGCAGCCAGAAGGAACATTTAAATATGTAAACCAGAGCAGGTCAATCTCTTGGACAAAATCCTCCAAAGGTTTTTTAATCACACTCCAAATCCAAACCCCACTGCACGGCCTACTAAGCAGTATGCTCTCTAGCCTGGGGATATCTAACTTCATTTCTTACAATTCTTTCCAACAGGTTCACTCCCACTGCAACACATCCTTCCTTAAACATGCGAAGGCCATTCCCATCTCGAGGCCTTTGCTCTTGCTGTTCACCTTCCCCATCACATCCTGGGGATTACTTCCCTGTTCATTCAGGCCTCCATAAATGTCAATTTCTCAAAATGGCTTTCTTTCGCTCAATCTAAAATATTCCTTACCTGGCAACCTTAATCCTACCTATCCTCTCTGTCACCACTTTGTATCCTCTTGTTGCTTCTTGAAATTATTATTTTATTGTCTACCCAACTAGAATGCAAAAACCATGAAGGCAGGGATGTTAGCTTGATGACAACCTAAGCATTTATTAAATAATTGAGTACTTAAAAGGATCTCTCATAAACTGCAAAATGTTAAGCACTTCAAGTTCTTTTGAAAAGGGGAAGGATTATAATTTGATAATGAGTGGAAGCTAAAAATTATTACAGTAGGATCCAATGTTAACCTTCCCCTTTGCGAAAACTCCAAATTAGAAAAGGGCAGACTATCAGCTCTCTAGTTCCTTTCCTTGTCGGAACCACCATCTAAAGAAACAGTGGACAGAACCACAGAAGTGAAGTCACAATTTTCCCAAACCAGATTTTTCCCATCATTCTCATCTCAGAGGCCCTCCTTCATTCCTTCTCCTAAGGATTAATTTTGTGACTTGGATAATTAAGTTCCAAAACTCTTGCCTAGTGTGTATAACTTATGTCTGCAAATTTGATCTTAAGAAATATATTCTCTAGATAACCAAATACACCTTTGTATTAGAGGCAGATATGGATGAAACACAAAGTAATAAGACAGGATAGGATTTATATTTCCTATGCAATGGCTGCTGGAAAATCAGGAAGTTACACGGTAGTACTTTTGTCACAGTCTTGATTCTCCAACTCTACCTTCTCACTCCCTCCACAAAACGTACCCATTATTATCATTTTATCATTCACCAATCTTTCATGAAGTCCTATCAATTCAACTTCTGGAATGGCTCTTCTCTCCCTCCAGCATTCCCACAACTACTGTCACTATAATGTGGGAACAGTTTATAAGTGGTTCTAGAAGTCATCTATTCTTCTCAGAAGCTATAGTAACTTGTCTAAAACACAGATCTAATTCTCTGATTTTAATGTTAAAACTTTCAACATTAAAAATTCCTTAGCACTTTCTTATAATATGCAAGGTTAAAAAATGGGTAATAAAAAAAATTTAAAAATTGGTAATGAACCAGTGACATCTAACTGGCTTCTAAACAGGACCTTAAAGAAGAAAAGTTACTGTATACAATGCCAGTTACCTTACATATATTGTTTTAAATCCTCACAATTACAATCAGGTAGTTTCTTCCAACATGTTTTGACAGAGGCTTAAAAAGTAAAGTGAATTGGCCAAAATTAGCTAGGTAAACAAATTCTGGTAAGTCTGACTCCTACCTTTTAGTAGAACCTCTTATAACCTGTCATCATTCATTCTATCTTCTGACTCAGAAATTCTTAACTAAAGTCCATGGAATTTTTGGGTGGGTTTCAAACATTCTTGTCAATTCCATGAAATTGTTAAAAGATAAATTTTAAAAAGAGAAACTTAAATATAAGTGAATATAACATGAATACACATTAACTATTTTAAGCAATAAATCAAGGAACTAGTTAAGTAAGATTTTTTATTGTGTGTGTTCTGTTTTATTCTGTTTTAGGAACAGTTAAGTATTAAAAACTAGCTCAAGAGGCGCATAGCTGGCTCATTGAGTAGACCATGGGACCCTTAATCTCAGGGTCATGAGTTTAAGGCCCATGTTTGGTGTGGAGCCTTAAAGTAAGATAAATAAATAATAAATTTAAAAAATTATATAAAATACAAGTTCAAAGGAGAATTAAAATAAATAAGCAATCAGGAACACTGAAATGAATTTGCTAAAAGATGTAAAACTGGTTAGGGCAATAACTGCAAAATTAATTTAACTGCAAGACTAATTTCATTATTATCATTTTCTACAACTTATATACACAAAGTAAAATAAGTCGATGACAATGAAAGAGATAAACCTAGAAAAGTGATCTAGACAACACATATAGTATTATGCTTCTTGGCCATTTCAAGGTTCTTCATAATTTCCCGACAAACTTATACGGAAAACATGTGGAAATGAACATGAATTTTCCTGGGAAACTAGTCCATAGCTTTTATCGTCTTTAGAGGAAATGGTATTGTCAAAAACGTTAAGCTCTAGTCACGCTGACTGTCCAACGGTACCAGAACTCCCTTGACTATGTGCATGTTCGAATTAGTTTTTTGTCTTGAATTATTCGTCTTATAAAGGTCTATTCAATTTTCAAGGCCCACGTTAAATGTCATCTTACTCTCTGTAGCTTTCCAAGACCACTTCTCCCTTAATTAACTGCTCCTTATTTTCCCTAAAGGGCATCTATTAACGCACTCAGCACACTTAACACTTCTACTTTGTTAGCTCCCTTCCGTAATTGATTTTCGATTCTTTGATGACAAAAACTAGCATCCTGAAAAAGAAAATGACAACTTCACGACACAAGCCCTCACATTCGCTATGGTTTGGTCGCCAAGGCTCGGTTCGACGGACTAAGGCAATTTCCACTTTGACTATGGCCCCCCTCAGCATCCGTCCTTTCGCAAGGACGTCGCCAAACGCTGGGCGGGCCTCCAACCTCCCAACGCCGGACAATACGCGCCCCCAATCTCTGAAAACTGGAACTACAAGAGCAGCCAAAGGACTTTTGCGCGTGCGCACAGAGAACTAGCACAAGCAAACTGATGGGTTTGCGGGGAGGGGGCGAGGTGAGAGGGGCGACAGATAAAATGGACTGTGTGAAAAAAAGAGAAACTCAGACCTCGCTCAACCTGAGCAACACTATCTACAGTTTACTTGGAACTTACTCCGCTCAATTCCCAAAACACAGGGCCGGTGATTGCGTCCTCCAACCTTTTCGTCTCCAGATCCTTATGGTCCTGGTTTGCGCGTCATAGGACGAGCGACACCGTTCTCCGCTACTCCTCGGAAAAGACAAGCACGGAGACGGCGCGTCCGTCGCTTACGTCACGAGCGTGAGCTGGCGCAGGGGGCGGGGCGTCGGAGTAAGCGGCTGGCCTAGGAGGCTCGCGCTTTAAAAGTTTCGCGGTTTGGAAACGCTGGTTCTGGTGGGCGGGCTGAGTATTGGGACCTCATCTGTTGTGGTCGCGGGTTAATGACGTCACAGTTTTTTCGCGGGAGAAATTCGAAAGTGGATTTTATGCAATAGACCAGTGAAATGAACTGTTTTCCCGGATTGAGGGTGGACAGACAAGGGGATTTTAATCGAGAGGCGGAGTCACTGATTTAGGGCAAAGGGTTAAAAGAATCTATTCCGTCAGAAGCGGACTGGTCCGGGTGCTGTGTGGACCAGGTTTGGGCAGTGACAGTCACTACTTGCTCCGAATCTCTGTAAAATTGGTCCTCGTCTTCGCCGCTTTTCCAAGCCTTCGCTCTGCAGTTCCTGCATACGTGTAAGGACCAGAGAGGGTTTTGCTCTTTGTTTTTAGGACTGACAACGGGTCAAGTTTCACTGCCGTTTGGTTAACACAGGATCATGGTAATTATTATCTTGGTAAATCAAGTGTGGGCTTCTTTTGGTTATTTGAACTGACTGGTTTCTTAAACAGGATACCGGGTTCGAGACTCAAACTTTGAATCTGTGAACCATTTAGGGTTTCTAAAGGTCCTGCTTGTTCCAAAATACAAACATCTTGTGGTACTTAAAAGGAAATGGTACTCCTATTTTATTGAGAACACTGTATTTTGCATATGAATGTATAAACCAGCGTAAGGAGGTCTGTGTGTAAGTATACGTTTGTGTCTGGTTATATAATCATCACAACATCTGAGGTCTCCATACCACTTAAAAAACTTTGCACATTAAACTTTTACCCTTCAGAGATGGATCAACACTTGATGTGGTTAGATGAAGACTTTAAGAAAAAAAATTTTTTTAAAAATTTTTATGTAAATTATAGTTAATTAATGTGCAGTGCAATATTGGCTGCAGGAGTAGAACTCAGTGATTCATCACTTGCATACAACACCCAGGGCTCATCACAAATGCCTTCCTTAATACCCATCAAGCATCCCTCCCTCCATCAACCCTTAGTTTGTTTTCTATCCTTAAGAGTCTCTGTGGTTTGTTTCCCTCTTTTTCCTGCCCTCCCATAAGTCTCTGACTGACTTACTTAGCTTAACATAATACACTCTAGTTTCATCTTCGTCGTTGCAAACGGCAAGATGTCATTCTTTTTGATCGCTGAGTAATATTCCATTGTGTGTATGAATTTGTATATACACCACATTGTTATCCATTCATCAATTGATGGGCATTGGGGCTTTTTCCATAGTTTGGCTATTGTTGATAGTGCTGCTATAAACATCAGGGTACTTGCACCCTTTTGAATCTGTATTTTTTTTTTTTTTTTTGTATCCTTTGGGCAAGTACTAGTGCAATTGTTGGATTGTAGAGTAGTTGTATTTTTAACTTTTTGAGGAATCTGTATTCTGTTTTCCAGAGTGGCTGCACCAGTTCTCATTTCTACCAACAATTTAAGAGGGTTCCCCTTCCTCCACATCCTGGCCAACACTTGTTATTTCTTGTGTTGTTTACTTTAGCCATTCTGACAGGTGTGGGGTGGTATCTTCTCGTGGTTTTGATTTGTATTTCCCTGATGCCCAGTGATGTTGGGCATCTTTCCATGTGTCTTGTTTGCCATCTGGATGTCTTCTTTGGAAAAATGTCTATTCATGTCTTCTGCCCATTTCTTCACTGGATTGTTTCTGGTGTGTTGAGTTTGATAAGTTTGTTACAGGTTTTGGATAGTAACCCTTTATTAGATATGTCACTTGCAAGTATCTTCTTCCATTCTGCAGACTGCCTTTTAGTTTTGTTGATCCTGTCCTTCCCTGTACAGAAGCTTTTTATCTAGATAAAGTCCCAATACTTCATGTTTGCTTTTGTTTCCCTTGCCTTCCACAATGCATCTAGTAAGAAATTGCTCCAGCTGTGGTCGAGGACTGCTGCTTTTTCTCTCCAAGGATTTTTATGGTTTCCTACCTCACCTTTAGGTCTTTAATGTATTCAAATTTATTTATTTATTTATAAAGCTTATTTGTTTTGAGAGAGACAAAGATGGCATGAGCAGGGGAGGGGCAGAGGGAGAGAGAGAATCCTAAACAGGCTTCGTGCTGCCAACTCAGAACCTGATGTGAGGCCTGAACTCACGAACTGTGAAGTCATGACCAAAAATCCAAGAGTCAGACACTTAACTTACTGAGCCACCCAGGCACCCCCATTTCCAATTTATTTTTGTGTATGGTGTAAAAAAGCGGTCTCGTTTCATTCTTCTCCATGTTGCTGTCTGGTTTTCTTAACAGCATTTGTTGAAGAGACTTTTTTCCATTGGATATTCTTTCCTGCTCTGCAAAGATTAGCGGACCGTATAGTTATGGGTTTATTTCTGGATTCTCTGTTCTATTGATCTATGTGTCTGTTTTTGTGCCAGTACCATACTGTCTGGATGACTACAGCTTTGTAATATAGCCTGAAATCCAGAATTGGGATGCCTCCAGTTTTGCTTTTCTTTTTCAGGGTTGCTTTGGCTATTTGGGGTCTTTTGTGTTGCCATACACATTTTAGGATTGTTTGTTCTAGCTGTGTTAAGAATGCTGGTGTTATTTTGATAGGGATTGCATTGAAGATATAGATTGCTTTAGGTAGTATAGACATCTTAACAATGTTTTTTTCTTCCAATCCATGAGTGTGGAAAGCTTTTCCATTTCCTTGTGTCTTCCTCAATTTCTTTCATAAGTGTTCTATAGTTTTCAAGAGTATAGGTCTTTTACCTCTTTAATGAGGTTTATTCCTAGGTATCTAATTGTTTTGGTGCAATTACGAATGGGATAGATTCCTTGATTTTTTTTTTTTTTCTGCTGCTTCATTATTGGTGTATAGAAATGCAACAGATTTCTGCATGTTGATTTTATATCCTGAGACTTTGCTGAATTCAGGTATTAATTGTGGCAATTTTTTGGTAGAATCTTTCTGTTTTTCTACATAGATTATCATGTTGTCTGCAAACAGTTAAAGTTTGACTTCTTCCTTGTTGATTTGGATGCCTTTTTGTTTTTCTTTTTGTTGTCTGACTGCTGAGAGTAAGACTTCTAGTACTATTTAAATAGGAATGGTGAGAGTGGACATCGCTGTCTTGGACTGTAAGGAAAAGCTCAGTTTTTCCCCATTGAGGATGACATTAGCCATGTGTCTTTCGTGGCTTTTATGGTGTTGAGGTATGTTCCTTCTCTACTTCCTTTGTTGAGGGTTTTTATCAAGAATGGATGCTGTATTTTGTCAAAAGCTTTTTCTGCATCTTTTGACAGGATCATATAGTTCTTATCCTTTCTTTTATTAATGTGTATCACATTGATTGATTTGTGAAGACTGAACCACCCTTGCAGCCCAGGAATAAATCCCACTTGACCGTGGTGAATAATTCTTTCAATGTACTGTTGGATTTGATTTGCTGGTATCTCATTGAGAATTTTTGCATGTGCTCATCAGGGGTATTGGCCTGTGATTTTTCTTTTTAGTGAGTCTTTGGTTTTGGAATCAAGGTAATGCTGGTCTTGTAGAATGAGTTTGGAAGTTTTCCTTCCATTTCTATTTTTTGAAACAGTGAGAATAATTATTAACTCTTCTTTTTTTAAAAAAAATATTTATTTATTTTGCTAAGGAGAGCAAGTGTGTGCACCTGTGTGCATGAGGGAGCAGCAGAGAGATAGAGGGAGAGAGAGAATCCTAAGTAGCCACCTCATTGTCAATAGGAGCCTGATGTGGGGCCCAAACTCACAAACCATGACCTGAACCAAAATCAAGAGTCAGATGCTTAACTGATTGAGATACCCAGGCACCCCAGGCCTCTTTGAGTTTTTTTAAATACAGGTAGCCTTTTTTTTTTTTTTTTTTTATTAAGCTAGTCTTTTTTTTATTATCTAACTTATCCTTAGAGTTTGGATCTTTACGATTCCTTTTAAATTGTAAATCCCACAAGTAATATCTCAAATTTAGGAAAACAACAGGAATTTATCTTGCAATTCCTAAATAGAATATAAGTAATCCTAAATTAGTAAATACCGGATTCCTAATCTGTATGTTGTGGTGATAATATCTACTCTTCAGGATTCTGAGATTGACAAATATTATATATAATTTTTATATGATAAAAATTATCTGGTCTAATTCCTGCCTGACATAGTAGGCACTCGATAAATAGTTTTATGTCATATTTGTGAGCATGAGTGTCAGAATTTAGACTACTTCGTTTTTAAAATTTATTATTTTTTTAAGTAAACTCTATACTCAACATGGGCTTGAACTCACGACCTGGAGATCGGGAGTTGTGTGCTCTAGGGGCTGAGCCAGGCAGGCTCCCATACACTCCCAAAACACTAGTTTTGAATTCTGAATCTGCCATTTATTTTGTGATCTTGGGCAAATTACTTACTGTTATGTACTTTTCGTTTCCTTTTTTGTAATATAATATAAAACTTGGAATCTATACCTTAAAGTTGTGAGCATTTAAAACATGTTAGATGTCTAGCACATGATTGCACTGAATAAATGATAGCTATTATTAAAGCAATCTCCTATCAGTAACTGCCACATTCCCGGCGCTGTGCCTACACCATGTAGTCTCATACGTATGTAGAATCTCCAACACATTCAGCGGCTGGGAGCAAGTTGTTCTAAAACAGTAGTGAAAGATGTGCTTCTCTGGATGTCTGTTATCTTCTTAGCATTAGTTAGGCACTTAGCAATTCCTGTGGGTTTGAGGGGAGGGATGTAGGATATGGGAGTTTTATCTCTGAAAGGCAATGCTTCTGTAGGCCTATGTCCTGTCCTATGAACTGTGTCGTGGGCAAGTATTCATATCTCCTTTGCCTAATCCCTTATCCCTCCTATATCCCTTCAGCAGGCATAGCAATCTTTGTAAAATCTATGTAATCTTATTCTTAAAACCATACCCTTCCCACTGCCTTTATACAAAGTTCAAACAACTCGGCATAGCATAGAAGGCCCACTGACTCCTATTATTTCTCATTTTTTCAGTCTTCTCTCTCACTGTTCACTATCTTAACTTGACTCCTTCATTGTACTGAGTTCCTTGATCATGCCTTGCTGTGTCTTTCACAGGCTCTCGTATATATTGATTCCGTTTTGGAAGTACTTTCCTGGCATCTTCTTTCTGTTATGGTTATTTCAGCTTATAGTTTAGACATTATGTTCTTCGGGAAGCCTCATTTGATGCCATAGACCCAGTTAGGTGTCCCCTCGTGCTTATTTCTGTCCTGGTTTATTGTAATTACTGTTTATCACCCTGCTATACTGAAAGTTCCTTGGTTAGGAATACTGTTTTCATTTTAGTACCTCAGTTTAGCACAATGTCTGGCAAATACTAAGAGAAATACTAAATAAATATATGTAATTTATAAATAATATGTGTATATTTTATATGTATGAAGGGAGATTTGAATCTGGAATTGCAAGTTTTATCGAATCATCCTGGGTGGTTTAGCTGTGTGCTCTCAAACTTGAGCATATATCACTTTCACTTGCAGGGCATGTTAAAACGAAGTACTGGACCTGGCCTGAGACTTTCTGATTTAACGGGTCAGGGGTGGGACCCAAGATCTTGAAATTCTAACTAGTCCCCAGGTGATGTTGTCCTGTTGGTCCAGGGTTCATACCTTTGGAATCAATGCTTTTTAGAAATTTTTTTTGTCGTTGGCATCTCTATTTACTTCAATTCACCATCAGTAATTCTAGATTTCCAGATTTGCCCACAGTAACAATTTTATCCAGTAGCATAGGATAGCTACAGTACTGATTGCAATGTCATTGCAATGATATTGAAAAGATTATTCCTTGCAGAGGAAATTTGTATATTTGTTCCTGGGTACTATGATATGTTGACTTTAAGATGTAAAAGGAAAAAGTCAAAACGCAAGGGGGCCATCTTGTGGTGCCCATAGCGATTCAGAAAATGGAAAATTGAAGCTCTTTCAATAAGGATCCTATACGTTGGTGGAGGATCATTTTCTGATACATGTTATGGCACCTGGAAAAAGCTTTCCACACTACTAGTTATTTTATATGTAATATATATTATTGTTATGTAATATATATATTAATAATAAGTTATTTTATGTATTTTATAATATATATTATTTTATATATTTTACTTAGTTTTTAGGTTTTTCTTGGCATTTCTTTTTCCACAGGGTAGGGTCACTCTTTTATTGTGTACTTAGCATCAGATAATTTGATTATACTTATGTTTCCCTTGGTAATTCTAAAAGTCTTAGAACTCTTGGATTTCTCTCTCCTGTCAAGAGTTTGTGGGAAACAATTATCTTTGTTCTTTTCATTAAGGTTGAATGTTCTCTGTCTGTTTTCATTTTAGGTGATATAAATAATTGAATAACCACGGTTATTTTCTGGACCTGACTGGCTTATAATTTCAGAAGAAATAATGGAAAGCCAAGAATTTATTGTGAGTCTTACCAGTTCTCACTATTTACTTTTTTCTTGTTTTAAAATCCTCTTTATTATTATTATTATTATTTTTTAAGATTTTATTTTCAAGTAATCTCTACACCCAACGTGGGGCACTAACTCACAACCTCGAGATCAAAAATTGCATGCTCCACCCATTGAGCCAGCCAGGCGCCCCACTATTTTCTTTTTCTTCCTTCCTTCCACATTTCACAAATGTCTTGCTAGGGTTGACAGATTTACCAAACAACCAGTATCTCTTGCCTACTACTCAGGTTTGTTATACACAGTCCTCTGGAACAAACTCTTTGTAAGTTCTTTGTTAGGAGCAGGAAGTAATTTCTTTTGAAGAATTGGCATGCTTCTTCTATCTAGATTAGTGATTCTTAAACTGTTTGATCTTAGGATCCTTTTATGCTCTAAAAAATTATTGAAGCCCCCAGAGAATTTTCGATTATGGGGCTTATGTGTATTGATGTCTTTCATATGAGAAATTGTAACAAATTAAAAAAAATATTTATTAATTCATTAAAAATAACCCATTACATTGAACACAAATCACTTTTTTTTATGGAAATAGCTATATTTTCCAAAACAACAGAAGAAAAACACATAGAAAAGAGTAGCATTGCTTTACATTTTTTTGCAAATCCTCCTAGCAGTTGACTTAATAGAAGTCTGCTAGATTCTCAGATCTGCCTCTGCATTTTGTCTGAAATTGAATCCTACAACATTGTACATATATATATAACCCTGGGAGACTCCATTGTGGGTGCCCAAAGAAATGAGAGAAAAGGCAAATAATATCACGAAAATAGTTTTGACCTCACAGACCCCTGAAAAGGTCTTGGGGACTTCTAGGAGTCTCTGGACTAGCAGAGACCATGACTTCTGTATAATTCAACAAATAGTTCCCTTCCCACTGTTGACTGAGAGGCTCAAAATTATCATTGTTATTTTTTTTGAGAGAGGGAGAGAGAAGGGTATATAAGTGTGGGTGCAAGCAGGGGAAGGGGGGGAGAGAAAATCCTAAGCAGGTTCCACGCTTGGCATAGAGCCTAGTGTGAGGCTCAATGTCACAATCCTGGGATCATGACCTGAGCGGAAATTAAGAGTCAGATGCTTAAGTGACTGAGCCACCCAGTTGCCCCTCAGAATTGTTCAGTTAACTTTTTGGTTTCCTCCTTAGATTTTATCTCTCCTTTCTTTCCTGCCTTGACTTTTACTCCAAGTTTATTTTTTTTAAATTGATGTTTTATTGTTATTTATCATTATTATTATTTTTTATTGTAAGCTCTATGCCCAGCGTGGGGCTTGAACTCACGATGCCCAGATCAACAGTTGTGTGCTGTACCAACTGAATCAACCAGACACCCTGATGTTTGTTGTTATTATATCTTTTATTTCAATAGAAGATGTCTAAATATTTTTTGTATGTAGGAAGGGCATAAAAATATATAACATTTAATGGATGTAAAACGAAACCATTTCTTTTGTACTTTTGGAAATAAGGTACTATATACTCATCAAAAATTAAAGAAGTCAAAAGTGTGGCAAGATGGAACTCTGAAGATAACTCACTTGGGAAACAAAGTAAGTACAAAGCAGTCGATTACAAAATCCGAGAGCTCGATTCTTGCCTTTTGTTTATTAAAAAGACTCTGTAGATGATAGAATGTTAAATTTTCCATAAACTGAAACAGAATGAAAACAGAAGTGGTCAAATAATTACATTATAGTGATTAATTTGTGCATTATAAAAGTTCAGTAAATATTATTGAATTTGTTTTGATTTTTTTTTTTTTAATTTTTTTTTAACGTTTATTTATTTTTTGAGACATAGAGACAGAGCATGAGCAGGAGTAGGGCAGAGAGAGGGAGACACAGAATCCAAAGCAGGCTCCAGGCTCTGAGCCATCAGCACAGAGCCCGACGCAGGGCTCGAACTCACAGACCGTGAGATCATGACCTGAGCCGAAGTCGGCCGCTTAACCGACTAAGCCACCCAGGCGCCCCTGTTTTGATTTTTAAAATTTGAATTAGATTTTCTATAAAACTTTTTAGGAATTTTGGCACATTTTTTTTCTTTGCAGGCAATGAGTTTAAGGATACAAAAAATTAAATTAGAATATATTTCTACCATGGTAATACAGTGAAATGGTGTGTACAGAGTTGACACACCATTTTAGAAAAGTCGCTGATTTCTATATGTACAGAGTATTCTTTATTTTCATGTTTTGTTTCAATCAGTTACTTTGATTGTGATATGAACCTATCAGTCTTGAGAATTATTTGCTAGGGTGATCTTTCACTTTACTAGATGTGGTGATTCTTCTATAGGTTTCTTTTCTCACCCCCAAGGATCTCCATCTGCCAGACTGTAATATTCTTTTACCAGTTCTCATGACATTATGCAACACTCTTGGCTCCTTCCTTCTTCACAATACCTCTTCATTTGACTTCTGTGACACCACACTTTCCTGATGTTGCTTACTGAGATCTGAGTATTTTCTGTGGGCTCATTCTCTTCTCAAACTTTAAATTTTTCCTTAGAACTCAGTCTTACATGTACTTATAAAGAAATACATAAAGATAGATAAATCTTTCTTATTCTTCTCTTTAATCCCTCTCTTTCTATGTGTGTGTGTGTATATATATATATATATAGAGAGAGAGAGAGAGAGAAGAGAGATTTATTCTAAGGAATTGGATCACGTGACTGTGGAAGCCAACAAGTCCCAAGATCTCTAGTTGGTAAGATGGAGACCTAGGAAAGCCAATAGTGTAGTTTCAGTATAAACGTTGGAAGGTTTGAGACTCAGGAAGAGCCAGTATTTCAGTTTGAATCAAAAGGCAGGGGAGCACTCATGTCTCAGCTCAGAGACAGGCAGGAGGAGTTTTTTCTTACTCAAGCTTTTTATTCCGTTTAGTCCTTCCCTGATCAGATGAGTTAGGGAGAGCAATCTGCTCTATTTGTTTATTTTTTTATTGAGGTGTAATTGACATTTAACATTATGTTAGTTTCAAGTGTACAGTGTAGTCATTCGATATTCATATACATTGCAAAATCATAATATTAGGTCACACTAGTGGTGTTATCCAACTGTATTTATTGAATGTCCATTTTATACCTCGCATTGGTAAGTTATAGGAAAACAAGATAAGTTCGTTAGTCCCAGGGATTTTCTGTGATCCAGAAAAGTTAGTAAATCCTACATTACACCTTTGTTCTCAAATCCAAGCCCCTGCTTGCACCATTTCTCTTGCAAGTATTACCTTTTCCTTTTCCCTACCTATCCAAAATCTTACTGTCATAGTTACTCATCTTCCATTAATTGAGTTATCATTCAATAAACATATGTTGCTGGTAGGCACTGGGAAAATTTAATAAGACATGGAAACAATGTAAAAGACCAGTTAATGTCAAATAGACCTTAGTTTGAATCCTGGTTCTTCACTTATTCGATGTATAATCTTGGCAAGTTATTTAGCCTCTCAGGCCTATAGTTTCTTTCATAAAGTTGTCTTGAGGATTAAATAAGAAAAATGTATAAATCTCTTAACAAAGTACCTGGCACACTGTAAAACTGCAATAAATGTAACTGTTATTATAGTTTTTGTCTTCAAGGTGCTTTTATCTAAGAACATAAGATTATGTTATATAAAGAGATATGCTTCAGGTTCTATGAGATTACAAAGAGATATCAAACTCTGACTCTGGCTCAGAGAAGTCTTTCCAGATGAAGAATTTAAAAAAAATTTTTTTTTTTTTAACGTTTATTTATTTTTGAGAGACATAGAGACAGAGTATGAGCAGGGGAGGGACAGAGAGAGAGGGATGCAGAATCTGAAGCAGACTCCAGGCTCTGAGCTGTCAGCACAGAGCCCGACGTGGGGCTCGAACTCACAGACTGCGAGATCATGACCTGAGCCGAAGTCGGCCGCTTAACCAACTGAGCCACCCAGGCGCCCCAGATGAAGAATATTTTTTGAGTATTTGTTTTGTTTTGTAAACAGAATTGATAGGTTGGAAGAAGGGAAGCTAAAGATGGTATCATAACTATGACAACATGGAGGTATGATACTGTATTAAACATTTGGAGAACTATAAGCAATTAAATATGCCTGGAATGAAGGACTCATATTGGGAAATTGTAGAATATAGCTAAAGAGGCCGTCAGGAGTCATGTCGTGAAGGACTTTGTATTCTCTGCTTCAGGAGCCAGTGAAGAATTACGAGTTGAAGAGTGACATAATCATGTTTCTATTTTAGAAAGAGAACACTGGCAGCAATGTGTATCATAACTTCTATGGTGCGTAGGATGAAAGATGGGAGTTAGGAAGGCTGTAGACTAAAGAGTAATGTAGACAAAAAGTGATGGGGGTTCTGACAGTGGAGAGAAAGGACGATTAGGGAGAAATTATGAAAATATTATAGAATCTTGAGGTTTCGTGTGTGAAAGGGGAGGAGTATCCAAAATGACTTTCAGGTTTTTGTATTGTGATTATGGTGGTGAGATAGGATATCTCAAAAAAAAAAAAAGCAAGTTTAGGAGGAAAAATTAAGATTCTGAGTTCCATATTTTGAATTTACTGAATTTGTACTGTCCTAGGAACATTTAAGTAAGTGGCTCTAGAGACTTAGAGCTTACGAAAGTTCTGGGCCACGGATATAGATAGATTGGGAGTATGTGGCATTTAGATATTTGAAGCTCCTGGAATGGATACATTCATTTATTCATTTAACATATTTTTTGAGCACCTGTTATGAGTTACACACTATTCTAGGGGATGTAGAGAACAAAACACATCACTCCCTGACTTCATGGAAATACCAGGGAGGAAACAGACCAATAAACTAAATGAATATGTATGGCTAGTGAGCTAGGCAAACAACAAGGAGAAGGGTAAGCAAGGGTGAGAATGGAGATAAAGGGGATTAGGTAAGCCTTATCGGTCATTGTAAGAACTTTCGTTCTTATTCTTTGGGAGCCGAGGAGACACTAGAAGGATTTGAACAGAAGCATGACATGATCTGGTTTGTGTGGATGATATCGGCAAAGGATGGAGTAGAGAATGTAAAGAATAGAGGGGAAAGATAGGGCCTTTGTAAATCCCAGTCTTTTTTAAAGAGTTATGTTGAGATATAATTCACAAACTTTTTAATTCACCCATTTAAAGTATTCAATTTAACGTTTCTTAGTATATTCACAGAATTTTCCTGACCATTACTATAATATTATTTTAGAACATTTGTCACCCCAAAAAGAAATTCCATGCCTATTAATGGTCACTACTCAGTACCCACCTCTCAGCCCTAAGCAACCACTAATCTACTTACTGTCTCAATAGATTTGCCTATTCTGGACTTTTCACATGAATGGAATTATATAATATGTGTTCTCTCATTGAATGACTACTTTCATTTAGCATGTTTTCAAGATTCATCTATGTTGAAGCATGTGTCAGTACTTTATTCCTTTTTATTGTTCGGTAATACTCTATTGTGTGGATATCTCACATTTATCCATTCTTCAATTGGTATACATATAAGTTGTTTCCACTTTTTGACTGTTACATGTAGTGTTGGTATGAGCATTTGTGTGCAATTTTTTGTGAAGATCTATGTTTTCATTTATATATATATGTATATATATTTATATATGTATATATTTTTATATATATGTATATATTTATATATATATGCATATATATTTTTATATATATATATATATATATATCTAGGAGTGGAATTCCTGGATCACATGGCATCTCATGTTTAACCTTTTAAGAAACTGCCAGACTATTTTCCAAAGAGATGGAAACAGAAATATTTAAGGGACTAATGGAGAAATAGGTATAAAAAATAGCTAGAGACACCAGGAGAAAGCCGGAAAGTTATAATTACCTTAGCTTCATTTTTCTCCCATATTCCGTTCTTCAACAAGTTTCATTCCTTATACCTCATAGACAAGTGTCTGTCCCAGTGCTGATGACTTATTTCAAGCACCGATCACCTCCCCCATCCTCCATGCCTCACCATTACCGTAATCTCTTTACTCATCTTGCATCCCGTTTTGCCCTCTAATTCATTGCAATTCTGTTTTCTTTCCAGTTGCATCCCAGATCCTTCGTGAATTCCTTATATGTATACCTTTGCTCTCTTGCACTGACCGAATAGTTGCTTAGGAAACGTTTGAAATAGATGTACTTTTTTCTTTCTTTTTTTTAAATGTTTATATATTTTGAGAGGGAGAGAGAGAATGAGTGTGCTCAAATTGGGGAGGGGCAGAGAGAGAGGGGGACAGAGGATCTGAAGCAGGCTCTGCACAGACAGCAGCAAGCCCAGTGTGAACCTCATGAACCATGAGATCATGACCTGAACCCAAGTCGCACACTTAACTGACTGAGCCACCAGGTGCCCTGAAATAGATGCACTTTCTAGTCCAAAACAAAGTGGGTAGTTCTTTCATTTCATTATACGATTTACTTATATATATAACAATTTTTGATTTGCTGTTTATTGAAGATATTTAAGACAAGCACAATTACATTCTGTTTAACATTTATTTTGTTTTAATACAGGCAATTTTATATGATGACAAAGGAGGATGTTTGGAGAGTATATTTCTTAAATGCCTTGAGGTATTTTAATGTTTCTGTCTTGTTTTTAAGTTATTTAAATCTCTATATTAAGTTAAATAAATTTCTTTACTTCCCTTATGAATGTTATTAAATAATAGTATTAATGTAATATTAATTATAGTTAGTACTTATTGAACATTTATTATTAGCCACACTCTGTGCTAAAAACTTTTAGATATTGTTTCATTTAATCTTTACACAATCCTGTGATTTTTATAGATTAAGAGTGCAGTACAGAAAGGTTAAGTAACTCGCTTGTGTTCATAGAGTTACAGTGGTAAGGCTGGGATTTGAACCCAGAAAGTGACCCTGCAGCCTAACTCTATTACATAGTCTTGATAGGCTGAGAACTACGGTGGGAAATATTTTGTGAAATTATTCCTATTTACTATATTTTCTCAAATATCCTTTGTTTTTCCCTTTTGGAGGAAAAAAAAGGGAACTAAAAGCATATTTCAGTGTAAAGAATAAGGCTATTAAAGTTGGTCATTCTGGGTTCATTTCCCACTTTTAAATGGTTTTCTAGCTAACCTCTCTCTGTGTCTAACTTCTCTACCGTTTATAAAATGTAGACCATAGACAGATTTCATTGTGTTGGTTTAAAACTTAGAAATAATTTATGTAAAATGCTTAGCAGTAGTTTAGTATGGTGATTCTAAAAGTGTTAAAATGCATATCCTTGTTATCATTGTGTTGACTTTGGCCATGGTGTTAAATCTTTTAAAATTTTATGTGATATTATTAGTGGTTGTGGTATTTTCATATTTATCATAAAGGGCATCTAGGAAAAGCACAATCTTAGTAAATGCTTAATTAGGTCTAACTACTGTTATTATTTCATTTTAAATCATTTTATTAGTAAAGGCTAGGCACATTATCTGAGATAATACACAGATTTTGTGTATTACCAACTAGTTAATAATCTTACTTTTATGCTGCAGAGATGGTGGTAAGTGCTATGTTTTGGGGATTTTTTTTAAAAAATATTTTGTTTATAGGGCACCTGGGTGGCTCAGTCAGCTAATTATCCAACCTCAGCTCAGGTCATGATCTCATGGTTTGTGGGTTTGAGCCCCACATCGGGCTCTGTGCTGACAGCTCAGAGCCTGGAGCCTGCTTCGGATTCTGTGTCTCCTTCTCTCTCTGCCCTCCCTGCTCCTGCTCTGTGTCTCTCTCTTAAAAATAAATAAACATTAAAAAAATTTTTATTTATTCAAGTAATTAAAATGCTTTTGAGATTATGATTATGTAAACAATAATTTATAATAATATTTAATTTGTGATAGTTATGAGCATGTCGTTCACATGAATTTATAAGGATATATAATTGATATTTAACAGCTCTAATTTGAAAAGTTACATTTAGTTCTTGATGAACTCCTTGAGAGAGGGCATGCTTGTTCTGCTTGTCTCTGATCTCCTGCGTGCAAAAAGGGTCTCATACATGTATTATCGAATAAATAAATTGGTGGAAACTTTTTTACTGTATTATTCTTTTTTGTGCTTATCGGTAATTAACTAGTAGATAATAAAGATTTAGTTATTGATTCATACATTTAACAATTATTTATTGAATATCTATTGTGTCTTGCTAGTAGTATTAGTGACCTACTGGAACACATAATCAAATAATTCGATGTATATGATTTTAAATTTATGTTTTAGAACTTTCTTGGTCTTTAAAAATTATTGTTTAAAATTTAGGTGAAGCCTGGAGATGACTTAGAAAGTGATCGATACTTAATCACAGTTGAGGAGGTTAAAGTTGCTGGAAGCATAGCTATTAAACAGGATGTCAGTAAAGAAGCACCAGAGTTAAGTCCAAGGAGATTTATATCCTCTGGCCGGTCCCGTGGATGTCAGCCCGCTGGTTTAAAAAGGAAGTTTACTGTAAGTTTCTCTGTTGAAAATAATAAATCAGTATACATTTATAATATTGTTCTAAGAAGTAGAGAATTTGAAGCTATTGTACTCTATATCATTAAAATGGTACTTCATAATGTATGTTCAGGCAGGGAAGTAAACCCTAATTAGAAAAATCTTAATACAAATGTGTATTAACAATTTAGCAGATTTTATATCTTTATTACTTCACCTTGTGAAACAAACTCCTATTTTTTCTTTCCTTTTTTTTGAGCAAGCTCATTTTACACTTTCTTTATAGATAATGGAACAGCTAATAATTGTTTTAATATTTTTAGGGTTTTCAAGGACCACGTCAAGTGCCAAAGAAAATGATTATTACAGAAAATGATGAATCAGCTGCATCTCTTGAGGCTAAGAAATCTGGCCCTAATTTTCTTTCTGCCTTGTATAGCACACCTCCTTTGTTTTCTACTGCTGGCAAGAAAGATATAAATAATATGCCAATAGACCCTGAGAACATTGTCACTTACAGGAACAGAGAAGCAAATGGCTTACATTTTTCTTCAGTTGTCTCCACTCCATCTTTTAAGAGTAACCCAGAAATGCTATGTGAAGAAAATTATTCTTGCTCTCCTGTCTGTTCCATAAATAAGTATTCAAGTTCTTTACTGTCCAATGAGGCCATAAAAAAAGATGGTTCAACATCTTGCTGTTTGGGAGTTTCACAAAACATCAGAAGCAAAGCACAGATATTAGCTCTTTTGAAGTCCAAATCAAATATATGTAAGGAGCTAAATTCTGGGATTACAGAGCATCTCCCTCAGATAGAACTACAAGGAAGTATAAACATACCTACTAAACCAAAGTGCATAATCGAACAGGAGGGGTGTGCTGAAGTGAAGAGCACAGAAAGTTTACACCACCAGCGTCAATCAGAAAAAACCATGAGGAATAAAAGCCGATGGGCCATGTATTTATCCTCACAGAGTTCACCTGTACATTCTTCTACTGAAGATGAAAATAACATAGAAAGAAAACCTAAGGCCCCGGGAGACAATATAAATTTAAATTTGAAAGACCTTTTGGTACAAGAAAAGATACAGTTCTTTGAAACATGTACTGAAGAAGGTAAAAAGTATAATGAAGATAAGCCAGTAGATGCTAATGATCAGTCGTGGGATCAGGATGTAAAACTGGAAATTCCTTCATTCTGTGAAAGCAACCATGTACCAGTTACCTGTAGCAACATAGAGAATGATGGCTTATCTTCAGAACCTGACATTCAAAAAACTAATAAAATACCTGTTAATGAAAACGACCAGATGTGTTTAAAAGGATCGATTCTCACTAGAGAAAATACTCAGGAGATAAGTATATGTGGAACTCCAGAAAAGGAGTATGGACAGCCAGTGTCGTTTCTGCCAGGATCTGAACATCTACAGATTGAATCTTCTATAAATAACAGTTCTAGGATCTCTGATGACTTTACCAACATGCTTTCGGAAAGTAACACTGACAGTGAAAGTCTTAATGGTATTCCCAAACCTATGAGCAATGTAACACAGCCACTTGTGGAGGTGACTTTTAATCTGAACAATTTTGAAACCAGTGACACTGAGGAGGAGTCCCAGGAAAACAACAAAATTTCCCAGGATTCAGGGAGTTGTGTAAAGGAAACTTCGGTTAATGACAGTCGGCCAGGTGTTCAAAAGAGATATGAAGATATGAGCTGTAAAAAAGTTGGCAGTGAACATTTGTCTCTCTTAACGTCTGTTGGGGATAAACCTACAGAGACTCCTATTAAAGAGACTCTTCTATCACAGTTCTGTGATAAAGCTTATGTGGGTTTTGACACAGAACCTTGGAAAGCTGGAAACATTAGAAAAGAAATAGAAAAGTATAGTGACACATTAAGCAATGTTGACTCCTCCTTAGAGTGGACTGATGATGTAAATGTAGATAATAATGAAGATGCTAATAGATCTATTCAAAAAGTGAGAATTAACTATGATACTGCTTCACCGCTGAGTAAACCTAAAGATGTAAGCTCAAAGTTACATACTCCTCATTTAAACATAGCCACTAATCAGACTCCTGAAAATAGCCTATTCTCAGACCAGGATGAGCCTCAGCCTTCTATTATGGGAAGTACTTTAGACAGAAATGATGAGTGGGCTTTACCGTCAACTTCTAGCAGTGACATCAGTATCCAGCAATTAAATGTCCATCAGAATCACTCTGAAGAATGTATTGCACTTGATAAATCAAATATTCAAGTTTCTAATTTATTTTACCCTCTGGGAAAAAATCATCCAATTTTCAAAGACACAGAAGCGTGTGTTCCTGAATCTGAAGATTTGGGAAGGATTAGAAGTTTAGACCATGACCATATTGAAGTAGAAACTGCTGGAGAAAGCAAACAACATGGGAATATTCCTAGAAATCCTTCAGAACTCTCTGGATTAGTAAATAACATTTCCCTTTTAAAGTCATTGTCTGAACACAGTACGGCTTTAGAAGGCTTGGAAATATTGAAAAAGAAAAATTCTACCTTTAAGCAACAAGGAACCCTGCCGACATACGAACCAGATAGCAATCCTGAAGGTTAGATTGGCGTGTTTGTTTTGGATTGTTCTCTGTATAACTCTAAGGATGAGAAGTATTTGATTTGGAGGCAACATTAAAGAATTATATAGTATTGGGGCATCTGGGTGACTTAGTCGGTTGAGCATCTGACTCTTGATTTTGTCTCAGGTCACGATCTTATGATTTGTGGGTTCAAGTCCTGTGTTGGGCTCCGTGCTGACAGTGCAGGGCCTGTTTAGGATTCTTTCTTTCTCCCTCTCTGCCCCTCCCCTGCTCATTCTCTCTCTCCCTTCTCCCTCTCTCAAAATAAATAAACTTAAAAAAAAAGAATTACAGAGTATTTAAATAGGTAATACATGTACTTGGAAAAATCAGTTCTAATAGAAGACAATATAGTGAAAAGTAAGTCACTTCCTACTGCAGGCCCTCAGTCCAGTCCTTAGAATTAGCCACAGTTTCCTTCCAGGATATCTGGAAATATTTTATGCATATGTAAGCATATACAGGCATATATAAGTAGTGGGTGTGTGAATATCCATTCCTTTCATACATTTTCAGATATGTGCTGGAAGATAACTTTTTTTTTTTTTTTGAGAGAGAGTGCAAGTGAGCGAGGGGTGGAGAGAGAGAGAGAGAGAGAGAGAGAGGTGGGACTCACACTCACCCAAAGCGGAGCTCAAGCTAACGAACTGTGAGATCATGACCTGAGCTGAAGTCAGATGTTTAACTGACTGAGCCACCAGGTACCCCACTGGAAGATACTTTTCAAAAATTATCACGAGTTGGTATCTCTAATTCCAGTTCTAAACCACAGGATTCTCCCTGTCCTTCCATTTCATGATTATATTTCTTTACTTCTAAAATGAGAAGGGGCCCTGGTTCCCAACAACATCAGTACATTTACTTCCTCAATTCTACAAGACACATCAATGGCTTCCAAATTTTTATATTACTATCACTACTAGCCACAAAACCTTTACAAATTTGTGAAGTTCACAATCCTTTGATTTCTTTTTTTGTTTTGTTTTTTTCAGAATGTATCCTGGGAATATAGAATTGGAATATTATGTTCAAAAATTACTTGGGTTATTTGTCTTCAGTGTAATTATATTATCATCTGATATAGATATAGTTACGTTTGTTGTTTATATTTCAGTATGAGGATTTTTTTGCATATCCTGTTGATCTATTTTTATTTCTGACTATGTAAAATATTAACCGAGTTCAAGAGTCAAAGCTGTATAAAAACATGAATTCAGATGCCTTCCTTAAGCCTTTTATCCTGTTCTTACTCACCTGCTATACGTAACCAATATATCTTTTTGCAAAAATAAACAGCTCCATGTTTAAATTCTTGTCCTTCTCCCCCAACCCATTCAACAAAAGATAGTAAACTATATATTCTTTAGCACCAACTTTCACTTGATATATTCTGAAAATCACTTCATATCAATTCATAGGACACATCGTCATTTTATTTGTTTATATCTGTGTAGTACTCCACTGTGTGGATAAAACATCATTTATGCAACTTGTCTCTTTTACTTTGCTATGACAAATAATGTGACAATACATAACCATATATATATGTGTGTGTGTGTGTGTGTGTTTTGCATATTGTTTTTTTTTAAATTTTTTAACATTTATTTATTTTTGAGACATAGAGACAGAGCGTGAGCAGGAAAAGGGCAGAGAGAGAGGGAGACACAGAATCCAAAGCAGGCTCCAGGCTCTGAGCTGTCAGCACAGAGCCCGACGCGGGGCTCGAACTCATAGACTGTGAGATATGACCTGAGCCAAAGTCGGCCGCTTAACTGACTGAGCCACCCAGGTGCCCCTTTTGCATATTGTTTGAGGTGTGTCTTTAGGGCAAATTCCTAGTAGGTTTGCTAGGTAAATGCATGACTTTATTAGATACTTCAAAATTCCCTCCATTTCTTACCTTTGTCAGTAATGTATGAGGTTGCTTATTCCTTCAGTCTTGCCAATATAGTGTGTTGCCAAGCCTTTATATATCTTTTTTCATGAACTTTTCTACCCTTTTGTCCAGATTTTTAATGGGTGTTGTTCTTTTTATTCTCATTGATTTGTAAGAGTTCTTTATATATTAGAGATACTGGCCGTTTTTCTATGATATATGTTGCAGATATTTTCTTTCAGAGGGTATTGGTCTTCTGACTTTGCTTATGGTATGTTGCCAACAGCAACATTTTTTAAAGAAAAACTATTATAGAACATAGTAAAAATATTATATACATGAATGTGAATAAACAATGTACTTTATGATACTCAAAGAAAAGTTAAAGTTGAATTCTTATTTGAATATTTCAAGGGTTCCTGACAAAAATAGGAATAAATTATTATATGTACTGATATGTTTCTTTAAGTTTATTTATTTATTCATTCATTCATTTGTTTATTTATTTATTTATTTCAGGGAGAGAAAGCACAAGTACCAGAGGAACAGAAAGAGAAGGAGACAGAGAATCCCAAGCAGAGGCTCAAACTCACAAACTGTGAGATCATGACCTGAGCCAAAACCAGGAGTCAACCGGCTTACCTAACTCAGCCACCCAGGCACCCCGATTTGTTTCTTTAAAATGTAGTTGTTTGATGGCAGTTGATAGTTTATTTTCTAAAAATTAAAAAGAAAGAAGAAATTTTAATGAAAAATAAGTAGGGGTAGATAGAAATATGTAATATCATATAAAGGTATATATCCCTAATATGAAGACTTAGGAATTATAGAATTTAGTTTTAAGAAATCTTTTTTTCTCATCAAGTTGAAAAGAGGATTACAGTTGATTCTTCTTATTTGTGGTAGTTATATTCTACAAAATCAATATAAACACTGAATTAGTGAAAAATGAGTCATTGCTTTTATAGGGGTAGTTTCCTTCAAACCTCAAAGCATTTTCATAAACTGATCAAAATCTTGTTTTTATCTGTGTTTCCATTTAAAGACATTAATATATATTGTTGATCCATTAACATTGAATTCATAGTGAACAGCACTATGACTAATGTCTGAAAGAAACATCTATCTAGGGGCGCCTGGATGCCTCAGTTGATTAAGCATCCAACTCTTGGTTTTCGGCTCAGGTCGTGATCTCACGGTTTGTGAGTGGGAGCCCCACATTGGGCTCTGCGCTGACAGTGTGGAAACTGCTTGGTATTCTCTTTCCCTCTCCCTGTCTGCCCCTCCCCTGCTTGCACTCTCTCTCTCTGTCTCCCAAAATAAATAAATACACTTAAAAAAGAAAAAAGAAACTCATCTAACACGTTTTCTCTGTAAGGGACATCACAACCTTTTTGCCCTTAGGAACACTAAACAGCACCATGCATAGGGAACATTTTAAATAGCACAGTCCCTTACAAAAAGCCCCAAAATACAAAAAATGTACTGAGTAGATGACAGAAACACTTGTTTATAGTATGAGAGCTCAAGAAGGCAGAGTGTTGCCTTGTTCTACCTCAGCTGGGAATGTATATGTTGGGCAATTTATTTTTTTGTAGTTCTGTGTGTCTATAAATGACCTCAAGAACACAGGCTATTGTTTTTGGGTTTCCAAATAAATTTTAGTGTGTAGATAGGATCTGTGAGTGATGAAGATTGACTGTATTTGTTTTCTGGTATATATTTATTTCTGATATATACTTATATATTTATTTCTCCAAAAACGAATGTTGGTTTTCTTAATCTGAGAAAATTAATACAGAATTAGAGATGAGTAAGTTTTACCACCAATTTAAGATGTGTGAATTGTTAAAAAAAATTAAAAAGATTTTCTTCAGTAGGTTAAAGTTTTTATGAGATAATTGAGTATATCTATTATTTTTAAATAGTATCTACACCCATCGTGGGGTTGAACCTACAACCCCAAAATCAAGAGGTACATGCTCTACCAGCTGGGCCAGCCAGGTGCCCTTAGAAATAGGTTTGTATATGTATGATGAATAAAATAATTTCATTTTATCTATTATAGTTAGGCAACCATTGACTGCAGTAGTTTCACAAACTTTACCAAAGTTTCCTCATCTGAACCAGGATTCTCAACAGGTACATCTTTTTTTTTCCTATCAGCATATTCTTATATTTTAATATAGAGTGTTGTTATTTATAATGAGATTACAGTAATATAAAAGGTCTCAAGCTAACTTGGTTCATGATTCCCCACACCCTGTATCTTAGTAATTTTTTTCATTATATCCCTTGGCCAAAAAGGAAAAAAAACAAACCTGGCAGTTCTGTTTATTAAGTAGTTAGTAGTATTAAACAACATAGTAAGTATTATGTCCTAGTAACTTAATGAACTTTTTTTTCCCATTTTTATTGATATAGAAGACAAATAGCATGGTAATCCGTTTAAAGTGTACAACATAATGATTTGATAGACATATAGTGAAATGATTACTGTAAACATTTTATTTATTTTTAATTTTTAATTTATTGTTTAATTTACATCCAAGTTAGTTAGCATTGGTACAACCATGATTTCAGGAGTAGATTCCTTAATGCCCCTTACCCTTTTAGACCATCCCCTCCCCCACAACTCCTCTAGCAACCCTCTGTTTGTTCTCTATATTTAAGAATCTATTATGTTTTGTCCCCTTCCCTGTTTTTATATTATTTTTGCTTCCCTTCCCTTATGTTCATCTGTTTCGTGTCTTAAATTCCTCATATGAGTGAAGTCATATGATACTTGTCTTTCTCTGACTGATTTCGCTTAGCATACATAATACCCTCCAGTTACAGTTGCAAATGGCAAGATTCCATTCTTTTTGATTGCCGAGTAATATTCCATTTTGTGTGTGTGTGGGGGGGTGTACACACACCACATCTTCTTTATCCATTCATCTTTCGTTGGACATTTGGGCTCTTTCCATACTTTGGCTATTGTTGGTAGCGCTGCTATAAACATTGGGGTGCATGTGCCCCTTCGAAACAGCACACCTGTATCCCTTGGATAAATACCTAGTAGTGCAATTGTTGGGTCATAGTTCTATTTTTAATTTTTTGAGGAACCTCCATACTGTCTTCCAAAGTGGCTGCACCAGTTTGCATTCCCACCAACGGTGCAAAAGAGATCTTCTTTCTCTGCATCCTCGCCAACATCTGTTATTGCCTGAGTTGTTAATGTTAGCCATTCTGGCAGGTGTGAGGTGGTATCTCATTGTGGTTTTGGTTTGTATTTCCCTGATGATGAGTGATGTTGAGCATTTTTTCATGTGTCTGTTGGCCATCTGGATGTCTTCTTTGGAGAAGAGTCTATTTATGTCTTTTGCCCATTTCTCCATTGGATTATTTATGTTTTGGGTGTTGAGTTTGATAAATTCTTTATAGATTTTGGCTACTAACCCTTTATCTGATGTCATTTGCAAATATCTTCTCCCATTCCATCAGTTGCCTTTTAGTTTTGCTGTGCAGAAGCTTTTTATTTTGATGAAGTGTCCCAGTAGTTCATTTTTGCTTTTGTTTCTCTTGCCTCTGGAGATGTGTTGAGTAAGAAGTTGCTGTAAGCATTTTTTTTTAAACATACACAGTCACTGATAAAACATATGTGTTTGTTGGTTACTGCTCAGCTCAAACCTTAGAATAATTAGTTCACATTGTTTTTCTCATGGTAATTGATTTTTTTTTTTTATCATAGCAATTTCTGAAAACTCAGCTTTACAAAGGCATGGTGCCACTGAGAGAAATGACTAAGATCTTTTGTTGAAATGGAACTACCTCGAGTTACTAGTTCATTCAATAGAGGTCAGTAGAGGTCAAATGACACTGTATTTCCCTTAAACGTAAAACATCTTATGGAGCCCGTGTTGAGTTCCCTGTGGCACTGCAAAGTACCTCAAACAGTTTGGGAACCATTGTAGTAATATAAAAATAATAGCACTAATTAGATACATTGAAATTCTAAAATAAAATCCTCTAAATTAGTGTTTCTCAGTGGGGATACTATTAACATATTTGGAGAGATGATTCATATGGCACTGCCCTTTCGAGAAGATATGTTTGGAAGAAAAGAAAGTGAAATGTTTCATTTGCCCCATTTTGTATCTTACTGTATTTTCCATGTTACTGTTTTTTTTAAATAATCATGATGTTTTATCTTTTTTAATTATAGAAAAAAAGGAAAAAATAAAACAACCTACTGAGAGATAATAATTATTAATGTTTCCAGGATTTTTTGGCCTATTTTAAAAAATATGTTTAGATCGATGTGTACAAATAGTTTTATATCTTTTCCTCTTTTTTTTTAAAAAAATTCTTTTTCAATGTTTATTTATATTTTGAGAGACATAGAGGCACAGTGTGAACAGGGGAAGGGCAGAGAGAGAGGGAGACACAGAATCGGAAGCAGGCTCCAGGCTCTGAGCCTGACGCGGGGCTCGAACTCACAGACCGCGAGATCATGACCTGAGCTGAAGTCAGCCGCCCAACCGACTGAGCCACCCAGGCGTCCCCCTCTTTTTTTTTTAAAGCACTATTTTAATTTTTTTTTAATGCGTTATTTTTGAGACACAGAGAGTCAGAGCACGAGTGGAGGAGGGGCAGAGAGAGAGGGAGACACAGAATCCGAAGCAGGCTCCAGGCTCTGAGCTGTCAGCACAGAGCCCGATGCGGGGCTCGAACCCACAAACTGTGAGATCATGACCTGAGTCGAAGTTGGACACTTAACCAACTGAGCCACCCAGGCGCCTCTCTTTTCCTCTTAATATATTTCTCACATCATTAAAAAACTTCTTAAATATATCTTTTATTTATTTTATTTTTTTAACTGCTTGGTGAATGGGTTTATTATTGTCTTTAATCTGAAAAATCTTCATAGAAAATTGTGGTTTGGTTTATTAGCTCTTAGCAGCCATTCCTGCTAAGCTACTAAGTCTTTCTTCTGGGCAAGAGACATTTTGGGATGGTTCCATCTCTTCTTTTTAACTTCTTTCTTAGGCTTCTTCTCAAAGATGGGATTCTCTTGTACAACGGCATGAGCTTTCTTATACATCTCCGTCATGCCTGGAGTTACGTTGTTCTTTATGAATCAAGGGAATTGTTTCTTATAAGCATCTTCATCTTCTTCCATTAGTAACATGTATAATCTGCAACATTCTGACCCACGATGTGCTTCCGATGTACTTCTGCATTGAATTCCTTGCTTTCCCGATCGTATCCAAGGAATCGTTGGGTACTGTGAGGGATAGACAAACCTCCATCCACAGCTCCCTTGAGGGCCTCTCAGGCTTCATTTCCAGGAGGGGTTCTGGCAAGCTCTGGGACCAGATTGACCATCAGTGCTTTACACATTGTATTCATCTTGTCACCTCCACTTGGCCTTCATAGACTTTGTCCATGGCAAACCCAGTGAGAAGCCTGTGGGCCAGCAGCAGACCAGTACAACATGCCGCAGCGTGATTTGTCAGGCCAACCTTCACACTGTACTTCGGGAGTTCTCGCACATAGCTGCACAAACTATCATATCTCCTTCTGTACGGCCATTAGCAATCTGACAAATGAGATCTCTGCTGGTTACGCAAACTATCATTCTGTATTAAGGTGTGTCCTTATTTTTGTCCTGAATTACCAAGCATTTCAAAGTATAGTAATCAGTTTTGCCCTCTTGTCTTCTAAATTTCACTTGGTGTCTCTTGAAGTAAGTCTTATTCTTGACAACTTTAATAAACTCCATCCTGAGCAGAAGTTGGCATTGGCGGCTTGCTACTCACCAGCACTTAAATATAGCTCTTACAGGTTACTTACTGTTCCATCCTCTGGATATCCTGTGCTTTGGGCAAGCAGTGCCCTATTTTGAACATTTAGGTTATTTCCAGCATTTTGCTAGAATAAATAAAATATTAGTAAAGGTTTTTGCACATAAATCATGGTTTACATTTAAGTTATTAGATGTGAGTCCCAGAAGTGGAACTGATAACTTGAAAGGCTAAGAACAATTTTCTTGATATAAATTGTCAAATTTAAAAGTCTTAGTGTTTTATAATAAGAATACTTATTTTACTCTACATTCATCAGTATTAAGATATTTTCAATTCTTGGTAAATCAAAATAGTGTTTAATTAACATTTTTTACATCTTTGATTATTAGTGATGGTGTTCTTTTATTTATGTCTAGTAGAAATTTATATATTTCTTGTAACTTACTAGTAACTTTCAGTCGTTCTTATATTAATATTCTGTTCCTAAGATTATAAAAGAAAATGAAGTCAAATCAAGTGAACCACTTCAGTCTTTGCAGGTAAGTTCATTTTTAAACTGTAAAGTAGCTAGAAGTTATAGTTGTATAATAGGTATGGTGTATAGTTTTATGTTTGAATTTTATATTGTCAGTTTTCAATCTCATTTTTTTAAATTTATTTTTGAGAGAGAGAGAGTGCAAGTAGGAGAGGGGCAAAGAGAGAGGGAGAGATAGAGAATCTTAATTCTCTCTTCAAAATCAAGAGTCAGATGCTTAACTGCTTGAGCCAACCAGGTATCACTAGTTTTCAATCTCATTTGTAATTACTTGCCCCTTTATACATATTTAGATAATCTTGCTGTCTTTTGTACAAATGCCTGTGTGGTCAATGAGATTTGGTTAAATAACAAATCTTTTATTATAAAACTAAGTCTGTAAACTTGTAAGCATTACTTAGTCCAAGAATTGTTGTTGACAATTCTTGCACCTGCACCTACAACTCTATTGCCTAAAAGAGAATAAAAGAAATAAAATTCATATTGTGGTGGCTCAATCATTTTTTACCCTTTATATATATAAGAGCAAATGTATAAAATCATAATTAGCAACTGCATAATTTAGCTTATAAATGATCATATTCTTTTTTTTCTTTATTTATTTTGAAAGAGAGAGAGAGCATGTGCACTGTGTATGGGGGCAGGGAAGGGACACAGAGGGAGAATCCAAAGCAGGCACCGCACTACTGGTGCAAACTCACAAACCATGAGGTCATGACCTGAGCTGAAAAAACCAAGGGTGGGGCGCTTGACTGCCTGAGCCACCCAGGGCCATAAATGATCATATTCTTAATGCTTTATCTCACTTGAAAAATTAGGATTTAAACTCTTTCAAGAACGGTTATCATAGAGTATAAACTCTAAATAAACAATATCACTGTTTTTTTCCTCCAGAATGAGTTGCACTTTAAAATAAATATTACATGTTTTGGGACACCTGAGTGGCTCAGTTGGTTAAGCGTCTAACTCTTGGTATTGGCTCAGGTCATGATCTCACGGTTCATGAGATCAAGCCCTGCATAGGGCTCTGTACTAACAGTGCAGTGCATGCTTGGGATTCTCTCTCTCCTTCTCTCTGCCCCTTCTCACTCGTGCTTTCTAAATAAATAAATAAATAAGTAATTACATTTTTTTAAAAAAATGTGATGTTATCTTAACAGTAAAGGAAAAGGTCTTACAGTCTTTTGCAAAAAGAAATTGTTTAAATCTATAGCATTAATATAGGAATATATTTGCATGTATGTAATGCCTTTTGTACTACAACCCTCTGAAGCAACCTCTTCATGTACATTAGTGATAGAAAGAACTTTCAAAATTTAAAATTAGGGTGCTCTTTGAGGATACACTGAATGGTACTGCCACTTTATTTCTGTAAGTAGCTACACATAGCAAAGCAGAAGAAAAAGTGCTGTGCTAATTGATTTTTTAAGCTCACTGTATTAGAAAATTCTAATTCTAAAATATGAGTTGATAAAAAAATAAAATATGAATTGGATGTTTTCAGGAACTACTTGGTTGGCAGATGTGCTAATGTATTTTATTAATGGAAAGCACCCATTATTTGAAGAAATACACTAATTTATCTCTTCTGTCTATTGAGGAAATTTTTTTCTCTATATTTTTTAAGCATAAAAATTGCTTCTCAGTTGAATTTATTTTTCTATCTAATTCATAGTAGAAATTATGGTTATTTTACATAGTTACTTGATGAACTAAAAATGACCAGTTGCTATTGTCTATATCTTGTGTCCCATGGCTGCTAGAAAAGGATTCATTCTTTTTTTTTTTTTTTTTTTTAATAGACTTAATGCCCAGCATGGGGCTTGAACTCACAACACTCAAGCCTGAGATCAAGAGTCCCATCCTTGACTGAGCAAGCCGGGCACCCTGATCCATTCTTTAGATAAACTGTTAACATTGTTTATGATTTTTTCCTACCTTGGATTTCATACTGATTTTTGAATTAAATAATTCATTCACATTAAATATTAGATTTAGTGTGTAATCATTAGGTACTCCACAAATTTTTTCTAGTGTTAAAACATTCCATTAAAATTTTAGACTTAGAATTTTTTATTGCTGAATTTTAAAATTAATTAGCATAGTGCTATATCTGCTAGAGAACTCCTTTGCCAGGGACACTTTTATATGTATGTATATACAGAAGATTGAAATGGCAAGTGTATTTTCAAATGACAAACTTTACGTTTTGGGAGTATTTTCCTATCTAACTCATGAACCGCCTACAAAACTATTCTAGCTAACACACTTACTGATATTTTATTCTAGTTCTTTCCCTTGGGAGATGAAGAAGAGACCGCTTTTCTAGATATTGCCCCCAAACAGTTAGAGAGAAGAACCTGTGACCCTCAGGTAAAACTTGTGAAGAACTTTGATTTTCTAATCTACTGTCTTTTCCTGCTGTTTTTTATACAACTATCAGAGTTTTCATAGATAGAAGGTTAGTGAGCATAATGAAATAGCCTGATTTTAAGAGCAAGAGTAACTAATGATTGCTAGCCTTTGTCTGGTCTTGAGCCCTTTCTCTTTACTCACGAACTAATAATGCATCTCATATATGGGTATATACAAAGGATGCGTGTGTGTGTGTGTGTGTGTAAAGGATGCCCTAGGGATTGGACAGGAAGATAAATAAAGTATAATTAATGAATTATCTGTGGAGAACAAAATGAAGAACATTATAGCCTTGAACATATATATGTACTCTACCATGGTATATAACCCAAGGTCTAAGTAGTTCCACCTACTGCATATCAAAAATCGATAGAGAAAATAGCATATAAATAATTGAGTTTTATAAGTACTGATTCAGTTTCTAAAAGCAATAGACCTCTACACAAGAGAGATCCACATAGAAGCAGAGAAAACAGGCATCTGTTTGCTTGTGGAGAATGTGTATTCCCCATCAAACAAAACAGAAATATACAGTCTTTAACAGTTGAGACTTCTTTTTATTGAAATGTGTGTGTTTTATAAATCAGAATATTTTCAACAAAAGTTCCACATGGGCATTTTAATTTGATTTTCCTCTCAAATGTGTGATTTAGAATCTTCATTTTTAAGTAAGAGAATGTTTGGATTATATACTATTATAATTTTTTTCATTTATTAATTAGAAATAAATTTGTCCTTTTTGTACATTCCTTTGGCTCTATTAGCAGCCTTAGTTTTCTACTTCTGGGTAGGCTTTCTTGGTCACCCTGTGAGGAGTAAAACTCCTAGAGCCCTCAAGGGGGCAGCAGAGAAAGCCATTTGGAGCCTGAAAGCTCATCAAGTGTCTTGAGGAGATGACAGTACCTCCCTGAGGTACATGCCTGTATTGGCATCATGTTCTTAAGCCTGTGTTGTCAGAGCAATAGGATCAGATCTTCCGGGAGACCGAGAGCACACCATCCCTCCTCTCTTAAGCCTGATAGTTTACAAAATGCCTAAACAAACAAAAATTCTTCTTATATTTCTTCTCTTACTTCTTTCCTATTATCATATGTTTACTGACTGTCTCCTATATGCCAAACACGGTGTTAAATGCACATGATATCCTGATGAAACAAAAAGGTCTCTCTCTTCCCTCAAGGAGCTTGCAGTACAGTTAGTATATAGATAAAATAGTATATAGATAACAAGAAATTTCATTGTACTATAATGTGATAAGTCTATAATGGAAAATTGTATAATGTACAGGGGAAGCATAGAGAAAGAAGCAACTATGTCTTTTTTTTCCTAATGTTTATTTTGAGAAAGAGTGAGCGTGCACAAGTAGGGGAGGGGCAGAGAGAGAATCCCAAGTAGGCTCCACATGGAGCCCAACCCCAGCCTGGGGCTCAGTCTCACCACCATGAATTCATGACCTGAGCCAGATCAAGAATTAGACACTTAACTGACTGAGCCACCCAGGTGCCCCATCTTCCTGGTTTTTTTTTTTTAAGTTTATTCATTTATTTTTGAGAGAGAGAGATAGTGCGCGCAGGCGCGCAAGTGAGGGGGTGTGGCAGAGAGAAAGGGAGAGATAATTTGAATCAGGCTACATACTCTCAGCACAGAGCCTGACCCAGGCCTTGAACTCAAAAACTGTGAGCCGCTCTCCATCTTTCTGGTTTAATTAGCCCATTATAGCTATATTTTTATGCTTATAATGAAAAAATTGATACTTATTAAATTTGAACTTGAATTCAGTTGAATCAGTAACTGAATTATATTTTATAATTAACATGTTAGGATAATAGGAGTATTTCCTGGTTTTTAGTGTTAATCACTTCGTAATTATTTACATTAAGTAATATTTAATAGAAATCTGAATTGTGATTTCTTTTCTGTGTATATATACATTGTGACTGTATATCAATATATACTTATGCAATACTCATTTTTAATAATTTACTTGTAGCTTGTTGAGTTTCAAGGGCACCAAGTGAAAGGATCAGCCACTAGTGCTGTGATGGTCAGAGGACACAGCTCACAGCTAGAATGCAGTCAGTTTCCAGATAGTATTGAGTATGGAAACTGCATGACGGATTCTTGCTTTTTGATGCCAAAGTTGACTAGCGCTTGTATGCAGATTGATTTCTTGCAGGTAAAAATATTTTTTATAGTTGCGTCTTGCCAAATCATTTTCTTTATGTCAATGTTAAATTTTATAAAGAGATTATATTTAAATCTTTAAACAAATGTAAGTTACAAAGGAGTTTAGTAAATTGATAAGCATGATATCTGAAATCAATCTAAATAAGAGAAAAGTATTTTATTTGAAAGATTTGCTGCCTTTGTAGGATCCGAAATTTAAAGGATTACTTTTTATTTAAAAGAAGACGAGGGATTCATGACAAGGGCAAATAGGCAGATTACATATAGAAAATATATCTAACAGCTATAGATTTTTTCTTTTCTTCTATTATTCCCACCCACACTTCCCTAAGTATAACACCAGGTACCTCTCATTGCTACCAAAGAGAGGTCATAAAGAATGATATACATATATTTGAAACAGTGCCAAAGAGATTAAAATTTTTTTCTCTTTTTTATTGAAGCGTAATGCACATACAAAATAAACGTACAGACCATAAGTACATAGCTTAATGATTACCACAGAGTGAACCTCTACCCAGAAGTCCCCCTTCCACTCCCTGCTACCCCTTCTATTCCCTCCAAAGATAACCATTATTTTGACTTAAAACACCATACATTCGTTGTGCTTTTAAAACTTGATGTAGATGGAGTAATATGCAGTGTATTTTTTGTGTCTCATTCTTTTTGTTCAACATTGAACGTTTGAAATTCATTCATGTTGCTGCCTGTGGCTGTAGTTTATTCATTTTCATTGCTGGTGTGCTAGTCCGTTGTACGAATATGCTCTGGTTTATCCATTCTTCAGTTGTTGGCATTTGGTTGTTACTGATAATGCTGATAGGAACATTGGTGTGCTCCATGAACATGTACATGCACGATATGCTTCTATTAATTACACTGCATTGGAGTGGGATTGTTGAGTCGCCAGACATGCGTGTCTTTGCTTTTAGTATATAATGCCAAACTGCTTTCCAGAAATGGTCGTTAGAGTTTACATTTTTATCGGAAGAGAGTTCGAGAGAGTATGAGAGTCCCCATCACTCTATGTCTTACAGTTTTTATTTTGAATATTAGCTATTCTGGTAGATATGTAGTGGTATTTCATTGTGGTTTTAGTTTGCATTTTCCTGCCTAACAGTGAGGTTGGGACCTTTTTAGATGCTTATTGGCCTTCTTTATATTCTCTTTGATGAAGTGTTTGTTCAGATTTCTTCCTCAGTTTTTAATTCATGTGTTTATCTTTTTAATTAATTTTTGAAATTCTTTATATATTGGATATATCCTCATTGTCAGTTGAATACTTTGCAAATATCTTCCCTGATTCTGTCTTATATTTTACTCTTAATGATGCTTTTTGATGAATGGAAGTTTACAATTTTTAACATGATACAATTTATCTAACCTTTCCTTTATGATCAGTGCTTTTTTGTCTTGTTTAAGAAGTTTGTGTCCATTCATTTTATTTTTAATTTTTATTTTCAGTAGGCTCCCTGCCCAACGTAGGGCTTGGACTCACTACTCTGGGCTTAAGAGTCACATGCTCTACTGACTGAACCAGCCAGGCACCCCCATTTGTTTTATATCTAATTATTTCTACATACATTGGTTATGGTCATGTTTTATATCACGAGTTTCTAAGATATGTTTTAAGGCAAAATGAGCAGTCCTAGGAACAGAGAGAATTTTTCTGGTATAAGTGTGGCAAATTGCATACAGCAGTCTCTGAACTTTAAAAAAAATTCTGTAGTTCATCAAATTCTTGGGTGTTATCACCAATTGAAAGAAGCACTGTTATGTTACATACATCACTAAGAAAGAAGAGCGGTCAGTTAACATTATACAATTTTTTATCACTTAGGCCTTTTTATTAAAACTTTTTATTGTGGTAAAAAACATAAAGTTTCCAACCTTATCCATTTTAATGTGTACAGTTCAGTCATATGAACTATATTTACAATGTTGTGAAACAGATCTCTAGAACTTTTTAACTTTCATTAGATTTTTAATATTATTTTTCTTTGTTGAAAGAAGTCTTGGATTTATTTGTATATCACAAATAAAGTATATCACACTGCTTTGTTTCCTTGCCCTTCTGTGAACACAAGACTTTTTCGTTCAATGGCGAATGATAATGTCATCCTTTTGAATATGTTTAAACAGCAAAATTTCATAACATGGCTAAGGTTAGTGCAAACTCCTATTTCAGTGACCATTATATGAACAGTATGTCTACCTTGCATATAGTTTCACTTGCATGGCAATGCCAACTATGTTACAACCATTGCCTGTGCTAGAGAGATGTAAAAATATCATCACAGGATGCATCTGTATTTCAATGGTGTTAAGGTATAAGAAACGTAAACCATAAGAATAGATGAAATATAATGTACTCTGCTTTCCCTGACTAGAATTGGCTTCATAACCTACCGTTTTCTGTTTGTCTGTGTCTCAAGTTATAACCACAAACCCTGTGTGTGTGTGTATAGAGAGAGGTAGATAAAGATATACATATGTATACACGTACACACTCACTGTTTCTTTTTACTAAATAAACTGATAAATGGATCTGTTTTCTAGTACCCAGATGAAGAAGACTTTCCAAAAGGAGGTATTAATTTTAATATTGAAGACAATTTTCAAGTGAGAGCTGAGTCTAATAAGGACTCAGTTGAAAATGACTGTAAGTAAATTCTAAATAAAATATAACATTAAAAAAGTTATTTGACACCGAACAAACCATTATGTAAAAATCCATGCTTTTTTTTTTCTCCACAGCAATTTTAGATTTCTCTCCTAAAAATTCAGAACGTTCATATCATTATTTGGATTATAATTTTAAATCAGCAGAGAAGACTTCCTCGGAAGCAAATAAGGTATAATGTAAACAAAGTTGTAATAGTTGAGAGTAAAAAATCTAGGTAGTCTTATGAGAAATGAATCCATTAAAAACTAAAAAAATAAAAATCTTAAGATTGGATAATTTTTAACATGATAAAGAAAGTTTATCAATAACCAACCAACATTATTATAATGATAAAACAAGCAGCAAAATTTCTCTTAGAATAAATAACAGAATGTAGATGACTGCTATCTTGTTATTCAAAGGTGTTTTAAATTTTCTAATATGAGCTGATATGGAAGGCATACATAATTAGAGAGGAAGAAATAGAAGAATCAGTTAAAATTGAGAAGTTTAAGAAGAATTTTGTAAGGGAGCTGAAGACATGATAAACTTAAAAAATTAGTAGCTTTCCTAAACCAGTTAGAAAACATAATAGAAAAGGTGTCCCGACAATAATAACAAGTGATCTACAATGCCTAGGCATAATCTTAACTGGAAAAATATGGAACACTGTGGAATAGACTATGAAATTTTACTGTGAAATATAAAATTCATAAATACATAGCAATTCACCAATATCAAATGCCCTCTGTAGGTCAGAACTTGTAAGACTTGAGTGGTGGAAAAAACAGGTATAATCTCTGTCTTTAAAGGCCAAGGAGAAAGAGGATGAGTTGGTTAAAGGAGGAAGAGAGATGTAAATCAAGAGTGCAAGCAAACAAATAACTTGAGATAATTGCGATGTAGGAAAGCTGTGAAAGTACTCTGAAATTATAGGGGAATCTACTCTATGGATAAATCTACTTTCCGGCCTCTCCAGCTGTGGCAGCAGTAGGGGAGGAAGGTACCTTACTGAGAAACCGCAAGTATAAATACCCTAAGGTTGAAAAGAGTTGAGTGGGGTCGAGAGAGTGGAAGAAAGCCAGAGTAGTGGGATTGTAGAGAGTGGAAGGGAAAGTGGTAATTAGAGATTGGAAAAGTGAGCAGGACCAGACACACAGTCTTACAGGTGAGGTTAAGAATTTTGATAGTCTTCCGTGTTCCTCAGGGAAATCCATGAAGGGTCTTCAGCAGAAGATCACATGACTTAATTTACACTTCTAAAAGGTTTTGCTGGCTGCTCTGTGGTAGATGGGTTTAGTGGAAACAGGGAAACCATTTTAGAGGAGGCTTAATTGATAGGGACTTGAAGATAGAGATTGTGGCAGTGAAAGGAGGCAGAAGCATGGATGTTGGTGGACTGAATGTAGAGAGTTAGGGTGAAGGAAAAGGGAGAGGAAAGATTCCTGGCTGTCTGTGTTAACAGCTGTGTGGTTTTCACTGGGTGGAGGAGTAAGATGGAGGAGTGTGAGTCTGCTGGGATTGCCATAACGAAGTACCCCAGAATGGGGCTCTTAAACAACAGAAATTTATTTTGTCAGAGTTTTGGAAGCTAGAAGTCCAAGATCAAGGTTCTGGCTCATTTGGTTTCTGAGGAGGACTGTCTTCCTGACTTGCAGATGGCTACCTTCTCACTGTGTCCTCACGCGACTTTTCCTCGGTGTGTACACATGAGAAAGAACAAGTGAATGCAATCTCTCTTTTTATAAGAGCACTAATTCTGTCGGATCAGAGCCCCTCTCTTATGACCTCATTTATCACTTAGACTTTGTAACTTCTTAGAGGCCATGTCTAACAGGCTAATAGGAATAGGCAAAGAATGCCTGTGAGTCAGTCAAGTAGACATGTGAAGTTAGAAGTTGGGTACTGGGTCTGGATCAGAGAAATTTGTGTGGTCATTTGCACATAGCAAAGTTTAAAGCACCAAGAATGGATGGGTTCATTTCAAGAGTGTGTAGAGAAAGGAGAATGTGTTATATCCCATTCTTAAGAATTGGAAGGAGGCGGGGGGATCCTGGGTGGCTCAGTTGGTTAAGCGGCCGACTTCAGCTCAGGTCATGATCTCGCGGTCTGTGAGTTCGAGCCCCGTGTTGGGCTCTGTGCTGATGGCTCGGAGCCTGGAGCCTGCTTCGGATTCTGTATCTCCCTCTCTCTCTGCTCTTCCCCTGCTCATGCTCTGTCTCTATGTTCTCAAAAATAAATAAACGCTAAAAAGAAAAAAAAGAATTGGGAAGTGGGAAGGGTTAGCTATGTCATTTATTGTTGAGACATCAGTAAAATGATGTCTGTTCATGTCTGTTTGGCAACTTGGGGGTCGTTGGTGACTTTGGTAAGAGCAGTTTCAAGTTTCAGTTTCAGTTTGAAATAGTGAGGATTGAAACCAGTTTAGGATGGATGAAATGGTAAATGAGATGTAAGAAAGTAGCGACTGTGCATGTGGAAAATTCCTTAAAAAGATTAGCATTTTAATCGATCAGCCACTCATTCCTCAAATATTTGGGGGGCATCTATTGCGTGTGGCACTGTTCTACATGCTAGAGATAGGCCTGTGAATAAAACAGACAGACATCTGCTCTCCTGGAGCTTGCATTCTGGTGAAAGGAGACAGATAATAAGCAAGTACATAGTACCTTAGAGGGTTTAAGTGCTGTGGAGAACAATAAAGCTGTGTAAGGGGGATGGAGTTCTGTTTTATAGGTAAAATGGGGCCTCCCTAATTAAATGACACTGGAGTAGAGATCTGAAAGAAGAGAGAGGGAGGGAGAGCACACTCCTGCCATGTGATATCTGGAGGAAGAGCATTCCAGGCGTAAGCAACAGCAACTGTAAAGGTTTTGAGGCAGGGGAATGCTGGGCAATTTGTAGAACAGCAAGGAGGTAGCCATGGAATGAGTGAATGAATGAAGGGGAAAGTGGTAGGCAGAGAGATCAAAAAGGAAGTAAGGGACCTGATCTTACAGGACAGCTGGACATTTTCAGAGCCTTGTACTTTGAGAGAGTTTGGGAACTATTAGAATTTTAATGAGAGGAGTGAAAGGATTGAACTTACGTTTAGAAAGAACCCCGAGGCTGGTTGGTAGGGAATGTACTGTGGGAACAAGGTGTAATACTCAGTAAATATTGCCTATTATTGTTACTTTTGTTGAAGGTGCAATACAATCTAGGCTGCCTAGGTTTGAATCCCAACTCTGCTGCTAATAAGATGGATGAACTTAAACAAGTTTAATTGCTTAACTGCTCTTTTTCTCAATTCTCTAGTTGTAAAATAGGGAAACTGAGGGTACTGACCTCATGTGGTTGTGGTAAGGATCAAATATTACAGCACATATTAAGAATTCATTAATTCTTAATGAATTAATGAATGGTGATGATTTAATGTAATTTCCCATTGATTTGTCTGTTTCTTCTACTAGACTGAACTCCCTGAGTGTGGGGATCATGAATAATCATCTTCACATCCTTGTTTCCTAGCACAGCACCTAGAACCAAGTGACTAATCAAGAGAGTGTTTTAAAATTTATATATACGTTTTTTAACTTATTGTAATTTACTGAAGAAAAAAAAAAGACATACACATTCTAACAAATTAAACCATTCAGAAGCACATAAATTTACAAGAACCCTTTCCCCTTAATTCCACTTCCATTAGAAAGCAACCACTCTTAACAGTTTGGTATGTATTCTTCCAAACTTTTATTCTTTTAGTCTATTGTTATACAAATATATATAGTAAATGTGATCATCATATTACATTTTTAAGGTGATTAATGTCTGGAAGCAGCAAGAAAATTAAATACTGCTCTAAGGAGAATAACATAATGAGTAATATGACTCTTCAGGTCTGGAATAAAAAGTTTACTCCATTTGGGAACAATATCTTGAAGTTTAGGTCAACTGTAGATAAACCCTAGACCTGAGGACAAAAGAGAAAGCTGTTCTCTCCTGGAGTCTGCAGGAAGTTTACCTTCACAGCTCCAAACATGAGGTCTGAGTTAGTCTTAAGCCCCGTTGACTAGAAATTCATCTTCAGAACCACATCTCCATAGCCCATGTCAGTCTAAATCAGAATATGACCCGTTTTCAATAAATCCGATGGTTTTTATGTTCTGTGTTTTATTTTTCATTATTCTTAACAGTTTTAGTGAGTTTATCCTTTCCCTTTGGGAAGAATTTTTACCATACCGTAGCTCTACATCACGTGCTTGAAGCATTACTTGTATAATATAGATTACTAGAATTCATTCAAACTATAGGGAAAAAATGTGGTAACATTTGGTCAGTAGTTTTGTTTCTTCTTTCTGAATAGGTGACATCACCAGGACAAAAGATCTCGACATTAAACCCTGTTTCTACTTTTTCTTTGAACTCAAGAGATGAAGACTTTGTGCTAGAATTCTCTGAGGAGTCCCTGACTGCAAGAACTTTACCTGGTGACTTTCACTTCCTCAGCTTAGACGGTTGCTACCCTGCTGCTCTAATAATATCTGTGTGAAATGAAGTTTTGTATTTGAGAAATTGTCACTGCACTAAAAATATCTTGAAACCAGATTCAGTGTCCCCCACCTCAAGCCTTCCCGCACTGCTTTTCTATCTGAGATGTCTGTTACTTCCAAATACAGTGCTCCCTTGTAACTCTCAGGTTCCTGGTTACTTCTGTCCGCTTCTCGTCGCAGACCTCTGCAGATGTCTTCCATCACTGCAGTCCTTCTCACAGCTGTAACTCCAGAGTTGGGCTCGTCTGTAGTGCCCTGCCCTCCCAGGGGAATGATTCCCTGTGAGGGTCCGATTTACACCATTGGTCGACCTTGGTGTAACCTCTTAGTTTCCCCTTTTCTGCTTTGGGGTCCTGGCAATATCGGGGAACTCTTCAACTGTTGCTACCACAACTGCATTCTCAGGTCTCTGTGTTCTCATACATTCTGAGTCTTTCCTAAGAGTAATTTCCTGCTTCTTGATTAAGTACAGTGCATTCTCCAGGATTCTTTCCACTAACTTTTATTTTCCTCTCTCTTTTCTTGTAATCTCACCAATGTTATCTTCCCTGATTCCAAAGTTATGTTGGGTAAGGGATGAAGTTATAGGTAATTTTTGGGGTTAGATGATACAAAAAAGAAAAACTTTGTAATGTGAATGGGTAGTTGGGTTGGAGAAGGTTTAATGGGCATGGCTGGTAGAGGAACCAAGGTAGGGAAGAGTCAATATGAGAGGAGTGGGTATGGAAAACAAATGAAGTGGCAATGGGGTGAGAAATGGTTTTCATAGTTATACCACGCATCTTTTACTCTTGATTTTTTGAATTAATTTTTTATTCAAGTATGATTAACATGCAGTGTTATATTAGTTTCAGGTGTATAATAAGTGTACTCTTTATCCCCTTTATCTATTTCACTTCTCCTGCCCACCTCTCCTCTGGCAACTACCAGTTTATTCTCTGTATGTAAGAGTCTGTTTTTTTTGTTTATCTCATTTTTCTTTGCTTATTGTTTCTTAAATTCCACATATGAAATCATGACAGTTGTCTTTCTCTGACTTATTTCACTTAGCATTATACCCTGCAGGCCCATTCATGTTGTTACAAAGGCAAGATTTCATTTTTTTTATGACTGAGTAATATCCCATTGTGTTTGTGTGATGTGTGTGTGTGTGTGTGTGTGTACACTGCATCTTCTTTATCCATTCATCTGTGGATGGATACTTGGGTTGCTTCCATATCTTGGCTATTGAAAATAATGCTGCCATAGACATAGGGATGCATATATCTTTTCAAATTTGCGTTTTCATTTTCTTTGGGTAAATACCCAACAGTGGAATTACTGGATCATATGGTCATTCTATTTTTAATTTTTTGAGAAACTTCCGTACTGTTTTCCATAGTTGCTGCACCAATTTGCATTCCCACCTACAGTTCACAGCGTTCTTTTTTCTCCGTATCCTTGCCAACACTTGTTATTTCTTGTCTTTTTGATTTAGCCATTCTGACAGGTATAAGATGATACCTCATTGTGGTTTTAATTTGCATTTCCTGGATGATTAGTGATTTTGAGCATTTTTTCATGTGTCTATTGGTCATTTGTATGTCTTTGGGAAAATGGCTATTCAGGTCCTCTGTCTGTTTTATTTTGTTTATTTTATTTTTATGTTATTTTATTTTAGAGAGAGAGAGTGCACACACAGGGGAGGGGCAGAGAGAGAGGAGACAAAGGATCCGAAGCAGGCTTGATGCTGAAAACACAGAGTCTGATGTGGGTTCAAACTCACGAACCACAAGACTATGATTTGAACCAAAGTTAGACACTTAACTGACTGAGCCACCCAGGTGCCTTAGGTCCTTTGCACATTTAAATCAGATTATTGGGATTTTTTGGTGTCGAGTCATATAAGTTCTTTATATATTTTGAACATTAACCCCTTATCTGATATATCATTTGCAAATATCTTCTTCCATTCGGTAGGTTGCCTTTTTCCTTTGTTAATTGTTTCCTTCGCTGTGCAAAAGCTTTTTATTTTGGTGCAGTCCCAATAGTTTAATTTTGCTTTTGTTGCCTTTGCCTGAGGAGACATATCTAGGAAGATGTTTTTGTGGCCAGTGTCAAAGAAATTACTGTCTATGTTCTTTTCTAGGAGTTTTATGATATCAGGTCTCACATTTGGGTCTTTAATCCATTTTGCGTTTATTTTTATGTCTGTTGTAAAAGGATGGTCCAGTTTTATTCTTCTGCATGTAGCTCTCCAGTTTTGCCAGCACCATTTGTTGCAGAGATTGTCTTTTCCCATTTGTATGTTCTTGCCTCCTTTGTTGTATGACCATATAAGTGTGGGCTTATTTCTGAACTCTATATTCTGTCTCATGATCTTTATGTCTATTTTTGGGCCGGTCTTTTACTCTTTAATGACATTTTAACTTTTCTGTCAGTGTTGCTTGATTGGCTTCTTAGAATTATAAAATAACCCTGTAAAAGAATGTCATTGGCTCACTTACTGCTCTACTGCCTACCCAAGCGATCCCCAGAGTTTATGTCCAACAAACAGTAGCTCTGTAAAGAAGGTACATTATTATAAAATAGTAAACCATAGCATTGTCAGATAAAAACTTTAAGCTTATATAGTTCCCATCCAGTATTATTTATTCATTTATTTATTTAACAAATATTTATTACTGCTTTTTACATTTTTAGGAGTATATTTATTACTACTACTGCTGACAGAAGGAATTCTAAAATTCAGCCAAAATCTAGTTTACCAGAATTGTACACTTACTACATACCAATAGATCAGAATAAAGCTAACTATCTTCTTTACCCTGAAGGTTAATATACCTATTCATGGGTGTAGTAAACATAAAGGAAGTTACAGTCATGTAGACAGATAAATAAACCATGAACTTCAGTCTCCGGAATAGGAATATACAACTGAGAACAAAAAACTAGTTCTCAGTTTACGTCCTGACCCTGCCAATCAGTATCATGTTACCTCTAGGCCTTGGCACTCTCGTCTGTAAAATAAGAATAATAAATCCCTTCTTGGCTGTAAAGTACTTTGAAAACTTGACCGTGTAAATATAATCTAGTGATTGGTGGTGGTAGGTTGTGGAGAATTTAGGTAAGGGGAAAAAGAAACAGGGAAGGATTTCGAATTCATCAACCTTAGAAAAGTTTGAGTCTCTTGAGCTTTGAAATCTTCATTTTTTTGAGACTAAAATCATTAAAAATATTTTATTATAAAAAAGGAACTAAAATTACCTGATTGCAGTGTTTCTTTTGTTTTTTGTTTTTGGCAAGGCAAGTTGTTACTTTTTCTTTTTTGTATAGATACCTACTGGTTTTTAGAGCCTGAGTGATGGCCAGAATACATTTTTATTTAATCAGTTCTTTTTCTTCTTTTTTTTTCCAGTTCGCAAAAAATCCAGTTCTCTGGAGAATAAGAACTTTCAAAGGCTTCCATTAGTAAGTAGAACCCGAGTTCCACTTATTACTTTTCCGCCTGGTGATAGGTCACCTGATTTAGATACTTGTTCATACGAAGTCAACTATGACAGGCAAGGATCTTCTGGTTCCCCCATATTCAACTTGTGTGAAAAGTCAGCAGTTCTTTCTCTTAGCTTTGGGCATGACGACCAAAGTGAAGCTTCCTTCTCTAAAGAATCTAGAGAAGTGACTCCAGGGGACGTTCTACTTCTCAATAACATATCTACTCAAAGCAAGTGGCTGAAATATCAAAACATATCTCAGTGCAACTTGACTACTCCAAACGTAGTTGATACAGTAGCAGATGGCTTCTTTGCTGAGGTTGTTTCTGAGACACATTTTAGTGACACAGGTGAAAGACAGAGTGATGCTGTGAATGAAAGCTCTTTAGACTCCCTGCATTTGCAAATGATAAAAGACATGCTCCATCAACAGCAACAGGATTTTAGCAGTCAAGATTTGATTTCCAGAAAGAACGCACTGTCTTTGAATTTAAAGCAGACTTCCAAGACTGGGAAAATTCACAATATGTTAGGAGAGTCTGCCTGCTACAACTACAGTGTAACAGAGATTTACAGGTGAGGAAATGAACCAACATATCTTGGTGCATTTTTTCCAATAGTTATTTGAATTTCAACAAAAGAATTCCCAAAATCTTATAGGAGCAATGATTTTACTCTTGGAGCTGATGGCTTCTTTTTTGAGTTTCATAGAACTCTAGCGATAGTCGTATCATCTTCGACTTAAAATCTTGCCTAGTAGTTATGAGCATTAAAAGAAATTATATATTTGAAAGTATCTGATATGGTATCTGGCACATAATAGGTACTTAATAAATTACAGCTCCAACTGTTTCCACTTCCACTACTACTATTACTGTGATTGTTTTCATTTTTCACTATCAGCTCAATTTTGCCAATCAGATCATTATTAGGGTAAAGTTACATCTTATTATGCACTGGTTGTGCACAATTCTATTGTAGTTGTAACTGGAAATAGAAATACATAATGATTCATTCACACCAGCTAGGTTTTTCTTAGCAAAAAGTATTTACAAACTTATGAGGGGCAGACAAGAAATATTTAGGCTTTTTTTTTTTTAATGTTTGTTTATTTTTGGGAGAGAGAGCATAAGTGGGGGAGGAGCAGAGAGACAGGGGAACAGAGGATCCAAAGTGGAATCTGCAATGAGAGCAGTGAGCCCCACGTGGGGCTTAAACTCATGAATCATGACATCATGACCTGAGCCGAAGTTGAATGCTCAATGGACAGAGCCATCCAGGCACCCCCATGTTTAGTCTTATTCATATGATTAAAAATGCGATGTGTAGCGATTCTTGCTATACTTGGTGTCTCATTTAAAACTAGAAAATGAAGAGCGCCTAGGTGGCTTGTTGGTTGAGCATTTGACTCTTGATTTCAGCTGGGTCATGATCCCAGGGTCTTGGAATCGAGCCCTGCATCGGGCTCCATGTTGAGCGTGGAGTTTGGTTAAGATTCTCTGTCTCCCTCCCTCTGCCCCGCTTCCCCTGCTTGTGCTCTCTCTAAAATAATAATAATAATAAAATTAGAAAATGATTTTCAAGGGTTCTGAAAATCAAAAGAAAGATGTGTTAAACATATCTGTAGAAAATAATTTACTCGTTAGTAGACAGTATGTTTCTGGAGTTGTTGTAATAACTTGAATTATTCCATTTCAGGAGATAAGTGACTCTGAGCTATGCTTCCCAAGTGGGCAGAAAATAAAATCTGGTTATCTTCTCCAAAGGCAAATTCATATACCGGCTGTTTTTCAGTCTCCTGCTCATTATAAGCAAATTTTTACATCTTGTCTCATAGGTATGAACGTTATCTTTCTATTTTATTATAATGGGTTGCTGCTTACTGTATGTAGTAGAGCTGTGAGAAAACATAGTATCTTACATTGTGAATTTTCATGCTAAATTCTCTACTTGAGATTTGTTATTTTCCCTATGTCAATTCCAGTTTTCAACAGTAACTTATATTCTAATTTCAGGTCAAATTGAGTGTCAAAAGTAGGAAATGACAATATTATCTTTTACAAATTGGAATTTTTCGTTTTTTAAAAAATGTTTATTTATCGACTTTTGAGAGAGAGAGAGAGTGAGCAGGGGAGGAGCAGAGAGAGAGGGAGACAAAGAATCCCAAGCAGGCTCCATGCTGTCAGTACAGAGCCCGATGCTGGGCTCAGACTTAGAAACCATGAAATCATGACCTAAGCTGAAATCAAGAGTTAGCTGCTCCATCGATTGAGCCACCTAGGCACGCTTTCAGTTTTTTTATTAAACTCTAAGTGTTCCTGGGGAGCCTGGATGGCTCAGTTTAATAAAAAAAAAAAAAATAATAACAAATAGAAGTGTTACAGATGGTTTTGTTAAGAAATTTTAAGTATGATGCATGATTAGTTTTGATTGTTTTGTTGTACAAGGGCAAAACTCGCCTTTAAAAAAATGAGTATTAGTGTTAGTTTATTGATTACTCTGTTAAAAGTCTATTTTCAAACTTAGCTAACAGTACACGTGACACAGACACAAAATTATTTTGTATTCAATTTTCATCTGTATTTATCCTTTTTTTTTTGTAGAACATCTAAATATATTGCTGTTTGGGTTGGCGCAGAGGTTACACAAAGCTCTTTCAAAAGTTGACATATCATTTTACACATCGTTAAAGGGAGAGAAACTGAAAAATGTAGAAAGCAATGTGCCATCCTGCCATCATCATCAACCTGCAAAGCTTGTCACGGTGAAAAAGGAAGGTCCAAATAAGGTATTGTTCCCTCTTACCCACCCACTGCCCCACCGAATGCTTGTCTTGTAAACAGTTTGGGTACCTATTGCTTTATGACCAGCTTAGTTAAAGAGCAAGTCTTAGTTAGGAGCCTTCTACTTGAGGTGTTAGTAGCTAACATACAGTAAATTCCTAGTAAATTTTTACTGAAAGATTATCTGTTTTCCAGGATATAAAAGTCTGAGTTAAGATAATCCTTCCAATTGCCTAGGAACCTATTGCATAGTGGTGACAGAGACAGAAACATAAAAAGAAATTTTATATAATAGTGTAATTGATAGAATAGGAAGGATATGCCCAAGTTACAGTGAGAGCACTGAGAAAAGGACATGTCCCAGCCTGAGGTCTTAGGGAACGCAGAGGTGAGCCAGAAGAAGTGACAGTTGAAGTAGTCTACTGTGCCATCCCCAGTGTGAGTAACAGATCAGGCGGATTTCATTTACATTGCTGACACATATTGTTATGGAAGAAGTCACGTTAGTAAACTGCTTGTATATTGTGTACGTAAATTGAGATTTAAATTTCATTGTCAAAGGCAAGAATTTGTAAATAATATAACCATAGTCTTCAAAAGTCTTTTTTTTCTTTTTAAGATAATTTGATGACATGGTTGTCATGCGTACAATATGTTATTGTGTTAGGTTATGTTCGGTTATGGAATAGAAAACATACCATTATCTGAGTTTTACTTTTTTAAAAAAAAACAGCATCTGTGTGTGTCCTTGTGTGCACGCACGCTTATGTGAATGACAAAAATGGCTGAACAGAAATGCACAAGATATTTCTTGTGGTTGTTTCTGGATAGCTTTCAGGTTGTCTATGGTGAACATTTTAAATTGGGAAAACAAAAAGTTTTATTTTTAAAATAAGCTTATGTTCTCAGAATAATGTAATTTTTTGATAAAGAGAAAATGAACATAAAGTGGTTTTAAATTTTAATTCGTTTAATATTAATAAAAAGTTAACTTGTATAATGAATTATATATTGGAGTATATTAATGCCAAGCAGCTTTTTATGGAAGTCTTGACAAACATAATACAAAAATATAAATTTTTTCTTACTAAATTGTACTATCTTTTTCCTCTTAGGGTCGTCTGTTTTATACCTGTGATGGACCCAAAGCTGACCGATGTAGGTTTTTCAAGTGGCTTGAAGAAGTGACCCCAGGATATTTAACACAGGAAGCCTCTCTACCTGGCATGGTTTTAAGTGATATAAAGAGTATTGGCTTATACTTAAGAAGTCAAAAGATACCCCTCTATGAGGAATGCCAGCTTTTGGTGAGGTATGTTTCTTGGTACCAAATAATTCCTGTAATTAATTATATAAGAAAATAATAACCTCACACAATTGTTATAAGTTTTAAAAGATTGAGATAGGTAAAGTATTTAAAAGATAGAGTACTTCTGTTTTCTAACCATAAAATGAAAACAATTTTCTAAAGCTATTTTTGGCCCCTGTAAGCATCAAGCAGTGTCAGCAATTTCAAGACAACTGGCAGGCATGCTATTTTTCTGATCATTTTTATATATAGTCATAATCCTTGGGGAAATCCTGTTGAACAAACCACAAGAATAATTTTTGTCATTGCAGGGTAATAGGTAGTGGTGATTCACAAGCCTGAACTAGCTAGTTTTATAGGATGATAGAATGCTGCATTTTGGAAACCTGTCTCATAAAAGTGGGATTATCCAAAAAGTAGCTATAATGAACTTTTGCATGGTAATGTAATAATGGGGAGTTTATACATACTGTGCATTCTTCTAAGCACTTTGCATGTATTATTTCATTTAATCATAATAACCTATAAGATATGGAAATAATGGGAATAATTTATTACAGTTATTGAAGCTGAGATACTCTATCTTTTATGTACTTTTCAATACTTTTCCTAGCTTCGTCTCTTTTAAAACTAATGATAATTCAGGGCACCTGGGAGGCTCAGTCAGTTGAGTGTCCAACTTTCGCTTAGATCATGATCTCGTGGTTTGTGAGTTCAAGCCCTGCATCAGGCTCTGAGCTGTCAGCCTGTCAGTGTGGAGCCAGCTTCGAATCCTCTGTCCCCTCTCTTTCTGCCCCTCTCTTGCTTGTACTCCCTGTCTCTCAAAAATAAATAACACATTAAAAAAAAATGATAATTCTGTGAGGGTTGCCATTTTCTTCCTATTTTTTAATTTTTTGTACATGGATGAAAGTATGTAAACATATACTCACCCTGGTTCTCTCCTTTTAATGCTGTATTTTATTTTATTTATTTATTTATTTATTTTTTTAACATTTATTTATTTTTGAGAGACACAGACACAGAGCGTGAGCAGGGGAAGGGCAGAGAGAGAGGCAGACACAGAATCCGAAGCAGGCTCCAGGATCTGAGCCATCAGCACAGAGCCCAACACGGGGCTCGAACTCACAGACCATGAGATCATGACCTGAGATGAAGTCAGCCGCTTAACCGACTGAGCCACCCAGGCGCCCCTTTAATGCTGTATTTTATTTTATTTTATTTTTTAAAAAAAATTTTTTTAACATTTATTTATTTTTGAGACATATAGACAGAGCATGAGCAGGAGAAGGGCAGAGAGAGAGGGAGACACAGAATCCGAAGCAGGCTCCAGGCTCTGGGCTGTCAGCACAGAGCCCGACGCGGGGCTCGAACTCACAGACCCTGAGATCAAGACCTGAGCTGAAGTCGGCCGCTTAACCAACTAAGCCACCCAGGCGCCCCTAATGCTGTATTTTAAAGATGAAAAAAAATTTGTGCTTTCAAACTTCCACTTATAAATTAAGTCCTGGGGTTGTAATGTAGAGAATGGTAACTATAGTTAATAATACCATATTGTATATGTAAAAGTTGCTAAGAGAGTAGATCTTAAAAGTGCTCATCACAAGAAGGCAATTTGTAACTCTGTGTGGTAATAGATGTTAACCAGATTTATTTTGGTGATCATTTTACAATATATATATATATATATCGAACCTGAAACAACTGTAATGTTATTGACAATTATATCTCAGTAAAAATTTGTGCCTTAATATTTAAATTCATTTTTGTTTGTACTCATTTTGCAGAAAAGGATTTGACTTTCAAAGAAAACAGTATGGCAAACTGAAGAAGTTTACTACTGTAAATCCTGAATTTTATAGTGAACCTAAAAGCAAACTTTATCTTAAGCTGAGTCGGAAGGAAAGTTCTTCAATTTATAGTAAAAGTAAGTTGACCTGATCATGTTGGTGACAGAGTCTATCCTTGTATCTCAGTTACATACAGTTCTGTAAATTCTTTACATTTAAGAGGTTTTATAAAGTCCTGTTTATTAGTAGCATATATTGAGTTATTATACAATAAATTAGACCATTTCCAAAAAGCTTATTTTAAAATTTTATTATTTTATTTTGAATTTTTTTTTTAAACAAACATTTTTCTTTTCTTTTTTTATAAATTTTTTTAACATTTATTTATTTTTGAGAGACATAGAGACAGAGTGTGAGCAGGGGAAGGGCAGAGAGAGAGGGAGACACAGAATGTGAAGCAGGCTCCAGGCTCCAAGCTGTCAGCACAGAGCCCGATGCGGGGCTCGAACTCACAGACTGTGAGATCATGACCTGAGCCGAAGTCGGACGCCCAACCGACTGAGCCACCCAGGCGCCCCTTATTTTGAAATTTCTAAAAAATATTTATTCATTTTTGAGAGTGAGAGAGACAGAGTGTGCGTGGGGGAGGGGCAGAGAGAGAGGGAGACACACAGAGCACAGAACCCGACATGGAGCTCAAACTCACAGACGGCAAGATCATGACCTGAGCTGAAGTCAGACTCTTAACTGACTGAGCCACCCCGGTGCCCCTAAAATTTTAGTTTTTAAAAAAATTTTATTAAAGGCTAACAAAATCTATTTGTTTAGAAAAATTATACTAGCTTCTTGGCATTATATAAATAAGTATATTGATTCAGCAGTACTCTGACCTAATATAAAAAATAGACTGAAAATGTGGGCGCCTGAGTAACTCAGTCCGTTAAGTGTCCAACCCATGGTTTTGGCTCAGGTCATGATCTCACAGTTTGTGGGTTCAAACCCTGTGTTGGGGTCCAGCTTGGGATTCTTTCTCTCCCTCTCTTTGTGCCACTCCGCCACTCACGGTCTCTCTCTCTCTCTCTCTCCTTCTTTCACTCTCTGTCTCTCAAAATAAAGAAACTTTAAAAAAAAGAAATAAACTGAAAATGCAATGACTTTGTTGATACTTCTGTCATTGCACAGTTCAACAACACCAGACCACAAGTTTTAGATAATTGGAAATAAAATCCTTAAAAGAATTTTTTTTCTAAGGGGCTTAGATGCACTATATTGGGTTAATCATTATCTTTGGTTTCATGACCTACTCATATCATTGGTCCTTACCTAGAGGGCTTTAATTATTTAGTTATTTTAAATAACGTAACTATCTGTGAATCTACAAACTGAAGCAAAATCAAGTACCTTTGTAGCTACCTACATTTAATATAAAGTAACCCCGCTAACTCATCTGGCTGTCTCCTAACCTAAGGTAATTATCATTTCATCCCTTGCTCCCCTTTGGTTATAAGTTGATATAAATGAATTCCTAGAGAGTGTACAGTAACCATTGAACAACATAGGTGTGAACTGTGCAGTTCCGCTTATACATGGGTCTTTAAAATAAATACATTACAGTATTGTAAATATAATTTCTCTTACGATTTTCTTAATAAAATTTATTTTTGTATCTTTATTGTAAGAATATAATAGATAATTCACAAAATATACAAAATATGTGTTAATTGATTGTTTATGCCATCTGTAAGGTTCTGGCCAGTAGGTTATTGGTAGATAAGTCTTTAAGGAGTCAAAAGTTATACGCAGATTTTTGACTGTGGGAGGTTAGCACCCCTAACCTCCATACTGTTTAGGACTCAGCTGTAGTTTAAGGTTTTAGTGTGTTTTTAAACATTATTAAAGTGATATAAATCTGTAATCTCTTGGAGTTTATCTTTTTCACTTAGTGACATGTTGTTGCAATATAGACATTTTATTGATGTTGATCAGAAATCTAGAGTCTAGATTACTTGCTTTGACTGCTATATCAGTTTATTTTGTGAATGTGCCACAGTTTATTCATTCCCTCTTCCGCCGATGGTGATTTTGGTTTCTAAATTTTGTTTGTAGCAAGACTTTCTTTCTGAATGAAGGAAGCATTATGTTGATTTGTTAAATTGCATTCTAGCACAGACTTTATGTTGCAGACCAATAACAGAACTATTTAAGACAGGCTACTTCGAATAGCACTAACCTAAACCTATAAATTTTAGGTTAGTATGGATTTATTTTCTATCTTCTTTGAATGTAACTACTTTTTAAAAGATGACTCAGACTTGTCCAAGGTAATTTAATTACTTTTGTTTCATGTATCTCTTTTAGCATCTCCTAAATTTTTCTCTCTCATTAACATATTTCATCAAAAACTGTTTTGAATGGAGGTCGTTGTATGGTAAACCTTCTAAGCCTTGAATACTTGAGAATATTTTTATTATACATTCATATTTGAATGATAGTTTGGCTGCATATAAAATTCTAGGTTCTAAGTTCTTTTCATTTAATACTTTTGACCCCCAGAAGCAACAATTTTATATGTTTTAACTAAATATTAATATACTTGGTTATCACCTTGCTGTTGAAAAATCTGTTGGCATTCTAATTCTTATTCCTTTGTATGTTATTTGCTCTTTCTGACTGGAAGCTTTAGAGTGTTCTCTCTGTTATAGTCTTATATTTCCCTATACTGTGTCTAAATGTGGGTTTTTCCTTTTTCTTCTTTTGGGCACACTGTGGGCCTTTTAAATCTATTAAGTCCTCTATCTCCAAATTCATCCAGTATATGCATTAAATATATACAGCTTTTTGTATGTCACTCATACCTCCATAAGGTGTTTTTTTAAAAAAATAAACAAAACACTGAAGTTCTTTATCTTTTTTTTTTAATTTTGGGAAATTGATCTTTATTTCTTTGAATAATCTTCATTTTATTTTTATTTCTCTAAGACTTTCATTATTCCGATGTTAGCACCTCTGACTCAGCATTTCTTTTATATTGTCTGGGCTTTTGTCCTTTTTTCCTTCTAGGAAATATCTTCAATATAGTCTTCTAAATTGCTTAGTTATTCCGCAAATGTATCCATTCTGTGATTCAACAGCTCAATTATAGCTTTATTTCAAGCACCATATATTATCAACCTGGTATTTTTGTTCATTCTTTTTCATTATTTTCTGGTTCTTACTTTGCATTGCAACTATCTTCTCTTACTTCTTGTAACAAATCTCTTTACCAGGCTAAATTTAAATGATTGGCCCATCTGTTTTGGTATTTCTTTTTCTGTAAGACTCTAATCCAGTATGTTTTCTTTTGAAGTCTTTGTTCTCCTTAAATGTCTCATTATTTTGGCCTGTGAACTAATTTTCCCCTGGTGGTATCAGCTGTTCTTTCTGGACAATGCTTATGGGTGAAGGCTGACCACAGTCTGGTCAGCTCCAATGAGCTCAGGGAGTTGGGTTCAGTCCCAGATCTGCGATTTATTGGCCTTGTGTCTATGCATAATTTTAACTTCTTTGGGCCAGTCTTCCTCAATAAAATGATGATAATAATAGCACCTATTTGACATTTAAAATGTCTGTTGACCCAGAATATAATATAGGTGATTGTGGGGGGGTTGTTTTTTTTTAAAGATTTTAATTTTTTAAAGTAATCCCACCCAACATGGGCTCAGATTTATACGCCTGAGATCAAGAGTTGTATGCTCTACCAACTGAGCCAGCCAGGCTGCCCTAGGCTATTGCGTTTTACTAAAAATATAAAAAAGAATTCCCATAGATATATGACCTGCCAATAGTTTATGATCTATTTACCTTTCCCTGGTGTCCAGTGGTTACATGAGTTGCTGTCCCATTTCTCCAGCTTGAAGTCCTCCCTGATAGTCTTTGTTTTTAGAGGCTTACATTCTCAAATTAGCCTCAAGATAAATCCTGGGGTCCAGTGCTCATAGAGTGATAGGATTATTCCATCATTTATTTATGTCCCAGCAGAGCTTCTACGCTCACAGCTCGTCTGTGTCCCCTTGCTTGGTGAGCCTGGGGTACCCTGTGAATCTCCTGGGAAAATTCTTCCTCTCCCCAACTCCCAGAATTCCTTTCCATCCACTGTAAAGGATTTGGAGTTTCCTAGCTTGGTAAGACTTTATCATCATAGTTTTCATATTCTCTTTGTGGCTTCTGTAGGCATCTCATTGCTCGAAGAAGCATACCTTTCCCTGTCTCACTGACTGTTTTCTAAGATAGTACTGGATTCATATTTTAAATTTCTCTTGTCATTTCAGTGGGATAAAGAGAGAAAGGAAAAGTGAACATATTTTTTTCTGTCTTGAATTGAAGATCTTTTTAAAAATTGTGATGGCTGGATTAATAAATAGTGACAAATAAGGAATAAATTATCTAAATATATATTACCTAAATTGGCAGGTATTTTTTTAAAAATCAGATATAAAATATAAACAAACTTTTTAAAAAGTAGTTTCCTAAACATATTTTCTAAAATAGTAGATCTTGGGGGTTTGATAAAAGTCAGTGTAAAAAAAAATAGGTTCTGTGGCTAAATAAATTTGGAAGGTGCTGTGTTAAACAAATAACCTTAATCTAAGATTTTTCAGAACCTTAAACATGCTGATATGCATTAGAATTTTCAAGATGGGATGCAGCCCAGTGCGCTATCTTTTCTGATGCAGTTGAGACTTGAGATTTGTCAGTTAGGTTTTGAAGTTGGTTAAAGCCAGATATTATAATAAATAATGCATATGAACATTAAACATTTTAACTTAATATATGAAATAATTTAATGATCTTTTGTTGAAGAATCAAGGCTCTTGCTTAGAATATGGGTTTTTTGGTTAGAGATCTTTTTTGTCTTGTATAAACTGTACCCACAAATATACCACCCATAAAGATTTACTATTCTGAATTCTTAAACACGGAGCAAGAACTTCTGAAGCAATCTAAGTGGAGGATGATTTAAGTGCTTTTAATTTATTTTGTAATATTTTACATTTACCTTACCTAAAAAGCAGTGTTTTGTGTTTTGTGTTTTTTTAAAGCAAATATTAATTAATTCTTTCTATATTATTACTTTAATTTTCTTAAAACAATAATTTTTCTTCATACTCATAATAGTTCAAATAATTATATATGTAATATATAATTATAACTAATCCAACTGATTTTTTTTAATGTTTATTTATTTTTGAGATAGAGAAAGAGAGGGAGAATGAACAGGGGAGGGGGAGAGAGAGTGGAAGACACAGAATCTGAAGCAGGCTCCAGGCTCTGAGCTGTCAGCACAGAGCCCACCACAAGGCTCAAACCCACAGACTGTGAGATCATGACCTGAGCCAAAGTCTGATGCTTAACTGACTGAGCCACCCAGGCGCCTCTCCAACTGTTTTTTTTTAAGCAAATCTTAATTAACTCTTTCTAAATTATTACTTTAATTTTCCTAAAAGTTTTTTTTCTTCATACTCATAATAGTTAAAAAAATTATATATATAATATATAATGATAACTAATTCAACTGGTATAAATAAATTTTAGAACGGATACAATTGACTCTTTGTAAGTGTAAACTCAGCTGGTGGTAGAAATGGTGTACAGGTATTGTGGAAGATAGCCTACTAACTAGCTATGAGTGCTCAATGTGCCTTGGAGATGGCATGTTCTACAGAAAGAAAGAAGAACATTAATTAATCTAGAGCATCAGTTCAGGACAAGTCCATTAAGAGAACTTGTATTTTATCCACAGGTTGCCCACTTTATTTGAGCATGAAAACCATTACATGGCAGAGCATCTTTTCAGACTAATGTTCTACCTTGGGAAGGTGTGATACAGTTATAAAGTTGTCTTTTTAAAAGTGTTTATTTATTTTGAGAGAGAGAGAGATAGAGAGAGCATGAGCCAGGGAGAGGCAGAGAGAGAGGGATGAGAGAATCCCAAGCAGGCTCCGAGCTGTCAGCGCAGAGCCCAACACGGGGCACATTCTCATGAACCTGGAGCTCGATCTCATGAACTGTGAGATTGTGACCTAAGCCAAGATCAAGAGTCAGATGCTTAACTGAACCACCTAGGCACCCCTTAGTTTTGTTTTGTTTTGTTTTGTTTTTGAGAAATAACTTGGACTAGACATGTAAGAAATCCAGAATAGTTTTAAATTGAGCATAGTTCTAACTTCTTTAAAAAATGTTTGTCTTTTCAGATGATCTTTGGGTGGTTTCAAAAACCCTAGACTTTGAGTTGGATACTTTTATTGCATGTAGTGCTTTCTTTGGACCATCATCTACCAATGAGGTGGAGCTACTACCTTTGAAGGTTATTTCCCCTCTAACTGGCCCACTAACAGTAAGTATTGCCATGCTTATATTAATTTATATTAAAAGAAGAATGATAGACATAAGATGCATTGTAAGCAAGGATGCTAACTTTGTGTGGGAGTATTTGATTAAAGCCAACGAAAAACATCCATCTCTACATCTTATTATTGTGTTTAATGTGTTCCTGAAAAATGTGTGTAAAAGTCGAATATATAAATATTTCTGCAGTTAAATCTCAGAGGGCTAACAATATAGTAAAATTTTGAACCCTCATTTAAGTAATTTGTTAAAGTTGATTTTTACACAGAATATACCTGACTTTTAAAAATATAAACATTAAGCATAAGTATTTTCTCAAATTATTTCTTACAGCAAGTTTTGATTCTCTTGGTTTTTTAATTCTTTTGGTTTATTATTCTAATAGGGTACATTTAGTAAAAAATCATTTATTTTACATTGAGAAGGTCTTATAGATTTTACAAGAGATTTTGCAGCTGAACAGGAGGGTATTATTTTTATTTTGAGGGTATTTTATCATCTGTCTTGAGAAGTTTTTAATAAGCTATAGGCTACCATCTTATTATTTTAATAAAGGAAATTTTAGTAGGCTGAATCCCTATTCAGTTCTAAGAATCTGTAGATTTCTCTATACATCTTGATCTCTGAAATAATTCCTGATGTTTGAACTTGTTCTACAACTGATTAAAGATAACATTTAATGATTCATTTAAGTACTTCATTTACATTTTAATTTTGATTTTTTTTTCAAGAATTGAATAAAGCTAGTCAACTAGCTTGAGTTCAGTAAGAGCCTGACTAATTAAGTAAACATTTGTTACTTAATTTGTCACTCTCATATGTGTATTTTAATATTTGTTACAGTTGTTTCCCCAGCAATATCAGCATTCTAACTCTCTGCTTTCCATATATTTCTATAAAATAGTTGAAGAAATGAAAGAAAATATTCAGAAGTTACGCAAATACTATATGGCCCCAGATGGTATGCTGATTAGGTGGAACTGTCAAGCAGGGTCACCATCCACTAACTCAAAACACTTGTTCTTGCTCGCTGGTTGATATATAGAAGTCCAAGTTTGATTTAAGTTATGCAATTTATAGATGCCCATATAAAACATATGAATAAGCAGATCATATAGTAGTTTAGTAAGTAGAAGTACCTCTCCATGTACTTAAGGGTTTATTTTAGGTCCTGTGATTAATGCAGCAGCTGAGCTTTGCGTTGTATGAACATTTTTAATAGATCTTTTATGATCCATTTTATTTCCAGTAAATGTTCAGTTTCTGCATTCTCTCTACAGTAGTGGTTCATGCATTGTTGGTTTGTAATGCTAGCACGGAGCTGACCACTTTGAAAAACATTCAAGACTACTTTAACCCGGCTACTCTACCTCTAACACCGTACCTGTTAACAATGTAAGTCATTATTTACCAATGGTCATTGGTATTCAAAAATGGTGACTGTGAATATGAAAATGAAATTAAAGTACATTGCATAAATTTTTGCCAAAAATATTTTAATTGTCTTTCAGAGACCATGAGGTTACTGTCTGTCAGTAGTTAAAAGGATGTTCCTGTAAATTTTTGCCTTCTTCAAGGAATAGTATATTAAGGATCTTTTGGGTGTTGATTCTTCTTATTCGTTTCTGTTTTTATTCCATAAATTATTTAACATCTAAAAGAATCCTTTTATTTGGAGTGCAAACTGGTGTAGCCACCCTAGAAAACAGTAAGGAGGTTCCACAAAAAATTAAAAATAGAACTACCCTATGACCCAGCAATTATGCTACTAGGTGTGTATCCAAACGATATAGGAGTGCTGTTTTGAAGGGGCACATTTACCCCTATGTTTATAGCAGTGCTATCGACAATATCCAAAAAAATCCAATAAATCCAAATATCCAAAAAAATGGAAAGAGCCCAAATGGCCATCAACTGATGAATGGATAAAGAACATGGTAGAAAAAGTACAGGCACTCTGTATTGACTTTGTTCTTGACATAACCTTAATTTCTTGAGTACACACACACACACACACACACACACACACACACACACTGGAATATTACTCAGCAATCAAAAAGAATGAAATCTTGCCATTTGCAACAATGTGGGTGGAATGAGAGTATATTATGCTAAGTGAAGTTAGTCAGAGAAAGACAAATATCGTATGACTTCACTCATAGGTAGAATATAATGTGCAAAACAGATGAACATAAGGGAAGGGAACCAAAAATAATATAAAAACAAGGAAGGAGACAAAACATAAGAGACTCTTCAATACAGAGAACAAACTGAGGGTTGCTGGAGGGGTGTTGGGTCGGGGGTTGGGCCAAGTGGGCAAGGGGCATTGAAGAGGGCACTTGTTGGGTTGAGCACTGGGTGTTATATACAGATGATGAATCACTGGATTCTACTCCTGAATTATTATTGCACTATATGCTAACTAACTTGGATGTAAATTAAAAAAAAAATAATAAAATAAAATAAAAAATAAAAGAATCCTTTTTACAGGTTGAATATAGTATGTATATTGATACTATTTTTTAAATGTTTATTTATTTTGAAAGAGAGGAAGCATACATGCTTGAGCAGGGGAGGGGCAGAGAGAAAGAGAAAGAGAAAGAGAGAGAATCCCAAGCAGGCTCCATGCTATCAGTGCAGAGCCCAGTGTTAAGGCTCGATCTCATGAACTGTGAGATCATGTCCTGAGCCGAAATCACGGGTTGGAGATTCAACTGACTGAGCCATCCAGGCTCTCTGTACTGACTTTTGTTCTTGACATAACCTTAATTTCTGAGTTTTAAAATACACCTTAAGGGGCGCCTGGGTGGCTCAGTCGGTTAAGCGTCCCCGACTTCAGCTCAGGTCATGATCTTCCGGTCTGTTGAGTTCAAGCCCCACATTGGGCTCTGTGCTGACAGCTCAGAGCCTGGAGCCTGCTTCAGATTCTGTGTCTCCCTCTCTCTCTGCCCCTCCCCTACTCATGCCCTGTCTCTCTCTGTGTCTCAAAAATAAACATTAAAAAAATTAAAATTAAAATAAAATACACCTTAAAATATTGGAAGTGATATTCTATTAAATTCACTAAAATGGTAGAAAAAGTCTAGTTTCTAATTTGGAATGTTATGGTCTATCTTGTGGTGTTTCCTTTCTCTCACTATAATGAAGTTCTAGGTAAAAATTAAAAATCCTTCTGATTCCATTATGTTATCTGATTCCATTTGTTATTTAATCTTTGAAATGAATTCATTTATAAAAATAGAAATAAAACCAATTATTTATTACAGTTTTACCTGAAATAGAGGCTGTATTAATTATCTAAGACAGCCTTGTATAATAGAACATGGGCTTTAAGAAAGTCAGTACACCACTTATTATCTGTGTGCTTTTTGGGAAAAAAATTAATATTTCCTATTGGGCTAATTACTTCTTAGTGTTGTTTTTAAGATTACATCAAATAATATGTAAAATGCTTAGCATAGTGCCTACACATAGTTGGTATTCAATATGGTATTAAAATGTTAGTTTTCTTCTCCACCTTCCTTCAAAATGGGACATGTATGCATTTGTGCCCTTAAAAAATGTTCTCTATGATGCTTATTAAATGAGGTTATTAATAGGTTTACTCACTATTTCAAAAACCCCTCATTTTTCTTTGATTTTTTTTTTTTTGGCTGCCTTTTTACTAGGTCTTCGTCAACTATAGTTAGCAACAAGAGAGTCAATAAGAGAAAGTTTGTCCCACCAGCCTTCTCAAATATCAATACAAAATTTGAACTGCTCAGCCTAGAAGCAACATTGCAGTTAGCTAGTCAATTAATTAAGGCACACAAGTTAAATGAGGATCAAGCTACAGCCTTAATTCAGATAGCTCGAATGATGGCATCGGCACGAAAATGTTGACGTGAAGGAACTGCAAACACATACCCTTCCTATCACGATCATCCATGGTAAGAAACAAGAAAAAAAAACAGTTCTAATAAATATGTTATATATGCTTTTGTAACTCCGTCTGCTTGTAATTTCCTAATCACAGAAGATTCCAGAATAATTCTACATAGATTATTTTGAATCTGAATCTACTGTAGTAAACTATTAGATGAGAGCAGAACTGACGCAGAATAGGGCAGGGTATCTAATGAATGAGTGGCATTATATACTCATTATTCACAGTATCCAGATTTGATCTAGATATCTATGTGTTGCACTATCAGAGTGAACTTGAAGCCTGAGCAACAAAGTCTTCTGTTACTTCCTAGTGAGCTCGCTCTTTCATCCTCCCCCAGCAGCTATTCCAAACCTGGCCCCTTCTCCTGGCCCCTGCCCTACTCCCTCTGGAATTGATTCTACCTTTAAAATAGGAAATGGAGTTTATAACAGAAATTTCTCTCAATATCCTGCTCTCTTCCATTTTACCTAAGTTTGAACCTATTTTTACCTCTTTTGGTCTGTCCCAGTAAAGGAGCTTTACTTCCTCCTCTTCAGAGCTAATAAATCTATCTAGATTCTGTCACCTCTTTAGCTCATTTCCTAAACATCCACTCAAAAGCTATTTTGTGCTATTTTGAGGATTTATATGACAGCCACCCTGTTGACCAAGCTAGATACCTGGGAGTCATCCTTGATTATTCTTTCTCCTTAGATGAAGTGACCCTCTTAATCTTCCTCCTCCTCTCCTTATCTCCCCCCCTCAGATCAGTCACTGAGATGTTTCACTTCTGGTTTCTACCTTTCTTTCCTCTTAAGTTTTCTCCTCTCCAGGTCACTTGTATCCCTCTATCCAAGCCTTCACTGTACCTCCGTATAGCCTGGCAGTGAGAAGGTGGGCTCTAGAGCTGGAACCCTGGATTTATGTCCTGGCTCTCTCATTTATTAGCTGTATGATCTTAGCAGGTTACTTATTTCTTAGCTTTAATTTCCTACTTTGAAACATGGAGTCAATAATAGCATCTTTCTCTTAGGGTTGGAGAACTATATGAGTTAACATTGGTAAAGGGCTTAGAATGGTGTCTGGCAAGTGGGAGGCTCTCAGGAAAGTTAGCATGTATTATTGTTATGGTTATCTCATACTCCCTTTTTTTTTTAATTGTTTAATATTTGTTTATTTTTGAGAGAATGAGAGAGCTTGAGTAGGGGAGAGGCAGAGGGAGAGGGAGACACAGAATCCAAAGCAGGCTCCAGGCTCTGAGCTGTCAGCACAGAGCCCAACACAGGGCTCAGACTCACAAACCGTAAGATCATGACCTAAACCAAAGTTAAAGCTTAACCAACTGAGCCACCCAGGCACCCCACTCTCACAACCCTCTCTGATTGATCCAGTTTAGTTTTGCCTTTCTTAATATTTTCACTCAAGTAGTTTTTTCAAATACAGGCTACCTAAGTCACTTCTATTGCTTAAAAGCCTTCGGTGACCTTCCCTGGTCTGCAAGACAAAATTTAAACTCTTCAGCCACACCAAGTAGAACTCTTATGATTTACCCTCTTGCCTACCTTGTCGGTCTTCCCTATTTTGCTATAGGCTGTATAGGAATAGTTAACTTCCACATACTTTGTCATGCCTTTGCCCTCTCTTTAAGCAGTCTGGATATCTTATGCCGGATGACTTAGTTCTACTATTTCTTACTTTTAGGGAGCATTCCCATCTCCACCAAAGCAGAGAGGAATGTTCTTTCCTTGATACAATAACAGTGTTTCTTATCGTATTATTTTATCATTGTTCCTTCACTTTGTTTGTTTTTCTGCTTAGACTCATTAAACATGGAGGCCTTTGGTTATCTGTTTATCCCTTGTGCAAAGGACATAGTAGTCACTCAGTGAATGTTTTTTGAATAAATTAATTAAACGAAAGGGAGAGGGAAGCAAATGGGTGAAATATTTCTTGTACTTTCAAAAATTTATTTATGACATTGCCTATATTCTTTTTCCCCTTCCTTCAAAATAATTAGGTGTTTTTGGAGCAGGGAAGAGTTACTTGCTAGCAGTGGTGATTTTGTTTTTCATACAGCTATTTGAAAAGAGTGAAGTTCCTACAGTTGGAAATGCAAGACCATGGAAACTTCTCATTTCTTCTTCCACTAATGTAGCTGTGGACAGAGTACTTCTTGGGTAGGTATGATTAGTGTACTTAAGTATCTAATCTTTTGTTTTTATTTTTTTAACAAGCTTTATTTATTTAAGTAATCTCTGCACCAACGTGGGGTTCAAAGGCATGACTCTGAGACCTAGAGTCACACGTTCCTCCACCTGAGCCAGCCACGTGCCCTTAATTAAGCAATTTTTGATCAGTTAATTTTTTTCCATATTTTTGCCATTACAAATAATATTGTGACAAAATCCTTAAATATAAATCTTTGTCTCCATTTTTGATTCTTAGGAAACAGTCTCAGGTCTAGAATAAAAGATATAAACTTTTGTTTTTAATCAAGTAAGCTCTGTGCCAAACATGAGGCTTAAACTCGCAACCCCGAGATAATGAGTTGCATTCTTACCGACTGAGCCAGCCAGATGCCCCAAGATAAACTTAGAAAAAAATTTTTTTTATTTGTTTGTTTATTGTAAGTTTATTTTTTTTCAAAGGTGCTCTGTTCTTTTTTTTTAAAAAAAACATTTATTTATCTTTGAGAGACATAGAGACAGAGTATGAGCAGGGGAAGGGCAGAGAGAGAGGGAGATACAGAATCTGAAGCAGGCTCCAGGCTCCGAGCCGTCAGCACAGAGCCCGACGCGGGGCTCGAACTCACAGACCGCGAGATCATGACCTGAGCCGAAGTCAGCCACTTAACCGACTGAGCCACCCAGGCGCCCCTATTTATTTATTTTGAGGGAGAGAGAGTATCTCAAGCAGGCTCCACCTTGACAGTGCAGAGCCTGATGTGGGGCTCAAACCTTCAAGCCGTGATATCATGACCTGAGCCAAAATCAAAAGTTGGATGCTCTTGATTTTGACTGACTGAGCCACCCAACCACCCAAGATACAAACATTTTTAAGCTTCCTAATATATTTTGCAAAATTATCCTTCAGAAAGGGGGTGATGTATGTATAAGAATGATCATAGCCTTTGGAGGCAGACAGACTTGCCTAGGTTGAATCATGGCTAACACTCCACTTACTGGCTCTGTGGCTTCAGCAAAATACCTCACTTTTTTTTCGGAGTCCTCATTTCTAAGATGGGATGTAATGAGTGTTAAATGAGATAATGTATGTAAAGATAAGGTATGTATTCCTGATAAATCCTGATGCTAAGTATATGGTAGCTATTGTTTTCTGTATTATTATGTTGTTAGAGATAATTTTATATGTGATAAATACTAACACCGATATCTTATAAACATTTAATGAACCCTCAGTTGAATTTAAAAATTCTCTATAAAATGCATTATATAAAAAAGACTTCTAGCTATATTGCATTTACTCTGAGTTTGGACATTTCAAGTTGACTTCTATCACTATAAAATACACTGTTATGGAAAATTAAATTTAGTAACATAAATATTATATGAACCTTTGCTTTATATTCTTCTAAATAACCAGAATCTATTTTACCTTGTTTTCTTTAAAGGCTTCTCAGTCTTGGATTTGAAAAGTTTGTCAGAGTTGGGAGCGTTAGGAAGATTGCTAAACCAATTTTACCTTATAGGTAAGAACACTGAATTCCAAAAGTCACAGAGTGCTCAAAGAAGTGTAATATTGTTTTTAAGTTTATTTAGTTATTTTTGAGGGAGGGGGGAGAACGTGCACACATGAGCAGGGGAGGGGCAGAGAGAGAGGGAGAAAGAGAATCCCAAGCAGACTCCACACTCAGTGTGGAGCCTGACACTGGGGCTCGATCCCACCACTGCGAAATCCTGACCTGAGCCGAAACCAAGAGTCGGTTGCTCAGCTGACTGAGCCACCCAGGCGCCCCAAGAAGTATAATAATTTTATATAACTCGTACCTTAAATTTGTTTTTTGAAGAAGAGTGGCGAAAGCTTTATCTTTTTTTTGGTTAACTTAGAAAATCCGTATTTTACTTTTTTATAATGTGAAAATGGAATAAAGAGGGATATTCTTTTATGTAATACTTTTTTTAGCTTGCACGCTGGCTCAGAAAATGAAAATGAGCAACTAAAAGAACTACATGCCCTAATGAAAGAGGACTTGACTCCTCTGGAAAAGGTCTATGTCAGAAAAAGTATTGAGCAGCATAAACTGGGGACCAATAAAACCCTGCTGAAGCAGGTAAGTCCGTTTCTGAATTTATACGTACTATTCAGATTTCTTTTTTTCTTGTCGACGGAGAGTATTTCCTTTAAGTAAAACAAGTGACTGTGACAGTTTAATTCAAATAAGGTGTGTGTCTGTCTATGCAGTGCATGTTCTGTCCTATCGCGAAACGTTCTTCAAACTTGTGAACAGATCCAGCTTACCATGACTGAGTTATCCTTTCTCCTTTTCTGTATGTGTGTGTGTGTGTATATATATTTAAAATATTTATTTATTTATAATTTTGAGAGAGACAGAGCACATGTAGGGGAGGGGCAGAGAGAGATGGAGAGAAAGAGCATCCCAAGCAGGCTTCGTACTGTCCAGTGCAGAGCTCAGTGTGGGATTTGAACTCATGAAACTGTAAGATCATGACCTGAGCTGAAATCAAGAGTCAGACACGCTCAACCAACTGAGCCACCCAGGTGCCCCTGTTTGTATATCTTTTTATAAGCTTAAAGAGGAAAGAGAAGAGGTTTTTATGTTAATAAATTATTTTATAATTTGTTATATAAGTTATATATAAATATATTATCTATAATAATTATTTATTGTTAGAAAAACCTCCTCTTAAAGAGGAAAGAGAAGATAGATTTCTTGGCAAGTTAAGTGAAACTTTTTTTTTTTCTAAGTGAAATAGGAGAGGAGAAGAGGTCTGACCTGGGCAAAATATCAAGTGAAAATTTTCTTTAATGCTTTCCTAGAAAGACAAGCCTTTCAGGGTCTGTCTGTATCTGAGAACCTAGGAGGCTCAGATACTTGCTTCTGGGTATTGGAAGCCCAGACCGGACACATAGGATCCTCACCTGTAACAGGCAGCATCATCCCCTTTATCAACGTCAGATCCAGAGCAGCTTCCGTCAGCTGGCAGCTGATGAGAAAGAAGCCAATGAGTAGCTTCCACCAATGAAAGGAGAGCATGGAAAAAAGAAAGAGGAATGGAGGAAAAGGCTTTTTGGACCACATGGACGTTGGTCACTTTCTGCAAGAGATTTGGAAAAATTGGGGCACCTGGGTGGCTCAGTCGATTGAGCAACTGTGACTCGGTTTCAGCTCGGGTCATGATCTCACGGTACATTAGTTCGAAACCCACATTGGTCTCTGCACTGACAGTGTGGAGCCTGCTTGGAAATCTGTCTCTCCCTCTCTCTCTTTCTCTCTCAAAATAAATAAACTTAAAAATATATATATATAGAAAGAGATTTGGAAAAATCAACATGCCTGGGTCCTGGTATTGCTTAGCTATAGCAGCTAAAGTAATGCTGCTTAACAAACAAAATCTCAGTACTTTAAGACAACAAACTCATGACTCTAGAGGTCGACTGGCATGGCCCAGCTTGAGGCTAAGGTTCAGGTCCCTCGTTCTGAGAACAGTTGCCCATGGCATGATGGCCTCCTCCTGACAGAGGGCCGAAGCACAAGAAGGTGGGCTGGATCACACAAATACATATAAAACGTTCATTCATATGATGCCTGCTAATACTCCATTTGCAGCAACAGGTCAGATGGCCAAGCCCAGCCGTAGCGGGACAGGGGAATACTTACCACCTGCTTCTCTGCTGGGAAGCGCTGCAAAGTCACACAGTAAAGGGTGCGGATGTGTAATACTCTCACAGGAGGGAGGGGGAAATTGGAAATGATGGCCATTCTGCAAGAAATTTTGCTTACAGAAGTCCTCAGAAGGCTTCAGACTAGCTTTCTATTATTTCGAGTTATAGAGTCAACTCTACTTCCTTCTTTGCTTAATTCAGAAGGGCTTAGTTTGACAGTGTTCAATCAATGCAAATTAGTCACTTGTGTAAATTATATACCATTTTAGTTACTTATTCAACATAATATGGATATGTAAAAGTAATTGTTAATGATTTCTTTGCTAATTTTCTAAGTGAAAGCCCAGGTAGCATATCTGTTGCTCACTGGTAATACCTGTTCACAAATGAGAACTCTTTTAAAGGAAACATTTTTCTTAAAGTTTTATTTAACAAATTTCCAGGTCCAATTAGGCATTCAGAGCTAACACAGTTCTAAAGTGGCATGTCTTTACAATAAAATTAATTTTAAAAAATGCTTCATGGTTAACTGCTATTTCCTAGATCAATAATAAAAAGCTCTTCTGTGGTTAGAATCTCAGCAATATAAGGTCAAATTAAAAGATATAAATAATATAATATTTTATTCTTTATATAATTTATTGTCAAAATTGGCTAACATACAGTGTGTAAAATGTGCTTTTGGTTTTGGGGTAGAGTCCGTGGTTCATTGCTTATATACAACACCCAGGGCTCATCCCAACAAGTACCCTCCTCAACAATAATGTAATATTTTAAAGAAAACTTAGTTCTTTAGTCTTTTGTATAAGATGTTTATTTAACTAAAAAATTGCTTCGTGGTTCACACTTTAGGGTTCTCATTCTAAATCTGTCTTATCAGATATGGTTTCCAGAAACTAAATGAGGAATGATATTTGAGAGTGGTACCACGAGAGCGTACAGTGCCCCAGTGGTGTCCCCCGCGGGGTCCTTTTACAAGAGCTGAATATTTACAACCTGTGGGGCGTCTACTAAATGGGGCTTTGGGATATTTGTTTTTGTTTTCAACAAAAGGAAAACCTAACTGAAAAAGGGTTATTGTATGTGATAAATGTTATGTATTATTAAAGAAAATTAGGTGTTTATAATATTTCTTGTTTCACAGGGTCTATGGAAGCAGTATTTAATTCGTAAAGCATATTTTTGTCACTCACATTTGTTGACCAAAAAATGTGGTTAGTTTGTGTGGACTGCCCTTGCTACCAAGAAGAAGAATTATACGTCAGATTGTTAGGAGAGGCAAAAAATGTATATATGCGTGTGTGTATGTTATCGATACACACGTGTGTGTGTGTGTGTGTGTGTGTGTGTGTGTAGCTCTTAGACTACCAGGGCAATGACCACATCTAATTAGAAAATTCAGTCATTTTCCCCTTGCTTATATTTAGCTGCAGAGATTAAATGTTAGCTTTTTTTTTTTTTTTTTAATCAGGCTTTTTGCCCTGAGAATAATGGTATTCTGCTACCATATTTGAGACTTACAAGATTCAAATATACTTACAGGCCACAGGTACACTTTAATTTACTGTTGTTTAGAGATAGTTAGCCATCTTTACTTTCTTAAAGAAGGTAAAATTGTAGCGTGCTTGAAGGTTAAACAGTACGGTTCACCCGCATGTTCAGGGCTCTCCGTGGAGCCCTCGGCCTGCGTTGATGATAATTCATGTGGGGCTTATTTAGCTTCATCTAGAAGGTAAAATATGTATGACATCCTTGATATTTTTAAAATCCTTGATATTATAATACCTTCCTTGTGAATATCAAAATGTGCCTTTTATTTGTTCTTATTAAGAGCGGTAAGTAGCCTCTGATTTCCATTCCCTATGTGGGAATAACAAAAATGTGGAAATAAAGTGACCTATGATTCCTGATCGCTGGTAATTAAATTAGGACAGCTCATTTCTGATTTTAGCCTACAAGCTTTTCGGTAAAGACATTATCTTATTTTTTTTTAAATGTGTTAATTAATATATTCTTATTGTAATAAAGGTACGGGTAGTTGGAGTTACCTGTGCAGCCTGCCCGTTCCCATGCATGAACGATCTAAAATTTCCTGTAGTTGTGCTGGACGAGTGTAGTCAAATAACCGAACCGGCCTCTCTCCTTCCCATTGCAAGGTAACCTAAAAAATTCCTTTCCAAAATGCACTCAGGTATCATAATTATTTCAGATAATTTTGCACTTCAAACTCTTACCAAACTTTCATGAAAATTCTTAGCAATTTAGGTACTCAAGTGATTTTTTAAAAGAATGCAGAGGGAAATTTGAGGGGGGTTTATGTGTCAAAATTTTGTTAGATCGCAGTTGAGAATTTTGGATCATCTAATTCTTTTTCTTTTTTTAAGTTTTCATTTTAATTCCAGGTAATTAATATACAATGTTATATTAGTTTCAAGTTTACAATACAGTGATTCATAACCCTGTGCTCATCACAAGTGCGCTCCTTAATCTCCATCATCTATTTCACCCCGTTCCCCCACACCCCCCGTGCAACTATCTGTTCTCTATAGTTAAGGGTCTGTTTCTTGGTTTATCTCTCTCTCTCATTTTTTTTTCCTTTTTCTGTTTATTTTTAAATTCTATATATGAGTGAAATCATATGGTATTTGTCTTTCTTTGACCGATTTATCTCTCACTTAGCATTATACTCTGTCACTCCATATGTGTCTTTGCAAATGGCCAGATTTCATTCCTTTTTTATGGCTAAATAATATTCCATTGTATGTATACACCACTTTATCTTTCGTCAGCGGATGAACACTTGGGCTGCTATTATATCTTGCCTATCAGTAAATAATGCTGCTATAAATATCAAGGTGCATGTATCGCTTTGAATTAGTATTTTTGTATCCTTTGGGTAAATACCTAGTAGTGCAAATGCTAGATCATAGGGTAGTTCTACTTTTAGCTTTTTGAGGAACCCCTACACTGTTTTCCATGGTGGCTGCACCAGTTTGCATTCCCACCAGCAGTGCACAAGGGTTCCTTTTTCTCCACCATCCTCACCAACACCTGTTGTTTCTTTTGTTGCTGATTTTAGCCATTCTAACAGGTATGAAGTGATATCTCCTTGTAGTTTTGATTTACATTTCCCTGATGATAGATCACATAATTTTTAAAGCCTTGATAACACTAGTGCTAGGATTATACTAGGACCTTGCAGGCAGGTTTCTCAATGAGATTAAAGGTTCTTCTTTAGTCCTAATTTAAGAACTTAAGTCTATTGAAGAATGTTCTTCAGTTGCTTACTTTGATAAAGTTCCAGTGTTTGGGTTCTGAAAATGAAATTTATATTATGAAAGGATATAAATTATATACAGAAAAATAGGTTGAAAATGAAAATTTGCCTATTAAAATTTAGAAGACTATGAAATCTTCTAAACTGTATCACCTAATTGAAACATTGTGCTTTTAAAGCATCTCCGAGGGATCCTAAAGGCAGTGGAAAGAGTGCTAGACTTGGACTCAGTAGGCCTGAGTTCTAATCCTTGTTCTGTCCCCAGTTAATGAGGGAATGGGGTACGAGCTGTCATGATTTGCCCGGGACTTGGGAGGTCCTGCATGATGGGAATTTTAGGCTTACACTGGGACAGTCCTGGGCAAAGGACTCAAGATGAGTTGATGACCCCATTCAGTAGCCAGGTACGGAGGAACAGTAAGGCCTGCCTCTGCATGGAGGACAGAGGAGTAATACTTGTGGAGCACCTACTGTATACTAAGCACATTATATACTCACTAAGTCCTTACAACAGTTATGCAAGGTAGTAACACGTCCAGGTTACTGGTGAGAGTGCTGAAGCTTGGAGAAGCTTAATAACTTGTTGTGTCCATAGAATATAGTAGAGTTGAGATTTAGATACAAGTTTTTCTACAAAACATTGAACATTCTCCCATGGTATCCCTACCTCGATTTAAAGACATTTAACCCCAGGAACCTAATTTATTTCATCTCTAAAGCAAGGTTTAAGCCAAATGACTTCCACGAAAGCCTCTAAGTTTACAGAATTTAAAAGTCATTGTTTCTCAAAATGTGTTCTGCAGAATGTTAATTCCATGCAGAGGCAGGGAGGCATTTAGTAAGTTTTATGTAGGAAAAAGTTGTAAAGGATTTTTTACTGAGTAAGTTCAAATCCTTTTAATACATTTGTTAGCATTTTAAGTCTTGTTAGTTCCCAGAACTCTTTGGGAGTACATGTTGGAAAATAGTGCAGCAAATGATGTCAATGCATGCCTTCTCTTGTTGCTTAGGTTAATTTTTGGAATTCTATTTTTAGGTTCGAGTGTGAAAAGCTGATTCTTGTTGGAGATCCCAAACAGCTTCCTCCTACTATTCAGGGTTCTGATGCAGCTCATGAAAATGGATTGGAACAAACTCTTTTTGATCGCCTTTGCTTAATGGTACTACTGCTCAACTCATACAGAGTTATCATTTATGGATTATACACTGTGTAGATTGATAGAAAATGAAAATATTAGAAGACCTAGTCTCTGCCCTAAAATAATTGTAACTGTTTAGAAAGTACCCCTCTTAAAGATAACTAGCACCCTGTAATTTAAGTGCCCTTTTAGAAAATTAATCTTTTCCCCACATACTACTTTAGAAGTGGGTAGTAAATATATTGCTTTTGCTCTAAAATCTAAAAAAACTCTAATGTCTCTATTATCCATGTCCCCTATTGTCGAGCTATTGTAGAGTACTGCTTCACATTTAAAAGAATTTTTTAAATTAATTATTAATATATACATATATATATATATTAACATTTATTTTGAGAAAGAAAGGGAGAAAGAGGGAGCATGAGGGAGGAGGAGTAGGGAGAAAGGGAGAGACAGAATCTCAAGCATGAAATGGAGAAAGGAAGGAATAGAGAAACTGCTAAATGGGTATGGGGTTTTATTTTGGGGTGATAAAACTATTTTGAAATAGAGCCCGTGGTTACACAGTATTGTGAACGTATTAAATGTCACCGAATTATTCACTTTAAAAATGGTTAATTTTGGGGCGCCTGGGTGGCTCAGTTGGTTAAGCAGCTGACTTCAGCTCAGGTCATGATCTCATGGTCTGTGAGTTCGAGCCCTGCGTCGGGCTCTGTGCTGATGGCTCCTGGAGCCTACTTTGGATTCTGTGTCTCCCTCTCTCTCTGCCCTTCCCCTGCTCACACTCTGTCTCTGTGTCTCTCGAAAATAAATAAAAACGTTAAAAAAAAAAACGGTTAATTTTACATTATGTGAATGTCGCCTCTATTTTAAAATATATTAATAATTAGGGGCACCTGGATGGCTCAGTCGGTTAAGCATCAGACTCGATTTCGGCTCAGGTCATGATCTCATAGTTTGTGGGTTTAAGCCCCACATTGGGCTCTGTGCTGACAGCTCAGAGCCTGGAGCCTGCTTCAAATTCTGTATCTCCTCTCTCTGCCCCACCCCCACTCATGCTCTGTCTCTCTCTGTCTCTCAAAAATGACTAAATGTTAAAAAATATGTATTTCCCCCTTTTTTTACAAATGCTACCATACCGTGCATGCTGGTATGCTCTTTGCTCTTTCACTTATCTGTTGTCGATGATTTTTAAAATATGAAGTAGATTATTGAGGGAATTTTAAAAGGGCAAATGAAGGATAGACTGAAAAGTAGATTTATTTACAGAATGTTAAAGGAATCGAATTTACAAAATGGAATATATGAAACAGTTAAGGTGAATGAACTCAATCCATATAGATAATTCTCATAAACATAGTGGATGTTGAAAGAAACAAGGTACAAAGGGATACACAGTATAAAATGCAATTTATGTGAATTGCAAGAACACAACAAATAATATGTATTATTCATAGATACATGCCTATGTATTAAACATGTAAAGCTTGCATGAGAATGCTATAAAACACATTTAGTGACGGAGCCATTTCTAGAGAAGGTGGCAGAGGAAACAGGTGAGCCTGGGGTGGGGGGCCGCTGTCTATGCCACATTTCATTTCTTAACAAAAAAGAGATCTGAAGCAAAATGACTAATACCAATGTCATATCTGTATGGTATATACATGAGTATTATATAGTTTTTTGCTTTTCTATATATTTGAACTAGTTCAGAATTAATTAAAAGAAATAAAAATAATATCTATTACTCATTGTAGAAAGTGTGGAAACTACAGAAAACTGAAAGATAAAAAAAAAAATCTGTAATAACCTTACTGCCCCCAAGAGAAAATCCTTTGTAATATTTTGATATCATTCCTTCCAGCTTTTATCCTAGGGTTATGTGCACATATCAAATATATACACTGTAAGAATACATATATTTGATATGTGCGCACACAGTGGAATATCATTCAGCCCTAAAAAAAGAAGGAAGTCTTGCCACTTACAGCAACATGGATGTACCTTAGAGCATTATGCTGAGTGAAATAAATCAGAAAGAGATAAATACTATATGTTATCACTTATATGTAGAATCTAAAAAAAAAGCTGACAAATCTAAAAAAAGCTGACCTCATAGAAACAGAGTAGAATGCTGGTTACCAGGAGCTGAGAGGGAGAAAGGTAGAAAAAGAGAGTTGTTGGTCAAAGGGTATAAATTTCCAGTTGGCTCCCAACTCTGTGTTTCTATAACGTTAAAGGACTGGAATAGGTAAATGACATTAATTAGAGTCAACATAGTATGGTCTCCTAGTTTAATTTTATTGTTGTTGTTTATATGGTTTTCTTGATCTTTCCATAGCTTTTCTGGCAAATATAATTTAGGCTCTGTTTCGTATTCCAGATCGAACTTATAGCTTATTCCAGTTATAAGATGAAAGATGAACACGTTCTGGGAATCAAGTAGCAGCATGGTGATTATAGTGAATAATAACATGTTACATACTCGAAAATTGCCAAGAGAGTAGATGTTGTATATTCTCACTGTTAAAAACAATGGTAATTATGTGATGTGATGGAGGTGTTAGATAATGCTATGGTGGTAATCAGTTTGCAATATATAAGGGTGTCAGATCAATTCAGGGGACACCTTCAACCTATACAGTTACATTATATTTACACAATTATGCTATATGTCAATTATATCACAGTAAAGCTGTAAAAATATATATGTATTTTTACGTAGTTGAGACCATGCCATATAGTTTCTGTCCTGCCCTTTTTAAACTTTGCATTACAATAAACCATTTCCCTGTGTTATTACTAGCTTTGTAATCATCACTATTGTCACAATTATTTTAATCACCAAATATTATGTGAATATACCATAATTTAGTCATTTTTCTAACATTGTTTCCAGTACTAGAAAATGGTCCTTTGAGTTAAAAACAAACAAAAAAAAGATCCTTTGAGCATTTTTACACTTTGAGCATATTTTGTATTTTTGGCAGAGGTTTCACATGCCTTAGACCCATCCACAAACTTATGCCCTAAATAATACAGAGGACTGGTTTTTTCCTTACTCTTTTTCTCCCATAAAAGATACCTTGTCTGTGTGATCATTAATCCTGCCTTTAACTATGTATTATTATTATTAGCGTATGTTATAGTTATTTAAAATGTTCAAATAGTGCTCCAGAACAGTTTGCCAATAAAGAGCATGCTCTAGAAGAGCCCTAAAGTGGATGGAATGTAGATTTTATGATGCACTAACAAAATTGGAAACTTCTTTGAAGATTCAGAATGAAAGATGGTTTGTGCCCAAGGAGGAAATGAATGAGCTATCAACAACTCTTTCTAATGTTTGGTTTTTTAAAATTTTTAATGTTATTTATTTTTGAGAGAGAGAGAGACAGAGTGCAGGCAGGGAGGGGAGAGAAAGAGAGAGACACAGAATCCAAAGCAGGCTTCAGGCTCTGAGCTGTCAGCACAGAGTCTGACACAGGGCTCGAACCCACAAACCGTGAGATCGTGACCTGAACTTAAGTCAGACACTTAACCGACTGAGCCACCCAGGTGCCCCTCTAATATATATTTTTAAAGATTCCTTTTCAATCTAGTGTCAAGCCAACTCCACGTACATTATGAAACCATAATGTTAGGTGGCAAACTTATTAGATAATAAGTCTAACATTTGACTTGCTTTATCCTTTATAATTTTGTGGTATAATAATAGGTTACCATGAAGATATTTTTAGTAATTAAAAATTTTTACTTATAGTCTATTTTATCATGGTTGTGATTCATTTACTAAGAGCACAATATGTTCAATATATTGAGATTTAAAATTTTTAAAGAGTATCTTTTTCTGCCTAAGGAAAAGAAATGCTTTAATTTTTTTTTTCTTCATTTAAATTTCTTAGGGTCATAAGCCAGTTCTGTTGAGAACCCAATACCGTTGTCACCCTGCAATCAGTGCTATCTCTAATGACCTGTTTTATGAAGGAAACCTCATGAATGGCATTTCAGAAACAGAGAGGAGCCCTTTATTGGAATGGCTCCCAACTCTGTGTTTCTATAACGTTAAAGGACTGGAACAGGTAAATGACATTAATTAGAGTCAACATAGTTTAGTTTCCTGGTTTAATTTTATTGTTGTTGTTTATATGGTTTTCTTGGTCTTTCCATAGCCTTTCTGGGAAATATAATTTAGGCTCTGTTTTGTATTCCAGATTGAAAGAGATAACAGCTTTCATAATGTGGCAGAAGCTGCTTTTACACTCAAGCTGATTCAATCACTGATTGCGAGTGGGATCGCAGGCTCGGGGATTGGGGTGATAACATTATACAAATCCCAGATGTACAAGGTTCGTGTTACATATTAGAATACTTAAATACTATAACTTTTTGTTACAATACTTGATAATTACATTTATAGTAGTGGGGTTTGGTACTTAACAAACTTTTAGGTGTGTAATATTTTTGAAAATTCTGATTTTTGTGTGGTCTGGCTTTTTTTCTGTATAATTAAATGTAAACCTAACAAGGTTTAATTAAATTCAGTTTACAGCTGTTAGGGCAAAAATGCAAATAAACAAATTAGAGGGAAGAAAAAAAACAGTGTATGCTTCGTGTTTTGGGCCAGATGGAATTCAGTCTTTGTTTTCCAAAATGTTCTTTCATTATTATTTCATTTTATTAATAAATCAAAAATAGATAGCAGATATTAATGTACACATAAACCAATTACTCCTTAGTTTTTACTTTATTCTTTTTTTTAAGTATTTTTCATCTGTTTTATTATTAATTTATCAACTCTGAATTAGTATATCCAGATGATAAACCATCACGTTTGATTTTGTTTCCTAACTTAATGTCATCTAGTTATTTATGAATCATTTTAGAAACTACCAAATCTTTGTGAATCATTAGAAGAATGAAAGTTATCCACTACTAGTTGCTGTGAATAGGTTCAGGACTTAAGTTCTTCATGGTGCCTTCCCTGTATGATCTCTTCTTTCCTCCACAGCTGTGTCATTCACTCAACGCCTTGGACTTTGATCATCCTGATATTAAAGCTGTGCAGGTATCCACAGTAGACGCTTTTCAGGGAGCTGAAAAGGAGATCATCATTCTGTCCTGTGTAAGGACAAGACAAGTAGGATTTATTGATTCAGAAAAAAGAATGAATGTTGCATTGACCAGAGGAAGGAGGCATTTATTGATTGTGGGAAATTTAGCCTGTTTGCGGAAAAATCGACTCTGGGGACGTGTGATCCAACACTGTGAAGGTAAAATAAAAATATGTTTAATTCAAGTGCTTTCAATTAAAAGTGACTCTTGAGTTAGTGCTTAGAGTGATTCAGCTAGGACTAGCTCTGAATTTGCCACTGTGTGAGATGACTGAAATAGCGTTGTCTCACGTTTTATCTCTTTCTAAGGAAGGGAAGATGGATTACAACATGCAAGCCAGTGTGAACCACAGCTGAACCGTCTTCTTAAAGATTATTTTGAAAAACAAGCAGAAGAAAAACAGAAGAAAAAGAGTGAAAAAGATAAATCTCATTCACAAAAAGTCATGGCATAGATCATTTGTATTTACATAAATTCAAATTCATTTTACACTGTATATTTTTTATATTTTCATTACCCTAAAACATTGTTATTGATACAACTTTATAATATTTATATAACATTAAATTAACTACATATAAAAATTTGTTCTTCAAAAAAATACATAAGATAGGTAGATGTTGAAAGTAATATAAAATCTTACTAATAAAAATACATTTTTTCTAAAAATTAATGGCTTTTGTTGCTAAAGGAATACATTTTACAAAGTGCATGGAAAAACCTTCCTGAGGAATACCAATGTTACTTAAAAAATAAGTAAATATCTCAAAAATTCATCTAATTAGACCATGGCTACACAGTCGTATCAGTACACCCCTTTCTGAACTACAGCTCCATCAGAATCTTTAAAAAATAAATATATATAATGCCCTGTTGTAAGTAAAAACATATTCATCATAACTTTTTAGAAATACAAAAAGAAGAAGAAAAATACTAAAAATTCACTCGTGGAGATAGCAGTGCTCATAACCTGGCCTTGGCCAGTACCCAGCACATCCTTGGTATTGTAGGCACTCAATAAGTAGCTATTGGGTGAATGAACAAATGAATGAATGAAAGACTACTTTGGTTCATTTCCTTCAAGTCTTCTTCCTATGCATTTATTCACACGGTAGTTATTAGTATATAAAATATATAAGGGATTTAAATTTTTTATTTTGAAGTATTTTTTAATACACATGTATAGAAAAGTGTACAAATTACAAGTATACAGCTAAGTGAATTTTCACAAAGTGAATACATCTTTATAATCCGCACTCAGATCATAGATGGAACATAACCAATATCGTGGAAGCCCCTTCATGTCCCCTCACTGCTACTATTTTCTTACTCTCCGCGTAACCAGTATCATAACTTTTAACACATAGGTTTGTAATGCGTGTTATCATGTGCAAGCTTGTGGACTTTATAAAAGTGGAATCACGTTATGCTTCTACCTGTGATTGATTAAATATTCTCATGAGATTCATTCACATTGTTTTGAATATTGGTAGTTTTTAATATTCTCATTTCTGTTTGATATTCCACTGTAAAAATAACTGTAATTCACTTATGTATATTACTCTTTTTTGCCAGTTTTATTGATAAATGATTTATATACATCACTGCATAAAGTTTAAGGCACACAGCATGATAGTTTGATTTACGTGTATCTGTAGTAGGTTCAGCTAACGTCCATCTTCTCATATAGATACAATAAAAAGAAAGGAAAAAGGGAAAAAATTTCCTTGTGTTGAGAATTCTTAGGTTTATTATCTTAACTTTTCTGTATATCTTATAGCAGTGTTAGCTATAGTCATCATGTTTTCCACTACATCCCTAGTACTTATTTGTCATGTAACTGGAGCTTTATACCTTTTGATCACCTTCCTCCTACTCCCTCCCCTCCACCTTCCACTTCTAGTAACCACAAATCTGATCTCTTTTCCTAGAAGTTTGGGGTTTTTTGTTTTTAACATGCCACATATAAGTGAGATTATACAGTATTTGTCTTTCTTGGACTTACTTTACTTAACATTATGCCTTCAAGATCCATCCATGTTGTCACAAATGGTAGGATTTCCTTGTTTTTTATGGCTAAATAATATTCATATATATATGTGATATTCATCTGATATATTCATACATATATATTTATACATATATATATATATCACAGCTTATGTTTTTTGTTTTTTTTTAAGTAAACTCTGCACTTTTTGTGGGCTTGAATTCATGATCCCAAGATCAAGAGACACACGCAACCACCGACTAAGCCAGCCAGGCGCCCCTATATCACAACTTCTTTATCCATTCATCCATCGGTGGACACTTAGGTTGTTTCTATGTCTAAGCTATTGTAAATAATGCTGCTATGAACATGGGGTTGCAGATACCTTTTTGAGTTCAAGTTTTCGTTTCCTTTGGCTATATCTCCAGAATTAAAATTGCTGGATCATATGGTAGTTCTATTTTTAATTTTTGTTTTTGAGGACACTCCATACTATTTTCATAGTGGCTGTACCAATTTACAATCTTACCAACATGCACAAGGGTTCTCGTTTCTCCACATTCACTTCGGCAGGTGTCGTCTTGTTTTTTTGATGATGGCTATTCTAACAGGCATGAGGTGACAGATACCTCATTGTGGTTTTGATTTGCATTTCCCTAATGACTGATGATGTTGAACATCTTTTCACATACCTGCTGCCCTTTCATGTATCTTCTTTGGAGAAATGTCTATTTTAGGTCTTTTGCCCATTTTTTTTAACTGATCTTAGAGGAAAAACTTTCAGCCTTTTATCATTGAGTATGATATTAGCTGTGGGCCTGTCGTATATAGCCTTTATGTGTTGAGATATGTTCCTCTCTGCCTAATTTGTTGAGAGTTTATTGTGAATGGATATCGAATTTTGTCAAATGCTTTTTCTGCATCTATTGAGATTATGATGATTCTTTTTTTGTTGTTGTTCTCTCATTGCAGTGTATCACACTGATTTGTATATGTTGAACTATTCTTTCATTCCAGGAATAAACCCCACTCGATCATGGCGAATGATCCTTTTAGTATGCATTTAAATTATGAAAACAATGCATGAACAAAAGAAGTTCAACAAGGAAATAGGCACCATCTAAAACAAAACAAAGAAATCTAGAGTTAAAAAGTACAACTGAAGAATTCAGTAGAGAGTTTCAAAAGAAGACTTTGCCATGCAGAAGAATTTGTGACCTAAAGGATATTGAAAGGGATATTGAAAATTATCCAGAGGAGCAAAAACTAAAAAAAAAAAAAAAAAAAAAAGTGAAGAAAGTCTACGGGAATTATGGGACATAATGAAAAGAAACAATATTCACATTATGGGAATTCCAGAAGAAAAGAAAGAGAAAAGGACAGAAACTATATTTAAATCAGAGAACATGGGGAGAGAAATAGACATTCAGATCCATGAGGCCCAAAGGATAAAGGATCCCAAGTAGGTCGAACACAAATAGGGCTGCACTGAAACACATTGTAATTAAGTTGTCAAAAGTCAAAGATAATTTTGAAAGCAGCAAGTAAGTTATATACCAGGGAACCTCTGTAAAGACTATTGACCAGTTTCTCAGTAGAAACTTTTTTCGGCAAGGAGAGAATGAGATGACATATTTAAAATACCAAAAGAAAATAACTATCAACCAAGAATTCTATAGCCAGTGAAGTCCTTCAAAAACAAAGGGATAAAGATTTTCCTGGACAAACAAGAGCCGAGGGGGTTCATTGCCACCAGACCTTCCTCCAAAGGGAGTCCTTTGAGCAAAAACAAAAGAATGCTAATTAACATCATAAACGACAGGTAGTGCAAATCTCACCAGTAATGGTAAATATATAGTCCTAGTTAGAGTCTTCAGTATAGTAATGGTACATAATCCACTTACAATCCTAGTTTAAAAAAGGGGGTTATGTCTCTGTTAATTTGTTTGATGGTTGCTATTTCCTTGTCAAACTTCTTGTGGGTTTTTTTCATGCATTGTTTTCTTAATTCCATTTATTTGTCTGTGTTTTCTTATAGTTCATGAAACTTCTTAAAGAGGATTATTCTAAATTATTTTCTAATTTATAGATTTCCATTTCTTTAGGGTCAATTATTGGAGCTATATTAATTTTCTTCGGTGGTACCATATTTACCTGGTTTTTCATGATCCTTGATTCCTTATGTTGGTATCTGTACATTTGAGTAATCAGGCTCCCCTTCCAATCTTTATAGATTTGCTTTCACTGAGACAGTTCTTTAGCAGTCAGCTCAGTTTGGATTTCTTGGTATTGTCCTTGGGCAAGTGGGGCATGCTATTGTCCGTTTTTGGGCGAGGCAAGTGTTTGAGCTCTGAGGACTGAGTGGGGATTGTGCCACTGGCAGAGGATAGAGTTGGATAGAGCTGCTGGCTTGGTCCCCTACCCAAGTGAGGCTATAGGATGGCCTCTGAGTTGCCTGCAGAACAGCAGGATAGGACCCGGGCCCATAGGCTCATTGTTTAGTGACCGAAATCAGGCCAGACTGTACGCTGAATTCCCTGATCAGGTGAGGCCACTGGTTCTCTGCAGACGGGGAAGCCTGGGCTGTGGTCTCTGTTCCAGTGCCATAGTAAGCAGTGCTCTTGAATGGACTGTGTAGCTTCCTGCATACTGGGTTCCTTGGTCAGACAGGCTAAAGGCTATGTTCAGCAGTGAGTGGAGCTATGAATTAGATTCTCAAATGCAGTGGGAGAAGCAGCTTTAAAGCTTGCTAAAGCTCTTCGTTGTCTTAACTCAAACCAACCCACATCCCAAGTTCCCTGACTGAACAGGACCACTGGCTTTGTTTGTCAAACTCTTAGCTCTGCTGCCTACCTCTTGGTTTGAGTGCTGCTGGTCCACAGGGTTTCCAGGAGTCGTCACCAGCGCTTCTGGTCAGATGGGGTTGAAAGCCACTGTTAACAGGGATGGGGCTATGTTGAAGCTCCTTTGGGTGGGAAGGGGAGGGCTACTTCAGGCTACTCGGAAGTTTCACTGGGAGGGGCCAGAAGTTACCCTCAGTTTGGGCTATGAATTAACACCTCCACTTGTGTGTAGTGTGGGAACACTCCACTCCCCGTACTGACTTTGTTCCGGGGACAGTCAGCTGTGCCTACCCACTTCTCTGCTCTACTGCTGCTGCTGGACCGCAGATTCCAGGAGTTGTGCCAGTCCTTCTGGTCAGCCGGGGCCATAAGACCCTGCATACCAGGTGGAGCTCTGATTCAGGTCCTTGGCTTGTGCCTGGGGCAAGCCAGGCTTTAGGGCTGGCAGAATTCACTCGAGGAACCAAAACAGGCCTGTCTGTAACCTGCCTGATAGTCATTTTTGCAGGTGAGCAAAAACCCGTGGTTGGGATTACTTCTTGGGCACTGCAGGTGTGAACTCAGTCTGACTGTCCTGGTTGTTGTAACCCCCTGCCTCCTTTGTCACACTCAGATCCCCAGTGTCTGGGCCCTGCAGATGCCCCTGCAATCCCCATGGAGTGAGATCAGAGTAGGGGCTTCCTTAAAGTGACCCAATGCTGGAGATGACTGGCTGTTCCTCCTGCGTCTCTTCTCACTGGAATATCCAGAGGCTCAGGGAGACCTCTCCAAGTGGTGCTATGCTATCTCGGGGGAGGGGCAATGTGCTCAACATGTAGTCACTTCTTACCCTTTTAATGCAGTCTGTCCCGGTCTCTCTGATGTGGGGGTCTTTCAGCCTCGTTTTTGTGTTCTAGGATTCTCTCAGTGGTATCTTATTCTTGAATGGTTATTGTTCTTGTGTGGGGGAGCAAAGTCAGGAACAACCTATGTCACCATTTTGTTGATGTCATTCCTAAATTTTTTTTTTATGTTTATTTATTTTTGAGAGCAGGAGAGACAAAGCACGAGTGAGGGGGGAGCAGAGAGAGAGGGAGACACAGAATCCAAGACGAGCTCCAGGTTCCGAGCTGTTAACATGGAGCCCGACGCGGGGCTCGAACTCACAGATTGTGAGATCATGACCTGAGCCGAAGTCGTACACCTAAGCAACTGAGCCACCCAGGCGCTCCTCCTAAATTTTTAAAAAAATATTTATTTATTTTGAAAGACCATGTGTGTGCTCATGTGTGCATGACCAGAAGAGGAGCAGATGGAGAGGGAGGGAGAGAATCCCAAGCAGGCAGCATGGAACCCAGTGTGGGTCTCAATCCCACAACCATGAGATCATGGCCTGAGCCAAAATCAAGAGTCAGACTCTCAACCGACTGAGCCACCCAGGGACCACCTTTCCCCCTGCAAATTTTTTATTATGAAAATAATACATCCTCTTTGTAAAAAATTTGTAAAATGCAGCAGAATATACAATAGAAAACAAAAAGCACCTAGGGATCCACTACCTAGAGATAATTGTTGCTAACATGTATATATGTAAATAACACATTTGTGGTATGATTTTAAACATGAACAAAGGAACATTTTTTCATTCTATATGGAAAAATGGCAAAGGCTTGATTTTAATTAATAGCAATGAAGTGTATGTCTTTATCAGTTAAAACAATGTGTCAGTGACCCGGGTCCATAAATACTCATTTTAAAGATGAAGAAAATGGCTTACTTGAATTATTTTACATTAAAAAATGACCAGTCTACTTCTATAAAACTATTTGTTTATGTTTGGGAAAAAATGAAGCCACCGAACAAACAAAGCTTGTTTCATAATTCTCCAAGCCTTATCCCAAATGTGTTACTGATTATAACAGCAATCGCAGGTTTAAGCATTCATCCAAACTGTGAAGAAGTGAGATTATTGATTGCTCTTCGAAGGTCTTTGAAGGTCTACATTTGCTACTAGGATCTACTTTGCTACTTAATTCAAGAAAAACTGATTGCCAGCAAAGAAGTTTAATAGCTGAGCTGGTAATTCTTGAAATTCTTATTTTCAAAAGTTGACTTAAATATGTTATATATATGTTTTATACTCTGTGGCCCACCCCTGTCCTTAGAAATATACATTTCAATATTTGAGTCGCTCATGAAAAATCACAAGTTAAAATCTGAGATTATGAAGCCTAGCTTAAGACTTCACAATAAAATGTAACCTTTGGTATTGTTCCTGAATATTGGAACAAAAAGAACGCTCGATTTGGCAGTGCCAGTGCAAATCCTAAATGCTGCATGCTCTTGACTATGGCTTAATTTAAAGACAGCTGTGAAATAGCTTTCTACTAATTTGATTTTTTTATATTAAATAAGAATGAAATGGAAATTGGTGATTTACTCGACAGATATTGGACCTTGAAAATTAAATAATTGTTCTAAAAGCATTAGCTTAATGCTGACTTGAAATGCCTGCTTCATAATTAGTCATGAGTGAAATGTGTGTTTAGCTCAAGTTGTGTTTTTGGTTTATATTAGCATGACTTGATGATAAAATGAAGGAAAAATAGAATACAAATATCTCCGCAAGCCCCTGAGTTCTTTTCATTCTGAAATACTAGTTAGGTTAATATTTTTAACTCTTTCTGTTTTATTTAGTCTTTTTATTATTGATTTTCTTTCCTATTTTTTTTTAAGTTTATTTATTTATTTTGAGACGGAGAGAGAGCAAGCGGGGTAGGGACAGAGAGAAAGAATCCCAAGCAGGCTCCATGCTGTCAGTGCAGAGCCCGATGTGGGGCTTCATCTCATGAACTCTAAGATCATGACCTGAGCCGAAATCAAGAGTTGGACGCTTAACCAAAACCACCCAGGTGCCCCTAGAGTACCTTTTTTTAAAACAAAAACTTTAAGTACATTTATTTTATAGGCTGAATTATAATGGATTTGTGGCTTTGGGGAATAGAAATCATTCTTTGTTTCAATTGAAGTCAGTGCATTCATTGGGCATGTACTGTGTGGCTGGCCCTGTATTCAATGGAGAGCAGGCTGGTCCAGTATTCTGAAACACATGTGTGCACCTTGTCTTGTCTTGTGAGCCCAGGCATGGAGGACAGGTGAATTAGTTACATACCACCCTGCGTCTGTGTGGGGCAAGCTAAAGCTCTTCCTGATAGAGAAACTTGGCAGAATTCTTAAGGTAAAAATATCAGGCTTCTTTGACCATTCTTTTGGAGTGTTTACTTCTAAATAAACCAAGAACTGCCATGGCCATGATGATGTTGGGAGCTCAGTTACCTACATTCTCAGGTTCCTTACCCCTAGAGTCAGTGTCAGGCTTTGGGGTGTGAGGCAGAGGCCAGATCGTTGAAGACCAGGTAGGGCAAAGGGAAGTAGAAGAGGGCTGGATGTGCATGGAGGGGGGTGACTGGTGGGGGACATGCGTGGTTGGCAAATTCTGAGGTATGAGAAGATACCAAGTCTCACAGATATGTGTGTGTATGTGTGCACACGCGCGTGTGAGCGCGTGCATAACCGGATGACATCTCCAAGTAGTCTGTGACTCTTTCCACATATCACAGGCCCTATCCAGTGTTTTGAATTCATGATGACCTTCAACATGGAGACATCACATCAGGCAAAGTGTAATGAATAGTATTTCAGGGGAATTGCTGAGTCTAGGCATTGTTGTAGTAGATTTGCTTCCCTGTATCAGGAATACTGTGTAAGCAAGCTGACTGAATACAAGGCACTAAGGACAAAATAACATATTGCAAAGGATACTACATTCATAACTTTAGTGCCAATGGCTCTTCGAGACTATATTCTGCATTTCAAATTTAGGATCAGTATCGCAACAGTAGGTTCTCAGTGTTTAACCATTGAATAATATAAAATCTAGAATGTCCACGTCATATGTTTTCCTTCTTCTTTTTTTTAAATGTTTGTTTTTGAGAGAGAGAGAGAGCGTGAGAGGGGGAGGGGCAGAGAGTGAGGGAGACACAGAATCTGAAGCAGGCTCCAGGCTCTGAGCTGTCAGCACAGAGCCTGACATGGGACTTGTACCCACAAACTGTGAGATCATGACCTGAACTGAAATCAGACGCTTAACCAACTGAGCCACCCAGGTGCCCCCCTTTCTATTTAAACATTTTCTTCTGTGTTTTTAAACAAATCAAATTGAACTTATTTATCTTACCTTCTAGTGTTTGTCCATATATATGCCTAATTTATATACTTAAATCTTGAATACCTCACTTTATCTTCTGTTTTTACTCATTATATCACATTTTCTTTTCCCTTCCTTTTGTCTATGCCTACTTATATATTTTTGAGTAGGTAATAACATACACAGGATTCAATACTCAAGAGGAACAGAAGAGAGTAGAGTGAAAAGTCTACCTCCCTCTTGTGTCCCCTCAGCTACCCAGTTTTCTTCCCCAGAGTCAACAAATATTATAAGGTTCTTAAATTTCTTTCCAGAAATATTTTACTAACATACAATAAATATCAATGGCGTTGCCCTCTGATAGTAGTCTACTATACACACTTTCTTGTACCTTACTTTTTTTACTGAACAGTCATCTTCCAGTTCATGCCATGTTCATACTTCAAAAAAAATCACCGGAGATTTGTCATCAGCACAAATTACCTCAACATGCCACTAACCACAGCCTCTCCCTCACTGCCCCAACATGTACTCCCTGGCTTCATCGTGATCTCTCTTCTGATTCCTTACTGTTCTGCCAATCTATTGCCTCCTTTGACCTTTTCCTGTCTGCCCAGACACCATTGTATTAATCACGCTCAACTGCCTTGGTGCATTGACTCTTTGCTGCAGTTTTTCCAGCGGATAAAACTCTAACCATGGATTAGTCCAAGCATTCTTTTCCATTTCTTACTCCTGGGCTAATGGGTGCTCTTGAGAAAATTATACTGATGTGCGGATGAGTGACAACATATGTATGACGACTGATGTCAAAGATTGCAAAGTTCAGGTTTCTAATAAGCTCTTCAGCTCATTGTCTCAGTTACTTCTCCACCAGAATGATTTTTCTAACGCAAAAATCCCCATGAAGTAAATCCCTCCTCCACCCAAGGTTACCACTAACCCAGTCTGTCACTATAGATTAGATTTGCCTACCTTAAAACTTCATATAAATTGACCCATACAGTATCTACTCTTTCAAGTCTTTTTACTCAGCATGTTTTGGAGGTGTGTCCACGTTATATGGATCAGCATTTCATCCCTTTTAATTCTGAGGAACATTTTATTGTATCAACAAACTGTAGTTGTTTTAAATCTGTCCACGAGTCCTTCACTTCCTGCTGGTTAGATGATGGACTCTTGGACTGATCCTCTAAAGAGATTTCCCCCACACAGGACCTCCTGCCCCCCACATGCATAGCCTCCCCCATTGTCAACCTCACTTGCCAGAATGTACTTTTTTTTTTTTTAACCACGGACAAACCTACACTGACATACAGTCACTCAAAGTTTATAGATTACCATAGGGTTTCTTCTTGGTGTTGTACATTCTAATTCCATGGATTTAGACAAATGTATAATGACACATATCCATCATTATAATATCACACAGTATATTTTTATTGCCCTAAAAAACACAGGGGATAGTTTTGCCTTTTCCAAAATGTCATTTTGGAAAATTTTCTTTCTTAAAAAAAGTATTTATTTTTGGGAGAGCGGAAGTGGGGGAGGGGCAGAGAGAGGGGGGCAGAGGATCCGAAGCAGGCTCTACTCTGACAGGCTGACAGCAGTGAGCCCAATGTGGGGCTTGAACTCATGAATTGTGAGATCATGACCTGAGCCAAAGTCAGATGCTCAACTGACTGACTGAGCCACCCAGGCGCCCCACAATTACATACTTTTCATATTGACTTCTTTCACTTAGTAATATGCATTTAAGGTTTCTCCATGTCTTCTCATAGCTTGATAGCTCATTTCTTTTTAAGATTGAATAATATTCCATTGTCTGGATGTACCACAATTCATTTATCTATTTACCTACTGAAGGACATCTTGGTTACCTCCAAGTTTGGCAATTGTGAATAAAGCTTCTGTAAATATCCATGTTCGGTTTTTGTTTGGACATAAGTTTTCAACTCCTTTGGGTACATTGCTGGATCATATGGGAAGAATATATTTAGTTTACATATAAGAAACTGCCAAACCATCTTCCAAAGTGGCTGTACCAGTTTACATTCCCATCAGCAGTGAATGAGAGAGTTTCTGTCACTCCATATCCTCACCAGCATTTGGTATTTTTGTTGTTCTGGATTTGGGCCATATTATAGATGTGTAGTGCTGTCATTGTTGTTTTAATTCACATATCCCTGATGACAAATAAGCATCTTTTCATATGCTTAAAGATGCTTATTTGTCATCAGTATCTTTTCTTTGGTGAGATGGTAAGATCTTTGTACATTTTAGATAATAATCCTTTATTAGATGTATCTTTTGCAAATATTTTCTCCCAGTCTTTGGCTTGTCTTCTAATTCTCTTGATTTTTTCTCTTTGTGTGTGCCAAAGTTTTTAATTAAGCACAGCTTATCATTTATTTCTTTTATGGATCATGCCCTTGGTGTATCAAAAAAGGCATGGACATACCTAAAGTAGTCTAGCTTTTCTACTATGTTATTTTCTAGAAGTTTTGAAGTTTTGCATTTCACCTTTAGGACTATGATCCATTTTGTGGTTTTTGTGGAGAGTGTAAGGTCTGTGTCTAGATTCCTTTTTTTGCAAGTATATGTCATGTGTATGTTTCAGCATCATTTGTTGAAGAGACTATCCTTTGATCCATTTTATTGCCTTTGCTCCTTTGTCAAATATTGGTAGACTATATTTATAGGGGTCTGTTTCTGGACTCTATTCTGTTCTATTGTCTATTCTTTTACCAATACCACACTGTCTTGATTACTAAAACTTTATAATAAGTCTTGAAGTTGGTAGCATCAGTCTTTCAATTTTGTTCTTGTCCTTCAATACTGAGTTGGCTCTTCTGGGTCTTGTGCCTTGCCACATAAACTTTAGAATCAGTCTATCGATATCCATAAAATAATTTGCTGGGATTTTGATTGGGGTTACATTGTATTGGCAGATCAAAGTGGGAAGAACTGATATCTTGACAATATTGAGTCTTCTCGTGCATGAGGATGGAATACCCATTTATTTAGTTCTTCCTTGGTTTTGTTCTTTAGAGCTTTGTAGTTTTCCTCAAATAGATCTTATATTTTAATAGATTTATATGTAAGTATTTCATTCAATCAGGTGCTAATATAAATAGTATTGCATTTTTAATTCCGAATTCCACTTGTCCATTGTCAACATATAAGAAAACAATTAACATTTGTTTATTAACCTTGTAACTGGCAACCTTGCAATAATTACTCATTAGTTTCAGGAGATTTTTATGGACTCTTTTCTACATAGATCAATTATATCATCTATGAACAAAGACAGTTTTATATCTTCTTTCCTAACCTCTTTGCCTTTTATTTCCTAATCTTGCCTTATTGTATTGCCGAGGACTTCCCATATGATGCCGAAAAGCAGTGGTGAGAGGGGACATCCTGCCTTGTGCCTGTTCTCAGTGGTAAAGCTTTGAGTTCCTCACCATTACGTATGGAATTAGCTATGGGTTTTTTTAGCTAGGCTTTATCAGGTTGAGAAAGTTCCCCTCTATTCCTAATTTACTGAGACTTTTTATCATGAATAGGTATTGGATTTCACCAAATGCCTTTTCCGTGTCTATTGAGACGATCGTGTGATTTTTTTTTCTTTCCCAGTTTTTGATGTGGTAGATTATATAAATCCCACTCGGCTGTGGTGTATAATTCTTTTCATGCTTTTTTGGATTTCATTTGCTCATGATTTGTTGAGGATCTTTGCATCTATGTTCACGAGAGATAACTGTTCTTTAGTTCTCTAACCTTGTTATGTCTGACTGGTTTGGATATTAGGGTAGTGCTGGCCTCAAAAAAAAAAAAAAAAAAGTGAGTTAGGACGTATGCCCTCTGCTTCTATCCCCTGGAAAGAGATTGCAGGGAATTGGCATAATTGGGTATAAATTCTTCCTTAAATGTTTGGTAGAATCCACCAGTCCACCCATCTGGGTCTGGTACGTTCTGTTTTGGTAGGTTATTAGTTATTGATAAAATTTCTCCAATAAATATAGGCCTTTTCAGATTATTTTTCTTCTATGCGTTTTGGCTGATTGTATCTTTCAAGGAATTGGTCCATTTCCATGGGATCAAGCCCCACTTTGGGCTCTGCAATGAGCGGGGAGCCTGCTTAAAATTCTCTCTCTCCCTCTCTCTCTGGCCCTCCCTCGCTTTCTCTCTCTCAAAATAAATAAATGTACTTTAAAAACAAAGAAGTGTGTTGTTTAGTCTCCATATATTTTGGGATTCTTATCTTTCTGTTACTGATTTCTAGTTTAATACCATTGTGGTCTGAAAGCAAATATTGTATGACTTCTATACTTTTAAATGTGTTACAGTGTTTTATAGTCCAGAATATGTTCTAACTTGGCAAATGTTCCATGTATGAGACAAATGTGTATTCTGCTATTGTTGAATGAAGTAGTCTAGAGATGTCAATTATATCCAGTTCATTGATGGTGTTGAATTCAACTATGTCCTTACTGATTTTCTACCTGTTGGACTATTCATTCCTGAGAGGGGTGTTGAAGTCTCTAATTATATTAGCAGATTTATCTATTTCTCCTTACAGTTCTATCAGTTTTTGCCTCCCTTAAGTTGATGCTCTGTTGTTAGGTGCATATATATTAAGGATTGTTATGTCTTTTGGAGAATCGATTTCTTTTTCATTATGTAATACCCTTCTTTATCTCTGATAACTTTCATTACCTTGAAGTCTGTTGTGTCTGAAATTAATATAGCTACTCCCGCTTCCTTTTGATTAGTGTTAGGATGGTATATTTTTCTCCTACTACTTACATTTAATCTGTGTTCGTCTATAGTCAAAGTGGTTTTACGATTGACAATATATAGTTGTGTTCTGTTTTTAACCACTCTGACAAACTGTTTTTTAATTGGTGCATTTAGAGCATTGACATTCAAAGTATGGTTATTGATATAGTTGGATTAATATCTACCATATTCATGATTGTTGTTGTCTTTGATCTTTACTCCTATTTTGTCTTCTTGTCTTTTTCTACCTTTTATGGTTTCAATTGAACATTTTATATGATTACATTTTCTTTTCCTCCTTAGTATGTCAGTTATACTTCTTCTTTTGTTTTTGTTTTTTTGTTTTGTTTTTTCGTTTGTTTTTACTTTTTTTAGTGATTACCTAGAGTTTGCAATATATATTTACAACTAATCCAGATCCATTTTCAAATAACATTATACCACCTCAAGGTAGCTTGAGTACCTTATAATAACAAAATAAGCCTAATTCCTTTCTCCCATTCCTTGTATCTTAGCTTTTATTAATTTCACTTATATATAAGCAGACATAAGCATACATATTCACATAAGTATACATAACTCAATACACTTGCTATTATTAGTTTGAACAAATTGTTTTCTGTTAGATCAATTATAAATAAGAACTATTAATAAGGAGTTTCATTTTACTCTCATTTATTCTTTACTTAATGTTCTTCTTTATGTAGATCTGACTTCCTGAACAATATCATTTTCCCTCTCTCAAAAGAACTTATTTTAACATTTCTGACAAGGCAGGTCTACTGGCCAAAAAGTCCCCTCAATTTTTCTATTCCTGAGAAAGTCTTTATTTCACCTTCACTTTGGAAGGATAATTTCTCAGGGCACAGAATTTTCGGTGGATAGTGTTTTGTTTTGTTTTGTTTTTTGTCTCAACACTTTAAATATTTCATTCCATCATCTTCTTGCTTACATGGTTTCTGAGAAGTCACCTGTAATTCTTACCTTTGTCCCTCTGCAGGTAAGGTGTTCCTCCTTGCCCCGACCTAGCTTCTTTTAGTATTTTTTCTTTATCTTTGATTTTCTGTAATTTGAAAATGATAAAGCCTAGGTGATTTGGAGCGGGGGTGGGGATGGGGCATTTATCTTGCTATGTGTTCTCTGAGGTTCCTGGATCTGTGGTTTCATGTTTGGTATTAATTTGGGGGGGAAATTTCAGTCATTATTGTTTGAAATATTTCTTTATAATTCTCAAGGAAAGGGCATAGGCTTGGAGTTCTCAGTCTGGGTATACAGTGTGACAGATCTAGTCTGTGACCGGGATCCTGACCTTTAATTAATATGCGACCTTGCTGTCTCTCTCTCTCTCTCAAAATAAATAAATAAACTTAAAAAAATGGGGCACCCGGGTGGCTCAGTTGATTAAGTGTTGGCCTCTTGATTTTAGCTCATGTCATGATCTCCCAGTTTGTGAGATCAAGCCCCATATGGGCTCTCCACTGACAGGGCAGAGCCTGGTTGGGATTCTGTCTCTCCCCCTTTCTGTGCCTCTCCTCCAATCATGCTTGCTTGCACTCTCTCTTAAAATAAATGGATAAACTTAAAAAAAAAAGACAGTTTTGTCAAGGTCGCTGACGTTGATCTGACACAGCCCTGATACAGCTATCAACTACATATTATATGATCAGCATTGATTAATGAAAAGAAAGAGGGGGAAACGGTAATGGTCCTCATCTCTGTGAGTGCCATGTTCACCTAAATTTCGACTAGCCTTTCCACAATGATTAAATGTACTCTGCGTTCTTTAGTTACAGATTTATTTCTCCATAAATATTAAATATGTTTAATATTCCATAAATATTAAGTTAGAATGTCCAGTTGCCAAATTCTGATTGAAATCACTACATATTCCTTCTTGGCCAAATGCTTGGAACCAAGAAATATATTACTGACTTCTTATTAGACTGTATGCATATTATTTTATTTTATATGTTTTATTTATTGTTTTAAAAGTCTGTATGTCTTATTTGCTTTTCTATTTTATGAGAAGAAGAAAAAGCAGTTTGAACTTTTCAGGTAAGAGGGAAGGAAAAAGCTGTTACAGTAAAACCTTGGATTGCAAGTAACTTGTTCTGTGAGAGTTCCACAAGACGAGCAAACATTTCTAATCAGTTTTAACTTGATAAACGAGTGATGTCTTGCAATACAAGTAGCGACACCAAATGTCACATGATCACAACTGAGCCAGTGGTTCTTCTCTCTCTCTCTCTCTCTTGCTGCTGGATTGTGGATGTCCCATGGTGTCTCGTGTTGTCCCATGCTCAGAGATGTTTGGCAGAAACCAGTGATTTTTCAGAACATTGGAAAGTGCCCACAACTGGCACCAGTGTACTTTTTTGTCACTTCACCTATGGACAGTCCTTTGCTTTTCCATACAAGAGGAAGCTTAGGAATGCTTTGCTTCATTCTAGATCAGGCTGCCTGCAGATATAGACCCTTTCCTCTGCTGCCTTATTGCCAGTTACATTAAATACAGTATACAACAAGAGTTTATTAATACTGTACTGTACTCAACATCCATGCAAGTGTATACAATGGCCTCCATGCAGAAAAATGTTGAAAAGAAAAGTGGTAAGAAGAAGGAGATGATCACAGTGGAAGTTAAGAAGGAAATCATCAAGAAGTATGAACGAGGTATGCGAGTGGCTGAAATTGCACTTTGTTTTATAAGAAGTGTGTCTGCATCTCGTCTACAAAAGAAGAGAAGAAAAAGGCAGAGGAATCTCTCTCTTCAAATGAGATTGGGGAGATGTGTAAAATGTGGGAAACAGTGCAAAATTTTGTAGAAAAGCACCACCCGAATGAGGCTGCAGCAGTGCGAGCGATGAGTCTGTTTAACGACAGTGCAGTGTCACATTTCCGCGAAATCCTCAGAAGGAGGCAATGTCATTGGACAGGTTCCCTGTTAAAGCTGCAGGAAAAGAAAAAGATTCCATTGAGCCAATAGATAACAGTGATTCAATTAGTGATAGAGAAAGTCACCTACACAGTCACCCTCCTCTCTCTTGTCTCCCTTGTACCAGCCATGTTTTCAAAGTAAGTGCAGGTTAATTTGTTTATTTTTGTTTACATTTTGTATTTTCTTTATTATTTTGTATTGTATTACAGTATTGTAATCATTTTTATATGAATATGTTTGGGTCGTGGAATGAATCATCTGAGTTTTCATTATTTCTTATGGGGAAATTCGCTTCAATACACAAGTGCTTTGGATTACAAGCATGTTTCCAGAATGACTTATGCTGACAAACCAAAGTTTTGCTGTATTTTAATAAGACACTACTCCTTAGTTAGTTCCTTTTGAACAAAAAGATTGTTTCCAAGCATCATCTTGGGAGTCTGTAAGCACTGTTTATACCTATTTGGTGAGATATGGGGCCAAAGGAATATTCAGAGAAAAAAACAAATACCATGTGATTCTTTGGAAGCAGCCAGCAATTAATTCTAAGAACAATGCACTTAGCCCCAAAACAACTTCCTTTAAGCCTTCCAATGACTTGTTTCCTGAGAAAGTGTTGATCTAAAATCCAGTGTAGCTCAAATAATTTGAAGTATAAAGATGAGAGGTCGTCAAATTCATGCAAACAATAAACTGTATTTTCCTCCAACTTTTAGGGGCATATTAGATTCAATACAGCTGGGAAATTTTAAAAACGTTTTCTTTTTCAGAAATTTCTTCACAGACATTTACCATAAAAAAACTTTAGAAAGTATCTTTTTTTTCTGCTTAATATTATAAGATTATTCTTTTCCTTCCTTCAAGAGAAAATGAACTTTCAAATCCTCAAAAAGAAAAACACCTTGGAGAAAAAGAGAATTTGCTGAGAAGAATGTCATTATCCTTTGGCAAATCCTTTCCTTTCTCTTATTCTCAGTCCTGCTGCCTCACACACAGACAATAACACAACATAGTTTCAGTGTGGTGATTGGTGCTATAAAAATGCGAAGTTAAATAGAAACCCACAGTAGTCTCCTTCAGGGTAAAGATGGCTTCTGTCAACAGAGAAAGCCAAAACCCTAAAAGCATTGGAAGGCAAAATTAAGAATTAAACTATTTCTGGATCCTGCTTTTTGTAAAAGAAAAGTTTTAAATGCTGTATTTTCAAGCACAAAATATAAGAGGAGGAAAGTTTTTAATCACTGCTAAGAACAGGTCAAGAAGAAGTACGTTTAAGAAAGATTAGACACAACGAATGTTCTGTTAACAAGTGCTATTTAAAAGGGGGATATATGACTTTGAGACATGGGTAAAAAAATCTTTCTTTAGATATCCAGCAAAACACTATCTTTCATGAGATCTCATCTTTTGGAAGATTACATGTGATTTACCCAGAATAGAGAAAACAATAGCATCAAGGGGATTTCCTTTCTCTGTCCAACCCCAAGAATTGTGATTTACAAAAATATTGAAATTAGCACTGAGTGTTTCCTAAACAGCAATGTTTACGTTGTGGCTCGAGAGCAAGTTTTAAATGTTGGTTTTCAAATTACGGGTGCCCATACCAGCCAAAGCAATCCATTATCCGTGTGAGCCTTAATTTTAACGGGGAAGTTCTGTGGTCTAACTCAGCCCACTTCAGACATCTCTGATTTGAAATTTACTTCCTATCTTTGACAAAGACTTTGACAAATGTGAACTCCAGGTCATTGACTTTTAAATAATAATTTCTGATTGCAAATGTCCCCAAATTTACCTGGCAAACACAAAGACGAATATTTCAATTTGCTACCCAATGGCAAAAACAAACAAACAACAACAACAAAAAACCACTATAAATATTTTCCTTTCCAGAATATATGTGTTTATATTTCCCTGCAATCTTTCAGGTATACACATTGTCTACAAACTGGGGTCATTCGAAGAATTACATCATGGTTTTAAAGATGCCAAAAATATTTTAAAGTCTGCATGACATTTTGTTATTGTGGCAGTACTATAATTTATTATTAGATTCTACTGTTGGTAAATACAGAGTCACAGGTGAAGTGCTGAAAGTATAAGTCCTTAAGTTATCTTTGACAATTGGGAAAGCGCAATTTGCCTGACAAAGTCAAGGACAAGGGAATTCTAGTGGGGAAGAAATGAAAATGGGCAGCAGACACAGGAATTTGAGTCTCTGAATGCAGGGGATGAAGCTTAAGGCCACTGGAAGCGTGTGCCTCATAGACCCCTCTCCCAGCTTGCATGACATCTAGCTAAAATGTGTATCGAATATCAATTTGAAAGAGAAAAACACATCCAGGGAAACGACAAGCAATCTGAGAAGGAGTCTGGAAAGCGGCTCTTTGTGTGTGAGGAGAAACATTCATCTACACATTATACAATATACAGACATAGTGTATGCTCAGTAAGTGCATATGAAGTCCTTTTAACAGTCTGGAGCCCAAGCCTTTTCCTTAGTCTACTGCATCTTGGCGTCACTTCTAGCTGTTGAATAGAGAAATCCTCAAAACAAAAGTCTTGGGGCCCAGGCCTCCTTGTTCTCAAACTTGGCTGCCATCAAGACAGCTGGGGGAGGTGTCTTGTATGTTTATTTCTACTCCGAGGCGCACATTACTGAGGCTTTGAATCTGATGGTTAGAAGCGGCCGGGTGCCATGCGTTTGTAATACAAGTTCAGGTGAAGGCACCAGAGGGTACCACGGGAGGAACTGCGAAGTGATGGACAGCCCAAAGTTGTTTGCAGCCATCGGACCCCGGGCCCCGCCATAGTCCCCCCGTAGTCCCGCCAGGCGGCGCCAGGACCTCGCCGCGCGCCCAGCTCTCCCGGACCCGCTGCGCTGAACTCTAGGTGTGACAGGAAGGGAGCATGACCCTGGGGGTGCGGCCGGCGGTAGGGGGCGCCTCCTCCAAACCCATCAGCGCTCGCGTTCCCTCGGATATCGCCCTCGCGTGAGATCTTGTTTTGTGTTTTGTTTTAAAAGGCTTCTCCCTCCCGGTACTGCTTGAAGGCGTAAATGAGAGACGGTGGGAGGGGTGGGAGGGGGAAATGGAGAAAAGAGGCGCTGGGGGACTGAATGCCTTCTTTAAATTACTGCTGACACCTCGGTTCCAGGCCCCTAAAATCTCAATCAACAATCCATTAGAACTCAACAGGAGTAAAACGAAATCCTCGTTTAAGTGTATTTATCCGATCTCCTTTCTCTCTTTCAAATGCAAAATCCATTTCAGCATATGCCCCCTTCTTTCTCTGGCCTTTCTCTCAAGACTGGCAGCCCATACCACTCTTGTAAATATGAAAGATGCTAATCATATGACATATCACGTCTCCGTCGGAGCCGGAATAAAGCCTTCAGATTTGGGATCATTGCCTCCAGACAACAGCTTCATCAGCCGGAAAGTTGGTTTTTTTCTCCTTTCCTTCAACTCTCAATCCCTTCTTTGTCTGGAGGAAAATGCAGCCGACTCGAACCACCCAGGCCATATGGTTCACTCTGTATTTTCTTAGTTGAATTCTGTATTGTTTCTGTGACTTGCGAAGTTTTTTTGGAAATGCGTATAAAGACATAGAAGAGCTACTTGTGCAGGCAGCGCTGCCCGGGCGCGCCGCGGCCGCCCCCTCCCGGCCTGGAGACCCGGCCGTCGCCGCGCGGCGGAGTGCGGTGTCAGCGGTGGCATTATCGCACTGACGTGACCAACCACCGAGCCGGCCGCAGCTGTCTGGTTCGCTCGAGGTGCGGACTCCGCGCCTTGCACGGCGCCTGGCACGCAGTAGGCGCTCGAGGGGTATGGGGGGCAATGAAAGAATGAATACATCAGCTACAGGGGTCGACCCCCAATGCTTTGGTTTCTAAAATATACTTTGGGTCTCTGAAAAGAAAACGGAGTCTCCCTTTCTCTCGAGACTAATAATAACACTTACTGTCCACACAACAGGCCTTTTCCTGATTTCTGGAACTCTCTCTCTTTTCTTGCCTACTTACTTGAATTCAAACTTTATGGGAGCAGACATCGTGTCTGTCTGGTGCCTCCAATTGCTCCCAGGGATTGGTACAGTGCCTGGCACACCTTGGGTGCTCATTAAGTATACTTTGAACCTAGGAAGGAGGGATGATTGAATGAATGAGCTAAAGTGGTAAACTGATACCCTGTCCCCCAAAGATACGATTAAAGAAACTTCTCTCCGGGCTTTGGGAATTTATTTACTTGCAATCTCACCCTTTTTAAAACTCTATATCAGCAACAATAAAAAATACATTTATTTTCAGAAGAGAATTCGGTGTTGGGGGGTGTTTTTTTCTTTAGTGGGGAAAGGAGAGGGGGAAATCAGCTTTCAGATCTTTATCCATCGCTCTGAATAAGTTTTGTGTTTTCCAGGTTCGGTACTGTCCGGGCGAGGGAGCAGGCTGCCAAATTTCCTTTCTCTCAGTCTAACTCCTTATACAAACCCAAAGGGCCCTTTCACCAAATCATTAAATTCTACAGAGGTGGTCAAGCTCGCACTGCTTTTCATGAAACGGAGAAAGAAAAGGGTCCTTGAAGTTTAGAAGATGCCCAAGGAAAACTCCTTGAATGACATCAAAAGAATGAGTTTCCATAGCTGTTGAAGCACGAGGGCCGTGTATCCGCACAAAGGGGGACCGGGGCACCGGGACGGGCCCAACGCTCTGTCCCAGGACAATTGGGTCACTGAAATAGGGAATTAATTACCATTGGAGAGTGGGCAGCCCATTCACCACTGGCTGAGTTTTATTAAACGCCAATATAAATAACAAAACAACTCTTGTGGCTGCACTATTCCTACACGCCAAAGGAAGGATTATGCCGGGGATTAACATCTTAAAGTCTATGAGACTTTCTGACTCAAGGCTCGGAGCTGGTAATCGTGTTTGTCTCCTGGTTCAGCGATTAGTGCTCTCTTTCTTGCACTTTCCCCTGGACAGCCAATGTCCCTTTTTGCAGGCACGGAGGGTTGAGGGGGGAGGGAGTGAAGACTCCTTTCACTAGTGGACCCCCAGGCCCCCATTCACGCGCCGGCTGTTCTTTTCCTCTTACCTGAAGAAAACAATCAGAAAGCTGGCGTGGGTTGGCAAAATCTTCTAACAGGGATTTCTTTCCTGCCTGGGAAAGAAGAGGGGCACTTGGGTCGCTTAAGGAATGAAGAGAAGCCTGCAGGGCGCTGCCTTTCCAGAGCTGATGGGGAGAGGGTTAGGGTCCGGGCCGAAGACAAGGAGCCTCTCCGCGCTTGACCGCTTGACCGGCAGATTTCGCCACCTTCAAGATGACCTCCTGTGTCAAGATCGGTTCCCTGAATATTCGGCTTGAGGGACCAAAGCACTTTGTGCGGGCTTGGCGCCAGGATCTCGGAACGGGACTCCGGGACCGGGGGTGGGGTGGGGTGCGGAGGGGTGGGGAGATGATCTTCTCTGCCCCGGATCTCCTCCGGTCGAATTCTCCGCGGCATCTAGCTTACTGGGGGTGGGGGTGGGGGCGGCGCTGGCGCGGCAAAGCGCCTAGCTTGCACCTCTCCAGGACTAGGCTGATGCCCCCCACCCAGTCTTCCCGGGACAGGATCCGGGAGGAGCGGGGAGGGCGGGGGGGAGAAGCCGGGGAAGACTGAGAATTCCACGCAGGGGTCCAGGACGAAGAGTGGGGCGTGATTTTACATAGTTATTTCTGTGGGTTTCCTTGGCTCCCTGGAAGGGGGCCGCCAAAATATCGGAGCTCACACTAGCTCCCAGCGCGCGTCATCACAAATAACGAACTCTGGCAACGCGAGGAGTCCTCGGCGAGGAAAGCTAGTCTTTCCCAGCCCGGCCTCCCCGGCTCTGGAAACGGCGTTTTAGCCCCCAGTGAAGAACTAACGATGTTCAGGATTGGCTAATCTTTTCTCGCCATCTTTCCCCCTTTCTGAGAGCTCCCTCGGGGGATCAGGACAGAAGGCTATAAAATCCCCTTGGCAGGCACGTCACCCTGTCCTTTTAGCAGGTAGACGCTCCCTCTCCTTGCAGGCAGGGTGGTTTACCGGGAATTGGGGGACAGGCTTGCTGGGCAGGCCAATTCCCCCCCCCCTGCCCCCCCGCACTCTGGGAAAGGCCCCCTCCCTCGCGGCCTCCCCTCCTCTCCCACCGCCGCCCTCCCCCCGCCCCCCATTCACCTGCAGCAGCATGAGTTTGGGGAGGAGACCATTTGTCCTCTTTGGCCACTTGTGAGGTCGAAGTGTGGATGGGATGTAGCCTATGGCCTCACAGCAACACCTACCCTAAACTTTAGGGCTTTTGGGTCGCCTCAAAGTTCAAGCTTCTTAGAGGCAACAAAGACTTTCTAAAGATCTCCACCCTTTCACCCCTCCCCTTACTTCACTTTTCTCTGCTACACGATTCGACCCCCTTTCTTTCGAAGGCTTAGGGATGAGTTTAAATTATTGTGCTCCCATTTCTTGATAACTGCCTGCTTTGAGCTTTTGTTCTCTTAAAGTAGGATTGCACCCTGAAAGAGGGGCTGAAGATGAACAGTTTGACCCTTCAGGACAGTTCACGCAGTGGACAGGAGCGGCCCTCGGTCACCGTCCTCACTGAGGCTATTCAGGCTCTCCCCTCCCCCTTCGCATAACATTTCAGCCTCGTTTCATCTGGACAATCTTTTAGACCACACAAGTGCCTCTTGAATTTATTTAAGTTAAAGGAGTGCTGGAAGAGTCCAGCTAAGGATATTTGGCGCCGGTCACGTCTTCGCAAATCTGAGTACAAATCGAAATTTCTTTCTTTCCGCAAAACCGAGCAAAATGCTGGACAAATAGAATTCTGCAACTGAGTGTGAATGGTTGGTTTCTGGACTTCACTAGCGTTGTTAGACTGTTTTGGGGGTTGTTTCCTTTTTTTTTTCTTTTTGAAAATAATATTCTTCATAGTGGGAAATATTTCCAGACGTGCTCTATTACTGAGTGATGCTTCTCTTGAAAGCTATAATACAAACATAGAGCCAAAATTCCTAGAATTCCAAGATGATATAAAAGGTGAATTTGAAAAACTCTGCACTTTGCGCAGTAATCTAACAGTCACCACTGCATACACCCAGAGAAGCCCTTATTTTAAAGATAAAAGTCTACGAACTACATGATATCCTCATCTTTATATAGATTAGGGGCTGATGTATGTCTATGTTTGAAACCTTAAGTTTCTCTGCATAATTTTTCCTTTGGAAGGAAATTTCTGGAATCAGAAACGTGCAGTTTACCCCCATAATATTGTACCTTTACTAAATATCTGCACAGAACACACTTAAATATGCGTCATTAACTTCTTACAGTGTAGAAAGTTTGGATTCTGACAAGAGAAAGCATGTACCCTTTCGGGGCATCATAAAAACATAAAATCCAGGGAGAACATAAAAGCTGGGGAGTCAGACACCCGAATGCTGTTAACAATCAACTAAAGAAATCCATTGTGTGTTTCACTAACACTAAGCATTAGACCCGGTTTGATCTCCATGACTGTTTAGAGTTAGACCAGACTTACCAGGTTTTCCGTTAAGCCTCTTCTTAACTGGATTCTGATTCTGTTCTTCACCCAAATATATTTCATCATATCAACCCAGCACTTTCGAGACAAACCAAAATTTTAAAACCACCTGTCCAAAGGGGTACGTTTCTACTGATACTGAAATAAACTTTCCTTTGCTTTCTATTACATTAAGCAATTAGTTTGTCATTCTTTGCAGGCAACTCCTACATGAGATGTAGCTATCTAAAGACTGACACTCCACAGCTCCTCCCATCATCCCAGTATTTCTTTTTAGCAGTCTTTAATCATTTCCTCTGAACCCATTTTTCTCATCCTGTTTCATTCAAATTAACACAAAAATCCTGCATCCGCTGCAATGTCCCTGTGTTCCTTCAGTCTTTACCCGCTACCCAAGACTGAAGGCTTTCTTTTAGAGGGACTGTGACGAGTATTTACTTGTTTGGTATTGGTGATCATCACCTCCAAAATCATGTAAAGGTATACATGCAACGGCAAAGTACTTCCGGTAACTTTTACTACTGACCTGTCTTCCGCTTGATCAAACTTTTATGAAGTTCTGATTCTGCAAGCTCATGGTCCAGAACCAGAGCCCCAAAGAAGGGTGAGAGACACAGATGCTGTATTTTGGAGACGAAAAGCGTCTCTCTCTTCTTTACAAATGTTTGCACTTCTAACAACATGAAATCAAGCTGTTCTGAAAAGACTGAGGGGGGAACTGGGGAAATAATGCTTTTAAACTTAGGGAACTTGCTTTTCTAAGGGGAGGAGAGCCAAAACAAATATCAAAGAGCAAAGCAAAAATCCGGGGGGTTTTCAAATCATTTCAAGGCAGAAGAAAGTCTGAAGGTTGGAGAGCTGCAGTGGGCAAAAGTCTCTTTCAGGGAATTCTAATTTTCATTTTCTTTACTTTGCGCCCTTCAATCCTGCTGTTAGTCCATGCAGAAACCATTAAACGAATTAAAACCATGACAAAACAAAACCACTTTCATCATGCCCGTCTCTGAAATAAACTTGTTTCCAATTCCTACCAACTGAATGACACAGAGTCTTGCAGACCATAATCTTTCTCTCTTGCCACTTTTCAACTTCCACCATTCCAAATGCGCCTTGCTTAAACTTAATTTGCAAAAGGGATCTCAAGGGACTCCTATCTACCGGGTCCAGATTCATCTCAGCTACTCTGGCACGGTCTAACGCTCCACCCAGCAAACACTTCTAGGGACTCTGGTTCTGTCTCTAAGAAAAGTCAGCCAAGGCGACAAGAGGGTGGGCGTGAGCATGGGGTGGGGGGGAGCAGAGAGGGAGGGCTGACGAGCAATTCAGAACAAGTTTCCTCCGAAGTCCAGTAGCCCTCAGCTCTATTTTCCCGTTGAAAAGCGCGAGTATCGGGAGGACGGGCCCCTTGTCCCTACAACGCCCCCCAGAGCGGAGCAGAGGTCACGGAAATGTCAGCTCAGCCCAGGCGCTCGCAGGAGCTGCAGGTCGGCTGCTCCTCCCACTCCGCTGGCTGCCACCCTCGCAAGGAAGCCACCCTGTGGTCCGGCTCTGCGGTAAACCGGGGTTAACCCGCAAAACAAGACAAACAAAACAAAGCAAACGGACAGAACCTGTGTCAGTTCCCGGAGACTGAGTTTGTCACAGGTTTTCAGCTTTAACCTGTGAGTGCTTTTATCCTCTTCTCCTCTAAAAGCCCATCTACCGCTCCCACACTGGATCTCCCCTTCTGGGAGCCGCCTCGATGAACCTTCCAACGTCCTCTTCCTTCACCCTTCCACCCCATTCTCTCTGGAACCTAAACACGCTTGCCCACCATGTGCCCACAACTCGCCACCCACACCCCACTCCTCCCTTGACCAAATGAATGTTTTAAAATCATTTACTATTTGATACAGCTCCTAAGAGGCTTTACTAAGAGACGCCCGGTAGAAACAGAGGGTGGCTGCTTTCCCCGAGATTCTGACCCCCATTAACTAATTCCTCGGATCCCGACGTCCGGGAACTGAGAGGCCGGGCAGCGCCTGGCGCGGTAGGCGCGCGCGCGCGCCGGGCCTGGGGGTGGGGTGCGGCCGCAAGGACGGGGGCGGGGGGAGGTAGCCTCCGTCTCCCCAACGGCCCCCGGCGCCCCGGCCCCTAATGAGTTGCTGAAAGGGAGCGGGCTCCGGTGCGCGTGGCTCGCAGGCCTCCCGGAGTCCAGGGCGCCCTGATTGGCCAGCTGCGCCTCGCGACCTCCATTCATTAATAAATTAGCGGCACGCTCCAGCCGAGCGCGAGCCACCAATCACAATGGGCAGCGGCGGCGACAACAGCCGCAGCGTGAGCTGAAGCTGCCACCGCGGCTTCAGCCGCTGCGACCGCAGCCTCGAGCTCCAACAGGAGCTTTAGAACCATTTTATGCTGATTAGATAAAGGGGGAAAAGAGAGGCGGGGGCGATGGGAGGAGGAGGATGGATGGCAGGGCCGGGGAGGGGGGGAAGTGGGTGAAGAAAGAGAAAGAAATGAATGATGATAATGCAATGAAAAGAATAAGCAGGGGGAGGGAAAAGCGGGGGAGAAGGGGGGTCAGCACAGGCGGGAGGAGGAGGCGGCGGCAGGGGTTGGGGGGGAGAGGTGGGGGCCCCGGGGGCAGATCTGATTGTTTTCTTGGTGGTATATAAGGGGTTTTAAGGAGAGTCGTGTGCCAGACACGCAGCCACTGAACCACAAGCAGCTTCGCTTTAACTGGAGTGCCCAGGAGTCGCGTGCCAGAAGCTGCACGGCCGAGGACTGACTGACAGACAGACGCGCACCACCACCACAACACACGAGACCCAGGCAGATCGCCGCAGCCTCCGGGGCTCTTGGCAAACTCGCCAGTCGGAGAGGTCCCCCGCGGAGTCGCGCCAGATCCGCTGCTTTCACGCTAAGAGAAGGACGCAGCGCTGCGCTCCCGGCAGCGCGGAGAATCGCAGCACACACCAAAGCAACAGCGACGCCGAGACGCATTTAGGGAGCGAACTACGTAAGTATCCGCCCCGTGTCTTCCAACTTGGAAGGGTGTTTCCGGCACTCTGTTCCACCACGTCCGAGCACTCTTTGCTGGCGCAGAATCTTTGTCCCAGGGGGCTGCTGTTTCTTTCCGGGCAGGAACACAGCCGCGAGGTCGACCTGCCGAGGGCGGGACCCGGTTGGCTGGCAGCCGGGACACAACGATGGGGCTTTCCTGAGCTTGGAGAGCACTGGCGGGGTCTCTTCCCTAACTCTGTTCCTCCTTGGCGTCACCCTTCCGAACCAGTCCTTGTGGGTGCCCGCACAAGTACTTCCCGCTGACACCAAGAACGTGTCTCTGCCTCTGTATTTACATCTCGTTTGGTTTTTTCTCCCTTCCCGCTCTCTTCGGTAGGATGTTTGTCAAATCCGAGACCTTGGAGTTGAAGGAGGAAGAGGACGTGTTGGTGCTGCTCGGCTCGGCCTCCCCCGCCTCGGCTGCCCTCACCCCGCTGTCGTCTAGCGCGGAAGAGGAGGAAGAGGAGGAGCTGGGCGCGTCCGGTGGGGCGCGCCGGCAGCTTGGGGCGGAGGCCGGGCCGGGGGGGCTGGGCGGCTCGCCGGCCGGAGCCGAGGGCTGCCGGCCAGCGCGGTTGCTGGGTCTGGTGCATGAATGCAAGCGGCGCCCCTCCAGGGCACGGGCCGTTTCCCGCGGCGCCAAGACGGCCGAGACCGTGCAGCGCATCAAGAAGACCCGTAGACTGAAGGCCAACAACCGTGAGCGCAACCGCATGCACAACCTCAATGCGGCGCTGGACGCGCTGCGCGAGGTGCTCCCCACGTTCCCCGAGGACGCCAAGCTTACCAAGATCGAGACTCTGCGCTTCGCCCACAACTACATCTGGGCGCTCACCGAGACGCTGCGCCTGGCGGACCACTGCGGGGGTGGCGGCGGAGGCCTGCCGGGGGCGCTCTTTTCCGAGACCGTGTTGCTAAGTCCGGGAGGCGCTAGCGCCTCCCTGAGCAGCAGCGGAGACAGTCCGTCGCCTGCCTCCACCTGGAGCTGCACCAACAGCCCAGCGCCGTCCTCCTCGGCGTCCTCCAACTCCACCTCCCCCTACAGCTGCACTTTATCTCCTGCCAGCCCCGCAGGTTCTGACATGGACTATTGGCAGCCCCCACCTCCCGACAAGCACCGCTACGCACCTCACCTCCCCATAGTCAGGGACTGTATCTAGAACTGCCATTCTAGCTACCCGCGCCAGGCCTTAGTGGGTTCCCTTTCCTGTCTCCGACCAAGCCCTCCCACCCCTCTCCTGCCCCCACTTCCACGCCCTGGAAACCATCTCATTTCGCAGGGCAGATGTAGCCGTTCTGAATCCTGGGTTGTTTGCTGCATTCCTTGGCCAAGGGTTTCCTTCCTTCAGACGGTCTCTAATTTATTGAAGGTGTGATGGAGCTTATTGTCAAAGAGGATGGTAGAGTTGGGGAGGGGGGGGGCTGTTTCTTAAGGTTAAAAAAGATGCTGGGAAGCGGAGACGGTACCCAGTCTAAAGAGTTTGCAGAGCGGACTGACGCTCCTCCCCCTGCTCTGTAACACCAGAGGGACCCAGAGCAGTTCGTGTGAATCTCCCAGGGGGAAAGCAACTGGTTCCTCTGATCTCTTCACCTTTGCTTCTACATAGAGATGTTAATGTCGAGTAGAAAGAAATGTATCTTAGCATCTGAATGATTTTACCGGTAATAATATTATCCACAGATTTGCAATGGCTGGCATCTGCTTTATTCCCATTGCTGTCTGCGGGCTGTGGGAATTTCACCTGTCAAACCAAACTTTCCCTCTCTGATGTGCACTTTGTTCTGTTTCCCAGATTCGTCACAATGCCTATTGTCCCGTCCTTCTCTTTCCTTTTTCTTCTCCATTTTGCCATCTGTCTCTTATGATTTATAAGGGGGAAAAAGTTGTTTTGTTAGAGGGCCAGGTTAGAAGTCATTGTATAATTTGTAGGCTTTGTAATGATTGAATGCAAGCGTGGAAATTTAGGCTGAACTCTCTATCAAAAGGAAAAATGTGGAGGAAAAGGGAAAAATCAGGAGGGAGGATTGCTTCATGCATTATTTATCTCGACCTTTTAGGGGACAAGGAACTCCCCCATTCTTTCAAGAGATTAAAAATAAATCAACAGACTGAAAACCTAAGCAGACACGGAGTAGTATCGGGATCAGCCACACACGTGTTCCCTTCTATTTATTATAAAGAAATTTTTCATGGGAAAAGTATGTATTTTTTGTATATTCTACAGAGTTTATTCTAGTATGTATTTACATCTTGAACAAAAAAATTGTTCTTGTGATTAAACTATAAATAAAATATATAATTTTCGTAATTTTTGTGTGTTGTATTGTAACTTTTGCCTGGTTATGTGGTTTTTAGAAGAATGTGTTGTGTTTTTTCTGAAATTCTCCCTATAGCAAATTGAGTAGAGTACTCGTATTTTTCATCAGTGTTTGTGTATAGAATTTCACTGACACATAAGGTCTAAGAAATCACAAGAAGCTGAATCACATTTGAGACACTAATACTGACATCAGAGTGTAGCTCTGCATACAAACAAAATTTGTTTTTTAAGAAATAAATTTCTGGGCAAAGGAGATAGTAAAAAAAGGGTGCAGGAGTGGGGAGAGCTAAAGGATAATTAAATCATGGTAAGTTCCAAAGTTCAGAAACCTGGATTTAAAAAGAGGTAGTGAAGTTGAAATTTCTTGTTAGAATGTGTAGAAATGTGGTTCTTACACTTTGAGTCTCAATTATCATCTGTAAATTGGAGGGACTGAACAATGACTTCTAAGGTCCCCTTCCAGCTGTACTATTTGAATTGCGAGTATTTATAATTCATTATCGGAAGCGGATTTTGTATTAGCTGCTTTAACAAGCTTGTTGGTTTGAAAAGCAAACTCCTGGAGAAAAAAATATTCAGAGTGAGCTGGGATAAAATTGTATCTAAGGGAAATAGCTCAGCGTTCATTTTTTAAAAAATAATTACATAGTCAAAACTTCTCCAAAGAGAAAGCAAAAATGGTTTCCCAATATCTAAAACACATAACTCTGTAACTTGCAGTTCAATCTGAAAAGCAGAAATGAATAGCACCATGGGTCAAAGATGACCAAGTGAAGGTTGACACATTCTAGATTTAAGCCACTTCCTGGGGGTTGGGGGAGGGTATCCACTGGGCAACACAAGCTTAAAACAAAATCACCTTAGCAAAGAAATGGTTGTTCATGCCCAGCAACTCCCCCCGCCGTCCCCCCTGAACTTCATATCTGCTTCTGGTTTGGGTAAAATCCTCCACTCCTCTGCATTAAGCAACAGTAATTTCTCCTGAGATATCTATCTGAAGTGATTCCTCCTGTCTATCCATATGGAAAATATTAAGTGTTTAATATATCTTAACTGCATTTTTTATCAAAGGAAGAACAAGCCAGGGTTTTGCTTTGTGTCGTTTTCACAGCTGGACATAAAAGAGACCTGTTGGACTACCCTTCTATTTTAAAGACTGTTATTCCTAGCCACTCTTGATTATCTGATATGAGGAAAAAGACTGTACCTCCTATTCACATTTATGTTTCTAGTGTTTAAGAAGCTAAGGCAGTAGGCAAAACAATTGTAGCATGGGTGTTTTAAAACATCAGTTTTAGCGCCAAATGATTGTTCTAGCGATGATGATGCTTATGCTGACCTGTGCGCTTCTTTCAGAAATTTGCCAAAGAAACAGTTCAGGGCCCAGGTCTGCGGAGGCAAACTCTCAGGTGCAGTCACTCTCTCCCAAGACTAGGAGAAACCTCAATTGGTGAGGTGATCCCATAAACAGGTGACAATAATCGTTTACTTGAAGAGGCAAGGTGGAATGGTCCAATAATCACAGCTTTGAGTAAGGGTAATACAGTGAACAACTGACTCAGCTACTTTGCTGGACTCAGTAGTCGCCTCTACACAGCACCAGAGACCCGTGCAAGCTGGAGCCTGTAGGTCCCCACAGACGTCAGTGGTCATACATGGCCGGAAGTCCCTCTACCGTTTATGACCTACACTCAGGCTTTCCCTTCCCTCTCTAGAGCAGAACTTATTTTACGCTAAATTGGTGCAATTATTTTTTATGGCGTTCGACTTCTTTTAATGTTTAAGGATGATGTTCTTTCTGCTTCACTTCGCATTGGAAGTTCTCTCTAACCTACAGCAACTTCCACGGCGCGTGGGCTGAGGCCCGCGGTCCTTTCCCCTCCTCTGGAGGAATGAGAGTTACAGGGTTGAAGCCGCTGCTTCTGCAGGAGCGAGTAGAGTCGCTCTTGTAGTGTCTCCATTTCCTCCCCACGCCTTGCCCACACTCGAAGGAGCTGGGTCTGTCTGCACCAGAGCGCTCGTGGGCAGCTGGGCCGCCGTGCTTTTCTGGCAGCTCTCGGGGGGCAAACGTTTCAAACTAGGCCAAGATGTTCTTCCAATGCCAGTCCCACATTCAGAGTTGCTAGATCTTTCCAGCGCCAGCCCGTGCGCTGCGCGTGTTTACCTAAGGGCTGAGAGGCGCGAAGCTTGGTTCTGTCCGCTTTGGAAGCGTCGCTTCGACGCCGGCAGGGTTCCGGCACTGGTTGTATTTATTTGTTCGGAACTGCCCCAGACTTACTAGCAGACTTAGTTTTCCTTCACCGGAAAGGAAATAAATCCAGCTGAGGGCCAACAGGAGGAAAAAAGCAGAGAGGTGGGCTGCCCACTGCTGGGCCCGCCGCGGGACCCCGGCCCGGGCCCGGCCGAGGCTCGAGGGGCCCGGGGTCGCGCCGCTGCTGAGCAGGATGGAGCCTTGCAGGCGGAAGCTGGGGCCGCGGACGGCCCAGGGCGGCCTTGGCCCGGAGAGGGCGAGGGGTCCGGTCGGTCCTTCCCCGAGGTTACCCGATTACGCACGAAGGACGTCTGGGCCCAAGGCCCGCGCAGCCGCGCGTCCGGATGGCCGGGGCTTCCGGCGGCGGCGGCGGGCCGGCCTGCGGGAGGGGCTGGGAGCTGCGAAGACCCCGGCCGCCTCGCCCCCGCCGGCCGCCGGGTGCACCCCCTGCACTGCACAGCCTTGGGCAGGTTGTGACTTCTAGGCGCCGACACCTGGAAGCCGTTAAAAGCGCCTCCTCCGCGTGCCGGGCCTCCGCACCCCACCCCCGGCCCCCCGGCCCAGCGCCCCCTCGGCTCTCGGGCTCCCAGGCGACCTTTGAATGTATTAATTAAATAAAGCAGGCAGCCCTTGAATCGCACCGATGCAGGGCGCTCCCGGGAGCGTGAAAGTCCCGGCCTCCGAATCCAAAAAAGAAAATGTGTGAAAAGAGAATTAGTGAAATTAGGTTAGACCAATAAAACGTGAGGGCTCCGGCACCCCCCTTCCCGCTCCCCCAGCCTGGGGCTAGAAGGGCTATCTGGTCTGATCTATTGTTTCCCTCCCTGGCAGGGGGTTCATTGTGTGATAAATAATTCCCCATCCATTTTATTCTTAAAAAAAAAGGGGGGTATTTGCATAATCAGTGCTTTGATGTGGCCAGAAATCGGAGGCTTGGTCTCCCCAAGTCCGCTCTGGGTAGCGGAGCAACAAAGCTCGATCCAGATCTTTCCCTTCGCTAACAGTGTGTGGGGCAGATTGTCAGAAACGGCAGCATTAAGCTGCCGCCTCCCTTTTTTTTTTTTTTTAAGAATCCACTTTAATGATTAAACTTAAGGAATGTCAAAAAAGGGGTGCGTGTGTAAAAAACGAGGGTTCTCAGCCCCCTCTGCTTCTCCCTATCCTTCAGGGTTCATTGCTCTGGGCGGTTTCTTTCCCAAAGCCGCTGGGGGTGTGTGTGGAGGGGGGGGGGTGCGACTGCCTGGGGGCCGCCCCACGTGGCACGAAGTGGGCACCCGCAGGCCCGCCCGGGCGGGGAGGAGCGACGGCCGCGGGACGATTCGCCGTTGCACCCCTCACCCCCACCCCCGGTTTTCTTTTTCCAGGTTTATCCAGCCCGGATGAGCTCCTCTTACGGAGGAAGATCAAGTGAGTTGCTCTTTAGTCCCGGAGTCGAATCCGGGGGGGTCCCCTGGGAGCGCAGCTTGGGAGCAGTTTTAGATGGTCCCCGACAGGAGAGAGGAGCAAAGACATGCAGTCGTCCGGAAAGCAGAGCCGGAACGCCAGTGCGGCCGAAGCTATTATTTTCCTGCAAGGTGGCGTGAGTCGCGAGGGTGGAGTGGGACAGGCTCCTGACGGTGTGTGCACTACAACGAATGACTCCCCGCCCCCTCTCGGTGCCAGCGCCCGAGGAGGAGGGAGGGCGGTAGGACAGCTCCAGGCTTCCGCTCGCACCCGGCCCCTCCAGCCACTCCCAGCGCGGAGGAGCCAAGTCAGCTTGGACGACCCACCCAAACACCCGGCGAAAGGCCGGGGCGCCCTGAGCTGCCGGCTCTGCGCTCCGCCCCGAAGTCTCTCGCCTTCCGAAGAGGTGCTCAGCCTCCGGGGATCTGAGCGCGGAGATCCCGCAGGGGTGCGGGGAGGCGGGGGAGATGCAGGCGGGAAGGAAGATCCGCAGGGCTTCCCTCTCCCTCTCTAGCCCCCGCCTCTCACCGAGCTGACTCGGGGCCATTACTCATCAGGTGTTCTGACCGGCTTGGCCATCTCAGCTTCAGCCGTGGTTAGCTCATTATCGATTCCCTTTTTACTTTTTTTTCCCTTGTACGTGTCAAGGCTGTAACTGCGTAAGCGTTAGGTTTTCATGTCAAGTTTCTCACCGTACAAAAGTCGTATTCCCTAAGAAATAAAAGGATTTGGGATCTAAGATTCCTCCCAATGGAAACATACTTTTGATTTTGGTTGGACTTTGGGGGCAGTGCTTTTAGATTCATGTCATCTGGTAGTAGGCACTGTAGTTAGTAGTGTGCATTGAATTCCAGGGATGTAAGAAATCGAGATGCAAAAAGTTAAATTTCTTTCAAAGGACGCGTCTCCAGGACAGGCTGTTTGGACTGTCACTGGCATTTCAACTGTTCAGAAACGAGGGTGTACCTTCTCTGATCTTGTTGGGTTGCAGACCACACTGTGTCACCGAGGTCTTTCCCCATTCCTCCTTCTCTCTCATGATTCCCTCAGCACCTCTTTCTCTTCTCTCCAGTGCCTGGACGCGTACCTGGAGATGGTAAACACTGAATGGCTGGAAGAACCAAAGCCATTCGCCTATTTTATTTGATCTAGAAACAATTAAGTAAAAGTGCCGAAGTCCATGCAAAATGGAAGCAAGAACCTTCAAAATAAGCAGAGAGAACTCAGGGCTGGTTTCCATGGCAGCAGCTTGCAATAAAGCCTAATTCCTCGTGACAAAGAGGTCATCTTCCTTTTCAAATGTGTTTATGATCCCTTTGTGCATTGTGTTCTGGCATAAAAGCTTCTCTGCACCATCAAGGCTCCACGGGCAGCTCTGTGACTCTCAAGGGGGTTTATTGCCTCCTTGGTATAAGAATAGCAGAAAGAAGCCAAACCAGTGCCAGGGTGACAAAAGAGTAAGCCCACAGGCTTGCCCTGGCTTTCTTTCTGTAATACATAAATCTTGGTGTGCTTTGAAATAATTAAAAATGAGGGATTCGGAGGATAACTTTGATTTTGTGTTTTTTCAACCTTTTACATAGGCTGAAACACAACATGGAAAAAAATACAAGACTGATTCAGTGCGAGGACATAATTAATTTTCCAGATAATTTTTTAAAAAAGAAATCACGTGGGGTTAAAACCTTGAACATATCTTTGAAACTATGTGGGGGAAAATGTAACCAGAACCTCGGATAAGATAATGCATTAATACTGCTTTCATATCGCAGTGCCTAGAACATGATCAAACATTTTTTTAAAAAATCAAACCCATCTGAACTAGTTTTATTTTCCCTCACTCTCCAAGATTGCCATGACAGAAACTTGGAAATAGACAGGGAAGGAAACATCATTTTCCTGGTGGAGCAGGAAAGCATCTTAAAAGTCTTGAATTCGAATCCAGTGCTTCTCTTGAATTGGAAGAAAATGATTTCACCATATCCACACGACAGGGACTATGTGACCAGGCAAGGCTTTCCCAAGCTCTTGTTGGCATCTGGAAAAGAAGCGCCTGTCCTTTTCAGGAGACTTAAAGAGTCCACCTGCCAGCATCTTCCATCTGGGAAGTTCAGAAACAATGAAGTGTAAAATGAGTTTTATTTTTTGTGACCAAATCATTTAAAAAGGGTTGCGTTCTCCTCAAGTACAACTGTTCTAGAATCTTAGCCTATTCTGCTCTTCCATACTGGGGAGAGTTTTCTAGACTTGCTAGAGTGTTTTCAAAGCAAAAGCGTTCTGAACGATAGCAGACGAAGCTGAGCTGATGAAGGCACCGGGCAGTGGTACCCACCACACCTTCACTTTACTCCGAATTCCTTGGACACGTGTGTCTTCCATAACAACACGTATAAGATGATAATGATAATAAAACATCACAAAGCAGGCTCGAGCAAATCGCTATGGTGTCAACTACTGGTTCTAACTCTTTGAGCAAGTGCTACTTTTGTATCTTTCCACCTAAAAGAGACCAAAGTTCAGTTTTCTTCAAGAGCTCCCTTTTTCTATCATAGCAAAATAAGTGATGTTAAAATATCTTTGGTAAGGGACTAGAAGGAGAGTATTCATAAACAGTAGTCTTCTCAACTTTTCGGTATTCGTGGCACATTTTTGAATTTTAGTATTTTTTTTATTTTAGAAATTTCGATAGTATGTTTGAAGGGAGTAGGAGCCTCAAGGTAGCATCAAACAAGACAGCCATGAATTACACCACACAGTATCCTCACTGCGTCCAGATCTGTAACCTTCATGGCCATCGCCCTTCAGCATTGTATCACTGTTCGAGTAGAACTGTTTCTTGTCCTGACAGTGACAGTGCCTCCCGTATGCAGTAGTCAGTATTCCTGCATGTTCCAGGAAACATAATTTCGTTGGTCTTATCTTTACGCTATTCTGCAATTCTTATTCAAAGCCTGTAATTTCATTTCATTCAATCTGACAAAACCCTGCTGCCAGATATTATGGAGGACGTGCCTAGTCTCCACCGATATCTGATGTTCTAACCCTACTGGGCATGCTCAGGGCCCTAAACATTGGGTGGGGCCCCATCTCTGGTCTCTATCTTCCTCTTCTCTTGAGATGGTGAGGACAAATAGTAAAGCTGGTTGGGTTTTTGAGGGACCATATAAACAGCAGTGGTCCTCCTGCATCACCTGGACTCACAGTGGATATTCAGTGAGGGAGAAAAAAACGTGTGAGTTAAAAGCCACTAGGACTTGGTAGTTAAATGATGGCATTACAATAGCCTACTCTGATTAATACGCTCGTATATTTATTTGGGGACTGTATAACTTACTGTAGCAAAACAATGTTTTATAATTGACTAAAACTTGGTAACTCGTCTCTGAAAAGCTTGAAGATTCTGTTACAAAAGCCATTTTAGTTTTTATTTTCAGCCATGCAAAAAAGCTTTAGTGCCTGGAAATCTATAGCCATCTTAAAAGTGATTTTTAAAATCATCTTAACCATCGTGTAAGCCTAGTAGCTTTAGTATATTTAGATTGTTGTACAAGTCATCTCCGGTATTTGTGCATTTTGCAAAACCGAAACCCTGTACCAATCAAATAACAACTCCAATTTTCCCTACTCTGGCAACCACTATTCTTTCTGTTTCTATGAATTTGAATCTGTTACATACCTTATATAATAAAAGCTGTTTTCATTTTTAAAGCACACATTGTCTCTGTCCCTACTTTTCTCTATCTCATTTTAATAAACTTTAATTTTCTTTCTCCACACTGCTGATGTAGATTGGAACTTTGTATAAAGTTCAATCATTTCCCACACCTGCCCTTTTTGCTACATTGTGGGAAGTAATTATTGATATGGAGCTGTGCTCTCCTTTGTATAGTGTTGACAGGTTGAGGGCAGTTTTGCAGGAGGGCACCCATTATCTGAGTACCTGCCCCTCTTGAATGAAGCCACCTATTCTTGAGAGAGCCCTGAAGGTAATTATGTTTTTGCCTCATTCTATCAGAATGTGATTGAGGTGGTTTGATAGGCTCTGGAGGTTCATTTGTTTGTTTGTTTGTTTGTTTTAACAATTTATTGTCAGATTGGTTGGCACACAACACCCAGTGCTCATCCCAACAAGTGCCCTCCTCAGTGCCCGTCACCCACTCTCCCCCCTCCCCTACTCCCCTCAACCCTCAGTTTGTTCTTAGTATTTAAGAGTTGGAGGTTCATTTGAAGAGTAGATTGATTCCTGGGACACTATGGAAATCAAGTGGAAAACTCACTATCATAATGTCATTTGATCCTGTTGTATCCAAGCCTAATAAGGAGACACATGAGTAATTAAAAACATTTTTTAATGTCTATTTATTTTTGAGAGAGAGAGAGAGACAGAGCATGAGAGGGGGAGGGGCAGAGAGCCTAGGGAGACACAGAATCTAAAGCAGGCTCCAGGCTCTGAGCTGTTAGCGTAGAGCCTGATGCAGGGCTTGAACTCACGAACCATGAGATCATGACCTGAGCCAAAAGTCAGACGCTTAACCGAATGAGCTACTCAGGAGCCCTTTATCTTGATATATATATTTTAAGAAAGATTTACTTTTAAAAGAGCCGTATTGACGTCCAAAAATAAATGGAGAAACCAAATTTTAAGTTGACTTTAATAAGTGGGTCTTCAAAAATGGAAACTGGAGGTTTGAGGAAGACAATTGAGAGACCCTTGAGCTAGGCTATTATTCAACGCTGCCATGTAAGACTTGCCACGCACCTTGAATCCGATCTTTTTTTCGTTCAACACTTGGCACTGAACGGAAGTCAATCATTTTAGGTGGGGAAGAGAAGCAAACCTTTAAAAAAAGATTTCTGTCATTTACACTGCTTCCAGACAAAGGATGACTATTCCTTTTATTCAGAGACTCATATTCCTTCATCTGCCTCCTTTATTTCTCATCTTTAAAGGCGTCTCTTGATTTGGACATCACGGATCTAGAAACACATCAGACAAGTAATTTAAAATTGTTCTTCTTGGGGGAAAAACAGATTAGGTCTCAGGTCCCCATGAATAGCTCTGCTGTCTCCATTTTAATAAAGAAGAGTTAGACTAGTGCTGATGGCATATTTACCTTCATGAGTTAAAAAAAAAAAAAAAGAAAAAAAAGTTAATTACTGCTCCGAGCAAGTTAGTCTGGCTGTCCTGAGCTGTCTTTTATTAGCTGTCCCCTTCATTAATTTCCCTCACTGGATTTGCTGCTAATAGCTGCCTGGTCCCAGTCAGCTCAAAGCCGCATCTGTGCCATTGAGCAGAAAAGTAGGAGCCTGGCCAAAGGGGGGTAGAGATGGGGTGAGGGAGACGCTATTTACAAATCAACTCTTATTAACATGATGGTCTGGTTTGCTGAAGAGGGGAGAGGGTGGGCCTCACAGCAGAGAGTTATAGAACAGAGCAGAGGTAGTGAAATCTGAAGTACCAGCCCGTAGCAGGTCAGTTAGGATTTTTACTTCACTCCTATGAACTAGGGTTCACCTAGCATCAACGCAGAATAATACTTTTTTTCCTAAGGCTAGATGAAGTCTTCTACTCTGTCACCGAACTTCATGAAAGTAACAAAGCATTGATCTTTTAGTAAGGAGGTTTGATTTTCCCCTCATGATGAAGAGACTTGGAGAGATGGAAGTCAATAAATGACCTTTACAAGCTTGTAGCTTACTTTAAGGTGTGAATTCAATTCGAGACATGTATTAAATACATCTATGATTTTTTTCTTTTGTTCCAGTTACATTGTACACTTACTTTGGAAATGCCCACCCATCGTTATTTTTCTTACATTTATCACCAACAAGTAACTTGTGTACATTGTCTTCCCTCCTTAGAATGCAAACCCCGGGAGGACACGTGTTTGTGCACGCCCTTGTGCATGTGTGTGCTTTGTTCAGTGCTATCTCCATCACCTGTAGTAATGCTTTCCACACAGTAAGAGCTCAATAAATATTTGCTGTGTTAATGTTGATGAAGTAATTTTTTTTTAATGTTTATTTTTGAGAGAGAGAAAGTGCACGTGTGCATACGGGTGAGGAGCAGAGAGTGGGGGGGGTGGGGCAGAGGATCTGAAGGGGGCTTTGTACTGATAGTAAGGAGCCCAATGCGGGGCTCAAACTCAAGAACTGTGAAATAACGACCTAAACTGAAGTGGAATGCTTAACTGACTGAGCCACACAGGTGCTCCATGAAGTAATTTTTTTATAGACAAAGGACAGTCAGTTCTAAATTCCTATTTATATGTGTACTCAATTAAGACACATCTCAATGTCCCTTTTTTTTTCCTTGATAAGAAGAGAGTTTGTTCGAATGTTAATATTTCCCCCAACCTCTGTCATAGATGTGGTCATAAATGGGTCTGCCTAAATAATAGTGTTTCTTCTTTATACAATAGTTCATCTTTTCAAGCTGCCCCTGGAATCTTCCAGAGCTAGGAAAAACATACTTGCAATAATACCATGAAGTAGTGGATGAGGTGGGAGTTAGAGGTTCAGAATATATTCTATATAAATACAATTGTTTGAATACATTAAGAGTCAATAGTAATGCCTTTCCACCTGCACTGTAATATACATGAGCTTCCATTCACATTGCTATCACAATAAAGTAAAGTTATATTTGAGGGACGCTTGGGTGGCTTAGTTGGCTAAGCATCTGACTTCTGATTTTGGCTCAGGTCACGTTCTCATATTTTCGGGATTGAGCCTCCCCCTCCACCATGTTGGGCTCCATTGCTCCAATTGTTGGGTGTGGAGCAGGTTTGGAATTCTTTCTTTGCCCCTTCCCACATGTGCTCTCACTTTCTTTCTCTAAAATAAAATAAAATAAAATAAAATAAAATAAAATAAAATAAAATAAAATAAAATAAAATAAAATAAAATAAAATAAAATAGTAAAATTTAATACACTGAGTATTACATGCTTGACTTGGGAATCAATCAGCTTGAGTTCAAATCCCATTTCTAATATATATTGTCTTTGTGGTCTTAAGCACCTTAATTTTGACTTTTGTTCCCTATTTCTAATAGAGTTAAATGAGCTAATGCTTGTCATGTGTTTGGCACATAGTAGGTCCTAATAAATGATTGCTATTCCACTCTTTTCTTGAAATAGATGACAACCGAATGTACCAGATATTTTAAGTATTAACTTACACAAGCTTTAGACTTTTAGTTATTTCAAAAATAACATAATGTCTGTTAAAATATCAAGGAAAAATGAATACATTAAATCTTGGATTGTAAGGAACTTGTTCTACGAGTATTCCTCAAGACAAGCAAGCATTTCTAATAAGTTTTAACTTGATAAACAAGTGATGTGTTGCAGCGGTAGTACGTGACGCCGAATGTCACAGATCACACCTGAGCCAGGCGTTCTTCTCTCTCTCTCACTGCGGGATTGTGGGTGATGGTCTCCCATGCTCGGATGCTCGGTCTCAGGCCACAGTGTTTGGTAGAAATCAGTGATTTTTCAGAACATTGGAAAGTGCCCACAGCTGGCACTAGTGTATTATTTGTCACTTCAAAGCACCTATGGACTGTCCTTTGCTTTTCCACATAAGAAGAAGGTTAGGAATGCTTTGCTTCATGTTAGGTCAGGCCGCCTGCAGATATAGACCCTTTCCTCTGCTGCCGTATTGCCTGTTATATTAAATACAGTATATGACAAGAGTTTATTAATACTGTACTGTAGTCAATATCCGTGTGAGAGTATGCAGTGCGTAGGAAAAGGCTGAAAAGAAAGGTGGGGAGAAGGAGATGGAAGTTAAGTTGGAAATTAAGAAGGAAATTAAGAAGGTATGCAAGTGGCAGACATCGCAAGATTTTATAAGAAGTCTACAGCGGCATCTCATCTGCAGAGGAGGAGGAGAAAAAGGCGGAGGAACCCTTCACTTCAAATGAGATTGGGGAGGTGTGTAGAATATGGGAAGCAGTGCGAAATTTTGTAGGAAAAAAGCACCACCCGGAATAGACTACAGCAGTGCGAGCAATGAATCTGTTTAACGACAGTGCAGTGTCACATTTCAGCGAAATCCTCAGAAGGAGGCAAAAGCAAGTGTCATTGGACAGGTTCCTTGTTAAAGTTGCAGGAAATGAAAAAGATTCCATTGAGCCAACAGACAGCAGTGATTCTGTTAGCGATAGTGAGAGTTGTCTTACACAGTCACCCTCCTCTCTCTTGTCTCCCTTGTACCAGCCATGAAGGTTTTCAAAGTAAGTGCAGGTTAATTTGTTTTTCTTTATATTTTGTACTTCCTTTATTATTTTGTATTATATTCCAGTACTGTAATCATTTTTTATGAATATTTTTGGATTGTGGGACGAATCACCTGAGTTTCCATTATTTCTTATGGGGAAATTCACTTACAATATATATACATATATACACTTGTATATATATACAAGTGCTTTGGATTACAAGCATGTTTCCAGAACAAATTATGTTCACAAACCAAGGCTTTACTGTATTAGTAAAAATTTAGAATAATTGTAACTACCACTGACTTAGGATTGAGGTTATTTATTGTTAGTAACTATAATTAATATAATTCTTTGGAGAGGTGAAATAAAATACTTCATCCTTTGATAATATATTATGGGAAAAAATGGGAGTCTATATAATGTAGTTCTGGAGGAGCTGTTTCAAAAATCAAAAAGCATATATTCTTAGAAGCAGAAATTCCATTTTTAGGAAGTTATCCTACAGGAACTCTCCCAAGCAGAAATTCCATTTTTAGGAAGTTATCCTACAGGAACTCTCCCAGCGTCTCTCTGTTCTTCACACACCCACACACGCACACACACCTGCGCACATACACACACACAGATATTTATGATAGTGTTGCTTATAAAATAAAAAGCTTGAAATCAATGTAAATGTTCCTCAGTAGGGAATAAGTTAAATGAGGCCTGGGACATCACGTGCTGGAAGAGTCTACGCCATCACAAGAGCTTGGAGTATTGCTAGGTGAACTGACTTGCTCAGATGGTCACAAGCTCGCCTCACACTACTAACACTGGTAACGTGTTCTACGGGAAACACCGCTGGCTTCATTGTCTACAAACCTGGCCGATCACCAGACTCACTTGTGTTATATTTTATACATTCCCAGCCCTTTCCCCAGACTTATGCGATGATATTTTTTGAAGCAAGATCCCAGAATCTATACGTTTTTTGAAAACTGAAATGATTTTGAGGCGACCAGTTTGGCACCAGTCTGGGATGGGCAGTCGGGACTGTGGAGTAAGACGATAAAGACAAATATGAAGGGTTATTTCCAGATGGCCTTACTTAAACTACGGGTATATAATTTGGGAGGGCTCTTTTGCAAGAAAGTTGTATCAGCTATGGTAATGCTTCCCATTGACACTATTCCTGGGAAAGTCTACCTTGGGATAAACTGGAAAGATGTAAATTGCCCACGATATTTTAGTAGATGAAAGTATCAGGTTGTAGAACATTATGTATGGAATCATCCAATCTTTTTTTTTTAAATAGAGAACTTTTATTCACATGTGTTCCACAGCATTCTAGCTAAGAGTATAAAATAGAGGCTGATCAAACAGCAAAATGAACATAGCCCAGGAGCCCTCTGCCATCCAGAAAAACAAAACGGCTTCTAAATCTCCGTGTAATCCCCAATTAAGGGAAGCCACTAGAACACACTAGACCCTTGGCATTTGGGGATTTAGCATTTACGGTTTCGTCATCTGTGAAAGACGCCAAGGGTTGAAGACATGCTTTTTGAAACCTAAGTGCTATGATGCTGGAGTGTGGACAAGTCACCAAGCTGATGAAGAACAGACCCGCTGTCAACATGGACTTGCTATTTTCTGCCTGTCTTCACATGTCCGAAGGCCACATTGCCACTGTAACCACATACCTGAGAATTCACAGAGAACTAGATGATATACTGCCCATAAATGTCAAGGGCAACTGGAAATCAACTGGTTCCAAACAAAGACAGGTTTGTTTTCAGGAAAAGGGGCTACGCACAGAAGCGGAGGATAAGAAACTTTTCAGGGACTCCTGGGTGGCTCAGTCAGTTAAGCATCGGACTTCCGGTTCGTGAGTTCCAGCCTTGTGTCAGACTCTGTGCTGACAACTCAGAGCCTGGAGCCTGCTTTGGATTCTGTCTCCTTCTGTGTCTGCCTCTCCCTCGATTGTGCTCTCATTCTCTCTCTCAAAAAAAGAAAGATAATAACCACACTCTCATGATAATATCCTCTCTGTGTGGATCCACTTGTGGCCACAAAGACCTTGACCCTATGTCCAGCATACACTCAAGGGACATGACATACTCCTCAACAAAGGGAAGACACAGAAGTGGAAAAATTGTCTAGAAAGCAATGAGGGAGAACTAAACTTAAAAAAAATTCTAAGTTACTTTCAACAGAACAAGAAAATGTTTCTAATTACATTCCGTACTCCCTTCATTATCAACTCCAGGCTACCACATCCTTTTCCCAAACTGTCAGCGATACACACACACACACACACACACACACACACACACACACATTCATGTCCTGCACTTTGGATCTGCCTCTCAGGCGATTTTAGCCAGCCATTTCTCCAGGTCCCAGATGTCAGCGGAGCCAGCGTTCCCTCTTTCCGACCTTGGCACTGCACCCCAAGAACTCCGGTTTGAGGTGCAATTGTGAGAATTCAAATTCTTTGCCTTTCTTTCCCTGCGGGGTGCAGTGCCAGGATTGGAGGAGGGGCAGAGAGGGAGAGGGAAACACAGAATCCGAAGTGGGCTCCAGGCTCTGTGCGGGGTGCTAACCCATGAAACATGAGATCATGACTTGAACTAAAGTCTGAGGCTTAATCGACTGAGCCACCCAGGCGCCCCTTATTTTTTAAGTTTATTTCTATTTATTTTGAGAGAGAGAGAGCGTATGAGCAGTAGAGGGGCAGAGAGAGAGAGAAAGAGATAGAATCCCAAGCAGGCTTTGCACTGTCAGCGGGAGCTGGGTGTGGAGCTTGAACTCAGAAACAGTGAGGTCATGACCTGAGCCAAAATCAAGAGTTAGATGCTTAACCGAAGGAGCCACACAGGCACCCTGGGGTATGACTCTCTTCACACAAAGTAACAGTTGTTACTTTACCTTAACAATTAATAAAGGGGCAGCAATTTCAGGACGCCAAGAGACCTGGGGACCAGTCAAGGGATAATCTTTCTGCCCCTTTATTTCTTGTTTTTAAATATTCAAATCAATCCAATCAGTTTTAGCCTCTTGCTTGGGAAATTTCTTTCTTTCTCATCTCTGTAAGCAAATCTAGACTCTCCAGTAAGGTTGACTCTTAACCTGGCATCTGCTTCGAAGTTGCCTTAAAGTCATCTAGATGCTTCTCCTCAGGCAAATAGGATTGGCGATGAAAACATCCAGTCCTAACTTCTTTCCCTCATTTGAGTCAAGGTGAATGGACAGGTCATTCTCTCTTCTTTGGCAGCTACATTAATTGCAAGCTGGTATAGTTTTTGGAGAAGAATTACCCAAAGGAACTCGACAAGTATTACATACCATTTGTTGCCGTGTTGTGAATTGTTTTTCTTTCTGAGGAAGATGCGCAGTGATCATGGTGGGACTTACCTTAAAATAGCTTACAATGTGTTTTTTCATTTTTTTATGAAAAGAGGGAAAAAGTCTTTACATATATTTGAATATTAAGGGGACTTTAGGCCTATGAAGGGTAGTTTGACAAAAGTTCTCCCACTATGTGACCACATATTCAAAACATCTGCTGTGCATGAGGCTCCTGCTCAGATGATGATTTGAGAATAAAGCAGGTGCATGTGTTGGAGGAAGGTTCTAACAATGGGCTTCTGCTGGGACAACAGGTAGAAGGGAGAGCGAGAATTCCTGCAAGCTGAAAAAAGTTCTAAAGTTCTATCTTTCAAAAAATTCAATGTCTAACAAAAGACCCTTTTTGCCTATTCTATACTGATGATTAAAGGTTTGATAATCAAAAGGAGTATATTGAGAGAAAAAGCACAGCATTTCTAATGAAAAGGTTGGGTTTGGGTTTGAGTTCTTTGTATTAATTCTGAATAAGTTCTTTAGCCTTTCTGAGTGCTTAGTTCTACACCTGTAAGCTATATTCCCTATCACAGGGTATTTAGACTATTTCCAGTTTTTCTCCAGTTGACACAATGCTATAATAAATAATAGCACTGTAGCTAAACTATGCACTCATATTAATTTTCTTACAGTGAAGAGTGCACAGGAATAAGACACCATGTGTCTTGTTATTCACATCGGAGTATCTTTTCATTATATCATAAGATTAAAAGGAGCAGATTACAGCAATGTGTGTAAAATTGTCACATAGTAGGTATAAATAACACCTAAATTTCATCATGTGCTTTCTGCATGTGAAGGCAGTTGCTAAGTCTTTTACATAGATTATTATGTAAAAATCTCACAATAGGCACTATTATTATTCCTGCTTTATAGATGAAGACCTTCAGAATTTAAATATTTATAGTAATCTGTTTGGATTATGAACATTGAAAAAATTATAGTTTTTGTTTATTTGACATTCTCCATTTTTCAACATTGAACACATTACTTCTGTATTATGGTAAAATATACATAACACAAAACCTACCATCTTAACCACATTTAAGTACAATTAGCAACATTAAAACATTCACAATATTGTGCAACCATCACCACTATCCACTTCCAGAACTTGCCCATCATCCCAAACAGAAACTCAGTACCCACTAAACAACAGTTAAACTCTCGCTCTTTTAAATCTTTAAAACATAACCAGAAAGACAGAACCTTTGTTTCCTTAAAGGTTGATGGAGGAAGTACTTTATAGCAGATGAACCATACCAGAACATGGCTACTTTCCTCTCTGTATCGGGTCTATATCCGTTAAAGAAATTGAATGTGTATCTTACAGCTTTCTCACAAAAACAAACAAGCAAACAAAAAACAAAAAAAGAAAAGAAAATTCTAAGCACAGTTTTTACTCATGAGTTCTTCCAAACACTTAAGGAAGAAATAATCCCAAATCTACACAAACGTATCCAGAAAATAAAAGAAATCGGAACACTTCTCAATTCATTCTATGAGACCAGGATTGCCCTGATAATAAAACCAGACAAAGACATTACAATAAAATAAGCTTTTTTATTAGATAATGAGTTTTTAAAATTAATTTTATTAAATATTTAGTTTATTAAATACATAGTTAAGTAAATAAAATAAATGACAAATACCCCTGATGGGTATTGACACAAAACAGCTTTACAAAATGTTGGTAAATTGGATCTAACAATATATATAAAAAATTCCTCAAGACCAAATAAGGTTTATCCCAAGAATGCAAAGTTGGTTTGACATTTGAGCATTCGCCAATGTAATTCACTATATGAAGAAACTGAAAAAGAAAATCCTCATGACCTTTAACAGATGCAGAAAAAGCATTTGACAAATTCAACATCAGGTCATCAGAAATGTTTCCAGAAAACTAGGAACAGAAAGAAATTATGTTGGCAACCCAATAAAGGACCTCAACAAAAAAACTACAGTAATTACAGTTAGTGATAAAAGGCTGAATGTTTTCCTTTTAAGATTGGGACAAAGCAGGGATATTTACTCTCCACTTCTATTCACTATCATACTGGAGTTCTTAGTCAGTGCTAATGGCAAGAAATGGAAATTCGAGGCATAATGATTAGAAGGGAAGAAGTAAAATACACTGGCGACATGTTACCTATCTACACAAAAGCTACTCGAACTAAGAGAATTTAGTAAGATCAGAGGATATAAGCACATTCTACAGAAGTCAGCTATATTTCTTTTTTATCTTTATTTTATTTATTTAATTCATATAGTAATCTATACACCAAATGTAGGGTTTGAACTCACGGCCCAAAGATCAAGAGTCTCCACTGACTGAGCCAGACAGGTGCTCCTCTTCTGTTCTTGTGGTAAGAACACTTGAGATTTACTCTTAGCAAATTTCAAATATACATGTTGCATGATTAACTATAGTTGTTGTGCTGTATATTAGACCCTTAGAACTTACTCATCTTATAACCTGTACCCTTTTACCAACATTACCAACATTTCCCCACTTCTCATACCCCTCAGCTCCTAGCAACCACTATTCTATACTTCTACACTCTGTTTTTATGAGATTAACATTTTTTTGTTTTTGGATTCCACACATAAGTGATAACCATACAGCATTTATCTTTGTCTGGTTTATTTTTACTAAATGCCCTCCAGTTTCATCCATGATGTCCCAAATGGCAGGATTCTCATTTTTTTATGACTGAATAATATTGCATTTTTGGTCTAACATCTTCTTTAGCCATTCATCAGTAGATGGACACTTAGGTTGTTTCCATATTTTAGCTATTGTGAATAATGCTGCAATGAACATGGAGGTGCAGATATCTCTTCAAGATACTGGTTTCATTCCTTTGCATATATACCCAGAAGTGGATTTCTTGATCATATAGCAATTCCATTTAAAAATTTTTTGAGGAACTTCCATACTTTATCTGAAATGGCTGTACCAATTTACCTTCCTGCCAACAGTGTACAAGGGTTTCCTTTTCTTTGCATCCTCACTAACATTGGGTATCTCTTGTGTTTTTGATCCTAGCCATCCTAAGTCATGTGAAATGCTTTCTTATTGTGGTTTGATTTGCATTTCTCTGATGATTAGTAATGTTGAGCATCTTTTCATATACTTGTTGGCCTTTTGTATATCTTCTCTGGAAAAATGTCTAGTCAGTTCTTCTGCCCACTTAAAAATAATATTATTCTTTATTTATTTACTTGTTTTTTGCTACTGAGTTGTGAATCCCTTATATATTTTGGATGTTAACCTTTTATTGGATATACGGTATGCAAATATTTTCTCCCATTCCTTAGGTTACCTTTTAATTTTGTTGATTTTTTTTCTTTCCTTTTTAGTTTGATGTAGCCCACTTGTTTATTTTTGCTTTTATTACCTGGGTTTTTGGTTTCCTATCCAAAAAAAAAAAAAATCATTGCCAAGACCAGTTTCAAGGAACTTTTCCCATAAGTTTGTTTCTAGGAGTGTTTTAGTTTCGGGTCTTATATTTAAGGCTTTTAAAATCCATTTCAAGTTAATTTTGGGGAGTGGAATAAGATAGGGTCCAGGTTTTCATTCTTTTGCATGTGAATACCCAGTTTTTCCAAAACCATTTATTGAATAGTCTATCCTACCTCCATTGTGTGTTCTTGGTACCACTGTTAAGGCTTAGTTGATTGTATTTTATTTCTGGGCTCTTTAGTCTGTTCTGGTGGTCTATGTGTTTGTTTTTAAGGAACTGACACAAAATCATAAAATGGTAACATACCCTAGATTACGATGGTTATGTAATATAGTTTGAAATCAGAAAATATGATGCTTCCAACTTTGTTCTTCTTTTCCAGATTGCTGTGGGTATTTGGGGTCTTTTGAGGTTCCATAAAATTTTTAGGATTTTTTTTCTATGTCAATGAAAAATGCCACTGGAATTTTAATAAGGATTGCATTGAATCTATAGATTACTTTGGGCAATGTGGACATTTTAATAATACAAATTCTTTCAATCCAAGAACACAGATTATCTTTCCATTGATTTAACCTTCAATTTCTTCACCAATGTCTTATGGTTTTCAGTGTACAGATTTTTTACCTCCTTAGTTAGATTTATTCTAAGTACTTTATTTTTCGGTGCTATTGTCAATGAGATTATTTTCTTAATTTCTCTTTCAGATGGCTTATATCTCTGCTGAACTTCTTGTTTTATTCATGTGTTGTTTTGCTGAGTTTACTGCATTACCCATCTGAGTCGTACTCGTTGAGCTTCTTGAAACAATCATCTTGAATTCTTTGTCAGGCAATTCATAGATCTCCATTTCTTTGGGGTCAGTTGCTGGAAAATTATTGTGTTCCTTTGGTGGTGTTATGTTTCCTTGATTTTTCACGTTCCTTGAAGTCTCACATTGCTGTTTTCACTTTTAAGGAAGTGGTTACCTACTCCAGAAAACTGACTGGCTTTTAGACAGAGATACCTTTACACGTTAGTCCAGCTAGGGATTCTGAGGCTGTTTCTGATCTCCTCTATGGGTGTGCCCGCTCTACACTTTTTTTCCCCTTGGGGGAAATTACTAAACTTGTATGCTTTCTCTTAATCCTGCGAAACCAGGCTGGGTTCTGAGACTCTCCTGTTTTCTCTGGGACAGTGCCCTGAAATGTGTGTGAGCCTTCTCCTAATCTCACAGAGTTAGTCTGGCTTTCTGTGCTTGCTTGCTAGTCATCTCTCTTTCCAGGGAAGCTGGCCATGCGGGGACAGAGGGATGTGGGTTATGCTTGGGGAACATCAGGGATGGAGGTGGGGCAGTTGGGGGACCCTATGTTTGAGGCACCCACAAATTTTTGTGGGTAGGCGTCCTAGTGGAATTTGTGAATTGGTTAGTAGAGAGAAGAACTACGAAGCAGCTAGTAGGATCGTTTTGAAGAGTTCAGAGCCCTGGCCGCTATACTCTTGACTTCATCCAACCCCTCGGGCTTGCAGATCCCCTCAGTAATCTGGGTGAGGTAAGAAAGAAGTGGGTCTCTTGGGCAGCATCTTGCGTGGCTAGGGAAGCCAGGCACTCGGTCATGTGTTCTTAGTTTTCCCTGTGGGAGAAATCGCATCTGCAGAGGTGTCTCCTGGCACTGAGCCATCCTGCCTTGGGGGACGAGTGTTGAGGGCAAAGTGAAACTGTTCCTCTTACCCTCTTCAATGCATCTATTCTTGGATTATTCTGCTATAATTGTGTACGACTTCTCTGCTGGACTCCCAGACGCCCATGAATGGACTCTTGTCTACGGGCGACTGCCAGAATTGATGTACTATGTGGGGTTGAAGGTAGAAAACATTTACTCTGCCATCTTGCTGACGGCATTTGAACTATACTTCCATGAACTATTAAAGAAAATTCTAAGTTGAAGTAAGAAAATAATACTATGTGCAACAGCATAAAAAATATAGACTACTCAGAGATAAATATAACAAAATATAGACAAGATGGACATGCTGAAAACTAGAAAACTAAATGGTTTATGGGAAACATTAAAGAAGACTTAAATAAATGGAGAGCTGTATGGTACTCATGGATCAGAAGATTTGATATTGCTACCATGTCAGTTTTTCCCTATTTGTGATCAGCCTGCAGATACAAACTTTGGAACTTGACCCTGATGGTCACAGGTCACACATGCACCAAAAGAGTGTGAAGAGAGTATCGCTCATAAAATAAAACTTTCTGGGAGGAACAAGGCTGGTTTCCAAAGATGTCTAAAATGGCTTGAAAGAATGGGCTTAAAGTTTTATGGTGTTCAGAGGGAGAGGCTAGTTAAAAATCCTTTTTAGGGGATCTGGGTGGCTCAGTCGGTTAAGTATATCTGACTCTTGGTTTTGGCTCAGGTCATGATCTCACCATTTGTAGGTTCAAGCCTCACGTTGGGCTCTGCTCTGGCAGTGCAGAGCCTGCTTAGGATTCTCTCCCTGTCTCTCTGCCCCTCCCTCTCTCATGCTGTCTCTGTCTCTCTCAAAAAAAATAAATAAATTTCCAAAAATAAAAAATAAAAACCAGTTTTATTAGTTGGAATTTGTGTACTTTTAACTTCTTGCTGGTGCCAAAGAAGAAAGCACCTGGGCTTTCTGGTTACCTTTTCCAGATGGGGGGCAGGAAGATAAGAAAGACTGATGGGGCTTCAAAGCTGTCAACAGGAAAACATCAAAAACGGACTCAGACACTTAACTAGATTCCCAATTTGTTCTGTACTCAATGCTATCCCAATCAAAATCCCTCTTTATCTCTAATAATAATCTTTTTCTCTTAAGGCTAGTTTGTTTGATATTATTAATATAGCTATTACAGCTTTCTTTTGATTAGTGTTTGGTGGTAAATATCCCCCCCCCCCCACACACATCATGTTTTCACTGTTATTGATATGGTTGGATTTAAGTCTACCATCTTTCTGGTTATTTTCTATTTGTTTTCATTTTTCCTCTTTATTTTTTTAAATGCTTACTCATTTTGCGAGTGTTTGGGTGACTCAGTCAGTTGAGTGTCTGACTTTGGCTTAGGTCATGATCTCACAATTTGGGAATTTGAGCCCCCTGTGGGGCTCTGTACTGACGGCTCAGAGCCTGGAGCCTGCTTCGGATTCTGTGTCTCTCTCTCTGCCTGTCTCCCACCTGTGTGCTCTCTCTCTCTCTCTCTTCCAAATATAGATAAATAAACATTAAAAAAATATATAAATGTTTTACTCATTTTTAAGAGATAGAGCATGAGTGGGGGAGGGGCAGAGTGTGGGGGAGAGAGGACCTAAAGCAGGCTCTGCGCTGACAGTAGCAAGCCCCATGTGGGGCTCAAACCGGCAAACAATGAGATCATGACCTGAGCTGAAGTCAGACGCTCAACCCTCTGAGCCACCCAAGCACATCTGATTTAGTATTTTTTATTATTCCATTTTATCTTGGCTATTGACCAGTAACTATCTTCCTGTTTGGAGTTTTTCATAATGTTTGCTCATATCTGCGATGAACTTATCACAGTCTATCTTCAAATAATATCATCTCGCTTCATGTATAAGAACATAACAAAAACATTTCCCGCCCTTTGTGCTATTGGAACACATTGTTATTATTTTGGCTCTACACAATTATCGTTTTAAGTGATTAAACACAAGAAAGCCGTCCTTTACATACCCATTTATATTTATTTCTTCTTAATTAATGAATTGATTATAAACATTTTTTCTGCTCTTCTTTAGTCTTTGTAGATTCAGCTTTCTGTCTGTATTGTCCTCCTTCTGCATGAGGAAATTCCTTTAACATTTCTTGCAGCAGTTTTGCTTGTGACGAAATCCTTCAGCTGCTGTTTATTTGGAAGTATCTGTCTTCATTTTTAAAAGAGATTTTCATTGGGTTTAGATTTCTGTTTAACTGTTTTTCCCCTAGTACTTCAAATATATTTCTCCATTGTCTTCTGACTTGTACAGCTTCTGACCAGAAAGCTACTATAATTCTTAACTTTGTTTTCCTTTATGTTACGCCCTCTCCATCCCACCCTACTCACTCTACTATCTGCTTTCAAGATTCAATCTTTTTTTTAAAGTTTATTTATTTATTTTGAGAGAGAGAGAGGAAGAGAGATAGAACAGGGGAGGGGCAGAGAGAGGAAGAGAGAATCCCAAGCAGGTTCCACACTGTCAGCACAGAACCCAATGCAGGGTTCAGACCCACAAACCTTGAGATCATGACCTGAGCTGAAACCATGAGTCAGATGGTCAATGAATGAACCACCCTGGTGACCCTCAAGATTTTATTTTTATCTTTGGTTTTAGCAGTTTTACTGTAAGGGGTCTAGGTGTGGCTTTTTTAGGTATTTATATTTTGGGGGATTCTCTGGGTTTTTGGATCTGTAGAGTTTTGTCTTTTATTAACTTTGGAAGTTTCTCAAAGATTGTCTCTTCAGTATTTCTTCTGCCACATTCTCTACTTCTTCTTTTTCTGGAAATCCAGTTACATATATGTTAGCTCTTTTGATATTGCTACACAGCTCTTGGTTGTTCTTCTCTTTCTCTCTCTCTTTAACACTTTGCATTTTGGTTTATATAATATGTCCTGATTTATCTTCAAATATACTGATTCTCTTTTTTATTTTAGTTGTTCTTAGTCTGCTGATAAGCCCATCTAGGGAATTCTTCATCTCTGATAATGTGTTTCTCTTTTTCTTTATGTAAGCCTTCTATTTGACTTAAAAAAATAGTTTCTGGGGCACCTGGGTGGCTTAGTAAGCATCCGACTTCAGTTCAGGTCATGATCTCATGGTCCGTGGGTTCTAGCCATGTGTTGGGCTCTGTGCTGACAACTCAGAGCCTGGAGCCTGCTTCAGATTCTGTGTCTCCCTCTCTGCCCCTCCCCCACTCTCGCTGTCTCTTGTCTCTCTCAAAAATAAATAAACATTTAAAAAAATAAAAAAAAATAGTTTCTATGTCTCTGCTGAAATTCCCTATCTGTTCCCATACATGCTATCGACCTCTGTTATTAAATCTTTTAAATATTAATCATGGTGACTAAAAAATCTCTGACAGTTTCAGCGTCTGGATCTTCTCTGATGACTAGTTCTATTGATTGCTTTATATGTTAATGATGATTGCTTTTTTATGCTTTTTAAAATTGTGTATCATTTCAATGAAGTCTTGATATCATTAGTAGAAGAGTAATAGGGGCTAAGGTAAATAATAGTTAGCCCTGAAAATGGACATGCTTCTTTTGTCAGGCTGGCATGTCAAAAGTTGAGTTAGTCTGGTCTGAAGCTCAGCTGGTTTCGGGTTTTGTTGTTACTCTCATTTTCTTCATTGCAGCCTGAGCTCTACATTCCCGCGGGGGTGGCTCCTGTTCTTTGTGCCGAGAGCTGGGTGGGCCTGGGCTCGTGGAAGACTGTGGGTCATTATTATTTTTTCTTATTGCTCCTGCTCCGTCCTCGCCTTCCCGTACTCCCCGCGTGCCTGTTTCTCTTTCCATGTGCTTCGTCCTCCCGCTGCGAGCTACCGTTTCTTATGACTGTGTGCTAGTGTTGCAGGATTTTTTACCTCCATACCCGGAGCCTGTTGTCTCGTGCCTTCGGAGGATGAAGAGGTGGACACAGAATAAAATAAGCAGCAGGCAGAAGTGTATTAGAGTATAAGATCAGAAGGGGAGGGTAGTATGAAAGCTCTGTTTACAGAGAGGGGGAATTTGAAAGCGAATGCCAAGGCTATATGCAAGGGACTTTGTTTTACATGACTTTGGTCAGCCCTTTCCTTCCTCCTTGTTCCTCCTCAGATTTTACCCCTATTGGCAGGTAACTCTAACTGCCTCGTCCTTCATTTTTGATTGGCTCATTTCCATTGTATGAGCGGTGGTCTGTGGCCATATTGTTCCTGGTGGGTCATATGTCTTATGGTCTATTTATTTTTAGTCAGGTCTTTTGTTAAATTCCTGAGGGAGACCTGAGGGGGATAGGTAATGTCTGTCACATTCTTAAGAGGAACTTCACACCTGAGGGAGTTTGCCTGAAGTTAGATGTTTCCAGAGGAAATATTTGAAAGTGTGTGTTTTTCCCCACCCAGGGACCTTCGAGCCCTTGCCTCCCCCTTTCTGTCTACTGAATCTTATCTTTCCCTAGCATAATAGGTTCATGGTGGGAAAGATGGGATCTTTATTTTTCTGGTATTTTAGTCTTTGGCAGACTCCCTGTGCCTGATTCTCAGTAACAGGACTTTATCGGTATTTCCTACCCCTCTTCCCAAAGCCTGCTGAATTCTGACTTGTAGATCATGGATAGAAAAGAGTTTCTTGTCCATCCCTGGAAGTAGTACACTCATCCTCACACCAGGGCCGGATCCTGAGTACAAGAGTTTTCCCGCTTTTGCGTAGGGGTGTAGGGCCTTTGTTTCTATTCATTCCCTAGAAGCAATAGGCTTGCCCTTCTTCCAGCAGGTTCAGCCTTTTTGCTTTTTATGAGAGAATGATCCAGGTTGCTGGGTGGGTTTTCATACTTCTGCCACAGTGACAGCCGAAAATTTCCTATATGCCTATCCACTAATCACCTGCTGCATGCCTGCTCGGACTCTAGCTTTTCTTTCTTTTTAAAAAAATTTTTTAATGTTTAATTTATTTTTGAGAGAGAAAGAGAGACAGAGTAGGAGCAGGGGAGGGATGGGTAGGGCACAGAATCCACAAAGCAGGCTCCAGGCTCTGGAGTTGTCAGCACAGAACGTGATGTGGGACTTGAACTCATGAACCATGAGATCATGACCTGAGCTGAAATTGGACCCTTTACCGACTGAGCCACTCAGGCGCCCCTGACTCTAGCTTTTCTCATGAGACTCCAGTGGAAAAGAACTTGTGAATTAGGGCAAAGTCCCCTGTCTTCAACTCCAAGCTATTCCAAACTGATACTTTAGTCCATACTTTCCTTTAAGAATTTATTAAACTTTAAATTTTTTCCTTACTGACTTATATAGTGGTCATGTGTTTTTTTATGTTTGGCCAAAGGTAAAGGAGTTTGTGTCTCCTATCTCTCCTTGGAAGGGCTTACAGTTATTTGGGATTTAATTTATTTGATTAACCAATCGATAATTGATTTAATTATATGTAGTCTCAGCTCTCATATGGGCTCAAGACAAGTTTGTAGATTTCCTAGCTTGTTTTGGTTGCTAAGATGGGAACTGTGTTTCTCTTCTGAGTTTCTACCTCCTAAATAGAAGCAAACTCTAGAAATCTAAACTTAAAGAGAAAAAAGTCAATCAGTGACTCCACATGAAACTACTTCCCTTATCATCTCATGTGGACCCAGATTAATTATCTTTAAAGAATGTCTGTTCTTTGCAATTAAAATTAAAAAAAATTTTTTTTACATTTATTTATTTTTGAGACACAGAGAGAGACAGAGGGCCAGCAGGGGAGGGGCAGAGAGAGGAGACACAGAATTCAAAGCAGGCTCCAGGCTCTGGGCCAGCTGCCAGCACAGAGTCCGATGCAGGGTGACCGATGAACTGTGAGATCATGACCTGAACTGAAGTCGGATGCTCAACCGACTGAGCCACCCAGACGCCCCTGCAATTAAAAATTTTAAACTATGTCACGAAACCCAGCTTCTCAAACTCAGGAGAAGGCAACTCACATTGTGTGGTATGCAGGATTTTAGAGATGGCCTCCCAAGAGTCTCACACGTTGGTTATTCAAACCCTTATCTAGGTACTGCTCTAAAGAGATTTCACAGATGTAAAATCCCAAGGCAGCTGACCTTAAGATCTGAAGATTTTCATGGTGAGCTTGACTCAATCAGGTGACTCTTTTTTTGAGTAGGATGCTTTCTGCAGCTGGTAGCAGGAGAAGTTGGAGAGATTTGAAGCATGAGAAGGATTTCAGTGTGCTGTTGTTGGCTTTGAAGGTGGAGGGGGCCCCGTGCAAGGACTGGAGAGTGACCACAAGTAGCTGAGTGCAATCCTTAGCTAACCGGCAACAAGGAAATGGTGACCTCATTTCTACAGCTGCAAGGAACTGAATTCTGCCAATAACAGGCATGAGATTGGAAGAGGGACTTAAGCTCCAGATGAGAACATAACGAGCTGACACATAGATGTTAACCATGTGAGACCCTGAGCGGGGATCCTAGCTACACCATTCTGTATTTCTGACCTACAGAACTGTAAGATAGCAAATTGTCTGGTTTTAAAATTGTGGTCCAAGAATTGCAAATCGTTGTCATTTGTTACGTAGCATGTTGATTTCATTTTTTTTCACATTTTTATTTATTATTGAGAGACAGACAGAGGGAGACAGAGGAGGAGCATGGGAGGGGCAGAGAGAGAGGGAGACACAGAACCTGAAGCAGGCTCCAGGCTCTGAGCTGTCAGCACAGAGCTCAATGCGGGGCTTGAACTCATGAACCTCGAGGTCATTACCTGTGCCGAAGTCAGATGCTTAATTGACTGAGCTACCCATGCGCCCCTTACAGCAGAGATTGAATCAGAAAACATACAGGAAATACCATGAAACATTTGGATGACCGGGGAGGTAACTATACAGGAAGTAGATTCTATCGGTAAACAATAATTAGAGCAACCGGCATTCCTATAGAAACTAGCCTCAGCTCTAGAGGAAAGCAAAGCTAAGGTACATAACGGTGGCTCTGCTTTGGTTTAGAGAATGAAAATATGAGGAATCAATGATAATGATGATGCTAGAACAAGAGCAACAGCAACCATTATGAAATATACATTCTGCGACAGACACCATTGTAATAACTTCCTGTGTGCTTTGTCTAATTCTTAAAATCTTTCAGCTTGATACCATTAATCTTCTTTTAGGCCTTGGGTGCCGGTAATGAAAAATGGTCCTGGGATTAATCAGGAAAAAGCCAGGCAACAATGGTAGCATCTTGGGACAGAAAATCGAAGTGCCTGTTGTAGTTTTATAATATGCCCTTAACCTCAGTAATGCTTATCTGCTTTGGCTAAAGAAGGAAGTGAACTCTTTAATTCATAAAGCTTGAAAAATACTCTTCTTTTTTCTTTCTTAAGTTTTTATTCATTTATTTTGAGAGAGGGAGAGAGAAAACATGAGTTGGGGAGGGGCAGAGAAGGAGAAAGAATCCCAAGCAGGCTCCACACTGCCAGCACGGAGCCCGACCTGGAGCTTGAACCCACAGACTAGGGTATCGACCTGAGACAAAGTCAGACACACAACTGACAGCCACCCAGGTGCCCCCCCCAAATACCCTCCTTAATGCACTTAAAAACACTTGGTATCTGAGCTAGGACCCATAAATTAGGCCTTTGTTATTTTGAAAGCAATCCATGCTTTATCTAAAGCATGTCATATAATACGCAAAATCTGAGCTAGTGACATTCATTGATCACCATTTCTTTTTTAAGAACGTAGGGACCCCAACATAGGGCTTGAACTCATGACCCTGAGAGCAAGAGTCACATGTTCTACTGACCGAGCCAGTCAAGTTCCCCTATTGGTCATCTTTTTTTTTAAAAAAGTGTTTATTTTTGAGAGAGAGAGAGAGAGACAGAGCATGAGCAAGGGAGAAGCAGAGAGAGAGGGAGACACAGAACCCAAAGCAGGTTCCAGGCTCTGAGCTGTGAGCACAGAGCCCGATGCGGGGCTCGAACTCAAGGACCTCGAGATCATGCCCTGAGCCAAAGTCATCCAAAGTCAGCCCAACTGACTGAGCCTCCCAGGCACCCCTCCCCTATTGATCATCTTAAAATATTAGATCATTAACACATTTTGCCCACACAGTTGTACAATACACCGAGAGATCATTACACCGTATCATTAGAGTCCAAGAACAAATCATAATGAAGTCTCCAGAGTTATCAAATTTGCAGATATACAAAATAATAATAAAAATCAATACTAAGGGGCGCCTGGGCGGCTCAGTCGGTTAAGCATACGACTTCGGCTCAGGTCATGATCTCACGGTTTGTGAGCCCTGGGTCAGGCTCTGTGCTGACAGCTCAGACCCTGGGGCCTGTTTGGGATTCTGTGTCTCTCTCTGCCCCTCACCCACTAGTGCTCTGTCTCTCTCTCTGTCTCTCAAAAATAAATAAATGTAAAAAAACATTAAAAAATAAACATTAATACAAGGAATCATTGTCTGTTACCAATTTTAATTTGTGTACCACAAATAGTTTGATTTTCTTAATAAGTAACTAAAATCAAAATCATGGATAGTAAGAGGGGACTGAATCTCCCTAAATGATGGAGCACTCAAGCATTTTTACTTTTGCATGCAGACAAAAAACCCAAAAACAAATAACAAATAAACAAACAAACAAAAAAACCCCATCCACCCAAGAGCTAATCCATTTTCCACGCTCATTATCATTCAGATGAGTCTTTTGTAAGACAAAGATGTCAGCATAGCTTTTTCAGTGTCTGAGAACGCCTTTCTTATTTGGATTGTACAAATAAAGAGGACCCTCTGGATCTAATTAAGAGATTTTTCACCTGCCATCATTCATTCATTCAGTTCACAAACGTCTACGGAACGCGTGCTATGTGCACGGCACAACGTTAAATACTGTATTACACTAAGCATTATGCCACAATGGGCCAATCATAAAACTACGCTCTTAATAATCTTGTGATTTTTAATGATTTACTTCTTTCATTCAACAAGGTCTTATTCACAACCAAGTGCTAGGCTAGGCCTTGAGGCTGATGAAATGAACTCAGTCCCTGCTCATAATCTAATGGGGGAGGCAGATACATAAACAAGAAATTACTGTGCAGTTGAGGTCCCACCGTAGTGGCTTGTGATTGTGTAACGGAGCCTCTGTGTGTGTGTGCATGAGTGTGTGTGCGTGCGTGCGTGCGTGCGTGTGTGTGTGTGTGTGTGTGTGTTACTAGAGGGATGCGGGAAAAGAAGGTCCAGGGAAGCACTCCCTGAAGAAGTGACAAGACCAGGGTCTTGACTGACAAGAATTCCAAGGGGAGGGAGGAGAAGATATCCCAGGCACAGGGAAGAGCCCTGGGAAACAGCGTGGGAGGGCCGGTCACACGTGGGGAGGGCGGCCGGGCAAGGCTGGAGGATGTAGGACAATCCAGAAAAGAGGTTGCAGAGAGCTCAAAGGAGAGGACCCCATTTGGGGATTGTGTGGGTTGAATCATATGCACTTGCCGACATAGATTCTTCAGACTTAAAACAGCAATTTGATATGGTTTAAATGATATTTCAAGATGACATGACAATGATGAACGAGCATCGGCAAATAACTACAGGGACCGTTTCCACGCCTGAGGAGGATTCTGAGGGTACACGGCCGCCTAAGTCAGTGAGAGTGGGACTGGGAAAATGAATTCTGCCAGACTGTATGGGGGAAAGAGCATGGATAATAACGGTGATAAAGCCCTATTCTCTACCGAAAACCAACATGTGCTCACTACTGTGCCAAGTCCTTCACGTGCCTTGTCTCTCATCCTCACAACAGCACCCCTGCGTGTGTCTTTCTATACCTATTTGACATGCGGGAACTCTAAGGCTCTGAGAGATGAGGTGCCACCTTCTTAGTACCCAGCAGAGCTGGGGCGCCTTCCTGTGATTTCACTGTACCTCACCCTTCCGGGAGGCCTGACCAGAGTGACTGCAGGCAGGGCCAGAAGGGACTGAGCACTAGTTGATGTTTACGTATTGCCCAGAAGAGGGAAGACCGGGAGATGGGTGTAGCCCCATGAATAACTTCAGTGTCAGAAGTCCTTACTTTTTAATTTGAATTATTTTGGCCTTGGGGGGGGGTAGAAAGAGGCAGAGGGGAAGAAGCCAGAGACGAGGATGGGGGTGTATAAGATGTATTTTGTTTGATATGGGAAGAAAAGGGAAGGCAGGCTGCTCTTTCCTCTCTAACCTCCCTGGCAAGCCACCAGCTGGCTCTAACTTAACTCTTTTTTTACCGTGGCAAGAACAAAGCACATTCTGCTTAGTGAAGCCCTTCCTGACAGCAGTCACATAGCAGGGGGAGAAAACTGAGTGGACATCATTTGATGAAAACATTGCCCTCGGTTTATTGCCTTCATAAGTGTGCATAGAAAGGAACAGTTGCCAGGAAAACGCAAGACCAAAACTCGAACTGTGTTATAAAGGAGTGTTCTCAGCTGGGAAATTGGAAAGTCAGACATTTCCATCACTTTGGGGTGGCCGTCCAGTTGAGACTCGGCGGTTCCCTGTGGCCTTGTCATCTCGAAGCCACCCAGCACACTACAATGCGCAGTGGGAACAATGCCTCAGGGGGCCCTTGAGACCCGTGAGTACAGCATCTCATCTATTATCCAAGTGGCCTATTCGAGAAACCATCTTTTGGGTGTGTCTTTCCATTTGTTTCTTCTGTCCCACATGCTGAGAGTGATGACGAGGGTCATTTCTAGTTAGCGCTGTGGACAGTGCACTCAAAGTGACCTTTCCAACTGAGAAGCAGCCATTCGGAGTCTGGATTTTTAACCAGTTTTCTCCAAAAAAAAAAAAAAAAAGAAGAAGTGAGTGTATTTCCATAAAGTTCACATGTTTGAATTGAGATTTAGGTGCCTCTCTGAGGCTTATCTTTTTTCACAAGAAACGTACGAGTGTGTGAGGGTTTGAAAGAGAAAATCACTGTAGGGTTATTTTGCAGGGGCAGAAAAGAAGCCTTTTTCAACAGAGTGAATATATAATTAATCTTTCCAATGGAAAACACTGCAATAAGTATACAGACTTCTGAGTAGGGTCCTTCTGTCTTCTAGAAATTCCATGAATCAGCTATACCAAACTATAAAATGCTTTCTGAAAACAATATTTTCTTGATAACTTGAACTTCAAAATTTATAAAACATTAACTCTCCTAAGTACTTTTTTTCAGTTCGTGTTTTTAAAGGGCACTTGAGATCGCTCTGGTCGATAGATGTTCTGAGCATGGTAGTTTGGGCATGTTTTTCAAACACTGTCAAGGCAGTAGAATAGGCGACATACACCGAATGACCTAGCACTTAATTCGTCTTGATCTGTACTTTAATTTTTAAGTAACCGATGACAAAGTCTGGCATCCTCCTGACATTCAGGAGCCATTTAGAATTGTCTGTCTCCCAGTCAGCACTTAGTTATTGTGTAGCCACTGAACAGCAACAGAATCGTTGTCAGTCTATGTAAGATGAATTTTTTAAAAAGCTTTATTTATTTTCAAGAGAGAGAGAGAGAAAGACAGACAGTTAGTGGGAGAGGGGCAGAGGGAGAGGGGGAGAGAGGATCCAAAGCAGGCTCCATGCTGACAGCACAGAGCACAATGTGGGGCTCGAACCCATGAACCGTGAGATCTTGACCTGAACTGAAGTCAGGTGCTCAACCAACTGAGCCACCCAGGCATCTCTATGTAGGATGAATCTTAAACAATACACCTCTTTTTGGTCATTTGCATTTTCCCGTTTCTTTCTGGTAACCAAGAGTTGAGTATTAAAAAAAAAAAAAAAGCTGGTGCTTGGCAAGGCGGAGTTTCAGAGATGTCAGGTTTAATTCATCTTTATATGTGATCACATTGTCTCCATATGCTTAGGAATAATTTTTGTTTGTGGAGCGTATGTCCTTGCTCAGCTCAGACCTTACAGAGGCTGTGCTGCTGGAATGGAGGGACAAAAAGAGATGGGAGATGGGGACGGGGATGAGCTTAGGTCTGTTTTGCAGTAGGTTGTCGAGGTCATGCTGAATTATAAAGCTTGCCCTAGTATCCAGTTCAATCTCTGGCCATCTTCCTTGGTGCCTGTCTGAAAGTCCCAGGACTTTGACATTTAAAAAAAATTTTGTTTGAATGTTTATTTATTTTTGATAGAGAGAGAGAGAGAGATAGAGAGAGAGAGAGAGAGAGAGAGAGAGACAGCATGAGTAGGGGAGGGGCAGAGAGAGGGAGACACAGAATCTGAAGCAGGTTCCAGGCTCTGAGCTGTCAGCACAGAGCCTGATACTGGGCTCAAACTCGCAAACTTGCAAGATCATAACCTGAGCTGAAGACAGACGCTTAACCAACTGAGCCACCCAGGTGCCCCTAAGACTTTGATATTTTAAACTGTCTTTGTCAGAACAATTTACGGCTTTGAATCTTTGTGCAAGGCATGTTTTAAAGGCTCCTGGGCTCCATCGCTCTTAATCTTTATTTATACCCATTGAAGGGTCTTGCTAACTTGTCTGTGGTGGGGCAAAGAGGACAGCCACCCAGATGGATGCCCGTGTGCTGAGCCGGTCTGGCCCGGCTCCTGCACAAATATGCCCTGCAGGCTGGGGAAGGATACAGCTGGCCAGAGGCTCCTGTCCCTCATCGACCATCCTCTCTGATGCAGGTGGCTCAGTGACTGCTGTCCAGCCCAAGGGAACGCTGCGCACGACCCAGGTGCTCGGCCCAGAGAGAATGTTCCCTATTGAAAACACATTGGGAACACGGCCCCTCAAAGCCAGTCGCTGTGGGTCCTTCTGTTATTTGGAAAAGACCATGTCAAATGTCTAACAAAAGTGTTTAAACAGTCCTTCTCCTTTCTGGTGATTTGTGTAGGAAAAGAAGGCTAAATGTGGTGTCTGTCCTTGGCAGAGAAAACTTACGTATTCCAGTGCTGTCACATATTCTCACAGAACACTTACATAGCATGTAGCTGGTTCTAGCTGCGCAATGTTTGAAAATTTAGCTAAAAGTAACAAAATAGGGCATTCTCTGATTCTAAATCCCTTTGACTAGGAAAATGGTCTGTATTTTAGGAAAGCATTTGGCAACGACAGTGTTTCCTAAAATCAATCAGAACCTGAAAGAAAACAGAGGTTCTTTCTCTTTAACTGGTGTCATTTATGGTGTAAAGTCTAAATGGCAAATCACGTATTAAACTTTAAAATTATTTTAAGTTTTAAAAATATTTAATTAGAAAGAAATGGACTCTTCATACATTAATTTTAATTAATGCATTTATTTGATCTTTGGTGCTTATTTTAATCTTCTCCCTTTTGAAAATCACTTTTTAAAAACAAATCTAACAGTTACAGATTCAATTATTTTAAAAATATGATTTCTGTTATATGATAAATATTTGCCTAAGCTTGGTAAATGAAGGCTGTCCATTGTGAGCTCATTTCTGTATGAGATTCATTTAAAATTTTATTACTGTGTAGGTCACACAATGGAATAACAGTGTTAATAACTTGATACTGTAGCTGCAGGATTTGCAACCTTCCCTTATGAAGCAAACTGCCCCAGGGCCAGCGGCTGCTCATTTATTTCACTATATTTAAATCAATTGCGGAGGCAGTCAGACAATAAATTGCATGTGCGTCTCCGGTCATAAAATTGGCATCTCAAACTGCAAAGGCTTCTACAAAGATTTAATAGCTCCCCCTTTCGGGATGGATTCTTCTTTGTAACCATCATGTGCAGGGAAGGTGTGGAGATGTAAATAACATTCTTTTTCTGTCTCCTTGTTAAATTCTGTTTTACCACCGTATAGTTGGGTCCAACTTTTCCAGCCTCTGTAAAGCTCCCACTTACTGCTTGAGGGGAATTCTTTTGTCTGAGCAGCGGAACAAGATAACCGAGTTAATCTTCCTAGTAACACGTGAGTCGCCATGTATCATTTTAATCTGCAAAACACTAGGGCTGAGTAGTGTCACATGCTGATTTTACTTTTCTATGAGAAAGTGACTCCCTGGTTCAATGATGGATTGCTTGTTCTCTTTAAACAACAGTCAAGATGGTGAATGCCCTGGGGTGATAGACAGAGTGTGCAATGGGAACGGGGGCAAATCTGATGGGCCGGTTCAAGTTCACCTGACAAAGCTGGAGCAGTCTGCAAGCAGCATTCGAGAAAGGATTATTCACACTGGCATTATGGTTTTGAATGCATTTTTCTCCTTGTGCAGCTGCGAAGCTCCCTCACACTGAAGGTTTATACACCATAATAAAGAGATTTATTTTTTTTTTTCCTCTCACTCTTGCTTCTTACACTTTACACCTAGTTTCCACTGAACCGTTCAGGCAGAGGACATCTGTATAAGCAAACTATACAGAACAAACATCATCTCCAAACAATAGCCGTGCTAAAAGACAGTAACAAAAGCCTGATATTTCTGACGTCTGAAAGGACAAAAATTAAGTCTCCCGAAGTTGAACGCAACTTCTGAAACTTAACTTTTTACATACTGTCATTTGATGCTACACAGAAAAGATTAAACTAAAAATTAATTATTTATTCAATTTAGCAACGTGATAATGGCATTTTTCTAGAATTGACCTGAAAATATCATAATAACCATTTTGCTGTGTGAAATAAACATTAAGGAATAGGAGTGGGGGAAGAAATTAGAAAATTTTAAACAGAAGGAAGCAAAATAATTTCCTTTATAAATTAGAAGTATAACTGAAGAAATTCTATTTTTCTTTCCTTCCAACTTTCCATCCTCTGTCCATCCACTTACCTACCCTTATCCTACCTTGTTATAGAATGGTTTCCTGAAGTCTGGAGAGCTCAGACATTCTTCTGTAATTAAGACGTAAATTCTTATTGCCTCTTGCCTTATGTAACAAGAAGTAGTTAGCTAATAAGCAGTTATTGGGCATATAAAATGCATTGAATTAGCATTTACTTAATCACTCAATTTACTTATTCATTCAATTATTTAAACAAAAATGAACTATGCACCAACTGTTAAGCAGACACTAATATAGGCAAGTGCTGGGGGTACAACGGGGCGCAGGGCTCCGTTTAGGCTGGTCAGAGAGTATGAACTCCAAGGCAGCCTCCAACGATCCCTGATCCCTACCTCCTGATATTCATGTGTTTTCGGTCTCTGCCACATTGTATCACAGTTGATCTGTGTGACTAATAGAATACAGAAGTGACAGGGTGTCACTTCTGAGGCCACATTATAAAAGACTTGTGACTTCTGTCTCTCTCTCTCTCCCTTGGATTTTTCACCCTGATTGAAGCCAGCTGCCATGTCGTGATATGGACTGGCCCACGTGGTGAGGAACGGAGGCCTCTGACCAATAGCCAGCGAGGAAGAGGCCTCCCGCTAACAGTCCCATGAGAAGGCTTGGAAGTAGATCCTGTGGTCCCAGTCAAGTCTTCAGATGACTGAAGCCCCAGCTGATACTGTGATGGCAACCTCGGGGAGACACTGAGTCAGCACTATCCAGCAAAGCCACTCCCCAATTTCTGATCTGCGGAAGCTTCAGAAGAATAGCCTTTTATAATCTTCTGTGTATAATAATCCTTTGTTATTCAAAGCCTCTAAGTTTTGGGTTTATTTGCCGTGCAGCAATAGAGAAATAACATAGCAGATAATTCAACTCAATTATAATTCAACTACAGTGTAGGTAATAGGACACAAGTGTGTACTGGCTTCCATGACAACTGTGCAGTGGTAGTTGCACAATTATTTTGGTACATCAAAGGAAGGGTACTCAGGTTGTAGAGAAAAAAAGAATGGGAGTAAAGGATATCAAGGAGGATTTTTTTAAGTTTATTTATTTACTTTGAGGGAGAGAAAGAAAGTGCACGTGCCAGCATGAGTGGGTGGGGGAGGGGCAGAGAGAGAGGGAGAGAGAGAATCTCAAGAAGGCTTTGCCCTGTCAGTGCAGAGCCCGATGTGGGGCTCCATCCCATAAACCCTGAGATCATGACCTGCACCGAAATCAAGATTTGGACGCGTAACTGACTGAGCCACCCAGGCGCCCTTCAAGGAGGATTTTTTTGAAAGAAGTGTTGGTTGAGGTGAGTCTTTAAGGATGTGAAGACATAGGACAGACTGTCCTTGTAGGCATAAGTGTGAAAACAGTCACCAGGTAGTAGGTGGGCAGAGAGGCAGGGTGACTTTGTACTGAAACCATTAGCAGCTCAGTGTTTCTAGAGAGTACATTACAAGACTAGGACGAGTGTTGGGCGAAAGGAGAAAGTCCTATATCCTCATCTGATACCGTGAACTTTCTAGTAAAAAAGAGAACCATTTGAATTTCATATTAAATACGTTTTTTGGTTTAAGTAGTACCTGCTTATTCGAAAAATTACGGAAAATATAGATGACGATGAAGAAAATAAAAGTCCACTGCCATAAATTCACTAGCCAGGGAAAAATACAATAACTATTTCCATATATTTGTATTATTTTATTCTGTTTACATATACATACATACTGATATCTGGAGCAATACTATAAATGCTGTTTTATAGATTGATTTTTTTTACTTTAAAGTTTACATATAATTAAATATTTTTGAAAACATACAATTTCATCGGATGAATAACATTTAGCCATGTGGATGCATTATAATATATATTATTCCCTTACTCTTGAAATTTTAAATTATGTCATTTTTTACTATCATGAGTAGAAATATGATAGACGCATTTGTATTTGTTCACATTTCTATTATTTCCTCATTAGATATTCATGGAAGTATTAGCGGATCCAAGAATGGACAACATATATTGTCAAATTCCTTTCCATAAAGGCTGCTGTAATCCATATTCCCATTATCAGTTATAACAGACTTTCTTCTAACCTTTCCGGAATTGAGTATGAACTTTTAACGTATTTGCAATTTGATAAGTGAAAATAGTATTTCCTTTTGGTGAATCCTGTGTTTATATCCTTTCTCTATTTTTCCCCCCTTATTTGCACTTCATAATAGCAGTTAAAAGAAGTTAATGGCATGGGAAGATTTGTATTTAAGAGACATCACCAGTATCTCAGAGGACAATGTGGGGGCAACACCAGAGCCAAAGATCATGCAGCCCTCAGTTAAGGTCCTGGTCATAGAGACAGAGAAAGAACTGTATGCGAGAAGAGCTAGACTGAAGAATGCAATATAGGGGCGCCTGGGTGGCTCAGTCAGTTAAGCAACTGACTCTTGATTTCTGTTCAGGTCATGATCTTATGGTTTGTGAGATTGATCCCCACGTTGGGTTTCTCATTGACAGCGTGATGCCTGTTTGGGATTCTCTCTCTCTTTCTCTCACTCTGTCTGCCCTTTTCCCACTCATTCACACATTCTCTCTCTCTCTCTCAAAATAAATAAACTTAAAAAAAATAAGAAGGGCATGATTGATTGTGTCAAATGTTGCTTATAGATAAGAAGAGTACTGTGAATTAAATTATTGGCTAGTAACCTTGAGGTGAGCAGATATAGTTGAGTACTAGATAGTAGTCCTTCTCTGTGTTTCCTCCAAATCTTATATTCTTTCTTTTGCATTCTTCCATCCCTTTATCTTTCTGCTGCATTTTGGTTAGTTTCTTCACATTCACCTTGCATTTCAACAATTTTTTCTTGAGTGATGTCTAGTTTGCTGTTTAACCTTTCTATTAAATTATAAATACCAATGACTGTATTTTTTATTTTCTCTAAAGTCAATCTGGTCTTCCTTGTATTTATACAAACCTTAAAATATTTTAAAAAGTCCCTTTTATTATTGCTTTTATATGAACATAAATGTATAACAACATTAAATAAAAGTAAATATGTAACAACATTAGCGGAAATGATAACCAACGCATCCTAGGTAGTGATTGCCTCTTGGGCACCAGAGGAGGTGTAGATTAGGGAAAGGTGTGCTAGCGGCTTCAACATTAGTATTACATTTAATTTCTTAAGCCAGATAGATGTTGGATATATTGGTGTTGGTGTAAATATATAACAATTTAAAGAGATTCTTAAAATGTAATTTTCTGCAAATCCCCCTTAGTAGAACTATTTCTGCTTTTTAAAAAATTTTTCTTTACTTCGAGAGAAAGAGAGAGCACAAGTGCAGGGGAGGGGCAGAGGGAGAGAGAATCCCAAGCAGGCTCTGCACTGTCAGTGCAGAACCCGACACTAGGCTTGATCCCGTGAACCTTGAGATGATGACCTGAACCCAAATCAAGAGTCTGACACTTAACTGACTGAACCTCCCAGGCACCTATATTTCTGCTCTTTTCGATACAGAAATATGCATTGTTTCATAACCTTCTCTCCGCTCAAATCCCTGATGTTGCTAGCCTCATCTCATTCAACAGACAGCCTAGACTTGTGACTTCACAAAGAAACAGTCCTCTGATATATGCTTTTCATCAACTTCCTTATCACCTCAAATTTCCAATGTCTTCATCCATTTGTGTTACCTCTTTTTCTTTTGTAAATGTAAATATCCTGACCTCTATCCTGATCTCTTCTTCTACAACGAGGGTTAACAAACCTTCCCTGTAAAGGTCCAGATAATAAATATTTTTGACTTTGTAGGACATATAGTCAATCTCTAACACAACTCCTCAGCTCTGCCATTGTAACACAAAGTCAGCCACAGATAATATGTAACTGAATGCGTGTGGCTGTGTTCCAATAAAACCTGGAACGGTGGCGGGATTTGACCCAAGAACCAAGAACAGCTGATCTCTGTTCTACAATATCCAAAAGGTCACTCTGTCAATCAATGGCTTGTTTTAGCTGTCACCAATCTCTTCATTATCCTCATGTCCTCACTCAATACATTATCTATTTCTTCTTGATTTTTCTGTAGGACTTTACACTGTTGAACACTCCTTTTTATATTCTTTCCTGATTACCTTGTTTGAGAATAATCATAATTTTCATCATCTCCACCTACCCATTCTTTGGCTTATCCTTGGTATGCAAGAGAAAGACTAATATAATGAATACCCATGTACCCATATTGCTGCTTCAACATTATCAAGAAAGAGTCAAGCTATTTTCATTTCCACCTTCACTTTTTTTTTGGTTTTAGTATTGTTTTAAGATACTACTTCACTAGTTTTATCTAAAACTCAGTAAACATTAAAAATTCCTAATGGTCCCCAAAGTGCTATTTTATCATTGATTTATTGTCCCACTGTTAGTGATACAATTGATTGAGGTGTAAGTAACATCAGCCTGATTCCTCCCTTGTAAAGTTCTTTTACCAATGATTTTTGCCCAGGTCTATTATGGTGATTTCCTTTTTTTTTTTTTTTTTTGAGAGAGAGAAAAAGAGACCATGCATGGGGGATGGGCAGAGGAACAGAGAGAGGGAACCTTAAGCAGGTTCCAAGCTCAGAGTCTTGATTCCATGATTCTGGGGTCATGACCTGAGCTGAAATCAAGAGTCAGATGCTCAACAGACTGAGCCACCTAAGCGTCCCATATGGTGATTTCCTAATCCTATTTTCCTTCTATGTTTATAAGTGGAATTCTTCCATCGTGTTTTAGGGAGGGGGGAGAAACCCCTTTGTATTCTTTTCTCACATACACTAGCACCGTATTCACAGCCCTTCTGACACCACAGGTGTGGGTTTTGTTCCCACGCCAACTAATTTTTCTGACACCAGCTGGAGGTCCTATAATTCAATTCATGTCTAAGACTATCTGCCTGGAATTAGCATCAGATCCCACAGGCTAAGCGCTCAGTCTCACAAGATCCCCCACTTCAGACACTAATTGAAAGGCCCAGGTGTCATCTGTACTTCTTCCTGAATAGCTACAAATTGGGGTTCCCACGATCCCCGCCTTAGGTTTGACACTATGCTAGAATGGCTCGCAGAACTCAGAAAAACACTTAGTTTCTTACTGTTTATCACATAGGGATATAATGAAAGGAAGAGATGAACCTCCGGTGGAAGAGGGGCGGAGGGCAAGGTGTGGGGGTGGGGCACCACCACGGAGCTTTTGTGCCGTTTCCAGGAGCACAGCCCCCAGTACCTCCAGGTTGTTCAGTACCCTGGAAACTCTCCGAACCTGATACTTTGGGGCCCTTCTATGGAGGCTTCATCATGTCGGCATGATTAACCATGAGCTCAGTCTCCAATCCCTCTCCCGTCTATGATGATGGGAGCCTAGGCTGAGACTTCCAAGCTTTTAATCCTGACTTGGTCTCTCTGGTGACCAGTCCTTATCCGGAAGTTATCTTGGAGCTCATTCAAGAGTTGCCTCATCAGAACAAATGAGACTCTTACCACTCAAGAAATTCTAAGGGATTTAGGAGCCTATGTCAGGAGCTGGAGTTAGAGACTAGATAGTAGAACAAAAGATGCTCCTACTGCTCTTATGACTCAGGGAATTACAAAGCTTGTAGGAGCTCTGTGCCGGGGACCAGCATCGGACACCGATTTATGTGCTGTACATTTTTTTAAACAAATGTTGAATAGGGTTGGGATAGTGAGCAAATTTATCTTGTTCCTTTTCTCAAATGGGAAACATTAAGTGTCTCACTGTTAATTATGATATTGTATGATATTGCTGTTTTCTAAAACAAAGTTAGGGGAGCTTGGGTGGCTCTTAGTTTTGGCTCAGGTCATGATCTCATGGTTCGTGGGATTGAGTCTCTGAGTCAGGCTCTGTCTGCTTGGGATTCTCTCCCTCCCTCTCTTCCTGCCCTCTCTGCTGGTGCACATTCTCTCTCTGAAAATAAATAAACTTAAAAAAGAAAGTTAGAAAAAACCTTTATCATATCCAGAAAGCTTTCCTTTGTGCTTAGTTTGCAAAGAGATTTTTACCACGAGTTGACTTTCATTTTATTAAATAACCTCTTTTGCATCTTTTGAGATGATATGATTTTCCCTCTTTACTTTTTTAAAAAAATTTTTAATATTTATTTCTTTTTGAGAGAGAGAGAGAGAGGGGCAGAGAGAGGGGGAGACACAGAATCTGTTGCAGGCTCCAGGCTCCGAGCTGTCAGCACATGGGGCTTGAACTCATGTACCACAAGATCATGACCTGAGCCAAAGTCGGACGCGCAACTAACTGAGCCACCCAGGCGCCCCTCCCTCCCTATTTGTGAATAGGATGAGTTTTTTCCCATTTTTTTTAGTAAACTTGTGTTGGTTTGAGTTGTTTAGGAGGCAGATGCCAAAAAGGGATTAGACATATACGATATCCATTGGGAGACAGGACTGTAAAGGCTCCGCGGTGGGGACGAGAGTACACAGGTCTGACAGCTGTGAAAGGAGGAGGACACAAAGGAGGATTCGGCCGGAAGAGTCTCGGAGGACAGCAGGGTTAGGAAGTTTTTGGTCAGGCGAGTGGGAAGACTTTGTGTGCAGTCACCTGTTTGAAGTATTCTGGGCCCGGTGTCCGGGCCTTGCTGAGTCACTGGCTGAGAGCACCCTGGGGATGGTGGCTTCACCATGAACTCAGCGGTGGACCCGGCAGAGTGGAAGCTGGCCTCTCCGTCCACCACACTCTCCACAGCAGCAGATCTGAATGGTTCTCACTCGCCCTGATTGCAGGTGTGAACAGACGTGTCCTGAGAAAGTCCGACTGAGAAAGCTCTAACTATCAAGCACGCAGAAACTTCACACAGGGAAGTCTGAGTCACACCACCAGGGAAGCCACTAAGACTTGCCGAGGTAATACTTAAGAACGAGGGAAATTTAGAATGAATCGTGGAGGAGGGAAAGGATGAAACCTAGTTGCAGCCCCAAGGACTAACTTCAGGAAGGGAATACCTCCCCGATATCCCTTTCCTAAGTTTCTTTTAGCAAGATCCTGGACGAGCTGCCCCCCAAACCTGTGTGAAGAAGCAGATGCGTGTGCTGCAAGGAGTGGACTGTCGTGGCTGTTAAAATGCATTAGTCTTCATTCACGCCTTCCACAAATGTAAATGCACTAGAAGAAAACATGGTGAGGGAGGGTGCTGGATGGCTCCGTCGGTTGAATGACTCTCGATTTTGACTCAGGGCATGATCCCAGGGTCCCAAGACTGAACCCTCCATCGGGCTCCGTAGAGCCTGGTTGGAATTCTCTTTCTCTCTCTCTGCCCCTCTTCCCTGCTCTCAAGATTTCTCTCTCTCTCTCTCAAAAAAAAAAAAAATATATATATATATATATATACACACACACACATACATATATATACATACCTATACATATATATATGTGTGCATATAGACAGATGTGTATGTATATACAGTGAGATTAAAAATAAAGAGACCCACGGTCAGGAGGATCTACATATGACATACAACCTAGAAGCCATAAAAAAAAAAAGGTTAATGAATTCAACTGTATCAAACAAATTCTTCATGGAAAAAAAAGTTTCAGAAGAAGGCAAATGTCAGACAACAAAGAGGGAAAAAACTAGAACTTCTTTCACAATGTCCTGAATTCTTTAATACATACAGAGAACTCCTAAATATTACAAAAAGAAGAACACCCATCGTATCAGCATTGATAGTGACAAAACACTCCAAAATCTCAATGGCTTAAACACAAAAGTTTATTTCTCATCTGTTTTGTGTCCACGTCGGGGGCCTCTTCTGCGTTGCCCTCACTGTAGGACTAATGCCAATAAGCAGCTATTTCCTGACGTATTCTTGGTAATTGTGGCAGAGGTAAAGTAACTCTAGGAACTCCACAGCAAGTCCACTGGCAATGACATGTGGGCCTGAAACGGATAGTCACCAATTCCTCTCACAAGCCATTGGCCAGAAGTTGTCCCACAGCCCTGCCTGAGCCCGAAGGGACCAGGCTATGAGATACTGCGTGTGCCTGGGGGGAGAGGAGGACCCAGCTCTGGCAGGCGGCGCTAAGCCCATCCCGTTACCACGCCAGACAGTCTATGACTTATTTGGTTTCTCAGCTGAAGGTCTCATTAAAGAAAGACGATGGCAGATTTCATTACATTTCAAATGCTGGTGATTAAAAAAGTAAAAAATTCCCTTCTTTCCAAAATTGGTAGTGACATCATTCCGATCAACGGAGTGAATCTGGGGGTCCGTCAGGTAGATAAGCCCTTTTCCATTCCCAGTCACCCAACCTGAAAGAGAAATCAATAAGCCTGAGAATTACATCCTCTACAAAGGTCGGTAGCTTGTTTCAGAAAAATAAAATGTATATGCTTACAAAGATATTCTGCAAACCCAGTCATAATGGTTTACTTTTAATAAATTTCTGCTAAGAGATTTGGTGTTGCGTACTCCAATTATTGGTTTTAAAAAGGAAACTAAATATTGAGTAATAAATTTGTCAAATATGACACACCTAGACTACCAATTTTCAAGGAGTTAGAGAGCAGTACAATGCACTTAGTTTAAATACTAAGATCGCAATATACTGAATATTTCTTTCATGATGCATAAGGTTCTTTAGTGTCTAACTCATTAATTCATATACTCATCTGTTCACTTAACAAGTATTTATTGAGTATACACTCTGTACAAGACACCGTTTTGAGTACTGGGGATTTAGCAATGAACAAGTGAATCAAAAATTCCTACACTTGGTGTGCCTGGGTGGCTCAGTTTGTTGAGCGGCTGACTCTCGATTTTGGCTCAGATCATGATCCCAAGGTTGTGGGATTGAGCCCACACTCAGTGTGGAGCTTGCTTAAGACTCCCTCTCTCCCTCTCTCTCTCTCTCTCTCTCTCTCTCTCTGTCTCTAGGCACCTGGGTGGCTGGGCCAATTAAGCGTCCGACTTCAGCTGAGGTCATGATCTCACTGCTCGAGAATTCGAGCCCTGTGTTGGGCTCTGTGCCGACAGCTCAGAGACTGGAGCCTGCTTCAGATTCTGTGTCTTCCCTCTCTCTCTACCCCTTCCCCGCTCATGCTCTGTCTCTCTGTCTCTCTCTCTCAAAATTAAACATTAAAAAAATTTTAAGATTTTCTCTCTCTCTCTCAAAAAAAAAAAAAAAAGAAAAGAAAAAGAAAACCAAAACCAAAACCAAAACCAAAAAACCCCTACACCCGTTGAGCTATCATTCTGCCCAAGTGGGACAGAATAAGAAGCAAATAACTAAGTAAAATATATAATATGACAGAGAGTGATGACAAATGCTACGGAAGGGGAATAGAGAAACTCTTGGCGAATGGTCAGAGAATCATTACTAAAAACAATTATAATAAACTTCATTTATCATTTAAATGGAGGGAAGAGTATTGGCTCTTCTATCAGTATAATAGTTCTGATAAATAAAATACTAGCTGAACTGAAACAAAATTAAAATATAAATGCAGAAAATTTGGAAAAAGTCAGATTTGAGTACACACGACTTTCTGTTCCATAATGAAACCCAATATCACACTTGTAATAAGCGTAAAAGGCTAAAGAAAAGAAAGAGTGGAAAGATTTTCACGTATTAAAACATGCAACATTAAACCTACATCACTCAATACACTTAAGTGAGATTTTGAAAAGCCATTGTGGATTTACTCTAGAATTAGCCCAACAGAATGTGAGGCCGATCTTCTCACTGATTATGTGTTACTCTAGACACTTGTAGAAGCTTTAGACATTTTTTCAGACATCATTTGTTACATAAATTTATTAAGTTTATTTAAAAAAATTTTTAAGTATATTTATTTTTAGAGAGAGAGAGAAGACAAGTGGGGAAGGGACAGAGAGAGGGAGAGAGAGAGAGAGAATCCCAAGCAGGCTCTGCATGATCAGCACAGAGCCTGATGCGGGGCTTGAACTCATGAACCGCGAGATTATGACCTGAGCCTAAGTTAAGAGTCGACGCTTAACCAACTGAGCCACCCAGGCGCCCCATAAAATCAATTAATTTAATTACATATAGTAGTCTAAGCACTGAACAATCTATTAATAATGACTTGGAAGAGCGAGTTACAAGATCTCACATTTACATATGAATAACACAAAAAGTAAAAAAATAATCCCCAATTTCACATACCTTGTAAATCGACCACAACATCTCTATGATTAGAAAACTCGTAGGAAAAATGGCCATACGCCAAGCCATATTCTGTGGCTTTGTATTCTGTTTTAACCACTTTCGCATTATTGGATAATTTTACAAATTCTCCCAGGATATAAGGTTCCACACTTATGCATCCCTTTATTGTCTTGCCTTCCAAAATCTGAAAAATAGAAATGGGAGACAATATACCATCCTGGCCAGGAAGGCTGCAGGCTTTGGGGTCGGGTGAACCTCACTTTGAACCCAGGCTTTGCCACTTCGGAGCTTTATTACTTCTATAGATTTTGGTGTGCTCATTTGTAAAGCAGGTATTATAATAATAGCCCTTATACTATTGTTAAAAGAATTAGATGAGAAAAATGCATGTAGAGTGGTTAACATTTTATGTGGTGTATAATAGAACCTAAAATTATTATTATTCTTTAAAATGCTCGCAAAAAATTGAGTCCATGATGGGGCCAACCCCAGGGAGCTAGCTCGTCAGGAAATGTAGATAGATGGCGCACTGGAAGGCGGGCCGGAATGTCAGCTAAGCATTTGTGTGTATCATCTATTTGGCAGAGTTGTTTCAAAGGCTAATGTGGTAAATGTCTGGCATAGTGCTTGACATGAAGAAAGTGAGCAGTGGATGATAGCTATTATTAGTAGTAATAAAATAGGGGTCTAAAAATGTCTCTGGCCAAAGTAAAAAAAAATCCTTGAGGTGTGAATGAGCCTTGGACTTGACGTGGTTGGGGAGGCAGAATATTCTTAATCCAAAAAAGAGAAAAGTTAGTGGAGATGGACGGTTGCCTTTATATATTTAAAGAGATATCTTAGTGAAAACACATTGGTCTCAATGGCCACAGAAGGTAGAGCTGTAATTCACAGGTAGAAATCAGAGGAAGACAGATTTGGGCCACATCTAAGAGCTCTCTAACAACTAGAATTATTTGAAACTGAAAAGGTAATAATTATTTTTCCTTACTAAAGGAGTTTAAGCTCTGACTTAGTAATCACTTGGTTGCAAGGGGTGGGATCTGACAGATGAGAAACAGGAAATCCGTGCGTCGTGCTGAGGGAATAACTTGTACTACGTATAACCTTCAGGGTCCTTCTTCTCTCTTTGAAAGTACACACAGTACATGAAGAAAGTATACTACAAATGCTAACTTGACCATGTGGGATCAGATGCCAGAATTAACAGAGTGACCTGGAAGGTCCAAGATCCAAATTGTATCTTCAGGGTAGAGAGGGTCTTAGTTCTTACATATCTAGGTAGAGGAAGCAGATGAAGTAGATGAAGGAATCTTGTAACTGAGTTTACTGATTTTACCAGAAATCTAACCTGACGTATATTTACAGGCCTGTTTAACCAAACCCTTACTCTCTTCAATCTTACCAGTAATACTGTGGACGGGATATAGAATATCTGTGTTGGAATCTTTTGTTCATAAAGCCTCTTGTTAAATTCTGTCACGTAGTACTGCGCGGTCATTTGCCGTTCCACATCAGTGAAGTGGTGCCAGAGCCCCTTCTGCTCCTTATAGTCTTTCCCAACATATCTACGACCAGAGAAAACATACAAAAAAAAAAAAAAAAAGCAAAGGTGATCTTACCATAGAGTAAGAAAGCAGAGACCAAAGGAGATATGCAAAACTGCTTGAAAGATGTTACTCTTTCTCCGCCTTAGACAGTCAATATTATTTATCCTGAATTCTCTCATGACTCAAACAATTGTAAGAGCCTCCCGAACAACAGAACGTAACTCATGCTAGCTGACTAGTGGTTAATTCTATGTGCCACCTTGACTTGGACATACGGTGCACAGATATTTGATCAGTTGTTATTATTGGTGTTTTGGTGAGGTTATTTTGGGATGAATTTCACATTTGGGTCAATGGACCAAGTAAGGCAGATTGCTCCCCCTATTGTGGATGGGCCTCATCCAATCAGTTGAAGGACCAACTAGAACAAAAAGACTGACCTTCTCCCAAGACAGACAGACTTCTTCTTGAGAAACTGCCTTTGAGCAGAACCTGGGTCTTTTCCTGCCTTTGGACTTGATCTGAAACATCGGCTCTTCCTGGGTCTTGAGCCTGTTGGCCTTGGCAACTACACCATTAGTTGTCCTGGGTCTCTACCTTGCCAACTACACATTTTGAGATTTTCCCGCCTCTATAATCATGAAAGCCAATTTCTGACAATAACTCTCATCTGTATGTATTTGCATCTTCTTGGTTCTGTTTTTCTGAAGAACCCGGTCTGATACACTGATCTAGGATGATGACGATTATAGAGAAAACGTCCACTTAACGAAGAAGTCTGCCAGACTTCCGTGGTAAGCCAAGGGAGTCAGGGTGGGCACTGGCAAGGGCAGACTCTGCAACCACCTCTTTTAGTACCTGCAGCAGTAAATGATTAAGTGTTGAAAGGAGCAGACAGTAACTCTCACACTTTACTGCAGTCTGTATTTGCTATACGTTGGTGTGAATTCATGAGTAATTCACCTGTGTCCAGAGTGACCTCCAAAAATCAAAGGGAACTGTTAAAGTTATAAGCCTCAACTAGAGAAAACTCTCTCCAGAAATTTCTGGGTCCAATAGTAAAGTGAAATCCAGGTTGGCTGCAGTTTTGGCCGTTCAGCCTCCTGGGGATCAGAAAGGAAACCTGACAGGGGAGGCTGCGGAGGAGGAACCCACGCGGCATCAGAGAGCAGCCTGCAGGGGAGCAGTTGTCCTAACAGAGGCATTCTGTCAGTGCCTCAAGCAGTTCTGCTATGGACGGACCCCTGGGCCGCAGGCCGCAGGAGCTTTGAACCAGTTCAGAACTTTGAGCAAACCTTGGTACTGGATCACTCCCCAAACATTCTGTCAGGGGACCTCCAGTGCTAGGTGTGGGATCATCAGTCTGGAAACAGAGGCCATTCTTTCTGGCATCTTATGCCACTTTGCTGGGACCATTTTTCTTCAGTAAAGATTTGTTAGCATTCAACTCTTTTTTCTTTGACTTGTTTTAAGATTTCTTTGTCCTTGGTGTTCTAAATTTGACTACTATGTAGCTAGAAGTGGATTTATGATTTCCTTCCTTCCTTCCTTCCCTCCTGCCTCTCTCCCTCCCTCCTTCCCTCCCTCCATCCTTCCCCTCCTCCCTTCTAGTTTCTTCCCTCTTTCCTTCTCTGTCCTGCTTACGATTTACTGAGATTCCTGTATTTGATGATTAATGTGTTTTGGCAATTCTGGAAAATCATCAGGTATTATCTATTCAAATAGTAATTCTTTTCTATTTGCTTTGTTATCTTTTTCTGATTGGACCCTCTCACTCCATCTTCCATGTTTCTTATTCTCTTTTATTTCCCATCTCGGGTCCTCCTATGATGCATCCTGATGTATTAGCTTCTTAGGGTTGCTGCAACCAAGTGCCATAGATCGGGTGACTTATGCATAGATTCTCTCACAGTTCTGGAGCTTAGAAGTCCAAGACCAAGCTGTCAGTAGGGCCACATTCCCTCTGAAGCCCTAGGGAAGGATGTTTTCCAGTCGTCTTTCCTGACTGCTGGTGGTTCCTGCCTTGTGGCAACATAACTACAATTTAACAGGCATTTTCCCTGTGTGCATGTCTCTCTTTTTTTAATGTTTATTTATTTTTGAGAGAGAGAGAGAGACAGAGTTGAGTGGGGGAGGGGAAAAGAAGGAGGGAGACATAGAATCCGATGCAAGATCCAGGCTCTGAGCTGTCAGCTTGGAGCCCAACGTGGTGCTGGAACTCACGAACCACAAAATCATGACCTGAGCTGAAGTTGGACACTTAACTGACCGAGCCATCCAGGCTAGTCCAAGTGCACGTCTCTCTTTAAATTTCCTTTTTACAGGGGCTCCTGGATCCCCTCTTTCCCCCTCTTTCTCTGCCTCTCGTGTGTGCAGGTGCACACGCTTTCTCTTTCTCAAAAATAAATAAATATTAAAAAAATAAATTTCCTTTTTATAAGGATACCAATCAAAGTGGACGAGGGGCCCACTCTACTCCAGTACGACCTCATCTTGACTGATTACATCTGCAACGACTCTATTTTAATCAGACCCTAGTCTGAGTACGAGGGGTTAGAGCTTCGACATATGAATCTGAGGCTGGAGGCACAGAGCTGTTAAAAAAAATCATTCAGCCCATAACACGTGACTCCATCATTTGGATGTGTGACTTGGGGCAAGCTTCTTAACATCTCTGCACCTCAGTTCCCTCATCTGTAAAATGGGGATAATCATATTGACCTCATAGGGTTTTGTGATTATTGATTAAATTAGTATATAAATGACTTAAAAAGAGGCTTGGCACATACATTCTTGGTAAGTACATTTATTGTTTCTATTATTATTATCATCATCAACAACTTTTTTAAGAAATGTACTTCCACCATTTAAGAATCACCCAATTTCTCCCTCTCTTATTTCTTCTCCTACTTATTTCTTAAATTATTTGGATTTGGCTAAACAACAGGGTCCATCTTAAGACTCTTGTGTTGTAGGTCTTTTTAAGTACACAGATGATGTAAAAGCAGGCCTAAAAGAAGCACCACCTGTGGTTAATTTTTCAAGTGAGTTTTCGCTTAAAGTTGTCATCGAGAACTAAGGGCAAACTAAAAATTTTCCAGCTGTTTACCTCAATGGGGTGGGCATTTTTTTAAGACAACTTTTTCCTTGAGGGCAGTAGCCATTCCTGAATCCTTGCTTTATATGGACGGATGGTCTCTAAACTCACTCGCTTCCATTGGTAATTTTTATCACTCGCTGCCGCCTCATCCCGCCCCACTCGCACCTTGTATAGAGTGTCCTAGGGGCTCGGTATATACTTATATCCCTGGATATGCTTCATAACCCTAGGCTCAAAGGATGTTCCTACCTTTTTTGCAGGCTCATTTATTACTTACAAGTGTGGCTTTCGTAGTTTAACTAGATTTTTTGCCAGCATTTTTTAGCGGGAGTGTTTAAGCCTCTCTGTCCTGCCAGATGGTCAGAAACTCCATTTTCTTATCTGTACAATGGGGGTAATAATGTTTTCCTGATAGGTTTGACATCATGCATATCTCTCTAAAATGGCTGACATAATGGCTGACAATGTGTGGTAACTGCTATTCATTAATTAATGAGGAGGAGGAATGGGGAGGCATCTGAAAATATACATTTTGGCCAAATTTTTCAGCTCTTTCAAAATCTCCTCAATGATTAATTAAGAGAAAGGCATAAATAGCCCATTTTACATTAGTGGTATCAATGTTTTAAAAGAATACCTCCCCAGAGTTTCTTCCTGATGAAGATGATGAACCCAAAAGGCATTTCTTTGTCTGCCTTTCTTCTTCACATGCAGGTAGTCCCCCAAATATACAACGGTTTCCTGGGCTGTCCATAATTCTGATTTTTTAGAATATTTTAATAAAAGGGCATCTGGAAAAAAGGTAAGAAAAAATGGATGTTATTTATTTTTTTAATGTTTATTTTATTTTTTTATGTTTATTTTTATTTTTGAGAGAGAGAGAGAGAGCATGAGTTGGGGAGGGGCATAGAGAGAGAGGGAGACACAGGATCTGAAGCAGGCTCCAGGCTCTGAGCTGGCAGCACAGAGCCCAACATGGGGCTTGAACCCATGAACCGTGAGATCGTGACCTGAGCCGAAGTCAGACACTTAACTCACTGAGCCACCCAGGTATCCCTGTTTCTTTTATTTTTGAGAGAGAGAGAGCACGCGCACATGAGCAAGTAGGGGAGGGGCAGAGAGAGAGGGAGACAGAGAACTGAAGCAGTCTCCAGGCTCCAACCTGTCAGCACAGAGCCTGACATGGGACTTGAACTCATGAACCAGATTATAACCTGAGCCAAAGTCAGAAGCTTAACCAACTGAGCCACCAGGTGCCCCTGGATGTTATTTTCAAAGGGATGTTACAATTCATGAATTAATTTGAAGCGACACAGATCCTAATCCAGCTTGTCTGAAATCTTTGGCTTCTTTTAGACATTTTCTCAAATTTTAGCCTCTTCTATGAACACTACTAAAAAGTTAGTGAAGTCCAATAAAAAAGTAAAGCTTTGCAAATATAATGAAGATTCACAAAATCTTTTACTTGTGATGGAGGAGGATTAAGGCTAGAATTTCTGTACGAAAGCAGTGGAGGGGCGCCTGGGTGGCTCATTTGATTGAGCGTCCAACTCTTGATTTTGGTTCAGGTCGTGATCTCATGGTTCATGGGATTTAGCCCTGTCTGGGCTCTGCACTGGCAGTGTGGCCCCTGCTTGGAATTCTTTCTCTCTCCCTGTCTCTCTGCCCCTACTCCCCGAAATAAACAAATAAACAAACAAATAAATAAAAGCAGTGAAAAATAAAGGGCTTTTTAAACAGTAAAATGCCAGAGACCATCTTGGAACAGTGATATGTCCTTGCATCTTCTTCTAATCATCTGGGGGGCCTGAATAAGGGAGGCTACTACCTGTGCCAGACCACATAGATAGAAATAAATGAAATAATTTTACCTCAGGGATTTCTGGCAACTCCAGAAATCATGGCTACATATTAAAGTGCACCTTAATTTTCTCTGAGTTGTATTAAGTTGGGAAAGTCCAGGAATTACTTGAGAAAATACAGCTACTATACAAAGATGCTACTCAATTGAAAAAGAAAAAGGTAGGAAGGAGAAGTAAAAACCGTCTCCACCTGAAGGAAAGGAGGAACAGTGCTAGCAAGAAAGCATTTCTTTGAGGGGAAACACCTGAGCCATGGAGAAGAAATGCAGCATTTTGGGATCTGAGTTAAAATGAAGTAAACAAGGACCTCCTGCATCTAGGTCATGATTAATGGATGAAAGAACGGAAGACGCAGGAGAGAAAGTACTTAAAGTAAGATAAACTCACAGGTCTGGGGTTGGGGAGGAAGATGCCTGGAGGCTGGGGAGATAGTGACCAGGGCTGGGCAACTCAGTTAGAGACGCTGGGGTTGGAAACAGAAGGTGAGCTGCTTGCACACACACATAGGAAGGGTAGTGAATTGAGGGAAGAAGAAAGGAGGAAATGTACAACTTGTTTTGTTTTTCCAACTTTGGGCTTCCTCTAATTTTCTTCTCTGTACACTATGGATGATAATGTTCTCCTGGTTGACCTATCGTCCACCAGGGACCCTGGGCGGTCCCGTAAGCAAGATGTAGTTGCTAGTAGGGGGCACTTGATCAATCCATTGCTTGGAAAGAAACCTTGTGGAAATCTCTGCCCACGAGGAGAATGATGTTTAACTAGGTCAAACTCTGCCCCCTCACCTAGAATTTGAATGCAGAAAAACAGAAATTGGTTGGTAATGAGAATCCACAGAAAAGAGAAGTGCTGAGTGGATATGGCACGCAGAGCTGTTTTAAACCCTGACTGATGACTGTTCCTGATCCTCTAAGATTCCTGTCTGCCTCACTGCCTGTGTATCTCCACAGCAAGCCGCCAGTATATGAGGCAGCCTGAGAGAGCCTCTATTCTACGCGACCATTAGAGTCTGCCACACCAAGAGTGAGGGAGGCCCCTGAAGGACGTGTTTTTCTGTATACTCACAAAGCATGACAGGGGTTCGTGTCTCTCATGAGCTTGAAGTCATCTACCTATTAATCTCTTCAGAGGACCCCAAATGTACATAGATGCCTCCTGAGGCTGCACCTACTGAAAAGGTTGTACTTACTGTGTGCTTGGTGCAGTTGATTGGGCTTAAAAACTCCCGTATTCTCCAGTCTCTGCAAGAGCCAATCATGCCTCACCCCTGCCAAGAGTTTTTCAAAGTCAGCAGGGTGCAGAGTTCGAGCCTCTAGGATCTCTTGCCTTGTCATTTCTGGCAATGAAACAAAAGAACTTCCACTGGAATTCAGAAAGGACTGCAGGTTTTCCCCCTCAGAAGAACAGCTGGAAAACGCCGGTGATTTCAACCACCACGGCGAGGAGGAGGTGGAGTTCTGGCTCCAGTTCAGCATGTTTCCTAGTTTGTTTCCTTCCTCCGTGGTAGTACAGTCCTTGCTGGGATCAGGGGAGGAAATGTTACTGCTTACAGAGGAGTTGGGCGTTTCAGGCCCCTGACCACACGGCCGCCTCCTAGCACATAGGCTAGAAGAGCCACGCCTGCTTGTGGGCTGAACATCCGTGCTGTCGAGCAGTTGGCCCTCCTCATCCACTGTGGAGGCATCGGGGTCGATGCCCTGCTCTTTGACTAAGCCACTGCTCTTTCCTGAGTCAGCATGTTGAACGGGACCATGAAGAGTGGAAAAGCTACGTGCCATCACGGAACGTTTGCCCAGGGAATCCTCCATGACTATGTCAGGGTCTAAGGGCATGTCCTCTTCTTTTTCTGCTGTTTCTCCTTCCGGGTCAACCCAGGTGGAGGTTTCTTTAAATGTAAGGCCTGTGCCTCTTTCGATTTCCTTTCCATGCCTGTCTTCAGCATCACAGATGATTTCTGGAAATTCATCAATTAGTTCAAAGGCTTCTTCTTCTCCGACCGAAGGATATGTGGCTGTGTTCTTGGGCCAACCAGCATCAGAAGAGGACAAAGAATCAGAACCAGATGAGGGTCTGGAATGAGCAGAAGTATTTCTGGATCCCCTATTTCTGAGTTTCTGCACATCTTCTGGAGCTCCTTCTAACAGCCCCGCCCCAGGGGCTGCAGACATGCCTGTTGTGTCGTGAGGATGGGAGGTTGTCAAGGGCATGCGTCTGTGTAGTTGACTTTGTGAAGACTCTAAATTGTCATCCTCAGACTCTTGGAGAGAGAGACCACGAAGCTCTGAAGACGGTGGATGCCCAGGTCCAGTTTCTTCAGACTGGGCAGCGGAGCCCTCCGTATCCACAGGATGTGCTTCTTTGCAAGGCTCTTTTCCGGCTGAGCTGTCGTCCACATAACTCACTTCCTCCCAGCTGGTAGAAGAACTAACTGCTGATAACTTGCTCCAAGAGCTCGAGCTCTGGCTGTCACTCAGAGACTTGTTCAAAACGGCTCCTTCGCCATGGCTGCGATCTGAGGACTCAACCTCAGTTTCCACATCTTGATCCAAGGAGACTCGAAAGGCATCAGAACAGGTCCAGTTTTTCCTTGCTATCCTCCTGAGTTTCTCCTGACCATTCTTAGCCATTTGGGAGGAAGATACTACCATGCCTTTTTGAAAACGTGGTTTGTCTTCAGTAGTACACACAGTATCTATGTTTTTTGTTTCTGTTTTTAGAGTAGTGATACAGACTCCCGTTTTGGCATCTTTTTGTTTATCTTTATTGTTTCCGCAAGAGCTTTCAAATACTTCGCACACTGAAGTGTGGTGCTGTGAGTAGGTTTCCAGCATTTTTTGGAAATCTACTTGCCCATGCAAGATGGGTTTATCCAACCCATGCTTGAAACTCTCTGGAACGTAAGACTTGTCATCTAAATTTGAGAAGCTTTGGATTTGTAAATGATCCTTTACCTGGGTGATAACTGACATGATCTCCTGAGACAGAGCTTCTCTCTCCTTACTTCCAGAGGAAGTACTGAAACGGTACAGCTTTTCCATGGCTTCGTTACAGAGTCGACCTGCTGTATGGACCATCTCGGTCTCCCCATACAGTCTTCGGTGCACGGTGGTGAGGCCAAAAGCAGCTTTGAGAAGACTATGAAGCTCTTGTTTTCCACTAACTGGTTCATCACGTCTCTTGGTGAGGAGGCCGATTTCAAAGGCCTCTCTGGCTTCACACAGATACGAATTTTTCATTTCCAGAGGACAGTCGTTAGAGCTACTATAGGACAGCAAGCACGTGCCACGGATATTCTGAGGAAAATGCCAAATACAAAATCAGACACTGAAATAGAAACTGGAAGTTAATCAGGAAAAACTTCATTCCCCTGGAGGGGCAGTCATTAGAAATATGAAAGGAAAATAAACACGTGGCACGGATATTCTAAGAAAAGTACACAATCAAATATTGAGTAAGGAACTAAAGTCTCTTTGGCGAATCAGGGAAAGGGACTGGGATGTACGCGATTGGTTGGCATGAAGGGGTAAGGAATTAGCTTTAACTACCATCTTATTATAGGCCTGATACCTTTTTTAAAAAATATATTTATTTTTTTAGTAATCTCTACACCCAAAATGGAGCTCGAACTCACGACCCTGAGATCAAGAGCCAGGTGCCCCAGGCCTGATACTTTTTGATCAAGGATGATAAATTTGTTGTTGTCGTTACTGCTGTTGTTAGTTTTAGCAAACAATCTATACATGGGATGTGGACATAGTAATTTTCTCTGTGCAAATATGGCTGCTATATATAAACACATCATTTATTATAGTCAAAACAATAGAGTAGTATCTTCCAAATCCCTCTGTGCACCTGGGCGGTATTTCAAAATAAAAGATTTCTGAGTACCAGTCCCAGACATTTGCATTTAGTGGGTCTAGGGTGGATCAGAAAAGACTCCTCGGGTGATTTTGCTGTGCCTGGGAACCATTGGTCGAAGGCAGATGACCTCAGACCCGCAGGCTGAATTAATTTAGCTTCCACCAGGATGTCACCATCCTGACTGATAAAACCTCTCCATGTGTGAGGTCTGATCACAATTATCTACTGATGTGCACAAAGCCTACTTTAGGTTAGACCTTTTCCTCTCATTGGTAACTTCCATCACCGGGGAGAGGTACAGTGTGGTGGGGCTGTAGCCTGCTTACCACAGCCGTGAGCACGAAGAGGGGTGTGTAGGGACTGAAGGCAGCTGCCAGTTTGCAGGCTTCTGCAGCTGAGAGCAAATGGTGGTCAAACTCCTTCAGCAAACCCTGCGAGAAAACAGGCCAAGTATTGTGTTGATGATTATTTATCCGTTAGCAAAAGCTAGGTTATGAAATTCCTTTCTTTTCGTTTCAGGGTTCTGAGGGACACCCCACCCCTGACCCCAACCACATCCAAACAGTGCCAAGAAAGAGTTAAGTCTCTTGAAGCGACCTAGGGAGTTGAGTGTCCTTTCCCCCAACACCCAGACACAGTCCATCCCCCTCCCTCCCCGGAGTGGGCCTGACTGTGTGCAAAATAATTCCCACAATTTTCTCTGCAGGATCATGCAACTCTTTGTTCACAGGAACCCCCCCACATTTTGCAGCCAAATTAGCTGATGATTTCTGCACTGTTCTTGGCAAAGAGCCTTTTAATGTATGACTTCACAGCAATTAAGATTCATTCCTTCATCCTAGAAATACGCATTGAGTACCTCCATGTGCCAGGCACTGTTCTAAACACGAAGGAGATAGCAGACAGTGAGCCTACAATAAGTAAGCTTGCTTCCTGTTGAGGGGAGGGGATCAGTCAATATACAAAATGAGTAAAATGCATAGTTACCTGACATGGTGACAAGCAGCCGAGAGAAAAATAAAGCAGGAAGAGGTGAGGAGGCAGTTTGCAATTGTTTTAAATTCAATTTCCCTTCTTTCTTCCTCCCTTCCTCTCTTCCTCCTTTCCTTCTTTCTTTTTAAAGTAAGCTCTGTATCCAACGTGGAGCTTGAACTCACCACCCTGAGCTCAAGAGTCACATGCTCTACCGACTGAGCCAACCAGGTGCCCTGGCAGTTTACAATTTTAAACAGTCATCAGAGACAACTTCACCGAACAAGGGCTATTACCCTTTTCTTGTGTGTTGGTTTTTTGCTGAAATGCAGATTGCTAGCAGCAAGCTGCAAGCGTTCTCATGCTACACTCATTACTATTAAGTACGGTTACTATTGTCACTTTAGTATTTAACAAAAATGCACTATTTGTGATATGATTAAAAATCTCAATATCAGGGATGCCAGGTGGCTCAGTCTGTTAGGCATCTGACTCTTGGTTTCAGCTCAGGTCATGATCTCACCATTTGTGAGTTTGAGCCCTACGTCGGGTTCTGTGCTGCCAGTGTGGAGCCTCCTTGGGATTCTCTCTCTCTCCCCCCCTCTCTGCCCCTCCCCCATTTGCACTGTATCTTTCTCAAAATAAATAAACTTAAAAAATAATCTCAGTATCAGTTCAGTGTAAGAGAGCAGCTCAGTGTGTATGTTAATGCTCCGGATTGGTCAGAGACCTGAGTTCTGCTCGTAGATTCCTTCCTGCCCGCTGTGTAAACCACAGAGATCACGTAACTTCTCTGGACCTCAGTTTATTTTTCTTTAAAATGGAATGACACATTTTGCTCTACTTACTTCATAGGGTTTTGTGTAGCTCATATATATATATACACACACACACACATACTTTTTGAATTGTAAAGGAATATATAAAATTTAGTAATCCTTACTATTTAAATTTTTTAAATGTTTATTTACTTTTTGAGAGAGAAAGAGAAACAGAGCGTGAGCGGGGGAGGGACAGAGAGAGAGGGGGACACACAGAATCTGAAGCAGGCTCCAGGCTCCGCACTGTCAGCACAGAGCCCAACATGGGGCTCGAACCCACGAACCGTGAGATCATGACCTGAGCTGGAGATGGACACCTAACCCACTGAGCCACCCAGGTGCCCCAGTAATCCTTATTATTAAGAATAAGAACATAGGCAAGTGACAGATGCTCTGATTTAAACGGAGGGTAATTAAAGTTTTACAATTGTTACCCCTTTACTTTATCACTGAGATGGCCCAAGCATGGAAACTGAATTCTGTGATAATCTGAAAGGAAATCAGTGGGGTTCAAAGGATTTGTTACTTTGATGATATTTATTCATTCATTCATTCATTTTAGCACCCTCTGTATGTGTGGTACTGTGCTAGGTGCTAACATAATCAAGCCAAATAGGACACCGTAGGAATTGTCCCCAGGGCTGTTCATGTTACTCGAAGAGGGGAGACACTGTGCTCCCTGACTCTTGGAAAGATACTGAGATTGATAAACCAAGCACCAAAAATGTTGGCGGTTTTGTAGGTGAGGCCACTCTGCACCATGGTTTTGACAAGTGATAATTACCAAGTTAATTTGTGGATTGTGTTTAAACTTTTCATAATCTTTTTTGCTCATGTAAACAAAGATGTCTGCCAGTATACCTAGCGATGTGGAAATACCCTGTAAGAAAAATACAGACAAAACACAGGTTAGTAATTCAAGGTCCATTACACTCTCATCACAAGGCCTGAAGGCAGTGATTAGTCCTCCATATGAACTATTGCTGCTGCTCTTTCTGCTTCTCCTCCCCCTCCTCCTCCTCCTTATTATTCTAACAGTGGCAATACTTCTAAACTGGATGCCACAGGGCTTGAAAGATCATCACATCCTGAGGGTAAACACAGCTATTTCTTAGCTGGGCTTTACTGGACTGTCAACACTAACTTCTCCATACTGCCAGAGGCCTAAAGAATTGGCCCGAGCAAGCGTCCTCGCATCCCATTCTGTCTGTGTGGTAAAAGGGTTGTGGGCAGTGGCATTGCTGATACAGGTGATAACCCAGTGCTCCAGTTAATGAGGAGAATACCCCTACAGAGGTACAGAGAATGAAAACATTAAGTAGGAAAGCAAATGTTCCCTCTCACATTTCTTGGATAAAGATGCCCCATAAACAATTAATTGGAGTTTCGCCACTCAATGGAAGGAAAATGATTTTACATATAAGCAGCTTGGTCATCTCAACTTTGCTGTGGAATCAGGGAAAGGCTAAATATAGAATAAAAGAAATAGATGACCGAATCATAGAAATAAAAATATAAATAGTTAGAAATAAATGCAGAAACACTAAATGCACTAAATGCAGGAGTCTGGCTGTGAATGGGGATAGAGCAAGACACAAGACGAAGTTACCAAATGTTCCTGGTCCTGGGCCCATGTAGAATCAATAAAAATAGGACCAATAAAGTCGATAAATGATACGTTGCATTATGCTTTAGGTAGATAATCATCCAAAGACAGATGTAGAAAAGGAGAAAAAAAAAAGCGCTAGATAAACCACCTTTCTATCTGGCTGAGGCAGGGTCAAATATCCTACGATCGAGGCCCATATTAGCTCTGCGGCTTCGTACCACATCCCTGAAAATAAAGGGGAGAGACGGAACAGATTGCTAGTATCTGTGCACTGTGGCACAAAATACTTCTGAAAACTAATACAAAAAGAAGATTCGTTGGCTTCTGTTAGGACTGAATTAGACTGACAGCAATCGGCAGACACCAATCTGCTGGAGAAACAGCAACCTGTTTTTCCAGCTGACTTAATACAGATAATTCTTCCCTTTCACGGGAACACAGTAAAAAATATTATATATCATATATAATACTATATTAACATAAAAATAATTAAATCTAGTATTTACAAGAATAAGTACCATTCTATGTTAACATTTTTCAAACACCTTAGTTTGCATTTTATTTAATTAGTTAAGTAATGAATTTGAGCACCTGCAGCTCCTTTTTATTTTTCCTTTTTGTTGTATTTTATTATTATTTTTTTAATGTTTATTTATTTTTGAGAGAGAGAGGGCGAGCAGGGGAGGGGCAGAGAGAGAGGGAGACACAGAAGTGAAGCAGGCTCCAGGTTCTGAGCTGTCAGCACAGAGCCCGATGTGGGGCTCGACCCCACAAACTGTGAGATCATGACCTGAGCTGAAGTCTGGTGCTTAACCGACTGAGCCGCCCAGGCGCCCCGTGTTGTATTTTAAAGTCTTCTGCGTTCAGGTGAGGAAATGGCTTGGAGACAGGCTAAGAAGCCCACGGGAGCCCCGGTGGCTCCCCAGTAGTTCTCTCTTCCCTCCAGCTGATGGCACAGCCTCTGCCCTGTGACCCCTGCTCCCGATGTCCAGGTTGCCCTGTCCGTGGGGACAGTGGCAGAGACTGCCTCGTGGACTGCTGGCCAGCACTCAGGCTGCTGGACTATACACAGCTGGAGTATAAACAGGGCCATGCATTTTAAAGCACAACTAGCATTCTGCAGATTTTGCCTTACAGACTCAGGAACGTCCTCTGAGGAACGAATGGGTGAGGTGTCAGGATGGTTTAGAATAAGGTGTCCCTCTCTCACACGGAGTCCCGTAGAACTGAGGGTCAGACGCCAGAAATAATAATGAGAACCTACGGTTGAGATCACGAATACGTCTGTATATTTCTTTAACACAACTCAACAGAAAATATTTTGTTTAATTAATGTCCATAACACTCCTGGGATCTCCAAGGCCATTTTCTTTTTGATGAGGAAACAAAGGGAAGTGAGGATTAGCAATTTTAACTGATACAATGAGAAAGTTCCACGGTAAGCCTCACAGCCAGACTTTGTACATGAGCCCTAAGAGGAGCGAGTGTTTGCTGACCATACCTAGCTTCTGCAGAATTTGCCCTCTGATCTGGATGCAGACGGACTGCACCAGGACCTTGTCACTTTCGTTTCTGTACAGCCAGGTACCTGCAACAAAGGAGGAGAAAAAATAAAAGTAGTTTCAGCTCTGAATTATCAAGTTGACAGCCTGGTAAAATGAAACTTTTCACAGAAGCCTTCATGAGCACATGTGATACAGATTTGAGAGACAAGCTCTTCTCTACACTTAGAGAAAGGTCCAAACTCCTTGCTCTAACATACAAGCCTTCACAGAAATGAACCCATCTGGTCCCCAAGGCTCCCAACTGACTGTGCTCTGCCGCAGCAATTTCGCTTGCGTTCCTTATCGAGGGAGCTGCCTCTTGCTTCATAGCATCGGTACTTACTGCTACCTCTGCCTGGGATCCACTTCGTTCTGGTTCCTGAGGAGACCGGCTCCTCCTGCTTCAGGTCTCAGCCTCAGTTCTATTGTCTTGAAGCCCCCCAGACTAAATCACTATAGTGAATTACCCCCACTGTCTTGTGGTTGCCTAGCGGAGGGTGGGATCCTTCTCATCCACCCAAAGTTGGTTTGGAGGTCGAGACTGATGACTGTGTGTGTGCGCACGCGCGCGCGCACACACACGCACACCAACAAGATATGAAAAGATTTAGTACTCACATAATGAGCCTTTCTGAAGAGAGGAGACAGGCACCCAAGCTGGTGCCTTTGACTGGTGTGAAGAGAGTGGTGAGTGGCTTTGGTTTCTATTGTGATTAGGGTGTGGGCTGGGGTAAAGTCACCCACAAGCTATGCCTGGTTTACTGATGACTAGGTTTAAAACAAACCAAAAATCAACCCTCCCCCCACCCCCGGCCTGTCCATGGGACGAAGTGGGTGGCGGAAGGCTGGGACCTGAAAACTGTCAGTGGTTGAACACCAAAAATAGAGTCAAACTCATTACTATACCCGCCTCGATTCTCTGTCACAACACTATTTTCTCCCCAGCTGTTACTCAGTGCGCGCGCGCGCGTGCGCGTGTGTGTTGTGTGTGCGCGCGTGTGTCTGTGAGCTTGTGTGGTGTAGAAGATGGGAAGTTAGTGATGGTGACCACAAATGATGGGCATGCGGTCAGTATCTATATTACAAACTGCCTCCCCACTGCAATGTCTACGAGTTTCAAGGTGCTTGGGGTCTTACATGCATCGAGCTTAAAAGTCTACCGGAAGTTGTGTTCAATTTACTGGGAAACTTGTTGACTTTAATGCCCAGAATTTCAGACCGGATATCTGAAGGTTTAAATGATTGGTAACCCAACTACTAGGACTTGCTTCCTTTCATGTATGATTAAATATGAAAAGAAATCCATTTCAAAATAAGTTTTTATTAAAGTATATACATAGTAAAATCAAATTTATTCTCCCAACTATTTAAATACATAAAGCCATAAATATATTTTTCTCAGCTCACAGACTTTATGTCCATTTACAATTCTCCTAAAGGCTGCTACTGAGCCCATTCTGAGGCCCATAGAGTTACCTGCTTTAACGGTATATTGTTCATTAGATAATACATTTTACAATAAAGCCCGGAAGAAGCTTTGGTTGTTCTGTTTTGTTTTCATTTTTAATTAGAGAAAATGGAGATGCAGAGAAATAAACTCCCTGACCAAAGCCACTTCATTCACTAATGGCGAAGTCAGTCCCAGCTAGTTTTGGAGACATCCAGTCTACAACAGCTATTAGGTCATTCGGTTGCTTTTAAACTAGAACTCCAGCAGGAACTGCAGGTGAAGGTCATTGTGAAGATAGGAGAGCACCTTACCTGTTGCTCCGTTGTTGCTTATTAGACTGCTCAGGATATATTCTGCTTTTAAAAGTTTCCCTGGAAAGAAGCAACCAAATGCCACACAGTTAGTTCCTGAAAATGTACCTTCAATACTGCTAGTAGTTTAAGCTCTAAGATATACACACTGTTACCTCTCTTGGAAACATTCTATTTTAAAATTAAAAATCAATAACTACATCATATACCAGAGTGAACAGAAAGATGACATTTCCAGGAATTGGTAAGGTGGGAAGCTGCACAGTATCTGAAATGGCAATTAGATTTATACACACACACACACACATTCATACAGAAAAAGGCTTGAAAAGTAAAGATAAATCTTTGTAAAACCTTGTGTCTTCTTTATGTGAATGAGAATACTGAAAGGAGGGAAAGAAAGGAGGGACGGAGGAAGGAAGGAAGCAAGGAAGGAAACAAGGAAGGAAACAAGGCGAAAATCACTTTCTGAAATCCTGATTAGAATTTATTCATTCCAATGTGTTTAGAAAGAGAATAATAACTTGAAATACCTATATAAATAAATTTTACCAAAGGTATCTTTCTTCTTAAAAGTTACATTTTCAAATTAGGTTTTGCTGATATATAAGGATGGGTATTTTTAAAATATATTGATTTGTATTCACTAAATTTGCTGAATGTCTTAATTCTAATAATCTGTGTATTTCTTGAAGTTTTCTACGTGGGCAATCATACTGTCTACAAATCCTGCTAATTGTGTTTATTCCTTTCTAATCTTTATACTTCTTATTTTTTTACCTGTTTTCATTGCATTGGGAGGACCTCCAGGTTAGGATCAAACAGAAGTGATAATAAGATGCATTTTTTTCTTGACTTGATTTTAAAAGGAATAACTAATTTTTCGTCAGTAGTTTTGCCAAAGGTTTCCAGTCGCTGCCTTTTTATCATGTTAAGATGTTCCCTCCTGCACAGCTATCAGCTTATTGCCTTTCAGCTCCAAATTCATCCTTCTTTGCTTGCTTTGCAATAATGGGAATGGACCTTGTAAATATTTCTCCTTTGCCAGCTTTATCATTAGATAGTGTGGGGAGACGGGGCGCCTGAGTGGCTCAGTCGGTTAAGCGTCCGACTTCGGCTCAGGTCATGATCTTGTGGTTCATGAGTTTGAGCCCCGAGTCAGGCTCTGTGCTGACAGCTCTGAGATTGGAGTCTGCTTTGAATTCTGTGTCTCCCTCTCTCTGCCCCTCCCCCGATTACTCTCTGTCTCTGTCTCTCTCTCTCTCAAGAATCAATAAACATTAAAAAAATAAAAGATGGTGTGGAGAGACACTGCAAGGGGAAGATACTTCTCTCCGTCATGCAGTGTGCCATTCTTGCCCGCCTTCTGCAGTGCTCCTGGCTTCTCCTGTGCCTTCCTCCTACGACACAGGTGGCTTTTCCAGCACCCAGCTTCTCAGAGGTCAGCAGCACCCAGCCAGCAGGTTCCTGCAGCATCTCTCAGGTGACATCGCAGTGGAGAGAGTGCTGCCTGCCAGTGAGGCACGTCCCCATGAGTGTTTCCTCGGGTATTCCACAGAGGCAGCTTTGTGGTGGCACCTCTCTGTGGATGGCTTCCCTCAGCACCCCGGATGGTAGATTTCCAGTGAGTTCCGCTGTCATGGAGACTCCTTGACTTCTCTGCCATCCAGTGAGCCATGGCTGTGCCGTCTCCAACAAGGTCATGATCACAGACCTGGTGTGCCTGGCTGTGTGTTTGCAAACTTTCTCTTATATGCTCTATCTCAGTACAAGGGATAACGGCTGCTCCTTATAACTGCTTATCGTGTATTCCTCAGAGTTTTCTTTACGACTTACTAGCCAATCCCTCATTAACCCCCGATACGATGAATAACTCTTTTATACTGAACTTTCCTTTCTCAAGTTATTGCATTGTTTCTGTCTCCTGACTGGAAGCTGACCAATAACGTCTCTAACCCTACTTTGTATTTTTAATCCAAATGCGTTGAAAATTTTATAAAACACTTCTCCCATCAATTTAGGTGAACACGTAGTTTTCTTGTTTATTCTGTCCATGAGGTGAACTGAATGAGTCAATAATTATTATTATTATTATTATTACTATCATTTTAGTAAGCTCTACACCCAATGTGGGGCTTGAACTCATGACCCCAAGATCAAGTCACATGCTTTACCAACTGAGCCAGCCAGGCAACCCTGAATGAATCAACTTTTATTTATTTTTTAATTTTTTTGTTTATTTATTTTTGAGAGAGAGGGAGCGTGCGCGTTCACACGCACGTGTGGGGCAGGGGCAGAAAAAAGGGAGACACAGAATCCGAAGCCGGCTCCAGGCTCTGAGCCATCAGCACAGAGCTCAACGTGGAGTTTGAACTCACAGACTTCAAGACCATGAGGAGCCAAAGTCTGATGCTTAACCAACTGAGCCACCCAGGATGAATGAATTAACTTTTAAATACTTGACCATCCTTATGTATCTGGAATAAACAGATAACCACCTTCCTATACTGTAATTTATTATTATTAATTTAATACAATGCTGGTCAATTTGATAATATTTTAAGTTTTTTGCACTTGATAAATTATGTAAATGATACTACCATATAATTTCCTTTTATTTTGATTTGAGTTTGACCTATGCATTTACCAATTCTTTTTTTTACCATTGCTTTTTGTACCTTCTACTTTGTCTGTGGAGATTCAACTTCCTTCTTAACAACATACATCCTTTAATGTGTGTGTGCATAAGAGAAATGTTTTGAGAATAATAATTATGTTTAGTCTTTGTCTGAAAATGACTATTTTGTCCTCACTTTTGAATGATGGTGATTTTTGCTGAGTATAAAATTCTAGGCTGAAAAGCTATTTCCTCTCAATTTTTTTTTTTGGTAGATTCCATTGCTTTCTGGACTCTGTTACTCCTGATAAGATGTTTTTTGTCAGTCTAAATATAGTTTCCACATAAATAATCTGTCTTTTCTCTGCTTCCTTTAAGATTTTCTCATTGCTTGATTTTCTTTAGGTTTTTTTTTAAATTTTTTTTAATGTTTATTTATTTTTGAGAGACAAAGAGACAGCGCATGAGCAGGGGGCGGGCAGAGAGAGAGGGAGACACAGAATCGGAAGCAGGCTCCAGGCTCCGAGCCTCAGCACAGAGCCCGACGCGGGGCTTGAACTCACAGACCTCAAGATCATGACCTGAGCCGAAGTCGGCCACCCAACCGACTGAGCCACCCAGGCGCCCCTGATTTTCTTTAGTTTTGTGTCTAGGTGATTTTTTATTAAGAATTTTTTTTTGCTCAAGGTTGGGTCCACCTTTTCTGTGCAAGGACATGTTATTTCCTCCAATTCCAGTCACTTTTCCTATAAGTCCTATTGCTTTTTCCATTCTATTCTGCAAGTTTTTAAAACTCCTCTTTCCTATTTTCATCCCCCTAACTCTATATGCTCCATTCTCGGGATTTTCCTTAAATATAACATGCAGGCCCATCATTTTCTCTCCTGCTGTTTGACCTGCTGCGGGAGCACATTTCAGGTGGGTCACTTAGGGGATGGAACACCTGAGAAACCAGCCTAGGAAATTTATCTTTCCTGGGAGGTGGTTAACCCCTCACCGGGAGCAGGCAGGCACATGGTTAGAGTCTTTGGATAGTCCTGTACTGGCTGAGTAAGGGTCGGCGAAGAGCAGCAGCAGTGTTGTCTGGGAATTGTTAGAAATGCAGACTCTGGGACCCTGCCTCAGACCCACTCGGTCAGGCTCTGCGTTTTCAGTCGGATCTCCAGGTGCTTCATCAAAGTTTGGGAAGCACGGCTCTTTGTGACTTTTTATCACTGGTCTGAGATGAGATTAAGTGAAAAATGGAGAGTGAACGTTTTAGAAAAAAAATTTTTTTAATCTTTTGCCAAAGTAATGTTATGACTCCTTAATAATAAATACTTTGGCTTATAGTTTTATGTATCTTTTGGGGTTTCTTCATTTTTCTAATAATCTATTTTACTGCCTTCGCCTCAGTTTAAGCAGCTTGTTTGGCAGGTGGTGTCCTTATCAGCACTTGAAATTCAGGAAGCGTCACTACCAACTGGGAGAGCTGCTGGGTTTTTGGCTCTTTCTAGCCATCACCGTGTGGTTCCACTCTTGTAGCCTGTATGCACAAAAAAGGAACTTATGCTGTGCCTGCTTTGTAGGCAAATCCCTACCAATTACTAAACTTTCTGACAACCATGCTGATTTTTAATTTCAATTGATGTATTTTTTTTCCGGAAAGTTCTCTTTAGTTCTTTTTAAAAATAGTGAATTCATTTTCTTTTCCTGTTGTGTTCTATTTTTTTATTATTTATTTTTTTAATGTTTATTTATTTTTTGAAAGAGAGTGAGAAAGAAACAGAGCATGAGCAGGGGAAGGGCAGAGAGAGAGGGAGACACAGAATCTGAAGCAGGCTCCAGGCTCTGAGCTGTCAGCACAGAGCCTGATGCAGAGCTTGAATTCATGAACCATGAGATCATGACCTGAGCAGAAGTCAGACGCTTAACCGACTGAGCCACCCAGGCACCCCTGTGTTCTTTAAACATACTATTTTTTTTTAAGCCACATGAATCTTGGGGCACATGGGTGGCTCAGCTGGTTAAGCATCCGACTCTTGATTTTGGCTCAGATCATGCTCTCATGGTTTGTGCATTCAAACTTGACCCAGGACTGGCCATGCTGTTAGCGCATGGAGCCTGCTTAGGATTCTTTCTTTCTCCCTCTCTGCCCCACACCCACTCACACACTCTATCTCTAAATAAATAAACTAAAAAAAAAAAAAAAGCCTTATGAGGCATGTTGGGCTCTGTGCTGACAGCTTGGAGCCTGGCACCTGCTTCAAATTCTGTGTCTCCCTCTCTCTCTGCCCCGCCTCTGCTTGTGCTTCTCTCCAAAATAAATAAATAAACATTTTTTAAAAAGCCATAGGAGTCTTTCAGGTTGTTCTATTTTTATATTTGGTTTTGGAGCGCCCTGTTTCCTGTTTATCACACATGCCGCTCTTCTCTCGCACGTTTCATTTCCTTTGTTGCTTATACAGTTTAATCTAAGGGAGTCTTCAGCAAGCAATATTCTCCTGTGGAATTCCTATGCCCCTGGACTGTGACTGTTTCTCTAGAACATAGTTTTGTACTTGATATTCTGCTGGGCCCCCAAAATGTCGGTCCTGAACTGGTTTGTCTGTTCGTTATGTGGGGGGACTCCCTCCCTTGCGGGCAGGGTAAGTTCAGCCTCCGCCCTCACGTTTGGCACAGTCTTGGGGTTTTTATTTATTTGGGGAGATGTTATTTTGGCCTCTACCCCAGAGCCTGGGCAGAGAGCAAGCTCCCCTGCCACTTCTGTGGACGAGCTGGTGGAGCTGTTCTGTCACCTCTCATAGCCGTGCACGCCTTTAAGAATTCCAGCTTTATATAAATATGTCACTCCTCACACAGGCCCAAGGTCCTGCCTCTTGTCCCTGCATGAGGATTAAAACGACAGTCCCTTCCCTTAGGACCATATCCAAGGGTAAACGCCTCTGGCTACAGTGGCACGAGCAGTAGTCTACTGTCCTAACTTTGAACATTTTCTTTGTTTCCAGCACTTAAAAAGAAAAAACTTTATCCACAATATTTATGTAAGAGGAGAAGATTACATTACATTTGCTTGATGCTCCATGTTGATGGAACTGGAAATTGGAACCTTTATCTCCAATCACAGCTTAAAAGGTTTTGCCTCTTAATTTTAGGCAAGAGTGAGCTGGGCAGGCCCGGGATGTCCTCCATTGCCCATGAAACCCACATGTTGAAATGTCTTGACCTTTGGAATGTGTTTTGGGTGGATACCGGGAAGGGTAACAGTAGGGCTGTGCGTCCCCTCATATTACCTTTATTCCTCTTCCTTACTCCTTATAATATCATATAGTCATCTCACTCTTCCGCACCAGGAGTCCCTGGTGCAGAGGATGGAGACCCCTTTTCATGGCACCTTCTGTACCAGGACACCACCCCTGTTCTAAGTCTCTCTCTCTTTGAGACATCTGGTGCAGGAGCAGGCTCAAGAGTTATTTGAGGGCAGAAGTTCACAAACACTGTATTCACTTCAGTCTGAGGCTGTGTTTGTGTTCTTGTGGCTCTTCTGGTAGCTTCTTTGAGGAAAAGACAGCCCAGCTGTTGGGGAGTAAGATCTAGGATTTTACCTTAGACTACGATATGTGCGCAGAGGAGGACATTGTTCGTGACGATATCTAGGCTTACTTGTGATCACCATTGGAAGCAGGAGAGAAACAACAAAACGAACTAGTGAAAAATTCAGTTTGGCTGCGTAAAGCAAAGCTATCAACAGGCCTATTTACCAGTTGACCTCAATTTTCATGTCCCACTGTAGCCATTCTGTATAAATGAGGGGACATGAACTCTGTGCCAGGTCCTAACCGAGGAGAACCAACATGGAAGTCCGCCTGCGCCTGCCTGTTGTTCGTGATTCAGCTCTCCCCACAGAATGCTACGCACACACATCATCGCCTTCCGATGCCATCAGAGGAACATTAGTCGTTAGGTGTCCCTCCTACCCCAAACATTATAAACTCGAAACATTGTCGGGAAGGAAGAAAGTTTTCCTAAGTTCCACTCTGTCTCTGCAGTTACTCTAGAAAAGCAATAACCTTGGACACAATTTACACGCAGCTGCAAGAACTTGAAAGTGAATGAACTTGGGCTTTTGAACAGTTAACCTCCACAAGCCCATTTCTCTCATGTCCTTTTATCTCTGGGCCTCTCTGGATCCTACAATTGTCCCATTTAGTATAGTTAGTACAGTTCCTTTTCAAAGGAAGTGAAGTAAAGATATTTTAACCCCTTGAAGACCGGGCTTGTTAAAAACAGTAACAATAGCTAAAATCAATTTAGAAAATGAGCCAGTTCTGTTTCCGGGAAGGGCAACTTGCCTTCTACTTCTGTCCTTTATTCTTTCACTCTTAGAAATGAGAATAGCAGGCTACACATTTCTAAACCTCGTGGTTATCAGTAATTTAAATAATTCAAAAATTCTATAGAGGTAAACCTCACTGTAATGCATAGCAGGCCTCTTTCCCCTCCAACCCCTCCCCCCCCCACATTACATCCTAAGTTAGAATGTCAGCCTCATTTTTCATTTCATTCAAAGTGACAGAAGGAAGAAAAAAAAAAAGATACTTTAAGGCCTAATCAGGTACTGTACCGGTCCCAGGGATGGAAAAAACCCTCAAATTACTTCAGTGGGTTTGTCAGCTCTATTGTTAGCATAGTCAAGTGGCCCTACAGAAAGGAGACAGGAGAACTAAGAGAAAATAGTAGAATTTTAATCTGCTTTTTAAAGGCTCTTGGTCAGAAGTATAGCAATTCAGATACCCCTGTTTGAAAGCAGCAGGACAGATTTGTTAGAAGACAAAAGCTCCAATTAGTATTTTCCACACCCTTTCACAATTTTCTCTACTGCTTTTGGCTCTGAAACCCTTTATGCCAGGGCCTTTGTGCTGGCAGGAGGCGGGTGGAAGGGCGCCGCGGGCCGGGGGCGGGGAGAGCCCGCAGCTTGAAAAGATGGCCCGCGGGCCCGGGCGCCCGCCGCGCCGCCCGCGAAGTCAAGTAGCCGCGGAGGGAAGGCGAGCCCCGGGCCGGACGCGGCCGGACGGGAGGGGCCGCGGGCGGGGGCCTACCTGCGTTAACCGAGAGTCGGGCTTGGCGAATGACCACCTGCGGGGCGATCGGCGTTGCCGGCTGCAGCTTGTGGAGCCCTTTGGCGACCTGCAGGAGCTTGCCCGACACGTCGAGCCCGTACAGGAACCGGTCGCTTAGGAACACAATGGCAGCCGCCGTGGCGCAGTCGCGGGCGAGGATGGAGGCCTTCAAGCACGCCTGGAGGGACATCCGCGGGACAGCATGAACCAGACAGAAGCCGCGCCCGGCGGGAAGAGAAGGCGGCCTTGAGACCAAGCTTAATCTAGGTGTTTTTATTGAAATAAGAGCAACAAAGCCTAGAACTAGGGGAGGAAGCGTACTTCATTGGGAGGCCGAACTAAAAGAAAAATAAGGAAAAATCCAGTTCGACTGGGAGATAAAATATTTCTTTCCCCCCACGACATTTCTAAAATTATACAAGTGCTAAATGCGTATTTCCTGTTATTAGAAAATTCAAACAACACAAGGTAAAAATGAAAAGTGCCCCTTGGTTAGTTGACTCTTTACATTATTTTTCCCCTCATCCCCTCAATCTCATTCTCATTCTTCCTTGTAATGGTGTCAGAGCGATCCTTCTAGAAACTTCTACCCTTTTATGTGTGCTTAGACATTAATTGATTCCTTGTCTTGCCTTGCTTTCTCCCCCCTCTTTCTCTCCCTCCTTTTCTCTCTCATAAATGAGATTACACTAGACGTATTGTTATGCTAGTTGGTTCTTTCAGTCATGGTAACATCTAGAAGAGGGTTCCACATCAATTCACAACACTCCGCTTCATTTATTGCCTACGTTTTAATTAAGAGGAAATACAGAATTTTATGTAGCATTTTAAATTTTATTTATATGTAGTTAATGACCACAAGAAAAAGAAGAAAACAGGCAGGAAATGAAAGTGTAACATAAAGAATGTGATAAATGAGGCAGAATTTTATGGGAAAACGTCATCTTTTGGTCTTGTGAGGTGTTACGTTAAAGACATACAAAGTCTTGTAGCTACTAGCATAAAATAGTTTCCCACCCAGTAGTACTTTTTCCATTTGCTAAACTAAATCAAGCTGTGTTTTCTGACCATGTGAGCTCACATCTAAGGCCCAGAAAGAATTGCTTATTTTCCTAGCACAATGTTACTACACAAAGCCCTGCTACATAATCCTAAGTACTAACATTTATTGGATAAAAACTAGGTGCTGGGCACAGTGCGAAGTGCCTTCCATGTACTAATTCACTCTCTCTTTCCTACAATCCCAACAGGCAGATTCTATTAATAAGCCCATCTTACAGTTGGGAAACCTGAGACTCATGGGTGTTCAGTGACATGCCCAAGGTCACATGATCTGTGACTAAACGAGGGGATTAGAACACAGGAAGTCCAGGTCCAAATCCCACATGCTCAAGTCCCAGGCTGTAGCGACTTTATTTTAGGAAACAGGAGTGGGACATCAATCTTCTGATACTTGTAGTGATGCCCATAAATACCAAATTCGTAATCAGTGTTGTTACAGGTGCTGGTCTGAGTGCGATTTACTTTAACAAACTGTAAGTAAGAGAGAACACATTCAAACTGGGAGAGAATAATCTCTGCTTTTCAAAATCTGCCTAGAACAGTGCTTTCAGAGTTTTACTTTGATACTTGTATGTCTCTGAGTAAAACTGGCCTAAACTTTTACATCCAGCCCATTCCGGAATTCTATCTGTGGTGCCCATTCACGTGATTTGGGCTTTTGGCATATATGTTTTGGTGTGCTTATCTACACACCGCAGATAGAACATAACATTCGTGTTTATAGGAATTCATCCATCAGGTAAAGCCTACCAATAACCAGTACAATAAGCCCTCTGTTTTCATACTAATGCTTTCTTAACTCGTTAAAGCTTTTAAGCTAATCCGCTGTGATTATGAAGTCTGGAAAGTGATAATTTGCATTTATATTTATCCTTTTGTTTAAACCGATCATTGTTCTCATTGTGGTATTGATGCCGTATATTAGGGGGATATCTCTTCTCTCCTCTTGATGTTTCCTTCCATGTGAAGGGAGCTTACTTACTGTAGCATTCCTGGCCTCTCTCCTTTACCAACACTGCTCCAGGGGGAGTGGAATGATTGATCTGATTGATAAATTTAGGAACAAGAAACTGAGTATGTCTGGCTTAGCTCCTCTCTCTCTCTCTCTCTCTTTTTTTCCTCCTTGGGAACAGCTATCTAAGGGAAACACGATACTCTGCTCTTTTATATCATAAGTCTTATCTAGAAAGTGGTGTTCAGTAATTTCTGTGACTGAATGGGGATGTCTACATACATAATTCTGGGGTTCAGCTAGCAGACCCTTTGTACTCTAATATGAGGCTATACCTTTCTCTTTTTTTAAAAAAATTATTTATTTATTTTGAGAGAGACAGCACAAGTGGGGTAGTGGCAGAGAGAGAGGAAGAGAGAGAATCTCAAGCAGGCTCTGTGCTGGCAGAGCCCCTACACTGGGCTCAAACTCAAAAAACAGTGAGATTGTGACCTGAACCGAAACCAAGAGTCAGAGGCTTAACAGACTGAGCCACCCAGGTGCTCCTGAAGCTATGTCTTTCAATTTAGGCTTTATCAGAATTAAAGGTAATGTTTACCCTGATGTCTGCCTGCCTTTTGTTTTATTTCTCATTTTGCTCAGAATCCAGGAGGGAAGGAATCCTGGGTCCTCTCAAAGATCCCAGCGTTAATCATTGCCTGATAAACCATAATCCTTTCTGAGGAAAACTGCTTTGCCCATGGCCCCTGCCTTTGAAACAACTATACATTTTGCTATTTGACCTTGACTCCATTTCCTCACCCAATTGCCAGCTCAAAGCTAGCCCAAGAGTAGCTGGCCCCATGACTCTGTGGGCTGGCTTGAAAACATGAACTTTCAAATCTGAGCTAAAAAATATAGACGGTAGAAAGAAGCAGAAAATAGAATGTAGCTAAGTTGTATTTATGGGCAATGGCAGAGGGAAGATTGAAGAATGATGACTCTGAATCTAAATTTACCTTTTCATGAGGGTCATTCTTAGAGTTACAGGGCTCCTTTATTGTTCTATTATATTTTCATAATAAGTATACCCCGTTTTGTGAATTTGCGTGAGTGACCCTCTGTTCCTTCCAACCAAAATAAAAACCCAGCTAAAACGGCAATGCTCAAAACTTCTATTGAGAATTGCCAAGTAAATCATCAATCTGAAAAACACAGATCTTGAAGCAAAAACAAGTCAGTCATTTGACATTCAGAAACTGTAAATCAAATGGAAAGGAAAATTTATGGTTTTATGTATGCCCAGCTCTGTTCAATAAGGCCGGTCTCTGGTCAAGAGTCCTTCCTACGCGAGGTATACGTGATACGGTCCGTGAGTTTCCAGCCTCAGTGGTTATCTGCACACTAGTGGTTATAACAGCCTCTTCCACTTCCAGGACGTTCCTTAAACGTCTGCTTGGAAAGAGCAGCACTCTTCCTGCAATACTGCTCATGACTATGTATGTTGCAGGGTACTGAGCAAGCCACAGTGGGTTCCCTCTCTTTGAGGTTCCACTTTGGTGTATGCTTGATGTTTAATTCTATTCTCCCATCTCATAGGTGCTCCACTTCAGTTTTAGGGTAACTGTCTACCTACATGGGATGCAATGTTCAGTGACAGGCTATTTTCCAAGGGTGACTCTCAATCCTAACCTCTGATAAAAATGGTTTCCATCATGGTAGCACCATCTAGTTTATGAAAAACATTCACATGCATTAGCCCAGTTAAATTTAGAGTAACTATAAAATCTAAGTAAGGTAAGAAAGCTGAAGTCGAAAGGTTAAGTGACTTTCCAAATTTACAAAGTCAAAGGGTCAGGATCAGGTAAGAACCCAAACCTGTAGCTTTAAAAATATATTTTTTTTATTGTGGTAAACAGCATGTAACATAAAATTTACCATCTTCATGATTTCTAAGTGTACATTTCAGTAGTGTTAATCCACATTGTTGTGGAATAGATCTTCAGAACTTTTCCATCTTGCAAATATGAAAGTCTATGCTGATTAAACAACAACTCCCACTTCCCTGCCACAACCCAGCCCCTGTAACCACCATTTTAATTTTTTTTTAAGTTTATTGACTTTTGAGAGACAGAGTGCACATGGGGGATGGGCAGAGAGAGGGGGACAGAGGATTTGAATTAAGGTCCATGCTGACATCAGGGAGCCCGATGTGGGGCTTGAACTCCTGAACCACAAGATCACAACCTGAACCAAAGTCAGACGTTCAATCGACTGAGCCACCCAGGTGCCCCTTACTTTCTAAATCTATGAATTTGATTATTCTAGGTACTTCAAATAAGTGGAATCATACAGTATTTGTCTTTTTATGACTGGCTTACTTCATTTAGCATAATGTCCTCAAGGTTCATTCATGTTACAGCATGTGACAAGACTTCCTTCTTTTTAAGGCAGAAATTTTTTTTAAATTTTTTTAAAATTTTTTTATTATTTTTCAAAATTTATTTATTGTTTAATTTATATCCAAGTTAGTTAGCATATGGTGCAACAATGATTTCAGGAGTAGATTCCTTAATGCCCCTTACCCATCTAGTCCATCGCCCCTCCCACAACCCTTCCAGCAACCCTCTGTTTGTTCTCATTTTTCCATCGTATTATATGTATCAGACCTTGTTTATCCATTCATCTGTTGATGGACATTTGGGTTGCTTCAAACTGTTGGCTATTGTGAATAGTGCTGCTAATAACATGGGCATACAAATATCTCTTCAAAATCATGCTTTCAATTATTGTGGCTATAAATCTAGGAGTGGAATTTTTGGATCATACTTTAACTCCATTTTTAATTTTTTGATAAAGGTCCAGACTGTTTTCCGTAGAGATTCCACCATCTTACAATCCCAACAACAGTGAACAGAATTCCAATTTCTCCACATCCTTGGCCAATATTTGAGGGAGCTCAAGTGTCTACAGGGTCAGTTTTTCTTCTGCTTTCTCCCTATGGTCTGATCAAGGTGATTTTGCTCAGTGCCTAATCTGGGCATAGGACGCTGGGTCTTTGGAGCTAGGGCTAAACACATCACTCACTGAATCCAAACAGTAGCTCTAAGGAAATCATGTCCTTTATTATGATGGGAATATTCTAAGGGGGAAAAAAGGGACAAAAAAATTGAAGAGTGTTTTCTTTATGTATTTAAAAGTAAAAGAAAGAAAAGAAAACTTGATAGATGATGGCCTTCAATGTTAGTGTTCTGAAATTCTCTAGAGAATGTTGGTGCCGATGAGAGCGGATTCAGCGATTAGCTGGAAATTATTCCGGCTGGACATTCTTCACACTGAGCTGCGAAGACACTTTGGAATTCCAGTAGTAACTTCTATGAGGTGGTCTTCCTGAGTGGGAAAGATGAAGTTTCTAGGAGTCTGGGTAGGCCAAGGTGGCCAGAGCTCACAGAGAGAGGAGCACAAAGCAACAAGTCCAGAGATCCGAAAAAGGTCCCTCATGTTTTCAGGAGACCTCATGCATGAAAAGGCATAACACCAAGCTGGAGAATGAACTACCCAAAAGGACTAGAGGAAACAGTACCCAGGTTTCTCGTAGGTGTTATATTTCCACCAATCAGAAAGGAATATCCTGTTGTCCAGAGGGCATGGGGTATTCAGAAGGACATCACTTCAATAGTGAGACAAAAATCAGAGTAAAGTGGTTCTTGGGTCTACTTTGAAAGTTTAGAAGCAAGCTTGGAAAAGATCGAACAATTTCCTAACTTGACTGAGTCCCAAAATAAAGCTTAAGAATATTAATAGGCGGGGCGCCTGGGTGGCTCAGCGGGTTAAGCAGCTGACTCTTGATTTCGGCTCAGGTCGTGATTTCAGGGGTTCTGAGATAGAGCCCCAAATGGGGCTCTGCATTGACCACGTGGAGCCTGCTTAGCATTCTCTCTCTTCCCCTCTCTCTCTGTCCCTTCCCTGCTTGTGTGTGCTCTTTCTCTCTCTTTCCTTCCCTCCCTCTCAAAACAAATAAATAAAACTTAAAAAAAAAAAAAAGAATATTTATGGACTCACAAAGTACCCACCATCCTAGGTGGTGAACTTTACAATGTCTGGCATCCAGCCCCAAATCGCCAGACATGAAAAAAGCCCATATTGCAAAGAAAAATAAATCAACAGGAACTGACCTCAACATGGCAGTTATTAGAACTGTATTTCATAAGTTTCAGAAGGTAGAGTAAAAATTAGGTAGAGTTAAAAACACAGGAGGGAGATGTGAAAGTTGATCCAAATCAAACTTCTAGAGATTAAAAAATATATAATGTCTGAAACGAAACCACAGATACCTGCGTTTGCTTCCTAGCTGGCATTTATTTGTCAACGGCAAATTACTTAACCTCTCTGAGTCTCGATGACTTCGTCTGTGAAATATGGATAATATTTATTTGCAGTGCTGTATCAGGATTAGAGGAAATGTGAGTTAATGCTCAGCACAGGGCCTTGCACGTAGCGGGTGCTTAATAAATGATGGACTACTGTTGGGGTGGGGAGAAACAGGAAAAAGAAGTCAGTTCATGTACTCCTACTCTCCTTAGGGCAAAACAGCAAGAAAAGACAGGCTCTGAAAATAACTGTTGACAGAATTTTCAATAGAGTGCTAAGAAAATCGATCACGTGTATAACATCTATAAGGCTCATCTCAGAATACGGCTAAGCCTCTGATTTCTTTTAACCTCTTTCTTCTCTTCGCCAACTCTGAGGAGTGATGTTGCTAGAAACTGAGAAAGAAAAAGCAAAACGAGCAGACTTTATGGCAGTTGGTGAAGGAAAGCGGGCTCCTGAAAGGGAGCCTTCTGAGCACGTGCGAGTTGCTGTCGGCTGTCGCCAATGGAGGAATCCCTCCCCAAGCACCTGTAAACTGATGCTGCAAACACCCCATTCTGCATCCCGCATGAACACGCCATATATTTGAGCAGAGAACATTGCCTAATCTATTTTTCCCCCTTCTACTCTTAATAGATTGGAGCACAAAAGCCTGAGAGAGGGTGACCTGCCAGACAAAGGCCCTTTGAGTTCCTTGGAAAAGTAGACTTGGAGGAGGATGGAAGGAATCCAAGTGGCCCTATTATTTCCACTTGCACTAATTAGACATTTTTCTGTCAGCTATTGAGCACTGCTGAGAGGCCAAACTCACTGAATTCATTTCTAAAGTGTTTACAGAAGTTTGCATCTGTTTGTGTCTCTTCAGGAGGAAAATAAGCACTTCAATAGCATTGTGGAAAATCTAAACGAAGCATCCTATTCTGGAGGACCTGGCATCCCCACAGCTGCATAATTTAACTCCGTTTGGGGCTGAGCCTCTCGCATCTCTCTCCAAAACCTAACGATGCAAAATGCAGAGAAGTCAACTCAGGAGAATCTTTTCTTTCTTGCCATTGTCTTTTCTCTCCCTCTTTTGAAACCTCGGCATGCTGTGCACTACATACAGATTTAGGTGGGTATCATTCTGCTCGCCCCTCTCTCGCGTTTCTACCAGCACTCTGAGAAATTAATACCCACTTTCATTTGCTGCCAAGTGAAGGGATAGTAAATTCCTCCGCGGCAACGCCGAATACATCACCATCCTGGGAATCTCCCCCAAAAGTACGCCCAGGGAGCACTCTGACTTAGGGAGGAGGGTAATGAAAAGAGGCCAGAGTGTGTGGCAAGGAAGGACACTAAAGGAGAAAGTTTCCCTACATGGTAAAATGTGCCTGGGTTATGCACAATTAGATTAACATGAAAGAGAGTCCCTCCCCCACCCCCACTCCCCAAAAAAGAAAGAAAAAGAAAACAACACAAAAACCCTAACCCACTGCCTACATGGGCAGTGCCTTTGAAATGCATATTGGTCTACATGGAATTTGATTCAGGGTTCTTTTGTTTGGGTTTGTAGGCCTATGACTGACCTGCCATCATAGAGAACTCAAACATATGATCTTTTTAGACAATCTCACAGTAACAGAATTTTAGCGTTGGAATCAACATAGGATAACTCAAGAAAAAAAAAAATGAACAGGAATTCTATTCTTTATCTTTCCTCAGAGCCTGACTTAAGGGCTGTCAGATTGTTCAAATAGCCACCAAATTGTGTTTTTCTTGTTGAGTGATCATGTTTAAATAAAAGTATGCGGATGTAGATAAGAGAGTGCTGGATTTCTAGAGACAGGCTTACTAATGTGTGTGTGTGAGCAACAACCCCACAGTTGTTTTTTTCACATCTGTTTTCAGAATGGAAAATACGGGGTTCTAATTGAGTTTATGGCACAAAGGGAACTTCACGGCTAGAAAGCTGAGTCAGGTGGTAAAGGAATTAAACTCCACAATGAGATTTCAATACACAGATGATTGAAAAAATGCAAAAGAGCTTTTTCTAAGGGCTTTTGCTGAACAGCAGCAAGGAAAAGTGTGTGCCGTTTTCATGGTTCCTTGCATTAGTGCTAGCCCCTCCCGAGGCTGAGCATCAAGTTTGGGTCCCAGCTATGGGTTCAAAGCCATGATGCGTTTGTGGCAATGACAATGGCAGCTGTTCTCTAGGGGGGCTGGGTGAGGGGACTCAGAACTGAAGCCATCTGGCATCGGAATTGGCAGGAAGAGTGGAAAGGGAAATTATTGCTGCATAGCAAATTGGGAGATTGGAAAAAGGCAGGGGAAAGTGGGGGAAGATGTCCCGAGGTGAGGAAATAGCAGAATAAACACATGAAAAATGATGATGCCTGCATAGTTATACATCGACAATGAAAGCAGAGTTGAGTAGAACCTATCCAATTGGACTACTCAAGGCCAACGGAAGACCCAGCATGACATGCCCTATATTTGTCCACTCACGGAAATGGGAGAAGGAGGAGGAGAAAAAAACTGAACTTTCCTAAGGTTTGTGCCCAAGGCTGGTTAACATTTCACTGATTTTCTTTCATTTTACTAGTGGAACGTGCAAGCCCTTTTGGAAAATAGTTGTATATCTTTTTCTCTACATACCTAAAGATAGCATTTTCAATCATCTCTCCCTGCTTTTCATCCTCTCTCTCTCTCATAGCTCCCATAGATGGAGTTGGCTGTCTTGGAGAAGAAAAGGAAAGCAGTTTCAAAGCAGACAACCACCTGCCCAGGATCCCAGCGAATCTCATGGCCCCTGAGAGCCAGGGACCTGCATGTCTTGCCTCTTGCAGGTTGCTATGGCCACCATGACTCTAGTCACCATTGGTCATTTCAAAATCCACATCATTGATTCACTTAGCACACTGGTCTCTCTTGCCACAGCCTTCTTATCTCCAATGATCTTGTTCTACATCCAGCCTCAGTCCCTATGACTATGATACCCATGACTCCATGGCCAGGCATAGCCTAGAACTTGAAATTCTGGCAGCGGCACAATCGGAATCTCAACTTAACCTTAAACTCTTAGCCTCTTAAACTCAACTTAGGAGATCATTTGAGTCTCTGATCTTTATCTCCTGTTCCAACTGCCTCTCTCAGTAGCTCAACTCCGACAATCCTGCAACCCTTCAGGGACATCCACACAATCCATTGACCCTACTATTGCTATGCGACCAATCCTCTCATGTTCTCACGTGACTCTTTAAATTCCCATGGTGCACTGGGCTCCTGGGTGGCTTGGTTAGTTAAGTGACTGACTTCAGCTCAGGTCATGATTTCAGTTTGCCAGTTCGAGCCTTGCATCGGGCTCTGTGGTGACAGCTCAGAGCCTGGAGCTTGCCTCAGATTCTGTGTTGCCCCCTCTCTCTGCCCCTCCCCTGCTTGCACTCTGTCCATCTCTCTCTCAAAAATAAATAATAAACATAAAAAAAATTTGAATTCCCAAGGTGCATCAATGTAATGACTTAAAAATAAAAACATTCTTGATTCCTTTGTCTCTTTCTGCTTCTATCATATAAATCTTGCAATTCCAACCATATTTATTGTTAAGCAAAAATGTTGGCCTCACACTGAAGTCACTCAGGGGAGGGGCTCCTGGGTGGCTCAGTTGGTTCAGGCTCAGACTTTGGCTCACGTCATGATCTCAGGTTTTGGCTCAGGTTTGGGGTTCGTGAGTCTGGTCTGCATCAGGCTTACTGCTGTCAGTGTGGAGCCCCATCTCTCTCTGTCCCTCCCCTCTTGCGCTCTTTCTCAAAAACAAAATCACTTAGGGGAATTTTTAAAAGTCCAGATGTCCAGATGGACTCTTTGGGAATTGTATGCAGGCATTGGTTTCTTTTAATATCCCCAGGTGATTCAAAGTACAGGCAGAGCCGCGAACCCCTGGGCTAGCCTGACAGTTAGCCTCTTTCCCCATCCCTCATTTCCTCCTCCTGCTAAAGGTGAAGTGAATTTTCTAATGGGAGGGGCATACCTGGCTCAGACCTTTCCTCTCCCCTCGCTTCAAAACTTCCTCCCTGTTTGGAGCACCTTGGTGGCTCAGTCTGTTGAACATCCGACTTTGGTTCAGGTCATGAACTCGCAGTTCGTGAGTTCAAGCCCTGGATCAGACTCTGTGCTGACAGCTCAGAGCCAGGAGTCGGCTTCGGATTCATTGTCTACCTCTCTCTCTCTGTTCCTCCCCTACTTGTACTCTGTCTGTCTGTCTGTCTCTCTCTCTCAAAAATAAATAAAGATTAAAAAAATTAACAAAAACAAAAACTTCCTCTCTGTTCTACAATAAGGGAAGGAACCTACCAGCAACAAAATGAGTCTGGGGTAGAGAATTTACCAACTCACTTGTCTGAATACCTAGAGCTACATTCTCCTACCCATTTTAGAATAATGAAGGTTGCTCTTTTGCATCTTTCAGTTGACTCTGAACACGAGGATACAATGAGTGTTATTTGTTGCTACTTACAGTCCCCACATTATATCTACTTTTCTGCCTAACCTGAGCTTGTACCCAAGCAATTGAATGTGGCTGGAGAAAAACACACAACCATGACATTTTAAATTTATGACCTTCACTTTAAGTTGGCCCTCAGCACAGGCTGGCAGTCCAGCTACCCTAACACCTCTGCCCTCTTCTCAAGGTGCCATGCTTTCTGTGGACAACCTGGCTTCTTCTTTCACTGAGAAAACAGTCAATGAGAAGAGACCTTTCTTATTGTCTTACCTGGACCTATCGACCCTCTTGCAGTGGGACCCATATTTCTGCCTACTCTCCCTTTGGCAGGGGTAAGGCCATCTTCCCACTTTTGTACTCAGTTCTATCCCTCCCTCTTTGCTCTAGGACACAATTCCTGTAAACACCCTTTGTCTCTTCCGCATCATTAATTTCCTCGTCTCTACTGGATCATTCTCATCAGCATACAAACATAGCATCTTCCATCTTAAAAAATTTTCCCTTAATCATATGTCTTTGTGTTAGTTCAGGCTGCTATAACATAAAATGCCATAAATTGGGTGGTATAAACTGTGTTATAAACAATAGAAATTTATTTCTCCCAATTCTGGGGAAGTCAAAGAGCAAGGCACCAGCAGATTCAGTGTCTGGTAAGACCCCACTTGCTAGTTCACAGACGTCATCTTTTTCCCTGTGTCTCCCTGGTGCTTCTTTCATAAGGGCCTGAATCCCATTCATAAGGGCTCTGCCTTCATGGCTTAGTCACCTCTCATAGGCCTCACCTCATAATAACTTCACCTTGATGGTTAGGATTTCAACAAATGAATTTGGGGTAGGTGAGGGATACAAATACTCAGTCCACGGCGATCTCTCCCCAGCTCCTATGCCATTGTCTCCGTCCCCGGTTACAGTCAATCTCAAGAGTTGTCTAAACTCACTGTCTTTACTTCCTCATTTCCCATTCGCTCTTTACTCTATATCTTTTGTCCCCAACACTCCACTGAACTGATCCTTTTCAAGGTTGCCAACAACCTCCAAATCCAATGACCATTTATTAATCTTCATTTAAACTCCTAGAAGCATTTGGTTGAGCCAATTAATCCCTCCTTTTTACTCAAGTGACTTCTGGCATTTCGTTCTCCTGGTTTTCTTTCTACTTCACTGGTTTCTTTTCTTCACTCTATTTCGCTGGAGTATCCTTCTCCAGCCTCTGAATTTTGAATGCCCTGAAAGTCCTAAAGCTGCTTCTCTTCTCTAGCTACACTCACCGAGACTGTCCCACAGCCTCAAGTATCATTTCTGTTGGTGAATCCCAAATTTGAATCCCATCCTTGGTCTCTTTCCTGAAATGCGGCCTTGTAAATGAAATTGCCTACATAACAGCTAACTTGTCAATTAGTATCTCAAACTTAACACATTTCTTTTCTTTTTTTCTTTTTAATGTCTACTTATTTATTTTGAGAGAGAAAGTGCGAGCAGGGGAGGAATAGAGAGAGAGGGAGAGAGAAATCCCGAGCAGGCTCCACACTCAGCACAGAGTCCGACGAGGGGCTCTATTCCACAACCGTGAAATCATGACCTGAGCCGAAATCAAGAGCTGGACACTTGACCAACTGGGCAGCCCATCTGCCCCTATTTTATTTTTTTTAAGTAGGCCCCACACCCAATGTGGGGCTCGAACTCACAACCCTCAGAACAAAAGTTGCATGTTCTGCCAACTGACCCAGTCAAGGGCCCCTCAAACTTAGCATATTTAAAAGAGAGCTCTTTATTTTCTATAATTGCTTGCTTCTCCCTCAGTGTCCTCCATCTCAGTAAAACAAATCATCCATTCATTTGCTTAGGATGAAATTTTATAGCTTTGACTCTAAGTTTGTGACTCTTCTTCTCTTTTCCAATATATCAGCAAATCCTATTGGGCCTACCTTTATGTACAAATGTCTACAATATTTATTATTGATACCAACGTCATGGTTATATGTCGTGACAAAGAAATGTCAGAGAAGCCTGAGAAATTAGAATTCTTACTCCTTCTTTTTTAACCATAAAGATATCGATAAAATCATAGAAAAACTATTTTCTCGGAGAGCCTTTAAACTGGAAATAAACAAAATGGAAAGCAAAATCAAAAGTTAAAATATTAGTTGATGTGACACTTGACTGTGGACAGAACTTAATTGATTTAGGGTTCATGAGCTTAATTTCAAAAATGAAGGGGAACTCATCATTGCAATACACCCCATTTACAGGGGGAAACTTTGCACATGAAGCTTTATAGTGTAGCAAATGATTCTCGGGATATGATTTACTGACAATTTATTCATTCATCCAACAATATAATTATTGAGATGCATCTTATAGGCATTGGATATACAATACTAACACAGACAGACATGGTGTTATCTGATCTTTAAACATTTTGAAGATGAAAATTTCCAGCTAAGTGCATTGGGTGGCTTTTAGAAAATATAGAACAGATGAACATCAGAGTTAAAAACAAAAATTTAATATTTAGACCACACGTGTAGCATTACAATCTGAGTCGACACATGGAGTGCAAGTCCAAAAATTGGTCCCCAGAGGAAGAGTTATTCGATAAAGAAGATGCATTCTTCTCCCTTGTCCTAATCACCTTGGCTCCTGGGGAGAAGCCTCCCTTCTCAAAGAGGACCAAGTCAGGTCAAAGGCAAATTTCTTATCTGATATGGAACTGGAAGATTTTTTAACAGATGTTACATGATATTCTTTTGTTTCCTGGGGACCATGTCCACCATTACTCTTCTTAACAGCCAATGGGTTCTGTGAGTGGTTATAACAAAGGAGTCTCATGCTTTGCCTCTAAGGTACTTCAGGGAGGAATCTAGAATACTGGTTTATCACTGCTTATGCTTCTTCTATCTCAGCGGCTGTCATCAGTGGTTGCAGAGGAAGAGGTCAGCTTGACAATCAGTTTTGCAGTATGGGATTCTCCCACAGGTACATTATTTTCTCTCCTTTGTAAAAAAATTTTTTCAAATAATGGTGTGTGACTGCTGGTACTGGGGGAGGGACTCATGAAGAAGTTCAACCATCAGATTCACTAACGTACTGTTTGGAATGTTAAGTTCTTTGCATTGTTTGAAAGGTTGTCTATATACATAAATAGATAAATCTGATTTTACTTCAGTCATTTTTGGTGTCTTGATAACAAAATTCAGCTAGAGGCTCAATTACTCTATTTGATCTTAGCTTTTGTCTTTTTTTTTAAATTACATTTTATTTATTTTTGTTTAGGTAGTATATTCACATATTTCAAAATGTACTTGGGGATATAGTGAAAAGTCTGACACTCTGGGCCCAGGCTCCTTCCTCCCTTCCAAGAAGGTGATTGACATTGTCTATTTCTTATATGTCCTTCCAGAGAATTTTTTTTGAATAATAATTCAGTTTCTTAACAGCTAAACAGTATTTTTAAAAATATAAATGAATACTAAAGGTAGCATTGTAATATCAAAATATTTGAAAATTCATAAAATATTTTATATTTGCTTCCTTTTTTTTTTTGAAATGTTGTGACTTTTATTCATGTGACATATTCATCCCATAACTGGAAGCCTGTATCTCCTCTCCTTCACCCATTTTTCCTATCCCCTCCCTTTCCTTCCCCTCTGGCAACCATCTGTTTGTTTTCTGTATTTATAGATTTGATTCTGCTTTTTATTTGTTTATTTTTTCTTAAAGATTCTACATATGAGTAAAGTCATACGATATTTATCTTTCTCAGCACTATACCCTCTGGGTCCGTCTAAGTTGTTTCAAATAGCACGACCTCACCCTTTTTATGGCTTCATAATATTCCATTATGTATAAATATAAATATAAATACACACATACACCCTGTATCTTCTTTATCCATTGGTCTACTGATGGACACTTAGGTTGCTTCCATAGCTTGGCTATTGTAAATAATGCTGCAATAAACATAGGGGTGCATATATCTTTTTGAATTAGTGTTTTCATTTCTTTGGATAAATATCCAGTAGTTGAATTGTTAGATCACATGGTATTTCTATTTTTAACTTTTTGAGAAACTTCCATACTGTGGTTGTACCACTCTACATTCCCATCAACAGTGTGATCTCCACATCCTTGCCAATGTTTGTTATTTCTTGTCTTTTTTATTTTAGCCATTGGACAGGTGTTAGGTGGTATCTCACCATGGTTTTGATTTCCATTTCCTTGATGACTAGTTACAGTGAGAATATTTTCTTGTGTCTATTGGTCATCGGTATATCTTCTTCGGAAAAGATGTCTATTCAGGTCCCCTGCCCATTTATTTTTCCTTTTTAATCAGATTACTTGTTTTTCTGGGGTTGGGTTGTATAAGTTCTTCATATATTTTGTATATTAACCCCTTATCAGATATATTATTTGCAAATATCTTTTCTCACTCAGTAGGATGCCTTTATGTATTGTTGATAGTTTCCTTTGCTATGCAAAATCTTTTCATTTTGATGTAGTCTCAATTGTTTATGTTTGCTTTTGTTTCCCTTAAGCTTCTGTCTTGCCTCATAACTATAAAACTCCTGTATCTGGCCCTAAGCCATGTCCTTTTGCCAATTAGCTTATAGTATAATAATAGCTACCATTTATTGAATGCCAGGCACCATTCTAAACATTCCATGTTATCCACTCACTTAATCCTCCAATCTATGAAGTAGGTACTGTTATTACTACCATTATAGATGCAGTTTACATAGGTGGCCCATGATGACAGAGCTAATAAGGGGAAGCTCTTGGATTCCATCTCAAGCAGTCTAGCTACCAAGTCAGCTTCCTTAGCCCCTGCCTATACTGTCTTAATTTTATCAAGATTGTCACTGTGATTGTTATCAAAAACATATACTAGGATAGTAGCAGTGTATAGTACTAAGAGAACTGTTGGGACCTCATTTTCCCTAGGGCTTTTTACTGGTTCTTAAACTAAGAATTATCAGTGAAAGGATTAAGAGCTTACTTGTGCCTCTTATAATTTTAACAGCTATGCATACTTAGAGAAACAAATGGACTGACCTGTCACTTTAGAATCCTATAGTCCAAAGGAATCACATTCACATACACACAGCAGAAATAAATGTTCAATCAGTATAGGTTAGCCTTGCTTTAATAAAACCTCATTAAGAAAAAAACCCCTCAGATTACTATACTAGGAAATGTCAACCTAAGGAATGGTTATGCATTACGCAAAATACTCTTCATGATTCACTATAATATGCTTAAATAATGAGCTTCTATAATTTATTTAAAATATCCAATTACAAAAATATGTTATTATTGAAAAATAAGAAACTTAAAAAGGGGAGTAAAATAGTGGCACTTCAATCAGGTTGTACATTAGAATCAACAGTGATGTTTTATTAACATAAGTTTTTGGGTCTCAGTAGAGATCTAAATCAGAATCTCCAGGCAGATTTTAAAGAGGTGGCCCTTTTCCCCATCCACCCCACCCCAGCTCACCCAGATGATCTTGATTCAGTCAGCTCGTTAAGCAGTGTTTGGAATCTCTGGCATAAGTCATTAAAGTCTTAAACGGGTATAAGTAATGTGCATTTTAAACATATTAGGCAAAGATATGGCCTTATACAAAGAGTGAAGGGAAGCTGTCATAGCCTTATGCTCAAAGTAATAAAATGAGAGAGCTACTGAGAAAGAAGGTTAGGAGTCTGACCTTTAAGCAAGTCCTTTTAAGGTTCCTCCTGACAATGACTCCAGAAAACCCAGAGATTTCCAATTCATATACAGTGCCAGTGGGAAAAATTCATGCCTAGTGTAATGTTTTCGATAATCACGAAAGAAACATATGTTGCTTCTAGTCTTTAATGGTGAATAAATATAAAAAGTTCTAGGACTGAGTTGGTAATACTTTCAAAATGTGACAGATTGTACATATATATACAGGAAGAAGCCAACTTGTTGAGGCTATTCTCATGAGGAAGCTCGTCATATCAGTTGCTACAGGGAGATACTGCAGGACAGTGCAAAAAAAGGGGGCTTTGATTGTTCTGAGGCACTACTCCTTTGGGGTAATTTATTTCACTTTTAATTTCACCTTTCTTATATAAAAAGATAATAATACTATATAGATTACTGAGAAAATTAAAGAGAACATATGTAAAATGCTCAATAGTAGATGCTCAGTAAATAATAACTCATTATTTTGAGAGTGGATTGGGAGTCATCTGTGGAATCAGTCCCTTCATTCTCAAAACAGAAAGACAATTAAGAAAGATTCCTCTGAAGTTTACCAGTAAGAAAGAAATTAAGCTTTACTGACATTTTAACAAATAGATGGACACCAGCTCCTTACTTTGCCTGTGTGTCAGATGGCCACTTAAGCACGGATGTTACCTGAGGGGCCAACAATGAGAACTCTGAACTCAATTTTCAGTTGCTTGTATTGCATTATATACACACCTGGTTAAGTAGATTGACAGATGATATTATTATAAATACTTTGGAATAACTCATGATAAGAGGGAGAAGGACTACAAACATCTCAAGGCAAAGCTCTTTAAAGAATTGTCAACTCTAAAGGGTTTAGACTTTTTATAAACAGATAAGGTCTCCAAAATTTCCTGCCTTTCCTGTGATAAGTGGCTGGCAACAGTATGCTATCCAGAAGGTATTTTGAAAATGTTCTCCAGATCATGAGGGCTGGAAATGTTTTCATCATTGTGATCTTCATACCAAATAAAGCATCACATAAAAATAACTCACACAAATGGGAATCTCTTAACCTGTTTAAATATCTTCTACATGAAGAGGATTTACATCCTTTGTTAAAAAAAAAATCTTCTGATTAACTTGCAAAAAAAGGCACAATTGACACCAAGGAAGGTGGAAATTTGCAGCTGGATTTCAACAAACGATGTTTCAGGATTCGTAGATGAGTTAAAATATGGGTGGCATGAATGAGCTGACCTCTTTTATTTGGATCTGCTTATTTTGGAAGCATAAATTTTTTTCAACTATGACAGCCATTAAAGAGCTAAGTATTAAAAAAACACCTATCCTACCCATATCTTCAAGGCACAGTGCTAAGATGTTAAAAACTAATTAAACATATTCGATTATAATTTTAAATTGAACAAAAAGGTTCTCATGCCAATATTGCAATTTAAAAAATTATCTTAAAATGGTCATTTAGTCTTTGTGTGGTTCTTAAATTTCCATTATATATATGTATATATATAAAATGTAGTAATGCATAGTACACGTATATAACTTATTAAATGAAAAAGTAAACATATATCAGGGGGCCTGCTAAAATGTTTTAACTGATGGGGTGGGCTATGACAACAAAAAAAATCAAAGTCAACTGATTCAGAATAAATTCATCAGTGGGATAATGCAAGTCTTTCTTTCGTGCTGTATAAATATATCCTAAAAAGAAAGACCTAATCCCAAATATCTGTGAAATTGGTTGAGCTTAGGAATTTTTGGCGTCTGCCCTTGAGAGTGAGGCAAATTGGTTTTATCAGACAGGTAGGTGATTCCACATCAGGACAGGATGATGGCAGGGAGAGGGAGGCGGTGCATGGGGAGGTCTGGATTGTATCTCAGCCTAGCCACACTTGGTAGTGTAGCTTAGGAGAGTCTCTTGAGTTCCCTGAACCAATCACCTCATCTGCAAAATGGGTATAATCCAGTCTACTTTTGAGAGTTTTCATCACAATCGTATGTTGTGAACAGATTGAATCCTATGAAATTGCCACTGTTTGACATTTTGTTGGCATACAAAGATAATATTTTCATAATGTTTAAACTAAAAGAATCTGTGTCAGATATAAAGATGTATTTTTAGAGATAATATTGTGTTAGCTCCTTAGTTTTTTCACCTATAAGATTTAGGAGGTGATGTTATTCTCACTTAGTGACAGGACTGAATAAACACCCCCCCAGGATTTATCCTTTTCTGAAGGTCACTGCTTTCTTCTGTCTGCCCGGGACTGCAACATGTTCGTTTCCTACATTTTGAACTGGGCTGCTCTGTCTGCTCATCTTAGTCGGATCAACTCTTCCAAGACTTGGCTCAGCCTTTGGATCTCATTATGAGGAGACATGAAGCTCATGCCATAGGGTTAGCCTCATCAAAGGGATAACTCGCATGCCTGATTCTGTGGCAACCGAAGTTTCGTTGGTAGAATTTTAAAAACAAGTCATCGTTTTAATTTATCTTCCATTGAAACTTGAAAGTACCGTATTAAAAGGGGCAGTTTTTGGCACAGTTTTAGAGCAGGGTTTAAATCCTTGGTGATTTTAATCATACTCTATCTTAAAGTCTGAAACTTCATAGGCCTTGGGGCTAATATTTGTCTTCCAAGGGCTCCATTCTCTGGGCACCTAATTTTCACTTAAATGAAATTTAGTTTTGATTAATCTGAACATTTTGTCTGGCTGCTTTTCCAAAGAAGAACTATGAGGTTCAGCAGAGGAAACTAAGGTTTTAAATGTTGATAATAGGAAATTATAAAATTTCTGTATTAATTAAATTAATTCTGCTCTGAGTAAAAAAGTCCCATGATATTAGCAGAGGGAGCCCAAGGCAGATTCTAAGGCACCAGAAAGGATAGGAAGGCAGCAGAGAAAGGCTGGCCCAGTCCTACCACAGGCCTGTGTGAAGGATGGGACTGTGCAGATTCAGGGAGATTCAGGGACCTACGTGTCATGTCCTGTGGCTCTCACTGACAAGCTCTGTGACTTATGGCGAGCCACTTCTTTCTCTCTCTGGGTTTCAGTTCCCCATTGGTCAAATGATGGAATTGAAATAAATGATCTCTAAATTTCCCTCCAGCTTCAACGTTCTCTCATTTGATAAAGAAAGAACTTGTACTGGGGCGCCTGGTTGGCTCAGTCGGCTGAATGGTTGACTCTTGATTTCAGCTCAGGTCGTGATCTCGAGGTTGGCTGTGAGATCGAGCCCCACTTTGGGAACCGTGCCAAGCCTGCTTAAGGTTCTCTCCCTCTCCCCTTGCCTCTCCTGCACTCACACATGCTCTCTCTCAAAAAAAAAAAAAAAAAAGAAATTGTATTCATGAATACCAATTATGTAGATATATACACATATATTTTCCGTGTGTGTGTATGTGTGGGTACATAGCCATGCGCTAAAATGATCTCCAAAAACATAACAGGAGAGAAGATTCAGAAATAAGAATATTTAAATTTCAAATCCTTTCTTTATCAGCAAAAGATGCCTTGTCCGAGCCACTTAATGACCTTAGCTTGTTCATTGTTAAGATAGAAGCAATTCAGTATTTGTACTTGGCATGAGAGAAGTGGTGTAGCATAGCCTTACCATCCTTTTTATTTTTTTTTTAAATTTTTTAAATGTTTTATTTATTTTTGAGAGAGAGAGAGAGAGGGAGAGAGAGCACGAGAGAGCGCGAGCAGGGGAGGAGCAGAGAGAGAAGGAAACACAGAATCTCAAGCAGGCTCCAGGCTGTCAGCACAGAGCCAGATGTGGGGCTCATACTCACGAACCAAACCGTGAGGTCATAACCTGAGCCGAAGTCGGACGCTTAACCGACTGAGCCACCCAGGCGCCCCTACCACCCTTTTTAAATAGGTTTTTCTGAACATTTGACCTGATCTGGATTTAAAGGTGGCTGATCAACAGATACTCTTCTCTCTCTCCCCCCTTCCTTTTTCATAATGGTAAGGGATGTTTATGGTGAAGAATAAATAAATGTTTAAAGAATAAAAGTAACTAGTAATCCCACCACTTTAATGGAAATGTTCATCCAAATTTATGGAGATTTTGTTGTTCAGGATTCGTATTAGGTACTTTTGTAAGAGGTACATTTTAAACCAGTTCTTTTTTTTCAAATTAACTGAGATTTCCCCCAGGGATTTGAACAAGAATAAGTGTCAGATTGCCATCTTAGAAAGATGGTTTTGGTTGCAGTGTAGACTAAAGCCATGGTGATAATGGGGTACTACCTGCCAATATGTTTTTGTGTCTTCCCCTTCTGAGCACGTGGTAGAATTGTGTTTTCCAGCCTTCTTGAAGTGAGTTGTCACTACACAGCTTAATGTGGCCTACGGTCACTTCTGTACACACGTATAAGAGCCACTGTGCAATTTATCATTTCCCTTTCCTCCTGGCATGGCAACCAGCAATATTCTAAATGGTAGGTATTCCATCAAGCGGAGTCTTTGAAGAGAGTGACATGAAGCAGAGCTCTCTTCCCCCCACCCCTCAGATGGACATATAGCAACACGAGAAAACAAACCATTGCTGCGTTAAGTTCTGGCATTGCTTTTTCTACAGCATAATCTTACTATCCTTATTTATACAGGGGACATGACTAGAGGTAGGAAGAAGGGTTGGATATCATCTGGGAAGGAGTGTTACGGTCTGAACCAGTATAGCTGCAGTAGGGTTGGAGAAAGGAAGATGTATTTGAGAGATATTTAAGAGGAAATAGTGGGACTTGATAATCAATAAGCTGTGAGGGTTGATGGGAATATAGAATTAAAGATGATACCTAGGTCTTGATTTGGGTAACTGGGGGGTTCACGGTACCACTTACTGATAATGTGATCCCTGGAGGAGGACAGAATGGGATGGACGGAGTGGAAAAAGTGGGGAGATGATGAGCCAGTGTGGGCCCCAGTGGGCCTGTGATACCTGGGACATGCAAACAGAGATGGTTAATGGGCTGTTGACTAGAGCCCCAGAACTGAATGATACAGAAAGAGGGTAGGCTTTTTCCAATCTGTTTTCTCCAGCCATGTTTAAGGATGAAGTAATACAGTAAATACCGTACCCTTTAGAGACTATTTTTGTTGAAATGTCCTTTTGAACAAATTCTGTTCTTGATTGTGGACTGTGGTGTATTTGCCGTCTTCTCTACAGAGGCATAGGACGACATACTAAGAATCTTAAGGTCATTGGAGAGCTTTCTTGCTGCATTTCTTGCAGCTTTCCCTCAGTGTATTAGTTTCAGGTGGCTGCCATAACAAAGAACTGCAAACTGGTGGCTTAAAGCAATGAAGATGTATCATTTCAAGGTTCCGGAGGCTAGAAGTCCAAAATCGAGTTGTCAGCAGGACACGCTCTCTCTAAGGCTGCACACCTCTCCCTCAGCTTCTGGTGTTGCCAGAATGTTCTTGGCATTCCTTGGCCCATAGCTGCAAAACCAACCTCTGTTTCTTTCATTATATGGCATTCTCTCTTTATCTCTGTGTCTTCACATGGCCGCCTTCTTCTTCTTCTTTTTTTAATCAATTTATTGTCAAATTGGTTTCCATGCAACACCCAGTGCTCATCCCAACCGGTGCCCTGCTCAGTGCCCATCATCCTCTCTCCCCCCTGCCATACCCCCTCAACCCTCAGTTTATTCTTAGTATGTAAGAGTCTCTTATGTTTTGTTTCTCTCCCTTTCTGTGGCTTTTCCCCCCTCTTCCCCTCTCCCATGGTTTTCTGCTAAGTCCCTCAAAACCCACCTATGCTTGGAAACATATGGCATCTGTCTTTCTCTGCCTGACTTATTTCACTCAGCATAATACCCTCCAGTTCCATCCATGTTGCCACACATGGCCAGATTTCATTCTTTCTCATTGCTGCATAGTATTCCACTGTACATATATACCACATCTTCTTTATCCATTCGTCAGTTGGTGGACACTTAGTCTCTTTCCATGATTTGGCTATTGTCGAAAGTGCTGCTATGAACATCGGGGTACACGTGCCCCTATGCATCAGCACTCCTGTATCTCATGGGTAAATTCCCAGCAGTGCTATTGCTGGGTCATAGGGTAGTTCTATTTCCATTTTTTTGAGGAAGCTCCACACCGTTCTCCAGAGCAGCTGCACCAGTTTGCATTCCCACCAACGGTGTAAGAGGGTGCCTGTTTCTCCACATCCTCGCCAGCATCTATAGTTTCCTGATTTGTTCATTTTAGTCACTCTGACTGGTGTGAGGTGGTATCTCAGTGTGGTTTTGATTTGTATTTCCCTGATGATGAGTACATTGAGGATCGTTTCATGTGTCTGTTGGCCATATGGATGTCTTCTTTGAAGAAGTGTCTATTCATATCTTCCGCTCATTTCTTCATTGGATTATTCGTTTTTTTGGGTGTGGAGTTTGGTAAGTTCCATATAGATTTTAGATACTAGTACATGGCCTTCTTCTTTTTTTTTTTTTTTTTTTTTTTTTTTTTATTATAATAGTTTATTTTCAAATTGGTTTACATATAACACCCAGTGTTCATCCCAACATGTGCCCTTTTTAATGCCCATCACCCCCTCTCCCCCCTCCCTCATCCCCCTCACCCTCAGTTTTTTCTTAGTCTTTGAGAGTCTCTTATGTTTTATCTCCCTCCCTCTCTGTGTCTTTTTTTTCTTTCCCCTCTTCCCCTCCCCCTGGTTTTTGCTTAGTTTCACAAAGTCCACCTATTCGTGGAAACATATGGTATCTGTCTTTTTCTGACTGACTTATTTCACTTAACATAATACCCTCCAGTTCCATCCATGTTGCTACACATGGCCAGATTTCATTTTTTTTCATTGCCACGTAGTAGTCCATTGTATATAAGTACCATAACTTCTTTATCCATTCGTCAGTTGATGGGCACTTGGTCTCTTTCCATGATTTGGCTATTGTCGAAAGTGCTGCTATGAACATTGGGGTACACGTGCTCCTATGCATCAGCATTCCTGTGTCTCTTGGGTAGATTCCTAGCAGGGCTATTGCTGGGTCATAGGGTAGCTCTATTTTCATTTTTTTGAGGAACCTCCACACCGTTTTCCAGAGTGGCTGCACCAGTTTGCATTCCCACCAACAGTGTAGGAGGGTGCCTACTTCTCCACATCCTCGCCAGCATCTATAGTTTCCTGATTTGTTCATTTTAGCCACTCTGACTGGTGTGAGGTGGTATCTCAGTGTAGTTTTGATTTGTATTTCCCTGATGATGAGTGACATTGAGCATCGTTTCATGTGTCTGTTGGCCATCTGAATGTCCCCTTTGGAGAAGTGTCTATTCATATCTTCCGCCCATTTCTTCACTGGGTTGTTTGTTTTTCGGGTTTGGAGTTTGGTAAGTTCTTTATAAATTTTAGATATTAGTCCTTTATCCGATATGTCATTTGCGATGATCTTTTCCCATTCCGTTGGTTGCCTATTCGTTTTGTTGGTTGTTTCTTTTGCATGGCCTTCTTCTTATAAGGACACTAATCAGACTGGATTAAGGGCTCACCCTACTCCAGTATAACCTCATCTTAACTAATTACATCTGCAATGGCCCTATTTTCAAATAAAACCATATTTGGAGGCACCGAGGGTTAGGACTTCAATGTATTTTGGTGGAGGACAAATCAATCTATATCACTTGGTAAAACTGTGATAACTCCAAAATTTCACTGCCTTTAGCAACAAAGTTGTTTGGTTTTTGTTCACATTTAGAACTGGCTGCAGTTTGGCTCTAACTCTGAGACTCTGCTCTATGTATCTTGCCCTTTTCAGAAGCCATGCGGAGGGAGTGGCCATGATCTTGTTCATGAGGCAAAGGAAAACTTCCAGTGGTAGAACTACACAGTGGCTTATCAAGCTTCTGCTTGGAACTGGCATAGGTTATTTCTAATCACATTTCATTGGCTAAGACGGGTCATATGGCTGAGCCTGTAAGAATTAGAAGAATATGTATTGAGCACCTGCCACATATTAAGAAGTCAATAAATGGGAGGAACCGTTCCAACAAGCAGGGCTTTTGAAAAGGTTGGTTGGCCCATGTCTTCATTCTGGTGGTTTTTCCAGGACATGAACTAGGTCTTCCACTTCCTTTGCATTTTTCTCAGTGTTCTATATATCAAATGTGTGGCACATGTTGATAATAAAGTTTTGCTGAATAAACGAGTGAATATATAGCTTGCATTCATTTTGCTTTTGCATCTTGAAGGAAAAGGTCTCCACTATTAAAACCCCAAAGCACATAAAGATGAAAACTTCATTTGAAAAAAATCCCTTACTGAATCATCATCCAAAAGTTACCTACTACTGCTTTTGAATTCTCTATTATTTTTTTAACATTTTTTAAAACATTTATTCATTTTTGAGAGACAGAGAGAGACAGGCTATGAGGAGGGGAGGGGCAGAGAGAAAGAGGGAGACACAGAACAGAAAGCAGGTTCCAGGCTCTGGGCTCTCAGCACAGAGCCCAACGTGGGGCTCAAACCCACAAACCGTGAGATCATGACCTGATCTGAGCCAAGAGTTTTCTATTATTAATATGAAAACTGACACCCGAAATAAATGTTTTAAAATTAGTTTTAAGAACTTCTTTAACCCAGAACTTATTCATGGAGAAGAATTTTACTGCTTCCAGGCATAGCATCTCACCTTACGTAGTCCTCACACCATGTATCTTTCTTCAACTTGACTTTTCATTTCCTAATACATTTATACTCATCTTTTGCTAAATACAACCCAGCCCCCGCCTCTTAGGTTAATCACACTAGGCATTTTAAAAACAATTCCCCATAATATTGTAATGAACAACTCTTTATTCATGCTCATTTATATTTAAATTTTTTTACATATTTTTTGAATGTTTATTTTTGAGATAAAAAGAGCCAGCAGGGGAGTCACACAGAGAGAGAGGGTGACAGGATCCAAAGTGGGCTCTGCGCTGACAGCAGCTTTACCAGACGTGGGGCTAGAACTCACGAACCGTGAGATCATGGCCTGAGCTGGAGTCAGATGCTCAACCGACTGAGCCACCTAGACACTTCTATTTATGTTTTAATTTTTGACCTCTTAGAACTTTAAGTAGTTTAAAAATAAAAATATCAACAAGTTAAAGGCAACGAGATTATCTGAAGAGACATATTAGAAAAATATTCTGGAAGCTCTGTTCATCCCACAAAGCTCTTACACCCAAGATGGTGTAAGAAAACAACTACTTATTTATTTAGTCTCTCTTCAAATTACTGCAAGTAGCACAGATATTTCCAAAACTATTTGTGGAATAAAGGTTATCATATTATCCATTTTCCTGGTTATACAGTTGAAGAGAAAATGGGAAAAAAAATCTCATTTTGAGACTGCCTCATCTTCTTGCACCCTACTTGAGCCAACCTCTAAAAATTACCCCCATCTCTTTGCAGAGACACCACACTAAACCTAGGTTCCCTCCCTCCACAGAAACGGGGCCAAGGAGAGGCCAGTTCCTCACCAAGATCAGGATGCCCAAATCTGCAGGCACGTTCAAAACCAGGGCCCGTCCAACAATTTTTCTTAGCCTGGCAGCCCCGCCTGCTTTCAACTGTGACGACATGCAAATCCAAACATGTCCTATATCTCTTTTTAAAAGTTTTATTTTCATATATTTTTTAATTGTGCTGAAAGCATCCTTTTTAGAAGCGTAAGAGTCACTGGAAAAGTTACAAAAGGTGACGTCTACACAGAGGCTGGTGTCTTCATTCCCTGGCATCTCAGAAGCAAGGAGAATTTTACTAGTAAGAACTCTACTGTGCCCGCCCGAAACCAAGCTAAACAGAAGCTAATGGTAAATGCCTTCAATACTTTTCGGAAAAAAAAAATCCATCAAAGGTTTTGCTGAATGATATTTATAAGGGCCTTACTGTTCTCTTTCAAAAACTGAAATGCCCTTCTCCGACACTTGAAAAAAATTGCTTGTGCTTTTCATCTTTTCCTCTTAGAGTGTAAACATTGTTTTGAGTGAAAAGAGCTGAAGGAGCGCTTACTTTCCCTTGAAATTTTATTTTTAAATAAGAGAGGGAGAAAATCCTTTTTCTGACTAATACTAATAATACAGGTCAAAGTGTCAGGCGATATACAATTAAATGGAAAACAAAAAAGGTTCCCCCTCTTTTTCCCACAGCACAATGGCACTGGAATATAAATTACCAATGGAGATGAAATAATACTTCAAAGCCTGTAGGGCAGGGCAGTGCAGTGTTTACAAAGTATTTTCTACGGCATGATGAGACATTAAAGATGATGGTAACCCATGGACTTGAGGGTGTTATTGAATAGTCTAAAACTAGCATGAGGTAGGATTTTAGGTCCCTATAGCCTGTGACCCCATGATAGGCTTTGTTTCACAAGGGCAGCTGCAGTTATCAACAGATGTTTCAGCAATAAATAATTGGTATCATCTCGGAAAAGGCCCATCTACCTGGGGAGAGGGCATAATACCAAAAACGCTGCCCAGCTATTACAGCCACATTAATCTCCCATCTCTCCAGGTTCCTTGGGGAGCGTGCTGCAGGTGTTTTTTCTGGGAGAGAGCGAACAAACTCTCTCAAGTCAGCGAGCTTTGTGTGGAGTGTAAAGGAGGTTGGCCCCTGCCATAAATTTCTGTCTGTGGCCGCACACCAAAGGAGAAAAGGTTGGGGGTGGGGAAGGAGGAGGGGGGTGCTGTGGGGAGGGAGGAAACGGGGGAGGCTGGGGAGAACAGAAAGCAAAGCGCAGAACACATATAATTTTTCTTGATTAAGTTTAGCCTAAGAGAGTAACGTTATAAATGACCCTTAATTTCACTAACTGAGGCGCTCAGCATAATTCTGTGCTTAACTTTGATATGTTATTTGTGGAATTAACTTAAACTTAATTAAATTAAACTTAACAGTGTTACACTCTAAGTGTAAGGCTAATTTTGAAAATGGAGGGGAAACTTTTTATGGGAAGGATTCATTTCAAGGCAAAGAGAATCATGGCAAGTTTAGATTTGTGGAAAAAACTGTAAGAGAGAACTTGGCTGAATAGACAAACTCGGCCAATTTTTTATGTGAGAACAGAATCTTGTAATTAATCGATTATTAAAACATGGCCAGCCAGCTTCAGTAAAGGATAATATTGAAACCAACGGATAATGGGACAAAAACAAATCACGGAATTCACTAGGGATACTTTTGGCAAGCTAAGATATCAAAAGTAGCGCGAGTTCACAGAGTGCTATAGTTCTCTGTATTTACAAAACAGAGTGGTTTAGTAATTGTGCACTTGGGGTCTGACACAATAGGAAAGCATCCTAAGAGTCTTTAGGAGGTGTGGCTACTTAATTTATAGCTTGCTGGGGAAGCTAAAGAAAATGATGCTCAGGGTTCAAAAAGCTCTCAGGTTAAATACATCAGGGGCTAAAGAAGCCTAATGGACTGATTCTTAGAGCTGCCACTGGTGATCTTGTGAGCTGGACACAAATGTCCTAAATTCTCTATGTCTCCATTTCCCCAACTGTGACATCTGTGCAGTATGTAAAGGGCAAGTAGAAGGAATAAATACGGTCTAACAAATATGAGCAGCTTGTCTCTCAACTCACACTAACCCCCAAATGCAGCAAGACCAAGTTGTTAAAGTATCATCTTGAGTTTTTCATCTGGAGTCACTACCAGCTTTGCACGCAGCGAGGGAGGTCTGGTGACTGTGGGATGGATGGAGAGGAGTAAAAGCCTGGTGATTGTGGTGTGATGTGTCTCCGTCTCTCAGCCTATGTTTGAAATTCAGAGGCACTTTCTAAGCCCCAAAGGTCAAAGAAGGGGTCCTGTTCTCACCTTTGTTGGAAGCCTTGAACATTCTATGCCACCAGCGGCCGAATCACACAAGGGCTTTCCAAGCAGGAGAAGCAACTATTGGCTTTTCAGGAATTGGTCCGAGTCTAAACAAGTTACTGGAACTAATGGGAAGGAGATGACTTTTATGGTTGGTCTCCAGGAAACTTCACATTGGAGTCTCCTTTAACCCCTACCTTGTTCCTTCTCCCCTCACATCCTTGGTCAGGCTCTCTGACTTTCCTCCTCTTCTCTTTAGAACGTCAGTTCTCAAACTCTAGCATGCATGAGAATCTTCTGGAGGGCTTGCCTAATGCTAATTGCTAGACCCAGAGTTTTTGATTTGGTAAGTCGAGGGTGGGCCCAAGAATCTGAATATCTCAAAAGTTTCTAGGTGATCTCGTGCTGTTGCTGTGGGGTCTCATTTTAAGCATTATTTCTGTAGAGCTACACTGTTCAGTAAAATAGTAGGCCCAGCCACATGAGACTGTTTATATACAAATTGATTTCTTTTTAATTTTTTTATGTTTTTATTTTTGAGAGAGAGACAGAGCACGAGCAGGGGAGAGGCAGAGAGAGAGAGGGAAACAGAATCTGAAGCAGGCTCCAGGCTCTGAGCTGTCAGCACAGAGCCCGACGCGGGGCTTGAACTCATGGACCGCGAGATCATGACCTGAGCTGAAGTCGGTCGCCAACCGACTGAGCCACCCAGGCGCCCCAGAAATCGATTTTTAAAAAATAATATGAAAAAACTCAGTTCTCATCCTTGCCATATTCTGAGTGCTGGAGAGCCATAAGCGGCCAGGGCCTAATGCCCTGGGCAGTGGAGATATAGCCCATTTCCTTCATTGCAGGAAGTTCTACAGGATGGCCTACATATTACGTTAGAGTAGACAAGTCTCAGGATTTCTACTTGTGCTTTCAAGTTCTTCACGGGGGCTTTCTGAAGGAGAATTGGCAGCGAGATGGAGGAGAGGGTACCTCCACTACTCAGGGGTCTGTTCCCTTGGGCGCGTTAATCTCTCTGCACCTTAATTCCCTCATGTGTAAAACGGGGATGGTAATGGTAATGATCATGGGGGGCCATTTTGAGAAGTAAAGGAGGTGACGGATGTGTGAGGCTTTGTAAAATCTGCAGCGATACACAAAGCATAGTTTGTATTCCATTCCACTTTTCCATATATACCAAGTCTGGTCATTTAAAATCCCTGGATCACCACTGCATTCTTTTCAAATATTCCTTTCCTTTTCCTGCAGGCTCCAGTCTGCTTAAGACCAGTCTGTTCGCTTATATTTGGGGGGAAGGGAGGTCATGGGAAAAGTGGGGGTTTTGCTATTTCTATTAAGTCTTCAAAGATGCCATTATATGTACATAGATCAGGGAATCTTTCCCAGATTTCTTGGTAGGTAACACAATACCTGTGCACTTGTTTTGGGGGTTTCCCCAAAACACATTCTCATGTAAACTGACGTAATAAAAATTTTAGGATATTATCACTGCTTGTAATGCCTGGTCTCCAGACAAACATATATTTTTACATGAGAAAAAATACATATAAGCTAATAGACTCTCTTCCTTGACAATCACCTGAGAGACTGTAGGTAAAAATCAATGCTACTGAAAAGAACAATGGCACTCCATGTAGCATCCCCAGAACCTAAGGCTGAAATCTGAGCTCCATCTGTTCCTAAGATCTTCTTCTATCCAAGAAGGAGATAGCGGTTTGATTAATTTCCAATAAGTGAGTTGAGGAATAAGCAGGTCAACAACTTTGATTTGATGCTTCCTGAACAGCGTGCATCGTGAGGAGACAAGGGAGTGAGGAGGATCCCAGGTCTGGGAAGGGACATGGCGGACAGCAAGTCGTATTGATGAAATAATGGTGAATGGAATTTTTTCAAGCTACTCAACTTCTAAAAATAAGAATACTAAGAGACACGGCAGAGTCAAAACTAGTGCTCTGGACTACCAGAGATATAATAAATATTTCAGGATGACAGTTTTCTCTGTAGACCCGCTGACTACCCTTCTTCACTTTTACTTGCTTTGGCTTCCACCAGAAGGTGTTATAGGCAGGCAATGCTTTCTAAAAGCTATTTCCCCCACATTAGTCAATCTGGCAGAGCTGACCATAAGGGTAGGGGCTGTCTTATGCTTCAAAGAAATTTAATCTATTAGACCACTTAGAGGCTAAATGCCTCACTTCAGGGTGTCAGAGGAACAGGTGGTGTGGCTCTTCCTACCAGTAGCTGCTGCAGCCCGGCGCCAATCACATCCTGCAGGTTTGTTTTGTCCTCTGGGCCCACGGCTTGTTTGTACTGCCACTTTTCAGGCACGAAGGGCCACTTCATTTCCTTTGCCTCCTGGATCAGGGTCTTTAATTCGCTGGGGAGTGAAGCTGAAAAGGTCAGAGTTCAGGTAAGGAAATTGCAGTCAAAGAAAAGGCTGTTGAGTTACCAATGTTATGATGAAGCACCTCGGTGGCAAAAAAAATTTTCCTACCTCTTGCTGGCTGGTCTGAGCTGGTGGTTCTGACTCAAAGAATAATAGCGCAAAGCTATCTGTCAGGGGTGGCCCTGGTCTACTTTGCCCTTCAGGTAAATTGGGGTAGTCAGGCATTAAGAAAGGTTTTTAGCAGGAAGTAAAGCACTTCAGCGACTATCTCTGCATGAAGAATCAGAGAAAGGAATGAAGGAAATATTATTTTCCCTGTAAAACGAGAAAGGGACTGAGATGTAACGACACCCGGGGCTTGTGGCAGCGGGGGAATGCAGAGAGTCAATTTGTGCCACCTCTTTTTACTTCTCCAAGACCTCGCCTCACCTCATACTTTCACTATGGACTACATTTGAATATTGACAATGACTACAAAAAAACAAAATTTGAAATATCATCAGTTTATTGTGAGATGGCCTTGCTTTATATTAGTGGAGACATTCAATCTCTTCCTGGGCACCCAACCTCATTACAGAGGTCCACAACATCCTATCCAGACTCGGAAAACCCAAAAAGTTCTGGAAACTAGGTTTTTTCTTAAGTTTGGCACCCAAACCAGACTCGAACTGACTAGAGGGTATTTATGGTCTTGTTTATCTTACTTAGTGAGAAGCCAAACCTTTTACTGTAAAAATTATGTTTGACTATAGGTGCTGTTCAGCTTCCGCTGGAGTGTGAATGTAGAGATGGTACGTGCTCCATACTATTCCCCGAACTTTTGAAAAAGGTTAAATTCTGAACTGCATGTGAACCCCCAGTGGTCTGAGTAGGAGATTATGGACCTGATTATATGACTGACAGCTATAAATCTCAAGGTGCTTATTTTACAGACATTTCATACTAAAAAATATCTAAACCTGAACTCACTGTCTTTTTTCTAAATCCGTTTCTTTATTTATTTTGATGAATGCTACCACTATTCACTGAGTCACCAAGTCGGAAACCTAAAAGTCATTCTAGATTCTTTGCTATCTCTTCCTTCTTGAATCTAACTGGTTATCGAATTCTGTAGATTCTAAAAAATCCATTTCCTCCTTTTCATTATGAGTAATTCTTGCCTGAATCCCTGCTTCCTACCCACTCCAATTTCTGCACTGTCGATCCCCATTTTGCTAAAAAAAAAAACCAAAAAACGAAAAACAAAAAACAAGATGGGGCAGGCCATTGCCCTGCATACAATTCTTTAATGATTTTGTATATTCTGTCCTCACTTTTGCATTGCCCTCTCCCAATCCTTTCATGATCAAGTTCAGGCCCACTGGCTTCAGCACTCAATGCAAACTTGGCTTCGTCTCATCATGACCATCCCATGGAATGGACATGTCCCCCTGAGTGCTCCCAAGTCCCCAAATGCATGCCCTTTCAGGGTTCATCCCACTGCTCCGAAACCATACTGTCCACTCATTGGACTGTGAGCTCCCTGAAGACATGTCTTATCACTATTGTGATTCACACCCCGAAGGTTATATCTACATTAGGCATGCTAAAGAGGACCAAAGAGTTATGACAGAGAGAGTAAAACACAAAAAGAAGAGAAAGAAGAAAACCTAACTCTGCCTTGGTCCATGATGTCCTTCTGTGTCCTCGTCAACTGGGCAAATGTAAGGATGACTCCTGGTGGAGAGACACTGATTGTCATGAGGAGATATCAGATGGGCCACACCAGTGAGTAATCCATACTGACTACTGAGGATGATTTATAAATATCACACTGAAATCATCGCTCCCTGATTCAGCAACCTAGAACTACAAGCACCGACTGTGTGATAGGACTCCTTCAAAGAAAGCAGAGCCACAGCATTAGGGACCTATGTGGTCACAATCTGCAGGAAACCTTGGCCCTCTGATTGCCAAAAATGCTCCAGTATGTATGTACGGAAAGTTTCTTAAATGATATTTCTAAATAGTTGGGGATAGGATGACTATTCAGTTCTGTTCACTTAGGACAATTCTGTGTGGTCCTAGTATCCTTATTAATAGCGCTCCTTCTTGCTCTCAACTGTCCCAGTTTGACTGATAAATCTGTACATTCCTTCCTGAGTATCAAGCTCCAGAGTCAAATGACAACAGGAATCCGATTTCTAGCTTCAAAGAATTTCACCATTTATTGGCACTGAATGGTTTCAATATTTTCCATTTTTTTTCACGGTGATGGAGAAAATCTGGTTTTGTACAACTCATTTTGCCTCCTCCACACTACTCTTTCCCTATAGATCATGCCAGAACATGGAGAGTCCAGAGCAGCACACTGAAATAAATGATGCCTCTGAAATACATTAAAAAATATATCTCTGTTCGAGAAACAGAGGGAGGCAAACCATAAGAGACTCTTAAATACAGAGAACAAACTGAAGGTGGATGGGGGGACAGGGGAGAGGGGAAAATGGGCGATGGGCGTTGAGGAGGGCACTTGTTGGGAGGAGCACTGGGTATTGTATGTAAGTGATGAACCATGGGAATCTACCCCAAAAACTAAGAGAACACTTTACACACTGTATGTTAGCCAATTTGACAATAAATTATATATATATATATATATATATATATGCATATATATATATGTATATATACACAAACATAAATATGTTTAGATTTCAGTTCCTTATCTATTTCTGAGGAAGTTGCTAGGGGTAGTCACCCATGCTGACAAGGACACTTTCTGAGGGAAGAGGACAAGGCTGAGAGGAGGAGGGGAAAGATCGAAAATCATAGTAATCATATTTGAGTACTCTGGCTTGCCCTGTCACCATAAGTGGCCCTGCCTTTCTCTTGGAGCACATGCGAGTGACCACTTCGGTCACTGGTACGGCTCAGAAACCACCTGCTAAGGGAGGACCTCTGTGCTCAGCCTGCATTCAGTTGTACTGATGGCGCTCGGGGTGGACCACGAAGCCTGCCTCCATGGAGATCGCTTCATTGGCTCCACACAGATTTCCTCCCCCACTGACTTACCAGATTCAGCCAACCCCAGCAGTCAGCCCCGGATGGAGCAGTACCCTCTTCTGCCTCTCTGATCATTTACTTCCCCAAGCAGCTTACCTGAAGGGCTGATGCTAATTGAATGATTTTGTAGCCCTGATTTCCCTTATCTGGAACTAAACTGATTATTTCTCCTATTCTGTAGCACTTGGGAGGAAAAAAGAAGAAAATGCTACCCAAGTGGGGGCTCTGAGTTTTCATTAGGGAGAACACAAAGCTTAAAGGAATTTGGGCTAAAGAGACAAAGGATACCATGTAGTAAAAGGACAATAGAAAAACTTCAGCAGATAGACCACAATACGCTGGCCCTGGGGGAACTATAACCAGTGTGCAGTGTGTTCTGAAGGTGCCAAGTACCTGCCGTTTCCTGACAAGGGGCTAACACCTGCCACGGTGTGCTCAGGTTCATGGGCATGTATAATTAGCAAGCAAAATCACGCAGTGATGTATCTGGCTAGTAAAGAAAGACAACACATAAACTAAGGTGTTGTGAAACAATGGGGCATGTGACATCTTACCTTGAAAGGGGCACAAATAACAGATTACAAAAATTTAAGACGCCTATAGCACCTCCAACTGCATCTGTATGTGTGTGCCAATATACAAGAATGTGGGAGAGACTCCTGCAGAACCTTCCCCATTACATAATGATCCACGACAAGAGAGGTGGGAGTGTGCATTTTCTGTAACCTTACATCTGCAAGGAATAGCCAATTATTAAAAATAAAAAAAATACTAAAAGCACATAAAAGGGACACACTTATAGAAATGCAATAAAATTTATTCAAATGCTGAAAGGAAAGAAGATTCCCTCTCCAAAACTGGCTATGGAAGCAATAAAGGCTTTAACTTTCTAGACTTTGTGATCAAAACTTCTCAAACAATGACTCATCTAAAACTATGAATGGCATAAACTATGAAATGAGCAAAAGAACAAATTCTTAAACCCTGATAATGATGCAATCAGTATTCATTGGTATGAAAGGATTTATTTTACAAATGGCATGTGAATGCAGCATGAGATATCTATCGATAATCAAAAAAAAAAAAAAAAGAAAGAAAGATCGGACCAATGAGATGACATATTTATGGAAACCGTAGAAACCAATGGAAACTGATGAGGCACAAAAGCCTAGTTTGAAAAAAGTTTATGCCACCATTCAGAAGTTGCTTCAATTTTTTAATAATTGAAATTTACGTGCACCAGCCTACTTGCACCCTTTGTTCTTCTTGAACTAAACTGTTTTCTTGTAGCCTCATGTTTACTGAAGCCTAAAATTAGAACTGACAGCAATTCACTGCAACAAAGTGGGCTTCTTCCCCTGCCCGTCCGCCTGCAGCCCATGTCCCATTCATGCCCTAGAAATCCACTCATGTCTCGGCGGTCATCTGCCAAGGGAAGAAAAATAGGGCAGAGATGAAAACATGTCGTTCAGGCAGGGGAGTGGAGAGCAAACCTGCTGGCTTCTCCCTTCCCCCCAGTGCCTCTCATCAGGACCTCACCTCTGCACTGCTGGTCCTCATTCCTGTCCTCCTCCGACACATCTGACGCCTCCAACAAGAGCCGGTCCAGCACTTGCTTGCACTCTTGCAGTAGCGTAGCTACAGCTTTTTGATTATTCATGATGATTACTCTTCCTCAACGATGAGTCAAGTGTCCCTGGGTGTATGGTGATCAATTACCCAGAAGAAGACATCGATTCTCAATAAAAGAGCCCCTTCAAGGCGAAGGTACCTGGTGAACAAAAGCAGGAGAAAGATGATTAACTGAAGCATCATCAATTATCTGTAAGACTCAAGCAGGGAGGGATAATAGGGCAAACACATGAAAATACATGACAGCCCCGGAGGACTTTATTAGGGGAGTGTGTGAAATTACTGCAGGGCCTGGACGAGATGGGCAGCACCTCGAAGGCGTCAGAGAGCAGAAGGGAGAGGGTCCTGGTGCAGACCTTGGTTACCCGCAGTGATGTCAGTGGAATCCCATGAAGCCAAATGAAATGAATATACTCTGTGATTTATGTTATCTTCTGCATACTTCCCATCGGTGCCTCTGGATCCCAGTGGCACCACACTTTCCGTCTCTCTGGAAGTCTACAGGAAGCATCTGGCTAACAGTTCTAATATTCAGATACAAGCACATGGTGATATGAAGTTTACCATTCTCAAAACCCACTACTGATTTCCCCTGTGAAGTATTCTTCATGGTATTTAGCATCATATAATTTGGACCAAGATAGGCAATGACAGATGCCAAATTTAAAGCTCTTCGCAGCCAGGCATATTGCCAAATAAAATAGTGAAATGATATCCCAGAAAACCCAATTTCCTAGATCTAGCATATGGATGAATTTTCGGATGAGAGATTTCATATGTAAATTTGAGTATACTATAATGACCTATTGCAGTCAAGGTAATTTCAAGAACAAAATACATTACTGACAATACAAAAGTGCCTAGCAAATAAATACCAGAAAATTACTAGATTAACAAATCTTTTTGTATGGTTTTCCCTTTATTAAGGAATGTACACTGTAAACAAAACAAACTTCCTTTGTTTATAACGAACAAATGACACAAAGAAACTCTTCTTGAGTTGGCCAGAATAGAGAATGGAGCTGCTGTCTGGTTTAGACACTCTTACAGGAAAGGTAGAATTTTATTACCAAAGCAAGAGAGTCTGAAAGGGAAGAAAGTAACAGATGTATGGATGGCTCCAGTTCCTTCATCTCCTGGCTTATACATGCAGTGAAGTAATCATTAAAAATATTAAAGTCGTGAATTATTGCGTAGGTGTTGGGATTAAAGTCTCATTTTAAGAAGCTAGTTTTGAATTTTACATAGCAAGAAAACATTTTTCTATCTTTTTTTTTCCCTTAAGACTTAACAGGAACAGAACTGAAGTTCTGTTAGTTCATGAAAGATGAACTAACTGTATAATCTAAACTTTGCATTTTTTTTTCATTCTAACCTGGTTTATATGCTTTGGGTTTTAAAACACACACACATTCATTACATAGAAAACTGCCAAAGCAAAGTTTCAGGATGTTACAGGGTTGTGTCATTAAAATAATGGTGTATTGCTGGTGAAGAACACAAGTAGAGTACTTGGATACAACATTCCTGTTACTTGAAAGAGAATTCACAAAAGTAAGATTATGACAAATTAGTTACTGGACTCCTTTAAGCATAAGCATAAATTAAATCTCTCTTCCATTTAAGATCTTCCAGAATGGATTGGGTTGTTGTACTAAATGGTTTCCGATGTCCCTTTTAGCTCAAGTGTTTTTTAAGTGAATGTTGTGTGGTAAGAGCTGGCCATCAGCTTGCCTTTCTCTGAAAGGAACCATGAAATAAGGGCTGGTCAGAGAGCTAATCAGTGCACTAGTAGGAGGCCATGTATCGATGGAGTGGCCCACCATTTCCGAAAAAGGGAGATGTGGCGCTCATGGAGGGTTAGTATGGAGACTGAGAGATGCAGTTGGTGGTTGAGAAAGTTAACAAACCTTGCTTGAAATTAGCTGAAGGTGAGCAGGACACACTCACTTTTCTTCAAATGAAAGGAAGAAGGGGGTTCTCTTTTTAGGATCCTTTTTAAGACTTCATATGGAAAGAGGGGTCTAATGAGAAATATGAAGAACTCGTGCCCAAAGAAATAAACCTGTACCGTGATGTAATGTTAACAGCACATTACCCTTTGTCTAAAGGCTTATAATAATGTTTCGTTGGTGCCATATCACCCTCTTAAGGTAGAAGGTGGTCTTTAGTTATACTGACAAATTAAAATAAACTTTAGTTGCTCTGTTTCTGTCAATGTTCAAACAGGAATGGCATGTAGTAATGGAAAGAGTACTTGGATATAGGAAAACTGTGACACATAATAGTGTTCAACAGTTGTTTGTGATTAATTCCACTTCATTCTCTATCATTAGCTATTTGTGAGACCTCTGAGATTCACTCTGAAGGTTCACTTCTCTTATTTGTATTTTAAGGAGGTTAAGTGAGAACGATTGCTAATATCTTTCCAGGTCTTTAAATTTTTATCTTTAAATTACATACTCAGCAGATTGTCTGTTTTGCTGAAGAATATCTGATACTTACTTATTGCAATAATTCTTGGCTCTTTTGAGAACACAAGTATAATATTTTTATGTATACTTTTCTCTGTGGTTTAGAAATATTGGCTCGAATCTTAGAGGTTGATTACTAAATAAATATAACTCTGCTTTTGTGCTCTCACTTGAAACCCTAATGTCTACAGCATCATAAATCTCTTCCTTTTGTCCAAGTGCTGTGAAACAGAGATAAGAAATGTGGTTCTGTGAGGGCAAACAATAGGACTTGTCCTAATGATTTGGGTAAAACTAGAGCAGGTTAATGGGGGATTCTTTGAGGAAGTGATGTTTGAATTAAACTATGTAAGAAGAACAGAGCTTAATGAAGTTAAAATGGTAGGGAATGGCCTTAATGCAGAAAGAAATATAGAGGAAATGACAGAAGGCCAAATTAGTTGAACTAGAGATAAAAGGAGAAAGTTGATATGAGGTGAGTGTGGAGAGGGAGGAAGGGGCTGTTCAGGGACCTGTGTGCCAGGTGAGGAATCTCGTGTTTTACCCAAGAGTCATAGGAAACTATTGGTAGCAGGAGGAACATGACCAGATTTGCATTTGGAAAAGCTCATTCTGTTTTGGCTATAGTGTGTATTGGAGGCGAGAGGAAAAAGGTGATTGCAGGTAGATTAGTTAGGCATTTATTGTAATACTCTAGGTGAGAAATATCAGAACTTTGGGCCATAGTTGTAGAGATACAGAAAGTTGGACAAATTTGAGGGCTGTTTAGGGAATAAATGCAGTGTTGCTGCTGGATAGATATGAATGGTCTTAAAAATGAGTCCCCAGTTTGTAGCTCACCATAGCTCAAAGTTGAATAGAGAGTTACTGTACTTTGAGACAGAGAATATAAAAGAGATCTCGGAAAAGACATAAATACATCTTATATTTTATATTTCTATCTATGAAGATAGTAAGAAAGATAAGTCATACTGCCCAGAATAAGCAAGTGGATTTTAACCAAGTAACCATTTCTAAAAAAAACAAGATTTCCAGGATAATTAATGCTTAGTACTTGTGACTTCCCAAAATGTACTGAAGATATTCTTTATACTTTTTGAAAGTTATAGCATTTTCTCATTTCCCTGCAGAATTCAAGAGAGACAATAGGAAGAAAATACTGTAACATGAGAAACACTTTGGAATCCAACCATCTGTCCAGACTTGTATGGTTCATTGTTAAGCATAACAGGCTGGAGCCTAGAAAATTTTCCTTCAGGCAATGGTCCCACTGGAAATTTTGGTCAGCTTCCTTTATAAAAGAATCATTTTCAATTTCAACACATATCAGTTTTTGCTCCCTGAACTGTGGCATTCTGTAAGCTGTACCTCTTAATAAATTGAATAATGTTAGTTTCCCAATATTTTTTGTAATCTATGGATTATTTTTTCTATTTTGACATCCTCCTATACACTTTTCTCTAAAAATTAAATAGAAAGAGGCCAGAAAGAGCAATAGAACATACAAACAGATACTTCTAGAATATTAGACAGCCGAAAAAGTTGGAATCTACGGCACACATGCACACACATAGCCAAATGGTCATGTGTTCATACATTCCATGTTTGATTTTGATATTTGTGTATTTTATTTCTATTGTGACCTAGAATTCAGCTGAGTGGCTGAGTTGTAAGATAACTGAGAAATCAGCCATCATTAAGAGTCAGCAAATCAGTGTATTATTCAAAACCCCATTTCTTTTGGCATTTGTGAGTCTTTTTCTTGGACAATTAGTACTCCTACTGGGGGTAAATCAAGGAAAATAAAAGAATTCCAAAGACATTCCATGGTCTACTAGCTGCCACTTCTGTAATCATCCACCAGCCAGCTAGTCATAATCCTTAAGCTAAAAGATGTGGGGAAGCATAAAGAAGTAGAAGCATAAATATGAAGCCTATACCGTCAAGGAGTTACAATATAATTGTAAGAATAAGACATAAGTACATTTAAAATGAACTGTACAAGGCATATTGAACAGAATTATAGTCCAAAATCTCAGTTTAAAATATCTTTGTTGGAATTCAATTAATGATTGGTTAGATTCATAAGTGAACACACAGAGCTCGTTTAATTCATATGTAAATGATTATACTAAAATTACTTTTTCATCTACATTCAAAATCGTTTATCATATTGTTTCTATGAGAAAATGTATTCTGGTCTCTAAGGTAGAACAACAAGAATACATGTCTCCAATCCGTCACCAGCGATGACAATGCAGCTTTTTCCACGTTTTCACCCTCTCCTGAGCAACCCCACGCACAGATCCTGACCACAGTGCCTCTGGTACTGGTTGGTGCAAGTGGAGAAACAAAAGGAGAAAGAGAGCTGATTGGAGAACATGTCAACTGTGGGGCTTGGATAGATATTTCTGGGAAACAGCCATTGTTAGCATTTTAAAACTTTAGAATAAAAAGAGAGAAGGAGAAGGTAACTTCTAAGTCACCAAAAACCAAAAGGGTAGACTTCTATTTCTAGCAGTATGAAAGGGTATACATTCTGAACAACATTCCCACTGAAAACAAATAAAAATGCTGGAAAAGCACTTTATCATCTCTACGATGTAGCAGCAAAATGATAAGAAAGGAAGGACTACTCAGAAAACAAACCAAGTAAAAGCTGGAACCCAGGAGGCTGACTGGTACAGAAGCTAGCCTTTGTCTGGAGTGTATTTGCAAACACTGTAAGCTGAAACTTTGGTTTTCACGATCTTGGAGTATAGGAAACTTTGGTTTTCATGACCTTGGAAGATAAGAAATAAAACCAAAGGCCTACCCAAGGTGGAATGTATAAGAGTAACTGTTCCTTTGCATAAAACTGACGTCCTAAATGGTTGATCCTTTAGTGCAAGCTAAAAATGCATCCTCATCCTCTCCTGCCACCTCTCAAGGAAATTTGCCTGTGGCAAAACATGCTGCCTCTTGAAGGAGACCAAATATTTTTCCCTTGAGAATTTCCACAGATCCAAAAAACCTCTAACTTTAAAACAAGTTATTTAAAAATGCTCCTAAAGCTTCAGGAGAACACACCTTGTAAACTCCACTTATAACATAATGCCATCCTGACTGAGGCAACATGCAATTTTTAAATTAACTGTTTATTGGAAACATGTCAAATACCAAATCATTTTTTTTCATTCATTCTTTAGCTTTTATATGATGTTTTTCAAGATCACATGTGTTTATTGAAAATATGTCAAATACCAAATCACTTTTTCATTCATTCCTTAGCTTTTTATATGATGCTTTTCAAGATCATGAGATATAAATAATATTTTAATCTGTATTTATTATTTTAAATAGTTATAGCACGGTTCCTGGGTGGCTCAGTTGGTTGAGCATCGGACTCAGGTCATGATATGGTTTGTGAGTTCAAGTCCAACAATGGGTGAGCTCGAGTCCCACTTTGGGTGAGTGAACCCCGCATCATAAGAGCACGAGCCGGGCTTCAGGCGAGCATGAGCCCCGCTTCACTCCCTCTCTTTCTCTGCCCCTCATGGGAGTCTCTCTCTCTTTCTCTCTGCCCCTCACTCATTTGTGCCCTCTCTCTCTCTCAAAAAAAAAAAATAGCTACAGAAAATAAAAGGTAATTTTACATATGTGAATTTCATGAGAAAAAAACAAGGTCTTAGGTCGGTAGTTTTCTCAGGCAATTGGTGAAAGAAATATAATCTTCTCTAAAGGAATCTGACTTCAAACTAATCTTTGAAAAATTTCCACCTATAAAATACCAAGAAATATGAGTCCCCAGACAACTCACAAAATGCATAAGATAAAAGGAAACAATGGATGAAAGAAGATACAACAGATAGTAAAATCAGACCCACAAAGAATTTAGATAATGGAATTATCAGATACAGACTACAAAATATACATGTTTAAGATCTGAAAGAGTATATTGAGTATTTGAGTTAAGAACAGGAAACTATAGAAAGGTATAGGCAGATTGAAAAAGAATCAAATAGAGTTTCTATAAATGAAAAATAATGATTAAAAATTAAAAATTCCATGAATTAAATAGATTTGATAAAATATGAGTTCTGACTGAAGATAGAATTTTTAACTGGTTAATAAATCAGAACATATCTAAACTGCAAAAAAAAAAAAAGGCAGAGAGACAGAAAATACAAAAGAGAGGTTAAGAAACAGGGAGAATTGATGGAAAAGCTCTAACAAATGTCTCATCAGAGTCCTAGATGGGAAGAAGAAGGAGAAGGAAAAGAAATGTTTGGACGGAAAATGACCAAGAACTTTTAGAACAGGAGAAAGACAGTAATTAAAATACCCATAATATTCGGGCAGGTTAAATAAATAAAAATCCATATTTAGAAATATCATAGCAAAACTAGGGAATACCAAAGGCACAGAGAAGATCTTTAAAGTAGCTGGAGAGAAAAGACAGAGCACCTTCAAAGACACAACAGTGAATTTTTAGCTACCTACCTAAAAGCAACAATGGAAATGAGAAGACAGTGAAAGGATATCTTCAATATACTGGGGAAAAACCTTGAAAAATAAAAATATTTAAAAATTAACATCAACAGATTCTTACTAAACAAATCACTGAAGTACATACTTTACGTAGAAGGAAAGTGATCACAGATGAAGTGCCTGAGATTGAAGGAAAAATAATAAACAAAAATAGTGGTGAATTGTTGGCTAAACATAAATATTGATTGTATAAAGCTACAACAATAACAATGTCTTATGAAATTAAAAAAATGAAAAAAATACATACAAACACAAATGGCATGTATATGAGGAGAAGAGTGATTGATGTTAAGGTGTTTTAAGATCTTAGAATTGATAGGAGGCAGGGAGATTTTAACTTTAGACTGTGATAAAAACTTCTAAAATAATCTTTTAAAAATAAAACATGTAATTTTCAAACTGGTAGAAGGTAAAAAATGAAAAGAAACAAAACAATCCAAAAGAAAGCAAGAAAATAAAGGAGGGGGGGGAAACAAGGAAAAGTCAGGATAAATTTAAAATACAAAATATGATGACAGAAATAAATTTAAATATATCAGTCTTTCAAATAAATGTAAAAGAACTAAATGCTAAAGTTAAAAGATAAAGGTACACTTGATTTAAAAAATAGCCACATGGATTTATTTAAAGCATAAGAATAAGGAAAGTTTAAGGTAATAAGAAAAAGATATATTAGAAAAATACCAACGAAAAGAAAGTTAGTATATTGGGGATATACTATGTACTGGTAAATATACCATATCCTGGATGGCTCAGTTGGTTGAGTGAGCATCCGATTCTTCATTTTGGGTTAGGTCATAATCCCAAGCTCATGGGATCCAACTCAGCATTAGGTTCTGTGCTGAGCATGGAGCCTGCTTAAGCTTCTCTCTCTCTTCCTTCCTCTGCCCCTCTCCCCTACCAGTGCACTCTCTCTCTAAAATTAAAAAATTGGGGCACTTGGGTGGCTTAGTCGGTTAAGCATCTGACTTCGGCTCAGGTCATAATCTCACGGTTTGTGAATTCAAGCCCCACATTGAGCTTGCACTGACAGTGCAGTGCCTGCTTGGGGTTCTCTCTTTCTCTTCCTCTCTCTCTGCCCCTCCCCTACGCACACTTTCTGTCTCTTCCAAAATAAATGAATAAACTTTAAAAAAAAATAAAAATATTTAAAAATAAAAAAATTATAAAAATGAATAAATAAAAGAAAGTAGAGTTATATTAATATCAGGAAAATACACTTTAAGGCAAAAAGCATTAGTAAAGATAAGAAAGCCACTTAACAATGATACACGGTTCAGTTCACCAGGAAAGTATAGCAATTCTAAACTTGTATGCATCTAGGAGGATTGCTTTTAATATATATGGAAAAAAAAGTGAAAGAACCATAGGGGTGCCTGGGTGGCTCAGTTGGGTAAGCGCTGGACTTCAGTTCTTGTCATGATCTTATGGTTCGTGGGTTTAAGCCCTGCATCCTGCTCTGTGCTGACGGCTCAGAGCCAGAAGCCTGCTTCAGATTCTGTGTCTCTCTACCTCTCTCTCTCAGCCCTAACATTCTGTCTCTCTTTCTCAAAAAAAAATAAACATTAAAAAAATGTTTTAAAAGGTTGCTAATCTCTCTAAAAAAAAAAAAAAAAAGAACCATAAAGAAAAATATGCAAATACATAATCGTAGTGGGAATTTTTTTTATTTATTCTATTTTTTTAACGTTTATTTATTTTTGAGAGACATAGAGAGACACAGAATCTGAAGCAGGGGCTCAAACTCACAAACCGAGAGATCATGACCTGAGCCGAAGTCGGCCGCTTAACCGACTGAGCCACCCAGGTGCTCCCGTAGTGGGAAATTTTAACACACCCCTTTCAGAAACTAATATATTAAGCGACAAAAAATAGTAGTAATGATATCACTGATTTGATCAACACAATTAACAAACTTGATTGAATAGATATTTATGAAACAACATATCAATGGCAGTCTATACATTACTTTCAAAAATGCCTGGAACATTTACAAGAGTTTAAGGTTTACTGTGCTATGATACAAATCTCAACAAATTTCAGAAAATAGATTAATGTTTTGCATATGACATTGTATGACCGAAAGGCAATTAAGGTAATCAATAACAAAAAGATGACCGAAAAAATATTCAAATAGATGAAAATTAAGAAATACAGTTCTAAATAACTTGCAGGTCAAAGAAAGAATAATTATGAAAATTAGAGAGAATTAAAATGGAAAGATAAATCCTACATGTCAAAATATGTATAATTCAAAGTGGAACATAAAAGGAAATTTATAGCCAAAATACTTACAGTAGAAATAAAGAATGAGGGAAAATTAATGAGTTAAACTAATATAACCAAAAGTAAGGAGACGAATAGAAAAAATAAATGAGGGGCGCCTGGGTGGCTCAGTCGATTAAGCGGCCAACCTCAGCTCAGGTCATGATCTCACGGTCTGTGAGTTCAAGCCCCACATGGGCTCTGTGCTGACAGCTCATCAGAGCCTGGAGCCTGCTTCGGATTCTGTGTCTCCCTCTCTCTCTGCCCTTCCCCTGCTCACGCTCTCTCTCTATGTCTCTCAAAAATAAATAAACATTAAAAAAAAAAGAAAAAAGAAATGGAAAAAAGTAGAAGGAAATAAATAAGAACAGAAATTAATGGAATGAAAAACAAATATTCAATAGGAAGCTCAAAAAACTAAAGTTCTTTCAAAAGACCACTGAAATAGACAAACTGCTGTCACAGTTGATCAAGAGATAGAGAACAAACAAATAAAAATAGAAATGAAAATGTTAGGAGGGGACATTAACAGATGCTACAGAGATTTTTAAAAAGCTAATAAGTGAATATTGGAACACTGTATACCAATACATTTGAAAACAATACAGTGGTCAATTCATATAAAAGCATAACTTACTTAAACCAAGAAGAAACAAAACCTGTATGGTCCCATAATAAATAAATGTAATCAGTAGTTGAAAAACCTTCCTATGAAGAAGACACCAGGAATGTACAGCTTTATCAGTAAAATTTTATCAAACATTCAATAAGCCAATAAATCCAATCTCGTGCAAAATATTCTTAAATCTGCCACAAGCAGCTAAAAATACTGTAAATAAGATTACACCATTTACAATGGTATAAAGTAAAAGTATAATTAAAAAAATAATATATATATGTATATATGAAATAATCTAAGAATAATTCTAATGATAACTATGCAAGACTTTTGGAGAGAAATTATAAAACTTACTTTATTGAAAGACATAAATGAAAATCTAAATACGTGAGGAGATATTCTATGGTAGTGGCCTGGAAAACACAATATTATTAAGACACCAATTTTTCCCAAATTTATCTGCATCTTTATGCAATTCAAATCAAAATTGCTATAGCTGAGCATGTGTTTGTGTGTCAACCCGACCAGATGATTCTGAAATTCATGTGGAAGGATGAGGTTCAAGAATAATCAAGATACTTCTGATGAAAATTAATAAGGGAGGAGTGGGAAGTATCATAACAGATGTCAATAATTAATATAAAAATATATTAAATGATGCAAAAGTTACTGGCACTGAGATAGGCAAATTGACCTTCTGAATATGGTTCCGCAAGAGACACATGTATATATGGGAATTTGGTTTAATACACTAGCTCAATACATGGCATTGAGCTAATTGGTTATTTTTTTTTAAATCAATACTAGTTAGATTAAAGACTTAAATGTGAAAGACAAAAGTATGCAACTTTTAAAGGAGAATATCTAAGTCAGAATATTCTTTTGACCTACGGTTAAGAAAGAATTTCTCAAACGCTTATAAAAACATCAAATCTCAAAAGATTGATATTATTAGAGCGATGTACTTCTGATTAGTAAAATGACACCATAAAGAAAGTGAAAAGACAAGTCATGAACTGGGAGAAAGTATTTGCAATACATGTAACTGTCAAAGGATTTCTACTGAGAATATACAAAGAATTCCTATAAATCCTTGAGAAAAGGACCAATCACACAGTAGAAGAAGAATGAGCAAAAGACTTGAACAGACACTTCACACAAGAGAAAACATTAATGGCCAATGAACACATGGAACGTGTCCAACCTCATTAGTAATCAGGAAATACAAATTCAAACCATAACCATTCACGACTTTCTGATTAGAAAAAACCTAAGTTGGATAACAGTTGTCAAGAAGTCACTGTCGCTTCCATTCACCACTGTTGGAAACTATAGTTTGGCAGTATACAGGAATATAAAAATTCTACATAGTGGGTGCACTATGACCCAGTGTCCACTCTTAGATATTCTAGCTTGGAGAAAATCTTGCACTTGTGTCTCGGGGGTATGAGTATGTTCACCATGACACAGTTTGTAATAGCAAACAAACAAAAGCAACAATCCATTACCCATCAAGAGGAGAATGGATTTAAAAACTGAAGTGTAGAGGTGCCTGGGGGGCTCAGCTGATTAAGCGTCTGACTCAGGTCATGGTCTCGTGGTTCATGGCTTCAAGCCCTGCATCAAGCCCTGTGCTAACAGCACACGACCTGCTTGGGATTCTCTCTCTCTCCCTCTGCCTCTCCTTCACTCTCTGTCCTCCTCTCTCTCAAAATAAACTTTAAAAAAATAAATTAATTAAAAATTGAAGTGTATTAATACACTGGAATAGAATAAGCAAATAAGTGAATGAATTACAGTCACATAAAGCAATATGGATGAATCTTAGAAATATAAAAAAGCAAGTCACAAATGAACATGTGAATAAAAAATGTTTAAGCTAAACAATATATGATTACTGGATACAAAGATATATGGTAAAATTACAAAGAAAGTGAAGGGTATGATAAACTAAAAATTAACTACAGTAGATTTATTGAGAGGAGAGTGAAGAAGATGAGAGGGAAGTGTACGAACAAAGGAGACGTCAAAGAAAGTGGTATTTTTTTACTCAGAATGATCTATGAGCATTCATCATGTTCTCAGTATATTATACCTATTTTATAATTTTTTAAAGTTTATTTATTTTGAGAGAGAGAGAGAGAGAGAGAGAGAGAGAAACGGTGGGTGGGGCAGGGGCGGAGGGAGACGGAGAGAGACAGAATCCCAAGCAGGCTCCACACTGTCAGTTCAGAGCCTGACGCAGGGTTCGAACCCACAAACGGTGAGATTATAACCTGAACCAAAGTCCGATGCTTAACCAACTGAGCCACCCAGGTGCCCCTATGTCATAATTTTTTGATACCTATTTGACATTCAGTGAAAAAATTAAAAAGCAGCAAATAGAAACCCAAGCCTAGGAGTATTGCACAGGTAATAAATATCAGTTCCTGCCCTCAGGATTGAAGCCAGTGATTCCATTGAGAGACAGGAAAAGTGGCTTTCGGAGCAAGAGGGGGCACTTGCGCCAGGACTACTCAAGAGGGTAGGATTTGAAATAGCTGGAGAGAGAAGTGAGGAAAAGAAATCTAGTTGGTGAGTGACATGACAAGAGACTCCGAGGAGGAGGCTTCAGCTTCTATTAAGGATCCATGAGTTAGCACTGGCTGGTGCAATAATGATAGACAGGCAGTTTGAACCATTAATTTCACAAACACTAGATGGCCAAGAAAGTCAATTCACCTTTTCTTTCCATTTACAAAGAAAAGGAAGGAGTGTACTATAATTAAAAAAAAAAAAGATTTTACGGAATTCTATAAATGAGTTTTTTCCTATGCGTCTTTTATATCAAGACTTCCAGGCTAAAGGCCACACCTTGTTAGAATGGGAGACTGGAGGCCAAAGTTGTCTCTTCTTTCAAAGTTGTCTCTGTCTCTCTTGCCCTTGTGCCCTACCCTCTCCAGTTCCTGACTGCTGAATGTGTTTATCCAACTTGACTGCACAGGAAAGTGCAATAAGAGTGTTCCGGGTCACGAATGGGTTACCCGCTGGCCTCAGGAAAAAAGAGGAGGGGAGAAAAGGTCATCGTCATGGGGTTGTTGCTTATACTCTGCAGCTACAGTTACCCACTCCATCAGCCATGGTGACATCCGATGAATTAGGGCCCCGGCCCCCATGGCTAGAAGAGTAACATCTCAGGTCAAGGTGAGCCAAATCTGCCATCTGGTCCTGCTCATGGATTCTGTATTTCCAAGTGGTACTTCCAGGAAGACTTTTCTTTGCAGTTTTGCACCCAAAATGAGAGAAGAGCTGCCACATTTACTAACTCCATATGTCCCCAAATCCAGAGCTGCCGTGACACTGGGGGACATTCATTAGAGCAGGAAAAAATTATTTTACAAACTTTGAAGGGCCTTCAAAGTGACAACTATAGGAGGCAGATATTGTCCACCCAAACTCTAGGTGAAGAATCGGAAGCAGGAGGAGGTTGAGTAATTTGCCCGAAGTCCCAAGCAATGATCAGGATAGGAGTTTAGGGGTCCCGACTTGTCCTCAAAACACATCTTCTCACTAAATGGATACCAGAGTTCTAGAGAAAGACACAGCAAGAATAACTGCACTGGAAGAGAAATCTTTAAAAGAAGAAATGGAGTTCACTTGGCTATTAATGTAGTCTGTGCTTTGGTGGATGAGGCGACTGAGAGGCTCTGTGTAACAGAGTCAGAATGGCAAACCTGCTGGATGTCCCTGGGGTAGACTAGGAAGAAAGGCCAGGCGATGGTGCGGTATGCATATGGAAATGGCATGACATATACTATGACGTAAAATTGCCAAGGCTATGAAGCATTATATACTTTTGATGAGGCCAGCAAAAGTGGGGATTAAAGTTATTTTTGCAACAAAGTATTTCAAATTTGTATTCATAATTCTTACAGCCAGGAGAGTTATTTTGCAAAGATGTCGATTTTGAGTGGAGATAGCCTACAGAACAATAGTCTGTCTTGGAGGAAAGGGAAGAGGGGGCTCTGAAATTCCAGAAGCAGGGAAATGAAGAGAGTAAAATGAAGAATTGCACTTTCGGTGTCTAAGCCATCAGTAGGGAGCCAAGGCAAGCACATGCACTTTGCCGTCAGGGCTCTTGGGTTTAAATTTCAGTTCTGCTGCTTGTTAGCTGAGCAGCCTTAGACAAACCATGTCTCGGTTTCCTCATCTGTAAAAAAAGGGGTAGTAAAAGAACCAAACTCACAGAGTTTTATAAGGATTGACTGGATTATATCATAATATTAAATAACTATAATAATGTAAGTATAATATACTATATATATAGAACACAAAGAACACTATCCAGCATGTAATTGGTACTCCATAGTTATCAGTTATTGTCATCAATAAAATTTTCAAGAGGTAAAATTTCACTTTTCAAAGGGTCACCTAATTTCTCTTTACCTTATTTGGATTCGATTTCCTTGTTGACTTAATTAGCATCTATGTTCTTAAGAAAGAAAATTGCTTGGTGATGAAAACTTTTCAGATTCTTGATATGTTGGTCTTTTCCCCAGTATAAAGTCCTGTAATAAAGGGACTATTCCCTAAATAACTCTCCAGATCCACATTCGATTAATGAATAAAAATATGTTATAGAATAGAAATATTACAACCAGTTAGATATTTTCAGGAAGAAAAATGTGAGTTTCATTTGCTTAAAAAAAAAAAGCCCTTAAAACCCGGTCAACTTGGTTTAATTGGCATTTGCCTCCAGTACTCAGCCTTTCCTCTATCTGAGGTGGGAGGAAAGTGGGCTCTGAAGTGGCTAAGGGAAGAAGCGTCTATCGGATTACCGATCAGACAGAAACACCCCCAACCCCACATCTTCTTCTTCACTCTGAGATACACACAAAGCTCTTTATTTATTTTTTACTTAAAACGTCAAAGGCTCCAAGGGGTGGGCTTCTGGATTGGGGGTTGGCAGACCACACTCCCAGGCCGACGTAATAAAAGTCCACCATGTGGCCGTGTGATTCACACAGCGTGTGCATGTCACCAGCAACCGATGGGTCTTGGCAGGGAGCCTCCTACTGGCCTGGGAACAAATACTACTTGAATTTTCTAGAGTGGCAAGACATTGTTGAGGAAGAACCGCAGGGATATCCACACACTTGGAAGGCACAAAGGCAAAAGTATCATTCACCGAGGCAAACATTCCCACACCAAACTACTTCAACATAGTGACAACCACATACAGCCCTGGGGCCAGGGGCTCCGCAGGACAGTTTACAGGAGGGTTTTACCACTCTTGTGTGATCTTGACCTGGGGGAAAATGTGTCTATAAAGAAAAGGTAGCATATTTAATTTTTTGTTTACTTATCTCTTGATAGCTTGTTTGCATCCTAAGTTATATACAAATGTACGGAGTCTTTAACAGGAGTCATTTTAGGAGCCAGAAAGACTCTACTTCTGCTCTCTCTGTAACCTGCTTCAAAGCTCTCCTTTCGTCGGGCTGACTTGGAAAATGAGTACAGTTTTACAATTTCAGGATTCTTCCCTTTGAGTAAGAGTTCTATTACTGGGTAAAATGTTGCTCAGTCAATCAAATGTTGCAAATGGGCATCAATCACCTGATTTGGGAGATCTAACTTTATCGTTTTTGAACCACTCCACTCACTTTCTTTGGTAGCTCCTCAAGCAGAAGAACTCACATTTTCTCTTTTCTCTAATGAGAAGGAGGGAGATCTGAGACTTAGGGTTAATTCTATTCTTTTCTTTTATCTAATGAAGGAATATTTGCCAGTGTAGAACAGAAAAATTTTCTTAAATAAGTAAATCAAGGCAAGCAAGTGAAACACATCAGTTTTTACAGTCTTTCACTGGCAAAAATTAATGATATGTTTCCTACTGTTTCCTTAATGTTTAGCTTTAATAGCTAACTCACAGGCTTAAAATATAAAATAATATGTACTGCATTTGCAAACTCCTGAATGGTAGTTAAGCATATGCTGAGTATCCATTATCTACTGCACTTGATACTTCTGAAGGTTGCCAAGAAACAGAACAGACAACCCTCAAAGACAGGCTCATTGGGGGAGTAAAATAAGGATATAATTTAGCTTACAAAAACTTCAGAGCAATATTCTGACCCACTAGGATGAGATTACTTAGGTTTAGACAAGTTGGGAGCAAAGGCATTCATATTAAATCTTGACAAAGGAAATAGGAGAATTATCTTACTTTTATAAGATTACAATGAGGAAGACAGCTAGTAATATGGCCTCCATTTGAAGATAAAGCCAGAAATTCAATGGTTTGTCCAAGTTCAAATGGCAACTCACTGGGATTATTTGCAGGTGTTAGACACAAGTTTTTAAACATCCAATCCACTGTGGTTTTATGTGAGACTACTCTGTGTTCCTGACTTTTGTGAGGAAGAAACCAATAAACACAGTGAAAAACAGAATATTGATTCTATGACAGAAATATATATTCCAGGCTGTTCCAAGAACTAAGTCTTGGGTTGACTGTCAAATTTTAAAGCACTGGAATAACAACGCCTGTGTTTTTCCTGGGGAAAAAGTATCCTAATTTTGACCTTATTCAAGCTGCAGTATAATTCCAGAGGGACCAATGAAGGGGAAGGAAAGAACTGATGAGGTCTAAGTGGTGATTGCATTTATAGATTAATCCTGACAGGGAGCAAATACATCTCCTCCCAGGAGGCCCCAGTATAGTCAACTAAGAAGTGGGGCCATTATTTATGAACACAGTGGATTTTTCCCATTACTATAAACATTTTAATTACTTTAAGTGAAACATTCTTTTTAGTGGTAGTAAGCTTAAAAATTAAGTACTGTGTTGTCATTTTCTTGTCATTTCAGCTATGTATGCAATTCTCGCTTATTCCTTAAGCTATTTCACATAGCAATTTGTCTTGCCCGAGAATCAAAATGGGAAATTGGTATACATTTATGAAAAAGCATTTCACTTATCCAAACCCCGCATGGGGAAAGAATGGGACAAGTGAGTGGTCAGCAGCATGGCCCCGGAGCAATTCCATTTCCACCCGTTTTATATAGTGGCTTTCCATGTATAATTTCATTTGAAGCTAATAAGTTTGGAAAACACTTACCCAAATGAATCGATGAAGGTGGGTAGGAGTAGAATAAAGATGCGATTTTTATATTCCAATAAAATGACAAATTTTCATTCGAGGAAGACACTACCACATATCACAAAACATACAGACCACATAAATCAACAATAAAAAGTTGTTACAAAAGAGTATTCATGAAACTCTTGTGTCATGGGAGCAAAATAACTAATTTGTAACATGAAAGTTAAATAATCCACCAAATAATAATCCTCCGAATAATGGAGGGGGGCTCTCCATTTTCTCACTGATAATATTAAGTTGCAATAAATAATATTAAGGAATTCGTGTTGATTTTTAAGGTAAGATAATAGTACTGTGGTTTTTAAAAAGGAGTTCATTTAATAAAGAAAAAAATAAGAGAAAAAGAATTCATATATTTTAGGGAAACACTCTGAAATATTTACAGATGAAATTGCATGAAGTCTGAAACTTGGTTCAAAAATAACTTGGGGCATGGAGGTGGGGAGAAAGTGAGAGTATAAATTAGGCAAGATTGGCTACAAATTGTTACACGTTGAGGCTGTATAAAACATATCCGATTTCTTATACGTCCCCTCTACTTTTGTAGGTTTGAAAATTTTTTATAATAAAAGAATTTTTAAAGATTCTGTTTCAAGGACTGCAAGCAAAAAGAAATGGTCTTGATAAACTCTGAGAAGTAGGAAAAGACTATTCTGAAATTATTTTAAATCTGCCTAGTACCAGGTTTAGATAGCTGACAAAACTGTGCTTTGCCCTCCTGAATGTGAGCCCTACTCTGTAAAGTGAAGCCACTGCTTCATCTGATTCTGTAATTAAGTCCAGACTATGACTATGTATATTTGAAGTGTCTGCTTAATGAGTTACCAACAGCACATATTTTTAATTACGGCCCCTTCCACCTACATCCTCATCATATAATCTGAGCTTTTCTAATGCACTTCCCCGTTAACAGTAGGTGCTTAGAAAACACAAGCCAATTTGAATATTATCCTAACGAAAATATAAACAAAAAGTTAAATGTGTGCAAAAAGAATCATACCCAATATTTCAAAGCCATTAGCACGGGTAAATGAGCACTGTCTACAAAAACAAGAGAAGCACGCCCCCTATTAACACTGTCTTGGGAAATCACAGGCTAGGACTGAATGCGTAGAGAAGCCAAGCCTGTTTTTAACAAAATCATGTAACACACGTCTATTCTTCTACTTTCTACAGAATTAAAAAGTTAAACAACTCAAAATAAAAATTGCAAACTGGAAAGAAAATCTCCAACTTCATCTCTGTTTAACCTTGTAATCTGATGATTTGAATGCTTAGAGTTTTTAAACCATGTTAACTAATAGTTTTAATCTATGGTTTGCTGTCACAGGCACTGCCAAAAGGCAGGATGGAGAAGGAAATTATCATAGGTTGAATATTTTCTATACTTTAGGTACTATGCAAGATACCTAAGACATTAAACCTTATAATGTAGGCTTTATTGTTCCCACTTCAGAGATGAGAAAGTTGAGGTCATGGAGGTTAAGTAACTCGCCCAAGGTCATGTACTTCATAAAAAGCGTATTCAGACTTTCCAAAAGATTTTGACCTGTTTTTAAAACTATTTGCCTTCCAGCTTACTGACACAGCCCTGAATATTTCAAAATGTATAGAAAGATAGGATGAATGGAAGTCCTTTTAAGTATGCTTAGACTCCCAATAATTTAATAATTACGTAAGTATATATCACGTATGTACTCTTCCACTTTACTGATGAATCGATTTCTACCCAGCCTGGTCCAAAGAAAGTTAATCAAGTGCCATAATTTCCTCTAAACATACTAGAAAGAGACAACTGAAAAGTCAGAGACTAATTCAACTGGTCACCGCTACTATTTTCATATTGGAAAGACAATTGCTTACAAGTGAATTCTCCCCAGACTGGAGGCCAGAACACGCTCCCCGGTCACACTCTACCTTCTGGGAGTGCAGGGGAGTTTTGTCTCATGGCAGATAATTAAAGACATGGCAGTGCCACTTGCTAGGATTTGTCTCTCTTTCACATCTTATAAAAGAAGAAACTTTAAAGATTAGATTTTTTTCCCCCTTTTTCTAAAGCTGGGTATACCAACTGGCATCGGCTGTATTAAAATCAGGAGAAACCTCAATCAAAAAGCCCCTCTCGGAAGGCAGGCTTTCTTGTTAATATGCACCAACATGAAAGGCTTTCTTTTCATCCTATACAACTACAGTGTGTGTAAATTGCAGGGGGCTCATTGGCATAAATCTCGGCTGCGACCTCTGAGGTAAACTGGATTTACATTACTTTCTGACAAGAATTAAATGAAGGCCTTGTGGATATATGAACAGCCTTCTAGGCTGCAACAGATGGGCATGAATGTGCTCCCTAGGAAAACTATCAGTGACATCTGTGTCCTCCAAATTCTGGTGGTCTCAGCCAATTAACAGGGGGGGAAGAAAAGGTGGGGGTTGGGAGGCCACTGCACAGCCCCCAGCCAAAACCCAGGCAGAAGTGTTTGTGTTTGGAGATGGGATCAGGCTGGCCCTGGCCCGCAGCAGTGAGGTTAGCACTTTATTGTTATCATTCAAATGGAGAATGTGGCTTACAAGCTATTTGTACACCACAGTGAGGATAATATGATTTTTCTCATTTGACCAGAGGAGATGGCCCTCTCTTGCAGCTGATATCATATTTCAGTGCGATCTCTTTGAAACGGGTGTTTACTTTTGTCTCTTCGGAGGCAGGCTGATGGTGGTGCCGCCTGCCAGTTTCTGCGGTGCATTCACGTGTTACAGAGCAGGTGAACTCTAAGACAAAACAGAGATCTTTCCTCAAAACATTCTTGCTTGAAAAGTACTTCTTTCCTCCTCCAACGTGGCATTTGCTGTTTTCGCAAGGAAGTTAAAATCAGGTTTCCTGGCTCAAACCAGGTCAAGAGAAATTACATCAGAGGTCCATAATGAAGTGGTGGAGGGGTCCTTGAAAAGACAGCACAATGAACCATGAACCCCACTGTCTGAATTTATCAGATTTTGGCATGTCAGCACCCTTGTGTTTGACACGCAGGCAGAAGGAAACCTGGATTAGCCCCCCCTCACATTGTCCTTTCCTACTCTCTCTTCCCATTTTCTTGGACTGTGTGGAACAAGGGACCAGGACTGGGGAGCCGAAGGAAGGGAAGCAGAAGAGAACTAACGTTTACTTGTTCAGTACCGGGAGACATTCCAGATCCTATGTCTTCTAGGCCCTACCATTAAGAATGGAGGCTTTTCATCCAAAGTCCTCAAGTCTGGGTCCTACCACTTACTAAACATGAGATAACAGGCAAGTTACTGAACTCCTCTGCACCTCAGTTTCTTTCTGTAAAATCGAGTTAATAATAGTAGCTACCTCTTAATAAGGATGAAATAATCTAACACATGGAAAATGCTTCTGACATTTTGCTTCGAGGGCTGTTTTTAATCCTGACTTGATGGAGAGGAGTATTAAGGGCCTAAAGATAGAGTCCCAAACCTCTAAACTATTTTTTCAAAATGAAAGACATGATGTTGTCCTAGTCTTTGGAAATTCAGAAAACTGACTTTTTAAAAGAAACAATTTTTATTGCTTTAGGAACCTAAGGTCATGCTTTTAAATCACATATTTCTTTTCATGTATAAGATTTTTAAAATCATGCTTTGCTAAAATGAACTTTCTAATTATCAAAAGCATACGGATATCTCTAAATTATAAAATAGGATGCCAAAAGGCTAATGAAATAATACGTTGAGACAAAAAAAGAAAAAAGAAATTAAGCCATTCGTTTTAACTCCCTTTTCCCAGTTGCAGAAGTGGGAGTAGCTTGCTCTGTCCTAAACTGAAGTTGTTACAGGTGAAGCATTAGAAGACAATGGTTAATCATGTTGGTTTAGATGTAAACTATTTATTTCTTGGTCCTAGGTATTGTTTAAAACACAGTAATTCCACATAACAATTGTTTAGAACAAGGAGAACAACAGAGGGAAGGTGAAAATGGTAAGCAGACCTTCTAAATAAGAAAACCCAGTACGGAAGCTGTAAATGCTCATCTTGTGAGGTTTTCAAGGTAAATTTTCACATACGGATTCGTCTCCTCTTATTTTCTGCTCTCTATGACAGTCTAATGACCCAGTTTTAAGAATTTTAGCAAGCCGAGCCTCAGGACAATGTACGATTGCTTTCAGAGGAAGCCAAATTATTGGTCTGCAAAGAAGTCACTTGCTCTTTCTCTACTACTCTTACACAGGCTTTTGGAACTCATGTAGTCAATAGTGAGAATGAAAACAATTGCAGGCATAATTTTTACACAAATTGTGAAGTTTTTGTCTTTATTAGGTTATAATATCAAATATAATTTTGTCTTATCCTGTTGGTACTGATATCTTTATGTTGAGCTATAAACGGCAGAGAGGCCTTTGTCTGCATAAGGATTCAGAAGAGAACCGACACTGAACAAAAGCACCTGTTGTTTCGTTCTTGTAATGGCCTTAGAAGTGACCAGTTGGCTGCATTTTCCCCACACTCCTCCTTAGGCTTTTCCCAACACTACCATCCCACACATCACTACTGGACGTAAAAGGAGAATAATTGAAGAGAAGATCAATAAATTTAAAGGCTCTTTAAGGAAAGACATAATGAATTTGGTACAGCACATATTTTTAGATCAAAGATGCCTTTGAAGTGACAAAACCCTAATCCATAAACTACTGAAGCACTTCCTTTCTCTCCAAACTGCTTGTTGTCAAATAAAATGGAAGTTAAGGAAATTATCTTTATCTGAAAATGGCCAAAAGAAGCCATCACCTAATGACAGCCTTGTCACAAGCGACAATTGGGGAAATTGTCAGGAAGGCAAGGCCTAACAAGCAGAGGAGTGGGCTTGCTGTTTGCACTAATCTGGCCATGCAGCCCTCACACACAATCCCAGTCAGCTTGCTGTGTGAAACAGCTAAGGCTTTGTCAGTGGTAGCAGGGCCTGGGAAGAGTACTCTTTCATGAATATGTATTACCATTCCTCCTCAGTGTCTACGGAGACAAACCCTTCAAAAACTGAGGTATAAAATACACATGCACACACACACACACACACACTGCTGACCAACAAAACCAAGAGAACCTAAACTACTTGCTTGAGCGTAGCGAAATGCTAGTAACTAATGAAAGATCACACAAGCACCCGGTTCCATGTGCTTCCTGGGATCTTTATTTCCCAGCAGTTGAGAAGAAATTCTTTAAGGGCTTTTTAATCTTTAGGAACCATGTGTATGGAGTCCAAGATGCTACACACAGTTACATGGATTACAAGTTACACCTCATATAATGAATTCACCTTCCCAACGTTAGATATGTTCTAAAATTCGAATACATGAAAAGAACCTTAATATCAATTGCATATATATGTAGCTTTAAGAGATGAATCAAATCTCATACTGGCTTCCTACCAGGTAGTAAAAGAACTAAATGGAAAATTATGATAGAGACACAGTATTTTTCAATAATGAACAGCAGGACATGATGTAGAAAATAGGTAAAAATTACAAATAAAAATTTTAAGGTGAAATGGGGGAAACCCACTCTGTTAAGCCCTTTGTAGATCTAAAATAGTGTTTAAAAATAGTATTAAAAACAGTGCTTAAAAAGTCCATTATTATGTAAAAAGTCCTTTTTTACTAATATGAATTATTTCACATCCATCTCTGGGCATTGATCTATCAAGATATTTTTGAATGACTTTACTTTGGTTTCCCCACTGACGCTAAAATTTAATTTAGTTTAAATATAAATATACATGTCTGTATATATTTAAATTCACTTTTTACAGATGCAGATACATACGGCAGAAAAGTATAAGGTTGTTTCTTTTCTACTTTTTCTTCTGACATGATAAAGTTTGGTTTCCCGCTGTGCAAGAGACAAAGCTCAGTTTTGAGGGGTTTCGATATTACGCAATGTTTGCCATAGACATTTACATTTCATTAGCATATTCCACTCTACATGAAATCCAGCTTTGAATGCTCCCAGCCGCGAAAGCTAATCCTCTTTAAAGAGCTACAGGCTATATTACATGTGACCACAGCAGCGGCCGTGCCATGGCTGCATCACTTTGAAGAAGATGAACAGAGTTCTCTTGTACGTCTGTCTTGTACCCAGCCTCATAAACCACTGTTTTCTGTGCTGTGAAATCCTTCTGTTTTCATCCAGGACAATTATGAAGAGGCTGAAATCCAAGTTACCACTCTGAAAGCTGGACTGCACTTGAAGAGGAGATATTATGCTGATTTCACGTTTTCCTAAGTGTCTATCCACAATCTTTTCAACTAAGATGAAAATGAACTATATCCAAGCCTTTGGGGTCCTTTGATTAGGATCAAATGCTAACCACATCTTCTGTCTAGGGAATCTGATCCTGGATAATCAGGGAAAGAGACTCAGTGATGTCACAGGTTTTTTTTCCTTTACTTATTGTTGCAGAAAAACATTTAGATGTTGCAGGATAACATTTAGATGCAGTGATTTGTAGGTAGCTCTTACAGACGAAGACGATTCAGCTAATGATACCCGAATAAAGAGCAGATAGATAATCCAGTACCCAATTTCAATAAAATAAAATAAACGGGAAAAATTGTACAACATTGCAGAAAATGTATGTAATTTTTTACTTAAAACAAAGGAAAACAAGTAAAGTCCATTATTTTATTGATGATATGCACTTACTAATGCTAGGATCTTTTTTTTAAAGGAAAGTGCTATGTTATAAATGAAACTGATTTTGTTTTCCTTATTTTATGATAATTAGTTTATAAAAAATATAACTGGTTTCTAAATTGTAATTTTGAAAATAATATTTTACAAAAATTGTCACTGAAGATGTTTATTATGCTGCTTAGTGTTATTTTTACTTAAAGGCCCACATAATAAATTCTCCTATGATTAAGGCAGGAGCCATTCTGATTTTCATACAAAATGGATACATTTCTTTTTATTAGATTATTAGGATCTAACCCTCATCAAATTGTCCCTTTTTGCCTTTACTCCCAGGAAACTCAGAGCCAGATTTTGTAATCAGTTCATGAGTGTCATTTACTTAGATAATCTTACACACATCATCAACCCAGATCCTTCATTTCTTGGTCCACATTATTTACCCTTAGTTGATAGTTCTAGACACATCTATGGGTCTCACTATAGGTAATTTCAAATAATTCTGAATACGTGTACAAGTTAAAATATATTTCACAGTAGTGTTCTTTATTTAATTAAGATATACTAGAAAGGCTTTGTGGCAAATGGAAAGAACCCAGGGCTCGGGGTTAAGTAGGCCTGGATTTGACACATACCTATTATGTGGCAGGCATTACCTGCCAGTTCTTCCGAGCTGACTAAGCTATGAGACAGGTGACCGATTATTTCTCTTGCTGTGGGTCACTTGGGCACTTTCAGACACTAAAAAGAAACTCTGCTATGAGTTGTCATGCTGTATTCTCTTTAATCCTGGCACCAAAGTCTCATTTATAATGAGTGTCATTCTCCACTTAATTTTATATCCCAGTCATTTCCAAGGTAAAACATACTCTGAAAGATTTTATTTCAGTCACCTAGACATTAGCAAATGTCCTTCCTAGGTAGTGTGCCTCCTCTCTGTCTGTGCCACTTTAAAAGTTATTAAAGCATCTCTGTCATGTGATTCTTATTCCTTTTTCTACCTCTTCCTGATTGTTTATTATCACCTTCTTCCCACACTTCTAATTTAAACAAGGTAGGGAAATAAGAATAGGGTTAGGTACATTTAAAGTTGTTTATGATATTTTACTCAAAATTACGGTCTCCTCCCCCCAAAACCCCTAAGTATGATTATACTTAAGAATAAAAAATAATGTAAAATAGTTCACTAATCAAAATGATTTAAAAAAATCCAAACCCTTCAGCTCTTATCCAAAATAAATATATAGTTAAGTGTTTGTTACTATTGAACAATTATAAAAATGAATAATGTAGTAGGATCAAAAGGAACTTCACAAACCCCCAAAAGGAAAAATTCTTTGACCATGCAAAAAAGCTCTAAATTATTAATGACAAAAAAATTTATTATTGGCCTGCTTGGAAATTACAATAGCACTTGCAAGTCATCTTACTGTCTTTTTCCAAAAAGGGCTTTTTTTCAGACTTAAGGACGCAACCAAAACTATACCCCAAAAAAAATTCTTAGCTTGATAACTTTTTAAATAAAAATGAAGAAGTATAAACTGTGCTTTCATACTAAGGAAATAGAAGGGAGTAACTTAGTTACTTAGTAAACTAAGTCATAGGGAAGTGGGAGTAAATAAACATAAAAATTTTAAAAATAGTGATTTATGAAATAGACAAATCAAAATGGTAGGTATTTGAAAAGATGAATTAATTGGCTTTCGGGAAAACAGAATGGAAAAGAAGAAGAGAGAATCATTTCAGAGTGGGAAATGTGATATAAACACCATTACGATTGAGATTTTAGAAGTATAAGAGACTACCATGTACGAATCGATCTAAAAAATGGGAACTTTTGCTTATAGTGTATATTTTCTAGGACAATTTTGATATGCCATTAAAAGTGAAGAGAAAGGGTGTCTGGGTGGCTTTGTTGGTTAAGCATCTGACTTTGGCTCAGATCATGATCTCACGGTCTGTGAGTTTGAGCCCCGCATTGGGCTCTGTGCTGACATCTCATATCCTGGAGCCTGCTTTGAATTCTGTGTCTGCCTCTCTCCGCCCTTCTCCTCCTTGCTCTCTTTCTCTCTCTCAAAAATAAATAAACATTAAAAACTTTTTCTTAAAAAATTGAAGAAAAATCTAAGGTATAATTAAGACTGAGAATGGGTAAGAAAATATGTCTTATTTAAGAAAAGTGCCAGTTTCAGATGATGTCGTAGTCAGTTTTGACCAAGTCTTTTGGAAATATGTTATTTCTAAGAAATTTATATTATTATAGAGGGTAGAAAAATATGAAAGACATTCTCAGTTAATCTTATAAGACTGACTTAACACTATATTAATACCTGACCAAGACAATGAAAAAAATAACTATAGTAGACATAGTTTTTGTACATCTATATCTCCAAAATATAAACTGCCAAGTATAAAATTAATAAGAAGTGAATTCAAGCTATAAGAAAATTTTACTGAGGAAATAGAACAACAAACAACCAAATAATATTTTAATGATAAGATTCTCTCCAGAATCATCTACACCTTTAATAAACTTAATTAAAAAACACCAACAGGATAAATTTAGACCTGGTAAATATTTAACAACCACTTTTCTAGGAGGGAAAAAAAAGTACTGGTTTGTAGCATTTGCCAACTTCCGTGGTGTAAATATTCCTACCATGGATGGTTTCAGGCTATCACTGTGGGATCACTGAAAATCGCGGTGGGAAGAGATATGCAGGACCACACCACTGTGTAGGGTGTCCACAATGCATATGCAGTAGACATAGGAAATCTCGACACCCTCGATAATAGTCAAATGCCATGAAATAAGTAAGAAATAAGATATGCCTTTGTCTTTAAGTAACTTATTAGTTTTAATGTACATATTTAAATTTTAGTGATGGTTGTATTTAACAAATGGCCCACAAAATTCCTGAAAATTTAATAATTGGTTCTCATAAGGCCCAGTAGGAGACAACTCCAGGAGACTACTGAGAGGGTCACGAAGAGTTTCTAATAGAAGAGGGACTAGAGAAAAATAGAGCTCGAACATTAACAGGATGGCAGAGAGTTAGTTTTTGCTTCTTTTCAAGTTTTATAAATTCCACTCCAAAAATTTTAAATGATCCCAAACATATCTTAGCTATCATATCTTCACTAGCAATAAAACTGGCTTACATAAACAGGTGGCTGCTTTTTCCTCACAAAATTATATTCACTATTGTCAAAAAGGCAGAAAATAACAGCAGTTGGCAAGGATGTAGAGAAACAGGAGCTTGCATACTGTGTTAGTGGAAATATAAAATGTATAGTCACTTTGGAAAAACAGTTTGACAGTTTCTTAGAAAGTTAAGCATATATTTATCATAAAAACCCTGTAAATCCACTCCTAGGTTATTTACCCAAAAGACATGAAAACATATGTCCACCCAAAGACCTGCCCACAAATGTTCACGGCAGCGTTATTCATTATAGCTCCAAAGCAGAAACAACTCAACATTCATCAGCTGATGAATGGATAAAGAAAATGTAATATCCATTAAATGAGATATTTGGCAATAAAAATGAACTTGCTACAACATGGATGAACCTCAAAAACATGGTAGGTGAAAGAAGCCAGACACAAAAGACCAAGTATTTTGTGATTTCATTTCTTAGAAATTTTAAGAAAAGGCAAAACCAAAGAGACAGAAAGTAGATTTAATAGGGTGAGAATGAGGGTTGAAGATGGGAACAATAATTAAATGTTAACGAGCATAAGGGACAGTATTTGGGTGATTAAAACCTGCTAAAGCTGGATTCTGATATTTGCACAACTTGGTAAATTTATTTAAAAAAATTAATTATACACTTAAAATTAGTATGTTTTCATATATAAATTATGTCTCAGTAAAGACGTTATAAACTTAGCTAAATTTCATTCATTTATTTTTGGTCATGCCTATTTACAAAGGAGACTCACTCGGGGCACCTGGATGGCTCAGTTGGTTAGGCGTCCAACTTTGGGTCAGGTCATGATCTCACAGCTCGTGAGTTCAAGCCCCAAATTGGGCTCTGTGCTGACAGCTCAGAGCCTGGAGCCTGCTTCGGATTCTGTATCTCCCTCTCTCTCTGCCCTTCCCCACTCATGCTCTGTCTGTCTCTCTCTCTAAAATAAATAAACATTAAAAATTTAGGAAAAAAAAAAACAAAGGAGACTCACTCAAGGAGATTAAGTAACTTGCCTGCAGTTAAAACTTTTTCTTTTACACATTAGAATGTATACCTCCAAACGTAGTTTCCCCTGATTCAAAAGTGAAAGGCATCTAACTGAATCTCATCTTACCCACTCTGTCAGTGAATCACTTTCCATTATCCAAGGTAATTCCTTTATTATCTTCACTGTATGTGGCTATTCTTTGATTATTTTTCTGCTGGGGAAACTATGCCTAAAAGGAACGAGCGAAAGTCTAGACTTTTGATTCATTCACCTATTTACTCAGTCTTTCATTTAGATAGTCATCAAATATTTACTGAGCACCTAGTATGTGTCAGACACTATTCTAGGCACTAGAGATATAGCTGTAAACAAATAAGCCTTAATAGTTCTGAGAGACAGACTCAAGTCAAGGGCTTGGATTTATTATTTGTTTGTTTTTGTTTTTATTTACTTTTCCAAAATGCAAAGGCACATGAAAAATTCATAATAAAGGACTGTAAACAATAAACATTTTTTTCACCCATTCAGGTTAGATAAAGATCTTAATAGATCCCCAATGAGTTTACTTGTTTCTATTCAAGATGGCACCAGTGTCCACTTCTGCTAAAAGCATCCAATATGCCAGGAGGCCAGGACCCCAACCATCTTAATCACCACAAAGGTATTAACATCCACCTTTTGAAGAATGAAAAGAAACTTAACTATTTAGCTTATGTTTGTTTTCCTTTCAGACAAGACTATATCTCAGTGATTAGAATGACAATAATAAACCACCAAAAGCAAATGGTTTTTTTTCTTCTGATTCTTACTATCACTACTAGGAAGCCTCCCCTGTCTCCTCCCAGAATGTAAAAGGATTAGCAAAAGGAAATGCAAAGATCTTCATCATTCAGTCTGCTTCCTTGGTTCTAGCAGAAACCTTATACAAGCAACAAAGATTTCTAAAACAAATTATCCCAAGAATTCTTTTTCATCCAACTTACAGCAGAGTAATCAGATCCAGAGGGAGCCTATAGCATAAGGATCTGGGTAACTTAGAAAAGCCTCAGAGTTACCTGATTTAAAATAAAAGAAATATTCATCCTCATCCTGACTTTCCACTCTGAGATATATATTTCCCGCTAATATATTAAAATTTATATATACCACAACCAAGTTGATCACTTTCTAAAACTTTATGTCCCCAAAGCTTATGCTATCTGAATCACTGTTTAAATACTTGCCAGTTTGGGGGCACCTGTGTGGCTCAATTGGTTAAGCAGCCGACCTCAGCTCAGGTCATGATCTCACAGAGCCCCACATCAGGCTCTGTGCTGCTGGCTCATCACAGCCTGGAGCCTGCTTCGGTTTCTGTTTCTCCCTCTCTCTCAGCCCTTCCCCTGTTCACGCTCTGTCTCTATGTCTCTATGTCTCTCAAAAATAAATAAACGTTAAAAAAAATTTAAATACTTGCCAGTTTTAACAATGGTTTTGACAAAGCTTCAATTGTTGGTAGTCTGGACTAGGAACATTGTTTCCCTTTGGGACTGTGGTATGCAGCTAAGGCAGTGCTTAGAGGGAAATTTATTCCATATCCTAGTTGCAGTGTTGGTTATTACATAGATCTATACATGTGTTAAAATTATAAAATAAAGGTCAAACAAAAGGTCAATTTTACTGTATATCAAGTTAAAGAAATAAAATAAATAAAAATAAAGCCAATATACGCTGTTAACCCAAAAAAGGAAAGAAGAAAATAAAAAAGAAAGAAAAGAAAAAGAAGAAAAAGAGAAGAATCAGGTGGCTTCAATGTCTTACTTCTTGGAACTGTAGGGCTGAGGTATCTAAATATCAGGAGAGTCTGACCAGATTATACCTAGAGGAGAGAGCTTATACATCAAAAGAGTTGTATGACTTTTTTTCTAATTTATATAGCAGAAGCCAGGGGAATATGTGTGGAAATGAATTCTAAAATGCCAGACTAAGGAGGAAAAGAAGAACATAACTCCTTCGGGTCAAAATTAGTAACATGACTACAATTACCAGAGTTTCTGGGTTCTTTGTGCTAATTCCAGTAGGTGGGACTGGTTATCACAATTAGATCAGAAAGTAGCAAATACATAAGACACTTTGGTAAGACACATATCTGACTGAAAATAAGAGATGAAGTCCATGAAAGTTCAGAGATCTACTAATTCACTGGTTTTTCTGGGAGTCTAGAGATCAGGGATATATAGAGGTATCCCCTCCAAAGTAAAAGACAGTTTGCTGCACCTTGTATCCAGTTTCATGGAGAAAGAGGCACACACATACGGTGGGCTTTTAGTATGACAGAGGCAAAATAATGTTACTCCGGTGATGTTCCTTCCTACTTATTAAATAAACCATAAGGCTCGATATTTAAGGAAGGCCCAAAGTAAAAGAATATTCTTCAGCCAGTTCAAAGAATAAGTCACACTTGCTACTTAGACCTTGTGACCCAGGAAATCTAATGTGCACAAAGTGTCTGTAACAGATCATTGAGCCTTTGAAACACCCCAATAAGAGAATCATAGTATAGCCCCATAACTGAGAGCAAAGCCCTATGTCTTTGACAAATAACTACTTTCCTTGAGAAACAGCTCCTGATTTTTGCTGTTAGGTCCTAATAGAGACTGAATATCTGGCCATAGGAAATGATCTGGTTGTGAGACTTGAGCTGCTCCAAATTAAATGCTATTTGATTGACCTGTTCTCAAATTTGGATGTACAGAGCACTTCTCCACCCTCAACTTGAAGTGGCATATACAAGAACAGACTCCAGCAAACTCGAAAGGCACAGGGAAGTTTCATGGGAAAACGGCTCCAACTCTCATGGCACTTAATCTTGCTGTAATGCCACTGCCCCCTACATCCACTCATATAGCCTCATGGGATTTCCCTACAGGCAAGGAAGAAAAGATTCAAGATCGCTTTACTAATCATTGTGCATATAACATACTGGCACCAGCCATAAATAAATGGATCCTGGAGCTCTACTCACTGTTGGCCATGAAGGACAAGTAGGAAGATAAATCTTCAAACCAAGAACTTGGAGAAGTCAATCAGATTGCACAATTAACCTAGAAGGAAAGATTCTTATAGTGAAGATTTATACATAGAACCTAAAGGTTTGGCTTGATGAGAAGTTAAAAGGAACAATATCGGATTATAAGAAGGCTTAGGATAGAGATGCCCTCACGGGGGTCTTAAAATAGGTTGATGGTGTGAGAATGTGCCTTGTGTTGAAGCTCATCAGTGGGCTCTATATGCAGAGAAGACCCTTCAGAATCAGGTGGGCAAGAAGACCAGGACTGTGAGTGTCAGCTGTCTTCTTTCCCTAGCATCACTAGTCTTACTCAGTGAGTTCAGGAACAGAATGGCCATGGTGGCAGAGAGGGAGGTTATTCATGAGTTCAACCTCATGAACTTCCCCTCACAAGACAGATCTGGCTACCACCACTACTGAATGCTTAAATTGCCAACAGCAGAGACCTCTGCATTCAGTTCCATACATGGGCCATGCAGATGGCACGGACAGCCTCCTATTGACTGATTATATTGAACCCCTTTCATTATGGACTTGGTAGCAATTTTTCTCACTAGAATAGATATTTGTTCTGGATATAGATTTGACTTCCCTGCTATGTTTCTATTAGCAATATCTTCTGTGGACTTACAAAAGGCTTAATTCACCAACAATAATCCACATAACATTGCTTCTGGTCAGGATGTTACAGGTAATTTCCCACAGGACTCACTGGTCTTACCATAACCCAGGAGCAGCTGGCTTTTTAGAGCAAAGCAATAGTCTATTGAAGACTCAGTTACAGAGCCAGCTGGAGGATATCTTACAAGGTGGGGGTACTGGTCTAGAGAAAATAGTATATGTTCCTAATCAATAACCAATATATGGTGTTGTTTCACTCAAGGACCCAGATTACATGGGCTCAGAAACTATAGGGAAGAAGAATCTCCCATACAACCCTCCTCCTCTTTACTGAGAGTGTAGTAAGTTGCAACTAGTCTCATAACTAGTTGCAAACATGAGAACTGTGGTCAATATTTGTATTTTCTTGCTTGAGCGGCAATGTATATGTTCGTATATTAACCCATTCTCCCCTCACCGTCATCTACTATTTTACATAGGGTATGTTGGTGGTGGTTACCTTTACAGTTTAGTCAATGAATAAGATGTATGTAGCTTATGGAAACTGATTAAATTTCTGCCTCTTATTTAAGTGTCCATGCAGTAAACTCTTTCTAGAATTAAGTTCCAAGAATAAGTCTCCATTTCCAGATGAACTTACAAACCCTCCTTTACTGGCTGATGAGAATATACAATCCAGCATGTCTCCCTTTTGAACTGGTTGTCAGGAAGCTCAGGGCTTTCTACAAGCTCCATTGTAATGATTCTCTTACCTCAGGTTTCCAAGACATTGCTTTCTTCCTTTCTTCTAAATGGTTTCTGCTTTAACTTTTCCTACTCTGGTTTATGTACATTTTAATAGTGCACGTCACTTCGATTCCCTTTTACATGTACCTAAGTAAATATATAAGTAAATAAATAAGCCCTGCCTTTAGCAAAGCAGTTCATGACTTCCCTTAACAGCAGCTCGGGCACACAATGGCTTGCTCATTCAACCAGCATTTATTGAGTGCTCACATGTGTAGACATGACAGTCCTATACTCTTCGTCACTATGCATGGTCTCATGTCTTCCACCATCCCTATTATTTCATGTCAGATGCCCCATTGTCAACTCCATGAGTAAAAATTTGGGGTATTGTGTAGCTCTCCTCTTATCTGGACTGTCTTTCAGAGTTTCTTTCTGACCGTTCCTCACTCCTACCTTCTAGTGTATGGCTTTTACCAGTGGGTGTCTTTAAATCTAAATCTATAACTTCTGAACATTCTGATAACTTCTCTGCCTACCATATTTTAGAGTAACTGCAGCTTTTTAGAAGCTTTTAGAAGCTATTTGAAAACCAGAACTGTCTCATCTTGAAAGTTAGGGACTTTCTTCATTTTGAAATGAACATAGATGCGAAGTTAGTGGAATTGGTTAAGGGCAATGCTTTAAGCTGGACACAAAAACCGTAATCTCTGAAAAGAGGTTCCCTACAGGAAATGGTGAACTAGCACATCAGCTTATGAGTCAACCTCAACCAAGAATTTGGTTAGTAAAAATAAATGTATTTGGCTGGACACAATCTACTGCTGTTCTCTCTTCTTCTATACTTTTGGAATGAAATTTGTCTAATGTGGGTACAATTCCTTATAGGTGATTAGTTTATCTTCCTCTTTTTGTTTATCCTAAATTGATCTTTCTTCCGTCCTGCCTTCTCTTGTTCTTCCAAAGCACATATATCATTCTTTAATCCACTCAACATTTTCATAAGTATCTACTATGTACGAGACACAATCTGTTTAAGGATAAACAGATAAATATGGTACAGTTTCTGGATTCCAGAAGAACATAGTTGTGGGGAGGCCAATGTATAGGCAGTAATTACAGTCTTGTGATAAATGACAGGGCAGAGACACCACAGAAGCCTAGAGATGTCCCTTCACCTGACCCACAAGCTAAGAGGCACTTTGGGGACAGTGACCCTTTTATAATGCAGCAAAAGCTCATCAATCTATCATGTTGGGTGAGTTACTAGGCTTTTTCACAACTGAAGGAACCAACAAAACATCCAAGCCACTGCACGAGCAGACACAGTTTTGGAAAGTCACATGGATTTTACTACAAATTTACTACAACTATATTATATGTAGTTGTGATCTGGTAAAACTAGCAAATATGCTAAAATAGTACCTCAAGGTAGAATTTTAAGGAAGAAAATGTTTCTCAAGCAGGGCACAGAGATCATATAAAGTACCACAGAGCTCCCTTAGGAGTCCTGAATGCCCAGTGTGGTACTCTAGAAATCTCCATCAGCCAGTGAGATGATGTCAATAAAGGACGGTAATTGGTCCCTAAAGGATTGCCTTGGGAAGTGTACAGAACAAATACTCCACAGTGGCAATGAGCGAGCAAGGGGGGATATAGTTATTTATATAGATCAAAAGATGTGGATACTTTGGACATGTACGCTGGGTTCAGATAATTAGTGTTACATATGGATATTCTGAGAGGGTAACATTTCTGTACCCCTCGAGAGACTTGTAAGAAATCCATTTATGTTCCTTACTTGATACTCTGTTCTCCTGTATCAGAGACTAGCAGCCAGTGTGAATGCTGAACCAAAACATTTCTTTCAGAAACTAATGTCCCTCAACAGCACGTATGACTGAGGGCTCACTTCCACAGGCAGATGGGCGGTCCCTTTAGAGGAAGACATCAGTGTGTCAGCAAGGAATTCTCTGAGCTTGGTGTAGTGTATGGCCTTTATTAATGTAGCAACTTAACTTAGTCCTTCCTTTAACAAAACAAAAACCATAGCTTTCTTCTCTAGGTAGTCATTGCTTAGTATTCGCCCTATCCAAGTTCGCCATCTAGAGGTCATAAAGTTTGCAAGCGCTTTTAAGGTCATAAGACTGCATGTGAGAATTCACATGTGCCTCCTATTTAGGGAATTTCTCCTTCCCCTTCTCCTCCTTCTTCTAAGGAAGTTTATACAATTAATGGCAGTTTACTGCATAGCTACCATCTTACTAGATATTTAGTGGTCTCTTCTTTTACATTTCTCTATCACATAGAGATTTAAGTTATAAAAGTAACAGTGAGGAAGAGCTGTTAAATATATGTTTTAGTACAATATATCTTTAGTTTAAAAAAGTTGTCGATCTCCCTTTTGGTCAGCATAAAAGCAACACACTCTTCATCATTGCTTATTTTACTAAGTACTTACAATCCTAATCATCCCTACCATTTACTGACCACTTAGCATGGTACCACTGGCCAGGAAACTTGTGAACATTATCTAATTTAATATTAATAGCAAGTTTGTAAAGGATTATTATTCTCATCTTGTACATGAGAGATCTAAGGTTATGAGTTTTAGCAGCTTAGCCCAGGACACAGCTAACTAGTAAGTTGGAGAAGTGGTTTTGGATCTCTGTCTCAGCTCCTGCGTTCTTGCCACCCCTGCCATACTGCCTCCAGGTGTTTTGTTTTTCTGTTTTTCAAACCTAGAATGTTTGCCTCTGGCTTTTTCTACCCCCTCCTTCTCTCTTTAGAAGAGGTTAATATGTGCTTTGTCTCCCTGGTACTTTTAGTGAGCAGGAAAGAATAATCTTTCTCCTCCACATGCTGTGTGATAATCAAGAATACAACCAGAAACTGCAAAGAAGTTTCCTGCATCACCAAGTTTAGTACAACTACATTTCAGAAGCGAGGTGAATCCATGACCTACTCCTCCTTGCCCGGGAGCTTAGGTTGGCAAGTGTCTCTTGATCGTGCCTGATCTTCCCTGTGGACCTGAAAGTCCTGTTCAAGCAACAATGCCTCAGACCTGGCCCTCTCTACAAAAGGATCCTCAAGTTGGAGTTTCTGGAGTTTTTCCTCAGGGGTTGCTTTTTTTTTTTTAAGATTATTTATTTATTTATTTTAGTAATCTCTACACTCACTGTGGGACTTGAACCCACAACTCCAAGATCAAAAGCCGTATGCTCCTCTAACTGAGCTAGACAGGTGTCCTGAAACGTTGCTTTAATTTTTTATTTTGCTAATGTTTATTTATTTTTGAGAGAGAGAGAGAGAGAGAGAGAGAGAGAGAGAGAGAGAGAGTGCGAGGGAGTGGAGGGGAGAAGAGAGAGAATCCCAAGCAGGCTCCCTGCTCTTAACCCAGACCTGTGAGATTATGACCTGAGCCGGAGTCAATGCTCAACCGTCTGAGACACTCCAAGAGGCTACTTTTTCAGAAGACCATCGAGCTTTACATTTGGAGCTAATTCCTTTATTTTCAATTGAGTTTGAGTCTCTATTCTTTTTCCTGTCCCAACAATGTGAGGTTCACATTAGGTGAAGCGGAGGCATGCTACTTCTGGAATTCAGAGATTTCTGGACAAGTCATCAAGATTTCTGGCTTGTGCCAGGCACTATCGCTCCCTGGGGAGAAGAAGACTTTAAAGTCTAATGATTGGGACTCTCATATTGAGAGATTCTTAGGTTTAATGTAGCTGTAAGGAGCGTAATATACTACACCCAAACTAGCTTTAGCATAAAGGGGGATTTATTGGATGGACACAAGGATCTCTCCTGGACATAAGGATAGGAAATGCAGATAGTCCTGAGGGATTAGAGTCAGGAATCAAAAGCTATTGGAAGCAAAAGTAATCTCTCTCTCTTTCTCTCCCTCCCTTTCAAGAGTCTGTTTTACTCATTCCACCAAGACTTACTGATAGCCTACTATGTATGGGGTACCATGCTAGGTGGTAAGAGTACAGAGGCAAACAGAACAGACAAGACCTGCCTTATTCTTCTCTGAGACCATCCTTATTTGATCCACTTACCATGGCTTTCCACAACCTCCTGATTCAAATCCTCAGCCAAACGAATTCAGTCTCCACATCCTTAGTTCAAAGAAGAAGTCTTAGCACAACATATGGCTCCTTACCTCTGGCATCAGCTGCCCACCCCTGGTCCTTTCAGGCATAGCAACGATGACTGAAAGGGAGGTTGCATGGGACAATCTCAGCAGTTAGGGAAGAACAGAGCACATTGTGTGAAAATGGGATGTTGGTAAAGAGGATTTGGACAGTGACACTGTAACAGTGGTTTGAAAAGACTGGAAAGCATCCAGGAATAAAAGGAAAGTAGAGAGGCTAAAGGTTGAGATATGCAATTGCAAAATTTTGTGACTGTAGCCTAAGTGTTTTAGTCACTTGGATTAATGCGGTCTTGAGAAACAAGAGTTAGAATCATCAGTGTAAAAGTAAACTCCATTCAGAAATCTGCACTTCCAATTTGTATGTCTGAAGTACCTCACTGCTACACTCTGACAAGATATTTCAGGTTAATTCCTTTCCTACAAGAGAATCTTGACCCACTGGATTGCCTTTGTGTTTTATTGATGGTTTTCTAAGGCAACCTAGTGAATGGGAAAATATATTTGCAAATAATATATCTGATAAGGGGTTAATATATAAAATATATAAAGAACTTCTACAAAGAACACCAAAACAAACTAACAAACAATGAACAATTTGATTAAAACATGGTCAGAGATCCTAAATAGACATTTCTCCAATGAAGACATCCGGATGGCCAACAGACACATGAAAAGATGCTCAAAATCACTAATCATCAGGGAAATGCAAATCCAAACCACAATGAGACATCACTTCATGCCAGTCAGAACATGAAAAAGACAAGACATAACAAGTATTGACAAGGATATGGAGTAAAGGGAACCCTCATGCACTGTTAGTGGGACTGTAAATTGGTGCAGTATAGAGGTTTTTTTTTTGTTTGTTTGTTTTTTAAATACAGAAATACCATGTAATCCCATAATTCACTGTTGGGTATGTACCCAAAGAAAATGAAACTACTAATTCATAAAGATATATGCAGCAATTTTTATGATAACCAAGATATGGAAGCAATCCAAGTGTCCATCAATAGGTGAATGGATAAAGAAGTTGTGGTGTATATGACGGAATATCGCTGAGCTGTAAAAAAAAAAAAAATGAGGTCTTGCCATTTGCAACAACAGAGATAAACCTAGAAGGCATTAGGTTAAGTGAAATAAGTCAGATAAAAAAAAGATTTCACTATGATTTCACTTATACGTGGAATCTAAAAACAAAACGAAATAAAACAAAACAAATGAAAAACAAAAAAACAAACTCTTAAATACAGAGAAAAGACTGGTGGTGGCCAGAGGGGCGGTGTGTGTGGGGGATGTGTGAAATAGATAAAAGGGGATGAAGAGGTACAAACTTCCAGTTACAAAATAAATAAGTCATGGAGATGAGAAGTACAGAGTAGGGAATACAGCCAGTAATGTCGTAATAACTTTGTATGGTGACGGATGGTGACCACACTTATCGTGGTGATCACTGAGTAATGTATAGAATTGTCGAATCACTATATTGTACATCTGAAACTAATATAGTGTTTTATATTAATTATGCTTTAATTTTAAAACAGACAATCTTGAGAGGGTAAGATATTTCATTTGTTCAACTGCAACTTGTGAGGCAAGTATTTAATTCTGAGCAAATTCATTAGCACAATCTATGTTGATTTGTAGTTCAAGTCACCATTTTAAAGAAGTAAAAATCATGTGTGGTAAAAATTCCCAGATAGCATAGTGTCTAAACCTTCAATGCAATTGAGTGCGTGGCAGAATGCTGCAGATGGATAGATGCTAATTCAGCAAGCTACAGGCATTGCCTTAGATCGCTTGGACTTAATCAGTGATTATTTTGTATATGAGTTCTTCTCACTTCCCATGAGGGAAAGTTTTTAGAAATTGTATTTGTTATAAGGCCAGGTGGTCTACAAAGTCTTAGTTCTCATAACCCTTTTGACCTTTCCTCCCCATGAGATCTGGAACCTAGAACTGTTCCCACAGCGGTTCACTCTATTTGCCTTTTTAAATTCCTCAGTGCTTCCCCTTCTTCTCGTTAATTAATTAATTGGATTCAACAGATATTTATCGAGTCCCTCTGTTGCACCAGGATAACCATCCATCATTACTCTCACAGAATGGTTTTGGGAAAGGCAACCTGCCATGGGCTGTGGGCATCTCTGCAAGCTCTTGCTGGCCGTGTCAAGAACGCCAACCCAATTTCTCCTCGCTTGGCCCATTTATCAGGTGTGTATTTGCAGCAACCTTGAGAAATGAGGTCATAAAACAGTTTTGCTATAAAAGCAGCGTCCTCCTCAAGATCAATGTTCCTTGACTGCAACACAAACCCACCTGCATCCACCTGGGCGGCTCGGTATCACTTCTGTGGGACTTGGAGGACATAAGAAATGGATGTCTACATGATGCTAGTGCTTGCTGTGTTCCTGAATGATAAATTCCTCTGTCTTTGACTCAAGAGGCTTGTCTCATGTCTTTTGCCAGCATCCATGAAACTAGCAGGCCAACATACTTTTTTTTTTTTAATTTCTTTAAATATTTATTTATTTTTGAGAGAGAGAGAGAGACAGAGCACGAGTGGGGGATGTCAGAGAAAGAGGGAGACACAGAATCCAAAGCAGGCTCCAGGCTCCGAGCTGTCAGCACAGAGCCCGACGCAGGGGCTCAAACTCACAAACCATGAGATTGTGACCTGAGCCGAAGTCAGACATTTAACCGACTCAGCCACCCAGGTGCCCCCCAACTTACTAACTTTAAAGAGAGTAAAATAAAATCCCAGACCCTGAAACTTAAATCTTAATTTCCAAGAATTTAATTACCCCTTAAAAAGGCCCTTACCCAATGAAATTTTATGCACTACTCTAAAAATTTGCCTCAACTGAAATAGGCAAAAATGTCAACTATATTTGATGTAAATCTATTTCCTTTACATCCTATATTCTCCCGGGTTTGTAGCTCGCATATTATAAATTCTATGTTCTTCTCGATTCTTAAAAATTAAGGTTTGTGGGGTGCCTGGGCGGCTCAGTAGGTTAAGCATCTGACTCTTGGTTTGGGCTCAGGTCATGATTTCACAGTTTGTGAGTTCAAGCCCCGCATCAAACTCCATGCTGACAGTGCGGAGCCTGCTTATGATTCTCTCTCTCCCCTTCTCTGTCCTTCCCCCACTCACTTTCTCTCTCTCTCTCTCAAAATAAATAAATAAACTTAAAAAAAATCACAGTTTAGGGTACTTTTCCTCCAACAATGCAAATTAACCAAAATTTCTACGTTTTATGCTAATGTGTCAGGCTCTGCAGGGGATCTAAAGATGAATAAGACACAGTCCCAGCACTTTTAGGCCTCAGGGTTTAACAGAGATGACAAATACAGATACGGATCTCAAACACAAGACTGAGGGGGATCAGATATAGTTGAATTCCAAGCAAAGAATGAGTGGAGAGTGGGGAAGGGGAGATTTAGTTAAGTCATTGTTTTGTTAAGAAGGACAGATATGAGCTAAAGACAGGTAGGATATGAAAGACAGGTAGGACTCCAACAAGCGGAGAAAATGGAGAGGCTGTGTCTGAGAAGGGACTTCTGAGCAAGGGAAGTGGTATAAAGAGATGCATCTCGGACAGATGGGGTGGGATGGGGGCACAGCAAAGCAAAGGCAGAGCACGCTTAGAGTTAGCAGCGAGTCGAGGGTGTGTGGAGCACCACTGAGAGATGATGAGTTCAGACCAGTTCTGTTTGAAGTGCCCACGGAATCTTGTAGAGAAATGAAGCTGTCTACAAGAGGTGGGAAATGTGAGTCAGACTCAGGAGAGAGGTGGAGTGGAGAGGAAATGGGGGTAACCTACATAGGGGACAATAATAGAAGCCACTGTACTAGATTAAAGGAGGCAAAGGTAAAATATGAAGAAGACCGGACTCCTACAAAATGCCTCTACCCAGGTGTCAAGTAGTGAAATAATTGCCTCCAAAGAAACAGAACTGTGACAACTAGGAACAGTGGAAACGTGATACTGAGGAACAAGTTCCACAGGAAGTCCCGGAGTAACTCTTAGGAAGAGGCAACTAGAAAAGTTCGAGTTGAACTTTTGGAAAGTTCGTGTTGATCTTGTAAATAGACATTTACATGATCAGAAGAGGGCAGATCAGAAGTCGATGGATGAGTGTTTATCAAGGAAGCGAAAGGGATAAATACAGACCACAATTTTGAGAAGGACTGCCATTAAGGGAAGGAGAAAGATGGAAAGAAGTCTCAAGGGAAATGAATGTTTCATAAGAATCATTATATTTGCACATGTGTGTAGGTTAAGGAGATGTCAGAAGGCAAAGAAAAAATAAAGAAAGCAAAGCAAAGAAAAAAAAAAGATGAAAGAGAAAGAATATGAATGAGAAAAATCACAAAAGAGGTTTAAGAAGTCAGAAGGAGCAGGCTTAATCCAATGTAGAATATCACTTCTCTGAGGCAGAAGGGAAGGAGGAAAGAACGACTAATGATTGAGAGAACATCTGAGAGCTCACTGTGGATAACCCAGTACCTTAGGTCAAACAGACGGAAATCTGGGAGGTCGGGTGGCAGGAGTGAGCACAGCTTGAAATGGGGGACCCTGGGTTGAAACAGGGGCTGCAGAAAATTGGAAAGACAATTAAGAATAAATAAAAGATTCAGGGGGGGGGCCCAGCTACTGTTCATCAGTAATGGATACCATCAGTCGGCTGAGTGGCTACCTCACCTCTACTCTAGAGAGCCGAGTCAATTCGCATCTGGAAAGTGTATACAGCAGAGGGCAAAGGAACATAACGAAAGTCTAAAGCGCCTGTGAGCCAAGGGGTCCAGACTCAGAGAGAGGCTGGAGGACCCAGAAGTGGGCTCAGAGCCTGGGCAAACTGAGAATCGGGGATGTTGGAGATGCTGAGGTGAATGAACAAAAAAGAGGAGGCAGGGGATTATATTTACACAAGTGTTTTTCAGGTTTGGGTCCTGGGGTTTTGAGTGGATTAAGTGAGGACAAGTCTCGGTTGCAGTCGGGGCCAGCCTGATGACTGCCATGGCTGTTTAATCAAGTTCAGGCAGAGAGAAGTCTCGGGGTGTTTTACAACACTTCAAATTCGCAGTGTTTTATTGCTGTATATCGACTACCCAAGTATTCTTTTGCAAAATTGTTTTCATTATTATGTAAATTTCCTCTTATCCATTTTATTTATTGTTAAAAGAAATACATATGCAAACAGGTATTACGTACTTCAGATGAGTTGTTCTTAAGTCCTATTTTCAATTTTATTTAATTTCCAATTTGGGGAATGAACCTAAACTAGTTTACTTGGGGCCCTATGGTAGACTGCTTTTCATTTTTTTCCTCAATTGTAACTATGAATTAATTTGTAGTTTTGTTTTAACGTCTATCTTCCCTACTACAATATGTGCCCCGATAAGACAAGGCATGGGTCTGCTCTGTTCCCTGCTATAGCCTGGGATATTTAGCACATATGCTTTTTCCTAGTATATATTATGTACTCAAAAAGTATTTGTTTTCACGAATTATTTATAAAAGGAGATATCTACTGAATCTGGACATCCTCTCTTAGTTGCTTAATCCTATGCTTTGCTTACTATATATTTGATAAATTGGAAGTATTTCTTTTTATTTCAGGAATATCTGTAAAGTTCAAAGAAAATAGATTCCTTTTGTTGTCTCTATAAACTACTAAATTCTCTGCCTATGCTCTTTAACAAAACACAACATGCTTATTCTCAATTCATCCTCTAATTTTTTCCCTTCAGACTGATGTAAAATTTCCAGAATGCTTCTTAGTGTTACTTTTCCCATTATAAGGACATCATCAGATATTCTGAAAATTCTGTGACAATGTTTATATCATAGTGTCTGGCTCAGAAAATGAGTCAGTTAATGAGTTGTCAGCCCCAACAAATGTTTATGTCATTTACATGATGACCTTAACTGCCTCACTGCTGCCCTCTTCTGGTCACATATAACAGCACAGACAAAAAAGAATCCACTTTTTGAACTAGGTGTGTATCTTTACTTATTAATGAAAACAAACGTGGCTCTACAGAACAAAAAAAGGGCCAAATAAATTACAAGACTTAGAAATGACCCAAGAAAATCTAAAACTTTTGTGAAACATTAAAATAGTGATGCATATTATTTATCTACCAATAACAGTTTTTGAACCGTTTCAGAAAAAAAATCCATTACTTTTTTTGAATTTTATTATAGAAAAAAGTTCACTAATCCATTGTCTCAAAATCTATGATGTTTCAATATAACAGCAATAAAAATTTTGCTTGCACTATCTCTGTAGAAAGAGTTCGCTAGCAGAATTAATAGTGTACATAGCATTGCAGGCCATGTGCAAACTGGGAGGAAAAAATCTATTAAACTATTAAGAGTATTTTAGAATGACTAAATATACGAAAGAAATACTGATAATTCAAAGAGCATTCATTCTATTTATGAAGCGTTGAATGAGTCCTTGACTTGAAAATAATGCAATGGTTCTGAACACATGTATGACCTGAAGCCTTTGTTTATGCTGTTCTCTTGACTCCGACTTTATTCACACTACGCATCCTATATCCGATGAATTCTCCATCTTCTCCTTGCAAATATGGTCTCTGCTCTCACAATGTCTTCTGTTGTTGTCTGCCCCAGGTCCCCTCCATCTCTAGCTGGGACCATTAGCCTCCGACCTGATTTTCCTGCCACCTGTCTCCACATCCCCATACTCTATACTTCACACACTGCCAGATAGCCTCTTGAATGTAGAATTAATCTTGTCACTCCCCTCCCTAAAAATGTCTGTTGGGGGCCACCTGGGTGGCTCAGTTGGTTGAGCATCTGACTCTTGATTTTGGCTCGGGTCATGATCCCAGGGTTCTGGGATTGAATCTTGCATCGGGCTCCACACTGAGTGTGGAAGCTGCTTGAGATTTTCTCTCTTTTTCTTTCTGCCCCTCTCCCCAGCTTGTGCTCTCTCTCTCAAAAAAAAGAAAAAAAAATGTCTGCTGGCTTGCTGTTGCCTATAGGATGAAGTCTAAGCAGCTGAACTTGGCATGGAGAATCCAGTGTGTGGTACTCAGCATACGTGCAATGCAGCACAGCTTCTGTCACAGTGCACTTGCCTTTAGTATCCTGCAATAGTGTCCCCCAGAACTCTGTTTTCTCTGTGTGCAGAGCTTAGCAGAAGGCTCTATCATATATCAGTTACTTAACTGTCTCCCAAGAGACTGACTCCTGAGGGTGGGCAGAGCCTCACTCATTCTCTTTCATTTTTTTTTATTAAAATTTTTTTAACGTTTATTTATTTTTGAGAGACAGAGCATGAGCAGGAGAAGGGCAGAGAGAGAGGGAGATACAGAATCCAAAGCAGGCTCCAGGCTCTGAGCCATCAGCACAGAGCCCAATGCGGGGCTCAAACTCACAGACTATAAGATCATGACCTGAGCTGAAGTCGGCCGCTTAACCAACTGAGCCACCCAGGCGCCCCTCATTCTCTTTCAAATTGCCAGCACACAGCTGATACCAGCCGTGTGACTAGCACACAGGAGAAGCTCAGTGTGGGTTTGTGAACAGATGAGTGAGGGAATGCTGCTCTCCCCATTTTTATCTAATGAAATTCTTAATTTTCAAGTTTTAAATTATGATGGTATTTCTCTAACACCTTTTTTGAGGATTTTCTTCTTTTCTGGCAGAATTCATAGCTATACCAGTTTTTTGTTCCCATTACACGTAGGTATATGTACGCCTCTCTCTTGTGCTGTCATTAGTGCGAAAAGACAATTTGGGAGAGTGAAAGGGGCATGAGCTTTGGAAGCAGACAACCCTGAGCTGTATCCCAGCCCTGCTACTCACTTTCTGGGTCACCTCAGACAAATAGCTTCAGCCTTTCTGAAATGAACGGTTTTTTCCCTCATCTATAAATGGGTCTAACACCACTTCCTCATAAGATGAATGCGAACACAAAAAAGAAAGTGAAAACTCATGACACATACAACACTTTCGCTAAATTTTAGTATTTGTTCCCCTTCCCTGAGGGTGAAGATCATATTTAATTTATATCTAGGTTCCCAGGGTTTTAAAAACTATAGAGACTCAAATGTTTGCTGAGTAAATAAATGAATTCTAGAGTTGTAGTTGGTCAAAAATAATATAAGAATTACAATCTTGAATCAGATTTTTCTCATTTTTATGACTATAATATCTAAAGTATATTCTAGTCGCATTGTTTGAGGCATAAATATTTTCTAGTCTTTTATTTATACTTCCTTTAGTACATTTTCCTTTATGTAGTCATTGCGAAATATGTTTATGAATGTTTAAATAAAAAGAACTAATGTTTATTTTTAACAAGATAAATATAATGTTAAGGAAGAAAAAACGGAATATAACAATGTTCACATAGTGTGATAACTACTATGTTTTTAAAAAGTCAGTGAAGATCAATGATGTTTTTTCCAGAAATAGAAAAAAGTCCGTCCTAAATTTCATTTAAAATCTCAAAAAAAAAAAAACCCAAAAAAACAAAAAAACAAACCACACAAATAGTCAAAGCAATCTTGAAAAAGAAGAAAAAAGTTGGAGGTCTTGTACTTTCTGATTCTAAAACTTACTGCTAAGCTACACTAATCAGAACAGTGTGATACTTGCATAAAGACAGACATACAGAGCAATGAAATAGAAGAGAGAGCCCAGAAATAAACCTTCACATCAAATGATTTTTGATAAGGGTGCCAAGACCATTCAGTGGGGAAAAGACAATCTTTTCAATAAATGGTGTTGGGAAAACTGGATGTCCACGTGCAAAAGAATAAAGTTGGACCTTTACCTTATACCAAAACCAAAAACTAACGCAAGAGTATAAAGCCTAAAATAAAATAACATAATATAAAGCCTAAAACTATAAAAAGTCTTAGAAGAAACCAGGGGAAAATTTTTATGATACTTGATTTTGCAGGGATTTCTTGGGTATGATATCAAAAACATAGATAACAAACAAAAAAACCCCAAATAAATTGGACTGCATAAAATTTATAAACTTCTTCTCATCAAAGATCATATTAAACAGAGTGAAAAAGGAACCCCTGGCATGGGAAAAATATTTGCAAATTGTACAGCTGATAAGGATTTAATATCCAGAATATGTAAAGAACTCCTACAACTCAACAATAAAAATACAAACAATCTAATTTAAAAAATAACAAAGGACTTGAATTGACATTTCTCCAAAGAAGATACACAAAGGGTCAATAAGCACATGAAAAAATGCTCGACATCACTAATAATTAAGGAATGCAAACAAAAATCACAGTGAGATACCACTTCACACCCATTAGGATGACTACTATGAAAAAAAAAAGGAAAAAAGAAAAGAGTACTGGCCAGGATGTGGAGAAATTATAATCTTAGCACACTGTTGGTGGGAATATAAAATGGTACAGCTGCTACGGAAGAAGATACTATGGTGTTTCCTCAAAAATTAAAAATAGAATTATCACATGATCCTGCAATTCCACTTCTGAGTACATATCCAAAATAATGGTAAGCAGGGACTTGAAGAGTTCTTTGTATACCATGTTCATCACTGCACTATTTACAGGAGCCAAAAGGTGGGAGCAACTTACGTGTCCATCAACAGATAGATAAACAAAATGTGGTACATACGTACATTTCCTTATAAAGGAAATTTTGACGAATGCTATACCACAAGTAAATTTTGAGGACATTATACAGAATGAAATAAGCACGTCACAAAAAGATGTAATTGCATGATTCTACTGACATGAGGTGCCTTGAGTAGTCAAATGCATATAGACAGAAAGTAGAATGATGTTTGCCAAGGGGTGAGGGGAGTGGAGGGGGAATGAGAAGTTATTGTTTAATGGTACAGAGTCTCAGTTTTGCAAGATGAAAAGCGTTCTGTGGATAGAACGGTAGCACGAGAATGTGAATGTAAATTAATGCCACTATACCATACACCCAAGATGACGATGTGATGGTACATTTTATGTGTATTTTACCACGATTTTAAGAATGACTACAAAAAGAGAAGGAAATACACCAAAATATTTAGCGTCTTTGGCTCTCAGTAATACTTTTTGACTACTTTCCCCTTCTTTTCATGATTTCTACAATGACCATGTATAGTTCTATAATTAGGAGAAAAGAATTAATTCAAAACTTCATGCGAAACTTACCCAAAATTGGTGTTCATAGATTTCAATCCATTTCTAATTTAGAATTTTCTAGGTTAAAAAATATTAGACACAGAAGACTTTATTATAATAAGAGAATGGATAGAATAAGGAATAATCTCTAATCCTTATTTCCTGCATTATGTCATAGGCATTATTGTATGATTGCTGCTTGAAACATCCCAGTAAAAGAACAGAGGAAACTCACGGTCCTGAGTCCCAAATAAGAGTAGAGAAGTTACGATTGGTTAGAAACACATGGAGGGACACCTAGGTGGCTCAGTCAGTTAAGCGTCTGTCTTTGGCTTAGGTGATGATCACATGGTTCATGAGTTCGAGCTCCACATCGGACTCTCTGCTCTTAACGCAGAGCTTGCTTCGGATCCTCTGTTCCCTTCTCTCTCTCTGCCCTTTCCCTGCTCGCACTCTCTGTCTCTCTCTCAAAGATAAATAAACATTAAAAATAAATGAATAGGGGCACATGGGTGGCTCAGTTGGTTGAGCAACCGACTTTGGCTCAGGTCATGATCTCACGGTTCATGAGTTTGAGTCCCACATCAGGTTTGCTGCTGTCAGCACAGAGCCTGCTTTGATCCTCTGTCCCCTCTCCTGCTTGCGCTCTTTCAAAAATAAATAAACATTAAAAAATAATATAATATAAATAAACATTTAAAAAAAAGAAACCTATGAAGGAAAACTGTCAATCAAGGAAGACCAGATCCTGCCCAAAGTGGTTAACAGGGGACAAACATCTCTCCCCATCTCCTTAAATATAGGTAGGGGTTTCAAATCTCTTTTTATTTTTTTTATTTAAAAAATTATTTTAATGTTTATTTATTTTTGAGAGAGAGAGAGAGACAGAGTGTGAGCAGGGGAGGGGCAGACAGAGAGGGGGACACGGAAACCAAAGCAGGCTCCAGGCTCTGCGCTTTCAGCACAGAGCCGATGTGGGGCTTGAACCCATGAACTGTGAGATCATGACCCGAGCCAAAGTCGGACGCTTAACTGACTGAGCCACCCAGGCGCCCCTCAAATTTCTTTTTAGACTTTTTAGAAACTTTATTATCAGAGGTCTAAACTATCACGGTTGGTACTATCTGACAGTTTTGTTATGCAGAAAATAGACTTTGCTGAAAACACCTTTCTGAATGATCTCTTGTCTCAACGTTCTTAACTTCCACTCAGTGACTTTAAAAAAGGTCTATTAGTTTCGGGGATTGCCAGAGAGGAAGTCCTCCAAGTTTTTCATGTAAATATTCTGCTAAAAGAGTTTAGCAGAATAGTTAATACTGCTATTTATTAGCAATAATAAGAGTTTAGCAATAATAGTTACTACTGTTTCATATGCTAGAAACAGCAATACATTACATTTCATAGCGCTTTACATCTCAACTACCTTGAAAAATCTTTCAAGGGGCAGTTTCTGCTCTTAAGTCCCTGAACCACTGGTTCTAAATGAGCAGCCTCCTGGCCACTTTCAGACCTTGCTTTTGCCTTCCTTGTTTAATCTGCATATCCCTTCCCCAATCTTGGAATCTTACATTATGACCCATGCCCATTGTTGTTAATGTCAACTGCAAGCATGTAGGGCATTTTAGCTCTTGCATCATTGTTACTCCAAATGACCCCTATTTTTGGAGATTTCAATAATTATGTAGTGATCAGGGACTCTTTGTTTCTTGAAATCCTTTTTGCAAAGACCTTGTCCTTTACCCAACCTTAGGCATTCACTTTCTTTTTTTTTTAATTTTATAATAGTTTATTTTCAAATTGGTTTACAAATAACACCCAGTGTTCATCCCAACATGTGCACTTTTTAATGCCCATCACCCCCTCTCCCCCCCCCTCATCCCCCTTACCCTCAGTTTTTTCTTAGTCTTTGACAGTCTCTTATGTTTTTATCTCCCTCCCTCTCTGTGTCTTTTTTTCCTTTCCCCTATTCCCTTCCCCCTGGTTTCCACGAATAGGTGGACTTTGTGAGGCATTCACTTTCAAGGCAACTCTTTCATACTTTCAAATTGTATCTCACTTTCTGTCTAACACCATCCATCTTGTTCCCTTTTATTCTCCCAAATCCAACAATCCTATAATCTTACTGGGACCTAGAATCCATTGATCCTACCACCTTTCCATGGACTCACAACCCTCTTGAGGTCCTCTCTTTAATTCCCATGATCAATCATGATCATCACCACATGTATACACCTTTGACTCCCTTGTTTTAATATATGCATGTCAAAATCATAACCCTAGTTAAATCCAAATTTCACACAGCTGAACAATGCTGGGGGAAAAATAACCCTGCACCCTGATTTGCCTTTAAACTTCTGACTCTAAAAAACTCAGTGATGCCATTAATGCTGCCAGGCAAACACGTTGTGATTCTCAGGTCCATCCAGCTTCTACTCTGTCAGGGGCCGATTTCATACTTTCTCTCCCTTCCTCCTCTACCCTCATTTTCAGCAATCAGAAGAGGACTTCCACAGCCTCCCACTCACCTCTACCAACCTAACAGTGGCTACACCCCATATTCTGCCCCACCATTCCTTTCAGAGATGAGCCACCCATTCTCTTGTCTGGAAGCAATTACTCCATTCAAACAACAATTGCACCTTTCTCCTTACTCAAACCCTGCACTGCATTTTTCTCTCCTCTCTCTGAGTTTTTGCTCTCTATTGGTTTTCGCTCCTATCAGCTTACAAACATGCCGTTATTTCTCCCATCTTAGAAGAAAAGTCTCTTGACTTCACTTTCATCAATAGCTATTGCCCTTTGCAGCAAAATTCCTTGAAAGAATTGCTCCTACTTGAGCTTTCAATCTGTCTCTTCCCATTCTCTCTTAAATGCACTTCAGTCAGACTTCTGCTCCATCACTCCGCTGAAACTGCCCTTGTCAAAGTCACTGGTGAACTCCACCGTGCTACATCCAATGGTCAATTCTCATTCCTCTTCTCTTTAACCTACCAAACCGTGTGGTAGGCAGCGTGTGACACACACCTCCCTTCTCCATTGCCTTCTGGGATACCACACGCTCTTGGTTTTCCTCCTACCTCCTGGTCTCTCCTTTTCAGCATTCTTGGCTGGTTCATCCTCCTCTTCTAGATCCCTTAATGTTGAAATGTGCAAGGGCTCGGTCTCTGGCCCTCTTCTCTTCTCCATCTAAATCCACTCCTTGGCTTGGGGCACCTGGGTGGCTCAGTCGGTTAAATGTCCGACTCAGTTTTGGCTCAGGTCATGATCTCATAGTTGTGGAGTGTGGAGCCTGCTTAACATTCTCTCTCTCCCTCTCTCTGTGTCCCTTCCCTGCTTGCATGTTCTCTCTCTCAAATAGATAAATAAATAAATAAATAAATAAATAAATAAATAAACAAACAAACAAACCCACTCCTTGGTGATCTCATTCAATTCATAGTTTTAAATATCAAGTATTGGCTGACAACCATCAACTTTGTGTCTCCAGTCCAACCTTCTGTCTTGAAATTTTCCAATGGATATTTTCAACTGTTTCTTGGGTATCTGACTTGCATGTACAGTAAGCATCACATTCTCAACATGCCCACCTTGAACTCCAAATCTGCCTCGGCTAATGACTCAGCTAATGACTTATCCAGGAAAGTGAAATGAAAGGCCAGCTCTTAGAGGAGCTGTGCATTCAGAAGACGCTGAATGGGAGCAGATAGGGCTATTTAAAGGGAAAACTTGCCCAGGGGAAACCCGCTGATTCCCTTGCGTCCACTCAGACTTTCACTTTGTGCATATGCAGCTGTGGTCTAAAAAGCTTTTCCTTGCCAATTGTGATTTGGGGAATAACTGTGTTGAGATACTGTGAGACTTCTGAGGTCTATGTTGCATAATAAGTAGTCCTTTTCTTTTCTTTCCCTATAACTTGCTTTTTCATACACAGTGGTTTCTGGCTTGTGAGTGAGAGGTATTACTAGCCTACTGGGTATTTTCCAGTACACTCTATCAAGAAGTATTTAAGTTGTTAAAATATTTTTTAAACATTTGTTTATTTATTAAACTTTTTTAGTTGTTTTTATATAGTTTTGAGAGAGAGAGAGAGACAGAGCATGAATGGGGGAGGGATAGAAAGAGGGGGAGACACAGAATCTGAAGCAGGTTCCAGGCTCTGAGCTGTCAGCACAGAGCCCAACCTGGGGTTTGAACTCACAAACTGCCAGTTCGTGACCTGAACTGAAGTTGGATGCTTAACCAACTGAGCCACCGAGGTGCCCCATAACATCTATTTGTTTTTGAGACAGAGGGAGAGACTGACAGAGCATGAACAGGAGAGGGGCAGAGAGAGAGGGAGACACAGAATCTGAAGTAGCTCCAGGCTCTAAGCTGTCAGCACAGAGCCCAATGTGGGGCTTAAACCCATGAACCACGAGATCATGACCTGAGCTGAAGTCAGTGTAACCGATGAGCCACCCAGGCTTCCTGAGTCATGAAAATCTTGAAAGTACCATAGTGATATATTTTTAAGTAATTTAGATTTTTGAAATATTTTATTTTATAATGAGAGAAAAATGGTGATATTATTTAAAATTTTGGAGAAAAAAATACAGCAAAAAAGAAAATAAGAATTACCCATGACCAAACTAAGATATAAGCACAATAAATGTCTTGGTATCATTGTTTCTCTGTATAAGTTTATATATACATATTACTATATATACATATATATTTACAATAAAGCTTTTAAAAGTGTAAGTTTTCAAAATTTAATTAAATATTCTTTGACTATAATTGAGCAGTCTGATTTTTGCCTCTCAACTGAGGTGCCTAGGTGTGGTCAGAAGTAGTTTACCAAAACATTGTGGCACTGTATATAATTTAGTGGCACTTCCTTTCCCTCATGACTAATGGTTTACTCCGGGATGCTTTCTGCATTTATTGCCTTCTGTTTGTCTTTCAGCCTTGCTTTGGAACTAGACCTTCTCACCCCTCTGCCTGCTCCTCTACATCCCACCTAACACAAATGACAAATCCCAGTAGCCAACCCTCATCAGTGAGTGTTAATCTTTATCAAAACTTTTCCTGGGGGCGCCTGGGTGGCTCAGTCGGTTGGGCGGCCGACTTCGGTTCAGGTCATGATCTCACGGCCTGTGAGTTCAAGCCCCGCGTCGGGCTCTGTGCTGACAGCTCAGAGCCTGGAGACTGCTTCAGATTCTGTGTCTCCCTCTCTCTCTGCCCTTCCCCTGCTCATACTCTGTCTCTATGTCTCTCAAAATAAATAAACGTTAAAAAAAAAAAAAAAAAACTTTTCCTAGGATAGGGCACCTGGGTGGCTCAGTTGGGTAAGAGTCTAACTCTTGATTTTGGCTCAGGTCATGATCTCATCATTCATGGACCATTAGACTTTAGAATTCTCTCTCTTTCTCTCTCTGCTCCTCCCTCCTCAAAAAATAAAAATAAAAAAATAAAAAAATATCGTCATTTCCAACTCTATAATTCCGTAATACTATCTCTACCCTCTCAAAATTCGGCAGCAATTTAAATAACTGCCAAAAAAAAATAACTGAAGACAGTGCCCGCCTGGTCTGCGAGCACAGGCGCTACATGGACTCCACAGGACCAAACAACAGCTGGCATTTGTTTTCACCAAGTGTTGTTTTAAGGGCCTTAATGAATTAACTCATTTGATTCTCATAAAAACTGTAATCGATAATTAACATAATTATCTTTATGTTAGGGCTGAGAAAATGGAGGCCTATAGTGATTAGGTAACCTGGTCATGGTCATACAACAAAGAAGGGACAAAGCTGACTCTAACAGGGGCAGTCAATTCACCAGATCGAAAGCATCCTGTGCCATATGACAGCACTTAGAGTTGATGAAAGTAGCCTAGAGCAGATGAGTTTTTTTTAATAGACAGTAAAATCTTTTTTTAAATAACCTAATAGCACAAAAGCAAACACTTGGCCATGCTATGGACAAGCTGCTTTAAAATGTGAGCCTGTTCTCTCTTTCTCTCTCTCCCCCTCTCTCTGCCCTTTCCCTGCTCTCTCTTTCTCTCTCTCTCAAAACAAACAAACAAACAAACAAACAAACAAACAAGTTTTAAAAGGGGACGCCTAGGTGGCTCAGTTGGGTAAGTGTCTGACTCTTGGGTTGGTCACAGGTCATGATCTCAAGGTTCACGGGTTGGAGACCTGCATCAGGCTCTGCACTGACAGCACTGAGCCTGCTTGGGGTTCATTCTCTTTTCCTTTCTCTCGGCCCCTTCTCTGCTCTCTCTCTCAAAATAAATAAATGAACATTTAAAAATGAGAACCTGTTAATACAGAATATATGGCATTCCTTCTAGGAATCTTTAAATAAATTTAAATGGAACAAAAATTCAGGATTTTTAAAAAAACAATACCAAATCAGAAGAAGGATTTAGCAGGGTCCAAAGCCTCTCAAATGTCACAACCTTCTACTGTCTCTAGTGGAGTAGATATCATTATATATGTGTGAAAAAGTAGATGTAATTCTTCAAATGTTGAATTGATGGACTTAGTTTTTTATTTAATTCTGGGAAAATATATGTCCTTTGTGAACTAGTGAGCTTTAGTGGTAAGTCTCATTTAAACAAAAGAAATAGGGCAGAAAATTAGGAACTCATGAAATTTTATTTATTTAGCAAATCCATATTGGATACATACTATGTCTCATGCATTGGGTTAGGTACTGGGAATTCAGATATAAAAGATACAGTCGTAGTTTTCAAAAGTGGTTACTGCAAAAAAGTTCTGAGAAAGAAGAATGCTCTGGGTCCTAGGAAATGTCTAGTCCAACAGGACAAAGTGGCCACCTGTTTTGGTAGAGAGCAGTAGTCAGTCAAGTCTTCCCAGAGGAATATGCTTGAGGTGTATCTTTCAGAAAGCAGGCCACCAAAAAAAGGAATGTCTTCCAGGCAGAAGAAGCAGTAGTGGTGTTAAGAGTCTGGCATATTTGGGACAGAATAGGTATCAAGGTATCACTGGAACTTAGATTCATCTAGGGTATTGATTGGTATGGGCTGAAAGATGGGGCTGGAGAAGAATGCAGATGGCTGATTACTAGGGCTATTAAAATACATGCTAGGAAAAAAAACAGGAAGTCTCTGAACAACATGACCTGAAATAACTTAAATGTTGCCTAGGAGATTAGGATATGATGTGAGATGTTGAGGGCTTCGACCAAGAATAGACATATGGGTAGTTGGGTAGTTTCCAAAGATATTTAAGAAATGGAATCAACGTCACTTCAAAATTGATTAGATGCTGTTGGTAAATTAGGGGTCTAGGAGAGCCCCAAGTGTTTAGTTGGAGCAAGTACATAGCTTTTAGTGACAGATATCAATATAAAAAATACTGTTGGAGGTGGTAAATGATGAGTCCAAGGTTGAAAATTTTATTTGTGAGGTGCCTGTGGGATGCAGAGTGAAGCTATTTAGTAATAGAGATTTACACTTGGGTGTGAGAGCCCAGAACTCTGGAAGGGGAGCCACAGGGACTTAAGTATATGAATGTAAACCAGTATAAGTGCAGCAATGGGCATTCACTCAATGTGAACACGCAGCAGGAGCGCAGAGAGGAGGCAGAGAGCAGAGAACAGGAATCATAAAGGGAACTGCAGCCAGAGAACTAGGGGGAGAGTCAGAAATGCATGGTGGTGTGGAAACCAAAAAAGAAAATTTGGAGAAGTCAATAGTGTCAAAATTGCAAAGACAGAAAGAAAGATGAAGTCTAGAAAGTGACTTTTGGATTTGAATAAAGTAATGAGTGGTCATTTTATTAAGTGGAAATATATTCGAAGAATATGCCCCGAGAAGTCCCCGAGGAGAGCTACAAAGACGAAGTGCTTTGCCTCATCTACGTTTAAGGGGCTGGAGTCTGTAGCCCAGAATTAACTAGATGAGGGTGTTTCTGTCTGCTTCTCAGAAGCTGCCTGGCAAGCTGTGCCTTAAGAAGCTCCTCCTAGTTCCTGGTGTCCTCCTATCAGTCTCTCTTGCCCACTGAGGAAGAGGAGAGGTGCAGAGTGGCAGGGAATCTGGGCTCAAAAGGCTTCAAATATTTCTTATTGAATAACCTGCAACATTAGGAAATATGCACCAGACCTGATCTATCTCAGACGAGATGCTATTCACTTCCATGTTATTCTCCCTCACAATAACTTGGTCATGATTTAGGGAAGCAAGTTTCTGAGTAGGAATATAGTTATCTTGGAGAATGAAGACCTGCAGCATCCAGACTTTAATCAGACATTAAGTTATCGTGAAGAAGTGGTCAAGCAAAAGGACATATGATGCAGACCTAAGCCTTTTTCTTATAGAAAAAAAAACAATTAGGAATGGAAAAGACTTTTGTTGAAAATTGTGCAGATTTTTTAGTGCTTGCAAGGCACTAATGGGGAAGGCATCACAGTAACTATATATGCTAAGGTTAAGATTCTAAGCAAAGTTTCCTGGGCAAACTGATGACACAACATACTTTAAGGTGCCATAGGAGTATATGCAAAGATATGGCAAAAATGGATTAAGTACAATATGTACAGACATAAATTTATGAATCCAGGTTATGGGAATCCAAAAGAATGAGAAACTAATTAAGAAACTATTAGCATACATATAATGTAGAGTCCCCATTCCTCTTTCCTGACTCTTCCTCTCTTCAAAATAAAAGAATAAGTTGACTTCAGTAAAAGCCATGGTTGACAACGAAGCAACCAATGCAAGAAAAATCAACTAGTAGTAAGTGTTTCAATTGGTACTTCCCCCTCTCTTCTCTGATTCTGTTATGCCCATTCACTCTGGCACTGAGATCCAGCCTGCTCTTCTTTCAAATAGCAAGTTATTTATGTCAAATAAAGAAAAAGTAAGATTTATCTTCCTAAGACTGAACAATTACATTTATTATACAGCAGCATAGTTTATTTACTATATTCTATTAGTTTTGTCAAAGAGTAACATAAGTATCAGGGCACCTGGGTGGCTTAGTCGGTTAAGCATCTGATTCTTGATTTTGGCTCAGGTCATGATCTCATGGTTCATGGGTTCAAGCCCCACATCAGGCTCTGTGCTGAGAGTGCAGTCTCAGGCTTGGGATTCTCTCTCTCCCTCCCTTTGTTCCTCCCTCACTTGCTCTCTCTCTCTCTCTCTCTCTCAATATAAATAAATAAACTAAAAAAAAAAAAGTAATATAGGGGCGCCTGACTCAGTTGGTTAAGCGACTGGCTTTTGATTTCAGCTTAGGTCATGATCTCCTGGTTCGTGAGTTTGAGCCATGCATCAGGCTCTGTGCTGATGGTGTGGAGCTTGCTTGGGATTCTGTCTCCCTCTCCCTCTCTCTGCCTCTCACCCTGTTCTCTCTCTCTGTCTCTCTCTCAAAATAAATAAATAAACTTTAAAAAAGTAGGGGCACCTGGGTGGCTCAGTCGGTTAAGCGTCCGACTTCAGCTCAGGTCATGATCTCACAGTTTGTGAGTTCGAGCCCCGTGTCCGGCTCTGTGCTGACGTCTCAGAGCCTGGAGCCTGCTTTGGATTCTGCGTCTCATTCTTTCTCTGCCCCTCCCCACTTGTGCTCTGCCTCTCTCTGTCTCTCAAAAATAAATAAATGTAAAAAAAAATTTTAAAAAAGTAAAACAAATATGTTATTTGGTAATATAAAAAGCCAATATAAAAATATTATATATGCAAAAATAGAGAAAAGGAAAAGGAACAATTAATTTACCACCATAAGACAAAAACCACTTTCAAAATATTTGTTAATTTATATCTATATCATTTTCCATATGTATTACATAGTTGTAAGTACAATAGTTAATTGACTCTGAATCTGTTTTTCACTCACCATTTTCTATGCTGGTACTATTCTTCATCTTGTTTTACAGAAATACAGTAGTCTCCCCCTCGATCCTTGGGGGATACATTCCAAGACCATGAATGCCTGAAACCATATTGAACTGTATATATGCCATATTTTTTCCTATACATATATGCATCAAGTTTAATTTATAAATTAGGCACAGGAAGAGATTAACAACAATAATAAAGTAAAACAATTGTAACAATATACTGTAAAAAATATGTGAATGTGGTCTCTCTCTGAAAATATCTTATTATACACGCATACTGTGAAGATATTTTGGGTTCACTTCCAGACCACCGCAATAAGGCAAATATTGCAATAAACCAAGTCAAATGAACTTTTTGGTTTCCCAGTGCATATGAAAGTTATGTTTACACTATACTTTAGTCTATTAAGTGTGCAGTAACATTATGCCTAAAAAAGTTAACATACCTTACTGAAAAAATACTTTATTACTAGAAAATGCTAACCGTCCTCTGAGCTTTCAGTAAGTTGTAATCACTGCTCACAGATTACCATAGCAAACATAACAATAATGACAAAGTTTGAAACTTTTAAGAGAATTACCAAAACATGATAGAGAAAATTGTGAGCAAATGATGTTGGAAAAATAGCGCTGACAGACTTGCTCAATCCAGGGTTGCCACAAACCTTCAGTTTGTAAAAAAACTCGGTATCTGCAAAGCGCGATAAAGCAAAGCACAATAAAATGAGATATGCATGTACCTCACTCACTGTTCTTCTTCTCGTGATTACGTGAGACCATAAAACGTCTATGTGATGAGATGAAGTGAGGTGACTGACCCAGGTGCGTGACGAAGCGTCAGGAAGAAGATCATTGGCTTCTGGCAGTGGTTGACTGTAGGTAACTCAAACTGTGGAAAGCAAAACCATGGATAAGGAGGGGGGAACTACTGTACTATAATTTGCTTCACCTTTCCCTTTTGTCAGAATGCTTGTAATTCTTTGTTATCATAAATACCTTTATGATAACCATTTTTGTGAATTTTCTCCATCTTTAGAATTACATCCTCCCTAGAATGGATTCCCCAAAAGAAATGAACAGTATGAGCATTTTTAATGGCCACTGGCACACTACATGATACATTAATGGCCCTTGACCTAGACGATGCCTATGTCCCCTCCCCCAGCTCATTCTTAGTGCACGGCACCCCTCCCTGCCCTTCAAAGATACCAGTGTCTTGGTGAAAAAGGCACAATAGAACTATAATGCTGACTCTGGGGTGATTCATCCTATCTATGATTTTTATTTCAAAAAATATGGGCTAACTTCTACTTCCCTTCAATGTTATGACAATTCATGAGGACTGTAGGTCTGATAAAAGTTTGATAAGGCATTTTTAATCAAATATTTTGTACATCTACAATTAAGAAATTTTAACAGATTGTATTACTAATTTAAAAAAATTTTTTTAATGTTTATTTTATTTTTGAGAGAGAGAGAGAGACAGAGTGCAAGCAGCGGGGGGAAGGAGGGGGCAGAGAGAGTGGGAGACACAGAATCCAAACAGGTTCCAGGCTCTGAACTGTGAGCACAGAGCCTGATGCGGGGCTCGAACTCACTACCTGTGAGATCATGACCTGGGCCGAAGTTGGATGCCCAACAGACTGAGCCACCCAGGTGCCCCTGTATTACTAATTGAGCTCTGTATGCAAGAACCAGTGAGGTTCGCATTTCTGCAGCAGTTCAGAAAATATACACCTAGCAAACACATTAGTTTAATATTTTCAAAACTTTAGCCATTTACACACCACCTTCACAATTGTTACCATATCTGCTATTACCTATAAGAGTATTTATCTACTTATTTCCTTAAAATCAGTAGTAAACAGTTCACTTTCTTTTTACTTAACATCCTCCTGAGCAATAATATCTATGAAATAATAAATTTTATGAGCTAATCATATTTTTAATTCACATTAAACTAAGCATATAACTCATAATTTCAAAGACACATGGTACCTAAAATCAGTAGTTTGCACGACATACTTTGAGAAGACTGTATTAATATATAACTGATGTCAAAGCTATCATCTTTCTCGTCTTTAGACATAGAAGAATAATGATATAAGATAATATTCTTGCTTTTAACTTCATTTATCTCACAGAACTCTATAAACAGAGGAAATCACAAGATCCTGCAAAAATAGATGTCACTGTCAAAAACAAGAAACAAAGACTCCCCCATATAGAGAGGCAACAATTAACAATAATAAAAATATGGAATGAGTTTACACTAAAGGTTTGAATGCACATTCCTATTAAAGTTCTCCAAACCATAGATGCTCAACGTTTCAGGAAAACAGGGGTGCCTGGGTAGTTCAGTTTGTTAAGCAAACTGCTTCTGCTCAGGTCATGATTTTGCAGTTCATGAGTCCAAGTCTCGCATCGGGCTCTCTGCTGTCAGCATAGAGCCCGCTTTGGATCCTCTGTCTCCCTCTCTGTCTGTACCTCCCCCATGTGTGCACACATGCCCACTCTCACTCTTTCTCTCTTAAAAATAAATAAGCATTTTAAAAAATGTCAGGAAAGCATTGTCAATGAGCACTTTATGCCTAAAAAAAGTCATCACTGAAATAGATCAAGAGACAGTAAAAGTGGTATGTGTACTGTGTTCAGTGAAAGGGGTCACTGAAATTCTTTTGGAATGGGAGGAACCATGGAGTTTCAGAAATATTTTGAAATGGATACATTTATTCTTAAGGAAAATTCCGGGTTCTAAACTCAAACTTGGATCACATAGGACATAAGGGGAGATTGTTACAGCTTAATATGTCAAGTGTGCTCATTACACAGTTTTATTTTATGTGAGATTTTATAACATTCATCATGATTTACATTTGGCTTTAAAATATATATATATATATTTAAGATATTATATTTAAATAATATTTTAAATATATAAATATATATATATATATATATATTTAAAGCTTAAAATATTGGCTCCTTACTTGAAAAGAATCTGTTCAAAGCCTCTTCCCTTGCCAAGCTTACAGACAAAACTCACAGGTGTTTATACTTGGCACTAACTCTTTGTTTTTCCAGATTATGGTACCTTGCATTCTCAGAAAATAGACCTCAACTACAAAACATATTCGTCTCTAGCCTGACCATAACTCACATCCTAGATGAGCCCTGGACAGAGAAACCTGTCACCTCCTGCTCTAACTGGCCAAGAGTTGACCCACTCCCCCCACGCCTCCCTTCTCCCCCCACCCCCACTGCCTTGGGCTTAGCTGCAACTCACAACCGTCAAAACACTTTAAAAGGCCCAACCTAATAGAAATTTGGCCATCTCTCTTGATGTCTGGCCCCTCTCTTCCCTTGGAGAGTGAATACACTCTGTCCTGCTTGATGCTCTACTTTCTGTGCAAGACTTTGCCACCTGTGTCACCAGTCTCCCTAACATCACTCATGCCAGTGGAGGATACTATACAATTCTGGTGTCTTGTTGGGAAAGAACTTGGAGAATTGATTCAGCTCAGATTCAAAAGATATTTAAACTGGAGAGTAAATTATTGCCAGAATAGTTTTAAGTATTTTGTTTCTCTTGGGGTTGCAGGTTGACAGAGTTTGGAAGGAGGAGGTGGAAAGAGAGAAATTAATTATTTTAGTGAGTAGATATAAAGACTTGACTTGGCGTTTGTTTAGGTCTGGTGTGCCTCTCAGGTGGTAAGTTAGCCCATACACACCCCTATCCAAAATCGTGTTTACCGTGCAGACATGTGATCTGCTGACGCACCATCTAGACAGGGGTGCATGGCTCTGTGGTGCAAATGTACTAATATAGTTCAATTGTATTTGAGGTCAAGGAGGAAAGAGGAGAAACAAAAGAATGTGGAGACTATGCTGAAGCATCATGTATAGGCTTGAACAGCAACGGTGATTATGTGTAAGGAATTTAAAACGTTCTTAACAATGAGGTATCAGCCAACTGAAAGCACATATTGTTCCTCATAAGAAGAGTACTAGCTGCACTAAGTAAAAAGAACAGGCAGAGGGAGAGAGCAAATATTAGAGGTGCCATTATCTTCTAATACCCTCCTTTCTGACCCTGCCTCTGCACTCTCATCCACTTGGAAGTCCCAAACTATTCTTTTCTTTTTTTTAAGTTTATTTAAAACTTAAATAAGAGAAAGGGAGAGAGCGCACCTACACATGACTGTGAAAGTGGGGGAAGGGAAGAGAGAGAGGAAGAGAGAGAGAATCCCAAACAGGCTCTGCGCTATCAGCGCAGAGCTCGATTTGCAGCCTGATCCCACGAACTCGTGAGATCATAACCTGAGCCCACGTCAGATGCTTACCCAACTGAGACACCCAGGTGCCCCAGACCCAAACTATTCTAAAGGTCGTAATTTGTGGCTTTCCAATGTAGTCTAGAGCCCTAATTTCCAAAGATAAAATTTTTAATGAAAGGACTTTTGGATAAAACATGAAGAATTTAATTTTTTTAAAGTTATTTTTTAACATTTATTTATTTTTGAGAGAGAAAGAGAATGGGGGAGGGTCAGAGAGGGAGACAGAAGATCTGTAGCAGGGTGCAAACTCCGAACCATGAGATCATGACCTGAGCTGAGATAAAGAGTCGACTGCTTAACCGCCTAACCGATTGAGCCATCCAGGTGTCCCAGAATTTAATTTTCCAGATGCTTTCTGTTTGCACAGCGCTTCACCACACCCGGAATTCCTGTCAGTTCTTCCCATTCGAAAAGAGTAATTCTCCACTCTTATCTATTTTCCTGGCAAAATCATTGAGGTCATCCTACAAGTGATGGTTTCTGTTATGACTACCGATGTACTCCAGGCAAAAGTCCCAGGGTTAATTTTTCACTTAAATAATCCCACTTCTTTAATGCTTTAATCAAACATCTCCATTCAGTGACAAAGCCAGGTGTTCAGTAGCAAGTTCCCTGACGAAGGAACTTTGTTATTAAAACCTTTAAAAAAAAAAACAAACACGTTCCTTTTCTCCTTTCCTTGTAATCTAAATTTACTGTTCCCTCCCCTTCCCAACACTTACCCTTTTTGTGTGGCGCTTTTAAAATTGCAGATATTCTTAGAGCTCTCAAGTTATTTAAATGTAGACAAGACCAGGAAGTAGAAACAAGGTCAGAGTCTAAAGTAATACCTTCTTATATATTATGCCATCTTTTATACCCACGTCTACTGTGCTTTGTCATTTAAAGGCTTATACTTACCTTTGTCTCGAAGAAGATAAACACTTTTAAGACCAGCAAGTATCTGAAAAAAGTTAATTTTAGCGCAATTTCCCTGAAATACACTGTTTCTCATAAACAGTCTCGGTTTCAGGAAGTAGAAATTTGAAGGAAAACAAAGTCTGTCTCTGCCTCAGAATCTGATTGTGTAATTCTCTGGGACTTTCAGCAGTTTTACATCATGAGACACACCCCTTTAGGAATTGCTTTGGTGAAAGGTATTCTGGGAGTTGTATTACTACAGGGAAGTTCCTTCTTTTAAACAAAGTGCAAGGAAACTTCTTATTTGGACTAAGTCAGAATGGACTAAGTCAGTCTGCCAAGAGCCAAGGAAAGAATGTCAGTAAGAAACAATGACTATGACATTGTTTTTCATCTATTATAAACAGACAAACTCGTGCTAGGGCTCTATATTTTAAAGCGGGAGGGTCAACAGTACTGAACGATGCAGAGAAATGATGATGAGGTCAGAAGTGTCCACTGGCTTGGCAAACAGGTCAAAGGCGGCTTTAAAATTTTTTTGAAATTGATTAAAAAAATTAATTTAGAAGCACTAACAAATGAAATGTAAATACTTAAATATAATATTAATGGTGGGGGGAGGTTTCTGGGTTTTGTTTTCTTTTTTACTAAAAATCAGTGAGGAGTACTATATGACAAAGTCTAGATTCAACAGGGAAAGATGAAGTTACCTGTTTTGGAGCAGATGTGACCGCTAGAAATAATTCACCCCCAAATTGGCCCTTCTTTTCCTGCTTACATAGCCTATAGCTCTCATATTGGGTTATTAGTATCAGGATTTACTGGGGACTCTCATAATCCACAGGGAACCTCTAACAAAAAAACTAGATTAGTGTTCTATCGTTGCATAAAAAATTACCACAAATGTAGCAGTTTAAAAGAGCACCCATTAAATTACCTGTTCTATAGACCAAATGTAAAACATTTGTAAATGAAGACGCATTTTAAATGTACATAAATGGTGGGGTGCCTGGGTGGCTTTGCTGGTTGAATGTCTGACTCTTGATTTTGGCTCAGATCACAATCCCAGGGTCGTGGGATGGAGCCCTGTGTCGAGCTCTGTGCTGAGTGTGGAGCCTGCTTAAGATTCTCTCTCTCTCTGTCTCTTTCCCTCTGCCCCTCTCCTGGGCTCACACATGCACTCTCTCTCTTTCTCAAAATAAAATAAAATAAAATAAAATAAAACAACACAGCACAATACAACATAAAATAAAATAAGATAAGATAAAATAAAATAAAATAAAATAAAATAAACAAATGTCTAGGAGGTGACTGGGTGGCTCAGTCAGTTAAGCATCTGACTTCAGCTGAGGTCATGATCTCGGAGTCTGTGGGTTTAAGCCCCATGTTGGGCTCTGTGCTCCAGCTCAGAGCCCGGAGCCTGCTTCAGGTTCTGTGTCTCCCTCTCTCTCTCTGCCCCTCCCCTGCTCATAATCTGTCTCTCTCTCTCAAAAATAAGTGAACATTAAAAAAAAAAAAACCCAATAAACATTAAAATGTCTATGAATGGTATAATTAGAACATGGATGTTATATAATACTGAAGAATTTAGGGGAAAAATAATAAAGGTTCTATGATATACAAAAACAAGCAAAAAGACCCAGCACCCATTTATTATTTCTATGCTTCCATCAGTCAGAAGTCTGGGCACATTATCGTTGAGAATGCTGCAGATCTAATCTGATATATCTGGGGTCGCCTTCAATGCTCATTCAGATTGTTAGTAAAATTCCAGTTGTAGGACTAGGGTTCCATTTTCTTGCTAGCTGTTGGCTGGGGGCCGCTCTTACCTCCTACATACCACTCATAGTTCCTTGCCAACTGGTCTCCAAAGGCAGTTCTTGGCAGGCATATTTGCTTCCAGGCCAGCAGGGGCATGTGTCTCTGCCCTCTGAAGTGCTCTGTCCCTCTTAAGGATTCATGTGATTACGTCCAGTCCAGCTAGATAATTTTCCTTTGGATTAACTCAAAGAACTGATTAGAAACCTAGTCAGAGGAGTGGTCGCCCATCTTATTCACAGGGTCTGCCCACACTCAAGGGGAAAAGGTTATATAAATCGTGTACACCAGTGAAGGGGAAACTTGGGGGCCATCTTAGAATTCTGCTTTACCACAGAACTTTTCCACAACTGCCTCCAGGGAGGGGCAGAAGAGATGGCCCTAAACAGGCCAACTCCTCCTCCTCCACCCTCAGGTCCTCTGCCTTTGTGGGCTCTAATTTTCACCTTACCATCTGACCACTCTCTTGGGAGCCTGAATTCTATTGCAGTCCTCTACGTTAAGAGAAATATTGAGGCATTAGAGCATTGAACCTGTCTCTTGGGAGACTTCTCTTACTTGGCTTTTCTTTAAAAAGCTGGGTTTTTTTTCTTCTTCTTCTTCTTCTTCTTTTTTTTTTTTTTTTTGGTGTGTAACCACAATGCATGCAAATGAGACAAAATCCAAACAGTATGAAAAAGTGCACAATGAAAAATATCTCCTCATCTGGCCCTTCTGCCTTCTCTCCCGCAAATTCTTTTTCTTAGATTAATCGGTATTATCAGTTCTATTTCTTGGATTTGTTCGCGGATAGTCCATGCATTCACAGACAGATTTTTTCCACAAACGGCAACATTTTTGTTCAGCCCTTTGGTTTTCCCGTTAGTAGTGTGTCTGGCAGATCTGTCCACAAAAATCTAAGTGGTTCATTTTAATTGTAGTCACTTGACTCCAGGAATAGGGAGGAGGAAGAGGAGTCCACGCTAGCTTTCCTTTGTTCCCATCCCAACACTCTGGGCTGCTTCTGCTTATCTTCCATTCGGAGAATAATGAGAAAAGAGTTTAATGAGACATCTCAGGTAATTTGGAGTATTTTCAAAGGTTGGTAGAAAGTATCAGCTGTGAGGTGGGGCCCTCCTGAATGGAGTTACCCCAAATCTGAGCATCTGAGCTTGGGAGTGGAGAGTTAGATGAGTGTGTCTCCAAGGAGTTTAGAGGGTACCGAACAGAAGGTGGATATCATATAACCCAGCTGCCAGCAAGCAACACAAACAAGCAACACTATTTTTTTCCCTATAAGGTGTAATCGTATTACCATAAATTAGCTTCCTCTAGTTTTGATTTTAAGTGAAATACAATAGGCTTTCAGGGACATCTGCTTAATTAGCGGGCAGTGAAAGTATCTAAAAACTATTCTTAATATTCTTTTCATGGAAAAGTAGATTGTGGGCATTTAATGTTATCTTCACATTAAATGATTCATCGCTGATAATTCAAACAGTAAATCCCTCTTTTTTAATATCGACGACATACCTACCCACTGTTTTCTTCCGTTTTGCCTTGAGAAACAATTTCGGCCTGACTTTTGGGGGTATCCATTTCTCTGAAGGGTTCCTCTTAATCTCTTCCTCAATTGGTAGCCTAGGAATGCTTAAAGGGAACAGAAAAGGAAATATATCCAACATCATAAATTTTAGCAATTGTTGCGTTTTCTTTACTAGTGTTTTTAATAACATCTACTACACTAGTCCTTTGCAGCTTACACAGCATTTTCAAATCTTGCTTAATTTTAAAGAGTGAAGATCAGAAACGCCAATTCTGATAAAATATTTTACTGTATAGGTTTATTGGTATAGTCAAATTGCATATCTTGCCTTCCACATGCTCTAATGTTCTTCACCTGAAGAAGATACTCTGGCTATCTCCACTTCAGAGAAGAAGTAATAAATGTTGATGATTAACGAACAAAATTGCAGCCTTACAGGAATCTCCCACCTTCGTAGTTGTACTCTTCCTTCCCCGTGCTTACGGTTCCTGATTATACCTAACTTACTCTGAGAGGTCAAAACTTAACCCCTCTCACAGAACCTCTTTATCAGATGGGGAAGCTCCAAGTATCAATGTCATTTTACTGCCAGTGAAACTGACCTGCACACCAGCAACTCTCCTGCATACCAAGGACAGAATCCAGACAGAGGAGCGTCTTCCATCTGCCGCCTACCCGAATTGATGGATAGAGTCCCAGGCTCTGAAGTAAGTGGGCCAGTTTGACCTGTCACTGCAAGCTTTGTCTTCCCTCTTTTCTTCTCATTCTTTTTCTCCTTATATAGATAGAGTCTCACTCCTACCCTGATCTAGACACCTATTGTCTTTAGGTTCTCTCCACCTTTATAGAGGTCATTCCAAACCTTCTCCCTGAGGCAGAAAGAAACTATTACCTTATTCACCAGAGGCTGTAAAGGACTCGTGGGAGGTTAAGTGTTTTTTATTGCACCATGTACCAGCCTTTACTTGTGGAACCGCAGATCCTGGATGTTGAGTGAGGGATCCCTTTAGATGGATGGGGCGGGAGAGAAAGTCCTTGGACTGGTCTGGTGAAAGGTGCGGTCATCACAGGTAGCCGCAGGCTGATTAGGGGCTTCGGGGCAGGTTCAAACCCTGTCTCTGCTCTTACTCAACGTGACACTTAACCACTGGCAGGGGCGCAGTTTATTCATCTGTAAGGGGGACCTGGTCCCCCGACTGTGAGGATTAAGTGAGATAATACAAGCCGTGCACCTAGCTTGTTTGCTAAATTAGTTCAACGCTCCTCCTGTCCCTACCCAGCCCGTCCGAGGCCAACTCTTGAGGGAGAGAATGGCCCTTAACGTTGAAGTGGATCTGTTCCCTTTTCAAACTCTAGCTCACTAGCCACATCCTCTTCGGAGGGGCCACGTGTTTCGGGAGGTGCGGTCTCCACCAGTTGACCGCGCTTCGAACCTGTCCTGGGAACTCCGGAAAGAGGCAAGGAGGCCGGGCTTCTGGTCTCGAGCCAGCCAGCGTCCGCAGTCGCGGTCACCCGGCGGAGAAGGGAGGAGGCGGGCGCCGGCGCGGACGCGGGCGGGGCCAAGGCTGGGAATCGCCTTCTTTCGTTGGGTCCCTATAAAGCCTTCGGCGAGGTGGGTAGGGGGCGCATTCCGGGGGAGTGGGAGGAGGGGAGGCGCGCGCTGGAGGACCTGGGACGGGCCGCGTCCGCGCCGCTCCTCCCCCTGGGTCGGTCCCGCCCCCGCTCCGGCGCAGCCGCGGCGGGGTGGGCTGGCGCCTTCTCCCAGGGTGGTTAAGGGCGGTGGGCGGTGAGCGTACCCCGACTCGAGCCTCCGCGGCGTGGCCTCCGCTAGTCTCCTGCGCAGCCGGGAAAGCGAAGCCGCTCTGGGACGGTCTCCGGCTCTAGGGCCCAAGGTACCTGGCGGGCTGTAGCCTGGGGGTGAAGTGGGGACGGTGCCTTGTCTCGTTTGTCGCCCCAAGTGGGAGGCTTTGTCAAGGAGTCTGTCGAAAGTCACACCCGCTGCTCCTGCTGGCTCAGCGTTTGGGCAAGCTCAAACAATTATATACGGCATGTTCCCAGCTTTGTAACACTTAGGGATACTTATAAATGCGAGGGAGGAACACTGAAAGGAAGTATTGGAAATGGGGTGTGTGTGTGTTTTTAATACTTTTATGTGCTTTGCAAGGTTTTGTTTTGTTTTGTTGTTTGTTTTTTCTAATCAGAAAACAACAAATGTATCAAGTGTGGCTCACTGAGCAATTATGGGTGAACCCCCTCGGCATCCCCCAGTTCTCCTCTCACTGGCGGAGACCTTTCTGCGGGGTCCCGGGCTCCCCGGAGCTCCGAGTTCTCTGCTGAGGGTTCTTCTGGACCTGCCTTCCTTGCCTCAGAGGTTCATTAGGAAAATAGAGTAATCGGCTGTTTTCTGGGACTTTCCCTAGCTTTTTGGTTGAAAGGAGGAATTCCCCCAAATCCTCCGGAAGCCAGAATCTCGTAGGCGCTGTATCTCGTAGCGGACGTCCACAGCCACCGAATTTGGAGGTGGAGTCTGCAGATTTGATTGGGTACAGATTAATTAGGCAGAGTGGGAGAAAGAAGACACAGTCTCTGAAAATAAAGTGTTTTTTTCCCTTAAGGTTTTCCTCTTGCACTTTTTGCTTTTCACGACTGCTTTTCCAAAGCCTTTTAGTAGGAATTGATTTTGCTGAACAGTATTGTTCACAGATGTCTTCAAAGCCACACCGCGGGGGTGATGACCCCTGAGGGAGGTTTGGCGGGAGGATTACCGTGTCTTTTGCTGTGCTTCAAGTTCCTCTTCCCTCCTTATTAATAAGCTCAGTGTTGGGTGTTGATCAGGGAGAAAGCCTTTGATGAAAGGCTACTTGAAATTACTTTCTCTTGAGATTATCAATAATCCTATTGATCTGAGGAGGGATGAAAGTAAAAATTTTAGAAGGATACTTCCTTAACCCATTGCCCAGAACGAACTCCATTATTTCAGTAGATCTTACCCTAAAAAACAATCTCTTAAAGCATGAGAATCCTCTTGGCATGCATGACCACCCAGGGGCACCAAACTTTCTGTTAAACTGCTTGGACACCTGGCTCCTCCTTTAAGTAAAAATATCAGTCTGTCTTTTTGTTCATAACAGTTGAGGTCCAAACAGCCTTTTGCAAGGCTGAGGGTAGTATGTCTCTTTATTGGGTTTGCCCAGCTTTTGGAGGGGTAGTGGGTGTGGTGTGTGCGTGTGCGTGTGCGTGTGTGTGTGTGAGAGATAGAGAGAGAGCGCGCGCGCAGGGTGGAAGAGGCGGGAATGTGAGCAGGGGTGGAGAGTGTGTTTTTTTGCACATAACGCCTCTACGCGTGTCTGCCCTTATTTCCTTTGAGAGGAGTCAGAAGCCAACCTCAGAGTCTGACCTTTCTCTTGCCAGCTGTAACACTCCCCGTAAGTGTGTACTTCCTGGTGTCTAGTAAAGGAGAGGTTTACCCTCCTTTTGACCCTCAAGAATGGAGTACCCATGCCTTCTGCTTTATGCTTTCTCTGATAAAGTTCTTGATGGCAGGGCTCATTTTAATTTCTATTTATTTATTGTAGTTCATTTGTGAATGAAGATATTCCTGTGTTCAGACATCACCACAGTGTTTACAACTTTTTGTTTGTTTTGTTTTGTTTTTTTAACTAAGCTCCTACACCCAACTTGGGGTTGAACTCATGACCCTGAGATCAGGTATCAATACTCTTCCAACTGAGCTAGCCAGGCAAACTCTTTTTTACAACTTTTTGATGTCAGCTATAACATCTTAATACTTAGGTAATCTCCACCTCCATTTAATTCCATAAAAATAGATGGTTTGTTATTTTGTAAAGAAAGTTATTTTTTAAATGTTTGATTAGATATTAAGTGCCCATGGTATTCAGTTTCAAAGATACAGAGCGTGCAGTGAAGTCTCCTTTCCACCCCTGACCCCACTTTCCCCCTCCAAAGGTAACCACGGTTACTTCTATATAAGCTTACTGTTCTTCTGTCTTTGATAACGTCTCTCAAACAGATTTCAAAAGCTGCTTTTGAACTTTGTATAGTAGTGGAGTTTTTTTTTAAAGAAAAGAGCCACCAATTTTAGTTTGTCAGTTTGTCTAGACTGTATGTATGGTCTTATCGTCAAACTAGAAATGAAAAATAGAGATAGAAAAAGTAATACACCAGATCTCATGGGGCTTGGTGAACGTTTTCACATTTGTGTTAGATAATCGAAAGCATTCTATGTATTGTCTTCATCTTTTTTTAAAAACCTTATTTATTTATTTTGAGAGAGAGAGAGGAGAGAGAGAGAATTCCAAGCAGATTCTGCATCGTCAGGGTGGAGCCTGATGTGGGCTCGAACTCACCTGCCTTGAGACTGAGACCTGAGCCAAAGTTAGACGCTTAACTGACTGAGCCAACCAGGTGCCCCTGTATTGTCTTCTCAATTTAAAGTCTAAATAAATCACCTATCAGGAGGTTTTCATCAAAAGATTAGAATTAAAGATCTCAATGCCTGAAGTATAGGAGTGAACTAACATGCTGTTTTGATTGTTGCAGGCAGGTCAGATTCTGAGACACACCATGTCTAACTTCGAAGATGCTGACACGGAAGAGACAGTAACCTGTCTCCAGATAACTGTTTACCATCCTGGCCAGCTACAAAGTGGAATATTCCAATCTATAAGGTTTTATAACCGAGAAAAACTTCCGTCCAGTGAAGTGGTGAAATTTGGCCGAAATTCCAACATCTGTCATTATACCTTTCAGGACAAACAGGTTTCCCGAGTTCAGTTTTCTCTGCAGCTGTTTAAAAAGTTTGATAGTTCAGTTCTCTCTTTTGAAATAAAAAATATGAGTAAGAAGACCAGTCTGCTTGTGGACAACAAGGAGCTGTGCTACTTAAATAAAATAGACCTGCCTTACAAGTGCATGGTCAGATTTGGTGACTATCAGTTCCTGATAGAGAAGGAAGATGGAGAGTCATTAGAATTTTTTGAGACTCAATTTGTTTTGTCTCCAAGATCACTCTTGGAAGAAAACAACTGGCCACTACAGAAGCCTATACCTGAGAATGGCTGTCATTCATCCTGTTCTACCCAAGACACTTTTCCTACAGAAATGGATGAAAATGAATTGTGAACACAGAGGGCTAAGAAGAGAATCATGAAGGATGAAGAAATCTGTAGACATTTGTAGACATCTCATAATTTGTTAGTATATTATTGTCCTCTCTTGTCAAATTTGGGATCTCTTATTACCATTTGGAAGTCTGTAAATTGTATTAGTCATCTGTTTAGTCATCTGTTTTATTCCTAGACATCTATGAAGAATTGTTAAGTGTATTTAAGTGTACCTCTGTGAGTGTTAATGTACAAAAAGTATCCTTGGTGATGAAGGAATAGTGTTCTCAAAATAAGTTATATTATTTTCTTTTTATGCTTGATTTTTAGTCCTCTGTTCTGTAAGGAACCGTTCTTGGTTTGGTCACATTATTTCACAAGCAGCCTTTTGTTTTCAAGGTGAAGGCTATGGGCGGGTTGTTACTGGTGGTGTAGCCTGTTAGTACTTGCAGTACTAGATAGAGTACTGCAATGCAGCATGATGTGTTTTGGAGTACTGTCTATGCATCATCGTGGTTTTAATAGAAAACCTTATTTGAGCAATAATACTTTTCTATGATTTCCTTTTTGTAGAATTATAGTGTTTATTTCCAAAAATAGTTTTCCTTGTCTATCTTCAGCATCTAAAAAAACAGTATTTTAGACATTTTAATGACCCATTGCCATGTTTAGAATTTTTTTCAGTTTTCTTACCAAATATTAAATTGATTTTTTTGTACTACACACTTCTCGATTCCATGAATTCAAAATTTTAACAGTATCCATGCACATAATAAAGTTGAAGTTTAGGGGCACCTGGGTGGCTCAATCGGTTAAGGGTCTGAATCTTGATTTCAGCTCAGGTCATGATGTCATGGTCATGAGGTTGAGCCCTGCATCAGGCTCTGCGCTGAGCGTGGAGCCTGTTTAAAATTCTCTCTCCCTCTCCCTCTCTTTCTCTCTCTCAAAAAAGTCTAAGTTTAATTCTGTAAACATTTTTTTTTTTTGCAATGCTTGAGAATTTTTGGAACTCTTTCTGAGGAAAAGAACTGTCTTAGACTGCTTGCTGTAAGGGAAGAATGCCGTATGCCTCAGGCAGAGATTGTGGCTGAGGATTAAGACACCACCATCCGCTCCTCAATGCCTATTGGCTCCAATTCTTCATGTTACTCACTTCACATGGCACATGGCCACTAGTGGTTCCTGTGACACCACATTCTTTGGTTTCCTATATTCTTCTTGTGTTTGCTTCTTATGGCTGTTTTTCTACTCCTGACCTCTAAATATCAATAACTAGGCTTCTCTGCCTATATGCCTCCTCAGGGTGAACTTACCTAGTGTAATGACTTAAAATACCATTTACCTACTAATGACTCCTAAACTTGTATCTTGACCTCTTCTCTGAGCTGCAGACATATATCCCATTATCTTCTTGAGATCTTCATTCAAATTTCTCATAAGCACTTCAAATTTAACTTTCTAAAACAGAACTCTTAATTTCCTCCACCTTCCTAAATCTGTTCCTGCCACTACATTCATTAAGTTAGAAACCAAAAAGTTATCGACAAGCATAGTTGCAGCTCTTAGGTTGGCTGTCACACTTCCATAGATTTAGCCGGCAGGGAGACAATGAGCTCAGACAGACTTGGTTTATTACTTACACAGATAGCCAAAGAAAGATCAGCATGGAGTCACTGTCCCACATCCCTCGTCCCTACGGATGTCCGTAGGACACGACCACAAAGGCTAAATGACACATAAATGGAGGGTAGCTCTGTTGTTGAAAGAACCAACTCTAATGACTCTAGCCAAGCAGTTCGATTAGTCTACATCCATGAATGGGGGTCAGGCGGAAATCCCATGCTTCACTAGAACCAGGGAGTTGGATGAGAAATTGCCTCATGACAGCCTTCTGCAAGAGAGGGAAGCAGATGATAAATGGCTTTGTCGCAGCTCCTTTAAGACTGCCTATCTTTGGATCACAGGACTTGGTTGACAAAGACATAGGCTGGACTAGAGTTGAGTGTTGCTATGTAGATATGCAGTGAACAAGGTCACCAGGTCACCCTGCTGGAGGCATTATCCTACAGTTATCTTGGATTCCACTCCTTTTCTGCCCCATCCCCTATATCTAACCCACTAGAAAATCTTGTTAATTTTACTTCTAAAGTTCATCAGCTCTGCATTGGTATCATTATCAACTGAAGTCACACCATGTCCCACTGCAAGTATCACACATATGCTCTTGCCCTCTTATAACCCATTCTCTACACAGCAGCTAGAGGAATTTTTTAAAAATGCAAATCTGATCACCCTACACTCTGGCTTACAAAAAGTCAGCGGCTTTATACATCAAATAAAATTAAGTCTTAACCATAGCCTATAAGGCCTTACATGATCTGGCCCTAAATACCCCTCAAATATCATCTTCTATTACTCTACGTCACAGTGCTTCAGTCCCAGTAGTCTTTTCGTTCTCAGAACATACCACACTTTCTCCTTCACCTCAGGAACTTTATATTTGCTGTTCCTTTAGCTTATAACCTATGTCACCAGGTTTTTACATGGCTGGTTCCTGCTCAACAATTAGGTCTCAGCTCAAATGTCATCTGCTCAGAGAAGACTCTCTTGACCTACCAAAAGTAGTCAGCTGGTCCCCAGCTATCCTGCATCCTATCGTCTTGCACATTTCCTAATTGTGATCTGTGGTTTTCTTGTTTGTATGTTTACTTGTTACTGTCTTGTCTCTCTCATCAGAATGTAGATAAAAGAGCTTGGACATTGTATGTCTTTTTACCACTGTATCCCTAATGCCCTATCAGACACAGTAGATTCTCTAAATCTGCTGAATAAATAAATGCTATTTCTAGTGTTTTTTATAAATACATAAAAAAATAAAATTTATATCCTTTTCTTAGCAGTTAAAACAAACATTTTCAAATTTAGTTCCACCCTGCTTTCCTAATTCACTCCTCTTTGTCTTCATAGCAGATTTAATAAAAAAAATTATACCCCAGGAGTCAGAATTATTATATTTTTATAGAGTAAAACTAGTAAAAACCAAATAATTTATTATTTTTAAATGTAAAAATGTATTTATTCACAATCCTTGAGAAGTTACCATTCCTTCAAAAAATTTTTTATGAACAAAATGCCAAGAAAAATTACAATAGTAGCTTATGCCAAACCAAAAATATACATCTGATGTATACAAACTGTAAAAAGCATAACACAGGCAATGTGAATATAGATTACCTTTAAAATATTTCCAGTGACAAAGCTACAACTTAAATTATGTTAAGACAATCATAAATAACAGCATTACCTAATATATTTACATATTTAAAGTGTCATGTTTATTTCTACGAGATTAAAAAAAGATGAAACTATAGATGTCATTGCCTAGCAGTTCAAATATTGAAAGGGCCACATGATTCTGTTTTAAGTACAGCAAGAACTTTAAGTTACTATTTATATCTGGACCTTCCTATATTTTTGAGAACATGCACTGTCATTGCTGCAAGGGAAATAAAAACACACCAAGGAAAAATCAGAAAAGAGTCTGCTTACTAAAATCATACTCAATCCTCAGCAAAATTAGGACAAGCAGTTAGGGAGTGCTTATATCCTTGGCTTTTCAAATTGATACATAAACTTTAGGGAAAAGAAGAGCTCAATGTATGAAACAAAATGCATTTATATATACTGATATGCTTCGTTCCATCCTATTAAAGCACCTTGTATTACAAGGCAAAGGAAAGCTTAATAAAATCAATGGATCCTTTCACACCAGAAAGGATTTTATTTTGAAATACCCGTATTGCCTTTTTAGGTTTTCCTTTCTTAATAAATCATGCACGGAGAATATGTCCTGTGTAAAATCTTTCTAAGACCATTCATTGGAAATATAGAATTTAAAAAAATGACACTTAGAAATTTAATATATCAATTAACTTAAAGTCAATATTCATTTATACTGACATCATGTAAAAGGAAGAGAAAAACCTAAATATATGTTTTTTCTTCAATATTACTTTTGATTACCAGCTTCAAGTGTCCAAACTTTGAAAGCTTATCCTTTCAAACATTATCCTTTGTTCAGACTGAATCAACATTATTATACTAGGATACGCAGTAAGTGTAGAAGGAAACGGAATACTTCAGCATCTCTTTAGGGTCATCTATCAATTGTGCTTACTATTAGATAATAAAGGTTAAGTAAGTTGCAGGAGTAAATAATGCTGGACACAGGAACACTATTATATATCTGACCTGGCAGTCCCTCCTCTCGCTCCCTTCACATCTGCTGAGAATTAACACAAAATGCCTTAATACCTTCACAGAGAGCTACTGAAATAGGCTTGCAAAAGCATTCAAAGTAAAAATAAGACTATTTTAAAAAGTGAAAACCTACAAGTAGTAAACAGGAATGCTATAAAGAAGAGTTAAAGTAAATTTAATAACATGACAGAACCATTAAACTGTTTCTAAAAAGCAGAAGGCAGATGATGAAATTGCACTTAATTCTGAAGCAACTCAGAGATAGCCTATCATTTCTATTCCTTTCTAATAAGCATTTACAACATGGTTTCTTCTCTCTCTCTTACAAAAAGGCTCAGCACAACCATTTATACATTCTAGTTGGTTTTTAAAATTTGGTCACAACTGATAAACAGGGTCACACGATTTTGCCCTATCGTTTCTGTTGATCTGTGTCAGATTGCTTTATGCCAGAATCAGACAGTTCTAATACAGGATTTACAAATCCAGAATACTCAGAATTGCCATTATCATCCATTTCGGCACTAACAAAATCATTCTCCCACTCCAGCCCGTTGGAATCATCAGAGGCTGATGTAGGATTACTTCCAGTCTTCTTGCTGCTATACTTAAGTGCTGCTCGGAGGATGTCTTCCTCTGTTTTGGAACGCTCTCTCATCGGAAGCATGCGATTCATTCCTATTAATTTGGACAGAGTTATTATAAACCTTAGTGAAAATTTAAAAAGCTGTGTCAAAAGACTCACCAGTTAGTCGTACAGTTTTTATTAAACAATCAGACTTGATTTGTTAATTAACTTCAAGAGTCAGTCCTAAGGAAGAGTTGTTAAGGAAAGGTTTCTAGGAGGCTCTCTCTCCTCTACCTGGTCTAGTTTAGTAATTGTGTTAATGACTAGAATAATAACCTCAAAAGTCATGTTATCTACAAATCTGATTAGCATACAGTAAGGATGACAGAATCCGGAATTGAAAGATCTCAAAGGCTTTAGATCAAGCTTAAAAAGATGCTACAATAAAAATAAATTTAAAGTCTACTGCTTGGGACCCAAATACGAAATAACAGAAGTACAGAATTGTGGAAAGTGTTTAGCTGAGAAGAAGATTTAATTAAGTTAAAGCAATTTTTGGTAGTTATTCAAGTTCCTTATATCTTTCTTTGTTTCTTGATAAAAGAAATGGCTTGACTAGAAGACTAAGGTCCATTCCATCTCAAAATTCTATGAAATACTTAATGCTTACTATTTTTCTTAAAGTCCTACATTCTGTAATTGGTTCTTCCTTTTTGTGGATTATCTAGTTCCTAAAATGAAAACGAAAATGAAAACTTGCGCCTTATTTAGTGAAACAGTCTTTTAAAAACTCCCACATTTTAGCCACAATTTTGAGTACTTACTATGTGCTACAGCCTGTACTGGGTATTTTATATACATTTTATTTCATCCTCACAACATTCATAGGTTCATTTGTTCAAATATTTACTGACTGCTTATTATGTGCCTCATTTCGTTTATTTATTTTTTTGTGTGCCAGGCATTTTAGACCCTAAGTATACAATGGTGAATAGTCATCCTTTAAAGCAGGTTTATTATTCCCTTTTTATGATGAACAAACTGAAGCTCTAAAGAGATTAAGAAATCTCCTGAATGTACGAGAGCTAGGGAAACATACCAGTTAAAATTCAAACCCGTGTCCATGTTATAGCTTTTGTACTACACACACAAAAAATCCCTAACATTTATAATGAACCAAAAGATAATAAAATTTTGGCTTTAGGTAGACCACAAGGGGGCAATAATTCTTATTGAGTATTCTAATACAGGTTCATTAAAGTGAAAAATTAACATTTATTTTCTAAAGATCAAGAAACACTAAGAATTAAGCAACTTTCTAAACCATTTATCAACAAATGGTAATCACTAATATAGTAAGAGACTAAGAAATTTTTATACTGATTTTTCAAGGCCTTTCACTCATTTCAGTTTAAAGTAAAATACCAAGTAGATTTCTATAAATTAACACAGATTAAAATTTTCAGGTAAAATTGTGAATATGAAATACCTTCTTCATCTTCCCACTCTAGATCTAGGGAAGTGCTGTCATCATTTCCACTAGTTGATTTAGTTTTGGTCATTAAATCACAACTGCTTTCTGTATTTGGTGTCAAGACTGTGGCATCTGATGAGAGTCCTAGAGTACACACCAGATATAATACGGTCATTTGTACTCGTTTATCACAACCATTTATTTTGTAATATTATTTTTCTCCAAGTATTATTGTTCCTTTTAACATCATAAGAGACAATTATGGAAATCATCACATTGGTAAGTTTGTTAGGAACAATATAAAGCTTCTTTCCCTTTCTTTTCATTATTTTTTTACCATGTAGCATGATAAACATGCAAGTTTAAATGAATTATAAACTTTTCCAATACAATGAACTCTAGGTAATATTTTTAATAGTTACAAAGAAGAACAGAAAAAATAAATGAACAAATAAAAATGAAAAGCAGTCCACGTTTTCAAAAGGAACCGCTTTTGGAGTTCCAACTTTTGAAACTTGAAGAAAAACATTTTAATCTTATAAATCAATTTGTAATAAGTAAAATAAGTATACTTTTGTAACTACTTCCTCCCACCTTCCTTTTTTCTGGGAGAGGGAGAGGTAGGACCAGAGTAGAAATGGAGAAATGAGGGCTTGATTCTCCGTCTATAGCAATCTACATCTACAGCAATACGCTGAGATTTTTCTTTGCTCCAATTCCCTTTTGGAAAGGAAAGATAAAATTGTATAATTCAGGACTAGTTAATTGATGTATCTGGGAAACACAGTTTTAAAGGGCAGGAAGTTCTTCTATAGAAACAGAGCCAGGAACTCCATTTATCTGTTTACTGTGGCATAAAGTAAAATTAAAATGTGTGCATTATTTTAAAAGACTTACTACTACTTCGAAAAACTTCATACTGTGACTTTACATTTCTTAAACAAGATTCAAAGTCATCTTCTGGTCCTGAACTGTAATAAAAGTAAAAGAATTTTTTTAATATATTCATAGTAGATGCAACATAATGCATGCTTAAGTTAATGATGGCAATGGCATTTTAGTTTGAAGGTCTATCTCACACAAATTTATAATTACTATACAATTAGAATTAACCTAGTGAAAATAGGTCCTAATTTTCTTAATGCTAGCAATAAAGTGAAAATAATAAGACTTTGGTTAATCTTGAAGTCAAAGCTTAGTGATAAGCCCAGTTTTATAAATTACAATAATGAAGCGTGAACAAGGTTCTTTAAATGAGTGGAAAATACAACTTTGGAATGTGTCTTCTAAAAAACGACCATACATAAACTTGGTTATAAGAAAAAGAGGAGTGCTAAGGAAAAAAGAAACAAGCAAGGCATAAGCAATTTATCCAAAGGCAATTGGTCTGTTACTGTATTATTTTCTATATGGAAGATATGACCACTCTTAAAAACGCAATGAAATCATTTAAATCAATAATGAGCACTTTCCAATGTAAAGAAAGAGAATGTTCTCAGTATTCTTACAAAGTAGTGTCTCTATTCTTTAAGGAACACATAAACATAGTATGTATACAAACATCCAGAGCTGGACTGTGTTCTCTTTGGAAATAACATTTCCTACTACAAAGGGAAGTTTATGTTTCACTATTTACCTTTGATATTCTCCATTGTTTGAAGGATGGTATCGCTGCACAACTCTCTGCCTTTCTTGCTTTGGAAACATAATACAATACAAAATCACTCTGTTGTAAAATTATATTTTAAAAAATCATTCATGTAACACCAAAAGGTATTTTTTTCCTAGTTCCTAAAAAAAAACCACAAACTTAAAAAGTTATTCTATTGAAGTTTTTTTTTTAAGTGTATCAGTGTTCATTTCTATATCCTCTTATTTACAGAGAGAATTTCTATCATTGTATAATCCTTGGGGGGGTCAGAATATTTAAAGTGTTTATTAAAAATAACTTCTAAAACAGATACATGTTGGTGTACTCAATATTCTTTTTATACCTAAGAACTTTTAAAAACTGGAAGGATGAGGGGTAAGAAAAAAAAAAATAGTTAAAACAGTAGATGAAGTTCTATTCTGGCTGAAATGAATAGCAATAAAACAAAAGATCTAGAAGACCTGGCTGAGCTGACTCAGAAATAATAAAAACAAAGGATTTAGAAAACCCGTCAAGAGTTAAGGCTCTGATAAACTTAAAAAAAAATGGTGCTTGGGCGGCTCAGTCGGTTAACCGTCCGACTCTTGATTTTGGCTCAGGTCATGATGTCAGAATTTGTGAGATCAAGCTCTGTGTCCGGCTCTGCGCTGACAGCATGGAGCCTGCTTGAGATTCTCTCTCTCTCTCTCTCTCTCTCTCTCTCTCTCTCTTTCTCATAAATAGATAAACTTTGGAGGAAAAGAAGAGTTAGGGTTCTGACAGTTATTAGCTGTGTGTCCCTGGCATGTCCTTTACTTTCTGTTTATCTGTAAATTACAAATGGCTGTAACACTGCTAGCACACTCATAATGCTCTTGTGAAAATCAAATGGATTTGCATATATCTCTGTATCTTTGTGTGCCAGTGTATGTTGTATAGACTGTTACGTGTTTCTGGAAAACTCAGAGAACCCAAATGGATGCTGCATATGGAATACTTTTGTCTTTAAAAGGTGAGCAGTAGAGATTTTATTATAGTAAAAAGAGTTGTCTAAATTATAGCCAGAAAAATATTTTTATTTCCTAGAAGGTGAGTTAGTTTTTAAACTTTTTCACTAGTTAGAACATATTGAAAAACAAAAACAAAAACAAAACCCCACTCTCCCATATAATCTAATTAATCGCTGAAACAGTTTAATAAAAAATGAGAGGGTGCAGGAAGAGAGAGACAGAGAAAGAAAGGGCACAGGTCACATATTAACTCATGGCAATATGACACACGATTTTTTAGTTTCTCTGTGGCAATAATTCTTATGTGACATGATCTTTGTATGACTTCGGTTAGTATTACAGTACAGAGTTCACATAGGCAAATACGCAGGAAGATACTAAGTAGGACGAGTACTGCTGCGCTCGAACTGTGGCTCTACAGTTTATTAAGTGCAGGATCTCAAGCAAGTTACTTAACATCTCTGTCCCCTAGTTTCCTCATTTGTAAAATGATGCTACCTATCTCCTAGGATTGTTGTCAGGACTAAACAAGGTAAAACATGTAAACGAATTAAAACAGTTCCTGACGCTTAGCCAGGGCTCCATAAGTGCCTATTATTAACGGTGGTCTGGCATTACAGTAATGCCATATTAGCATATGGCATGGTGAGATATAATAAATCTGTTGCCTTCTCTAACAATATGCCAAAGACTTCTCAAGACTCAAACTCCCAATCTCCCAAAGACACAAGAATAAAGATAAGAAATATACAATATCTGAAAATGAGGCAAACTGCCTAGCTTACCGGATTCAAACAAGTAGAAGAAATTCTGGCAGTTCAAGGGAATTGTTTTAAAAAATACTCACACAAATAAACTAAAAAAACCTGTAGAAATTATATTTAAAGAGTAGCTTTGCAATGTTTCAGCCTAAGAGTGTATTTATTTATTTTTTTTAAAGAATACTGGATTTTGGAAACCTACATTTCATCTTTGGGACTAACAAGAATTAGCTTTTATGAAATTAAAGCTAAATAGCATTCAATATCAAGCATAAAAATTGATGCTATTTCTGGTTGTTAAAGACAAACTAATTTGCCTTTAAAATTTCTAAGAATGGGGGCGTCTGGGTGGCTCAGCCGGTTAAGTATCTGACTCTTAATTTCAGTTCAGGTCATGATCTCATGATCTGTGGTCTGAAGCCCCACGTCGGGCTTCTGTGCTAACAGTGTGGAACCTGCTTGGGATCCTGCCTCTCTCTCTCTCTCTCTGTCTGTCTCTCTGCCCCTCCCCTGCTTGTGCGCTCTCTCTCTCTCTCAAAATAAATAAATAAACTAGAAAATAAAAAAATAAAAATGAAAATTCGTAAGAATATATGCATAAATACATTTGTTGTTAAACAAGAAGCCCTTGATTCTAGGGTGGGGAAGAAGTCTCAACTGAGGTTTGTCAGAGAAAATCAGGAGATGAGCAGCCCTACAATATGTTGGGGTCTTTTCCCCTCACCTCCAAGAGCTTTCGCTGCTTTGCTGCCCTGGCTGCTTCACGCTGTGCAGCGTATAAAGCTTCTTCTTCTAGTCTTAACTTCTCTTCTTGTAAGGCTAACTGTACATGAACAAAACAATAAGGATTAACAAAAACCAGAACCTGTCTGACTGCTCTAAAAATTAAATGTTTGTTCGTAAAATTAAAAATAAATTATTAAAAAAATAAATGACCTCTACAAAGCATAACAGAATTGAAATTTTTGTGATTTCTCATTTCAATTTTTTGTCTTACAAAATAATTCAAATGATATCAAAGATATTACAGAACTCTTTAGAAGCTGAATTATGAAGTAGCAGCATTTAATTTGCAGAAATACAAAATTGTTTCTTTAGAACATATAGTGATCTTCATGCTCAACAACTGTTCCATGTCTAGCACTCTGACTAGTGTAATGGTTTGGGCTCTCTTAAGTCCAAGGGCTTTTAAACTAAGGACAACCATATCACCATCTGTCAAAGTGAAGTAAGCTTTCACAACTTCATGTCTCATTGATGCACATGTGTCCTGACTTTTATTACTACCAAGCTATTCTGAAATTACTTTCAAATTTAAATTCTTGCTATTCCTAATAGCATACAAACTGCTTTAGTGATAATCCATTGCGTGTCAAACCAAATTTAAAAATCAAATTTCAATGATTTTTTCTGTAGCCTAATATTAACATCTATTTGCATAGCTTAAATTAATGCTGTTGAAATCAGTAATTGGTACTAAACAGACTGTTCTTAAATGTATAATAGAATATGACTAATTCCATTTACTGATTAGGAAAACTACAATTACAGGCCATTTCCATAAACATATCAAAATAAATATGGATTATAGTTTATGGATCACTTACTAAGAATAAATAAATCCAAGACAAACAAAAAGACTTAAAAAAATACTTATTGTGAAATAGAGTAGCTTTTAAAAGTTGGGTTTAAACACAAAATACATGTATATTCATAGTCTCTACCTGTGAACTAAGAAATTATTTTTAGAAGAATATTTATTTTTGACAGCATACGATTTCTGAGAAATTAAATCAAAATAAAAGAAACTATAATAGACTAGAATATTATTCTCTTACTTTTTTTTCTTCTTTTACTTTTAAATAATTTTCATCTGTATACTATCTAAATATAGGTCCACTGACTGTTTATATGCACTATATTAATGACAACTTTCTCCATACTATAAACCGAAGCTTTACGAGAACATATACTTAAGCAACACACAAGACTATTTACCTCTTTTTGAATTTTCATATCAAGATCTCTCTGTTTTTCAGCAATAGAATCATAATGCCTCTCTCTTAGGTTAACAATTTCTTCCTCAGTAAGAGGCCTACAGAGAAAAATGAGGGAGAAAAAGAAAAGAAAAAATACTTCTGATAAGTCCAAGTCCAAATAAAACACTTAGAAACCAGAAATACTAAAACTTTACTGTCAAAAATGTATTAAAGCAGTTTGAAGCTATAATTTCAGTTGTTGAGAGTAAAAAGGAATACGTTCTAACACCAACACCAAATTATTTTGGTATTATGTGGAACAGGATGACATATTATCTGAGTATTTTTTAGTACTACAACCACTTTTAAGAAATGTGGACTCCATATACCTTCATTTTGGCTCTGCTTCAGCCATCTGACCATATCCCAAAATGTTTACCATAAAGCATAAAGCTATGCTTGGATAGCCCTCTTACCATTCTGGGGCTCTTAACTCTCATATCCACTATCCTCCTATTTATCCTGGCCGATCAGTCAGGCAATCTAGCCACCACAGACGCTTCCCTCTTCTCCCAGTCTAACTATCCTGATTACCTGGCCACACTTCACATATAACCAATGTGGACACCCTGGCAAATCTGAAGTACTTTCTTACTAACGTACTCACCTTCTTGCAATCCTATCATACCTTATTCACCCAGCTTACTTTCTGACCTTGGATCATTTTCATGATTAGCCCTTTCTCCTGAGAGCTGCTAGAGAAAACCTAACACCTATCTGGCTCTCAGTCCCTAGCAATAAGCCTTTTCTTAGACAAGATCAACTACCTCTCACATCCTAAGCTAACTAGTTTAAATCTTTAAGTACTCCTTAAGTTCTTCATTCAAACTCTTTTCTCTCAGAAGTTAATTTCACCCCACTCTGAGATATGGGGATATTAACCAGCAATTCCTTCAACTTCTTCCCACTCTATCTCTTACTTAAATCTATCCTCTCTATTCTTCCCTCAATCCTCTAAAGAGATGGCATTCTTTAACTTGTTCCAGGTCATCTACTACACTTCTACTCTTGATTCACCCAACACTGATGCCAGCCTCCCTCCCCCACTCCAGGGCATTCCCTGAGACATTGCCCTATTAATTAGCACCCCTCTTTCAGCTTCAGCCTACTCTTTATCTGTCTTTACCTCTCTTCCATGTGAAGGGAAGGGGGAAGGAAGAAAAAAAAAGAAGAAAAAACCTTCACTTGACCTATATTTATTTCTAGCTACTGTTCTCTCTCTCCTTCCCATTTCAACCAAAATTCATGAAACTCAATGTACACTGATAGCACATGTAGCACTTAATTTGTGCAGGCTCTCTTCCATGTGCTTTATATATATTAACTAATTTTAATCCTCACACCAACACTATCAGGTAGAGATAGAGATGATACACGTGAGGGAAATGAGATGAGGACAGATTATGTCCACCATGTTCTTTTAATTGTTTTTGCCCACTGAATCTTGGCTGTCTTCAGAATCCTCTTCTAGTGTTTGCCTATTCAGTTCTCAGACTGTTGCTCTCTCTTCACACTCCAACCACCCCGCTTTCTCCTGTCACAAACTCGGGCCAGTGATCTTGATAATTATCATGGTTTTAAACACGAGTATAAGATGTGTCTCCTACTTCTGTTCCTCTAGCCCTAATTTCTGACTGGGGCTTTTTTTTGTTTGTTTTTTGTTTTTTTTTTTAGTTTTTTTGAGGTATAAAATATGAATTTTAAGTGTTATTTCACTTAAAAGAGTTTTGACTATTCCATACACTCCTGTAACTGCCACGCAAAGCAAGATATGAACATATCTATCCCTCCACAAAATTCTCTTGTACCTCTTTTTTGTCAGCCCACATTGTTCATGCAATTTCTTCTGTCTGGAATGCTTTCCTCCTCTGGATAGTTATCACTAGCCAACACTTCCAGGATCAACCTAAGTGTCATCTCCTTAAAGAATCTACCTGAACACACCTCTTCTCACACATTTTGGGTAAAGGGGCTCTCCTGAATTTTCCCTGCATGTTTTATAACTGTTAATTAACCTCTTTTCCCACATTACGTTGAAATTAGTTATTTACACAAACTACCTATTAGACCAGGATATTCTTTCTTCTAATAGAGAGAACCATGTTTGAGTTTTTAATCCTAGGGCCAAGCACAGTGCCACATGGTAGTGCCTAATGTGTGCTAAACTAAAAAAGATGAAGAACATGCATTCAAAATATGAAATAGTATATGAAAATATTCTCTTGATGTTAAGAACTTTGAGTTAAAGACAGATGGTTCTTTTTCATGCAGCTCATGTAATTTCAGAAGAATCTAAAGAGGCTGCTTAAATAAATTGAGGTATCAAGGTTCTAGTTAAAGTGATTAGTAAAACCAGTTTCAGAATATCATGAGGAAGAAAAAGGGGATAATATTTTTAAAATTCAAGGAAATGTATTTATCAATATTAAATAGTTTTTTAAAAACTAAAAAATACATGACTTAGGTTCAATAGGAGAGCACTAGGCAATTATATACATTAAGTTCCTTAATGTTCAAAACAACACTTTGAGATATTATTATTTGTCTCAGTCTTATGGAAAGAGAAAACTAAGGTTCTAAAATGTAAACCGTTCAATCCCTCAAAGTGAGTAAATGACAGAGCCTCGATTCTTAGGGAGCTTCTTATGGTTCACTCAGAGATTGTACTAAAAAAAAAAAAGCCTCACCTATGACTGCTTCCTGGGCTTTCCCCCTGTATAAAAATTAAACAATTAAAGAAATTTCACTAGTTGAATTCTATGCAAGGCAATTCAATACAATTTAATCAAAATATTTTTTACTCATCTATTTTTATCATGTAAACAAATTTTGTTATTAAAAATATTTTAAACAAAAAGCTTTAACATTTTACTACTTCTCAAAAGCAAAATTACATACCTAGTTTAATTATATATTAACAAATTATTGGACATTTCTTAATTTTTTTCTAACAAACATATATCCTATACCACAGGAACTTCTGGGGTCAGAATGGCACTAGGCAATATACTTTCTATGAGCTCTTCTTTTACAGTTGACCTTCATTATTTGTAGCTTCCACATTTGCAAATTTACCCATAAACTAAATGTATTTTAACGTCAAAACTAGTAATCCCTGTGCTTTTGTGGTCATGAACAGCCTCACAGAGCAGCAAAAACTTCGAGTTGCTCAATATGCACCTTCCTGGTCAAGGTAGAACATAGTGATGTTCTGCCTCCCTGTTTCACTTGTCATACTGTCCTCTCTACAGTCTATTGAGTACCATGTTTTTTTGCATGTTTGTGTACTATTGGTGATTCCACTGTGTAGTGTTGAAGTGCCATCTAATCTTCCTAGTCACACGGAGGCTGTGGCAGGTCTCATGAAAAAATGTGTGTGTTGGATAGGATTCTGTTCAGATGTGACTTACAATGCTGCTGGCCATGAGTTCAAAGTTAATGAATCAATAATATAAATTAAAATAAGGTGTAAAACAGAAACCTAAAACAAGGTAATTTACTGATTGGGTGATGAAAATGTGACTAGAAGATTACAGGAATCTAACTCTCTCTTTCCCCTAAGAGTAATGTGTCAGTTGGTATTCAATAATTCAGCATTTACAGCAACTCTATAGACATAACTACCACAAATGATGAGAATCAACTGTTTTTTTTTTCACATGGTTATGAGATTACCTATAGTTTTTTTTCCCTCCAAAGTAAACCATAACAACTTACAAGACTGATTTGAATTTATGCATCTTTCTTACACACTTAAGCTATTCAAATGTGATAGTTAAAATATATGACTAAGTAACAGCAGGAATAAAACTCCAACTGACAGGAAATAGCACTGCAAAACAGGGTGATGCTAAACCAAACATAAAATATGACACAGAAGAGGAAAAGACCAGTAAGTAAAAACAAAAGCAAACAAAAAACTCAACCAAACAAAAAGCACCTTAGGAAAACACATGGAACCGCATTCTTTTAAAAAACAGTAGGATGCTATAAAAATTGAAAGGACTCTAACATTTAGCACTTCTAAATTTTAGAAACTTTAAAAATATTCGTTAAGTGTTTGCTTATACTTGTTTTAAAAAATAACATGGAATTAAAATGACTTGAAATGGGAAAGAAACTAGGTTCTATGACACATAAAAATATTTGGGAGAAATTTTACTGGGAAACAAAAGGCTATGTTAGTTTCCCAAATGTGTTCTATAGGATGATAATGAATATGTATTATTATCTGAAAAAAGGAATTATACTCAAGTTAATTTGGGAAATGCTGAGTTGAAGAGGTTTAAATAATTTTCTTAACAGTTCTCTAAGAATTTTTTAATAGTGCTTCTCAGAACCTTTATTTTACCATATTAATTTATATTCTGAGACAGTATTCCATACACACCGGGAAATGTTGGGTTAAAGAACAATTTAAATTTAGTTTGATACATTTTCCTCTTTCCTTAGAAATAAAAAGTGATAAAAGGTCAGAGGTTGCAGTGTTCTTATAGTAGAACTCATTTTAGAGTTGTATAAAATTTGCCCAAGGGGGTGTAGTAACTTGCATAAACTCATATAATTAGCTTAGTGAAACGGAAGTTTAGCTCACAAACTAAAACTCTTCTAACTATGACCAGGGCATAAGAAATATACACCACAGTTCACTAACTATACACTGTACTTTTTTCATATTTTCACACTTCTGTACTTGGAATGCCTCTTAAATTTAAGTTTTAGATGAGATGAAATGCAAAAAATTAACAGAAATAATAACTGATAAAAAAGATAATGGCTAAAGTGAGAAAGTGATTATAGAATTAAATAAATTCTACCCTCAGAAATCTAAGAAAACTATGGTTAAAGAATGGATCTATCTTGGGTTGTTGAGGAATTTTACCTACCTAATGGCAAGAGGTTAGAAATATCCTTTTTAAAGTTCCTTGAGTTCTATAGCATGCTTTAAAATGATATACATTTATATATATATATATAAAATTCATGAAACCAACATATAAAACTGTATATAATATACCATATATATTATTTATTTTATATATGAAAAAATTCTGAATGATATGCTAATATAAATTAGTAAAAGGACATAATTAGGGACTAAGAAGTAAAACTAAAAACTAAAAACTAAAATTCCTAAATGACAATAAAATAAAATTTTTTTAAGTAAAAGCTAGGACTAATGCAATGATTCATGAGAACAACTATGGGTTTTGTACTACTGTGGAAATACTTACTTCATCACTTTCTACTAGATTCTCAAACTGAAAGAACAAGAAAACAAGTGTTAGGAGGGATATTTGTGTAAGGTACATATCTCATAAAAAATTGTCACTTTTTCACTTCGAAAATAATATATCTTTATACTTTAAAGATATTTGAGTCATGTGTCCCTTTGTACACTAGTTCATTTGATATGTCCAACAGTCCTACGAGACAGCCAACATGAGTATATACTATTGTTTATGAATTTATATGAAAAAGAAAAAGTAGAATTACAGCAATTTTATTCATAAATCAGAAATTTTTTAACATTATAAACCATCTTATCTGAATTATTTCATATGGGTGTTTTAAACCCACGCTACCAGAATTTTCCACTTGAATTAAAAAAAAATTAATGCCATAAGAAGGAGAATTTACTCAAGAAACAGGGACTTAAAAGATACCCAAATAAGAATTTGTCTTATAATGTTTACATTCATTCATCTATTCATTAGCTGTTTACTGAAAATCTGCCAAATGGTAGTCACTGTTCCCAAACATAGTGTCTTTCTTTCCACAGATAGGAAGGTAAACAATTTGATGATGATGTGATGAACAGTATTATGTCCAATGACTAAATGAAAGTCATTACTAAGCTATATTTCTAAAATATTTGTATTTTTAATATAATTAATTTGATAACCACCAAAAGAAAAAAGTTTATTGTTAACATTGTTTTATTAAAGATCAAGAAAACAATGCATTTAAAAGGTTTATTAGGAAGACAAGAATTTAAAGAAGTGACTTAAAATTGTTTAAAATTATTATCTTGAATTTTTTTTTTTTTTGGTTTGTGATTTTTTAAAAAAATGAATTTCTGGTTTACTTGCTTCCTTATTTAATATAGAGGGCAGTGAAGTACAGTGTTCAAGCTTTGAAGCGAGGCAGTTTTAGACTGGATTTAGGTTCTGCCATTTATGGGCTGTGTAACAAAGCCCAACTTCTTCACCTAAGACTCTGATTCTCATCCATAAAATGGGACGACTGCCACTCATTCAACAGAACTGCATTAAGAATGATGTGTGATGACATTTATAAACTGTATGATGGAGTAGGTGGCACATAGCAGGGACTGAGTAGATTCTATTATTATTTTTACACACAAAGAATAAGCAACTCGGCGATTCATCTTGTGCAGTTGCCTAAAGTCAGCTTTCTGCTTTGGTCCTGCTGCACTTCTCTATTGGGACAGGCCAACCATCTATCTCTAGAATCACTACCTACTGAGCCATTTTAACTGCTACAAGGGCACCCTCTCTTTGTACTGTGCAGAGTGAAAAAAAGACAGAAAACAAAAACACCACTTCTTGATAGAAATAACAATTCTACTAGAAGAACAGGACCTTAAAAAAAAAAGGGGGGGCACCTGGGTGGCTCAGTCGGTTAAGCGGCCGACTTCAGCTCAGGTCAGATCTCACAGTCTGTGGGTTCGAGCCCCACGTCGGGCTCTGTGCTGATGGCTCATCAGAGCCTGGAGCCTGCTTTGGATTCTGTGCCTCCCTCTCTCTCTGCCCTTCCCTTGCTCACACTCTGTCTCTAGGTCTCTCAGAAATAAATAAACGTTTAAAAAAAAAAAAAAAAGAACAGGACCTTAATCTTCTGCAAACTTCTCCCTATTCACCCCTCCCCTTCCCATCCCAATTCTTTTCCTCTTCATTGGCATCAATTATATATTGAAATATAACAAGTCCAGACTAAATTTAGGGCCCTTAATGAAAAGAAAACTGTCCCTCTGCCTTCCTGAAAGCACTTTTATCCAATCAGATTCATGACTCTACTTACCTCTATAGTTAAGTGCTCACCTCTTGAGCATGTTCTAAAATACTTGGATCTAGGAAGAAAAACAGAAAAACTTTAAAAATCACCATTAATACTAAAACTGAGCCAATGTGGTGGCATAAAACATTTCCATAAAAACATTTCCCAGATTTTCAAACTTAGTTATGAGTTTAAAAGTGTTCAACCAATATTTTTGTACCGACACTAATATTTACTCAACCTGTAACAACAAATTAATTTATTGTATTTACTACATAGAACAGAATACAATTAAATGTTAAAACGAATCTCATTATTTTTACTGTATCAAAGAAAGTATGTTAAAATACTGATGTGTTAAAGAACATACAACAGTATGTCTCCAATTTTCTAAAACATATGCAAAACAATATAAATCTGAAAAGATATATGCCAATATGCTAACAGTGGTTATCTCTAGATTGTGGAGTCCCATGTTTATACAAAGCTAGGTGCTTTTTATTCCTTCCATACTCATATAAATTTTAATCATTTCCTTCTGCTCCTATTAGTGAAATTTACATGTAATCAAATAAGAATCTCCTTTGTTATCTCTGCTCCAAGAACATGTCCACACTCCATTGATTATGTTTCTGTCCTCTATTATAGTATGAAAGTTGGTATAGGGCAGAGGCGCCCAAACTTCTTTACTACTGAAGTGCCAGGAGATATAATTTCACTTATAATGTGGTTCATGTTATAGCTGCTTAAATTAATGGAGGAGTAGACTTCATGCCCCCGCAGAGACCAAAAGTCACACTGAGGGTTTTTAATGGATCCTTGGACAGAAAGGATCTTTTAAAAGATGAGAAGAATCCTGGGGTTCGGACAGGTCAGAATGCTTTGTGAGTATTATGTGTGTATATGTGTGGAGGGGCAGACAGGTTTGGTGAAAGAGAATGAGTGCTGTATTATCATGATAAAATTTTTGTTATTATAAAGAATAAAAAGATCAGTGAAATCATAGGTCCCATTTTTCTTAGTACAATCTTTATTTGCTAACAGATGCAAAGCAGTTTATTGCCCATTAAGAGATCATTAATAAAAAAACAGAGGATCTGGTATTGTCATTTCACAGATCTAATGATTTATGGAACATATCCAGAACAAACAAAATACCCTTAATTCTCTAAATATCCAGTGTTCCCATTCTCCTATTTTCCCCATTTCTCAAACAAAAACAGAAATGAGTTAAGCCTTTGAATAGCACTGTGTTCTGGTATTAGGATTCATGCCTCAAGTACTATATGCTCTCCCCCTGCAACCATCACTCTCTTCCCTGAATGAAGACTCTGTCTCTGATTGACCTATTTTTCCTTCCAGGCTTACTGTGATGGCGTAAGTGAATAATAAAATAAAGTTCAGTAATACTAAGTATCTCATTATAGACTATGAGTGTGACTTCATTACTGAAACAAAACCTAAAGCTAAGTGGTACACTGTCCAAACCCAGGGAAGTAATTGTTGCACCATGCCTATATTAGATGGCAGAACACTGTGTTCTATTCCAACTATATACAGACACACGCCTAACTTTAGTAGAAGCCCAAGGTGTTGACTGTTGTAAATGTCTCACTTTTCTGTGCCTTCTATCCACATTTAACTCTACTGAGGATGACTGTGCTCTTGCATGAATCTGACTCCCTGATTTTCTGACCAAACTAGATCATAATCAAACTCCCAGACCTCATTCGATTGGTTCAGAGTTATATGGAAACTGGGCAAAGAGAGATAATATCTTCCCGAGAACTCTAGGGAGATGCTGGGATTTATGCTTCTGAAAATCTTCAAAGAGGACTGAAATCAATCAAAAGAATGTTTTGACAGTGTTGAAGTCGTCCCTAAGGATCAGTTGCATCCCTGCTCTGCCCATGGTTTCGCTAGTACTTGAGAAATCTAGTATCCTTATAAGAAATTCTACCTTTTGCCTAAGATACTTTGATTTGGATTTCTGTCCCCACAATTGAAGTCCAGACTAATAAATAAACATGAGTCTATATGATAGAATGGCAAAAGAGCAGAATAATAGGAAAAAAAAACCTAAAACCAAAACAAAACAATTAAAATGGAAGATATACAGAAAGCAAAACAAGTGAAAAAACATTTAAGTTTTCTTTCTTAACACAGATTAGATTGAAACTTTATTACTCACAAGGGGCATATATTGATTCCTACTGTCATAAATGCCAAGATTATCCTAACAGATTAAATACTCAATTTAACTTTTGCTCTAAACAAAGATGCGATGCCAGTGATTTTTCCCCCCATATATATACTTCATGTTATTACTAATACATACACATGCCTATTATGTTTAAGGATTTTACTTCCAATCACTATGGAGAAATAGAAGTATAGTTTATTCCTGGGGGAAAAAAAAAGAATGAGCTATTTCTAAAAAGATGGAAATACAGAAAACAAAAATTAAAACTATAAAAGCAATACATAATGTATCTGTTACCTTGATAAAGCTAAATTACCTTAAAGAAAAAGAATAACTCCTGGGTTTTATGACTTAAAGGAAAGAGAAGTAGTTAATATCTAAAAGAAGAATGTGTTAAAATAGAGGAAATGGAAGGGTAAAAAACAGGGCAGCAAATGTTAGCAGAGTTCATCCAAAGCCTATTTGTAGAATAGAGTCCCTGATTCAAGGAACAGAGCTGTCTGGACCCAGCGGCAGGTAGTGCTTCAAGGAGATGGGTTATTTGCATTGTGTAACTTTTCCTGAGTTTATACTCACTAAGAACTTCCACCCCATTATTACTCATAGTAAAAAATGTGCTTAACTGAAGATACAAGTACTATACAGTTTCTGGACGGTTATATTTTGCATTTTTAATTACCAAATATGCCTTATGGTTTTCTATATCTGACCCAATAAAGTTGAGGGCAAGAGCCTGGGACAAAGGGAAATCACTGATGTGACTGTTCGAACAAAATTACTATGTGTTAGGGGAGCCTGGGTGGCTCAGTAGGTTAAGCGTCTGGCTCTTGGTTTTGGCTCAGGTCATATCTGACGGTGACTTGGAGCCCTGCATTGGGCTCTGCACTGATGGTGCGGTGCCTGCTTGGAATTCTCTCTCTCCCTCTGTCTTTGCCCCTCCCGTGTCTCTCTCTCTCTCTCTCGAAATAAACTTAAAAAAAATTACTATGTGTTAATGGAACAACAAAACTAGCCATAGGAAAAAAATCACAGGACGTGTCTTATTCAGGTCTCCCAAGTCCTGGGCAGTAATATTTCATTATAGTACTTAGGTCTTAGTTGAGAATATTTTCTTCAAGAATGAAGTTTTAGTTGTGTATAAGTGGCACCATTAAAAAAGAACAGCAGGAAACAAGATAAAAAGAAATAGGATCAGTCTAAAGCCAGAAATTTGAAACCAACTAATTAAACCACATTTCCAACAACCTTAGATGAAGGTTAAATCTTAGAAGGAAAGATAAGAAACAAAATGATTAAAGTAGCAATATCTGTTGCAAAGGCCTGGCTCTTTTTTTTTTAAGTTTATTTTTATTTACTTTTGAGGAAGATACAGAGAGCAAGCGGAGGAGGGGCAGAGACAGGAGACAGAATCCCAAGCAGGCTCCACACTGTCAACGCAGAGTCTGATGTGAGCTTGAACTCACAAACTATGATACATGACTTGAGCCAAAATCACGAGTCAGATGCTTAACCAACTGAGCCACCCAGACGTCCTGCAAAGGCCTAGCTCTTGATTACTGTTACTTAGCTTAAAGAAATAACGTTTTGCTTTCTTCGATTTGAAAAAAAAAAAATTTATTGACTTGAAGTTTCCTAGTATGAATAATAATGTAATGGAGAGCAAAGAGAGATATTTATTGAGCACCTACAATGGGCCAGGTATTACTATGTATGTATGGACTTTGTTTTTTTTTTTTATGAACTTAGTTTTTATATGTATTTTTATATATATTTCCTTTCCACAATAATTCTATGAAGTACTGTAATCTTAGAGATAGACACTGTTCAACATGATAGCTGCTAGCCTATATGTGGCTATTGAGCACTTAAAATGTGGCTAGTCTGAAGTGAGAATTCAGTCTGAATATTTCAAATAGACACTGGATTTTGAAGGCTGAGTACCAAACAACAACAAAATAAAATGATCTAACTCCAATAACTAAGCTCTTTTTAACATATATCCATGATCAAACATAATAAGTATCTTTCAGATCTTCCTCAATTCCTCCTCCTTTCAAGTTCAATTGATTACAGTTCTGCAGTGGAAAACACTGATGTGCATATTCCAACACTCTGTATATGGCTTCGAATCTAAAGGTACGCTGACTTTATATGTAACACTGCTTTGCAATACAGGCTGTTAGTACACTTTTAGAAGAAAAAATGTTTGTATTATTCATAAAGCATTTGTTTTATTATTCATAAAAAGTTCTTCACTTAATATTAGGGGCAAATAAATCTGACATTTAAGATTAAAAGAAAATGTGGTCTAACACTTTCATTAACTTCTTAAGAATCTAAAAATAAAGAAGAGCCATCCTACTTTTATAGACCTATTGTTAGCATATAAGTGGGTCATGTTGTACAAAGTTCCCTAAATTTCACTAAAAATTTTTGAAGTAAATCAAAATAATTTAAGATTTTTCCATTATGCAAACATAACTGGTTAAAAATAAAAACAGGCAGCTAAAAACCATATTCTCTGCTTTCATATTTGTAAAGTTTGACTACAGTTTTGAATCTTGAATTCATTTCATTTATAATGCTAATAAAACTCTAAGAGAAAACTCCCAAGCTCATAAGACCAGAGATTCTCACAGTAGTGAACTTCGGAGGCTATCAGAGAAACCAACATGCAAAAATGGCAACAGTAAATCTAAAGGCATCCATTCCCCACCCTGGGGCAAAAATCAATTAATAAGTTATTATTACTGACAGAAGACTGATGTACACATCTGATAGTTGAAATAAGAAAGGGAAAAATGTATGAATCTATGATCTAGACATAATACATAAAAACGCTTCCAATAATACATATTTAACGCTAACAGCTCTGTTTTAGGAAGTCTGCCGTTCTTATACTTTGGCATGTAACAACCACTTTGTTAAAAAATGAAGACTACTGAGCTCCGCCTCATGTTGATTTACAGAGCTGGGTTATTACATTCTGTTCTACTCATCTGTTTGTCTAGACTTGTGCCAAACAACACGGTTTTGATTATTAGGACATATCTTATAAGGCAAGTCAGCTTCCTCAAAATTTACGGGCCAGATTTGGTTTCTTGTTCTTTCATAAAAATTGTTAGAATTGGCTTGTGAAGTTCAGTGCAATGTTTGGAACTGCACTCAATTCTTATCTTTCTATTCAGAAATGTGGCACTATCCTTCGTCAGGTTTTTGTTTTTAAACGTTGTTTTGTTCTTACACTTCTATTATTGATTTATTTCTAACTTTTTACTTTTCATTGCTACATGGAAAGTAATTTTCTTAAATGTTTATTTTGAGAGAGAGAGAGAGAGAGAAGAAAGTGAGTGGGGGAGGAGCAGAGAGAGAAGGAGAGAGAAAGAATCCCAAGCAGGCTCTGCACTGTCAGCAAAGACCCCAACATGAGTCTTGATCTCACGAACCATGAGATCATGGCTTGAGCCAAAACCAAGAGTCAGACACTTAACCAACTAAGCTATCCAGGAGCCCTGGAGAGTAATTTTTAAAGCATGCATTATCTGTTTGTTTCTGGAATACAGGAATACAATAAAGTTTTAGTATAAATATTAGACAGCATTTCACATTAATAGATTGGGGAAAATATCTGACAATACCAAATGCTAGGTAGTGGAACAATGAAAATCTACTGTTGGTAAAAGTATAAACTGGTAAAATTACTTGCAAAAGTCTGACATTTTGTAATAAATTTGAGATGTGCATGAGCTATGACCCCGTAATTCCATTCCTAGGTATATGTACATACGGAATCTCTTACACACATGTACGAAGAAGAGTCGTTTGTAAGAATGTTAACTGAAGTAGTTTGTAATAGCAAAAAAATAATCTAAATGCTCACCAACAGGAGAATGGATAAATTAATTATAGCCTATTTATACAATGACACACTACACAGGAGCCTAAATGAATGAAAAAACCAGAGCTACATGTATGAAAATGGGTATTTTTGAATAAATATTCAAGGTAAGAATCAATACCCTAAATCAAAGAATTAATTAATCAATGTTTACTGTATTTAGAGTGACTATGGGGGAATAAATATATCACTTTCTTTCAAGTTAGAGGAGTGAACTTAGGCCCATATAAGAAGTTGCTCCTGTAAGTTCCAGGAACCATGTGATTACTGGAGAAATGAGTGGAGATAAATGCAGAGAGAATAAGTGAATGCATGAATAATGCTTGCAATTAAAGTTGAATGTAGGCAGGAAATGATGATAGATTGGACTAGAGTGGAGTCAGAGAGAAATGGATAGATTAAAGAGACATTTAGAAAATAAAAGTTATCTGAATGGGGGATGGACTGGAAGGTGAGATGATGGCGGGGGAGAGTCAGAATCACAGTGGGGTTGTAACAGCAAAGAAAAAGGAGTCAAGAATGGAGGCACAAAGGAAAAAATAAATGTGGCAAATCCAAGGCCTAACATTTAAATGCCAGAGGTGACAAGGATAAAAAAAACTAAGTGACGTGAGAAGCTGAAAGAGTCCTATAGGAGTACACCGGTATTACATAATACAAAGCTGAGCTGTAAAGAAAATGGTTCAAATTACATCATATGTGCATTTACCTTCCATAAATCCAGCCATATGCCCTGGAGGGAAAGGGGAGATGAGAAATACTGTGGGCAACAGTTCCACTATTCTATTCCAGAGCATATATATTCAAGTGTATTACGATGAAACCTGAGCTGTTGAAACAAAGAGGCTCCAAAAACAGGGAGTTAAAGAAACTAGAAGTCTATTTTCCCTTTGTTAACAGTCTAGAGCTCCCCAAAGTCATCCATGGACATTTATTTATACATAACCCTTACGTCCCTATGTCTCTAAACAAAGTAAAGTAGGCTTCTGTATGTCCATTCTACTACTGCTGAAGATGTGAAAGTGGGCTCGAACACGGAAACGACAGTAAAGAGGTAGAAAAGACAGGCTATCGTACTCTGAATGATGGTGAAGTAAAAAAGCTGGAAGAGTTTAAAAGTAATGCTACACAAGTGAAAATTCTTGCATATATATATAGGATATAATAATTATATATATATTCTTGCATATTTATCAGTATTATCAAGGCAGATATCAAGATAATTTTTTTATTAACGGTAAAATCAGTCTCATCAAGAACAGATGAAAATGCAGTTTTTTTAATGCTTCTGCATGTTATTTTGCATAGCAGACACTCTTTTACACCAAAGTGACTTAAGTAGAAGATAACTGAAAAATTTTCACAAATCCTACATTGGTACTGTTCCTTTTCTTCATCTCCTCCTGTATAGTATCTGGTAAAATAAAACAGGAAAGTCTTTCCCTAGATCTTTCGTTTGACATTATAAATAATAAAGAACCATGGTAAATTGTTCCAAAGACTATTAAAAATTAAAAGCTTCCCAAGACTTTTTTTTTTAATGAACAAACGATTGGAAAGGTTACAAATCAGATGCCCCACAAAAGCTGTTATAATCAAGATGACAGACACATCATTTTTCAATTATTATCAAGTATTTCAATGGAAGTTTAATAATTCAAATCTCAAAGCATGATCCATCAATAGATTTTCCAGGTAGAGATAGTATCGACATAGATGATAAAAAATAATAATACATATTGTTTGATAAGCCCCTCTTGAATGAAGGCAAATTTAGGAATAATGAATGTTTAGAAAACTTATTTATTTCTCAAAGAGAAAGACGACTCTTTTTGCTAAACATGTTGAAGACAGAAAGCATGGGTTAAAACAAGTCATTGCCTTTTCTTAAAAATTTTAATTCCAGTATAGTTAACATATAGTGTTATATTAGTTTCAGATATACCATATAGTGATTCCACAGTTCCATACATCTCCCAGTGCTCATGAGGACAAGTATACTCTGAATCCTCATCCCCTATTTCACCCATCCCCCACACCTACCTCCCCTCTCATAACTACAAGCTCATTCTTTGCAGTGGAGTCTAGCTGCTTCTTGCTTTATCTTTTTTTTTTTTTTTCTGGGCTCATTTGTTTCCTAAATTCCACATATGAGAGAAATCTTATTTGTCTTTCTCTGACTTACTGCACTTAGGACTATACTCTCTAACTCCATACATGTTTTTGCAAACAAAGATTTCGTTCTTTCATATGGCTGAATATTGCATTGTATGTATACACCACATCTTCTTTACCCACTCATCTATCGATGGACACTTGGGCTGCTTCCATGATTTGGTTATTGTAAATACAAATAGGGGTGCATGTATCCCTTTGAATTAGTGTTTTTCTGTTTCTGAGTAGATACCTAGTAGTGTGATTACTGGGTTGCAGGGCAGCTCTATTTTTTAACTTTTTGAGGAACCTCCAATCTGCTTTCCATAGTGGCTGCACCGGTTTGCATTCCCACCAATAGTGCACAAGTGTTCTTTTTCTCCACATTCTCACCAACACATGTTGTTTCTTGTGTTATCGATTTTAGCCATTCTGACAGGTGTGAGGTGATAGTTTTGATTTGCATTTCCCTCATGGTGAGTGTTGATGAGCATCTTTTCATGTGTCTGTTGGTCATCTGGATGTTTTCTGTGGCAAAAGGCCTGTTCATGTCTTCTGCCCATTTTTAATTGGATTTTTTTTTGGGGGGGGGCGTTCAGTCTTATAAGTTACTCATATATTTTGGATATAGCCCTATTTTGGATATGTCAGTTGTAAATATCTTCGGCTATTTTGTATGTTGCCATTTAGTTTTGTTGATTGTTTCCTTTGCTGTGCAGAAGCTTTATATTTTGATGTAGTCCCAACGGTTTATTTTTGTTTTCATTTTCCTTGCCTTAGGAGACATATCTAGAAAGAAGTTGCAATGGCAGATGCCAGAGAAATTACTGCCTGTGGTCTCTACTAGGAGTTTTATGATTTCAGGTTTCAAGTTTAGCTCTTTAATCCATTTTGAATTTATCTTCGTGTATGGTGTAAGAAAGTGGTCCAGTATTCCCAACACCATTTGTTGAAGAGACTGTCTTTTTCCCTTTGGATATTCTTTCCTGCTTTGTTGAAGACTAATTGACCATATACTTATGGGTTTATTTCTGGGTTTTCTATTCTGTTCCAGTGATCCATGTGTCTATTTTTGTGCCAGTACCATACTGTTTTGATCACTACAGCTTTGTAACCTGAAGCTTGGAATTTGTGATACTTACAGTTTTGCTTTTCTTTTTCAAGATTGTTTTGGCTATTTGGGGTCCTTTGTGGCTCCATACAAGTTTTAGGATTGTTTGTTCTAGTTCTATGAAAAATGCTGTTGGTAGTTTGATAGGGATTGCATTAAATGTGTACACTGCTTCTGACATTTTAACAATAGACATTTCAACAATATTTGTTAAGAATGTTTGTTCTTCCAATCCATAGGCATGAAATGTCTTTCCATTTTTCAAAGTCTTTTGAATTTCTTTCATCAATGTTTTATAGTTTTCAGAGTGTAGGTCTTTCACCTCTTTGGTTAAGTTTATTCCTAGGTATTTTATTATTTTTGGTGCAATTGTAAATGGGATTTTCTTAATTTCTCTTTTGACTGCTTCATTAGTATATAGAAATGCAACAGATTTCTGTATATTGATTTTATATACTAAGAATTACTGCATTCATTTATTAGTCCTAATTTTTTGGTGGAATCTTAGAGTTTTCTATATATAATGTCATGTCATCTGCAAATAGTGAGAGTTTTACTTTTTCCTTACTAATGTGGATGCTTTTTTATTTATTTTTGTTGTCTGATTGCTGTGGCTAGGACTTCTAGTACTATGTTGAACAAAAGTGGTGAGAGTGGACATCCTTGTCTTGTTCCCGGTATCAGGAGGGAAAGCTCTCAGGTTTTCCCCATTGAGTATAATGTTCACTGTGGGTTTTTCATATAAGGCCTTTATTATGTTGAGGTATATTCCTTCTAAATCTACTTTGATAAGGGTTTTTATCATGACTGGATGTTGTGCTTTGCCAAATGCATTTTCTGCGTATAGTGAAAAGATCATACGGTTTTTATCCTTTCTCTTATTGATGTGATATACCACATTGATTTGTGCATGTTGAACCACCCTTGTAACCCATGAATAAATCCTACTTGATTATAGTGAAATTTTTAAAAAAATTTATTGTTGAATTCAGTTTACTAGCATTTTTTTGAGGGCTTTTGTATCTATGTTCATCAGGGAAATTGGCCTGTAGTTCTCTTTTTTAGTGGTGTCTTTATCTGGTTTTACTATCAGGTTAATGCTGTCCTCACAGAATGAATCTGGAAGTTTTTCTTCCTCTTCTATATTTTGGACTAGTTGAGAGAACAGGTATTACCTCTTCTTTAAAATGTTCGGTAGGGGGATGCCTGGGTGGCTTGGTGGGTTAACATTTGACTCTTGATTTTGGTTCAGGTTCGTGAGATCGAACCCTGAGTTGCGCTCTGTACTGAGAGCGTGAAGCCTGCTGGGGACTCTGCCTCTCTATCAAAAATAAATAAACCATTTAAAAAAATGGTTGAATTCCTCTGTGAAGCCATCTGGTCCTGGGATTTTGCTTGTTGGAAGGTTTTTTGTTTGTTTGTTTGTTTGTTTTAATTACTGATTAATTTCTTTGCTGGTAATCGGTCTGTTCAAATTTTCTATTTCTTCCTGCTTCAGTTTTGATAGGTTATAGGTTTCTAGAAATTTATCTATTTATTCCAGATTGTTCAATCTAGAAGATTGTCCAATTTGTTGGCATATAATTTTTTATAATATTCTCATAATATTTCTGTGGTATTAGTTGTTACATCCTCTCTCATTTGTGATTTTTTTTTGAGTTCTTTCTCTTTTTTTCTTCATTAGTCTTGCTAGAGGTCTATCAATTTAGTTGATTCTTTTCAAAGAAACAGCTTAGAAGGGACATTCGTGGTCTTTTGGTTCTTCTCATTCATCCTCTGCAATCTATATGCAGCATCTGAAACTGCTGACCACCTTCTTCTTCAGAAACTGTTGCTACCTTTGTATCTATGGTATCGAATTTCCTAATTCTAACTGAAGTTCGCTGGGTTAGCGAATGATAGAGCTTTGTAATTAAAATACAAAAGTTAATAAAAACTGACCCATGTACCCAAGAGGCTTAGGGTCTAACAGAGTAGACACACAAGTAAATTATACCATGCTCTGAGAGGGATATGTTCAGATGAGAGGCATTAAAAATCAGCATGAGGAGGAATCAGCCAGGTCCCAAGTAGTGCTAAAGAGTGCTTCAGAGAGTAGCAAGTACCGAAGGCAAGCGGGAATGAAAGAGCAAGATATATTTAAGGAACATACTCATTAATTCTGTCAACAAGTATTTATTGCCTATATACTAGGCATAGAACTTGGAGCAAAATATTCAATGGTCAGCAAAAACAGACATGGACTCCTTCCTTTACACTGAAAGCAGAAAACAGATATTAACCGAATGATCACACTATTTCAGGTATAAGAATAGCCTGAAGAAGTGCTCAGAAGAAAAGGATGATGCCTCCACGATGTGTGAAGACTTATCCCCTGAGTGTAGGAGATGGTTTGGGAAGACTTCTGTGGAGATAATCCTTGAGCTGGCATCTAAAAGATGACTGAGTAGGAGTTACCTAAGTAAAAAGGGAAGACATGGAGGCAAGGAAGTGTATGACACAGATAAGCACCCCTCCCCCAGAAAGAAGACAAGGGATAGACAATGCAAAGCCTTGAAATCTACATTAAAGATTTCAATGTTTATCCTAAAAGTATGATAAGCCACTCAAGAATTTTAAGCTGTGTTTGTATCATGGATTTGCATTTATCATTACTTTGACTCCAAAATATAGGAGCAACTGAAAAAGGTTAGGAATAGATGTGGGTAGACCTGCTGGTAGTCTACCCACTCAGTTAACAAACATTTACTGAGTGACTAGTATGTGGCAAGCACCATTTGTATAGTTGATAAATAGGAATAAACAAATCAAGTCCCTGACTTCATGAAATTTATACTGTTAGAGGGGAAAAGACACCAGACAAATACTCAGAGTTTACAAAGTCATGAAGTTGTAAGTGCTATGAAGGAATAAAGTAGTGTCAGAAAATGGTGAATTACAAAGAGTGTTATTTTAACATATGGTATTGGAAATCTAGGCAAGAAATGATGAAAGCTTGGACTTAGGTGGCAGTAGTGAAAGAAATAGGTGGGCTGAAAAACTAGGAGGTACAAAAAAAATCTGGTTTGGGGGATGGACCAAGAAACGTGAGATGACGGGGAAATAGTGTCATAGATGCTCCGAGGTTAGTGACTATATGCATGCATGCTATGCTTTAAGGACAGTACAGTAGAAGAATCTAATTCAATTTTTAGGGACTCCAACATTTAATGACTAAAGTGAAGCAGATGAACATTCAGGGGCACCTGGGTGGCTCAGTGAAGCACCCAACTTTTGGTTTCAGCTCAGGTCATGATCTCACAGTCATGGGATTGAGCCCCACATCGGGCTCCCCACTGAGCATGGAACCTGCTTAAGGTTCTCTTTCTCTCTCTGCTCCTCTCCCCCACTAGTATTCTCTCTCTCTGTCTCAAAATAAATAAACATTTAAAAAATAGAAAATGAACATTCATAGGATATAGGAAGATAGATCAATTTAAATCTGCTACCCAGAGAGGTAGATAGAAAATATGGTATGAAATTACAGAAGTTAAAGGAGGAGCAAACAGCATCAAATGCAGCTAAAAGGTGAGGTACAGCAAAGATTACTAATACCCACTGGATTATGATGGCTGTTTTGATGTTATGGGGCAGGGGGAGCTAACAAAGGCAGCAGAGGCAGGAAAAGTGAACATTAGCTTGCCTTGAAGAGTCAATGAGAAGGAAATTGAGGAAATTGAGACACCAACACTGGACAATTCTTTGGGTTGTTACAGGGAAAGAAAAGGAAATAGGGTAGTAGCTAGAGGGAGATGTAGGTGTCTAAGTAAGGCTTAGTGTTTCTTCCTCTTTAGTTTTCGGATTACTGAGACATAGGCTCGAAAAGGTATCAGCGAGAGGGTAGAGCTACAAATATGCAGAAGATGGAACCGTCTGTTCTAAGGCAAGGAGGCTGTATTAGTTGGAAAGACATAAAGGCAATTCAGAAGGTACAATCTACAGAACATGGCAACCCATATTTGGAGGGTGACTGAAAGGGAGGAGTTTAATATGATTTTCAGATTCATGGCTTAAGTGATTATATACTGTTTACCACTCATGAGGTAGGGCACAAGGCAAAAGAAATGATTGGGACTTTAAAAAATTTTTTTTTAAATTGAGGAAAGGGCTATGAGAAGGGAAGAAAGATGAGCTCAGCTTTACAAACTGAATTTGAAGCTATGCTTCATATCCAAGTGGAAATACTCAGTGGGTAATTAGATATTTCAGAGCTAACACTGAGATGACTGGCCTCATTAGTATGCAGGTAACAGGTAAGCCATGTGTTTTCATGCCATCACCAAGGAAAACTATATTAAAGAAGAAAAATATTAAAGAAGAATAGAGTAAGGTTCAGAGCAGAGCCCTGGAGTCTTTAAGGTAAAATACAGAATTTCAGGAAATTCATATCCATTTAAGCCTACTACTGTTCTCCTTCCTAACTTCTGAAATTCCAAGAGAAATGTCCTACACTTGTATATTTTTCTGACAAACATGCAGAGAACCAAATTGAATCTCTTCAATAATGACACTATTGATTACTATCTTGACAACATGCATTATGATAAAATATTCTCATTAGCATTCTCTATGGTCTTTTTTTAATTAAATCAACATAAAACTGGTAGGATATGTGTTCAACTCTGTGAATGAGTGATGTTTTTGCCAAAGTTAGACAATTATCTAAAAGAAAAACGATACGAGAAAACATTGTTTTCTATATCACACAAGTTCATAAATAATACTCCCTGGCTATTTTTTCAACAAACATGAGACACTGAGAGTAGACAGAGACAAAGCACATCCTCGACCTTGGGGAGCTCTCAACCCATACCACGTCATATACTAGAAGCCAGACAACTCTGGTTCATGGGCCAAATCTGGCCCAGTGTCTGTTTCTGAAAAACACAGTTTTATTGGAATACGGTCATATGCAACTTGTTTACATATTGTCTATGTTTTTGTGCTAAATCAGCAATGCTGAGTAGCTGCAACAAAGTTGCACCTTATGGCCGGTGAGGCCTAAAATATTGTTACCTGGCCCTTTACAGAAAAAGTTCACCAATCCCTGTTACAAAGCAGTTTTAAGCCTATAGAAAATATTATTTCCTCAGGAAGACAACATTGTCCCCAGGGGCTGGAGCAGGTTTCATAAAGAAAGCAATACTTAAGAATAAATAAAAGCTCACCAAGAACAGGAAAAGAAGAAATATCACACACAAACGCAAGGATGAGAGAACACTGAATTTTAAGAAAACAAGAATGCATTATAGTCTATCTAGTACCTAGGATATTGGGGATGTGGCAAGTGAAAGAACGGCATAGACACTTTCATTGGTTTTCCCTGCCTATGCTGCCAGGCTCGTGTGCAAGAAATAAAATCTACAATTTTAATGCTAAGAAAAATATAATGCTAAGAAAAATATAATTGGAAAACACAATTAGGTGGGGAAAATAGATTAAAGTTATCTTGTCGGGAGTTTAAATTTGATCGACTCTCAATGGAAGGTTATCATTTATCAAAAAAAGTTAAGATATTAAGGTTTATGAAAGAGTTGTTTTTTGAAATTAGATTTATTGTTTTCCTTTTAATGTTATTCTCACTGATTTGTATTCTGATATTATCTTCTGAGTGAGAGAACAAAGATTGAGATTACACTCGTTACTCCAATGCACAAACTACATATAATCCTGGGCAAACGTCATGTTGCACATCTGAGCTGTTGCCATGCATCTCACCATCTGTCACAGAAGGGAAAAAAGGCTGAGCAAGTTAGCTGTAGGAACTAGGACATGGAGGAAGTGGTTAATAAGGGCCTGGTATGATCCAGTACGGGTTTTAGAAAGCCCAACTCCAAAGACGGAAAGGGAAGATGGACTGAGGTATGACAGAAACATACAACAGGGAGAACAGTCAAGAAGCCAGTAACCTGGCAATATGAAAGACAAAGTATAAGGTATAAGTACCAACAAAGGAAATTGGTCATTTGTATTAAGAAGAGACTGACTTAGCTGATGAGACAGAGGGAGAAGACTATGAAGTTTAGTCTGTGGCTTGGAAAACTACGAATGCAGCTGTTAAGGGAATTAATTCATAAAGCAGAGAAAGAACAAATCTTGAGGGAAAGAAAATACATTATTTTAGATCTTTCTTGGAATATTAGATATTTTAGATAGGTTGATTTGAAGAGACTTGACATATCCAAGTGTATCTGTTCAGTTGGCAACTGAAAATACAGTGCTGAACCTTTGAAAAGTGGTTTGTTCACAAGACATGAGATTTGGAAGTGTTGGTGGTGAAATCATAGGAATGGATGAAATTTCTTCAAGGGTGGGTATACGTGTGAAGGAAACTAAATAAAGCAGGGAAAACACTGAGAAGAATTCCATATTTAATAGGCAGGTTAAGAATAGCCAGGACAGAAGCAGGAAAACAATAAAAGTGATGTTGCAGAGGTCAAGGGCATAGTTTCAAGAAAAGAACAGTTCATCACACAGAATAAAGAGTCAAGTTGTTGAGATGTATGCATACAGTACCCACAAAATAAAAAGCCTTGAGCTATTAGTGGTTAAGAATAAAGGCTCTGAATTCACAGGGACCTGGGCTCCATCCCAGTTTAGCTATCTTAAGTTAAACTTGCCACGCTTCAGTTCTCAATCTGTAATGTATGTAATAGTACTTACCTTTCTCACAAGATTGTGGTAAGGAATAAATGAGATAACGTAAAGTACTTAGAACAGAGCCTACACATATAGGAAGTAATCAGATGTTGGCAGCTATTATTAAAATCTTTTTTACCAGGAAAGAAAACAGCAAATCATTGTAAACTATCGCCTGATTTCAGGAAACTTTGCTGCTGAAGCCAACTGGCCAAGAAATATTAATATAAAGGATACAAAACATGATCACACCATTATACAAAACTACAGCACATTTTGGAGCACCTGTGTGGCTCAGTTAAACATCTAACTCGTGATTTCAGCTTAGGTCATGATCGCATGGTTCGATTCATGAGTTTGAGCCCTGCATCAGACTCTATGGTGAGAGTGCAGAGCCTGCTTGGGATTCTCTCTCTCTGCCTCTCTCCTGCTTATGGACGCGCTCTCTCTCAAAATGAATAAACTTTAAAAAACTGTTAAAAAAAAACCTATTGTACATTTTAACTGGAATCACTGTGTGGAAATACATGGCAAGATAAAAATGGTAATTAAACTATAACACACAAAGCGTAACTGGATCTTCAGTTTGAGAAAGAAACTAACACTAAAAACACATATAAAAAAGATTCCTAGTACTGCCCAAGAACTGACCAGCAGGTGGAGCCCTCTAGGATGTGTTGGTAGGCAAAACTTTCTACAGTGAAAAAGGATGACTCATTAGGATGTCTAAATTTTATTCCTTGAAGATATTTTACTTCCTCTGCTTTAATCACCAAATAATTTTATTAGTAGCAAGATTTATGAAATATCTTAACAATGATATTAACATTTTGACTAGTTGACAGATACCTTAGAATATAAAATACTAGAATTCCCTAATATTTTATAAACAAAATCACTGGCATTCTGGTTTTGAAACTGGATAATGAATACTGAGTGATCTGACTTTGAGATACCCTTGGGAAATCTATCAGGCTAAGGCCCTAGATCATAAAGCATCCTTGTGGTGTCCAGCTTAAAACAGTGTAAGAAAGCCCCGGATTCTTCTACCTATGGCAACTACAGTGACAAATAAAAATTAAATCAAGTTTTTGTGATCACTCCCTAAATTTTTGGCCTTTAGATGAACTATTAGTTAACAATCTAAACCTACACCTAAAAGAAAATCAGGGGTTACCAGGGGATTAAAAAAAAAAGCAACTAAAATGAGAGGCAAAGTGCAACTTTATTTTGTAAATAACAATTAACTATCTCCACTTGTCTCTGCATACTTACTAGAAGCTCCTAAAACAATGTGAAAATTAATGTAAAACAAAAAGTTATCAGAATATTCAAGTAAGGGACCTGTCTTGTCCAAACCTACACTTTCGGATTGATAGAAAAAAGTATTGATATCACCATTATATGGTTTTAGATGACAGTGTCCACAGCCACATTAGTTCCTTCCTTCAACAGGCCTTGCTTGTTCAAGGAGTTATGCCCATAACAGAAGAAAACAGATCAAACTATTATGTTTTTATGGTGTATCAACAGACAATTAATGCACTGATTCACTGATTTCCCCCAGCCCCTTCCCTATGCTGCCAGGGTTAGGTGCTCTGGGAGTAAAATCTACAATATTAATGCTGCACTCTAAGGAAAACATAATTAGTTTGTAAACTCATAATGAAAGGTCAAAACAAAAATCTCAGACACCACAGTGTAGCCCAAAATCAAACACAAATGATTTCTGCTTACCCAATTAGAGGATAAGACCCTATTTCTACAATTAGAATGTAACACACTATGACACAAACACAAATAAAATATTAACAAAGCCAGAGATTGTGGCATCCAGTCCTTAGGCAAACCTATTTAAGCATATTTGACTATACTGGTGCACCCACACACAAAAATTCCAAGTAAATTACAGGATTATGTCTGACGTGAGAAAAACAGCTGTTATGTTGCCCTTTGACAGTAATAACCCTTAAGTCAGGGAAACCAAGATACTAAACTAGGCACAAAATCTTTAAGTCCTTACATTTCCACTCAGACTACTTAGTGTACAACCTTGGCACTTTGTGACAGTGAGGTGATGCAATGACCATAAAGAATATGCACCTAATGAACCAATGAGTGAATCACATATAAATAAGACCTCCATCACCAAAAGATCCAAATTATAAATCATGTGGCTTCCGTGCGTGTATTCAGAACACCCGATTACCTAATACTGTTGGTTCAATGAGACAGTGCCTGAAAACTTAGCAATCTGTTCCATAAAGTGCAAAAAAGTCTTATTCCTTACATAAACTGGCTTGGTTCATATTTTCGATTCTAAGTTTGAATTTCGGGGAAACATTTAACAACAACGACAAAGCCAACTTCAAAGGAATTTGCTCTAATTTTTTTTCAACACCATAAGAAAGAACACAAAAATGGAATAATGAAATTCTAGTATTCTATGGACGGTGAGAGTAGAAAAACCTATGCATATGTCAGTTTTGCATAGGCCAGTTTTAATCAAGAGAAGTGTGATTCAGAAAGACTGTGACTTCCTTAGTATTACAGAGTTTATGGGCAGCAATCAAGGTATAGCATCCCTCTCGAAAATAACAGAAAGAATTAATACGGAAAAGCCATAGAGTGTTCCTCTTGTTATCAGTACCAAGAATCCGAATGCCTAGTGGAAACCCAGCAATTCGGCAAGTCTTTGTACATTTCAAAGAGTTCCTCAAGGTCTGGAACCTTATTTTACTACATACAGCATCCAAATGACATCTACTAAAAACCCTTCTGAGCTATCAACTTTCTGGAGCCAGATTCTCAGCGGCTCAGTGACAGCTAAAGAGAGGATCAAATATAGAGCTATTACCTTTGGCATGAGCTCAAACTCAACGTAGGGTGTGTCCGGGTTGTTGTGAAGCCTGTTCTACTGCCCATTCGTAGAGAGTACCCCGTGCTTCCCAGAGATGATGCCTACCATGACTCCTTCCCCGCGTGACATCGCGCCCGGAGGGAGTCTTGCTGGAGGCGGCAAGAGCGACACCCGCCCCCTTCTCTAGCTCTTTCCCTAGGGGACACCTCTCGACCAGGGCCTCCACTACGACAGCCCGCTCAACGCCGGTTTAAGTCCTGAAGGTTGAGGGGCTCCCGGCCTACTTGAAGACATAGAGGGAGGGAGGAAACGGAGACAGTGAAGGGGGTTCCCCGAAAGGGGCAGAATAGGAGGAGCCAGTAGGAGCTCGCCCTTCCCCCAGCGGGCTTACCCTCCACCGCCTCCTACACGTTGCAGCCGCCCCGCTTCCTTGCGGAGCAGCCCGAAGCACTGCGTCCAGCAGCAGTTCCCCATCGCATGCCGCCCAAGCGCCGCCGCTCCTCCTCCTCCCGCTCAAAGCCCACACTCAGGCCCGGCAGCCGCATCCGCGCGGCACGAGCCGAATGAGGCTTCGGGGACCAAGGGCCGGCTGGCGCGCGACGGCCTGAGAGGCTGGGACAGGCGCTCGGAACAAAGGCACCGGTTACTCCAGCAGCCACCGAGTCGCCGCCGCTCGAGGGAGGAGTGCCGGGCTGCAGGTTCTGGACTCCCTCGCTGTCCGCATGGCCCCTCGCTCGCCTCAGGCCCCCAGCCTAGCACAAGTGACCGCCTCCAGCCGCTGAAGGAAGCCAGTCCCCGCGAGTCGCGCGCCCAGACCCCGCCCTCCCGAGCACCCAGGCCAGCGCCTCGCCGCCGACGCTGCCACACCCCCACCCTCTCCCGGGCCCCAATAGGGCGCCCTCCCTCTGCGGCCCCGCCTCCTCCGGCCACCGGTTCTTACGTCACTTCCACAAGCTCCCGCGTCCGCAGCTACAGATTTGGAGTTAGTTCAATTCTTAAGAGTGGATGTTTGTTTCGTTGCACCTTGACCTAACTAGAAGTCTCCTTTTCTCCTTGCATTTCCCGCGTCTGGGTCCCGAGCGTCTCCGCGTGTCGCAACGGTCAAGGCTTAGCCTTTGAACTTTGTACCAAAGCCTTGTGAGCGGCTTACCTAGAACTCAAGGCCAGAAGTCATCGGGTATGAGAAGGGGCACTTCTCTGTGTAGTGTGCTTAGGTTTTCCTAATACTGCACCAGGGGACTGAGTGAAGTTGTTTTGAATGCTCCAGAATTTTTTTTTCTTCTCTGGTCTCTAGTTTGCGTTTCTATGTCCGTACTGTCAGTATTGTAGAGAAACTTTTTAATGGTGCCCTACGGGGCTCTTTTTGTTTTGTTTAAAATCAGAATTTCAGATCATTTCGGAGAGGTGGTAGTGGTCCAGAGGAAATCAGTTTGAGGGCTACAGTTTTTCAGGGACACCAGCCTTGCCAATCCAAGCGTACTGCTGGGTTCTGTCCTAGATTGGAAGAGATAGCTACTTTTTTTTTTTTAATGTTTATTCATTTCTGAGAGAGAGAGAACACAAGCAGGGGAGGAGTAGAGAGAGAGGGAGACACAGAATCCGAAGCAGGCTCCAGGCTCTGAGTGCTCAGCCTAGAGCCCTACACGGGGCTCGAACCCACAAACCGTGAGATCATGACCTGAGGTGAAGTTGTAAGCTTAACTGACTGAGCCACCCAGGTGGTGCCCCAGAGATAGCTACTTTGATGCAACTGTTTCTGCATTCTCAAGTTTTCACCTACAACTAAGTTTTTGTATTGGGCCTTCTAATCCCGTAGAAGGCGGGCGCCTGGTTGGCTCAGTCAGTTAAGCGATGGACTTCGGGTCAGGTCGTAATCTTGCAGTTCGTGAGTTCGAGTCGGTAGTGGGGCTCTGTGCTGACAGCTGGGAGCCTGGAGCCTGCTTCGGATTCTGTGTCACCCTCTTTCTCTACCCTTCTCCCACTCGTTCTCTGTCTCTGTCTGTCTCAAAAATAAATAAACTTTAAAAAAGTTAAAAAAATAGCATGTAAGGTGTGGATTAGTAAACGCCTAGTTCATTGGATAAGGTGCTGTTTTTAAACTATGTCTATTTAGCCCGTTGTGATTTAATCTAGGAAAATTGTTACCTTTTGGAAAATTGTTATTAATGAAACAATGGCTTTTGAGCTATTCGTTTTCTTGTTTTCTTGAAATCTAGACCGACCTAGGTTTCAGTCTTAGAACTGCCACTTAAATAATTTTGATCTTATTTAGGTCTTGGTCGTTTTTCTTAACCAAGTGCATAGAGGATATGTTTAGCCCATTAGTCCGCCATCAGTGAATGCTGGTGGAATGACTGAATGACTTATTAAATAACAACCATACTTTCTATCCCTCTTTCAGCGCCCAGAATCAAGCAAATTTATTAATGAAATAATCTTTAAAGTTCAACTATAAGTGCTTAAAGAAAGCTATGGACTACTACTCAGCAACAAAAAGGAACATACTATTGATACACAAATAAGTGATCTGTAGCAGATTATACTAAATTGAAATGCCAGTCTCAAAAGCTTACATATTGCATAATTCTAGAAATGACAAAATTAAAGAAACAGAGAACTGATTGTATAGTTGCCCGGGATCAGGGAGTAGGGAATGAATCCTTGTGGTGATGCAAAACCTGAATCCTGGTTGTGTCAATGTCAATATCCTGTTTGTGATATTGCATTATGGTTTGCAAGATATTACCATTGAGTAAAACAGGGTAAAGGGTAAATTATTTCTCTATATAATTTTTCACAACTGCGTGTGACACCGCAATTAATGCAACTATAGATGCTTGATGGATTCTTTTGCCATAGGCCTTGTTATATAACGCCTGGACTCAGTTAAGGATATATGATCCTCAGAGTCAGTGGGAATGATGAAAACATTAAAAAATTGGCTTCACTAATTTTAAAAAATACAAATTAAAACGCAAAGAGAAGTCACTGTTCACTTGTCAGGTTGACAAAAATTTACAAGTAAAAATGTTCAGTTTTGAAAGGGTACGGTGAAGCAGCATTGTCCTGAACTGGGGGCAGTGAAATTCATTCTGAAAAATCATTTGGAAATATTTGTCGAGAGCCAGAAACAAAGTAAGTGCTCAAGAATTGAAGGATGGTTAAATTTGCTGGTATGGTCTTAAAATATTACATAGCCATCTGAAATACTTTTTGAAAAAGTTTTAATAGCATGGCAAAATGCTGCCGATGTATGAAAAAAATCAGGATAGAAAATTATATGCATAGTATGTTCCAAATCGTATTTAAAACAAAGCATATACATTCTTAAATACATATGTACATTCTTACATATATTCCTAGGGGAAAATAAAAATTGGTAAATAACAATATTAGCAGTAATCAATATCAAGATTGTGGATTTGGGGAGATTTTTTTCTTTGTATTTTTTGTTTTTTTAAATGATAATTTGATACATCTGTAATAAGAGAAAAAAACTTTTTTTAATCTGGCCTATCAGCAAGAAGGATTAATTGATAGCCAATTTGGTTAAGTTTGATAACAAATGCAAGTATTTACAAACTGGTGAGGGTTTGAATGTAGGTAGATTCCAATAAAATGAGTTGAGCACAACAAGGCTTCTTGTGTTTCTGCCATGGCACGATATTGCATCTCCAAACCTACATTTGGGAATGGTTATGGAATCAATAAAGTCAGTAGTCAAGAATATTCTGATAAGATTTATATATTTAGTTATCACAACTAGAGAATTCATTTATATGGCAGTTTCCCAGCAGACTATTCAGTGTACCAGTAAGAGACACACAAATTATCTACAGTGATGGCCACTTATATCAGCTTGCTTAGAGACCCCATCTACTCATCTTCCAGGTACTAGGACTTTGCTCTTCTTCATCCCTTGCAAAGTTCCTTTCTCTCTAGTGGTTTATTCTGAAGTCAAAGTAAGAAGTTTTCCTCATGGAAACTCTCCAATCAGTCCGGCATGCAATCTGTACCTCTAGTTGTCTTCTGGATTGTGTGGTTTCAAATATGAATCTCTTTTTGCTCAGAATTCCTCTATTGGCTATTAATTGCTTTTTGGCTTTTTTTTTTTGAGATCAGTTGCTACAATCATGTTTCTCTAGGGGTTAGGGGAGCATTCTGTGCTCTCCGTTACCACGATGTCCAAACATGGATGTAAATCCATTCTTTCGAATTCATTAGAGCAGAGTTTAGATTACCAAAATTTATACAGGATACTAGATATGATGGCTATAACATATAGATAATGGGATAATAAAGTTTACCTCATGGGTTTGTTGTCAGGATACATGATTTAAGGTTTTAAAAAAATATTTATTTTGAGAGAGAGAGCACAAGTGGTGGGGGGGCAGGCAGAGAGAGAGAGAGAGAGAGAGAGAGAGAGAGAGAAACAGGGAGAGAGAATCCCAAGCAGGCTCCACGCTTCCAATGCATACCTAACATGGGGCTTGTTGTCAAGAATTGTGAGATCATGACCTGACCCAAAATCAAGAGTCAGACGCTTAAGTGACTGAGCCAGCCAGATACCCCTAAGTGATTAAGCATTTAATCGAGTGCTTAGTAGAATATTAAAAGCAAGTGCTTAGTATAATTTCAAGAGCTTAGTATAATATGATTACACTATAGTTTTGCAATGTGCACTATATACCACACTCTAACTATCTGTAATACCCTAAATACAATATAAATATTAGCTGTTGTTATTATACACAGATTGAAGGAGATTTTCATCAAGTTTTTACTTTGTACCTGTAGCCCTGGCATCCTGTGAAAAAAACTTGGCTTTTCAAAATTCTACCTCTTAGACATGCACTTAGACATACTCCACACCACTGCTGGAAGTAAGGCTCCAAGATACTGTGGCCTACATAGAGGAATGTGTTCTTCATCTTTCAGGCCCATCAGTCCCATGATCTGCATCTTTTCAGGATGACTGAAAATAAGACTATTCACTCACTGGCTTATGGGGAGAGCTTACTCCCTACCAACTAGGAGTGTTTGTCTTAGGAACATAAATAGAACAATCTCATAATGCAATAATCTGGTATCATTATGGTTCCTAAACTCTTATATATTCGGTTTTAAATAATAATATGTGAAAGGATAGTCCAGTCCAGGTTTAATTTGATCCAGCATTGCCTAGTTCTTTTGTACATATTTATGTATATTATGAAGTAGAAATGTACTAAAGCTGGTTACAGCTCCTAAGTGCTCAATAATGGCTCAACAAAGAGCATATTTCCCTAAGAAGAAGTAACACTTTGTAGGCACATCACAGCTTAATTTCATATTTAAAAAACAAACATTCCTACAAAAAAAAAAACAAAAAAAACACAACAGTCCAAGTGAACCAATTCTGCCTACAGTGTAAACAACCTTTGTGTTGTTATATAGAGTGGGTTAGCTCCTTGAAAATCACTGCTCTCAAATGCTTCTATTTCTGCAATGGTCTTTTACTTTACATTTGTGTAAGCGAATGGCTAAGTGGAACATTTAAGTGATTTTCCAAGAACAAAGCCATGCAAACATGCTTAAAGATAAAAGGGAAAGTGAAAAGGGAAATTTCTTAACCCTCGGCTCAATCACCAGTGCCCCATTCCTTCTGACCTTGGGTATGTAATGAGCTTCATTAGTTGGTCAGTGTGACTGAGTTCAGTGTACACTAAGTGATTTGCTCCCTTTCTTCTCACCCTACATTTATATTTCACAAAGGGGGGAACTAATAAGAACATTATCTAATTAATATGGAGTGCCTCCAATGGGCAGAGTTTGTTCCAGATCTCTCTTGCCTGGTCAGAAACTGAACTAGTAACTTGAACAGGGAACATGAGAAATTATTAAACAGGCAAACGGTGGTTAATGCTAGAAGGAAACCAAGTTCTAAGAGATGTAGCTACTGGTGGAAGCAGCCGCCACCCCTGGGACTGAGGGAAAATGAACAGAAGAGAAATTTAGACGTTTAGAGGACAGCCCTACAAAGTACACACTCAGACCTCGGAGAAGACTGGTAATGGAGAAGCTAGATGGAAGACGTCTTCCTGTGAGTGAACCCACCTTTCTGGACTGGGGGGCACTTACCACTGGAGTAGGAGGCTGTGACCACTGTGGTAAACACTGCCAGGACTCCTTTCTGCTGATCCACTTGCCATTCTATAGAGAACAAAATAGCAAAAAAGAATTAAGTTGCCTTTTTGAGTCTTGCACTGTCCCTTCAGTATCCTTACTGGAAGATCTCAACATAGAACGTGCCAGCAAAAAAGAAGGACATTCTGCTGAGTCCAGTTCTACCAGCAGAAAGTAGGGCTAGGAAGGGTAGGAGATAAAAAGCAAGTTTATTAATATTGATGTAATCTGGGTTAGAAAAAAATAAAGGCTCTTTTTCTGTTAAGAAATTGGGATTTACTATAACCTCAGTCTTGGAACCCCAGGCTAAGAAATTAACATAAAAGGTGGTTTTGAGGCATCGATACTCGAGCTTTCTTGCAGAGCAAAAACATTCACCAGGGGGAGGTGGAAGACATACATATGTTCCATCTAAGTTTCACAGGATTTCCATAGATATAAAACCACACTGAAGTGAGCTTGCCATCACATATTACAATTGAACTACTATGGCGCAAAGCAGACACATGGAATAGCAGAGAAAAAAAAAACCCATGAATTTTATAGACCGAATATAAAAAAGCAATCAGATGTTAAAAGCATGTTAAATTTTTTTTTAATGTTTATTCATTTTTGAGAGAGAGAGAGAGCAAGCAGGGGAGGGGCAGAGAGAGAGGGAGACACAGAATCTGAAGCAGACTCCAGGCTCTGAGCTGTCAGCACAGAGTCCGATGTGGGGTTCGAACCCACAAACTGTCAGATCTTGACCTGAGCCGAAATTGACGCTTAAGCAATGGAGCCACCCAGGCACCCCTAGCATGTTTAAAATAGTTAATGTCATAAAAAAGAAAACAAGAAAATATGAAAGAATAGTTAATTAAAACAACTAATTTAAATGAAAAATAAAGACGTTGAAATTTAACATGAATGAAGAGATTTCTGCTTTAAAATATAGGACATGATAGGCACGTGGTAATGAAAACCTCAACAAAATTAAACTCATTTTTTATGAGGTCAGCAAGGAACATTAAATAGAAGAAAGACTAGATGAACTAATTTTCAGAGAAATGAGATGTTAACACACGAACAAAAAGCTTCATTAGCTTCCTACTTGGGAGTAGGTACCTGGGCTAAATATGGGCAGATGAAATTGGTCCACCAAAGATGGAGATGAGGAGAAACCAACCAAGGTTTAGGCAGCAGCATCAACTTGTGGGAGATCCCAGATCTGGAAGAAAACTGTAGTAAACTGAGTTTTCCAAAAATGGCCTTAACAATAACTTCCACCCTTCATTCCCTTTCCTAGAATATGACATTAACAGTCTCCCATCAAGTGGTAGTGTCCATGATCCCTTTGAATCTGGTCAAGAGTGCAGCAGTGGTGGAAATAATATGTGAACTTTAAGGCTAAGTCATAAAAGTGATACAGTTCTGTCTGGTCCTCTTAGGACACATGATTTTGCAACCATGAGTGCCATGTAAAGAGTCCACATATGACATAGTATGTGGAGATGGTTTGGGTCATCCCAGGTGATACCAACGGTTGGTATCAACCAGCAGGCCTGTGATTGGAGCCACCTCAAGGTAATTCTTGAGATTACTTCCAACCAGATCCACACAATAAAATATTTTTATTTCAAATATTATCGTGGGGCACGTGGGTGGCTCAGTTTGTTAAGTGTCCAACTCTTGATTTTGGCCCAGGTCATGATCTCACAGTTGTGGAATCAAGCCCCGTGTTGGGCTCTGTGCTGAGCATGGTGCCTGCTTGGTCTCTCTCCCTCTCTCTCTGCCCCTGCCCCTCCCCAAACAAACAAACAAACACTCAAATATTATTGTTTTGTTTCAACTCAAATATCTTCATTTCAAAAGTTTAAACTGTCAAATTTGAGGTAATGTGTGACGAAGCAATAGATAACCAGAATAAGCTCCATATTTGAAAATAAATGACCTTTGCAGCCCTCTTTCCACATGCCACTTACACCCAAATATTGCGAAGAAAGCAGCAGTGGAGGAAAGGCTAGGAAACTGTGATAAACTGTGTATTTCTCTGCATCCTTGTGGTGTTTGGATTCTGGGTCCTACTAAAATTGAATCTGAAGATGAGCCAAAATTTTCTGAAAGTAACCTAACTTCTTTCCAGCTCAAATACTTTAAAAAATATCAAAGGCTAATTACAGGTGATTTAAAACTATGTATACAGTATATATATGACTCGACTGTGTTCAACATGACTCTTGGAAGAATCTGAATAATCACTCTCACCCTAGCTGAGGAAAAGGCTCGTACTCTGGGAATAATCAAAATGGAACAAAAATTATACTTCAGTCTTCACTGTTGTTTCACACATAACCTGTATAAATTAATTTTTTTGAAAAGACATGAAAATAAGCAGAAAAATGGGAGCCATAACCAAGGAAAAGACAGTTAATAATAAAAGACCTACAGAAGATGACCTATTTATTAGACCTTGTCAAGAACATGAGTACAACTACTATAAATACATGAGAACATATACAAGAAAATATGGATATAATGGCTATAGATATATAGTATTTCAGGAAATAAATAGAAACATCAAGAAGAAACAAATATGTTTTAGAACTTAAAATTGTATTGAAAACTACAATATCAGAAGTTTAAAAAATGTATCAGTTGGGCTTAACAGCAGGTTTGATAGTAGAAAGGATTAGTGAATTTGAAAACAGATCAATTGAAATTAATCCAGAGAGAAAAAGGATTGAGAAAAAATATCATTGTCATCTGCTTATGAAATAATATCAAGTGGTCCAAAATATTTGTGCTTGAGTTCCAAAAGGGGTAGAAAGAATTGGGTAGAAAAAGTATTTGAAGAACAAATAATGGCAAAAAATTATTTACATTCGACAAGAAAATCAAACCACGGATCCAAAATCTCAACAAATCCTAAAAAGGGTAAATAAGTATTTATACCTAGGCATATCGTAGCCATAGTGTGGAAAACTAAAGATAAAGAGAAAATCTCTAAAAAAAAAATCTGAGGGGAAAAAAAAAGACATTACAGGGCAACAGTAACTCCATCTGACCTCCCTTTAGAACAAACGCAAGCCACAGTGGAATGATATATATTTTTTAATGTTTTATTTAATTTTGAGAGACAGAGCATGAGCAGAGGAGGAGCAGAGAGAGAGAGGGAGACAGAATCCGAAGCAGGCTCCAGGCTCTGAGCTGTCAGCACAGAGCCCGACGCAGGGCTCGAACCCACGAACTGTGAGATCGTGACTTGAGCCGAAGTTGGATGTTCAACTGACTGAGCCACCCAGGTGCCCCTGGAATAATATTTTTAAGGAGAAAGGAAAAGAAAGAGGAAGGAAGGAAGGGAGGGAGGAAGGAAAAAGAAAAAAGAGGAAAGATAGAAAGAAAGAAAAAGAGAAGAAAGGAAGGAGGGAAGAAGTAAAGAAACAATTTTCGACCTAGAATTCTACATTTAGGGAGAAAAATTTTCAGAAATGAAAGCAAAATAAATACATTTTCTGATAAATATTGAGAGAATTCATTACAACAGATTTTTACTACAAAAAAGGCCAATGGAAGCTCATCAGTCTGCATGAAAATGAAACCAAATGGAAACTCAGATTTACAAAGAAGAATAAAGAGCACTAGAAATGTAGATAAATATAAACACTTTTTTTATTTTTTTATTTTTAAAAGGACAGCTGGGGCACCTGGGTGGCTCAGTCTGTTAAAACTTCCAAGTCTTGGCTTCGGATCGGGTCATGATCTCATGGTTCATGCGATTGAGCCCCATATTGGCCTCTGTGCTGGCAGCATGGAGCCTACTTGAGATTCTCTCTTCCCTCTTTCTCAAAATAAATAAACTTAAAAACATTTAATAACAACCATTAAAAAAATAAAAGTACAGTTGACCTTATAAAGCAAAAATTAAAAATAACAATGTATTGTAGAAGTCGTAGCTGAGAAGTGAAATAAATAAAGGTTACACAAAGGAAAGAAGTTAAGTGGAAATATACAGTTGTAAGATTCTTATATTAATAGAGAAGTGTTTTAATGTAATTCCAAGGTAGTCTGTGGTTAATGAATGATGCATACAATAATACCTAAAGCAGGATTTCTTAACCTTAGCATTATTATCATATTGGGCCAGATACTCTTTTTAATGGAGGCCTGGCCTGTGCTTTATAAGATGTTTAACAGCATCCTCAGCCTCTACTCACTAGAGGCCATTTGTACTCACCTTTCCCAATGTGACAACCAAAAATTTATTCTGACATTGTCAAGTGTCCCCTGGGGAGTCAATATTTTCCCCTGTTGAGAACCACTGCTGTAGAGCAATCGCTAGAAGACACAGTAATAAATAGGGCACACACACACACACACACACACACACACACACACAGACACTGCCGGGGTCCTTGTTCCGGCGAATCTAGGGGCCCATGAAGGACAGATGGTCAGGCGAAAGGAAATGAGAGAGCCACGAGAGAGATGGAGTCTGATGACCAAGCAGGCAGTCCTGGCAATTCTGGCATCTCTGCCCTGCTGGTCTCAGTGTCTTTATTTTTAAAGGTAGTGAGTGACATTACATCAGTGACAAGGTATTCTTAACAACATACATTGTTGCCTCAAGACCTGTGTTAGTCATCTATAGGTAGATTAGGAGTCATTCTATCCATAATTGTAAGGGCTCATGTCTATCTATTCTTTTATGGTAGCTTTTGCAAGAGTATTTTGTTATTGCCTTTTTATTATAAGGGAGTGTGGGGATGAGAATTACAAAAGGATTTGTGAAATGTTAACCTCAGGGAGGTGCTCAATATTTGTTGTTGATCAGTGAAGATATGTGTTGTACCATATCTATAAACAGTGCTTCTGACATTTGGGCTAGGCTAACCCCCGGGGAAGGTCCTGAGTCTCTTTACAGTCTCTCCTATCAGTCTGTTAATCAAATACTGAGAGAAGTTTTAAAGAGTTGTGACTTGAGGTTTTATGGTGGGGCTGAGGGGATGATTAACACAATGCGATACTTGCAGGGAAAATCTAGTTTGATTCAAGGAGTCTTGGGGTCTAATGCCTACTAATTTCTAGCCAACTCATAACTGCTATTCTGTATGATCAATTTGTGTAACCTATCCCCAAGAGGCAACTTTGAGGTTACTTCTGGCCAGGTTACTCTCATTCAGATTTTATCCATCAAGACATTGCACTCCAGGTCCCCCTTTCCATGTGCCATAAAACCAAAGAGCATTATATCCCTTGGGCCAACGAGAGCAGTTCAAGAAATCCAGGCCTGAAAGATTATTTAGAAGGAGGTAAAACTAGGCGCCAGTTTGGCTGGCGGGAGCTTTGCTTCAACCTTTCCCACACAGGGAGGGGTCTCAACCTGTGAGCCCGAAACGGCTCCAACAAGACACCCCAATAGCTATGTATATAGCTATACAGCTAATAGAAGAGGTGAAAGGGAATATTAAAAGCAAGGAAATAGACGACTCAGTCCAAAAGTGCAATAAGAGAGAAAAGGAAGGAAGAGATGATAGGACAAATGAAAAACAAATTACAAGATGGTAGACTTCAACCAACCAGATAAATAATTACTTTAAATGGACTAACCACAATTAAAAGTTAGTCATTGTTTTTTCTGACTATTAATAAAAAAAAAGAAAAAAAGAAAGGCCTTATCATATGTCGTTCCCAAGTGATGCACTTTTAATATGAAAACATAGATTAAAAGTAGGGATAAGGGGCACCTGGGTGGCTCAGTCAGTTAAGCATCCAACTTCAGCTAAAGGTCATGATCTCACAGTTTGTGGGTTCAAGCCCTGCATCCGGCTTTGTGCTGACAGCTCAGACCCTCGAGCCTATTTCAGATTCTGTGTCTCCTTCTCTCTCTGCCCCTCCCCCACTCACACTGTGTGTGTCTCTCTCTCAAAAATAAATAAACATTAAAAAATATATTTAAGGAGCACCTGGGTGGCTCAGTCGGTTGAGCATCTGACTCTTGATTTCAGCTCAGGTCATGTTCCCCGGGGCCGTAAGATTAGGCTCCATGTGAGTCTCTGTGCTGAGTGTAGAGCCTGCTTAAGATACTCTCTCTCTCTCCCTCTCTCTTCTTCCCTCCCTCCCTCTGCCTCTCTCCCCCATTAGCACTTTCTCTATAAAATAAAATAAAACAAAATAAAATAAGGATGAGAAAGATATAACCATGCAAATACTAATCATACAGCTCATGTGATTATATTAATATCAGACAAATTAGACTTCAATATAAGGAGCATTACCGGGGATAGGAGGTGTTGGGAGGAAAAATATTTCTTCTACCCTGCTAGGCTCTGTGACTAGTCTAACAATTAAAATGACATAAGACAGGTTAACAAGAGGAAAACAAATTTAATAACATGTTTATGGGAGCCCCCAAAAGATATTAAACTCAAAAGGCAGCCAGGCAATTGAGGTTTCTGTAACATCCTGAGTTAAGGAAAGGTGTAGAGGTCTGGGGCTACAAAGGGGAGGAAGACCATTCGTAGGAAGGCGAGAGTAGGAGACGTTTGGGAAACAAAGCTTGCCCTGTTATGCACATACATTTCTTAGGTAAAAATTATCTCTGGATATAGGTCTGTTTCTGGTCCAGGTCCCCTTTCCAATACAAATTTCCTTTATAATTGCAGAATTTCCCCCACAAATGGAGACATTTTTACTTCTTTTTTATAAGTAAGGGGGAGGTAAAGAGCTTTTCCTGAGGCCACTGGGCCTTGATTGCCTTTAGTTCAACATAATCTCCATGCCACAGTGGCATAATTTAGAGAGACTTTTTCTGAACCTCTTCAGAGGGATGTTTTATCATGATAAGAAGGTAAGTCAATTAAGAAGGCATAACAGTCCTAACTTGCATATATACCTAATAATTGGCTCTGAGAACCCAGCTGTCATAGAGAGACCATGTGGAGGAGAGCTAAAACGCTCTAGCTCACAGCTCCAGCTAAGCTTCCATCCAGCTGGCAGTCAGGACAAACTTCCAGCTTTGTGAGCGACATCATTAGGCCCTCTGGTTGTCCAGCCAGCATCTTAACTGGTATCATATAAAGCAAAAGAACCATCCTATTGCCTCACAGTATATTGAGAAATAATAAATTGTTTTAAGACACTAGTTTTTGGAGTGGTTTTTTATGCAGCAATAGATAACAGAAATATGACCAACATCTGAAAAATCAAGAACTAGCAATAAAACCATATTATTTAGTGATAAGGAAGTCATAACTAAAGGAATCAGTAAAAAAAGTTTAAAGCGGTCGCCTCTCTGATACTTTAAATTATTTGCATATATTAACTTGATATAAATGAATATTTTTTAAGATAAAAAAGGGAACTTAATGAACTAGTAAAAAACTTCTGAGAAAGTGACCCAGGATTTAGTATGAAGATGAAAATACAAATGAGAGGTTAACAGACTGGGATATGGAATGAGCAAGTATAATAAGAGTTCCAGAAGGAAAAGCAAGAGAGAATAATGTTTGGAAATATTCAGAGAAATAATACCTGAAGTAGTAGCAATCCTTGATGAGATATGAATCTTCAGATCTGGAAAATGCAGTTCTTCAGGGGAATAAAAAATATTTATATCTAGACACATCATATCAAAACTGAAAAACATCCATCCAAGTCATAAAGACCTTAAAAAGAACCCAAGAGAAGAAACACATTACATTTATGAATAGCTACTCAGTAGCATATCTTCCGCCCATTTCAAGAGCAATACTAGTACTACTACTCAATAGTAATAATAAAAACCAGAAGACCATGGAATAATGTATTCCAAGTGTTGAGAGAAAATAAACCTATACTCAGCTAAAATATTGTTCAACAGTGAGAGCGAAGTAAAGGTATCTGCTATAACTACTATCTAGAAAGTCACACAACTATGGCATTTACTATTGTTAAGATACTGGAATGTTTTCATACTGGTTGGTAAATAGCTGTTATCCCTTAGGACTTTGACTCTGAGAAGCATGGAGAAACAGAAATCAGTTAGTAGCTAGTAATGAAGTCCACCTTTGACCCTGGCCAGGTGCTACAAGTTTTTCCAGCACAGAAGACATTCTGTAACAGACATGAGGCCATGCAGAATAAGCAGACTTAAATGGGTGGTTAGGAGCCAGAGGGTACTCTTTTTATTATTATATTGATTTTCAGTTTTATTTGATGGTTATGGCTTTGTTAAAACCCATTTTAGACCCTCCCTCACAGGCAACATTTGTTTTTACAATAAAACTTTTCTTTCTCAATGAGTTATGTTAGATTACCAGATGAGAAAGCTGAAGTTAAAAGAATTAGGCGTTATCCAAGTTCACAAAGCCTACATGTGACAAGATTATGACTTGGGCCCAAATAGGATTTCTTTTTTTTTTCTCTTCAAATTTTTATTTAAATTTCAGTTAGTTAACATGCAGTGTAATATTAGTTTCATGTGCAGAATTTAGTGATTCACCACTTACATACAACACCCAGTGCTCATCACAAGTGCCTCCCTTAATACCCATCACCTATTTACCCATCCCTCCACCTCCCCTCCAGTAACCCTCAGTTTGTTCTCTATACTTAAGAGTCTGTTTCCTGGTTTGCCTCTCTTTTATTTCCCCAATGTTTATTTGTTTTGTTTCTTAAATACCATATATGAGTGAAATCATATAGTATTTGTCTTTCTCTGACTTACTTATTTAGCTTAGCATAATACTGTCTAGCTCCACTCACATTGTTGCAATGGTAAGATTTTACTCTTTTTTATGGCTGACTAACATTCCATTATATATCTATATATATCTATATATGTATAATAGATATATACACACGTATATATGCATACGTGTGTATATATATATATGTATGTGTGTGTATATATATGTATATGTATGTACACACACACACACACACTCGCACCACACCACATCTTCTTTATCCATTCATTATTCAATGGATATTTGGGCTCTTTCCATTATTGGGGTGCATGTATCCCTTCAAATCAATACTTTTGTATCCTTTGGATAAATACCTAGTAGTGAAGTTGCTGGATCATAGGGTAGTTTTATTTTTAACTTTCTGAGGAACCTCCATACTGTTTTCCAGAGTGGCTACACTAGTTTGGATTCCTATCAACGGTGTAAGAGAGTTCCCCTTCCTCCACATCGTCGCCAACACCTGTTTTTTCCTGTGTTAATTTTAGTCATCCTGAGTGGTGTGAGGTAATTTCTTATTGTAGTTTTGATTTATATTTTCCTGATGATGAGTGATGTTGAGCATCTTTTCATGTACCTGTTAGCCATCTGTATGTCTTCTTTGGAAAAAAGTCTATTCATGTCTTCTCATTTTTTAACTGTATTATTTGTTTTTGGGTTTTGAGTTTTATAAGTTCTTTATATATTTTGGATGCTAGCTCTTATCGGATATGTCATTTGCGAATATTTTCTCCCACTCCATAGGTTGTCTTTTAGTTTTGTTGATTGTTTCCTTCGCTGTGCAGAAGCTTTGTATTTTGATAAAGTCCCAACATTCCGTGCTCATGGATTGGAAAAACAAATATTGTTAAAATGTTTATATTACCCAAAGCAATCTACACATTTAATGCATCCCTATCAAAACACCATGAGCATTTTTCACAGAGCTAGAGCAAACAATCCTAAAATTTGTATAGAACCTCAAAAGACCCGAACAGTAAAGCAATCTTTAAAAGCAAAGCTGGAGGCATCACGATTCTGGACTTCAAATTATATTATGAAGCAATAATGATCAACACAGTGTGGAACAGCACAAAAATAGACACAAAGATCAGTGTCTGAATAGAAATAGATCAGAATAGAAAACCCAGAAATAAGCCCATGACTACATGGTCAATAAATCTTTGACAAAGCAGGAAAGAATATCCAGTGGGGAAAAAGTCAATCTCTTCAACAAATGGTTTGGTGAAAACTGGACAGCGACATGCAAAAGAATGAAATTGGACCGCTTTCTTACACTATATACAGAGATAAGTTCAAAGTATATGAAAAATCTAAATATGAGACAGAAAACCATCAAAATCCTGGAGGAGAACACAGGCAGTAACCTCTTATTAGATAAGTAACTTCTTATTAGGTATGTCTCCTGAGGCAAGGAAATAAAAGCAAAAATAAACTGTTGGGACTTCACCAAAAGAATTTCAGAGTCATAACATCAAGTTGGACATAGGAACTAAAGAGCAAGTCTGAAATAGGACTTTTTGTGCCTTTAGGAGGTTGTTTGATTTGTTTGGGTTTTCAGTGGTTCTTAGGCTTTGGATTTGTTATTTTTAGTTTAGAGTACTTAGTGAATTCTAAAATTCTGTTGGGGCTTTAGGCCAAGGCTGGATTTCTAGATACATGTACAGTGTCTGTTACATAGCCTGCACTTGCTGTGCACAAGTGTTACTCCATAGTGGACTTCTTTTGCAATCTGTGAGCTCTTGATGGTTAGATCTATGCTGCTACAGCCTGCTCCAACCTAATGGCTCAGTGATCACAGGGAGCATCAGTCCGTGTTTACCAGTTCACAGAATATATTTTCCTAAGCTGAATAAATTCTCGCTGTTGTAGATACTTAGCTATGTACAATATAGAATATTGTAATGACATAATAGACATGAAAAGCACTATTCTAGAACAAGTCATGACATGAAAATATACGTTCAATCATGGATCTACAAAACAATTTTATAAAAGAAGTAATAGATAAGGAGAGAAATCGAGTTAATTTTTAATGATGCAGTATTTGAAATTTACATAATGTAAACTAGAAAAGTCGGGACTTTTTCAGATTTTCATCTGTCAAGAGGAAAATATTTTCAAATGCAGATTTTAAACTATCACTGACAGTCTAGGGAAGGCTGAATTTTTCCATGATTCTTCTTTCAGAGCTTGAGAACCATGTTGGGTACCTGATAGCTATCATAACAAAAGTTAGTGTTTATTCCAAAGTCAAATTGTTTGGTTTACTTCTGCTTTCTTTTTCAGATTAAAAGACTTTTAGAACTATTTACACTAGAGATTAACAGCCAATCACCTCATTTCATAGCAAAGAAACCACAACCCAGTAAGTTAGGAAGTAGAGTTAGAACTAAATTCAGAAGCCCAAATTAAGAGTGTTAACCCTGATTTCCCTAAATATTTCAGTTGCTAATTCCTATTGAAAATTATTTTGAAATGTTGGATTGTCTAATTCTTTCCAAGTTCACTATTAGTTTCTCAATCCAAGCTTTTAATACCCCTACATATCTACAGTGTTTTATTTTATTTGTTTTTTAATTTTAATTTTAATTTAATTTTTTTTTTTGGAGAGAGGGAGAGAGAGAGAGAGAGAGAGAGAGTGAGCAAGCAGGTAAGCAAGCAGGGGGAGGGAGAAAGACAGAAGAGAGGAGAGAAAAAATCCAAAACAGGCTCCATGCTCAGCACAGAGTCTGACCCGGGGCTCCATCCCACAACCCTGGGTTCATGGCCTGAGCCAAAATCAAGAGTTGGTCACTCAACCATGTGAGCCACGTAGGTGCCTCAATACCTACACTGTTTTTAATTAGACTTTGTGCTTCTAGTTTCTTTTTACTCCAATTCATCTTGTTTTTGTTTTTGAATTTATTTATTCTCTATTAAGGACACCAAGAAGTCTTTAACAATTTTTTTAATTATCAGGAAATATTTTATCTTTCTAATATAATATCTTAGATTGGGAAACACACTCTGGGAGGGAAATTTATGCTTAGCGAGTTTACTGGGACATGTTCTTGGAGTCAACACCTGTAAGGAGAGGGAAGAAAGTAAGTTGGGGAGAGGGCCTCTTATGTTGCTTCCATATCTTGGCTATTATAAATAATGGTGCAATAAATATACAGGTGCATATCTCTTTTCAAATTAATGTTTTTTTTTCTTTTGGTAAATACTGAGTAGTGGAGTTACTGGATAATCTGGTATTTTTATTTTTAATTTTTTGAAGAAGACCCATGCTTTTTTCCACAATGCTTGCACCAATTTGCATTCCCACCAACAGTGCACAAAAGTTCCCTTTTCTCCACATTCTTGCCAACACTTCTTATTTCTTGTCTTACTGATTTTAGCCATTCTGACAGATATAAGATGATATCTCTCAGTGTGGTTTTAATTTGCATTTTCCTGATGATGAGTGATGTTAAGCATCTTTTCATGTGTCTGTTGGCCATCTGGATGTCTTCTTTGGAAAAATGTCTAGTCAGGTCCTCTAGCATTTTTAAAATCAAGTTGTTTGTTTTTGTGTATATGTTGAATTGAGTAAGTTCTTTACATATTTTGGATATTATTCCCTTATCAGATAGATCATTTGAAAATATTTTCTATTCAGTAGGTTGCCTTTTTTTTTTAATTGATGGTTTCTTTTACTGTATGAAAGCTTTTTATTTTTTTTAAGACTTTATTTTTAACTAATCTCTACACCCAGTGTGGGGCTTGAATCCTCGAGATAAAGAGTCTCATGCTTTACTTACTGAGCCAGCCAGGTGTCCCAATCCCAATAGTTTGTATTTGCTTTTGTTTCCCTTGCCTTAGGAGACATATCTAGAAAAATGTTGCTATGGCCGATAACAGAGAAATCACTGCCTATGTTCTTTTTCTAGGGTTTTTATGGTTTCAGGTCTCACATTTAGTTGTTTAATCCATCTTGAGGTCATTTTTGTCTATGGTATTAGAAAGTGGTCCACTTTCATTCTTTTACATGTAGCTGTCCAGTTGTCCCAGCACCATTTATTGAAAAGACTGTCTTTTCCCTGTTATATATTCTTGCTTCCTTTGTCATAGATTACATGAAAGTATAATTTTGGGTTTATTTCTGGGTTTTCTATTCTGTTACATTGATTTCTGAGTCTATTTTTATGCTGGTATTATACTGTTTTGATTACTACAGCTTTGAATGGATAGAAAAGATATAGTATATAAAATGGAAAATGGAATCCTCATATAAAGGATGAGATCATGCCATTTTTTAAAACTATTTTTAACGTTTATTTATTTTTGAGAGACATAGAGACAGACCGTGAGCAGGGGAAGGGCAGAGAGAGAGGGAGACACAGAATCTGAAGCAGGCTCCAGGCTCTGAGCTGTCAGCACAGAGCCTGACACGGGTCTCGAACTCAGGGACCGTGAGATCATGACCTGAGCTGAAGTCAGCCACTCAACCGACTGAGCCACCCAGGCACCCCGAGATCATTCCATTTGTGATGATGTGGATGGACCTAGAGTATTATACTAAGTGAAATAAGTCAGACTGAGAAAGACAAATACCATACAATTTCACTTATATGTGGAATCTAAAAAGAAATTAATAAACAAACAAAAAGCAGACTCACACCTGTAAACATAGAGAACAAACTAATTGTTACCAGTGGCGGGAGGGTGATGGGCAAAATAGGTAAAGGGGAGCGAGAGATACAGGTTTCCAGTTATGAAATGAATAAGCCACAGGAATAAGAAGTACAGCATGAGGGGTGTAGTCAGTGATATTATAATAGTATTGTGGTGACATATGGCAGCTACTCTTACGGTGCACATAGTGTAATGTTTAAACTTGTTGAATCATTTTGTTGTACACCTGCAACTAATGTAATGTGTGTTAACTACGTTGAAATTAAAAAAAAAAAATTAAGTTAAAAAAAGTCTTAGGAACTTTACCAAAGAAAAAACAGAAGATTGGGGAGAGGGAAGAGTTGAGTAACTCTGGAGACCAGGCCTTATACTCCTCTAGCTACCAGTCATGGGATGCAGACTTAGTCTGGGGAAGGGACAAGGCCTTGCATGAGGTGACTCTTTCGTTAAGGGCAATTCCTAGAGAGAACTGAACAAGGAACTGTCAACTACCGATTTTCCCAGAAGCCAGGGGAATGAATGCTCAAGGTCTGAACAGAGATCTGGTGGCACACCACAGCATCCACTGCAAATATTTTTATGTAACATATAAAAGACATACAGAATAAAGCAAACACACAGTATATTGGGAAGAATAATGCACCCACCAAAATGTCTATGTCCTAATCCCTGGAATACGTGACTATCTTACCTTACGTGGCAAAAGGGACTCTGCAGTTAGGATTAAGTTAAAGATTTTGAGATGGGGGATGTTCTGGATGATATGTGTGAGCCACATGTAATCACAAGGAAGGTCAGGATCAGAGGAGACATGACGGTGGATGCAGGGGTTGGAGCAATGTAGCAGAAACCAAGGAATGCAGCAGACACTAGATGATGGAAAAGCCAAAAAACATACTCTACCCTAGATTCTAGAAAGCTCTCAGCTTTGGCGACATTTTTATTTGCCCCATAAGACCCATTTCAGATTTCTGAACTTGAAATTTGTAAGATAGGAAATTTGTGTTGTTTTAAACTACTAAATTTGTGGTAATCTGTTATAGCGACAATAAGAACTAACATCTGCAGATATCAGAACCCCAGGGTAAGCAATAGAACGTTATCCATGCCTCTAAGAACTTCCGCGTTTGTCCGGTCACATCCCTCTCCCTTTCTACCAAAGGTAACAACTACTCTGAATATTAATCTTATCATTTTCTCACTTTTCATCATAATTTTACTATATACAATATACTATTAATGTTTATCTATTAATATATTATTAACAAGTTTTATAAATATTAGTATATAACACATATTGTATATTAATATATGCTTCTAATGATATATTATTAAGAGTTTATGTTTTTATAGTATTCTATAATTGCTCTATCACTCAACATCATGCTTTTGAGATTCATCAATATGCATAGGTGAAGTTATGGTTCATCTACTTATTGCTGTTAATATTCTAGTTTATGAGTATGTGGTAGTTTAATTATCCTCCTGTTGGACATTAATCTACCATCTCACACTTGATTTAATCTAGCACAGTTTCTGTAGATTGTCTTCCAAAGTGGTGAGGGGAAAGTCTGAGGTAAAGCACTTCAGGGAGATCAGTTTGGTATCACAGTCTTTCCCTTTCTATTGACATTGATTTCTTTCCTGGCAAATGAATAAGTATCTTTCTCATTTTCATGACCTAACTTGAATGGTAAGTTCCTAGATGATAGGAATTGTGATGCCAAACATATTTTATATTGTACAATACTTTGTACAATGTTTTGCTGGTGCTGAATAATTGTTAAATAATAACAGCAGTAAACGTTGTGTACTACCTGCATGTTGGGGTCAGGACCTTTTGCTTGCAAACAGCAGAAACTCAACTTGTACATGCTTAAGTAGAAAATGAATTGTTTTGGCCCACCTCTGTGGAAATTTCTCTCATATCTGTGGGAGGAGCTAGAGGTTTAAGACACGTCTGGATACAGGGCTTGAAATACTGTCCTTAGGACTCTGTGTCTGTCTGTTGCTCAGATTGCCCATCTCTGCCTGACGTCATTCTCAGAAAGAGAATATCGTAATGGAAAGATGTCTATTATTACCTTCAGAGCTGCTTGATTTTACAAGTCATTTTTTCAGAAAAAGAATGTCTTACTTCATCCTAGTGATCAGATATGAAATCTCTGATGATTCGGAGACATTTTGATAGGTTTTGCTTGAGTCGCAGCAGTCCTACTTGCTTTAGAAGAACCAAAAACACTAGTACGGAATGGATGAGCGTCCTCTAAAGGGAAGGATGCTGAGTAGAAAAGAGATGTCCTCTACCACATATATCAGGAACCTTTTTAGGCTTAATGTGAACACTTTGCTTAATGTGAAGATGCCGAGATCTTAATTTAAACAAACATAATCTAAGTATGATTCTCATAATTAATCATAAAACTGCAAATAAAGTTTAAATTTAGAGCTTATTAATATTACATAGGTTAGATTTCCTCTTTGATAGCTAGAATGTTATTAAAGTAAACGGAAAAATCTATGAGGCACATGCCATTTTTTTTTTAATTTGAACCATAAAAGCTTTAAGCTTCAAATACCAATTTTCATAGTGTCCATGCTGTGAAAAGTACATATGACAAGATTTATTTCACTTTCACTTTAGCGCTTCTCTGATTTGGATTATAGATGTATCTTTTTTAAGTCTGACTCTGATTTTGTGTGCGCGCGTGCGTGTGTGTGTGTGTGTGTGTGTGTGTGTGTGTGTTGGGCCACATGAATAGACAAAACGATTGACTGTGGAGAGCAGAGGGGCTGTGAATAACAAGGCCTGCATTCCCACAAAACTTTATTAATAATGTTTTATAATACTTACAGTGTTGCAATTATCCTCCATGTCGCAATTTATTCTTTTATTTATTCTATTTAATCATCCAGTAGGATGTAAATATCTGAAGCTAAAAACAAGGATTGTGTTTTAGTCATTTTAAAATCCCAAGCCAAGATCAACATGTGGCATATAAAACTCATTAGATAAAGATATGCCTAATTATTATTGTTAACACAACAGTATTTACGAAAAATAGCAATATTAGTCATAATACTAATAAATACCACCTTTTGAGTGACTAATGGGTGTTATGTTCTACTAGGTACTCTTCAAGTTATTTTATTGTTCATTAGGGAATTTATTAACTTTGCTGTTTGCATTAGGTTTCCTTATTTATGAAAAAAAGAACATGGCTAGATAATATCTAATACCTCTTCCAAATTAAATGTTTATTTTCTTGTTTATTTTCACTCTAAGATTGGAGACGAGTTCTTATGGAAAAGATTTAGACCAAGTACATAATAAAATTTCAATTGGTACACACTGAAAAATATTTATTCACTAGGGACTGCATTCTATTTTCTTCTAGCACCTTCTCTGTGGAAGAAAGCTGCCTGCTGTTCTGTAGCGGTAGACTATTTTTAAAATTCCAATTAGGGTGAGGAGGACACTCTAGCAGTGTTCTCCAGGCTTCCCTGTTACCTGTCATTTTTGGAGTTTTATCCCTTGAGAACTTCAGAGTAGATCCATGCTCTCTTCCAATATCAGTCTGCTTCTAATTGTAACAGAGTTTAGAAAAAAATTTCTGAGTTAGGCAATAAGACATTCTATTTCTAATTTGTCTTGTGCTTTCATCATTCTTTTATCTATTTATTATGCAGTCTGACTTTTTAAAAATGTGCATTTATTTATTTTGAGAGAGAGAGAAAGTGCACACGCAAGCAGAGGAGGGGCAGAGAGAAAGGGAGAAAGAATCCCAAGCAGGATCTGTGCAGGGAGGTGGGCCTCGATCCAATGGAACTGTGAGATCATAACCTGAGCTGAGATCAAGAATCGAATGCTTAACCAACTGAGCTGCCTGGATGCCCCAGTGTGCAAGCTGACTTTTATCATAGCCTTAATATAGTAGACTTTGATGAATATTGTTATTTCCAACTGTTATTCCTCTAGTTGGGAATTTTCTTAATAATAATGCAGTTGCTTCAAATAAAATTTCACAATATCATTGCATTATTTGCCTGAAGATGCTTGTGATATCTTCTACTCAGCAGTTTTTAAAATATTTGACATCTCATGATTAACCATCTTTACGCAAGGTTCTGATGGTAAATATGTTTGCATTCATGTCCTTCTTCTCTTTCCTACTACACATAATACTCCTCAACAACTGCTGCTTTCTTAGACTTTACTTTCAGGTCCTAACGAAGGAATATGGCCAACTTCTCTTATTTCAATTATAACAATTATGAAATAATTATGTTGTGAATTTTTTATCCTTTATTTATATGCTCACTTTAAGTTATGATGAGTAAGTAGCAGGACTATAATATCATATTGGGCAAATTTCTTCTTGAACAGATTTTATTTCCAGTTGTAAGTTCTCATTAGTTTTTTCATTTGTGTAAGTACTTTAAGGTTATGATTGGGCAGAGAGAGTGAAGGAAGGCCATTCTGGTCAAAGCAAGAGCATGTAAGATATAGGGAACCTCAGAGAATATAATGTAATATGGTACGGGTTTTCACTCTTTCAATAGTTGTAGTGCTTCTCGCTTTTTATCCTTCTGGAATGACCTTGGTTTTTATCCATTTTTCAAGTCTGGTCTTATAATCGAATGTCCATTCTGTAATGTCCTTTTACTTTTACTTTGGCTGTTTTCCTTAGGCTAGTATAGATGCTGCCCCAGCACCCTGTATTGCATCTCGATCCATCTCTGACTTCGCCTACAACTGAAATGAACATTTCTGTGCAAAGTCATACTCTCCTCACTCTGACAGCATCCCTCAAGAAGGAGCCACTTGTCTTACAACTTTCTGCCCAAGAGCTTTCTCTGACGCTGCTGGAGCCCATTTACTTTCACATAGCACAGCTCAGAAGTGCATGGTTAGTGGTCCTGGGGGTAATCCTCGGCCACTGAGGGAAATAGCAGATGGATAAATCTGCTTCTTCTTGACCTTTAGGCAGAATATGTGGGGAGGTGTTCTATATACTTCTTAGGATGTCTTGGTGCTGAGCATTATTCCATGGTAGAGACCTGCTAACATGCCTTTAAATTGGCTTTTCACCTTTCCCATCACACTCTCCCTCCTCCATCAATCCCGCTTCCTGGTGTCAACGCCCAGATAAATGATATCCAAATCAACTCCCAAGTGAGCAGTACCCAAGTCCTTATTTCAAGTTCTGCTTTCAGGGAAAGCCAAAATAATACATGTAGCTAAAGTTGGTTTTAGTTGCTTATGCTGATACACACCATGCCTGTTACTCTTCCAGTGTCCCCTTTCTCAATTAATGGTACCACCATCGATTTAGTGTTCAGATACTTAGGAGCCACTCGCGAATCCTTCCTTCTTCATCCCCATATTGGTTCCATATTCAACTAATTCACCGAGTCCTGTTGATTTTATCTGTTGAATATTTCTTGAATACATCCATTTACCCCCATCTTCACTTTAGTTCAATTGTGAGCGTTTCTCATGTGTACCATTGCAGCTATTCACATACACTCTATCCCTCAATCCAATCTCTTTTCCATATTAAAACCAGAATAATATTTCAAAATTTCTTCAACATCTTCAAAATTTTTATTATCCCATACTTGTAATACTTAAATGGCAATCCATCACTTTACAACCTGGTTTAGAAGGTTCTGCTAGTTTAGCCACAGGGAGGGGCTGTGTCACCTCTGATTAAAGGCCCAGGTCTTAGCTTCACGGAAGAAGAATTCAATTTTTCAGTTATCTGGGACTTGGTGTTTGAGTGTATTTCCTTCCAGTAGGAAAAACCACTTGGTATATTAAGAAGCAAAAGTATCCAGGTGTGCCTGTGGAAAGTTGCCATCACACCAGAATAGCTTCTTACTGTAAAGACATAGTAAGTCTGACCCAGGTGCTCGAATCACCTGGTGATTGATCACAATCAGCATACCTTCTGCTGTGGATAAAGTGGATAAATATTGAGAAATCATTGCTCTTTGTCTCTCTTACTGTAGACTCTATGATGATCACTGCTCTTCAGTTGCTTAACATGATGCCATTGTAGACAACAATAAAAAATACCAAAAGCTTATCTTTGTCTTTATTCTCCTTGATTTTAAAATTAAGAAAGAGTTATGATCTTTCTGATAGAATTTGGGGGCACACTCTAACACCATAAAAGTTAACTCAGAGAATGGTTTTTATTAATTTTTTCTTCCAAATTCAGTGGAATTCATCCTTTTTAAGAATTGCATTTTCATATGTTCAACTCATAGTGAGTGCTTAATATATTTTGTGATGGTTTTTCAGCTGCTTTTTATTTTCCTCTTAGCATGTCAATAACATAGGTAAGGAATATCAAATCATTAAAAAATATAATTTTATAGGGTTTGAGGTATATAGAACTTTTTCAATATTTAGAATGACTTGAAATATGTTGTAATATTTTCTGTGGTAATTTTTTATCACATATTCTCTGGTTGTGATAATAAATGGCAGCTGAAATGGCATAAATAGTATGCTTCCTATGTCAGACATATTAAGTTTGAGGCACAGGTAAGGACAATATGAAGAAAAAAAAATTAGAGATCTGTTAGAAATGTGGTCTTCAACTTGTGGACAAAGGTCAGACCTAGAGACACTAGAATTGAGAATCAGAACAGAGCAGCACATAAGGTCAACAAGAAACAGAAAGAGAGGCTATGTGGTATGAAGGTAATATATATATATAAGTTTCTACCATGGTGCCTGGCATATACTGTGCACCTTACAAATGGTTAACCCAATGAATGGGCATTTGAAGAATATTAGAGTTATGCAAAGAAAAAGAACCCATTTTAAGAAGTAAGGGAGTCTTTTAGTAACAACTGTATATTTTGTAAAATTTCTTCATAATTGGGGTCCTTCCTTCTAAGACTGAAATGTATACAATTATTTGCAATAGCTGGTGAATGAAAGAAAGAAAGGAAGAAAGAAAGTTAGAAAAGAGAAAGACAGAAAGAAAGACAGAAAGAAAGACAGAAAGAAAGAAAGAAAGAAAGAAAGAAAGAAAGAAAGAAAGAAAGAAAAGAGAACATTCAAAGTTTATTTGACAAGAAAATAAACTTCTCTACACTGAGTGAAGTTAACAACAGCAGCAAACAAGAAGATTGCTAAATGTAGAGGTCATGGAGTGGTTATATACAAGTCTAAGGGTAACAAATATATCAAACCAGTTATAAATATGCAAAGAATAAAGAGAAATAAATATATTACTAGAGACAATCAGCAAAACATGAAAGGGAGAAAGACAAGAAAAAATCAGAGAAAATCTTTAGAAACAACCACAGAGCTAGTCATAAAGTGACAGCAAATACATATCTATCAATAATTACTTTGAATGTAAATGGACTAAATGTTCCAATCAAAATATATAAGAGGACAGAATGGAAAAAAAAAAAAACAAACACAAGGCCCATCCATATGCTGCCTACAAGAGCCCATTTTAGATCTAAAGTGAAAGTGAGGGGATGGAGAAACGTCTATCATGCAAATGGATATCAAAAGAATGCCAGAGTAGCAATACTTATATTGGACAAAATAGATTTTAAAGCAAAGACTGTAGTAAGGTACAAAGAAGGACACTATATAATAATAAAGAGGACAATCCAACAAGAAGATGTAACAATTGTAAATATTTATGCACCCAACATAGGAGACCCAAATACATAAAACAGTCAATAATAAACATAAAGGGACTAATCGATAATAATAAAATAATAGGGGACTTTAACACCCTACTTACATCAGTGGACAGATAATCTAAACAGAACATCAATAAGGAAACAATGGCTTTGCATTCAAATGGCTTTGCACACTGGAACAAATGGATTTAACAGATATACTCAGAACATTCCATTATAAAACAGCAGAATATACATTCTTTTCCAGTGCACACAGAACATTCTCCAGAATAGATCACATAGTAGCCCACAAAATAAAACTCAACAAATTTAAGAAGATTGAAATATATCGTGCATATTTTCTGACCACAATGCTATGAAACTAGAAATCAGCCTTGAGAAAAAATCTGGAAAGACTACAAATACATGGAAGTTAAATACCATGGTACTAAATAATGAATAGATTAACCAGGAAATCAAAGAAGAAATTTAAAAAGTACATGGAAACAAATGAAAACGCTATGGTCCAAAACCTGTGGGATGCAGTAAAAGCGGTTCTAAGACGTTTATAAAGGTCTATCTCAAGAAGGAAGAAAAATCTCAAATAAACTACCTAACCCTGCACCCAAAGGAGCTAGAAAAAGAACAACAAACAAAACCTAAAATTAGTAGAAGGGAGGAAATAATAAAAATTAGAGTAGAAACAAATGATATAGAAACAAAAAAAAAAAAACCCAAACTAATAGACTAGATCAAAGAAACCAGGAGTTCAGTCTTTGAAAAAAATGAATAAAATTGATAAGCCTCTAGCCAGACTTACTAGCCAGACTTAACAAGAAAAAAAGAGAAACTGGATTCAAATAAATAAAATCACAAGAGAGGAGAAATAACAAAACCAGAGAAACACAAACAACTATAAGAGAATATTATGAAAAGCTGTATACCAGCAAATTGGACAACTGAGAAGAAATTGATAAATTTTTAGAAACATAAGAACTGCCAAACTGATACAGAAAGAAATAGAAAATTTGAACAGACCGATAATCAGCAAAGAAATTGAATCAGTAATCAAAAAACTCCCAAAAAACAAAAGTCCAGGACTAGATAGCTTCACAGGTGAATTCCAGCAAACATTTAAAGAAGAGTTAATGCATATTCTTCTCAAATTATTTCAAATAATAGAAATGGAAGGAAAACTTTCAAATTCATTCATTTCAAATTTTTTTCAAACTCATTCTATGAGGCCTGCATTGCCCTGATACCAAAACCAGATACAGATACCACTAAAAAAGAGAACTACAGGCCAATTTTCTTGATAAGCAGAGACGTGAGAGTTGTCAATAAAATACTGGCAAACCAAATTCAACAATACATTAAAAAAATCATTCACTATGATCAAGTGGGATTTAATCGCAGGTTGCAAGTGTGGTTCGATATTTGCAAATCAATGTGATACATCACATTAACAAGAGAAAGGATAAAAACCATATGGTCATTTCAATAGATGCAGAAAAAATGTTTGGCAAAGTACAACATCCATTCATGATAAAAACCCTCAACAAAATAGGATTAGAGGGAACATACCTCAGCATAATAAAGGCGATCTATGAAAAACCCATAGCTAGCATCATCCTTAATGGGGAAAAACTGAGAGCTCTTCCCCTAAGGTCAGGAATAAGACAGGGCTGTCTACTCTCACCACTTTTATTCAACATAGTATGAGAAGTCCTAGCCACAGCAATCAGACAAGGAAAAGAAATAAAAAGACCCTAAATCAGTTAAAAAGAAGTAAAACATTCACTATTTGTAGCTGGCATGATACCATATAGACTCTACAAAAAAAAAAAAAATCTGCTAGAACTCATAAACAAATTCAGTAGTCTTAGGATACACAACCAGTGTACAGACATTTTTGCATTTCTATATACTAATAATGAAGCAGTGGAAAGAAAAATTAAGAAAACAATCCCCTTTACAAATGCACCCAAAACAAGATATCTAGGAATAAACCCAACTAAATAGGTGGAAGACATGTACTGTGAAAACTACAAAAATTAATGAAAGAAATTCAGAAAGGCCCAAAGAAATGGAAAGATATTCCATACTTACGGATTGGAAGAACAAATATTGTTTTTTTTTAACGTTTTATTTATTTTTGAGACAGAGAAAGACAGAGCATGAGTGGGATGGGGTAGAGAGAGAGGGAGACACAGAATCCGAAGCAGGCTCCAGGCTCTGACCTATCAGCATATAGCCCAATGAGGGGCTTGAAGTCACAAACCCATGAGATCATGACCTGAGCCAAAGTCAGATACTCAACTGACTGACCCACCCAGGCACCCTAGAAGACAAATATTGTTAAAATATCGATACTACCCAAATCAGTCTACACATTTGATTCCACCCCTATCAAAATACCAACAGCATTTTTTCACAGAGCTGGGACAAATTATTCTAAAATTTGTATGGAACCACAAAAGACCCCGAATAGTCAAAGCAATCTTGAAAAAAGAAAAGCAATTTAGAGGCATAAGAATTCCAGACTTCAAATTACATTACAAACCTGCAGTAATCAAAATAGTATGGTACTGGCACCAAAACAGACACGAAGATCAATGGAACAGAATAGAAAATCCAGAAATAAACTCACAATTAAATGGTCAATTAATCTTCAACAAAGCAGGAAAGAATATACGATGGGGAAAAGACAGTCTCTGCATCTAACAGTGTTGGGAAAACTGGATGGCAACGTGCAAAAGGATGAAATCGAACCACTTTCTTACCCCATACACAAAAATAAATTCAAAATGGATGAGAGACCTAAATATGTGACAGGAAACCATAAAAATCCTAGAAGAGAACACAGACAGTAATTTCTTTGACATTGGCCATAACAACTTCTTTCTAGATATGTCTCCTGAAGCAAGGGAAACAGAAGCAAAAATAAACTCCTGAGGCCACATCGAAATAAAAAGCTTCTGCATAGTAAAAGAAATAATCAACAAAACTTAAAGGCAACCTTTGGAATGAGAGAAGATATTTGCAAATGACATATCTGATAAAGTCTAGTATCCAAAATATTTAAAGAACTTATAAAACTTGACATCCCCAAAACAAAAAACCCAATTTTAAAAATGGGCAGAAGACATGAACAGACATTTCTCCAAAGAAGACATCTGGATGGCCAACAAGAAACGATGCTTGTTGTAACTCATCATGAGGGAAATACAAGTCAAAACTACAATGAGATATCACTTCACACCTGTCAGAATAGCTAAAATTAACAACACAAGAAACAGCAGGGATTGGTGGGAATGTGGAGAAAAAGGAACACTTATCCACTGTTGGCGGGAATGCAAACTGGTGCAGCTATTGTGGAAAACAGCATGGAAGTTTCTCAACAAGTTAAAAATAGGACTACCTTACCATCCAGGAATTGCACTACTGGGTATTTACCCCCCAAAATACAAGAATACTACTTGAAAGGGATACAAGCACCCTTATGTTTACAGCAGCATTATTTACAATAGCCAAGATATGGAAGCAGCCTAAATGTCTATCAATAGACTAATGGATAAAGAAGATGTGATATTTATACACAATGGAATATTGTTCAGCCATCAAAAAGAATGAAATCTTTCCATTTGCAACAACATGAATGGAACTAGAAAGTATAATGCTAAGTCAAATAAGTCAGTCAGAAAAAGACAACACCTTATGCTTTCACTTATATGTGGAATTTAAGAAACAAAACAAATGAGCAAGGGAGAAAAATGAAGGAAAGAGAGAGGCAAAGCAAGAAACAGTCTCTTAATTATAGAGAGCAATCTGAGAGTTACCAGAGGGGAGGTGGGTGGAGGGATGGGTAAATAGGTGATCAGGATTAAGGAGTGCACTTGTTATGATGAGCACAGGGCGATGTATGGAACTGTGGAATTATATTGTACACCTGAAACTAATAAAACACTGTATGTGAATTAACTGGAATTAAGATAAAAACTTAAAAAAATAAAAAATAGAAAAACTTTAAAAGCCAAAAATAATTTAGAGGTCATGTGATAGAAATGCAATAATCACATCTTAGAAGTTAATAATTAGGGCAAATTTCTCACCTTGTTTCAAAGCTTCTACTCTCGGAGGTGAAATCTTTTAGTTTATAAATACAGGTTATCAATGACTATTCTGGTTTAGAATAAATATGAATTATAAAGCAATTTCTAGAATATGAAACCTAATCTCTAAAGTGTTTCAAGGGGTGCCTGGGTGACTCAGTGGGTTAAGCATCTGACTTTTGATTTCGGCTCAGGTCACGATCTCACAGTTCCTGAGATAGAGCCATGTGTAGTGCTCACACCGATGGCACAGAGCCTCCTTGAGATTCTCTCTCTTCTTCTCCCTGTGTCCCTACCGCACACACTCTCTCCCTCTCTCTTTCAAAATAGATTAATAAACAAGAAAAAAATAATGTGTTTCAATCTTAAGTTAATTGTTGTAAAACTTTTTATTAAGGACAATTTCAAACATATACAAGAGTAGAAACAAAAAAGAATATGAATCTCCATTTTCCATCACTCAGATTTAACAATTATCAACATTTTGCCAGTCTCATTCATCTATCCCCCTGCACATCGCCCACCACAAAAACAATGTTGGTCCCACCCTGACAACGAGAAAAAGCCAGGTAACCTATGGAATCATAAATCTTATTGAGACTATCAGAGAATTGGGGTTGCAAGGCAAACAGAGATGATCTAAAGGGTGACAAGTCCTTCCAAGGAGAAATGAGACATATAATTGTTTTACCTTTGGCAGAGCACAAAAGGAAGAGGTGCTGCTATTAAGCAAGAAAAAGAATAAAACTAGGGTTTAACAAAGCTTAAAGGCTGGGCTGGTGTGACAAGTTAGGATCTTCGGGAGTGGTAGAGTCCTCATTCACCCATCAGTGCTTTTCCATTGCCTCTACCTCATGTTTACAAGAAAGATTGGACGGACGTAGAGAGATACGTCCCACAGACATGAAAATCTGTCCACTTTCTAGACTTTTCTCATATGCAAACAGAAGCTGTAAACCTCTGGGGGAGGGCTAGGAAACTATTCTACTTCTAGGACCCAGTGTGTGTGTGTGGGGGGGCGGGTGTTAGATGCAAAAACCATCTGCCGATCTAAGAGAAGAGGAAACTCCTTACCCTAGACCTAGGCAAAGATATGGTTCTAGAGGGAGGGGTAGAAGCAAAAGCCGTTTGCCACAGAGATAAGAACGAGAAAACCCTCTGCCCCTACCATGAGCCTTGCATTGAGTAAATAGGAAAAGGGGGCTGGAGGAGGGGCAGAAAACTCGCATCAGTCCAAGACTACCAAGAGTTTGATTCCTGGGCCAGGGAAGGCCAGAAATAAAAAGCCCATACCCAAGGTCCTGGGCACTCACGGCCTGCCTAAAGCTGAAGAGAAGGAGAAATGACAACCTTCTCCATTGCACTTTGAGCTGCCCATCACGTAATAAGCAATGACAGTCTGGTGCTGGGAAAAAGGGAAACAAATGGCAAGGGGGTAGATTTAAATTCAATCATATAAATAATTACATTAAATATAAAGGCTTCGACCACCCGAGTTAGATGGCAGACTTTCTTAGACGGAATATAAAAACAAGACCAACTATATTTTGCCTAAAATAAATGTACTTTAAATTTGAAGACATAGACCAGCTAAAAGAAATAAGGTTGCACAAAAATAAACTATGCATTAGCTAATTAAAAGTAAGCTTGAGTGGCTATATTCATATCAGAGAAAGTAGACTTTGCAAGCAAGAAATTTTACCAGAGATAAAGAGATCAATGTATCAAAAAGGTATAATAATCCTAAATATCTACATACAATAACATAATTTGAGAAAACAGAAACTGATAGAACAGAAAGAAGTAGACAAATCCACAAATATTATCGGAATTTCAGTATTTCTACCTCAGTAATTGATAGAAAAAGTAGACCAAAAATCACTAAGGATCTAGAAAATTGAAATAATCAATTTTATCTAATCGATATTTATAGAGTGTTCTATTCAATAACAGCAACATATGAATTCCCTTTTCGAAGGTTTATTTGTTTTCGAGAGAGAGATTAAGCAAGCAGAGAAGGGACAGCGAGAGGGGGAGGGGCAGAGGGAGAAGGGGACAGAGAACCCCAAGAGGACTCTGCACTGACAGCAGCGAGCCTGATGTGAGGCTCGAACTTACCAACCTTGAGACCGTGACCTAAGCCGAAGTCGCAGGCTCAACGGACTGAGCCACCCAGGTGCCCCTTAAATATCAATAGAATATTCACCAAAGTAGACTGCATACAGAAATCTCTAAAATTTAAAATGATTGCGCTCATAAAAAATATGTTCTTTGATCACAAAAAAGAATTAAACTAGAAACTACGTATTGCTGGAGGAGAAAAGTGCCCCAGATCCTTTCAGGACTCTAGGAACTTTAGGCGTGACCCAAAGTGAGTGGCGGAAGAGGTAGAAAAATCTCCTGGATCTCTGCAGGATTAATTTATTCAAAAGAAATAACAGAAAAATACTCAACATGCAAAAGCCTTGTGAAGAAAATGAAGGAAAACCACAGAACGTGCCAAAAGCTGAGGCAGACCACCGTTCAGAAGATGTACCCTGGAAAGCGGAAGGAAATCCTCAACCTTCCAAAGAAGGTGCCGGAAGTCAGAAGGAAATCTTAGAGGAGGGCTGACCCGACCTGGCCAGGGGCTTAAAGAGGAAACTCCTGTGAGGCATTAGGTCCCCGAAGAAATGATAAGAAAAGTAGATGAGTTGGAAAGGCTTAGGGAAGAGATAAGAAGAGTAAGAAAAAGTTTGTGATGATGCATTGAAAGCAGACATTCACACAGGCATCCCTATCCTGTGTGCTTTAGGCTTTGAATTCTTTTTTTGTCTGATATTAAAATCTGGCCCCTGCTTTCCTTCTGTTAGTGTTTTCTGATGCAGTTTCCTTGTTACCAGCTTCTCACTGGATTTTGTATTTTCAGCCCATTCTCCAGGTCTGTTTTTCAATTGGATGCATGAAAATATATTCATCCTATATTGTAAAGTAAAACGTAATTGATTACAAGGCAGTATATTTAGTATCAGCTCACATATGTAGCATTAAATCCCAAATTGTGTGTGTGTGTATATGTGTGTGCATATACATACATACATATATCCAAAAAGTTAACTGCTTATTTCTGTGTGAATTGAGCTTTTTTCTGTCTGCTTATACGTATTTTTTCATGAGCACATGTCATGCACACAAAAAGAGTTAAAGTTTTATTTAAAAAAAGAATTAAATTAGAAATCGGTAGCAGAAAAGTGTCTAGAGAGAGCCCACAATATTGGGAAATGAAACAATACAATTCTAAATGGGTTCCCTGTATTGAAAGGAAATTAGAAAGAAAATTAGAGAGCATTGAATTGAATTGAATACAGGGGAAAGCACAATATTTTTATAAAACCTGTGGGACATCTAAAGCAGTCGTTAAGAGAAAAATGTATACCATTAAAGGTATCGAAAAGGAAGAAAATTCACAAATAATGACCTCGGTTTTTACCTTAAAAAACTAGAAAATAAGAGCAAAGTAAGCTTAAGGAAGGAAATAATGAAAAGGACAGAAATTGGTGAAATAGGAAACAGAGGGATATAAAGACAATAAAACAAAAAGCTGGTTCCTTGAAAAGATAAATAAAATTCTTAGGCTACTAGCTGGAATCATAAAAAAAATACAGAAGACAAATTATAAATATTCGAAGTGAAATAAACACTATCACTACAGATCTCACAGATATTAAAAGGAAAACAAGCTTATGTATGAACAACTTTATACCAATAAGTTTGATAATTTCAATGAGTGGATATATTTCTTGAAATACCCAAACTACCAAAGTTCGCTCAAGGAGAGAGAGATCAGGGAATCCTACATCTATTAAGGAAATTGAATTAGAAGCTAAAAACTTTCTTCCCACAAGGCAAACTTCAGGTTTGGATGGCTTCACTCATGAATTCAACCAAACATTTCAAGAAGAAATATACCAATTCTATTTTATGAGACCAGTATTACTGAGATTCCAATACTAGACAAAGGATTTCAAGAAAAGACAAGACCAAAATATCATGTAAACATAGGAAAATATTAGCTACTCAAATTTAGTAATATAAACAAAGGATAATACATTATAACCTATTTGGATTATCTCAGAAATGTAAGCTTGGTCCAGGCTCAATAATTAATCAGTGTACCTCACCATATCAATAGACTAAAAAGGAAAATACATATGATCTTTTCACCAGATGCAGAAAAAAATGACATTTAAACATCTGTGAATGATAAAAATTTTCAGCAAACTAGGAATACAAGGGAATTTTCTCACCCTGAATAATATAGTCTATTAAATACCTACAACTATTATATTTAATGATGAAAGAGTAAGTAGTTTCTTGCTAAGATCAAGAATCAGGCAATGATATCAGCTCTATTCCTTTTCTATTAACCAGCAAGTTCTAGACAGTGAAATAAGGCAAGAAAAAGAAATAATAGTAATGCAGATTGGCAACAGGCATTCTTTGTCTTTATTCACAAATGACCTGATCACCTACCTAGAAAATCCCAATGCATTTACAAAAAAACCCAAAAAAACAAGTAATGCCAATAAGTGATTTAAGCAAAATTGTAGCATGTAAGATCAATATATAAAAATGAACCATATTTCTATATATATTAAAAACAGGCAGTTGGAAACTGAAATGAAAAACGTGCTATTTATCAAAGCAACAAAACCATGAAATACTTAGGGATGAATCTAAATGTATTTAATTTTTGCCCTTTCATTTTCTATCCTCAGTCCCTTTCCTTTTCCTCCAACGACACTAGTAATTAGCGCATACAATATCTGCTCTGCCAACACAGTCTCCTGATACTTATTTAGAAATGTGTGTGTCCTTGAAAAAATAAACAATGGTCTTTGTGTATATATACCATTTTTTTTTTTTTTTGTAATTACTATAGTGCTATGTCCTAACTACCCTATCCTGGCAGTTCATGATCTGAGCTAGAATAAAACAATGAGTTGTGACAATTCAAAATTTACAAAAACAACAAAACAAGATATAATCCCAGAAGGTTTAAGAAATAACTGAGAATTGTTACATTGGAAGAAATGTACGTATATTTGTTATTTTGTTTCTAATATACCCTGGAAGGTATTTGTTTTATATAGAGCTATTTTGAAAAATTGTTACTTTTAGTATTATATGAGAAGCGACTGATACACAATTTTGGCAACTGCCTTACCCACCCCCACTCCCTCACCTCCCCCCCCCCCGCCTTTTAAAGTAAAAGCCTAACAAGGATATAGTATAGAAATATTCAGAAACATTCTCATTATATATTTAGCAGAAGCTGCCACCTGCTGGCAAAAAATAAAATAACAAATCACCCGTCCTTTTTTCTTTTTAAATGAAGAATTCATTTTCAGTACTGGCTCACTCTTTCTTCCACTGACTTACTGGTCTTTCCTGCTTTTCCTTTGTTGCTGGTTTTCTTAATTCCCAATTCTTTCACTTGTTCTTGTGAACAACAGTATCCTCTTCACCTCCCTCAATCTATCTTCTAGTACTCCAAAACACGCTTATGACAAAATTTCTAAACAATAGTGATTAGATTTAAGAATTTAATTTTATATGATTTAGAATGTAAATAGTCCTAAGTTTTATAACATGTAAAACATTATCTTAGATTTTAGTCTCTAAAGATTAGGAATATGCTTATTTAACTTTTTTTTTCTTTCATCTGTGAATTATTTTTTGATGTTAGGTTCAGCTTTAAGAAGTACTCGAGTGAATTCAACATAAAATCATGAAATTTTATCATTTCTCTTAATGTCTATGTTTTGCTGAGATTGAGTTGCCATCATTAATTCTTCCTCAAAATTTCTTTGTACTTGGGGTTATGATTTTTTAATGTCTATAATTGGATCATAGTTAACTGGGAATCAGTGTGAGGCTCCATTGACTAGATTTAAATATTCTAGTTTCAGTTGCTTTTATTTATTCTTGAAAGGGAATATCTTAATTTTCAGAAAGGATAAAAACTTTTGTTTAGGACATAAGAGAATTGTATTTTTAAATATTTAAAGTGTTAGCAGTATGAATTAGTCACTTTATGCTACACTGGATAAAAAAATTAAACCACACATTTTAGTGGCTTAACACAATAAATGATTACTTTTCACTTACAGCACAGTACAATAGCAATTGGGACATCTTCCTTCTTGTAGATCCACCAAAGGTTGCCGAGGGAGGGAAAAAGGGCTAGGAAAAGGCAACTCAGCCTTATCTGTCTTAGCATGAACGTGACATTCATCAATTCCACTTACATCTTATTGTTTGGAACTTGTTATGTGACCCCAACCAAACTGTAAGGAAGGCTATGAAATATGCAGAAGCATAGCCATGTTTGATGAGAATTAATAGCCTCTGTCTCATTGCTTTTATTGGTAATCTTTGACTTTTTCTTTCAGAAAATAGTGATATAGGAAATAGAGGAAGAGATTTCCAAATGAAAAATTAGAATCCTATCATAGAACTTCTAAAATTAGTCGACTGAAATGTAGAACCAAATTAATACACACGTGAGGTTTATTTTCAATGCATTAACTATACTCATGCTTATGGATTGATTTTAAAGGGCTTATGGAGAGTTAAAATTATGTCCACAAATTCTCTGCCATTCCTCTTTTCTAAAGGTGGAGACTAATTCCTCTCTCTGAGTGTGGGCTGATTCACTTCTTATTAATAGAATATGGTGGAAATGATGATATGTGATTTTCAAGACTAGATCATAAAAAACATCATGGCATCTTCCTTGCTCTCTCTCTCTTGGGTCACTAGCTCTGGGGGAAGCCAGCTGAAAGGTTTTGAGGACACATCAAACTGCTCTATATGCAGTGAGAAATTGAGGCTTCCTGCCGGTAGCCATATAGGTTAGCCATTGTGGAAGTGGACCTTCTAGCCTCAGTTAAGCCTTTGGATTAATGTAACTCCAACAATCTTTTGGGAGCTTCTGAACCAAAGTCATCCAGCCAAACTGCTCTGGAATTCCAAACCCACAAAAACTGTGAGGTAATAAATGTTTTTGTCTTAAGTCACTATGATTTGGGGTAATTTGTTAGGCAGCGGTAAATAGCTAATTCACCATTATAAGATAAAGTCTACTTTATTGGCTTATTAAAATTTCCTAATGGAATGCTAAGTAAAAATGTTTTAATTAACAGTTTAACACTTTTGGGTAAAACTTTGAGTACTCCATGTGTATAGGTGAGGAAGAGGGAAAGGAAGAGTTGAGAACTGTTATTCATCAATTTTATTGTCTTCTTACAATGTTATATTAACAAATAACCAAATAACTCAGGAGGAAAACCAAGAGAATTTGCATGTTTTCATTGAAATATGTCAATAATACATAGAAATTGAATAACTACAGTATACTCTCAGTATTAAAAAAGATTCTAATTTTAAAATCAGTCATAATAATGTTTGGTTTATGTAAATGAAAAAACAGATTGCATAATCTTTCCATATAGTATAGAAGGAAATGTACTGATGGATATTAGAAGCCAGAATTTGGTCATTTTCCTATATGCTGTCGAACACTTGCCGTAATAAGTCCAGTTTGATATTTGAGGCCATATTGTTGTCAGTTTTCTATGTGTGGGAGTTCAAACTTGGTGATAAGAATTCTAAAAATAACCAGAACCACTCTACTGTTAGAGTGAAAGTTGGTGGGGAAAAAAAAAGCAAATTTTCTTTTCTTTTTTGTCATATTGCCTTTCTTTCAGTGATAAGTTCCAAAGTAAACTTTTAGAATTAGCCTATCTCTGAGGAGATTTTAAATACTGTTTACATTGCATTAGTTTAAATATGCTATTTAATCAGTAATAATATCATCAAGTTCTCCCAGAGAATTAGCCCTCATGATTCTTATGCCATTGGGTCAATAAACTTAGGTTGATAACCTGGTTGATACCTAGACCTTGGATATGCAGCTTTTAATGAAATTTTAGAAAAACATTGAGATGTAATTCACATACCATAAAACTCACTCCTTAAAATGTACAATTCAGTAGTTGTTAGCATATTCATAAAATTGCGTAAACATCACTGTTGGTTTGTTCTAACTCTAGAACATTTTAATCACCTCTGAAAGAACGCAGTACTCACTGCTCCCAACACTCTCCTCCCCTCAGCCCTTGACAAACACTAGTCCACTTTCTATCTCTGGACATTTCTTATAAATGTTATTATACAATAATATGTGGTTTGCTGTGTTCGGCTTATTTTACTTAAAGCATAATGTTTTCAAGGTTCATTCATTTTTATAGCATTTATTAGTACTTCATTCCTTTTTTTAGCTAAATAATATTCCATGGTATGGATATATATTTTGTTAAGTGATTAATCACCTGATGGATACTTGGGTTGTTTCCATTTTTTGGTTATTATAATACTACTGTGAACATTCATGTACAAGAGTTTTGTGGATACATGTTTTCATTTCTGTTGGGTATAAATGTGGGCCATATGGAAATTCTAGGTTTAATTTTTTGAGGAACTACTAAACTCTTTCCAAAGCAGCTGCACAATTTTACATCCGCGTCGACAATGTGTGAGGCTTCCAATTTCTCTGTATCCTTGCCAAAATGTTACTGTCTGTTACTGATTATAGTCTCCTTGTGGATGTGAACTAGTATCTTGTGGTTTTCATTTTTATTTTCTAACGACTAATGATGTTGAGTATCATTTCAGGTACTTATTGTCCATTTGTATATTTTCTTTGGAGAAATGTCATAATAAAAAATTTTAAAACTTTCTCATGTCACCTATTAATCCAAGACATTCCTAGGCATAGGTATAAAAGTTTTAAAGATATTTTATGTATGAAATCGTAATTTTAAATTACTCTATTTTAGCTGCATCTGCTTCTCTAGGACCAGTCTCGAGTAGGTAATATATAGAAATTAGCCATGTTAAAGCACATTTGGAGGGCTGTTTATCCAAATTTGTACTTCCCAGACACCTGAATATGCAGTGGAAGGGAGCACTTAATTCAAGAATCTGTAACAATTCCTGATAGGGTCCTTAAGGTGTGGAATTAATGATGAAAACAAAAGAGGTTAGGTGAAAACGAATACTGTTTAATGACAATTATATTTAGTTTTCTATGTTTTTAACTTAAGTGAAATTATGTGCAACAACCAGTAATACTATGCAGTGTGAATATCGATATGACTTATTTTATTTATATTGATTCATTGGTTATTCACCATGTTTTTAGAGAAATTTAAAAATAGATATCATTGTGATTATAAATTAAATACCCATTTACTGTAGAAAATTTGAAAACTATGAAATACAAAAAAAGAAAAACAACCAATATTAACATACTGGTATGAATCCTTTTAGATGTGATATACGTGCATTTAAAAATTGTTTGCTTTGTGTTTTTAAACTAGTTAATGCATAGGCATAGAACAAAATAAAAAGCTTCAAAAGGGTACACAGTGAAGTGTTAAGTCTCTCTTCCCTGTGTCCCAGTTTTTCAAACCAGAAGAAACTTCTTTATCAGTGTCTGGTATGATCTTCCAGAGATATTACTCTGACGTACACACACACACACACACACACACACACACACACGTGTGTTTCTTTTCTGGTCCAATAAAGTTTCTTTTTTGTTTTGCTTGTTCCACTTTTATTGATCCTATTCTTTCTTTGCCTATTGTTTTGCAGAGTTACTGCTTTTTGTATTTTCCAAATTCACTTTAAGTATTGAAATTTTATAAGTGGGGTCCTAAGAAAGTTTACTTCTACAACTCTGTAAAAGTACAAGAAATTCCTATGCCACCATTTTGCTGATGTCATTGTCTCATCTAATGGTATTCTAACTTTATCATATTCAACCACAGAATTAGATTTATAACCTGTTTTATCTCTTGTTGTTATTAAAATTTCGTATTTATTTCTGAATTCTTCAGCTAGATTATAAACTCTGTAAGACTAGTTACTAGGCCTTGTAATTTGTATTTCTTATAGCATGCAATGTCTGTATTCCTTTGCAGATTGTAGATGTTTAGTAAGTGTTTGTGGATTGAGTGATTCAACAGAAAAAGCACACATCCAAAATCTTGGCAAAAAAGCAAAACAAAACAAAACAAAAATCCCAGTCCAGAAAGCAAATGCCAAATAAGGTCACAAAATGTTCCCAAAGAATTGCCTTCTCTATGCAAATGTCTGGATATCATACAGGTAAGAACCTTTGACCGTTGTTTTGAGAAAATGTTAAAAGAAGTAATAAAAACTTTTTAGAAATCTGTATTTAAACTTGATTTTTCCTTTGAAGTGTTTCAATAAGTTCCATACAAGTTTGCATGAAAGGAAATGAGGAAAGCAGTGGTAGGACTTGGTGGAGAGACACCGGTCATTGACAAGCAAGTCACTTGTGAGCTGAGCCAAATTATTTGTGTCGGCTGCTCTACCTAACTCCCAGACTATCCACAGTGTTCGAAGGCCTGGTTGAGCAGATCTGTAAGGTACTTTGAGTATCACAGAGGCAAGAAATAAGATTTAAGAAATAAAAATTTGGGGCCTGCTATTTGTCTCATCAGTTATATTAGAATAGGCGTGGTTGCTGACTTGAGGGTAAAAACAGGGCTGCTGCGACAGATGCCCCAAAGGGCTCCAAGAGGAACTTCTCTTGGCCTTGCTTTGGAATTATTCCCTTCCTTCCTGGCGTTCTGTTATGGTGGGAGTGAGCAAGCAGCAGAAGTGGGAAACTTCAGGAAACATGTTTTCAGGGCCTCCAGGATTTAAACTTTCATTACAGACCCCAGGCATGCAAACAGTTGAAGAAAGAACTGTATAAAAATTAGGTTCAGAGGAACTGGCAGTAGTAAGTTCTCAGTGCAAACAGTTTTCAGCGTTACGACTGACCTTTCCATGACATTAAGCTCATTTTCTCAACAACCAATTATGCCATCGCCTTTGGGGCGCTTGGGCCCCCATAGACCAGGAGCAAAGAAAACAGCTCAGCATCTGGCCCTTATTATCCTTTTTGTCATCCAGGCATCACCAAGTTTCCCATCTGTGTTTAGGCCTGACCGCTCATGCAATTTTTATAGTGGCAAGTGAAAATAGTTTGGAAATTTCCATCTTGAAGGCCAATGCCTCATGGAAAACTTTGAGAAGCATTTTATTTATTAGTAGAAACTCAGTTTATTAACATTCTTAGTTTGTATTTTTTCAGCTTTTCTATTTCATTAAATAGATTATCCTTTTAAAATCTACTTTTCTGCCAGGCAGGGAACAGGTAGAAAGTAGAAATAGTTAATGCACTGAATACATAATTTAATATATATTAAACACAATAACCTTTTGTTATTAGTGTATATGTAGTGTAGAAAATAAATTAAACAAAAATTAAGTAAACATACCCACCATTCAGAGATCACCACTCTTAGCACCTTACTATATTCTCAGAAAATGTTTATAAAAATAGTAAATATAATAAGCATTCATAATAAATATATAAATTTAATATATAAATATATCCAAATTCATTTAAATTTAATATTTAACTGAACTCAATATGTTTTTTAAACCTTATCTGATAATGTTTTGCCTCTGTGAGGGTTACATCAAATCGGCATTTACAAATAGGGGAGCCAAGACACAGCCTAATTTCTAGAAGGCAGGAGTCAAGAATACATAGTAAGTGCAATTCTTTTTCACCTTTTCAATGTGCAGATAGTCCTCATAACCACCATTGGATAGTTAGAATAGCTGAAAATAGAATAGAGAGTATACTGCAGATATTTAGGCAGAAATGTTTTCAAATTCTCATAAGCCAGAGAGGTCTCTTAATGAGAGGAAAACAGGTGTTGCTGTCAGAAGCAGCTATCAAATCTTACAAAGGCTTGCACTCCAGAGAGTACCCAGTACCTGTTATTTCCTCCTGAGAGGGCCTCTGAGTGATACGCAGCTATGTTGAGAATGCCCCATGGCTAGGCGAGAGTGCAGATGGGGTTGCCAGGTTGCAGGGCCTCTCCCTACACGATTCCCCTTCGGGGTCCTCTAAGGCCAGAGGGTCACATTGATATCAACCTTGGAAGTTGACGTAAAAGACTTTTTAAGATATTTTGGGGCCTCTGAACTTTCTAACACGTAGGCTGTCTCTGGGACTAGGGCTGTTCTTTGAGCGTTGGTGGGGAAAGGAGATGGTGTTCCAGTACAGTGTTGTCTTTGAGAAGATAAGAATACTCAGCAGTGGTGAGGCTCTTCAGGTCCTCTGAGCCAACAGACTGTCACTGTCACAGCCTGCCCACTTCTAGGGTGTTCTGGAGGTAAACCCCATACCTAGTAGGAACCCTCTAGAAGTATGGGAGTATATGTCACACTCAAAGACTCTCCTGGGTGTGAGCTAATTGCTTTTGTATTACAAGTTAGGTTCCTATTATTTCTCGCCCACCCTCAGAAAATTATTAAACATTCATCAAATGCTCACATGGAAGTTACAGATCAATGACTTTACAAAGGAGAGTGAATTAATGTGAATTTTATATTGCTGCTATAAAATAATGTACAAAAGAAGAGAGTGAAAAAGCAGAAGTCATTAGAAACTCATGTTGGCTGATAACACAAATTATATTTATTATAAAGGTGATAATATGTAGTTACTGACATGATCAAAAGTTCAGGTGGAATTTGTTAAATTACAGTTAAAATAATAAACTTTTAATTTTAGAATAGTTCTAGAATTATAGAAAATTTGCAAAGATTATATACAGGGATCTTGTATATCCAGTTTTTCCTATGGTTAACATCTTACATTAATATTTATACTGACAGTATTTTACCTTTGGCACAAATAATGAGCCAACATTGACATACTATCATTAATTAAAGTCCATATTTTATTCAGAATTCCTTAGTTTTCTCCAATGTCTTTTTCTCTGTTCCAGAATCCTTTCCACGATACCATATTACATTTAATCATCATGTGTCCTTAGCCTCCACTTGTCTGAAAGTATTTCAGACTTCCTTGTTTTCGATGACCTTGACAGTTTTAAGGAATACCAGTCAGACATTTTATAGGATGACCCTCAGTTTAGGTTTGTCAGATGTTTTTCTCACAATCAGCCTGGAGTTATGGTGTCTGAGAGGAAGATCACAAACATACAGTAATATTCTCATCAAATCTTACCAAGGTCACATGCTGTCAGCGTGACTTATCACTGGTGATATTAAGCTCGATGACCTGGCTGAGGTAGTGTTGGCAGGCTTCTGCAACATAAAGTACTTCCCCTAGTCCCTTCCATACTGTGCTCTTTAGGAAGTAAATGCTTACATTTAAGGAGTGGGGAATGATGTTCCACTGTCTTGAAGGAGCAGTATTTACATACATTATTTGGAATTTTTCCTGTATGGGAGATTTGTCTATTCTTTCCCATTAATTTATTTCTGTAATCATTTATTTATATCAGGATGAACTCATGGATATTTATTTTATACTTCGGGTTATAATCCAATACTTTATGTATTTTCTTGCTCAATTGTTCCAGCTTCGCTCATTGGGAATTCTTTCAGTTGGTTCTTATACCATATGGGTGCATGTGTGTGTGTGTGTGTGTGAATTCAGCACTTCCTTACTTTCTGGTACTACAAGATAACTCAGGCTCATCTTGTATATATCCTGCCCAGCCCTTGAATTGGCCATTTCTCCAGGAACCCTGGGTTCCTTTGATTAGAGAATAGTATTAGACACAAAGGTTTGGGTCCTGGTGTGCTGGTTACTACTGGAGTGTTGTATTTCTAAGTTTTCTCAACTTGGAAATATATGAGTCAATATTATAAGGAGAAAGACTATCTACCCTCCTAGGTTTGATTAGCTGGGTCTATGAAATAAACTGACAACAGGCAGATCGACAGGAGAAAAGGTATACACATTTATTAATTGTTATTACCTGCATGGAAGTATCACAGGGGAAACAAGTGAAAAGCTCTCAAAATCAATGAGATTTGAGAACTTATATATTATCTTATTAGAGGAAGGGGAGTGGGGATGTAGGCAATTTAGGGGACAATTCATGATCTTTAGGGGCTCTTAGAAGCATAGATAGGAGGTATGATGGTTTGTGACAAAGTTTGGGTGTCGTGTCGACTTCTAGTCTCCTCTCTTGTGATAAGAGTTGGTGATAAGGTTTGTTGGTGAAACTCTCAAGCAGGTTTTGACAATTGAGTTTCTTTTGGAGGCTCTGTCTTTAGGCAGATAAGGGAAGCACAGAAAAAAACCCCTCCCTACATTTGCTGATTTTCAAGTGCCTTCAGCTCAAAATAATCCATATACCAAAGCAGCATATTTTGGGCTGGCATGTCATGAACTCCTTCTATACAAATTATGTATACACACACATCTATACTTATTTCCACATTGTTTATCTGTATCTATATTAAACTAAGCATGAGTTCATACTGATGTCCCTTGTTCTGTATTCAAAGAAAAAAAGTTGGCAACAGATGGTGTCTCACAGCAAGTTTTATTTCAGTCTTGCTATGATTACATGTGCCAAAAGCAACTCAAAAAATAATTGTCCATTCTCTAGGCCTCCTCTGAAAATTACACTGCATTGAAAAACATGGTTCGGCTAGGAAGAAAGTGCTGCATAGGACTGAAAGTTCGGCAAACACTAGGAAAAGTAGAAGAGGCAGGCAGGTGGTGTACCATTCTTGCTCTTTGATTAGATGTCATTGGAGATACAAAACATTAAATCTGGATTTGAGGATTCAGCATTACTATTTTTCCTGGTATGAACGTTTCCGGCAGTCACTGATGAAGAGAAGGCGCTCACCTGGTAGAGGCAGTTTTAGTAGCATTTTGTCTTCTTTGATTTGGCAGAGATGAAACAGTAACACCTAGTGCTAGTAAATGGTATCAGTGAAGTGCCTGCAATTTAAAACGAGTATTAAAGTTCAGATCTTTTTGTCTCTAAATCTTTCTGCATTGTAAAAATAATGTCTTCTTTGTTAGTCACGGGCCTTTGCAAGACAAGTTAGTGGAAAAAAGCCTATGTCATCCACTTGGGTGCCAGTGATATGGTAAGGGAAGGAAAAGCATGGTATATTTCCATCAGAGAGGGAGGCATTGTGACGATCAGGTGGCCAGGCATGGAGCTCTCAAGAAATGTTTCTTTTAACTTGGAAAAGGGAGAAACGCCTGAGAAGAACTGTATTTGGCCAACGTCAGCTCTATCTGAGCATCTTATGAAAATATCTGAAGCAATAAATTGACAGTTAAGGAAAATGTGGGAGAACCAGTTTTGAAATGCATTAGGAGATGGCACGAAAGATATGCCATTGCTTATTATAAAACATTCATATCTGTAAACATTTGACTTGAGGAACTTCCACTTTTCAGGTAGGGAGAATTACTTGAAAGTAAAGGACATGAAAGAGGAACCCAGGATGAAACAATGTAATTGAAGACTTGCTAAAGATAAAGATTAATGAAGATTATGATATGCTGTTAGTGTATTTTCACAGACTAACAGGCAGGACTTTACGAACACGTTAATACTCTTGTAAACATGATATATTAATAGTCTTTGTTGGCTTGTACTATCTAGCTGTACACAGAATATCCATATTTCAAGGTAAAGGGTTTTATGTGAAAGTACTAATACATGATTATATTTATCTTGGTGAAACATTTTTAGTGCGTACTGAAAACGTGACATAACAGACCAACAGATTAGTTTGAAATTTCACTTTGAAAGCAAAGGAAGATAATGTTGGTGGTTTTATAAACATTGCATAGTACTCTTGGTATACGTAATGGAGTAAAACAGAAAAGTATTTTTGGTATTGTTTTCATTTTGTGAATTGTTCAAATCCACAGCAGAATTGTATACACACTGGTGAGTGTAATTCTACACCTAATTTTACTAAGACAAAGGAGCAACAGAAAATGCATGGTATTGTAGTAAGTAGATGTTTAAGGAAAACATAGTATCTCATTAAAGAAGGTGTGGGTGCACCGAGCATATTTATTCCATTTTTGTTCATCAAATCTTTAGGTTCTTCGTTCTTTATTTTTATGATCATTTTGATTCATGAAGCACTAATATTTACATTAATAAGAAAATTCAGAAATATTTCAGTCATGAGGAATTGGGATCACAGCATAGAATTTCCTCATATTTATCAGTCTTTTGCCAACAATAAAATAGATCAGAACTTTTATGGCTCTCAATGTATGAGCTTTCCATGGATAGTGAAGACTGTCCTCTCTTATATGTGCATGTTTATTTTTAAAAATAATTACCATCATTCGTTGAAATCTGACTATGTGTAAGGCACAACAAAAAGATATGCAATAATTTATTTAACCATAACAGTTACCCCATTTTATAGATGAGGGTCTTGGAGTTTAAAGAGATGACTTATACAAATTGTACAGTTAGAAAAAATCAGAATCAAGTCTTAAATTTGGGTCTGACATAGAGTTGTTTTTGTCTGAGAGTTGGGTTGTATATTGTTCTAATAATTTCAAATAACCAAAGGGGGAAATCATGCCTAAACACCACTATAGTTTCAGTATGTAACTGGTTTACAGACGCTGTCTTGCCTGATCTTGCCACCTCCTAAGATTCCAGGGATAAAAAGAGCAGATAAAATTATGCTTAGGGGCCCCCAAAATATTCTGGGCCAAGACTGGAGAAAGCTCTTTTCAAGTGCCTGCTCAATTACCAATTCTGATTGCTGAGAACTTTTGTGCTAAAATTAAATAGGAAAGTCATGATTAGGGCCAAATCTTCAAGTCAAAAATCAGTTGCAATAATGGGTTGGGGGGGGGGAGATACAGTTTCTTTATAAGTGAGTTCTGCTCTGCCATTGAAGATCTTATTTTAAACATGCTCCCAAAATTTGAGAATTAAAATTCCAACTGCTTTGGAACTTGGGAAAAGGGCCTATATCTAGGCTTGAACATACCCAGATCCCAAGACACAACCTAATGATGGTTTGTCCTGATGTCTCGTGAGGCCCCATCTGAGAGACTTATTAGCTTATAGTTTGTCTAAGCAAGTTTACATACACATAATCTCATGGATTTCCTGCTTCCAGTTTTAACTAATGGGCTTTTCTGTTCATCATTTGTTCATATGTTCCTAGTAGCTTCAAACCTTTGCTGAATTCTAGGCATAATATTTAGTGAGCTAAAACTTTATCATAATTGAAGACCTGAATCTCACAGCAGAAGCAGGCAATGTAACAGACTAAAGACTGTACCCCTAGTTTTGAAAGTCCATCTAGACCAGTGAGTTTGTGATTTAAGTTACTCATCTTCACATTGTACTCTGAAGAGTGGGGTTTTGGAAGTGACTCAGCAAAGCACCTTATTTATATATATATATATATATGTAATCTCACCTTAAGCAAGGTGAGAAAATAAGAGTCTAAAGTGGATGCCGTGTTGGGCAGCTCAGATCCTCTCTTCAGAGCCAAAGGATTTATTCTGTTAACTGCTGGGGAGCTGTCAGGTGACAGAGAGCTGTCAGCTGGGAATTGCTTCTGGCTGAAGAGCTACCAATACAGGCCAATGCTCAAGGGCCCTCTCTGTTTGAGGGCACCCAATAAAGTGACTGAGGCCTTGTTGTGACTGTATTGCATACCTCCCTTCGTCCAATCCTTTATTTCCTTCACGGTTGCTGATCCCAGAGCACTCCCTAATCAACTTCCTGCATACTAATTTCTTCTGAGTCTGTTTCTCAGGGAACTGGACCTACAGCAAAATCAATTATAGCAGCCCTGCTTTTATCATTTATAGATATTGGCTATTCATGTGCGATTTCACTAAAAATCTTTGAACGCCACTGATCGAATTAATATTTGAAGAAACGCTTCACCTTATATGAAAAATCACCTTTATAGTTTTGTGCAAGACCAATTTATTTAAGTTAAGCCTTCCAAACCAACATCTAAGCAGTGCATTTTCCTTTTGTAATTGTTGCTTCTTAGCCTGTGTTTGTATGTTGCATTTATATATATACTTATGTGCCTGTTAAAGCTGAAAATACATTAAATAACAAAATCATAAATATTTTTGATATTACATATGTAAAACCAGGAAACTATACAACAGAAGCAATCATAGCAGACAGAGAAGGGCATTCAGTCGATGGCATATGTACTCAAATATTGATAGAAGTTTTACATATCCCGTCCCCAACCCTTGAAAAATAACTCTTAAGATTTTGTCTTTAAAAACTATGGTATAAATAAGCATATTGTATACAGAATTTTCATTTTTCTGTTAAAAAAACTAACATTAAAAAATATACTTCAATTAGCCTCTCGTAATAAAGGAGTAAACCAATAACAAAAAAGGGTCATGGTCTTATGATAAAATTCATTGTATTCTGTGGTACACTGGCAAGCTATCAAGGAAATTTCCAACTAATTAAGTTGCTGAAGGCTAAATGATACAACTTTAACTGCTGAAAAGATAACTCAAATTCAATAAGCATGTGTACGAGTAAGTTCTAGATCTTAGTCGGTCCCTGCAGAGCTCATTCAATAATTCTAACTTACACAATAGTTAAGGCAACAAAGGAGAAATACAGCTTGGATGCAGAAGTTGATCATGATCTAGGCTTTCCTCCTACTCTGTTGCCTGGGAAGCCATACACATATCAGGCCTTAACTTTCTGCTGCAGCATTAGGGATGATTCACTCACAGGTATGTTTTTGCTTTGGCTATTCCCAAACTTGATGTGGCAGCAATTAACTGGTAAATAGAACATGATAGAGGGAATCAGAAGAGAGACTCAGAATGCAAGATTGTGAAAGAGTATTATTTATTGGAAAAAAATAACAAAGTACTTTATATACATGTTATTTAACATTTATGATCTGGGTGACTAGAACAGTCTAGTAGTGAATTTATTCTGTAGCCTAAAATACCCAAGCTTAGATACTTGAGAATTCCTGCTCACAATTTCTGTGTGTTTTTAAAAAATAATTAAAATTTAGTAGACAAAAGTCTATTGAAAAATACTGGAAAATATGAAATTTAGGTAGCATCATTGACCATATGCATTCTAAAATATCCTTTCTGGAGAAATAGTGATTTCACCAAGTACAACACTGAAAATTCACACAGGCTCCTAAAAATATGCAAGTGTATAGTAATACTGTATATGCAAATAATAGCTATATTCTTCCGTTGAAAGTGAATAAACTTTATAAATGATAACATATACATCAACTCACTTTCTTTATGCACAATAAGCATACTTTTGGAGTTAAAGAACTCTAAAGTACAACCAATGCTAAATCTTTGTTAATGAACTACAGGGAGTACATGAATAAATGAAGTTGATTTATTAATCTGCTAAATATTTTGAGCATGTATTATGTGCCAGGCATTGTGTTAGACAATGCAATTTATGAACCCGATAGACATGTTCTTTGCCCTTGTGATGCCTATTGTCTAAAGGAAGAAACTGACAAATAAGCTATTATAATATAGCATGACAAGTGCTGATAGGGGAAGCACAGGGTTCTCAAAAAGCACACGAGATATCAAAACTGGATTTAAGAGTCAGAGAAATTTTCCTGGCGGACATTATGTCTAAAGGTCTTAAAGCTGTGGATGTGTGGGTCAGGTTGGTGGAGAGGGATTAAAGAAAGAAGCCAAACCATGTAGAGTTCTGGACGTGAGTAAGCACATCTCTCACAAGGAACAGAAAAACTAGTTCCTACAGCTGTCTTGGAAAAGGATGGAAGTAGTACAGAGAGATGAAGTATACAAGAAACCGTTCTTGAGGAGCCTTTTAAAACAGATTAAGGAGGAAGCACTTTCTCATAATGGCGACAGGAAGCCACTGCAAAGATTTAGGCCAAAGAGATCAGTTATGATTTAGAAAGATTATTCTGAGTGTGGAGTGGAAAACGAAGGCAGGGGAGGCCAACTAGGATTCTGAGATAGCAATCTAGGGAGATGATGCTGGTATGAACCGTGTTAGCGATACTGGGAATCAAAAGTGTAACATTAAAGACATTTTGTAGGAAGTAAAATAGACAGGACTTGGTGACTGGTTATATGTGGGCAATGTCAGAGACAACTATCACCTGCTGAGATTGGAAACACAGGAAGATAAAACGGTTTGGGAGAAGGATCCTGAGCTTTTTTTTTTTTTTTTTTTGGATACAGTGAACCTGAGGTACTAAGGGATAAATAAGTACAAATGTTGGGCAACAGTTGAATGTATGGATTTTATATTGTGTACAGTGCTCTGAAGGGGAGATACAGAATGGAGAGCTGTTAGTATGAGATGATGACTGATGCCATGGGAGCAGTGACATGGTCCAAGGCAATGTGTAAGGTGATGAGAAAACAGGCTGTGTTCTCCTTACATTCTCCTTGGCCAAGTCTACTACTAGAATTATTAACGGGCATGAAAGCCTTATATTTTCTTGTCTTCTTTTACCTCGTGAAGCCATGAATTGACAATAAAAACATTTAAAATGACCTGAAATCAGTTGACATTCGTAAAATAACTGTTAAATATAATCTACAAACCAAATAGCCTTGATTGCTCAATATCTAGCTTTGACTATTTTGAGCTTTCTACTTTGCAATAAATCTTTACTTAGGCTGTAATTTGCCTTCCATCCATTCTATAACTGCTTATTTCCTGATCATTTGGATAGCCTTTAATGTATGTGCAGCTCAGCGACAGTCCAGAGAGATTTTCTCTGATCAAAACATGTGATTACATAGAGATGTGTTGGTCAGAAGACAGCCATAATTCATAATTCCCACATGGAAAAGACCCGAATGCAGTTTTACGTTGGTTGACGAGGATTTGCCTCAATATGCCTCCTTTCATATCTATAGAAATCAAAATGGGGATATGACCTCTAGGGTGGCTAATAGGTGGCATGCTGATGATATATGTTTAATAACCGGCTTGCTAGGAAAAAAAAGAACCCTGATTTGTTGTGTTTGTCAATTTTTAGTGTAAATACTCCCCTCACGGACAATTTCAAGCTACCAACTGATGTTACTGAAGGCAAACTAGGGGGGAAATGTGCACGATTGTCTCTTGCAAATCAGTGCAAGCTGGCTCCAGCACAGTACTGGACCAAGTGTGACTGGCAGGTGCCAGGAATGGGAAAATACCTTATGGATCACAGCCTAAGATATGAGGGAACTGAATTCTACTAAATACCGAGTTTCTACTTTAGGGAAAATTGACTTATTCATGTGCAGTCAGTTTACTTGTAGATCTTTACCTTTTCCCTTTGAATTGAGAGCTGTGGTATGAATTAGGTACACATGAATAACCTAATAACCTTAGCATTGTAACTTCTATGTCTTTATTCATAAGGAGTAACAGTTTCTAAAACTGGCTTGTATCAGAGACTGAAATGATTGAGAATCACTTTTCATCTAATTCCTTATACCATGAACCAAAGAAATGACCAGTTTCTTTTCACTTCAGGATATAAGTATTAACTACATTCTATTATATTTCATAAAAGAAAATATATTATTTCCATCAAGTAAGCAAAGTCTGTTTTTTCCCAAAGAAAGCAAACAAAATGATGGTATACTCCTCTAACCAATAAAAAATGCAGGAAGAATAGCAAAATATCTCATTTCTTTATGTAATTTAATATATACCCTATTAACAGCAGTGTATCTATAGATACATAGTATTGACAGTATACTAAATAATTACTATTCAAACTTACTTTTAAAATATTTTCAATATTAATACTGGTGGAACCAGAGCTGTTATTATGTATACTGTATCTTTTTTATATTCCAAAGGAAAATTAAAATTCTTGGTAGCATTAGAAAATAATGCATTTTTTAAATATTTAATGCAGATATACAAAAATCTCATGATTTCTAATAAAAACCTCACAATTCTACTGTGCACAAATGAAGACACCTTTTCAAATAACTTGCACTCAGGCCAAATTCATAAAAGTTATTATAAAAGTATTTCAAACCCAATAAAAACACAATGATACAGTACAAAGTCTTTCCTTTTTTTGTCAAACTTTAAAAGGTCTGTATTTACACAAATACATAATATTTTTTTAGTGCCTTCTGATTGGTATTTTTGTTTAAGATTATCTGAGTTTAGAAATCTAAGTTGAACATTTTTCATCAGTTTTCTGCTTCAGCATGGAGGACACTGACAACTTATAGAATAAATTTTTAAAACAGGATTGGGTAAAAACTTTACAAAGCAGATATTGAACACTTTATACACTTTAGTTACTGCCCTGCCAAAGATAAACATATTCCATTGTCCCATTTTCCTCTTATTTAACTTGAATTTTTAAATAATTATCTTTAGTACCCCTCCTTTATGTATATAGAACGTCTTTGAGACAAAAGTGTACAGATTTTAGGTTCTTTAACAAAATCCAAAATATCACTGAGCCATTTTCTATTTTTAAAGTGTATTTAAAGAAGTGCTTATTTCAATATAAAACCCCAAAGTACTGACTTGGCTTTAGCCTTACAGGAATATTATTACAATTGGCCGTTAAATTCCAAAGTTAAGCATTTGGTTTTATACTGTAATCCTGTACATTTCCAATACAAATATCAAAGAAAATGAACTGTTTTTTTTTTTCTTAAAGGCATAGTAAAAAACTTCAGCCATACTATAAATCAATTTGGGGGGGAAAATCCATGCCAAAATAGGAAATAGATTTTTTAAATCTTAGAATAATTGTTATAAAAGAACTAGAAAATGTAAATTTCTGGAAAAAATACATGGAAAATGTCTCTCTAGGAAAAAGATATGCAACTTGTTAGATACAAGAAAATATAGCATTACCATGGGGTGCAGCCAGCAATGGACATGGCTTATGAGACTTAAAAAATTCACAAAAGGTAATTAGCACCAAAATTGTCTAAAACTTCAAATGATATACTGAAATGATTCTAGGCCCAAGTGTTACATTATAAAAATGTTACATTGAACTTAGGAAGTTTCTCCAGCCATAATAAATATATTCTTTTCAATCTTTAGAAAATGTGCTAGCTTTACTGATTTTCATCACAATTTTAAGGTAGTGTACAGTAATTATCATTTATATTGGTTTGATCTGAGCAGGAACAGGAGATATCCAAATTATTTCTCAAATAATATGGGGTTATTTGGTGGGTATGGGTGGGGATAATCTGCCATTAAAACATTTTTAGCTCCTTCTTTCATACTTTTTATTCTAAAATATTTTACTGGACTTCTTTACAAGATCTATATTGCCCGATTTGAATTCCATATCCAGTTATTTTACCTGCTCAGTTTTTGGTGGTGTTAAGATTTGGCGTGGGAAGAGAGAGGGGTGTTTAAAAGTGGGCACAGATCACAGTAGTAAAACAAGACTTTTGAATAAGCTACAAAATGTATATTCAACCCTGTTATAATTAAGAGTTGAGTTTACTTTTAAACAACATACACTTACAAATTTAATTACAAAACAGTACATAATTTGAAACAAGGCAAATATTTCGGCTTTCATGTAGTGAAATATATAACTTCACCAATTACATATCTGGCTACCAAATGTCAAACAACAGCTTATTTAGCCATGTTTTACTGTTGCACATAAATAATGACAAGGCAGAGAACAGCAACTAGTCCAAGGGCTTGTAGACCAAGGAACCACAGCATAATCCAAAAGAAAATAACTATTACTGGTTCCACAATTCGTTCTCCAAAATACATCCTTGTGAAGCCCATGTTGATGAGGCTTTTGTTCAGTTCACCAAAAAGTGTTCCCATCTTTTTGTAGTCATCTCCAACAGGCTCGTCGGTGTGGTTTTGTGATTCTTCAATATCCTTTAAGACAAAAACAAAAAACCACAAGATATAAAATGAGACACAGATGAAGTTCCTTTTTTTTCTTTTAATTTTTTAGAGATAGAGTGAGTGTGAGTGAGTAGGGGAGAGGGGCAGAGAAAGACAGAAAATCTTGTGCAGGCTCCATGCTCAGCACAGAGCCTGATGGACCCTGGGATCCATGACTTGAGCTGAAATCAAGAGTCAGATGCTCAACTGGCTGAGACACCCAGGCTTCCCATAGATGAAGGTCCTTAAGAATAATGATTCTCAATAATAATCTTTCTCCCAAAGTACTGGGCATACTTCTGATAATAATTCAGTAAATATTAGAGAGGATTCCTTTTGACTGACATATAGAACAACTGTGACTGTGCCCACTGTCAAGAATATGGAAAGCACTAATTTATTGACTTCCACAGAATCAACATTGGACCCTCAACTACCAGAACATTGATTTATAAGATTAAGGGGGAGCTGATTCATTTCCATGCATTTTCTAGTTTCCTGGGATTACAAAAGACAGGTGCTTAAATGAGGAATCCTGTTCATACTGCCTTTATCATTTGCCATGATTTCAAAATAACCTTTCTAGCAATCTTTTGTTTTGAAGCAGGGCCCCAGATTGCTGTGTCTTGTGTAAGCAAGCTGTTTGGTACATTCCGTTGACACTAAGACTTTAAGGAACCTAGGCTCAGCTGACTTGTGCAAGTCTTATTGCTACTGTTGAGCAATCCTCAGCCATTACTGCTGTGATCTTTCAGTCCTAGCCCTAGCTAAGGAGATCTCAGTGTAGGGGGTTGCTAGTTTCTTGTCCAAATTCTACGAATATCCTAAGAGCCTCTTATTAATTCCATCAGGAGAGACAAAGTTTTCAAATAGGAATAATTTTGGACAAGAAGTCCAAAAGTCCACCTAGAGGTCAACTCCCAAGAAAATGTCCATGTGTACCCCATATATATGCCAAAAAATGTTTAATATTTTCAAAAAAATGTTTACTACTTCTATTACCTCTCAGTCTTATTATAATTAAGGCCTTCATGCCAGTTATTGAGCTACCATCTCTCAGCTTAAAACCAATCCTTGGAATTCTACATTTTTGGCTCCTTGTTAGTCTCTGCCAATAGAGGGACTAATGGGACATTGCATAGCTGAAGAAGGAAGAGGGATTTGCTCTTGTTTGCTTCTGATGGGTTTGCTGGTGCGGTCTGTTTTGCTCTAGCAACAGTTTTTCACTCTAGTAGTAGTAATTTCTTCCAGCAGCAGCCACTGATTTCAAAATTTGGGGATTTCCCAACACTTGCAGAATTAATCTCAATGTGCCTTCTTGAGCCTAGGTCAAACTTGTGGGTGCCTACTCCTCAGATATCCCATTTGTAGGTCGATAGGGTCCCTCCTCTGAGTGCACAGACACCAGTACCAGGCAAGCAGTGATGGATTCTTGAAAATCTGAGTTTCAGCTCCACTGGGCCTTTCCCTAATCTTCTCAGTTTTAGTAATTCCACCTCTTTTTTTTTTACTGCCCCAGGTCTTTGGAGTGCTGGCTGTTGTTACCTTTGTGATTTTTAAATTTTAGCATACTTGATAATCCCCTGGAGGGCTTGTTAAAGCACTGATCGTTGGGCCTACCACCAGGGACCAGGGCTTGGAATCTGGGAACTTGCATTTCTGACAAGCTTCCGGTTGATCCTTATGATACCGGTCTGTTGACCATCATCTGAGAAAAATCACTGCCTTACTGTTCTTTTTTGCCTTTTCTGTTCCTCAATGCCTAATTGACAGTTCTTCAAATTGAATTATCGTTGTTAAAATCATTGATATAATTTCTCCTCACTATACCCTAATAAAGTCACAAAAGAAAAACTATGTCGTGTAGGTGACACAGTTGTCATCATAATTTATTAAACCTAATTGCATTTAGGAGTCATGATTTGAATCAATAATTATTTACTGAATACCCACTAGCTCATAGTAGGTGCAAGATGGAGAATTATTTATATAACAAAAAGTCTTTAGGTATAGGGTTGGACATAATACAAAGTAAATATTAAATATCATTAAATATGCTATTAATGCCAGAGGAAAGTAAACTTAAAAGACAAAAGTCATCTGCCAAAAACAGCCAATGAATTTGAGTTAGTTTTGGGGCACTCTTCAAATATATGACTCAAACTTAGATTCCTTTAGTAGAAACCAAAGCTTGATCATTTCAGTCATCAGCATATAAATAAAAATATATTTTTCATCAAAAATACCTTATTATCAAGTCTATATATACAAATTAAAGTATATACTTAATAGGCACCTGGGTGCCTCAGTCAGTTGGGCATCTGACTCTTGATTTTGGCTCAGGTCATGATCCCACAGTTGTGGGACGGAGCCTCATGTCATGCTCTACACTGAGTGTGGAGCCTCCTGCTTGAGATTCTCTCTCTCTCTTTCTCTCTGCCCCTCTCTCCTGCTTGCACACTATCTCTAAAACACAAAAAAAATAAATAAAAAAATAAGGTATATATTTAAGGAAAGAGGGAGTAAAAAAACAGGATTTTTATTTACAATAGCAGATAAAATGATTTTTGATATGACTTCAAGGTGATCTTTCCCTATGTAATAGTAATTTATGTAGAACACAGTGTCATTGATGAAGTAGTAGAAAAGTGAGACTTATTGGGGCATCATTGTTAAGTCTATATTTTAAATTTAAGCCTGAGTTATTTTTAAATTATATTTCTATGTACCTGAGCTGAAATCAGGGGTTGGATGTTCAACTGACTGAGCCACCCGGGTCCCCCCCAAATCAGTTTTGAACTTTCATTTCTACAAAAAAAGAGTAGGAAAAACAAAATACCGTGAAGACATCCAGAAAGTTCAAATCCAGGCTCCAACACTTAAACTGCAAGACCTTGACCAAATCACTTTCATGAGCTTCAGTTTTCTAATCCATAAAACGGATAATCCCCTTTGATACTGATAATCTTCTCTTGAATTATAATTTATTTGTTAACCTTTCCTTATTTTTTGTGTTTGATTTCTAAATTAGTGTTTTCTTCACTAATGTGCTGTGACTAGGTAAATTTTATGTTTCTCAGCTTCTCAGATTGTTTTGTGTTCCATAAATAATATACTACATCATAAAAGAAAAAAAAATCTTGTTCTTGCCTGAGATCGAGCCCTTCCTTTCTTTAGGACAGAACTTGAACTACTTGATTGAGTTTATAATTTTTCTGGTCCCCCGCTTCTCTCTACTCCTCCAGTGTCTTGCATGTTGACAGCATTTCTGGCCTCTTTTTCACTTTCTATTAAAGTTTTTTGTTTTCTTTTTTACTTTTTCCAATTTCTTTTAACCTACCAACTCATTGTACTTTGGGGTTTTCTGTGGTTACTGAAGATTTTTAAGACTTTTTTTTTCAGTATTTTTGTGGTTGCAGTACAAAGAAAATACCCTAATCTGGTATGGTTCTTTCTGAAGATTTACTTTAAATTTTTCTATAGACTGCTTGTGGGTTTTTCAGGGAAGAAGTAGGTGTTGCAAGACTTAAATCAAAATAAGGAGTTAGTTAACTCCTAGAGGCCAGATGGGGAGGCAGCAACAGATCACATCAGCTCAGATCCTGAGAATACCTGCGGGGATTGCGACAGGAAGTGAAAGATCCAGTAAAGACTGGGCTGGGCAAGATGCGGCTTCTGCAGCCTGTTTATGTTTTTGATATGAAAAACTTCAAGCACACACAAAATTAGAGAAAAATAGTAGAACGATCCCCTGTACACCTATAGCCAGATTCAATAATTACTAAACTCTTGCCACTTTACTGCAGCACTTCTTAATCTGGGCAATCTAAAGGAGAGAAAAAAACAAAAATCATTAGAGGAATGTTTAAAAGTGGCGTATCTTTGCAAATGAAGTTCTGTGGAAACATCCAAGATATTCGGCAGTGAATTAGATGGGTTTCAAACAATCCTAAAGGAAAGGCACTTAAAAATGGAAAATAGGCATCTTTTTTTTTTTTTTTTTTTTTTTTTTTTTTGAGAAAGAGAGAGAGCGCGCGCGCGCGCGTGTGCAGGCACACACACAGGGTAGGGACAGAGGGAAGGGAGAGCCTGTCCCAGTGGAACCTGACCCAGTGGAACCTTGCCATCTTATGACCAACCAACCGACTGTGAGATCCTGAGCGGAAATCAAGAGTCAGAGGCTTAACTGACTGAGCCACTCATGCGGCCCTGCAGCATTTTTAAATCAGTGAGATTATAGTCAATCTCATTACAGTATATTCCATATCCAGAATATTCACCCCAAATACCACAATTCTACAAGGTACAAACATTGGTGTGCTGGTAAATGTTTAACAGTAGGCTTTGTGAGGGGTGGGAGCTGGGGTGGGTGGATTTCTAATCTGAATTGTTTGCCAGTTCTGTAGTGTCTTCCAGTTTCTGTAGCTAGTACTTCTGCTGTGGTCACTTTCAAGCTACTTAACAATTAGCTTGCAAGGTTCCTGAAAATTTAACAATTGGCTCTTGAGGTCTGGCAGGAGTTGCCATCAGTATTCCACTGTAAGTACAGTAATTGAGGTAAAGACCTGCACGGTTATAATTGATGAGTTTGATTTCTCCCTTCTTTCCATCAATTAGTGGATTTAATGAGTTTTTTTTTTAACTTTACAAAACTGCTAAGTTGGGATAGTTAAACAGAATTACTACAATACATTAAAATTAGAAAAATTGTATTAAGAAAGAAATATAGTATGATTTGAGTGGTGGATACGGTAGATAAAGTGAAATGCATGTAAGTCTACAAAACCACGACAACAAGTAAGAGAATTTTGCTCTTGCTGGTCTGTCTCATGCAGGTACCAAAAGTAAATGCAATTCAATCATTTTTATAAATTCTTATTTACAATAGAACTTAAACTGTCTGGATGATTTGTGAGGAAGTAGTGTTCTTTCCGTCTCCCTAGCTCCAGGAATGACACTGCCATCCACATGCCAGATCCAAAGACCAGGAACCTGAGGCATTCCTGACTCCTCCCGCTTCCTCCCCCCCCCCCATTACATCCAGCTCATCAACATATGCTCTCTTTATTTTACCTTCTAAATACTTCCTGATTGTGTATATTGCTATTCCATCTGCGGCTGTAATCCCAAAATAATCTCCCAACATCTCTCGCCTTGACTATTCCATCAGTTTCATAACTGGTCTTGCACATAGTCCTTAGCTCCCCTAATAGCTGCTTACTGCACCCCAGCCAAAGTGATCCTTTTATATTGCAAATCCAACAACTCCACCTCCACCCTGCTTTTAGGGTAAAGGCCAAAGTTTTTAACACGATCTATGAGGCCTTGCGTAGCCTGACTTCTCTCTGGGCCTCATCCTGTCTTGCTCTGTTTCAGCCACATGGCTCTTTAATTTCTTGAACAGGCTATGCTTTTGCCTACCACAGATTTGTACTTGCTGTTTTCTCTGCCTACCACACTCTTTGCTCCCTCCTTTGCTCAGTTAGTGTCTGCCTTTCATTTAGTCTCAGCTTAAGCTTCGACTCAGTCTCATAGCACCATGTAATGCTCTTTCAATGTATTCTGAATCAGTGTAAGTGTGCATGTGTGATTATCTGACGAATGTCTCTATCACTGCGCATGAGGATAGGGACAATATCTGTTTTTGCTGACCATTGATATCCTCTAATATTAGCACACAGCAGGGGCAGCACATAGAAGGAGCTCAATACATATTCGTTGAATAAATGGAGAAAATTGATCATGTGTCTGGCAAGCATTAGAGCAATATCTTGATAGATTTTCTACCTTGTTCACTTCTTGCCAAATAAAAGATGATCTTTATTTCCCAAAGTATTTTTATTATATTAATTTCAAAGCAGTGTATAGATTTTAATGGGATTAGTATTTCTGTTTTGAATATTATCAAGTAATATTCTCTCTAGGAGAGAATCTACTTGCCTACCTTTACCAGCTCCTGAAGGCTGTCCGTATTTCTTGGCTCCGGCCTCCTTCCTGCATCTTCAAAGCCAGCAATGTTACAGCTTTTCTGACCATTCTTAGGTAGTCAACGTTTCTCTCTGATCTCAGCAGGGAAAGGTTCTCTGCTTTTAAGATCCATGTGATTATGTCTAGCCCAATGGGAAAATCCAGGATAATCTCCCCATCTCAAGGTCCTTAAATTTAATTACATCTGTAAAATCTCTTTTGCCATGTGAGGTATCATATTCACAAATTATAAGGATTAAGATATGGACATCTTTGGGGAGGCATTATTCTGCCTACCACAATATTCTATTATAAAATTATTTCTTTATATATCTATTTCCTGTCATTAGCTTTAACAGAAAGGGCAAGGCCATTAAGGGCAAGAACCACGTCTTATAAATTTTTCCATTAGTACTAATATACTATATTGTATTGTGCTTGGCCTACTGACAATACATATTTGTTGAATGAACAATAGAAATATTTTATAATAACAAGTACTAGGAAAAGCCCACAAAAAATAAACAAAACTTACATGTAACATCAAATATTTTATTCCTCCATGAGTACAGTTGTGAATTTGTTCAAATATCTATAAATAAATTCTAGACGAGAATACAAGATATAGTAGCGGCTAGCTAAAATTTACATGCTCAACTCAATTTCTAAATCATTGTATTTTAATAGTAGAGAGGAATATAAACAGATGAGTTCTTGAGTCCTTGACTCCCTCTCACATGTTTATAATTTTCAGAGTAATAGTAGTAGTGGCAGTATTATTACTGGTATAGAAAAGCTAACACTGAGCACCTACTATGTGCCGGGCACTGTGTTTTACAAGCATTATCTTGTTTTGGTCTTTCTACATGCTTTGGAGGCATTATTATTTTGCCTCATTTGCAGCTAAGGAAACTAAATTTCACAGGTATTAAATGTCTGGCCATTGATTTATTCTTAGTGAATGAAGGAGTGCGATATGAATCCAGCCACTCTTACTGCATTAACAGTAATTAATTCCTATACTATACTCCCTCACCATTAATCCCTATCCTCTCTCTGGTTATTATTATATTATCAGTAGCTGGCATCTAATGCTGCTTATTTTTCAGAGAAATTTTACATATTTGAAGTCTGAAAAAAGAAAAGTCATGCAAACACATTTTCATTTTTCACAAAATGAGCTCATTCAACAAAGTGAAAGGAACGCCAGCATCTTTTTTTGCTTTACATCTTTTCTCACAGTTTACAGCATACTGAAAGTGAGTTTATCAAGCACAATTACTCAAATTTTTATTTTTATCTTACTTAAAAATTTAAACGAGGCAAAGCTATTTGCAACAGCTTAGTGGATTTTTCATAGCCCTTTCAGTATTGACTAGAATTCAGATTCCAATGTGGAAACAAAGCTCTCGGCCTTAGTATCATCTTGGAAACCTCCATGCTGCGAAAGCCAAGTGGAGGAAGAAGCGAATGTACAGGCTGAAGCGTACAAGGGCAAAGATGAGGCAGAGGTCCAAGTAAACCACTAGCTTGTGCACCAACGGAGCCACAGGAGCAGAAATAAGGAAAGCCAGAGAGGCCAGAGGCCCTGGTACCAATTGTTGAACTGCACGCCTACTGTCTAGAGCTTGGTCCGATGGATCTAGACCACGCATGTCATTGATTGTGATGACCTCCTTAGAGACATCTGCCTTGCTCATACCCAAATGGTTCCTTTTTGTCCTTTGCCCTGGACCTGTCTGTGACTTTCGGGACTAATTCCGTTTTCATTTGTGGCTGAATGTAACACACATACAATAAATCATCTCTTCTGAGAGCAAGCAAGCAAACAAACAAACAAACAAAAAACCCAAAAAACCCACCAAATGTGGCAAAAAGATTTCAAGCAAGAATAAAGAGATATACTTGGCAGAATTGCAATAATGCAACGACAGCAACAACAAAACACAGAAACCAACCAAACAAAAACACTTCACACACAGAATTTCACCAGTGCAGAAATTCAGGTGGTGCTTTTCCCTCTCTTCTAACATAGTCACCGTGTGTATTTGGCAAATTTTTTCTTTGTGTGTGAGGTCCTGATGAAAGATTTGGCAAAAGCGCAGTTTCTTTCATGTTTATACAATAGTACTATGATATGCACACTGAAGTTTTGTTTTTTTTTTTTTTTTACCAAAATAATGATATTATTATTTTCTGTTTATGATTTAAGATATACATTAAAATAAAAAGGTGTGGGGCACCTCGGTGGTGCACTTGGTTAAGTGTCCAACTCTTGATCTTGGCTTAGGTCATGATCTCACCATTCGTGGCTTCGAACCCCACAACAGGCTCCGTGCTGATGGTGCGCAGCCTGCTTGGGATTCTGTCTCTCCTTTCTACCCCTCCCCCGCTTGTTCGCATGCACACGCTCTCTCTCTCTCAAAATAAATAAACTTAAAAAAATAATGAGGTATTATAATTGATTCAAGACCTTCTTAAAAGGTACAGAAAATTAATGATTGGAAATTAAAGGTGAACCTTTACATAATCATAGAATTTTTTTTTTAAGTTTATTTATTTTGAGAGAGAGAGAGAAAAAGAGAGAGAGGGAAACATGAGCTGGGGAGGGGCAGAGAGAGGTAGAGAGAATTCCAAACAGGCCCTGCCCTGGCAACGCAGAGCCCCGCTCTGGCAGTGCCGAGCCCCACATGGGACTAGAACCCACGAACTGTGAGATCATGACCTGAGCTGAAAGCTAGAGTCAGTCATTCAACCAATGGAACCACCCAGGTGCCCCAAATCACAGGAGTTTTAAGAGGTAATTATCCTCAAAGATAAATAAATCGAAATCTCCTACTTTAGAAAGAAGGAATATGAGGTTATGTCATCATCCTACTAACAATAATACTGGCTTTGGAAGCAAATAGAACAGTTTCAAATGTTGCCCTGCACACATTCAAGGCAAATTACTTAATCACTGTCCCTCAGTTTCCCCATGTATACAAGGAACATAATAATACTTACCTTATATAGTTGATAATAAAATGAAGAAATGGATAAAAAGATTTTAGAATACACATACTAATACTCAATATATGGTAACTATTATTGTCATTATTATTATTATTATATTTTTGGTAGGCTTATATCTTGTGATTTTTACTTCTCTTTCTATTGTACCATGTTGCTTGAGATAATTTATACCTTAGTGATCATCTTTCTCATGATAATTAAATTCAGTTGTATTTTTCTTCAAGTGTTATGATAATTTAATTATATAGAAGTTGTGCTGGGATGTTTTCTCTGAAACTCCTTACCTATGGAACAATCTGTGCCTATTAATATGGCAGGACCTCTGTTTATTCACTTTAAGAAGTACACAGGCTACATTCTATAAACAGGCTTTTGCAGAGTGGGTGACAATTTAAAATTCACTTTCAACCATTTTCCTGTTTGAAGTATTACATTTATATTACTGCACAGGATTACATGTGTGGTACTGGAAATCTGCTATTTTTGCCTGTCTGGTATTTATTACATCTTTTTTTCTGGTAGCAGCACCTTGATTTAACTATGGAGAAACCATCCCCCATCCACTCTTAGTCCCCGCGTTTGGTTGAAGACGTCCCCATCCCCAGGGTCTAGGCAGGCCAATCAGAATATTCCATTTCCTTGGACGTATGATTAGTTAAGGGATAAGCATGTAACCCAAGATAGGCCAATGGAACCACTCTACTTAAGACTTTTGCTGCAACTATTAAAAAAGAGACACTTGTTCTTTCACAGCTCTTGGTTAGCTGATAAGATATAGGCATCTTATTACCATGAGGGGAAAGCTTGCTATAAATGAAGCCAATATAAAGTAAAGCCAAGAAATGATATTGCCAATATAGTTTCAATACTTGAATACAGTTAGTGCACCTACTTCTGGTCTTTTTAATTACATGAGCCAGTAAATTCTTATTTTGCAAAATCCAGTAGAATTTGAATTTTTCTCAATAGGAACCAAGAGCTTTGACTATAGATGATGATAATGATGATGATGACAATGATGACAATGATAAAAATAATAGATGCTATTAATTGAACGTGTACTATATGCTAGATATTGTGTCAACCACTTTACATTCATTATGGCATTTAATCTCCATTTTTTACAGTAAGTATTGATAGTTAACTTCAAAGCTTGTATTCTTTGCTATAGTGCTCAACCATTTCCTCATTAACTTGGATTTACTGTTACTAGCAAAACCTAACATGACAAATGTATTAATGTTAAAAACAGCAACTAAAGGTGGTTATCCAAGTAGAAAATTTTAGATAGAACTTTCTAAGTGTTGTTTTTAAAAACTACATAAGAACAAATGGATAAATGGTTATCGAATGCATTCAGACAATACAAGAGAACATAGTGTAAAAACTAAAACGCTGATTTCTCTTTGCTACTTTTGGTTGACATTCCCTATCTATCAAGAAGGATCATCCTCAATAATGTAAACCCAAGGAAATCATAACCAGGCACATAAATTTATACATCTCAAGACAGCATATCAAGCAAGAGGAAAATAAGTTTTAGATAGCACATACTAGTCTGTGAATTGAAGTTTAGTGAATGGATGAAAGAACTAATGAATGAATGAATAACTCCTAAATCTGCTTACTGCAACCTCTTCTTTTAACTTGTTTATTCAACTATTCCCACCTGTTCCAACCACATTGGGCTTATAGTCCACTGATGTCCAAGTTCTCTCGATCCACTAGCCCTGCCCTTTCCTTTCTTCTCTATCTTCATTCAGCTTGAGTTCTATGGCCCAGAATTTCAATAACATTTTAAGCTTCATTGTCTCATTAGACAAAACCTTAGTTTTAAAGGAGCTTAACTATTTTCTCTGCCTGTACCTGTGGATGCTAGAGAAAGTCATACCATTGGGTCTACTGGTGCCACTAGTTTATGACTATTACTCCCCAGCAAGATCTTCAAATACCTTGCATTCCTACTTCATTTCCCTGCTCGGCTCATTTTTTCTGCTCTCTCCATAGACTATTTTAAACGTCTTCTTTCTTTCAAACCTCCTGCTCCTCTCTTTCTCTATCCCCCTCCTCCAGCAATTTATCTGACTTCCTACTTCTCAGGGAAAAGAGAAGTAGTCAGAAAAGAGCTTCCTTAACTTTGTGATACGAAATATAACAGCTACTTAAGTTTATGTCCCTCTTCCCCCATTCTCTTTTGTTACTCATAAAGAAATGAGGAAGTGTTCTTCTTCTATGTCTAATCCTCTTACCCAATCGTAGGATCTTTTCCTAGATTAGATTATCCCTCTTCCATTATCCTTTGTCTCATATATATTCAATCTCTCCCTTTCAACTGGTTCCTCATCACTATTTGTACATGCCTAGATCTTAACCCCTTAATAAAAGACTCCCTCCATGCCATATCCGCTATTAGTTCTGCCTTGTCTTTTCTTCTCTTTCATAGCCCAACTGTTTGAAACAATTCACTTGGCTTGCTCCCATTTTTTATGGTTGTCAAGAACTGTAAGAGACTGATACTTTATCCTGCCTACAAGTTAACAAATTAGCCTATCGCAGTTTCATGGATGCTCGCAGAAGACATAAGACTCTTAGGTTAGAGGCAAAGGACTTTATTTTTCAGGCCACAAGAAGCAGCATGAGTTTCATGTTGATGCTGGTTCCCCTTTCCTCTCAAGTCCCACAGGGCGACACAGAGTGGCACAGGTAGATGTTGCAGGCAGTGAGTTTGTGTCACAGCTGAGGAACTCTGAACTTTGAGAACTCTGATCTTTTATTTTGGGCTACAGGCAAACGTGCCTGACCTTTGTCCCAGAGGGAGACATTATCTTTACTATACTGGACAGCAAACAAATTTGCTCTCTGTTCCAGAAGGAGGCAGGATCCCTAGCTTCCAAGTCTATTCACTTAGCAACAACTATCCTTGAAAAACCAGTCCTAAACAAAAGCTCTTAGTGCAAGAGGTCCCTGGAGAATTACTCCATCCATTCCCATCTCAACCTGTTCCAGTCTGGCTTCTGTCCCCATTACACCACCAAAACAGCTCTTCGAAAAGGTTGCCAGTAAACTCTTACCAATAAATTAAATAGACATTTTTCAGTTCTCATTTATTCCACTCCTAAGTAGCCTTCGCGATGACCTTCCTCTGGTCCTACGCCTTCATCATTCTTGGCTGCACATTTTATTTCCCAAATAAGTTCACCCAAACCTTACGGTTATACATACTACCAATAAACCAATTATTTAGCACATTAGAACCATATATTCAACTGCCTTCTTGACATTTACACTTGAATACCTTGAATATACGTCAACACTCAACACATACAAGGCTAAACCCATGATTTTCCTCCTCAAAACTGGTCTTCATTCATTGAACAGACTGTAGGGGATGAAATCCATCCTTAATTCCTACAAGCCAGAAACCTAGGAATGATCTGCAAAAATTCTTTCCTCATTTCCTACATCCAATTCATCAGTATGTCCTGTTGATTTTGGTGTCTAAGTCATAAATATCTCCCTAATCTCCCTAATTCTTCCTACTTGATTCTACTTGCTTTTCTCACTGAGCCTCATCTTATACTTCTTCACTTTCTTTACTTTCCCCTCCCTGTCCTAATTTGTGTGTCTCATACTCCCTTACTTTTCTTGACTGAAAGCTTTTTAAAAGTTATTTCCTCTGCTCAGTATGTTCTACCTTTTTCTTGTCTATTAAGTCCTATTTTATTCTTCAGATCTCAAGAAAATCTGTCTGGACCTCTCTGCTAGAGAAATCTCCTTATTGAATATTCTTATATTACATAGCTATCCTTATATCAGATGAATATTGTGTTTTGTTTGTGTGATAATCTAATTCATGTTTATCTTCCTCAATGGCCTATAAGTAGCACAACAACAAAAATCATGTTTTTTTCCCCTTAACTTTTATATTCTCAGTGTCTGCCATATTTTAGGCACTTCCACCCGTATCAAGATCTTATGAGGTATTCTATGTAACCATTGTACTAATTCATCCTACTTTCTAAATGTCCTCTAAAATAAATTCTATTCTGGTCACAACCCTCTGTTCTCTGCATCCTCCCCACTCAGATTTAAGCCTTAAGGTAACGAACATTGTATTAAACATCTGCTCTGCTTGTTTCCGATGCATTTCTATTTAAAATTCAAATCACCCTATGAAGTAGGTGTAGTATGATGTGTCTGAGATTACTCACTCAACTAGAGATACATGATACATAGGTGGTATATAGAAAAACCGAGATTGAATTTTGGAATGATTCCAGAACTATGGCACTATACCAATTAGGTCACACTATTCCCATTTTAAAACTCAGTTAGGTAATACTATTCCCATTTTAAAACTCAGTATGTAAAAGGTTCTCTATAGTTTAGCCATAAAGTATGAGTTGAGCATTTATAAAGTCAAACCCTACATTTCTTTGAGAAGACAGAAAATGTGGGGACTAGGACAAAGATAGCCTCTTAAATGGAGGAGACTTCCCCTCCATGAGCATTAATATATGAATATTGAAAATAGGGAAGATGTAACCAAACAAATAATAGTAAGGATCCCAATTACTGCATGCCAGGGAAATCAGTATGAGAGAAACACTAATAAATAGTACCTTATTAATTAAGATTAAATCCCAGAATAATATTTTCCTTATTGCATTAACCATAGCAATATGCTCCCTCCCCACAACACAGACACAGACACACAGACACACAGACACAGACACAGACACACACACACACACACACACACACACACACGGACACACCTTATCTTTTATTCTAAATCTTGCCCTTTGTCTTTGTAAGTGAACTTTTGTAAGCAGGGAAAAGGTACCAGTTCCTAGTCATAAGCAATTGTGAGGAAGTGCCTAAAAAGATAAAAGAACAAACATTTGTTATATTTTTCTAATATCTCTTGTTCTTTGGTTGATATATAATCTGTCTTCTCAACATATTCCCTTTCTGGTTCTCTTCATTTCTTCCTGTGGATTTGAGTTCCTATTTAGTGTCATTTCCTCACTGTAATACAAGCCCTCAAAATAATACAACTGCCTCTTGCACTGATATTGTCAAGTGTACTACATTTCAATATGTTGTAGGCTCAACAATACAATTATGTACACAATGTTTTATGCAATTGTTTTAAAATCAGTTAGGAAGATATATGTAATTATACTATCTTTTGGAATTACCTACATAATTACCTTTACGAGTGCTCTTTGTTTTTGTGTGTATGTGGATTCATAGTACTCTCCAGTTTACATGTTTTCATCCTCATAACTTCCTGTGATAGTTCTTATAAGACAGACCTGCTGGCAAAAAGTTATCAGTTTTTGTTTATTGGGGAATGTGTTTCACCTTCATTTCTGAAAGACACTTTTGCTGGATATAAGATTGTTCATTGACAGGTTTTTACTTTCAGCACTTTGAATGTGTTGCCCTATTGCCTTCTGTTCTCCAATACTTCTGATGAGAAGTCAACTATTAATCTTACTCAGGTTCCTTTGTATGGATGTAGTAGTTTGGAAGTTCCTACTCTGCTCCTAAGAGGGCATGGCCTTGGGCATGTGCACAGTTCTCCAGACCGCCAGGAATAATGGATGAGTTATTTTCCCTTATTGCTTTCAAGATTTTCTTTTTCTTTTTTTTTTTTTTTTTTGTCTTTCAACATTTTGACCATGATATGTCTGGATGTGGACTGCTTTGTGTTTATTCTACTTGGACTTCGTTGAATTTCTTGGATGTGTAACTTAGTGTTTTTCATTAATTTGAAAAATTTTTGGCCATTATATCTTAGAATATTTTTGCTATCTTTTACTCTCCTCTCCTTGTTATTCCCATTGTCTGTATTATCCGGTGTGCTTAATCATGTCCCCCAATTCTCTTAAGCTCTGCTAATTTTTTTCATTATTTTTTCTTTCTGTTCCTTAACTTGTATAATCTCTATTGATCTATCTTCAAATTCACTGGTTTTTATCTTCTTCCAGCTCAAATAATTTTCATTTGGTTTATTATACTTTTCAACTCCAGAATTTCCCTTTAATTAAAAAATTTCTCCTAATATTCACTTGATGAGACACTATCATTATACTTTCCTTTCATTGTTTAGGCATGGTTTCCTTCAGTTCTTTGAATGTATTTATAATATTGCTTTGGAGTCTTTGTCTGCTAAGTACATCATCTGGGACCCATCAAAGGCATTTTCTATTTCCTATTTTTTCTGCTGCTTATGGGTCATACCTTTCTATTTCTTTCCATGTCTCTGTTTCTCCTTTGCCAGTTGATTTTTACTCTCTACTATCAGCTGTATCTGTAGCTTGGACGTTGCTATCCTAGTTCAGGGATTTTACTTGTTTACCCCACATTCAGCAAGAGCTAATAGTTTGTAAGTTCCCACTCTGCTCCTAAGAGGGCACAGCCTAGGACATGTGTACAGTTCTCCAGATGGCCAGGAATAATTGTGATATCATAGGAGCCTTGCTTCCTAGGACCTACCCCTGAGTCAGAATAGCTTATTGTTTTTTCAATATGTGTTTGATCACAGGTTATGTTGAAGCCCCTTGTTCCTCTGAGGCTTTTGCCCTGTGTTTATGGGTCTGTGTGCAGCTTGGGGAATGCTTTCAAGTCTGCCCCACATCCTGCTCTGATTGCTCCTAAGTGGGTGTAGACTTGCACACGCACACTACCTTCCTGATCACCACAGTTGATTATGATGCCAGGAGGACTCTTCTTGGCTGACTCTTTCCCTGGTTCTTTCTTTAAAACTTTTGGCTGCTCTGTTGTTTTGATGCATTATGGGGCTACCAGCCTCCTCTTAATTTCTCTTCATCAAGATCCATATTGTACACCCTCAGGCATGGAATTCTACACTTCTTCTTACAAATAATCAGTCCTTTCACTCAAATCTATGGAGCTCTTTACCCTTATGATCTGCCTTTACCCCCAGGCAGAACATCCGCACCAATGCACTAGAATTGGGGACAGAGACCCTCTTTTCCCAACTAAAACACTGCTGTATAAGTTGGCACAGAGGTAGGGAGCAGCTCTGGTCCTGGCTGCTTGGTTTGGAACCTCTACCCAATAGTGAGTTAGGGCCGGGTAATTGTGCTGCAGTGTTCTCAGCTTGCTCTGCCAGAGTAGGGGCTGGTTGGGGAATGGGAGAATGGTCTTCTGAGCCATTCCCATGTGGAATAGAATTCCTATAACATGGAGCTGGTGGGGGTGGGTAGATGGGGATGAGAAACACCAGAGGCCTACTCCTCTATGATCAAACTGTAGCTCTAGGCTAGGAGTTAGGGAGAGAGGAAACTTCATCTTCTTGTTGGCTTCTTGGCTACACACGCTGGGGTTGGAGATTCTATAACACAGCACTGTGAGTGGGAGGTAGTGAGAGAGAGGTAATGGGTTGGATTGTGGCTCAAATGCCACAAAAACTCATTGTTCTGGTATTTAGTAGATTTTCCTTAATGAATGTTTTTTGATTTGCGATATGCCCTTAGAATAATTCCCAAAGACTGAATGATTGTTGTTTTTAAATAATTTTCACCAGTTAAATTGTTTTGCTGGGGAAAAGCCCCCCTGAGTTCTTTACTTCATTGTTCTGGAAGTCCAGGCTTGGTTGTTTCTGGACATTAATTATTTTTGATGATGAAATGAGGTACAATTCCTGTAAGAGTGAATTGGATGATCCAGAATGGTGGATAGCTAGTTTTTTTTTAAATCAGTCCTGGGACCTTAAGCCTTTGAAGAGTGTTTATTATTCTTCATATGTCCTGTCATGTCAAATTCTGAGTATAAAAACTCAACTCTTGAGGATCTATTTCATCAAATGCTTCTATTAACACTTAAAACAGGTCGTTGTTTAGTTATATTTAAAGTTTAATAAAAAAAACAATGAGTTTATTTTTTTTTTCTTTCTCAGTTCCTTTCACACCCAACATTAAAGAGGCAATTGTCCTTTCTTTTTTTTTTTGCTCAGCAGAGTCTAGCAAGTACTTTGGCTGATTCAACTCATGTTTTAAAATTAAGCCTTAGGAAAATTAGCCAAGATTTCAAATCTCAGAATAGTCGTGTTTTTCCCTTAGTTAAACGGAACATGCCATACTCAAATCTATTTTTTAAAATAATTTTTAGCATAGTTAAAATACTTTTTTATTATTACTTATAACTCCCTGTAAAAGTTTCTGCATCAAAAGATGCAGAAATGTGACAAGTAAATCAGGAATACTCTGAGCATTAAAATCATCACCTTCTTCTACTCCCCACATTAAATTCCTGGCAGCCCAGAAAGAAAATCATAAGCAAAGAAGAAAACATATCAAATACATATGAGAATGAAACTACCTTAAGTTATCATATACATTCAATATAACATTTATAATTATTTTGCTGTAAAAACACCTTTATTTATAGAATAAATTCAATAAACATGTTTCTGATGCCTGTAATGTATTAGAAAATAAGACAATATCCTTAACTTTAAGAAGCTAAAAATTTAGTAAGGAGATAAACATTTATATAAAAATAAGTATATTGAAGGCAAAATATGATATGTTTAAGAATAGCAAAATCCTTGGCATTTAGTGCAAAAATGGTTAATTTGGTAAAAACAAATTAAACCAGAGTTGGCATAAAACCGAAAACAACAAAAACAATTATATACATAATGCTTTCGAATATAGTTTGAAAAAAATGATATGGTGTGTTTAACTGCTTTTGTCTTGTTATATAATAGAATAGTTGTGTATAGCACTGATGTAGTATAAACTGATACTGAGGTTATCAAAAACATCTTTACTTCAGCATTTAACCACCTGCAACGACTCGTTGTTTTTTTGTTCTCTTCATCTCAAAGAGTGGCCCTATGTAGGGACGCCTTATGTAGAGAAATAAAAGTCTTATAAACAACAACTAAATAATGTTTAAGTGAAGTTTTTAATGAATTTTACAACATATTTATTAATTTAAAAAATCTTATCATTTTCTGACTATTATGTGCTGTGCAGTATTTTAAAGTACCTTGATCTTCAAAACAGAGGAAACTGAGGAAGAAAGATTATGTAATTTCATCAATATTACCTAGTAACTGGTGGAGTGAAGACATATCTAGATCTTTCTGCTCTAAAGCCCGTGTTCGAAAGCCCTGCACTATATGCTTTTTTCATAAATACAAAATCAATGTTGAAACTATTCACATTCTATTTGTTTTAATATTATCAATTTTTAACAGCAGTTCAAACAGTTACAGTTGTGTGGATTCATTTATATTCAGCAAAGATGTTAAATTATTTAAAAATGGTTTTGTGGTATTTACCTTTGGTTCACTCTACAGTATAACACCTGGACTCAAGTGTGATACTTACTATTTGACCAGGATTTAAATTTGTGTTTTTTTAAAAAAATAAATGGCAAATCAATCTCTAATTCTTAATCCCATCACTGTCCCTACCCCATAAAAGAAAAGCAACATAAACTGGCATAAAGACTCAGCACATAGAACACTTTAGAGGCAGTTTTTCTGGGTTTCATTTTTCTTTTTTTTCTTTCTTCTTTTTTTGGGGGGGTTTCATTTTTCTAACTATATTCAGTTTGGGATAGAAAATAACCACTTTTATTCCCTCTGCAATCATCTTGCCTTAGTAGTATGAACAATGAACTTCTAACATAGTAGAATGTGCTCCAATTTCATAGGAAGGCTGCCTTTATATATAACAATTTTTGAATGAATATAGTTATGAAGAGACAAAAACGAAGGAAGAACATGGCAGAAACAAGTTGGGAGTCAGTTTCAGAGGCCTCGTAGACTGAAAAGCCTCCCTTCACCTCAAAATACTGGAATTCTGTTTCACTCAATCCACTTCACAATCCACTCAGCCTCTCAGATGAAAAATTTTTTTTTTGAAAAAGATGTTCCTACTTTCTTTTAAGGGCAGGAATCTCACATTTGTAAAACACCAACAAGACGCAGTATCCTACGGTGATAAACAGAAGAGGTGAAAACAGATATTAATAAAGAAGCGATTATAAATTGTAAAAGCCTCCGGGTTACAGATTGAGTCCTTCTGGATTTTATTTTCTCCTTGTGGTTTAGAACCCACAGCTTACCACTTCAACTGTGAATTCATAGTCCCATGTTCTCTCTCACTGCCTGACCTTCAATAACCTCCAATTTCCCTGCTCCTTCTTCTAGGCTAAGTGTTATGGAAAAAATCGTGCTACGCCTCCTTATAAAACCAGGCTGTTTCAGTGCTCCTGGTGCTCCTTCCATACTCTCAAATACTTTCGGCCACTTCTTGCTGTTAATCTAATTCTTCATATTTATTGTTCCAAATCTTTCCCATTCATATAACTTCTCCTTCCTTAGAGGTTAGAGGTATTGCTATTTCTCTTTAAGGTAAACCTATATTCATAATTCCAAATGCTCCCACCCATATACCTAAGGACAAAAGTGGATTTATACTATAATACACCTTTTTATTCTTAAAACAAAGAAACAAAATAGAGATCCCAATTGGAATTGTAACACTTATGTATTAAGCAAGTCACACTTCCTTTAAAAACAAAACCAAGAAAGGCAAATATATTACAAAATTGGAGACCCTAGTCCGAATCTGAAGCACCAACTAGATGAAGACAGATTCTTAAAAGTACCAGTTCTATCACTGAAGGCTGATGTTCTGGCTGCTTGAAAGCAATCATCAATTCTTAAAAGAATCATCAATATTTATGATTTCATGAATACCTCTTTTACATCAGATTTTAAAAGCATGAAATCTTGCCATTTGCAATGACATGGACAGCAATAAAGTGTATTATCCTAAGCGAAATCAGTCAGTCAGAGAAGGATAAGTACTGTAGGATTTCACCCATATGTGGAATTTAAGAAACAAAACAGATGAACATAGGGGAAAGAAAGAAAAAGAGAGGCAGGCAAACCATAGGAGAGCTTTTAACTATAGAGAAAAAACTGAGGGTTGATGGAGGGGTATTGGTGGGGAGATGAGCTAAATGGGTGATGGGCTTTAAGGAGGGCACTTGTTGGGATGAGTACTGGGTGTTATATGTAAGTAATAAATCACTAAATTCTACTCCTGAAACTAATATTACACTATATGTTAACTAACTAGTATTGAAACATTAGAAAAACAAATAAATCAGATTTTAGGATAGGAGCTTTAAGTTTGTACATAGGCTATAAAAGTATAGCTTTATGAAAATTTGAAAATTCTACTTTCTTATGCTATTATATATCTTTTCCATATTATATTTGAAGAGTTAAAGATAAACATGGTTGTTATGTCCAATAGAACTATGCAAATATATGAACCATCTTTGTTAGAATTAAGTTGCCTTTAAAGTTAACTCTTTATCATTAATCTCTTACTAAGGTCTCTAATGAGATTTTGTCCATAGCGAAGTTAACAGTATTTATGAATATGACAAATTTTTCAAAAAGCTATGAAAATGCCACTCATATAACAATGCTTGGGAGTTGTTCGTTGTGTTTTGTACAATAGTAGCTTCTTGTTTTATACACTGCACTTTTTGTCAAATCAGTTTGCAGTTCTGATTTAACACTGTGGTGCAATTCTTTTGAAATGAAATGCCCATTAAGTTATCAATCAACCATTTAGATGAAGTGGAGGAAAAAGACTGCTCTTCATTATTTACGGCACTAAAGAAACTGTAGGAATCTGGTTTTGTAAATAAGGTCAAGTAGGTGGACTTATTACACGTCTCATAGAAGAAATACTTCGAAAAACAGTATATCTACATAAAGCCACCTTATTTTATAGTGAAGTATAATAGTTGTTTTAATTTCAGGTGAATGGCGATCCAGTGAAAATGACTACAAGTTTTCTGCCCACTGTAATAAAGTCCATAGTTATGTTCTAGAGTTAAAATCCTCTCCCCTCAGCATGTTTTGCACCTGCATTTTATGCAAGATGTACTGTGCCCTATTTGTGGCAAACCTGCACAGACCTAACTGATTTGCCAGACCGACAGCTGCTTACTTTCAGGAAACCACACTCTGGTTCTTGGTGTGTGTCACATCCTCCCTGAGTACCACTAATCTTTGATTACTTAACTCCAACTCCAATAATTCACAATCCTTGACTCACAGAACAGTCTGGCTTATAAAATAATCCCTTTAGTCAATTTAGTTTAATTTAATAAATAAGAATTGAACGCATATCATGAGCAAAGTAAGTGCTGTGCGGTACGCAAAATAAATTGCCTGTACTCCCTGCCATTAAGCCGTTTAATATTTAAGGAAGGATATGTACAAATTCATTTCACCATATTAAAACACTGCTGCTCTCTCCCTTGCTAATTAAAATGACTTGCAATTTTATAAAAGATTCATAGTTTCTTTTTATTTTTCTGAGCACTACTTCTCAGCTCAGGCAACTCTTCAGATTTCTAGACTTGTATGCTCAGCTGCATATTCAACGTTTCCATGTAGACATCGTAGAGGAAACTCAAACTCAACATGCTCTGTACCAAACTCATAATCATGTGTCCTAAAATTGGTCTTCCTCCAGGTCTCCTACCTCAGAGAATGACACAACACAGAAGTGCAAGCAAGAAGCCTGCTGGTCATTCGAGATGTCTTCACCTCCTTTGTCCTGTTTGGTCTACTCTGGCTGGCTCATTTCCCTGGGAGTTTATGTTAGAACTCCTCAGGGACTTACGTGTAGCGCATCTTCTCATCTTACTCTACGGTCTCTCCTGTTGAAGATTTCATGTGCTCTAATGATTTTATTAATGCTTCTATGGTTTTAGATGCTTCGGCTCTCACTTTTTAAGTCACACGCTGGCTAAGAGATCATTATTAGCAAAATATTTTTAATCTCTTCAGGAAGAAAAATCCCTGTAGTTTTAATTTGATTTCCTCCCATTTTAAATGGAATCCCTACCCCATTTTTATTTGCGTATTAGTCATTTGTTCAATAAGCTTATTAATAAACGCACACATTCCAAGCTTTTGGGCCTCACAAAAATGTTATTAGGTGGGTGTTGTTAGACTCTAGAGGTCAAGTGACTTCCCCAGAATCAGACTACCAGCCAGGATTTGAAGGCAGGAGACTTCTGACTATAAATCTGAGCTCTTTCCGATAAACTGTGATGCAAACCTTAGTGCAAAAGAACTGGACCGGGCATTAAAAAGAAAGTAAATATTTAAACAAATTCATTATAAGGTGTGATTATATGATACTCCTTATGAAATGTACTTTTTAAGAGATGAAATTTCTAAGTCTGTAATTAATTTACTTTTTCCTCTCTTCTTTCCACACAGGATTTGAATTTACTTACAGTAGGAACAAATGAAATAGTAATTAAAAAGTAGAGAACTGGAAGGTGGGATGGGTGGGAAAGAATTGAGAAACCAGACTGGGGAAAGATATGTTAACCACAATTACTAAAACTGAACCTTAAATTTGGCTCTACCTCCAAGGAAGTCAAACCAAAAGAAGGGGCACAGTCAATTAATTCTCACTTCCTTTAGGTCTCTGTTCAAATATCAACTAAGTGAGCCTTTCCATTATCACCTTATTTAAAACAGCAATCCTACCCCATGCCCACACTCCCTACACTTTCCCTTTTATTTTTTTCCATAGCACTTATAACCCAGTGATGTGCTTGTTCATTTGTTTATTCTCTCTCCTCCTACTACGATACAAGATTAATGAAGAGAGCAATTTGGTCCTGTTTCATTTGTTTGTGTCCTGGGTGCCTAGAAAATAGTAGGAGCTCAATAAATTTTTTGAATGAATGAATGAACGAATAAAAAGCTATTGAGAAAGTATATGATAGCCAGAAAAACAAGGAACAAATACTACAGAAAACTGTCTATGATACAATCAATAACTACAATCAGTTGTTAAAGTAATTGATGTTTATAACATAAGAGACTCTCAAAGACTCAGAACAAACTCAGGGGAGAGGGAGGTGTAGGAGGGGGGAGAGTGGGTGACGGGCACAGAGGAGGGCACTTGTTGGGATAAGCACTGGGTGTTGTAAGGAAACCAATTTGACAATAAATTATTTAAAAAAAGTAATTGATGTTTAATATGATACAAATGAAGAAAGAAAATATCTTCAGTATATGGCCAGGTTGTTAAAGCGACCAAAGTCTTAAAACAGTAGCTAAATATAGGGTGTCCAAAGACAGATCTCCAAATAGTTAATCATTTAAACTCCAAAGGGAAAATACTATTATTCAGAAATGGCAGAATCATTTATCCTTTTAATTATATTACTATTATATAGACCATGTATACAATTGAATAATGAAGAAATTTGGTATTTAATGTTTTCTTCTTCATATACTTCATATATTTATTCTCCAGTGTTTTATACTAGGTAATTTTATTGATACCAAAGATGGTTAACTCTCTATGAAGAACTCACTTTCTTGCTTGCTTTCTTTAAATTTAAAAGCTTAAATTAATGTACTTCTATACTCCTGTGAAATTCTTGAATAGACAAAGTTGTCTTTGAAACCAAAAACTATTTAACAAGTGCTAGGATGATACGAACAAGAGTTGGAATTTGTGTGCTAAATAAAAACTAGGCATAGATACGAACACGGCAATTTTCTTTTCATAAAAAAATTTTCAGTAGTTATCTTGGGGGGCCAGAGTGGCTCAGTTGGTCAAGTGGCAGATTCTTGATTTCAACTCAGGTAATGATCTCTTGGTTTGTGAGATTGAGCCCCACATTGGGTTCCACACTGACAGTGAATGGAGGCTGCTTGGGATTCTCTCTCTCCTTCTTTGTCTCTCTTCCATTCATGTTCCCTCTCTCTCAAAATAAATAAATAACCTAAATAATTTTTTCAGTAGTTATCTTACTATTAGGCAATTTTAGCTATATAAGTCAACAGAAAGAACTTCAGATATAAATCAATCTTCTTTTCACATACATATAAATCAGGTATTTTCATATGTATATTGAATGTATATGTATACTGAATGTACAGTATTACCATGGAAAAATATTAGAATTAATATTTTCTAGCAGCATGAAACATTATAAAAGGAGAGACCAAACACCCTCGCTATCCCGAAATGAATCTACTCCATAAATTTTAGAAATCACTTTTTTTCTTTATTGCTATAAGGAAATTAAAAATAAGCAAAAATATTTATGGTAACTATGCATTGTTTAGACTATTGTTTAGCCTTCACAACTTTTGAGCTATTTTATATTTATAAATTACTGATAACCAAGAGCAATTAAAAATAATTCTTATCTATACATACACAAATAAATTCTGTTCCAGTGGAGTTTGTCTTCCCTCCCTTGCCTATGGGAAAAAGCCAGTTTCACGTCCGTTTGTTAAGTTTATTTCGACATATCTTTTCCCCGTATACATTTTTGATTCTTTGATTTCACCTGTGAATCAATCAAGTGAAACATTTGCTTGTTTCCCTCATTAATGATGAGTTAAGTAAAATCTTTAACATGATCATTTTATATTTAATGACTGCTATATTTTAACTTTTTTTTGAAAATTATCCTTTAACAGTGTCAAAATTGAAATGACTGATCTGAATTTTAATTTATGTTAGCCCTGGGTTATTATCTTTTAGCTTCTCTATGTCGAGCTAAAGAAATATTAAAAATAAATTTCCAAATTTAGACTAATTACATAAGTTAATACCAGTTAGTATTCTAATTTCCTATGTTCATTAGCCTTTCACTTTCTTGATAGTGTGGTAGTTTTAAAATACAGCATATTAAGGAACATAATCTTTGCCTAAATTCTTACAAGTATTTTACCAGGATTCTTAGTTCAAGGCACAATTGACACTACTAGTTTCTTTTCTGTTGATTCTGACAACAGAGTATGTTTTAGTCCTCTCCTTCAAAACTAAGTTTTGTCATAATTGCCCTTGGGAAGACATTTTACTTCAGCCAAAACATCAATTGAGTTTTACTGGCAGTGTTGTTTTTGGTAGAGGTTTTTATAGACTCTATACTACATCTTAGAGATACTAAAATAATTGAAGCATTTGCCATATTAATGTGATCTCTGTTCTCATGTTTTTCTGTGAGCCTGTGGTGGGGGGTGGGGTGGAAAATGGCAGAGAATAAACACTTTAACAGACAAATTATTAAGATAATTTCAAATAATGAGAAGAGCTATAAGGAATATATAACAGAATAGTGGAATAAAGGAAGTTGGGGTGGGTTGGAGGCTCTTTCTACAGGGTAAGCAGATTGTCAACAGTTAGGTTAAAGATAGATCTGACAAAGGAAGATTTGGGGAAAAGTGTCTAGGCAAAAGCCATGGGGCAGAATTAAGGTGGCTATGATCTTGATCTGGACTTGTGATCCACATTAGAAATCTATTTTATACCTTGACCCAGTACGTATAAAGTTCTACAAAAGGATACTCATAGCATGCGTGATAGATTCTGACACTTTTTAAAATCTATCTTATCCTGTTCACAATCCACTAAATTGATTTCATGGCCCAACACTAGCTTGGTGGTTAAGAACTCAGGCTTTATGTTTGAATCTCAAGTCCACAACTTACTAGCGGTGATACTTTGTATATGTTACTTAATCTCCCTGTGCTAAGGTTTTTACATCGTTAAAGTAGAGGCAATAATAGCCTGTACTCGTGAGGTTTGAGGTTCGATACAAGATTTCCTTCCAGAAAGACTAAATCAATTTATACTTTTAACTGCAGTGTATTCTTAGGTCATACACCATTTCTGTAAATCCACAGCATTTACCTTCTTAATCTTTAACAACTTGGTAGGTAAAAAGTAATTCCTAATAGTTTTAAACTGCATTTTTTTTTTTTATTTCTAATGAGACTGGACATATTTTCCTGCTCCTTGGACATCACATATAATTGCAATTTTTATTTCCTACAAAATGTACAAAAATATTATATTAAATATAAAAATTTACTAACCATATAAAGCTTCACCTAACTGCATTATATATTATAATTCATAACATGTTTATTATTAGATTTATAAGTTATTTGCCATTTATAATGAACTGCGAAGTCATAGCAATTTATTTACACTTATCTCCCACTAAATTACATAGAACCAATAAAAGAAAATAAAACTTTTTGAGGAGATAAAAATCAATGAGAATATCAACTCATCCTTTTTTGTTTCATTTTAAGTTGGTTTGATTTATTAGGGTAAAATTTACATACAATTCAATCCACCCTTTTTAATGTACAGTACTGTAAATCATTTTTTAAAAGAATTATTGAAGTATAATTGACACACATATTAGTTTCAGGTGTACTATTGGCTAGTTCTTGAATTAATCTATTAAATTGTTATAAACTGAAAAATACTAAAATTTGTATTCATTTTCATTTTAACTACCAGAATCCAGTATTTCATATTATTATTTATTTTATTAAGTTTTAAATTTTAATTCCAGTATAGTTAACATAAAGTTTCTATTAATTTCTGGAGTACAATATAGTGATTTAACACTTCTATACATTAGTCAGTGCTTATCATGATAAGTGTACTCTTTAATCCCCATCACCTATTTCACCCATCCCTCCACCCACCTCCCCTCTGATAACCATCAGTTTGTTCTCTATAGTTCAGAGTTAGGATCCAATGCGTTAAACCATAGTTGCAAACATACCCAAATGAAACCATCAAGTATTCAAAAAGATAACACACAATTTCAGGCAAAGCTATCGGACATATTTAAAAAGTTGCCTATGGGGCGCCTGGCTGGCTCAGTCAGTAAGTCAGTAGACAATGTGACTCTTGATCTCAGGAGGGTGAGTTTGAGCCCCTCCTTGGAGGAAGAAATAACTTAAAAAAGGTTGCCTATTGTAGAGGAAGAAAATGGTTACATACAGAAAAAATAAATAAGAAGAAATGGGCTATGCATGAACATGAGATAGTATTAGGCCATGAAGTAAAGAAAACGATTAATTCTAGCTGCAGGTTAAAAATTTCTACATTTTGTACTTTTCTTAAAATCTACGTATTTTTAAGATCTGAAGTACCTAGTGACAATGAATACCTCGTATGTACAGGGCAGTACACTAGATGTTACCACAAGATGGATTAGCTTGTCTATTGAAAGTAACCAAAATCAAACATCTTTCCTTAAAAATTACTTTCCTTTATAATTCTCAACTGCAGAAGCGACAATAAGTTCTGTTATATGTTATTACTTCTGAGCACCATGGAATAAGGAATTCTGAATTCAATCAGACCCATGAAATTTGCTCGTCATGGGAAACAAATGTAAGTTCCCTGCTTCTGTAGATGGTCTGCATGTATTCAAGTAAAATTTTGATTAAGAAGATAAAAACAACAAAAATCATTTTTTTTTCAGATTAATTGAAAAAGAGAACTTAAAAAATCTTAGAGATGTTAGAAAATATTATATCAAAGAGAATATAGTAAAAACCACAAATAGAAATTTAGTTTTCTTAACTGTGTTTAGATACTAAGTATGAATAATAATTTTATTATCACTTTATATAATGTTATTATTTATTTTACATATATTATATTTTAATAATTAATTTTATTATAATTTTTTATTAACTTCATTTTCCATAAAGTTCAAAAGCATTTGTACTGTGCTTTCTCTTTGATAAGAATTCTGATCAGCTATAGTTGATGGTGTAAGAAGAAAGCAACAACAAATAAAGCCAATCATTTCCTTTTCCTTTATCAAGATAAGGTGCAGCTGCCTATGAAGTTCAATGGAAAAAAAACACTGGATTTGGGGAACAAAATAGATCAAGAAGATGGAAAATATCTTTTGCATCAAGTTAACTAGAAAGTCAGTTTCTCTGCTGAAATGAAACTACTCTTTGCTTGTCTTATTTATCATTTCCCTTAAACACACACACACACACACACACACACACTTACTGACCAAAACATGACTAGTAGGGACTCCTATGGTTTTTGAAGGCTGCTACAGCAAGATAAGATTGCAACTCCAGAGAAGGCAGAAAGAAGACAGTGTCCTAAGGCTTAAAGAAGGTGGGAATAAAGATAAAGAGTTTCTACTTAGGCCTCTCAGGACAAGGTTAACATCATAGTACTTTTAGTTTTTCCCTTTATTTTTGCTTCATGACTTTGGTTGGATAGGAATTGAGAGTAACTTGAATAGAGGAAAGTGATATTCTTTTTCTAGGAAGGATCAGTGACTCACAATAGGAAAAAACAAATCAACTGACAAGCTGCACTGAAGCAACATAATTTAAGTTGGTGGGTTATTATTTTTTTTTAGAGAAATTAAACAGTTAACTTATCTGATTTTTAGGTTGGTAAATCTTAATACTTTATTCAATATGTAAGTAATATTTATTCTATAAACCTCAATATTACATATACTAAAAATAGAGTTTTATGATGTGGTTAGTTAAGAGGAATCAGAAGGGAACCAGAGGAAAAAAAAATGAGAGGAAAGGTGGAGATAAAATAGAGAGCTAATATTCATTGAGGGCCTACTACATGTTAGGTATTTTGTAAGCGAAATATTACCAAATCCTCATAAGAACATTAAGAAATGGGTGGCATTATACCCATTACAGTGAGGAAATAGAGTCTCTGAGGGATTAAGGAATGATAAGGCTAGTAAAATAGTAAAGCCAGAATTCACAGTACTGTCATACTCCAAAACCTTTTTCATTGTTCCCTAATGCTTAGCTTCTACAGAGGAGTGGAGGTGGTAGAGAGATGTATAAGGAAAAAGAGAAAGTGGCTGAGATGGTTAGAAAAGAGTACAAGACTACGGGAGAAGGAGACACTTGATATGGGCAGACAGAAAGGAGATGAGTAGGAAAGGGTCAGAAATAAGACATGAGAAAGAGAGAGACAAAACAGAGAAAGCTGTTTAAGAGAAGTTGTTGGAAGAAGAGATAAGAGAAATGATCAGGGACTACCTGTTTGGCATGCAGGCTTCAATATTTGGAATATCTATTAGCAGAGTAACTATTCTTGACAACTCAAACCACTATAACCCTAATACGGTTTGAGAGGGGTTTCTCAACTCTGGCACTATTGACATTTGGGGTACATAATGCTTTGTTGTAAGTGGCTGTTCTGTGCATTATAGGATGTTTAGCAGTATGCCTGGACTATTTCAATTAGATGCCAGTAGTATCCCTCCAGTCTTAATAATGAAAAATGTCTACAGACATTGCCAAATGTCCTCTACAAGCAAAACTGCCCCAGTTAAAAACTACTGATTTAGAGGTTCCACTCTGAATAATGATAAAAAATGAACAAAAGATGCCTAGCATATGTAAAATTATTCCCCGAGTTACTCTAGTGACTGGATGTCCTTGAAAACAAGATCAGGTTAGGTTTTGGACTGAATTCACTAAGCTCATATACACTTGTTACAGACCTTGCTTGAAAACTGCTTTTAAAAATGTGAAAGGGAGAAGATCTTGCTACTCAAAGTGTGATCCCTTCACCAAAGGTGTCAGCATCATCTGGGGGCCTGTTAGGAATGAAGCGCCTCAGGCCTCACCCCAGATTTACTGAATCAGAACCTGCATTTTCACCAGAGGCATAGCTATGTCCTTTGTTTTTCTTGATGGTGATTCCTGACTCGTGGCCCTGGCAAATCTTGGGAAAGTATCATTGTTTCTTCAATCTAATCACCGGGGCCTCCTTTTCCCCAGCATCACCCCCATCCAGTTGACCAAACCACTTTCTAGACACACCATTCAGTGAGACATGGTGGTGAACTCTGACTCTAAATCTTCATGACTGATGGATTCTTGCATAACACAAAGTTAGGGTGGGCCACGGGGGTACGGCCACTCTGTAACTCCCACGTGGTTGCTGATCTGCTGCCTCACAGAGTTGGCACAAAGCTGCACTGGGGCCCGTAACTGCTTTTCCTTTCCCCAGATGCTCCTTCAGCTTCTCCAACTCCTCCTCCAGATGTGTGAGTTTAGTCCCTTGAGAAAAGGCCCTAGCTCTAGCAGGTCATCCACCTCAACAAGCTTGAATGCAGTGAAAGCCAAGGTTCCAGTTAGTCTTCCTGGAGTTTCAGTGCATGCTTCTGGGTTCCAGGCTGCTCCTGCTTCTCCCCATTACTTATATCCCTCTTTTCTTCCTAACTGCCTGCCCAGTGGACTTCAAGCGCATATTCAGGCATGATTCAACCAGACTTACAGATTGCTTAACCAGTTCCCACAATTGCTTAAGACCCAATTCCTCTCTTAAATAAGTAAGACGCATATAAAGAAATAATTTAAAGTGTGAGAAGAAGTAGGAATGGAGAGATATCTAGTTTGACTTCCACAGTGTAAGGGAGAGCAGCAGATTTATGAGACTGTTCTCCCATTATGTGGGAAGCCTCTCTGCATATAAGAAAATCACTGGCTTTAGAATTTGGAGATCCGGGTTCTGGTCTTCTCCAGTAGGTGTTAGGTGTGGGACCTAGTGCAAATGACTGGCTTGGGGAACAACTGTTGTCTTCTCACACCTCACCAAGAGTTCAAATATACCCTTCTAGGGAATAAATAACTTTCTTACATATATCTATCACTGCTTCTCTGTTGAATGGCAAATATGGTGAATACTACGGACCGATTTGCTTATCCTCTATTCCCTTGCCACTCAAAGTATGGCACATGGACATAGCAACAGCATCACTTGGGTGCTTGTTAGAGATGCAAAGTCTTAGGCCTCACCCCAGAGCAAAGAAATCACAATCTGTATTCAACAAGAGATGATCTGAATACACATTAAAACTGAGGAGCACCTTCCTCCTAGGGTGTCTTTCTAAATGCAGAGGCTAGACAAATTGAAAACAACGTTTCTTAGGTTTCTTTTCAGTATGGGTTCTAGTTGAAAATTAGGTCCAAAAGCTAACATTTACATGGTTATTATGTGCTAAGGACTGCTCTAAGCACTTTTCACACATTATTAACTCATGTAATCCTCCCGACAATCCTACAAGATTGATACAACTCTTATTCCTTTTATACAGATGAAGAAACTGAAGCCTGGAGAGGATAATTAACTTGCCCAAAGCTATAGTTAGTAAGTGGCAAAGTTAGGATTCAAACCCAGGTATTCTGGGTCTAGAATCTGTACTGTCGACTGTATTTTTAATAGATCAAAGAAAAAGCATAAGACTTCTTTAGCTGAAGTTTGTTGTTGTTGTTTTTTAACAGATAATCCCGTAGAACAAACTCTGGCAAGTGCTTAAGTGCTTTATAAAGACTTCTTCATTTATTCACCAACCTATCTATGTACTAGCATTGGTCTGAAAGTTCTAGACATCACAAAGGCAAGAAATAAAAGGAAACACTAGCATTTGAAAGAAAGCAAAATCAACCTTGTCTATAGACTGGATAATTATATACCTAGAAAAGATGCAAAAGAATCAAGTCTAAGAGATACTAGTATTTATTAGCATTAGAATTAATAAAAGAATTTAGAAAGGTAGCTAGTTAAAAACTAAATATATAAAACCAGTAGCTAGAAACCAGCAGCAAAAGAATGATTTATGGAAAAAAAAATCCCTTTCACAATAACAACAAAAATATAAAAGCTTAATATAGATTTTAGTATTTATAACTACTATAAAGGATTATAAAGCCAGGGAAAAGTTGGATTATTCAACGATTGGGGGAAAAAACAGATTAGGTCCATACCTCACACAACCCATAAAGTTATTCAAAAGAGAATAAGCACATAGAATTAGAAAAAAAAAATAAAACCTTAATACACACATACACACACACACGAAAATATTGGTGGATATTTAACTGACTGTGGGATTAGAAAGCATGTTCTAAACAGATATAGACATGTGTATATTTTATGTGGGTGTGTGTGTATATGTGTGATATGTGTGTATGAAATAAATTCCTTTAGCTAATAAACATGTAAAGCATTTCTAAATCAAAAACATCATAAACAAAATTATAAAGTAAATAGCAAGCAGAGAAAATATTTATAATCAATGTGAAATAAGAGATTAAATAATAATGTCAAAAAAGTTCAAGAAGATGATTAAAAAGAAATAAAAATGCTCAATAAATATATGAAAGGTTTAGTAAACCTCTCTAGCAAGATCTTACAACATTAGATCATTTCAGCCTACTGACTTGGCAAAGATTAATCTATAATTATACCATTCATTACAGGCATGGATGGTTTCCAATCAGTACTCTCATACACCAATACTGGAAGCGTACATTGGTGTGACCTTTCTCGAATGCAGTCTTTTAGAATGTTACAAGAAGCTTCAAAGAGTTTGACTCATTGACCTAGTTCTTCCATTTCTAGGAATCTACTGCAAGTTAGAACTGTGAAGATTACAAGCAAAGAGTTTCACTGCAGCATTATTTATAAAAGAAAGTTTAAAACAATTTAAATGTTCAGTAGTAGGGAAGTGGACTATTAGGCAGCCCTAAAAATAAGTTTTGCAAATAACTTTTGATAACATGGGAAAATTACACAGCATTCTAAATAGTTAAAACAAAGAAGCAAATTCAATTATATTAAAACATGTTAAAAAATATATGTGTGCATATATACAAGTATGGTAATACATGAGAGACAGAGAGATGAATGTACTAATACCAAATATTTGAGTTAATTTTTTTTAGTGTTTGATATTTTTTAACAAAGTGTTACTCAGAATGGGATTTCAAATGTTTTTGTCTTCTTCCTTAGATTTTTTTATATTCCTGCATTTCCCAGGGTACATTACTTTAACAATCTTAAAGAAAGACCTTAGAGCTAAAGATAATGGTTCTAAAGTCAGTCCAGGATAATGGGACTTCTATGCTCTGGGAGGTAAGCAGGGCCATCTCAGGTTATTCAGGTTGTGAATTGCCACATCTAAGCACCTAAGCAGATGCTATTCATGCTGCAGGCAGCTAATAAAAGGACTGGAGAGGTTTAGCCTTTCAGCTATGCTGCAGATCAGAGACTCTCTTATAAAAAGCCACCTGACGTTCACAGTCATAAACATACTTGAATCATCTTTCATGCACACAAAGAACACACGTGCGATAGTTATGGCATGCCCCTTTAATTCCTTGGGCATTGTGCCTCTCTCCCTTGCTTATCTCTTAGAAGCCTGACTCCTGCTTCAAACTTGACACAGTTGCTTCATCTAAAGCACTTGTTCTTTTCTTCCAAGTCCTCCTTTCTTAGGATACTCGATTTTAAGCAGACCTCCTTTGTCAATCATCCTACCTGGAGAGACTCAGGCCAGAAGGACAGAGGAAACTTAGTTTTCTCTCAGGTGAAGTGGCACTTAAGGACAAATACTAAAAAAAAAAAAAAAATGCTGCAGACAATATCTTAGTTATTAGGAAAATACCAGTATTTCAGTATTCCAGGAAATAATACCAAGATAGAGATAACATTCTGAGCTGGTATCACAGCCTGAGCCAAAGATAGGTTTTGTAGGGTCAAAGGTGCTACAAGAGCCTTCTAGCTGAGGGAAGGGCATGAGCCTTTCAGCCGGGAGGGGAAAGAAAAATCAGTGAAGGAAAGGAGGCATGTGGAGGAACCTTTAACCTGTGGAATAGCTAACGGGAGAAATCTGCTCCATCATGTTACCAAGTAGGGGCAAAAACCCTGTGAGGAAAATAGAAACAGGAGGGTATTTAATACAAAAAAATTAGGGACTGAAAAAACTCACTGAACAGAGCTGGAAGAGCAAAAGTCAGGTGCCTTCTGGAGCTACTGCGTTCAAGAGCACACCACCATAGCCTTGCTCCACATAGAAGGGCGCCTCCACGGAGGCTGCCGCCACCACTGCCACTGATGCTGCCAATTCTCCCTCAACGCCCATAAGACTAAGCCTGTGGAACACCAAGTGAGTGTGTAAGTAGAAAGGACACCAGGAAGATGGGCTCTGCCTCATTTCCAGCTAATTACTTTTAGTTTTGTTTCTGTTCATATCATTGTTTCTGTGGAAACATTCATTTTCAATTCCAAATAACTAGTTTACAAACCAAATTTTCAAAAATATTCTATTTGTAGTTTGGAATCCATGCGCCCTGAAAATAACAAACACCTACCATCATCCCCTAAAGAAAAACTAAATGAATCCATTCCTTAGGATATGTTTTATAGTCACGGAAATCATTTACCTCTCCCACAAGTTTTTTAAGTTTTTTTTTTTTTTAATTTATTTTGAGAGAGAGAGTGAGCAATTGGTGGAGGGGCAGAGAGAGAGGGAGATGGAATCCTAAGCAGGATCCTCTGCACTGTCAGCCTAGAGCCCGATGTGGGGTTTGAACTCACAAACTGCGAGATCATGACCTGAGCTGAGATCAAGAGTCAGAAGCTTAACAGACTGAGCCACCCAGGTGTCCATCCCTCAAGTATTTTTATATCAGTGGTTACCATCATTGAAAGGGAGTGCATAAAAATTTAAATTTCATTTGCAGGACTTGGGAAAAAAAAAAGAAAACACACTTTGTAATTATATTATCAATAAATGATTTATTACAAAAGCTTGCTTCTTCCACCAATGGGTTGTGTTGCCCCAATTTTTTGTTCATTTTTGGTTTCTTGATAAGAAGTTGTTCTTTGGTGCTGATTACAGGAGTAAGTGCATATCTCAAGTGTAATTTTCAATTATTGTGTATGTAGGCTTAGAAGTCATAAAATATATCATCTAATAATATTTCCAGCGGCACCTGGGTGGCTCAGTTGGCTAAGCATCCGACTTCAGCTCAGGTCATGATCTCATGGTTCATGGGTTCAAGCCCCAGGTCGGGCTCATGTGCTGACTGCTCAGAGCCTGGAGCCTGCTTTAGATTCTGTGTCTCCCTCTCTCTCTGCCCCTTCCCCACTCACACTCTCTCTCCCCCTCTCTCTCTCAAAAAGTGATAAACATTAAAAATAATAGTAATATTTCCAAACATTTCAAAGGAGTACAAGAAAATAAATTTCCATGACAGGCAATGACCGAAGCAGGTATGCAAAGTGATCGGATACATGTTTTCTAACATAGATATTTCATTTTTTATATGTTACATCCTTTTTCTTTGTACCATAAGCAGTTTGGGTAAGACTGGAGATACCGATGCTATGAAATCCACAGAAGTGTAAGTGAAGTAATATTTTACACTCTCCCTTATAACCATTTGAAAATTTACTTCGAGGGGTGCCTGGGTGGCTGAGTCAGTTAAGCATCTGACTTCAGCTCAGGTCATGATCTCACGGTTCGTGAGTTCGAGCCCTGCATCGGGCATCGGGCTCTGTGCTGACAGCTCAGAGCCTGGAGCCAGCTTCGGATTCTGTGTCTCCCTCTCTTTCTCTGACCCTCCTCTGCTCATATTCTGTCTCCCTCTCTCTCTGAAAAATAAGTAAACATTAAAAAAAAACATCTACTTTGAGAACCTCAGTTCAAATGTACCCGCTTTACCACCACCACCAGCAGTGGAGTTCCTGTTGTTGTTTTCTTCAATCTTCCAGATGAACAACTAAAGCAAGAGGAAACTAAGCCCGTTAGACACTGAGTCATGGCACAGTTAGAGGGGGGCACTAGGAAGGGAATCAGGAAGATCTCCTAGCGACTAATTATTTGCTTCAGTCACCATGCCATCTCTTATATCGCCATTAGGACGAAAAATTACACTTCCACATGGTGAGCAAGGCTAATGCTAAGGCATGTTTTGTGTGTGCCACGCAATGGTATTTCTGTTTTCTAAATGAATGCTGAAATACTAGAAGTTATACTTGATCCATTAATGCATTTAGTGATGATACTGGAGTTTGTGAAATGTGACAAAAAGGACAGATGGAGAAGAATAATGAAAGGGAACAGGTATCAATTGATTGTCCCAACAGTACAGGCTGTAGCAAAGGCAAATACTCATTTGAATTCCTGCCCCTTAATGTGATTCTGAAGCTTGGCTTACCTAAGGTATTTTTGAAGGGCTAATTATTGTCTTTGCTGGTGGAAATCCATCCTACATATAATTCGGTTTCTTTTATTAAATTTCTTGCCTAATCTTAAAGACATCTGATATGTTGTAATGCCTATTATCATTATCATTCTCATTCATACTTCATCTAGTGAGAACATTCAGAGAGTTTCAAAAATTACCTAACTTCTCCTTTCCCTTATGACAGTTGGCCTCTTAATACTTCTTTCCCTTTGGTACTAACTGAAAGCAGGTTTCTTGCTTTTTCGGTTTTAACATGAAGTTTAGATCTCATCTGTGTTCATGTGAAGAACGTGCTCTTGGAGAGTCCCCGTCAAGATATCTATTGTAATACTCGCTCCTACACATGCCTCCAGACACTGATTGCATATCTAGAGAAATACACCCACACCTTTCAGAGGCGCTAGGTGCGTGTTCAGAAATGCCAAGATGGAGGGCAGGAAGGGATCCGCTGTCCCCTACAGCACAGCACAGGGGTATGGACTTGAAGTTGAAAAAAAAATGTGTTTACATGTAAGGCTTCTGGATTAGTGACCATTACGAAGGGTACTTCCACAGAGCCCTGGGTGCCGGGCAGAGCCTCCTCTGCCCGACAGCTGGGGACCAGCCGTGCTGACCCCGGCAGGCTCGCGATCCCGTGGCACCGGTCACCACCGCTCGCGCACGACCCCGCAATCCGGCCCGGAGCGCGCCGTCTAACCTCTCCTCGGGGAAGCTCGCCCCACGCCGAGCAGAGCACAGGCGCCGCCCGCCCGCCCACTTCCCTCCGCCGCCGGGTGGGGCTCGGGAAACCGGCCCGGCCGCTCACCTGCTCGCGCTCCTCCAGCGGCCGCTGCCCGCGCCGCCGCGGGCTCGCCCCGGGCTCCCTCTCTGTCCCCGCCGCCGGCCGCTCCGCCAGCGTGTCCGCGTTCTCGTCGCGCTCCCCGCCGCCGCCGCTGCCGCTGCCGCCAAGCAGCTCCCCGGCCGAGCACATGCCGTAGCCAACTCCCGCCGCCGGGACGGCCGCCGGAGGGGCCAAGTGTGAAACGCCAGGCAGCGGCCGTCAGCCGAGGGTCGCCCTGAGATCGGCCGCGCGGCCACAGACAGGAGCCTCCCGGGCGCGCCCAGCCGGTGCCAGAAGTACCAGCCCGGCCCGGCCTCTCCTGTCACCGGCTCGCCCCGCCCCGGCCCCCGGGGCGGAGCGCATTCGGGGAGGGGCCATGATAAGGGCGGAGCCAGCGGGGGCGTGTGTGTGTGTGTGTGTGTGTGTGTGTGTGTGTGTGTGTGTGTGCGTGCGCGCGCACGCACATGTCCTAAAACGGAATGAGTGTGTTCGCGCGCGTTTGTAAAACAGTGCGTGTGTAGGAGACGATGTATTAGAAGACTGTATGTATGCATGTGAGAGAGATTGTGTACGATGAGAGTCTGTATGAGATTCTGTGTGTGTGAGAGAGACTGTTAGAGTGTGTGAGAGTTATTAGGTACATTAACAGAGAAATTAGAAGGATTGTATGTGTGTGACAGCGTGTGTGTGTGTGTGTGTATGTGAGTGAGACCTAAAATGGAATGTATGCGTGTTTGCGTGCGTTTGTAAGACTGTGAGTGTGTGTGAGACTATGTACGTTAGGAGACTGTATGTCTGCGTGTGACAGAGATTGTGTACGATGAGAGTCTGTGAGTGTATGATTGTGTGTGTATGCGAGACTGTCAGAGTGTGTGAGAGAGATTGTAAGACTGTGTGAAACTATGTACATTAGCAGACTGTATGTCTGCGTGTGACAGAGATTGTGTAAAATGAGAGCCTGTGTGTGTTTGAGATTGTGTGTGTGTGTGTGTGAGACTGTCAGAGTGTGTGAGAGTGATTATGTACATCACAGAGAAATTAGAAGGGATCGTATGTGTGCGACAGTGTGTGTGTGTGTGAAAGTGTTAGAGAAGGAGTATGTGAGAAAGAAAGTGTGTGTATGTAAGAGGCTGTGTTTGTGAGGGGGAGAGGAGAGCGTGTGTGTGGGTGTAAGTGTGTAACACACAGTTACGCTCCAGGGGGGTACCTCTCTTCTTGCCTGGCACTGGGACTGTGCCTGGCTGTGCTGCCGATGCCTGCCCTGAGTAGCCCTGCATCCTTTGCAAGTAATACACATTTCTCTGTCTCTTTTGTTCCTTTTGTCTCCTGTCTAGTATCTCCCTGAAGGTCTGTGTCTTTGCCTCTGTTAAGTGTTCTCTGGTGTGTGTTGGTTGTTAGAGTCTTGGGAGCATTTGGTAGTGTATCTGCCTTTGTGTATATTTCTAGAAATGGGCAAGAATATGTCTTTCTCTTTTAGTGGATGGTAATTTATAAATTATAAATTTATAGATCTTTTCCTTACTACCTGTGATATTGTGATTTGTAGTAAGAAATATACGGTTGACCCAGGAAGGATGCAGGGGCTAGGGACACTGACCTGCACAATCGAAAATTTATGTATAACTTTTGACTCCTCCAAAACTTAATTACTAATAGCCTCCCACTGACTGGAAGCTGACATAAATAGTTGGTTAGCATATTTTATACATTATACATATTATATACTGTATCCTTATAATAAAGTACACTAGAGAAAAGAACATTACTAAGGAAATCATACGGAAGAGAAAATACCTGATAGAACCATAAAGAATCCACAGATAAGTAGACCCGCACAGTTCGAACCTGTGTCCTTCAAAGGTCATCCATATATTTGGATTTCATCCCATTCTGGGCTCAGAGCTCCTAAAACCTTGGAATTTCCTAAGTGGGGAGAGCGGTAAAGTGTCTTTTTTTATGCTAATGAGAAGACTTTTGGAAAGCCCCTAGTTAAGTATGGATGGGGGGTGCCAGGGTAATAGACCTGGTAATTAGAGGGTTGGAACTTTTAGCCCCGCCCCCTGAACTGGAGAAGCGTAGAGAGGTGTTGGAAGTTGAATCAATCAACGATGGTCAATGATTTAAGCTATCATGTCTATGTAATGAAGCCTCCATGGAAGCCCAAAAGGACAGAGGTTCCGAGAGCCTGTGAGTTAGTAAAGATTTGAACGTGCAGGGCGAGTGGTTCACACCGACAACTTGGAAGCTCGTTGCGCCTTTCGATCTGTCTTGCCCTACACCTTGGCTGTTCATCTGTATCCTTTCTATCATCCTTTATAATAAGCTAGTAAACGTTTCTCTGTGTTCTGTGGACTGTTCCAGCAGATTAATTGAACCCAGAGCGGGGTCACGGAAACCTCTATTTTAGAGCCAGTTGGTCAGAAGCACAGGTGACAACCTGGACTTGCAGTTGGCATCAAAAGGAGGACAGTCTGTGGCACTGAGCTCTTAAGGTGTGAGATCTGCGATCTTATCTCCAGGCAGAGGGTGTCAGGACTGAGGTAATTGCTTGGTGGTGTTAGAAAAAACACATATTAAACTATTCTACCCATTTCGTTGAAGGGAAATTGTTGGGAATTTTAAAACAAACTTTTTATATCTTTTATCTGTTCTTTGAGAAAATGATAGACTATTGTATAGATAAAGTGTCAGGCTATTTGTCAATGGAAAATGAATATGCCTATGTATGGAGAAGAATAAGTTATTTGTGATCTTCCATTAAGATGTCTTCGGGCCCAGAGAGGGAATTAAAAGAGTCAGAAACTTAAAGGCTTAAAGACTTACTTCCTGTGTTTGGGAATCAGGACTAAAGAAACTAGAAAAACAAATTACAAAGAAAATGAATTTGGCTTATTTCTTTTCTTAAAAGTCTTTAGCCCCCCCCCCAAATATTTAATATTGTATATATAATCAGAAACGAATGTCACCAGGTGAAGCCAAAAACATTCCTGATGGGCCTCATTTCGTTTCTCTACTGACAACATTTTCATTGTTGAAATTTTGCTTTGGCTTTTAGTAGTGTTTCTTATAAAAAGTGGCCTTATGTATTTTTTTTACAAAAAGCTTTATGATTATATACGGTAGCACAGAGAGCATCGACCTTTTATCGCCAACTCTGTGGAGCTTGAGGCACATTTTGAAGTTCTCCCTCTTTCTGCTTGTATCTGAAAATGTGATAAGTCAAGCAGCTTGCACTCTTCAGTCAGGCTACAAAGCGAACAGAAATTCCTTTTATGTCCAAGGACTCAGAAGGCACGGAATATATATAGCAGGGCAGGTAAAAAGAGTAATATAGAGTTTAGTTTTGTTCAACTTGGCGGGCAGGTCTTACAGAAGACCTTAAGTCTAGCATATACTATCTGACCTTTCAGAGATTCAAGCTTCTTTGAGAATTATATTCAATCATGTAACAAGTATTTATTGAACACTACTAGGCATTAGGCCTAGATCGAGGTCCTTACTCTTAAGAAGCTTCCATTTTATTCTCTTTCAAATTCTAGCCTGCTTATCTGGCACAAGCCGAGAGCTCCCACCGAAGGGTGGCCAGATCTTCGCATTCTTGCCCAGAACTGATGTCACAACCTTTTCTTTTTCTTAGTGTTGTCTACCTTTCATTTAGTGAGTGAGTTTCCCTTTGAACTGTGATTCTTTTGTTCATAGAGACTTTGGTCTTTCCTGGAGATTTAGGGAATCACCTCTTTTAAAAAAAATCTCATAATAGCATTTTGTGAAAAAGATATTGTTCAGATTATATCACAGATAACAGGCTTTGAGCCACATCATATGGGCAGGGAGGGCTACTTTCCCTGGGCTGCACAATATGGATATTATACATATAAAGCTATTATAGCCAGTTTCCCCTGGCAAATGTATTTGCTATTACCTAGGCAACCGTGACATGTAGGTCTCAAATTGTGTGTAGTTTAGTTGTGATTTTATGAATGTATTTACCTTGTGTTGTCCCAGGAATTAATACGTAGCAAGAAACCGATGCCCGTCTAAGGACTAGCCTGTGTAGTGCAAATGTGTCTTGTGCAGTTGCTGTGGGAACAAGGACTTTTAATCTCTCACCTTAACACCTTTAATATCTTATTTTTAGTTATAAAGTACCCTAATGTTCTTCCATTCATAGTTGGATGTCTTTCCAGAGAGGAAAATGAACAAATCGGAGCCATCTGTAATCATTTAGCAATGTAATCTTAGAAAAACTGGTGCAGTTATTTGTGAAAACTTCATTTTCAGTTTGTTTTTCACATTACTGTGATTTTAGTTTCTGTTTCCTGTGTTCTAATTTTTGCTTCTTATATGATTTCTTATGTGCTTTTTTGTTTAGCAGAGCCTTCAGTATGGGGAATTATTTTTGAGATGTTTAGAATCTTACCCAAAATCCCAGGCAAAAGTATGGTTTCTGGATTGATATATATGAGTTTTTTTAAAAAAAATTTTAATGTTTGTTTGTTTTTGAGAGAGAGAGACAGAGAGGGAGAACAGAGCGTGAGTTGGAGAGGTGCAGAGACAGAGGGAGACATAGAGTCTGAAGCAGACTCCAGTTTCTGAGCTGTCAGCATAGAGCCCGACACAGGGCTCGAACCCACGAACCATGAGATCATGACTTGAGCTGAAGTCAGATACTTAACTGACTGAGCCATGCAGATACACTGATTTATATGAATTTAAAGGAAAAGGAACTTACTAGAGAACTCTCACTTTCTTTAGCATTCTTTCAATTTCAGGAAGCTACTACATCAGAGAGATGTTGAACCAATTCTTGCTCAGTGTTCTCTAGTGTTCCCAGCGAGTCCACTCTGAGTCAGAGGAGGAGAAATTTTCCCTTCTTCTTGGAACTAATTTTTAAACTTTCTGTTGTTAAAGAACAAAATTCAACCACGTAGATTTTAAGGATCTTATTGGCTTTATTCAGTGATTTATGAAGTGAGCAGCATCCAGTATAGTAGGTAGAAAGAAGTTCCGAAGAATTATTCAATTCAAGAGAGTTTTGTAGACCAAAGTGAGCAGGATCAAGGAAGTTATACTGGGCATTTGCTGACTGAAAAGGAAGTTTGGAACTGGGTTAGGTAACTTGTGTTGTGCAGGCAAGTGGTGACTGGTTGATCAAGGCCTTATTTCCTGGGAAAGCCAAGCATGGAAATTTAGTTAAGTTTTGGTTTGCTGACGTGGGGCTTAGTATGAGTGGACTCCAACTAGGGCCTAATTTGGTTACTTTAACACTGTTTTCTTCTCTTCTGGTGTGACTTCGCATCTACATGCACTGCTGAGTTCTTTCTCTACAGTAGGAATGGAGATTAAGAGTTGTGTTTTGTTTAGAAGAAAAAAAAATTGAGAAGGATATTCTAATTCACTGGTAGAGAGGAGAAAAAGGAAATGTGAATAGTTATACAGTACCCCTTAATATATGTTAGCTATTTTTAAAATATTGAATTGAAACTAATGTGGACAATGCCTTAGGGAAATGGTTAAACTCAGCTATTGCTAGCAGCACTGCAAACCGGTAACATTTTTTTTTGGCAGTACATATTCAGAACCATAAAAATATTCATACCCTTTGGCCCACTAACCCCAGATCTAGGAAATAGTTCAAAAGGGGAAAGTCTGTGTGTATAATGATATTCACAGTAGAACTATAGTGAGGAGTTCAAAGAAGCCTAAATACCCTCCAGTAGGGAAATGGCTGAGTAAATATGATACACCAACACAATTATATGTATAAGGTGTTAAAATGGTAACGATGAAGATTATTTATCAGTGTAGTAAACGTATTTAATATAATGCTAAGAGGAAAGGTACAGCTTGATAGTAGCAGAGTCACTCAGCAAGCCACCCCCACTTGCTCGCATGTGCACTTTCTCTCTCTCAAAAATAAATAAATAAACTTAAAAAATAATCATTTTCAAAGATTTGTATCTGTTTTCCTTGTAAAAGGGGATGCCTGGCACCCAAAGTCTGGTCTATTCAACTTCATAGCTGAAAGTTCTATCACCTTTTGTTGAATAATTTAGTTCTTGAATGAGTTTGGATCTTTTATTCATGCTCTTCTCAATAATTTAGAATCTTAGAGTTGGAAGGAATCTAACAGGCAGTTTAGAGCAACCTCCTACCCAGGATAGGGATCCCTTCTATAGCATTCCTGACAGATGGTCACCCTCCTTCTGCTTGAAGGCTTCTAACTATGGGAAACTCATTACTTGGTGATGCCACCTGTTCAGTTACTGGATATCTTTAATTGTTAGAAAGTTCTTTACATCTATTGAATTGAAACTGTATCCTTTTTTTTCTCTGACTATTGGTGCTTATTTTTTTCCTGAAGTACAAGAAAACAGATTAGTATTTCTTTTCCCTTCAAGACAGTTTTTTGGGTGTTTTTACTTTTTTTCTTTATTTATTGATAGAGAGAGAGAGAGAGAGAGAGAGAGAGAGAGAGAGAGAGAAAGAAAGTAGGGGAGGTGCACAGTAAAAAGGAGAGAGAGAATCCCAAGCAGGTTCCATGTTGCCAGCATGGAGCCCAACAGAGGGCTCGATCCCATGAACCACGAGGTCATGACCTGAGCCGAAATCAAGAATTGGACACTTAACTGACTGAACTGAGTCACCCAGGTGCCCCGGCTGTTTTTCAAAAGGCAATTTTTATCTTCTCTTAGCCTTTATTTTTTTCAACTGTTACTTACGGTCAGATGTAATAGAATTTTTGGATTTTGCCATTTGTTATCTGTACCGACTTCTTGTGTTAACAGTATCTCAGCTTTTTTTATTGATCCAACTCTCTCCACTGTCAGCTTGTGATTTCAGTGAATATGACTTCATTCCTGAGTCCAGGACTAGAGAATATGACCTTTACTAAGTAAATCAAATGGATTTCACCGTCCTTACCTCCCATGGCCACAGCGTTTGGTTCAAGGATGGGCACATGACCCATGTCAGGCTGGTCAGGGTCAATAAAATCCAATTCTGTGACTTTTGTTTGTGGTATAAGAAAAGCAAAATCTTGTCTATAGGATTGGTGTGTGATGATGATATGAACTTGGAACTATAGGAGAACCACCTTACAGAGCCTAATAATGAAGTTGACCTAGTGGAATACATGGCTGAGAGAGGAACAATTTTAGCCAGTTCCCCTAAAACTTAAGTTACCCCTATTGTGCCTTTTGCAGTTATGTTGGCCAATGAATCTGTCACCATAATGTCCTTCTCCCCTCCCCCACTCCTGCTGACCCCTTTTCTCATAAGCCATCTTGGGATGACTTTATCACTCACTAAAGGAATTAGGACAATACAGCCTGCAACTGAGATACAGAAGAAATGAGTAGTTTTGCTGCTATTAGACTGCAGAAGTTCGGATAGTTCATTTAAAGTCTGGTATTGAATTCTATCATCAGTTAAATGAGCAGGTTGATGTAGAAAATTTTGAATAACCTCTTCCTGCTTTAAAATTCTATTATTTTCATATGACTTTGCCTGCCTCCAGATCTAGTCTGTGTTCTTGGCTGCCGTCCTTTGCATTTACTCCAATTGGTTAAGTTGTTCTTATTAGAGAGGTTAATTCTCGAAAGCAAAAAGATAGAAGCAGTTTTCTTATCTGCATATTCCTTTATCACTTAATTTAAATTACCTAAGGTTATATTCTCCACCCTCCTCAAATTTTAAAAATGGTTTAATGGACATATAAATTGTTCTAATACTATTCTAAGGCATCTATAATTTTAAGACTCATTACTCAGTGAAAATTAGTCTAGTACTCTTTTATCTCCAACTCGTTATTTTGAAAGATTTCAAACCTTCGGAAAAGTTGCCGGAATAGTGCAATGAATACCAAGAGAGTTTTCTCCTAGATTGGCCAGATGTTAATATTTTGTCCTGCTTGCTTTCTGTGTGTGTTTTCCTGAGTAAGTCAATTACTCTCAATGTACGCTTAAAGTAGCATATAAAGAAAACTTAGGACTTGAAAGACAAACAAACAAACAAACAAAAACTAAGGGCTTCTCAGAAGAGTGCTGCCCTTGCCTGAAAACATTTAGAAGGATCTGGAGAAGTAGAGGTAGTAGAAACTACAGCTAACAATTGAGTCTTGACTTTGCCTGAATTCCAATCCTGACTCTCTCTAATCCTCAGTTTTCATATTTGGAATATATGGGTAATATTGGCACTTAAGTGCAAAATCAAAACATATTAATTAGTATTAATGTTATATGAGTAGAACTAATAACATGAGGTGTATGTGATTTTTCATTGCTTATGGGAAATCCAGGGTTATTTCTGCTCTACAAAAGAGCTTAGACCTTGAGTTGGTTGGCTCAAAAGGGAATACAAAAGGTGAAACAGAAATTAAAGAGTATGTGTTTTTGGCTGGGCAAGAAACCAGATGCCTTGCTGAACCAGTATCTGCCAATATGGTACTAGTGGAGGTAAATCCACAGAAAGGAAGAAGATGGGTTTCATCTCATGTGCCAATTACTCTTAGTGACGGCCTGGTACACTGTATAAGATGGCTTTTGAGAACTTTTTGGAAAGGAATGACTGCCATGGCAAGGGAAATATGAGCTATGGCTCAAGTGCCATGTATTTGCCATCTTTGATTTAGGTATGAAGACAAGGCAAGTTTCAGGAATCGGGAGTGAACTTGACAACTGGCAAATAAATGCTATTAAGATGGAGGGGAAAGGAAAATTCATAGATTTAAATGAAGTATTCCATCAAGCCTGTTAGTAAACCAATAATATGCGTATATTCCTATCCTAGCAATTACCACCTTATAGTAACTCCTTTGTTTATATGTTCCTCTCTCTAGTTGAACTATATGTTTCTAGACAGAAGATCCACTGTTATCCTTAGTGCTTTACCAAGTACCAGGTATTTTGTAGGCACATAATCAGTGTTTGAGCCTTTTCATCTATATCTAAATTTTGATTAGGTTTGCATTAAAAGGTTTACCCCGTAAAACTCATCCCATATCTGTGCTCATTTTGAGGCCTCCTGCTCTACTCGGTTTCCTATTAAAAATATCTTTGGAAAATTCCCATCTTGTATTAAGTAAGCTAAAACCAAAAAGATTGGAGACATGCCTTATGATTTTGACTTTGTTGAACTGCAGTTAACTTTATGAGGCCTGTGCATACTCTTATATATGTTTCAATAGGAACTTTTACTTTTCTAGCACACTGCCTCTTATCTCTATAAAAATGTTTTGTCAAAATTCAATTGAATAGAATAGCTATTCTTCTATTTGATTGAATAGAAGGTGATGGAGCCACACTGATCTATTGACCCTCTTCCTCTAAAGGCTCAAAATAATATTTCTCCAGCTGCTGAACACAACAGCACACATGATGACAGTTATAAATAAAATGTATCCCCAGTGGCACAATTTTGGCATCAACAATACACATCAACTCATCTTTGAAGTTCAATTACCAGGGAAGATAAGAGTAAAGAGTTGATACAAGTTGTTAGACGTATATTTTCACATTGTACCTATGAGACATATGGGCCTAAAGGATGTTTGTAACTAAAGTGTATACATTTAATGCTCACATAGATTTTCAGCAATTCATTACGTGCAAAATCAGGGGCCACATCTATCTATTGTGTCTCTCTCTCTCTCTCTCTCTCTCATTTATTTGATAGTTGCTTCTTTTCTCAAAGTGTACTTGAGTATCTTCAGGTTTTTCTGTGTTAATGATATTTTGCTGTTTTTTTTTTTAGCTCTGCTTCTTAATAACATTATCTGTCAAGAACACAGTTAAGAATAAGGAACTAAGCAAAAGGCCTTCTGAAAAACTCTTAAATCTTTCGAACAGTATAGTACCCTACTCAGGAAAAAAAAGGCTGTTTGCATCTTCAGTCTGTTTATTCATAATCTATTCACAATTTTAACAATCTTGGTGCAAAAATACACCTATGTATCATTTGAGTTCTGTATGCAGTATGATTGTACATCGGGTGATTTATGGGAGAAGGGCACAAAGAATATTATCGAGACCTATTTTCAGTTGCTTAAACCTTAAGAAGGCATAGAAAGCATTTACACAACTGAGAGTAAAGCAGTATAGAATGAAGAAATGTCATAGGGAATTACAAATGGAGTGTTGTGAGTTCAGAAGAGAAGGACATTACGTAGCTACCTAACTTCCATACCTACAGTATGCATACGGGGTAGAAAACTTAGAAGAGGGAAGAAGTGCTATATACAGGCATGCTGTCACAGCATGGACAAATTAACACCAAGAATTAGCATTATTTTAGAAAACAGATATGTGAACTTAAAACGTCCGGGAGTCATTTAGTGTAAGGTCAACTTTAAGACGCTTTGAGGACATCATTGAATAATAAAACAATCTGTTTTTTATGATTCATAGGCTTTTAGAATTAGAAGTTCTCCTAGAGGCCATCTGGGCTCCACATTTTATTGATGACATTTGGAAAGGATAAATTATTTGTCTCATAGTCTTGCTGGTGGGAAGGGCCATCTTGCCTCCATTTTCTTCAAGTGTATATTCCCTTTTCCATATCAATTTTCACTGCCTTACATGAGATCTTCGATATCATGTGCCTGGAATTTTTCCACCAATTTCCTAAGTCCTCTTTATCCTTTCATTTCCTCTCCTTTTTAAATTTATATACTGCTTATCCAACCAGAGACATCTGACTGAAATGTGAGTCTGATGGTGACGGCGACTTTGTGCTGCAACAGTTTTCCACTACCTGCAAGATGAACTTCAAACTCCTATCCATTCCTTCCCTATTTTCTACCATCGACTCCTGATACCATATGTATAATTAGGGGGAGACTTGGCACATCACCCCCTTTTCCCTTCTCATTCTCATTCCAAGTTCACTTGACTAATATCTCAACCTTTATGACTCACCTCAGATTCCATCTCCTCCAGGAAGCCCTGGCGAAGATACGGGCTCTTTCACTGTCTAGCGAATGATTTTCATGGCATCCTGTTATTGGATGGACTAATTGTACCGTAATTATGTATTTGGCTCTCCTATTTGAATATGAACTCTTTGATTTGTTTTATTCATCTTTATATACCAAAGCCCATTTTAGGTGTTCAATAATAAGACATATTAGATATCCAATCAATGTGTATAGAATACATGCGTAACTATTAGAAATAAAGCTAGCTAAATACTAACAGGCAAATGTTCTTCCTCTTACATTCTTGGTTCATGAGACTAGCTATGAATCAGAATCACCTGAGAAAGTTTTTAAAAAGCACAGATTTCCAGGCACTTCTACTCCCAAAATCAGAATCGTTTCTCTATATTTTTATGAGGTGTCCCAAGTGATTCTTATGAGTCATGATCTCAGATTGGAGTTTGTAAATCATTGCACAATGTTTCTTATCATAAACCTTTAAGAATAAGCACATTTAGGAAGCCAAAGTAATGTATAATAGGTTTTAGAAAGATTTGCATTCAAGATGGTTAAATAAGTTTTAAATGTGTATTAAACGATATATTTCCAGCTCTTCAAAAACCTCTGCATACCATAATTCATGCACTAATGATTCTGGAGAGACAAGGTTTTAATTTTTGTTTACATTACTCAATTTATTTTCTTATTTTCCTGGCACCTTTAAAAGGGATTTCATTTCTCATATTAGTTTCCTTTGTATGATTACAGTTGACACTTGAACAACACAGGGGTTATAGGTGCCAACCTCTTGTGGATTCAGAAACCTACATATAACTTTTGACTCCCCGAAAACTTAACTACTGTAATCTACTATTGTCTGGATGACTTAATATAAGCAGTTAGTTAACACATATTTTATATATTATATGTATTATATACTGTATTCTTACAATAAAGCAATGTAGAGAAAAGCAAATGTCGTTAAGAAAATTAAAAGGAAGAAAAATACAGTTACAGTACTATACTGTAAAAAATCTGTGTACAAAAACTCTATTCCTTCGTCCTCGAATCTCCTTTCCTAATAAAATGCACCTTTTCGACTTCTGCTTTTTAAAACTCTTGATGTTTCCTTCATCTGCTCTGGGGGTTGGTTGAGTCTCTGCAGTGCTGCTAAAGATTTCCATTTGCAGGAGAAGTGGGTCCTGGCTTTCCTCTTGCCATCACATTGAGCCGATTGGTTTCTGTGGGTTGTCAGGGAGCTGCTGAGGAGAGGAACTGAGGTGGGTGGGAATTTGGCTGACTCCACAGCTTTCCATATGCACTGTGTGCTCCTCATGCTTGCGCAGGAAGCTGGTCTCCATGGGCAGACCTGGGAGGAGGAGGACAGCCACTGTGGGGGTGGTTTTGAAGAAGCCTCCCTCTATTTTTCCTGTACCCAGCTGGTTTTAAGTTTCTGGATAGTGGTGCTAAAACATCGTTCAAGTTTTGCCTTTGATTTAATGGGATTTCTGGCCTGTGTTTAAAGATGCCCTTGATTTTGGACCTATTTTTTATATGGTTTACAGGTCAGTTAATCTCCAGCTTCGTTTTTCTCTTAGATATGTTTTGCACAATTATATTACTCTTAGCATAATTGTAGTAGAAAAGTAAATTGGTTATAATTTGTTTTATAACAAATTTAAGATTTATGGGAACTTTAGTTATGTACTGGAAGAAAGGCACAAAAAACTTAAGTCCTTTCTAAGATATTTCCTAAAGTTTATAGCTTTCATGTCACTAATATTATAGGCTAATTTAATATTTACATCTTCTGATATTACTGTTATTTTTGGTATTTTGCTAGCATCACGTATTTGCTTCAGGGATTGAATAATCCTTAAAATCTCATAGGGAATACAAAGCATTTACACGACTAATAATAAATGCTTTGGAGCTGATAAAATGTCAGAATAAGTTAGTGGAACATCCCCAGGGTCTTGAAAGGTTTCTGTTCTGAAAAAAAAAATTTTTTTTTTATTCTACCTTGTCCTAGACCTAATGTAGGGATAGGAGGGCAATTACAGGCAGATACTCTTTGATTGTTTTTGTTTTTTAAGTGTGTAGTTACTGGATAGTCCTGAGCATATCAAATGGCACAGTCCTCAGCAATTTTTTTTGGTAAGTGATTCACTTTGGTTATTTAATGAAATGTCTTTTGCCAAATTTTGCTTGACTTTTCCATATATCTTCAGGAAAATCTGCATTATAATCCTGCATGTTAACTTACAATATTAGATTTCAAGGTTAAGATATTTAAGTCTATCATTAGGTTTAAAAATCCACTAAGGACTAAGACTTTCTCCAAGGTAGTATATTTAAGTAATATAAGGTGGGGTCTTTAAAATGGCACTAGTAGGAACTATATGTTGCACTAATGTAACTTCTCATTACAAAAAGCAGTTGACAATTTCACATTTAAATAATATTTTAAGAATTTTAGGGGCACCTGGATGGCTTAGTTGGCTAAGCATTCAACTCTTGATTTTGATTCAGGTCATGATCTCATGGTTCGTGGTTTGAGCGCTGGCAGTGGAGAACCTGCTTGGGATTCTCTTTCTCTCTCTGTGCCACCCCTGCCCATGCTCTCTCTCTCTCTCTCTCTCTCTCTCAAAAATAAATAAGTAAACATTAAAAACATTGTATTTTAAGATTTTTAAAAATGCTTCAATAGAAATTGGTTCTAAGTACCACATGTAAAAATATACAATGTAATTTTTAGGTTGTCATTTAAAAAATTCTTTCAGATGGAGTCATATCCCTCACAATTGCAGCTATTTCGTATTCAAGGATGTAGTCCATTATGAATTATTCCTTAGATAATTGGTCTCAACAAACTTGACATTTTTAATATGGACTAACTATAATTGAATATACTATATTCTCTCGATCTAAACCAGGAGAGTGACTTTTATCATTTACTGTGATAATAGGCAGTTAAGGGATTTTGAGAGAGGTATCTTTTGACACCTAGGAAATGTAGTATTTTTTTTTTATGTCAGAGCTACTGGTTGACAGCTAAGTTAATAAGCACATGAAGTGCTTAGTATAGTGCTTGGCATATAGTAAATACTCTATACATGTTAGTTGTGTGGTTATCAATAATAATACATTTTAACAATTTATGCTTGAAAATTAGATTTTGGTAGACTGTAAGCTATTAGTGACTTTTCATCAATTCAGTTTATTTGACCGTTACAAATATATGTGATTTTAAGTCTTTTTCTTTTTCTTCTTCTTCTTTTTTTTTTCTGTAAGCAGGAAGCTTAGGAAACTTTACTTAGACACATTTCTGATAAAAAGCATTTCCAAATGCTCCTCCTCCTGGTGAGGAGACTGAGTCGTATAGAATTTAACGGACTTACTCCAATTGAAGTATAAAAGGAAGAGAAATCCATAAATCTGGCCATTGTTATTTTTTAAAGTTTATTTATTTAAAGAGAGAGAGAGAGAGCATGCATGTGCAGGTGGGGGAGAGGCAGAGAGAGGGAGAAACAGAATCTCAAGCAGGCACTGTGCTGTCAGTGCAGAGCCCGACTTGGGGCTGGAACTCACAAACCATAAGATCATGACCTGAGGCCAGATCAAGAGCCTGACACTTAGCCAACTGAGCCACCCAGGCACCACCATGGTGGTGGATATAGTTCTTTGTGGAAAATGAAAAATGGTATAATCGTATGGACAATAGAAGTCTGATATATTTAATGATAATGTTTTCTTAATAAATCGTGTTTCTGTTGTCTTAGTGTAATTATTAATGCTCCTTTTACCTTCAAATACAGTTTAGACAATACATTGTACGATCTTCCACTTTAAATGTATTTATACGGGCAAAGAAAAGCAACCGTCTAGTAATTCGTGGACTGGGGAAGATCCCCAAACTGATTACTTTTTTCCTCTGGTTCTAAAATTGGGAAATGACTGGAATTACTGGACAAACGGTCAAAACTTCCTTAATCTTCTGAATGCAGTTCTCAGGAAGGGGAGCTATTAATTGATGGCTTTGTGAGGATGGAAAGATCTATTAACCTGCTGGAACTATTAACTGGTGCGTGCGTTTGTGTGTGTGTGTGTGTGTGTGTGTGTGTGTGTGTGTTTCTCTGGGAAGTATGTCCATATTTTCAGAGGTTCTATAATACCCCAAAAGACTAAGAACCATTGCTCTACCCTTTTGTTCCCTTCACAAGTAACTGGCCCTCTCGCCCTGTTAACTTTTTAAATAATCAAATATGTAAAAGACAGGAGGAAATTAATTTCAAATAGTGCTTTTATAATGAATATTCTTCTATACATTTAAAACCTTCGGTGAAAAACTGTTAAATTGAGCCATATGAAATGTTGACAAGATCGCTTAAATGTGAAGTGCCTGATAGGCGAGCCCGCTACAGGGAAAAAAATGCTAACACTGAGCACTGGGTTTCTAAAATGCATGTGGACCAGTGTAATAGAATTCTTACTAAATTTTGACTTGAGGAAATGGCCATTTCATATGCTGTAACTGACGGTCTCACAGGTGAATTTAATTCAACCACTTGTACTGAGAACCTTCTTAATGAAATCATTGTACAAGGAGCAATTCAAAGACCATAAGTATCAAGTAGAGATCTTTCCCCATTTTAGGAGAATTTGGAGAGATTTAAAATGAGAAATGAGGAGGTTTCTATTCAACGTGACTTAGTGACATTCTCACAATTATTCACAGAAATACAATTCTAATGGGGGAGACAGACATTTAAGTAATGTAATGCATAGTGGAATAAAATAAGCATTAAAAAGAGTCTCAAGTAACATGTTGTGGGTCCGAAGAGGAAAGGCCGGTTATTTTTTTTAGAGACTGATCTATTACTTTATTTTTATTATATTTAAAATACAATTTATTGTCAAGTTAGCTATCATACAGTGTGTATACAGTGTGCTCTTGGTTTTGGGGGTAGATTCCTGTGATTCATCGCTTACATACAACACCTGGTGCTCATCCCAACAAGTGCCCTCCTCAACGCCCATCACTTATTTTCCCCCTCTACCCCCACCAGCCCTCAGTTTGTTCTTTGTATTTAAGAGTCTCTTATGGTTTGACTCCCTTTCTGTTTGAAACTATTTTTCCCCTTCCCTTCCCCCATAATCTTCTGTTAAGTTTCTCAAGTTCCAAATATGAGTGAAAACATATGATGTCTGTCTTTCTCTAACTGACTTATTTCACTTAGCATAATACACTCCAGTTCCACCCACATTGTTGCAAATGGCAGGACTTCATTCTTTCTCATAAGGTAGGGTTAATTTTGATTGCAGTGACCAAGGAGGGCTTTGTGAGTAGGCAGTGATATTTGTGGGGAGTTAGATGGACATAAGGACTCAAGGAACTTGATTTGCAGTGAGTTTTTCTTATTGGTTATCCTTCCTTTCAGCTCTTGATCAAATTATTTATATTTTCTTAGGCCTTATGCTTTTTTTTTTTTTTGAAAGGGGAGGGGAAAATGGATTCTTAAGATGACTAATAGAAGAGCACGTGCTTTCAGAGTGCAAAACATTCAGGTCCTAGGATAAAGAGTCTAAATATATACTTAAATCCAAATATAGACAGATAGAAGAGTATCTGCTGTGTTTCAAGGGAGCACACTGACCAGTTGAAGTAGGTTTGTTTTATTCTCTGTCTCTCTTTTTTTTTAAGTGCCATGAGTTTTTGAAATGATAACCATTAGGAAAAAAGACAGTACAATTGCTCAATTTTAAATAACTGCCTAACTTGGGAACGAAGTCCCAGGAGAGAGCTGGCGGAAATAACTCATGCTTTTTTTAGCTGCCTGTATTTTAACTTTACACAGAGAAAAATGAAATCTACGTAATCAAAGTATGCATAAGCATATATAGAATCAGAAGGCTCAAGTAATCAAGTGGGTAAAGACTCCTTCAAAGAAAACATAAAAATTCAAATATAACAATATAATACACATATACACACAGAGTTAATTACATTTTTTAGCCTAGTGATAGAGACATAGGCTTCAGCAGGGGAAAAAGTAAAGCACAATATATAATCCACCTACATTTAATAGTATTTTTTGTTAGAAAAATATTCTTATTTTTATTATTACTTATTCTTATTACTTATTTAATACTTATTCTTATTACTATTATTACTTATTACTTATTCTTAAGTATTTATTTAATTCATAAACAATACTATTTATTTAATTCATAAACAATAAAGATCTTTGAAATTTTGATTCTAAAGCTAATTTTCTAGGGCATATAATGCAAACATGTAGATGCTGAAGGTCATCTATCCCAACTTCCTGTTTCACAGGTGAGTAATTGGAAACCCGGAGAGAGCAAGAGGTGGCTTGCTCGAGTCTTCTCTTTCCTTGGTTACTTAGTCCCATAGTCTCTCCACTTTCTCCCTTGTTTTCAAAATTCATGACAACCAATAACTGTAATTAGATATCTTGATAAGAATATATGAAACTTGAAGTCACTGATTATTACATTCCAATTTTCTATATCTCCTAATTGTTTCAAGAAAAGAAGGAAATTTTATGTTTTCAATACAGGTTCCTTGAATCTAACCGTACTTGGATAGGAAAGAAGAAAATAGAAGTTGAAATCTTAGTTCTCGAAATAAATAATAGCTTTATTGATATATAGTTTGCATGTCATAAAGGTAACCCTAAAGCATGCAATCCAATGGTTTTTAGTGTGGGCACTATGTGGTGCATACATCACCACTATCTAATTCTAGAACATTTTCATCTCTCCCTCCCATATTCGTTTGCAGTCATTCCCCATTCTCATTTCTCCGCCAGCCCCTGACAATGACTAATCTACTCTCTTTTTCTTCTGAACGTTTCTCTTTTCTATTCTGAACATTTATTATAAATAGAATCTTTTGTAGCCTTTTGTGTGTGACTTCTTTCACTTAGAATAATATATTTAAGGTTCTCTAAGTTTAGCATGTATCAATACTTGATACCTTTTAATTGCAGCATAATATCCATTGTATGGATATTGCATATTTTGTTGTCATCATCAGTTAATGGACATTTGAGTTGTTTTCACTTTTTGGCATTCTCAATAATGCTGCTATAAACATTCACATACAAGTTTTGGTGTAGATCTATGTTTACATTTTTCTTGTATATGCGGAGGAATGGAATTCATGGTCATATGGTAACTCTATGTTTAACATTTGAGAAACATTTATCAAAGTGACTATACCATTTTATGGTGCCACCAACAATACATGAGGGTTCCAGTTTCTCCACATATTTCCCAATAGTTATTAGTGTCCTTTTGATTATTGCCATCCTAGTAAGTACGAAGTAGTAGATCATTGTGGTTTTGATGTATATTTTCCTAATGACTATCCCGTTGAGCCTCTTTTCGTGTTTACTGGCCATTTGTGCATCTTCTTTGGAGAAATGTTTATTCAAGTCTTTGCCTAGCTTTTAAAATTAGATTATTTGTTTTATGTTGTTGATTTGTAAAATTACTTCATATATTCTGGATACAAGTCCTTTGTCAGATATATGATTTGCAAATATCTTTTCACATTTTAGGAGCTGTCTTTTACTTTTTTGATGATATCCCTGAAGCATGAAAGTTTGGAGTTTTGATGAAATCCAGTTTATGTGTTTTTTATTTTGTCACTGTGCTTTTGTTGTTGTAGCTAAGAAACCGTTGCTTAATCAAAAGTCATAAAGATTTACTTCTGTCTTTCTCTTTATTTTTTTTTCTTTTTCTTTTCTTCTAAGAGCTTTATAGTTTTGGCTCTAACATTTAGATGTATGACCAATTTAAAGTGAATTTTTATATATGATGTGATGTAGGGGTCCAAATTCATTCATTTGCATGTGGATATTTAGTTGTCACAGTAGCATTTATTAAAAAGATATTCCTTCCCCACTGAATGGTTTTGGTACCTATGTCAAAAATCAAATGACCACAAATTTCATGGTTAATTTTTGGAGTCTTAATTCTTTTCCACTGGTCTATATTTCTATTGTTACGCTAGCACCACATTGTCTTGATTATGTAGCCTTGTGATAAATTGTGAAATTAGGAAATACAAATCCCTCGAATTTTTCCCCCAAGAATATTTTGTTATTTTGGGTCCCTCATATTTCCATATGAATTTTTTAGAGTCACCTTGTCAATTTCTGAAAAAAAAAGAAAGAAAAAATACAGCTAGGAATTCTCAATATTTACCAAGGGATAGTTTATTATAAAAACTAGGCACCACAGAGACTGCAAAGATGAAGCCCAATTTTTAATTTTAAAAGAACCAATAATCTAGGAATTACAGAAATGTGTCAATTATCAATTTATTGCCTCTTAGCTCCAAATTTATTCAAAATGGACAGAATTCTTTTAAGTACCTCTTTTTTACAGTCAGCATCATGCCAAACTTTCTCTGTAGAGACTGTTAGAAGGGTGTCTCCTGCTGTTTCCAGCTGATGGAATGTGTGAGGACATCTTTTGGAGATCTGCTTCAGCCACATGCCTAGAACTGTAGATAGTAGGTGGTCTTGCAGATTCAACCTAGCCTGTCAATAAGATTCCCATAGCACCCTCCTCCTTGACATAGAGACTGGTGTCCTGAAGGCACCTTGCCCACATCGGTGCTCTAATTCCTTGTGCAGCCTGAATGTGGATCACCAGGAGTCTGGAGGGTTTTCACTCCAGGAGTCATCACTCCCTTTTCCAGTGCCTGTGGCCTGCCTGCCTCCAGGGTTCCCATGCTCTGTACACACCCACACCTCTCGCTGCTGATCAGCTGTCCTCAGCCCGTATTCTACAAGCATGCCTCCTGCTCTTCCAGTGACCCCAGTTAACTCTGGCTAGGCAAAACTAGTGAATTCCTTTGTTATCCAGTGGGCTAAACTATGCCTTCTCCAATGAGGCCTGAACCCCAGCTTTGGGGAGGCGAATTCTTTTCAACTTTGTTCTTCCTTGGCTACTCTCCCTCAGCCCTAAGCTACCATGTAGTTTCCTTTACTTGTTCCCATATACTTATGTGTCAGGATTTAAGAATTCTGTATGTTATACATTCTCTGTTTAAACCATTGTGTTATTAGGTCTATACTAGAGTTACAAATAACATCTGCAAGTCAGAATATAGTAAACAGTGAGATAAGGATTTGGAGCTCAGTCTGTTGATAGGATCAGCAAAGACTTAATGAGGGAGTGCGATTTGAGACGAACTTTGAAGGATGGATAAGGATTTATCCATTTGAATTTGCCATTAAGGAGCTTATATTTTTTAAAATTATTGCCTCAGACTTCCATTTCAAAAGGTAAAGACAGTTAGAAATTGAATTACACTATTTGTTCCAAACAGCTCTCCTTAATTCCTGACGCGCTCACCCTGTGGAGCAAGCAACTGGTGGAGTTGCTAAAAAAGTGTTAGAGGTAAGCAGCGGAGATACCTGGGTCTGAGTAGATATCCCAAATAGGAAGTTTTCACATGGTGTCGTCTCTTTGAAATTACTTAGCCAAATGTATAAAAGAAAGGCTTTGATGGAATGTTTAGTATGGTTAGAAATGAACACCCACAGCCATATGTACCAATTAATTTCCGCTCCAAATGTTTTTATACTGTTGGGTGGTTGTGGCCTATGTTTTGGAAGGATTCTTTCCTTTGAAGTAGTCATTACACTGTTTTATTTCCTATATGGATGCCAAGCGCACATTACTTTTTATTTCCCTTTTTGCTTGCCAAAGCCTTTTAATTTTCTTTCATCTCTTCACAAATATCTAATAAAATAATTATGATTTGTAGAGCTATTCAAAGCATGGTCCCTGGACCAGCAGAATTAGCATCATTTGGGAGCTTATTAGAAAAGCAAATTCTTTGGCCCCACCTCAGTCTTACTGAATCAGAGTCTCTGGAGGGTAGGGCTTTGGATATATGGTTTAACTAGCTTTCCAGGTGATTATTATGCACACTGAAGTTTGAGAAGCACCAATTAAAATTTTACCGATTGCGTTTCACTTTGAGACATATTCTAGAAAAAAAAAAAGGATCTGGAATCTTACTTAAAAGCCATCTGATCAATTCAAATTAAGAGTGTGTGTGTCTAATATCCCTAACTTCTTGGCATCTAACTTCTGCTTGAAACCTTTTACTGATGAGAACTCACCACCTCACAAGGTAACAATATTTGGAAACAATTCCGATTATTAGAAATTTCCCTTATTATGTATTTAACCCAGATTGGCTTAATTGTACCTTGTGCTTATTGTTCTAATCTTCCTCATGAGAAAGCATGAAATGAATCTGGTTTTCTTTATACAGCCCAGATGTTTAGATATTTGAGACAGCTGTCTGCCTTCTCCTATGAATTTTCTTCCTAAGAGACAACATTCTTAGTCCCTTTACTTTCCTCACCTGAAAATGGCGTTTGGATCCTTCCTTCTTAGAAGGATTTATAATATCAATATTCTGCTTGAAATGTCACCCTCAGAATCAAATATAAAGTACTCCATGGAGTTTGCTCAACAAAAGCTGTTCCACCTGCTATAGAAGTAAATAAAACACTTCCCTGGGCTTTAGAAAGTTGAATTCCAACCCTGATTTTGTCACTATTGACTTGGACAGATCACTCAATTATTGTGGATTTATTTTTATTTGACTATAAGAATTGGGATTACTATGTGGCACTGGAACCTGGGGAAATGCTAATGTTTGGGAATTAGACATGACCAGTAGAGTTACTGAAAATAATTGAATAGAGTTGTCAAAAAGGCAGGGAGGGAACCGGTAGAAAGTGCTGATACAGATGTGTGATTCCTTTTCTTGACAGTGTTCTCTGTCCTGTGTCCTGTGGGACCAGCCTCTTCAAGTCTCAGGAGCCTAGGCTGGGCTCCAACGCAGGATGTTTCTTACCTGAGGGCCCAGAGTTCTCTCTAGCGAGTCAGTGGGTAATTGGCAGATGCACTTTTCTGATGGCGTGCAAGATTAGAGCGAGCATGCAGTCCAAAATTGGGTCACATACATAAGCCTACATGAAAAGAGGTTGATAGGAAAAAGAAGAAATAATACTGGATCAACAGTGATGCGCTGTGCTGTTTACGTCTTTCCATGGATAGGCTACATGTCTTTCAAGAGCAAACGAGGAGTGAAGGGTTGAAGCCCGGGAGGACAAAATTCCAAAAAGAGATTGGCAGTGTTAAGTGATAATGAAAAGTTGAAAAAACAAAACAACTCAGGGCAGAAATATGTTGAACCAGATAGGATGGCTTTATTGTAAGTAATAGAACATTGATTTTAAGCTGAGGAAAAAAAAAAGAGTTATTTGTTCACACACCATCTTCAAGAATGACTTCATCAGGGCTTTGGATCTTTCTCTGAGAATCTCTAGGCTTTGACATCCTCCTTGTGTTAGATTTATCCTCAGGCTGACTTTTCTCATGACTGCTAGAGGCCCCTAGGTCACTTCCTGGGAAAGAGAGGATTCAACTTCCCTAACCTCTGCTTGAAAGCCCTGAATTTGGCTTTAATTGGATTACTTCTAGATTAGCACTATAGCCAGGGAGAATGCTTGGCACTATAGAGAGATGGGATAGTGATGTTTTTTAATCCCTTCCAAATCCCATGACTAAATAGTGGGAGAAGAGTTGTCCACCATTGAGAAAACTACAATTCCAGGCTTCTGTTGTCGTCATGCCCAATGACCCCCAGCAAAAAGAGTATACCTGTTTCTGGCTCCTTCCAGCAAAAGTTCAAGGGAGGGCTCTGGATTTGGTTCGTCTGCCTTTCCTGAACTAGTCTCGGAGGATAAGGGGGTGAAGTGCTCTGAATGATCAGTGTTGTGTGTTTGCAGCTGTAGGGAGATGGGAAAGGTCAGTACCATTCAAACCACATGGAATGAGTTCCACACAGCTATCATAGTTCACTCCAGTTGGTTTGCCTGATTAATAGTAGTGATACTACTATTTTAAAGTATTCTCCATTTTCTGCTCCAGAGAGTACTTCTATTTCCATTTTCATCCTTTGTAGAATTTACCTATATATATTTTTAATCTGTAGACTTGAATTCTTAACAACTCATCTTCAAGGACACCTGCGTGGCTCAGTCAGTTAAGCCTGCAACTCTTGATTTGTGCTCCGATCATGATCTCATGGTTCATGAAGTCAAACCTGGAGTAGGGCTCTACATTGAAACATTGAGCTTGCTTGGGATTTTCTGTTTCCCTCTCTCTCGGCCTCTCTTCTTCTTGTGTGCACACCAGAGGACTCTCTCACTCTCAAAAATAAAAAAAAATAAAAACTCATCTTCCTTTCATTCTTTTTTTTTTAATTTTTACTGTTTATTTATTTTTGAGACAGAGAGAGACAGAGCATGAGTGGGGGAGGGGAAGAGAGAGAGGGAGACACAGAATCCGAAGCAAGTTCCAGGCTCTGAGCCGTCAGCACAGAGCCCGACGTGGGGCTCGAACTCACAGACCGCGAGATCATGACCTGAGCCAAAGCCGGACGCTCAACGACTGAGCCACCCAGGCGCCCCTTTCCTTTCATTCTTATGTGAAGTCTCAGTGGCTGCTTTCTTGGTAATATGCAAATTCCTCCAAAGCAGTTGGATTTATTAAATATTAAATTAAATATTAATATTTTTTGAGAGAGAGAGTATGTGCAAGTGGGCGAGGAGCAGAGAGAGAAAGAGAGGGAGACAGAATCCCTAAGCAGGTTCCATACTCAGCGCAGAGACTGTACTAATTCCTGGCTTGATCTCACAACTGTGAGATCATGACCTGACCCAAAATCAAGAGTAGGATGCTCAACTGACTGAGCCACCAGGCACTCTCCCCCCTTTTTTAAAGGAGTTTCTCTTCAAGACTACTTGTTATAAGTTCAGTCATAGATTTTCAGTAGTATGCTAGAGCCTGCTTCTTCTGACTCTCTGGAGACAATAGCTAAATATTCAGGTATTTTGTGAGCTGGTTGTTAAACCTTGCAATAGTCTGGGGGAAGTATTTACACCATGGAAATTGGAAATGTGTTGGAGAACAAGAAGTGGGAGGCACCGTAAGAATGTCTTGAAGGAAAGGGGCGAAGCAGCAAGGAACTGAAAGCAGTTCCATTCCCATTTGGAAAGCCGCCGGGACTGCTCGTTCTCTCCAGAAGGACATCATATGGATGCCAGGCCAGGGATAAGAATGTTTTGTCTAGTGCCAGATGTACTCATGACCTAGTATGGAATACAGTGCGGGTGCATGACCTGTCAAGATGCCAAATACTATGTTGTATGTGCTTGCTGTTAGCGGACAAATAGCAAATAAAAGAGGCTTGAGCCGGGAGACTGATGCTTTGGCTCCTGGAGAGTCGTAGACCCCTGCTTCTTAATTCTCTTGTCATCACACCTTCAGGACCTGTCTCTCAGAAATACTTACAAGTCAAATCTACATACATACCACCCCCCATTCTCACTCTCAGCTAACCTCTACAAGTGAGTTCCTATAAACCACTAGTCTTAAATCAAAACATATTACTATAAAAGTTTTTCTTTGTATTATAATTTATCCTCTAGGAAGTAGACTTTAATTCCAGTCAAATTCAGTCTGCATTATTATCCAGGAGCTCTAAAGTTTGTTTCTGAGGATTTAAAGAAATAAAATCATTAGACTAAATTCGTTGTTACATAATATTGAGTTAATTACATCCCCCTCCCCCACCATTTCAAAACCTGAAAGTCTTAAGAAAATTAAAAGACAGCCACAGATTGGAAGAATGTATTTGTAAATATTCTATCTGGTAAAGTATTTGCATCTAGACTATGTAAAGGACACTTATAACCCAATAATTGTAAGACAAACTTTTCAATTAAAATTGGGCAAAAGCTGTGAATAAACATTTCACAAAGAAGATATAGAAATGGCTAATAAGCTTGTGAAGAGATGCTCAACATTATTAACCATGAGGGAAATGCAACATAAAACCACAATGAGATGCCACTACATAACCTGCTAAAATAAGCTATAATAATAATAATAATAATAATAATAATAATAATAATAATAAACACTAGCAAGTTTTGTCAGGAAGTGTAGAAGTTGGAACTCTTTTGCATTGCAGGTGTGAATACAAAAATGATGCAGCTGCTTTGGAAATAGCAAAAAGTTAAACCTAGAATTACCATATGACCCAGCAATTAGAGAATTGGAAACATGTATCCATATGAATATTTGCACATGAATGTTTATAGCAGCCTTATTTATAATAGCCAAAAGAGGGGAAGCAACCCAGAAGTCCATGAACTGATAACTGGATAAACAGAATATGGCATATCTGTCCACACAATGGGATACTATTCAGCAACGAAAAGGAATACTATTAATACATGTTACAATGAGGATCTACCTTAAAATAGTCTGTTAAGTGACAGAAGTCAAACACAGAAGACTATATATTGCATCATTTCATTTATAAAAAATGTTAAGAAATGATAAATGTATAGAGAAAAGTGAATCAGTCGTTGCCCAGGGCTGGGAGTCGAAATGGGAATGGCTGAAAATAGGTACCAGGAAACTTTTTGGGGTGATGGAAATATTTTAAAATTGGATTGTTGTGGTCGTTACACAATTCTACAGATTTCTAAAAATAATCATATACTTACAACTGGCAAGTTCTGTGACATGTAGATTATAACTCAATTAAGCTGATTTAAAAAACCTTAAAAATCACAAGTTCACTTATATATTTCTTATTAATAAATGGAAGTAATAAAGAAATATTCAGGAGATTTGTCCTTTCAGTTTTCAGCTTCTTTCATCTGCTGGTTTCAATCTTTGATGAGGAAAGTGGGTCCACAAACACTGAATAAGTGTAGTTTTCTAACAAAAGATACTCACCCCTGTGTAGTTTTAGGAACTAGTTTGCTGAATTAAAATGTTTTAAAATTACACTTTAATCTAATGGTTGCTTATGTGGAAATCAAAATATCACACAAAAATTGAGAGATATTGCCAATGATGTGTTTGGCAAAGCAGAAAAAATTTTAATGCTTTAAAGACATGATTAAATAAAAACAGTATCTCATGCACACATACACGCACACATGCACGCGCGCACGCACACATCCTATTTTCAAAGATAACTTTGCATTTCTTTACCTGATCTTATTCTATGTACGTCCAAGGGAGACAAATGAATCCAGATTTATCACACAGTGGCAAAAAGATAATAAAAATCTATAAACTATTCAGGAGAAATTACTATTTATTTTTCATAATATTTTCAAATAGGACACATTATCATTTCATTTTGACATTCCTCTTATTACTTTACTTTTCTGATAATCAAAAGGTTATTCTTCATGCAGTTTGTATTAAAACCTCTCTTCCTATAAACCCTCCCTGGGGAAAGTTTTGACTCTGTTCAGAATATGTGCTGTGGCTTACCTGACAGCTATAATTTTGAAGTTTCTGCTGATTCCTACATGGTGTAATGGGAAGCCCCGAGATGAGTTTGAAGGAGAAAGTTGGCTTGACTTTAATTTTTGCGTATAAGAAAATATGACTTTGTTTTCTTCCCATGAGCGGCGGAGCCCAGAAGAAAAGCCCTATAGAAGCCTGAGCAGCACGGCAAGAGGCAACTATAGATATGATCACAGGGCTTTTTAGGAGCAAGAATGTAAAATTATTTTTTAGATGCTTATATTTCTCCAAAGTAAATTTCCTCCATTTTCTGCAAACTTTGGTAGTCAGCTCCTCTCAAAAGCATGTGTAAAAGTATGTGCATGAGTGCTTTTTAATTTTTAAAAATTTTTTTCTGGGTGGATGAAGGGATGGGATGAAGAAAAGCAAGAAAAGGAGCTAGGCTCCTTGTATGAACCCATCCAGACTGTAAGAATTAGCAAATTCGAAATGGTAATTCAGGAGAAACAGAACCAAAAATGGTCACGGAAACATAAGCTTCCTGAAAATTCTTAGAGATCTGGGGGAGACGGGAAGTAAGACTCTTTGTATATGCGTTAAAAAGAAAGCATCAAAACGTTGTACTAACACATACTGATTCTTCTGTTTTCAGAGGCCAGTGAAAGGATGTATGGTGAGACAGATTGTGGAATACTTGAATATGTTTCTTCCTTTGGCTGTATGAATACTCTAAACCCAATATAAGAAAAACTTTTAGAGAAAACAATTGGCATATGTGTGTGATTGAAACTGTTTAAAACTGCTCTTCGTTAATATTATCTTTAATTTTAGAACAATGATATTAGATGAATGAGGCCTAATCCAGTTTATGCATTTAGGATAGCTGCAGTATAATTTATAAATTGCATTCACTTCTGTATCTCCCAGGCCTGCTCTCTAAGGCTGCTCATCCCCAATCTGCTAGCTGACTTCCCTGCTAGGAAATGCTAGATTTGTAAGTAAGTGCTCATATTACTGTTTCTCAATTTGTCATTTGGGATTTAGTTTTCTCCCAGTACCACTGTTCAGTTCTTGAAACTTCAGCTGTTCTAGGGATTCAGAGCAGGGATCTAGGTGATTGCCAAATGGCTTGGGAAGATGAGGCAGGCAAAAATTGAGTGGGAGGCAAAGGCCACCACTAGACTGTTGGATTCAGTGGCATACCATGTAGAGTGCACGGCACACCCATAAAGTCCTAAATAGGCATCGGAATGTGAAGTCCGACACTGTAAACACTCTTATCTGTTCAACCTTGTTTACCAGTAGCCACGACCACAAGGAAATGGACTTTGCCTTACTGTGGCCTTCCAAATCCCAAGCAAGTGCATCTTACAACAGAAATTGAATTCTATCCAGACCAGTGGCGTCAAGGCCATTTGGGATGTATGGCCATTTTTAGCTTCCCAGCATCTGTAATGAAGGGGGTATGTTGAAAGGGTAGTTGTGTATATCGAAGACCAATCATACCCAGCACACTCCCATGTCTAGCCGCTCTCCTTCCCTCGCCCCCAATGTACATGATAATTTTGGGCTAAATCAATACTCAGTGTTAACATTATTAAAACCGTGTAAGTGTTATGCACTATTAAGCCACGTTGCATACTATACCATGCCTCTTTCTCATATAATACTTTTTCCTGCAGTTAATAATTCTCTCATCTTTTCATCTGCTAAGTTTGCTAAGGTCTTTTTGTTAATTTTTCCAAATGTTACATCTCTGTCACATGCGTCAACAACATATTGAATATATTTAAATGCAACATGACTTGGGAAGTGAGGGTAAGTGTGAGGGAGGTGGTGCGTGTGTCTGGCTGCTATTCTGAAAGCATGATAGAATAAAGTGGCTGAAAATCTCAGCTTTCAGTATTCATATTTTCACTTAATCCTCTTCTCTGTTTTCTATCCCCCACATGGTTCTGTGATTTCATGAGTCCCATACTTCTTTGAGTCAATTTCTAGTCCTTATGAGTGGGGTGAGATGGGGAACTTCATAAACATCTCACTGCTTCATATACAAACATATGGATTTTTTACCAGTCCCTGGTTTTAGCTCGAGGTCCTTTCTCCCCTCCCTAATTTTCCGCAGAGACTCATATATCCTAGCCCTGAACCTCAAGAGAACAAATGGGCTAGATCACTGGTATACCTCTCTTGAGACATTTGGGTGACAGGTTATGTTACTAAATTAGTTATCCTTGCTGCATCTTCTTTCCAGTAAATTTGTAGAAATAGTTCTCATTTGCTGTTTTCCAGTCTTTTTTTTCTTATACTTTTTAAATTTCCTTTCTTATATCTCCTTTTAATGCTTCTCTTTTTTTATTCATTTTCTTGTGGGATTTATGAAAGAGAATATATGCCCAATTAACTATACTTTGCTAAAAACTTATGTCTTTCCCTTCTTAACTTAAATTTTCCCAATAAGGCTTATCCTTAGATAACTATGAAACCTTAGAAATGTTTTAATACTGTTTACATACAAAGAAATTGGGGCTTAGAAATATTAAATAATGCAGTTCTGATCAAATAGCCAAAATCTGGCAGAGCCAGGACTAAAAAGTTGGCTTCAGGAATTTCCAGGGTAGACTCAAAATTGGAATGGGGCTGGCATTATGGATATACTATAAATATATTGATGGAATAAATAAGTGATTTTAACAGATTCTCATCTAGACTCTGAGTGAACTACCCTATGGGACATACTGGCAATGCTCTGTATATTTACCTGTGTTCTCATTTTATGGGTGTGTTTAGTTTGTGAAAATTGTATTTTTGGATATTTCTTTTTTTTTTTAAATATTTATTTATTTTTGAGAGAGAGAGAGAGAACATGAGCATCAGAGGGGCAGAGAGAGAAGGAGACACAGAATCCGAAGCAGGCTCCAGGATACAAGGTGTCAGCACAGAGCCCGATGTGGGGCTCAAACCCATGAACCATGATATTATGACCTGAGCCAAAGTCGGATGCTCAACCGACTGAGCCACCCAGGTGCCCCTGTTTTTGGATATTTCTTATGAGAGTACAGGACCTGGAAGATCAGGAAGGGTCAGGACTCGGAAATGGGGATGGTGAAGATGTTGAATGGATGACCCTTCAGAAATGTTATGGGAAAGTCTGGCCTACAATCAGATCATGGTATACGGAAGGTGTCACTATAGAGAACAAACAGTCCAGCCCAGTAGTATAAATTGCATCAGGGAGTCTGAGGATATAACAAGTACTATCAAACAGGTGGGATATGGAAAAGGAATAAAAATAGCTATAAATAAATCAGATTAGAAGCAATTATAGATTTTTAGTAGATATTAGGGCATATACATTGAAAGGGAAGACAGGAACCGAGATCGAGTTTTGGCAGGTTTTCAAGAACAAATGTAGGATTAATTTCTTAAGTCATTTCTAGTTTTCTCTGTCCTTATAAAACTATGGTGATAAACTAGCTGGGATGCTCTAAAGGTACTATACAAGTTTTTAAAAGAAATGAGACAAGACTACAAAACATCAGTGAGAAGCATTATGCAAAAAGACTGTTAGGAAGAAGTATTGCACCTATTTTTGTATATTATCTTAATTTTAAACCATTTTAATTTTAAAAATATAAATTACTCAATTCTACCCTTTTTTTGAATATATAAAGACATTTTTATAACATAAAAAAACTCACTGACTGCAAACATTAACTTCCAACTGATAGCTACATTATTATTTAAATATTTTATGGATGCATGATAAACATACAGAAAAGTGATCACATTATAAATCATAAAACTCAGTGAATTCTCACAAACTGAACTCTGGTGTGGCATGAAGCCCAGATCAAGACACAGAGCATCACCAGTCCTGCAGGAGCCCTTCCTGTGCTCTAAAGCCACTAGCCAACACCCCTACCATCTTACCAAAGGTAACTACTATCCTGACCTCTAAACACTGTACACTGTTTTTATATTTCATATTAATAGACTCATATATTCTACACAGTTTTTGTGTTTGGCTTCTTTCACTTACTCTTGTTGATGAGATTCATTGAGATCATTAGGTATGGTAGATCATTCATTCTCATTTTTTGTGTAGAATTCCATTTTCAGAATATATTACACTATATCCATTCTACTGTTGATGAACTATCAACATATCAGTTATTTCTAAAGAGATATTTTAATATAAACATTTAGTTAAGCAGGTATTGGAGGACTGAAAAGCCAAAGGGAACATTAAGGTAATACAAGGATAATAACTGCAGGAAGTACCTGTAAGGCTCTTGGACAAAGGGGAGAAGTTGAGATTATCAGAACCTAGAAGTTTGAAGGAGTAGTTCTGCAGAGCTGGTATTGAGACATCCAAAGAGGTAATTATAAAGACCAATCTGATGGTTACCAGAGGGGAGGTGGGTGAGGGGAATGGGTTAAATAGGTGATCGCTTGCTGTGATAAGTACCAGGTACTGTATGGTAGTGTTGAACACTGTATTATATACCTGAAACTAATATTACATTCTATGTTAACTAATTGAAATCTAATAAAAACTGAAAACAAAAACAAAAACCAAGAAAGCCGAAGAGGCATCGCTAGTCAACCGATGCTGGTGTGTCAGGACTTTGGAGAATGAGGTCCTTCTAGAGGCCTGGATGGGCTAATGTCTCTGAACGGGCTGGGGGGCTGTTCTAGGTGAGTGGAAAAAATTGGAAACTGCAAAAATTGCTAATTCCAGATTGAAGGATCATTATTGGGATGATACTGACTGAAACAGGAAGCAAAACAAGAAGGAATCCACTTTCTTTTCCCTATTGCAGCCATCTAGTCCCTCTTTAGCACCTCTCCTGGCAGAACCTGACATACACAGATTTAGCTGACAAAGTAGAAATGTGGTTTGCAGAATTCTAGTTTCATTATTACAAAGCAGGGTACAAAATGGTGGTTTTGGAGTTGAGAAACAGCAACTGGAAACTAGCACATGTAATTTCCAGGCTTGGAAATTGGCATTATTATCAGTCAGGTTGGTGTGAACATTCTAATGTCTGTGTTTTGATAAACTTTGTTTATACTTCAATTGAGTTTATACCTAGGAGTGCAACTGCTGGGTCACAGACTATGGCTGTGTTCAGTTTTGGTAGATACTGCTAAATAGTGTCCAAAGTTATACCAATTTGTTCTCTCACCAGCAGTATGTAAAAGTACCAGCTGTTCTACATCTCTGCTATTGTTTTAGCCATTCTGGTGGGTGTGCAGTAGCATCATTGTGGTTTTATTTGCATTTCCCTGACAACTAATGAAGTCAGCACATTTTGATAAATTTATTGGCCATTTTGATATTCTCTTTTGTAAAATGTTTCTTCAGGTCTTTTGTTAATTTTTTCAATTGGGCTGTCTGATTTTTTTTATTATTCATTTCCAGAAGCTTTTAAAAAATATATATTTGGGATACTTGTCCTTTGTCAGATGTATGCATCATTAATATCTTTTCTTGCTCCATGAATTGTCTTTTTACTTTTTTTACTAATATCTTTTGATGGAGAAAAGTTATTAATTTTATGATAGTCTCATTTAAAAAAATTCCTTTATAGTTAGTATTCTTTGAATCCTGGTGTAGGAATCTGTTGCTACCTTAAGATTATAAAGATAAAAAACCCCAAATAACCTGATTAAAGAATGGGCAAAAGACCAAATAGATATTTTTCCAAAGAAGATACACAAGTAGTCAACAGGTACATGAAAAGATGTTCAACATCACTAATCATCAGGGAAAATCAAAACCACAGTGAACGATAACCTCATACCTCTTAGGATGATTATTTTGAAAAAGGCGGTAAGTGTTACAAGGAAGTGGAGAAAAGGGAACCCTTGTACATTGTTGGTAGCAATGTATTGACAGTCGTTATGGAAAACAGTATGGAGGTTCTTAAAAAATTAAAAATAGAACTTCCATATGATTTAGCAGTCCCACTTCTGGATATATACCTGAAGGAATTGAAATTAGTATCTTGAAGAGGTATGTGCACTCTCATGTTCACTGCAGCATTATTCACAATGGTCAAGATACGGAAACCACATAAGTGTCCGTCTACAGATGGATGGATAAAGAAGATGTGACACACACACACACACACACACACACACTGGAATATTATTCAGCCATAAAAGAAGGAATTCCTGCCATTTGCAACAACATGGATGAGCCTAGAGAGCATTATGCTAAGTAAAATAAGTCAGACAGAGAAAGACAAATACCGTGTGATTGCACAGTATATTCTAAAAAAGTTGAACTCATAGAATGGTGGTTGTCAGGAACTGGAGCGGGGGGATGAGGAGATGTTGGTCAAATTTTCAGTTATATGATGAATAGATTCTGGGGACTGAATGTACAGTGTGGCCACTCTACATTGTATACTTGAATTTTGCTGAGAGCAGATCTTAAATGTCTCACCATAGATGCACACAAATGGTAACAATGTGAGATGATGGATGTATTAATTGACTTGATTGTGGTAATCAGTTCACAATGTATATGTATATTAAATCATCACATCCTATGCCTTTAAAAAAAAAAAAAACACCTTTCACAGGTCGTCTGTATGACTCAGTTGGTTAAGCGTCCATCTCTTGATTTCGGCTCAGGTCATGATATGGTTCGTGAGCTCGATCCCCACGTGGGGCTCTGTGCTGACAGTATGGAGTCCGCTTGGTATTCTGTCTGCCTCTGTCTCTGCCCCTTTCCTTGCTTACTTTATTTCTCAAAATAAATAAGAATAAAATGAAAAAAAAACCCACAATTAGCAACCTAAATGTATATAATTTTATTTGCCAATAATACTTCTGTAAACTTGGGGGGAAAAAGCTTAGAAAGATAGTTTCCGGGGTTTTTCTCTAAAAACTTAGCACCCACCTCCCTACTTTCGAATCTGCAATCCATTTGGAATTTATTTTGTGTATGGTATGAAATAGTGGTCCAGACACATTCTTTCAAAATATAGAAATCAAACGGACCCAGCATTATTTGTTGAATACAACATCCTTCAGCACTTCAGGGTCACTTTTATAGTATGTGTAGGCCTATTTATGGAGTTTTGATACTTGATAGATGTATTAGTTTTCTATTGCTGCCATTGAAAATCACCATGAATTTAGTGGCTTAAAACAACACTCATTTTTTAATCTCACGACTCTGTGAGTCAGAAGCCTGGGTAGAGTGTGAGTCTACTGGGTCCTCTGCTTAGAGTCCAACAAGGCGTGGGTAGGACTGGGATCTTATCTGGATGCTCTTTTTCCCTCAATTCATGACAACATTGGGTTTTATTTAAAAAAGAATGCTAATCTTGGGGCACCTGGGTATCTCAGTCGGTTAAGCGTCTGACTTCGGCTCAGGTCATGATCTCATGGTTCATGGATTCAAGCCCCACATCAGGCTCTGTGCTGACAGCTCAGAACCTGGAGCCTGCTTGGGACTCTGTGTCTCCTGCTCTCTCTGCCCCTCCCCTGCTCGTTCTCTGTTGATCTCTGTCTCTCAGAAGTAAATAAACGTTAAAAAAAATTAAAAAAAAAGAATGCTAATCTGATAGGCAGAATATACAATTTCCTTACTTTCATTTCCATTTTAAAATTATGAATGAAGTTAAGCATTTTTCATGTTTGTCATTTATATTCATTTTTGTAAACTTTGTAAAAAAACCTATCGCCAGTGGTTTTAATTATTTAATTACTGCCATTCCTGGTTTTATTTTTATTTATTTTCTTCTTTTTAAATTTTTTTAATGTTTTTTTATTTTTGAGAGAGAGATAAAGAGAGTACAAGCACAGGAGGGGCAGAGAGACAGGAAGACACAGAATCTAAAGTAGGCTCCAGTCTCTGAGCTGTCAGCACAGAGCCCAACACAGGGCTCGAAGCTGTGAACTGCGAGATCATGACCTGAGCTGAAGCCAGACGCTTAACCAACTGAGCCATCCAGGCGCCCCATTGCTGTTCTTGTTTTAAAATTTTATGAAGTTAAACTTTCAGTTTTCTTTCATGGCCTCGATGTTTGGGACCATGCTTATAAAGGCCATTCCCCATTTAATATTAAAAAAAAATTCCTCATTTTTTTCTAGAAAATTTATCTTTTATGAGGGAATGTGACAGAATCTTAGGTGTCTAATATGTTATAAAATCATAAAATTAAAAAATATCTTCGAAGACAGCCAGTCTAATATCTTCTCTGATTTAGTTATCATTCTACAATATTCCTGAGTGAATCTTCAAAGTTCTTCTGTCAGTGATAGTAAACTCACTGCTGTCTAAGGTAGTCTGTGGTATTACCAGACAGTTTTTATTATAAAAATTTTCTTTCTTGTTTTGGCATAAATGGACTTAAATTAAGAAGAAAATAATCATGGCGGTGAAAGGACATGGCATCATATCACATAAGGAAATTTTGTAAGAGCCTGGGGATGTGTCTTTTGTTGAAGAGTATACTCCCGTGAGACAGGCAGCTGTTTCAGAATATGTAAAAGACTATTCTCTGTAAGGTGGATTAAATTCAGTCTGTGTGATCCCAAGATGATTTTGGCTTACCAAGTGAATTGTTAAGAGTTGGTTAAGTATGAAATGGCTGCTTTGGGGGTATAGTAATATCCTTACCATCACAGGAATAAATAGATCAGCAGATCGTATGATGGGACTACTGTAGATGATACTCATATATCAGGACAGTTCCAACAATAATAGACTCTAGGAAATGTGATTCTATGAAATCTTACATCTGTCCTGGATCAGGGAATTCTCCCTGACTACTAGCTCTAGCTTGGATGCCGTATTTGTTTTCTAGGGATCTCATAATGAAGCACCACAAACTGGGTGGCTTACACAACAGAAATTTATTGTTTTATAGTTCTGGAAGCTAGAAATCAGAAATCAAGGCATTGACATGTTGTTCCTTCTGAGGGCTGTGAGAGAAGGATTAGTTCTAGGATTCCCTCCTTGGCTGGAAATGGCCATCTTTATGTTCACATAGCTTTCTCCTTGTATACATGCCTGTCTCCAAATTTCCCCCCTATTATAAGACTACCAATCATATTGGATTAGGGCCCATTCTAATAACTTTATTTTAACTTGATTACTTCTGTATAAACTTTATCACCAAATAAGATACTAAGGTACTATTCTGAGGTACTTGAGCTAGGACTTCATATGAAGTTTTTGGGACACAACTCAACTCATAACAGATGTGTAAGGGAAAATGTGATTGATAAGCTAAAGAGACTGTTGGAGTTTGTAAATTCTAGAAACTAGCCAAATCATTTTTACATTGCAAAAATGTATTGTTGTACCTACTATTATATAACAAATCACTCCCAAATTAGTAGCTTAAAATAAACGTTTTATTATGCTCACAGATTCTATGGATCAGGAATTTGGATAAGGTATAATTCAAGGAGTTTGTTTCTGCTTATAGTCTGAGGCCTTGGTTGGCAAGACTTAATGGCTAGGGGTGACTCAAGGGTTGGGGTCTGGAATCATTTGGAGACATCTTCTTTCATTTGTCTGGAGGCTGATGTCATTTGTCAGTTGTGATGTCAACAGGGGTATCAATTGGAACACTTTCATGAGGCTTTCACTTATTGCTTGGGCTTCCTCAAAGTATGGCAACATCAGGTCAATCCTTTCTGTGTGGCAGTTGGGGGTCCCAAAACCAGTATGTTAGCAAATGAAATGAGAGCTGGTTGTCTGACCAGCTAGGTCTTCTGACCTAGCCTTGGAAGTCATGCGATGTTACTTCCACCTCACTGAATTGTTGTTTAAAAGTGGGTCACAGAGTCTGTCTGTATATCTATTGACAGGAGAATTTCTGTTCAGTAAAAACAGAACAAAACAAAACTTGTATCTATTTTAAGGAAATTTAAATTATAGGACATATCATAAAAGACTAAGAGAAAAGCAAACTTCTTGTCTTGCTTTTGGAAAGAAATAAAAAACAGGCTGCATGTAGAAAAGAGAGATTCATGTATGGCTTACTCTGGCTTATTAGTGCCACTTCATCTACTGGTCATGCATGCCGTCCCACAACATAGAATAATTTACGGTTTTTAAATTAATCCCATATTGCTCAATACTCACTGGGCTTGCAGGAAATACCAAAAAAAATATTCCAATATGTTTTAAATACTGAAGTATTAAATAAAGAGGAGCAAGTATAACCCAGTTTTTCTTTCTTTTGTTTTTTTTTTTTTGTGTCATCCTAATGATTGTACTACCTAATTTATTTATTCCATATAAAGTCCTAGCCTTGAACAGGCCAGGGATTTTAGCCTGCCTTGATATAGTCACCAGAGGGCTTGTGCTTTCTATGTAATTCTTGGTTTCTGTTGACTCCTTAGCTTTTGTTTTATACTTGCTTCAAAAGACATTATAAATTGCATAGTCATTAGATCAAACAAATTAGACTCTGTGGTGTGTGAATTACTGTTTATTCTTTTTTTTTTTTTCAAACTTGCTTTTGGAATTACTCCTTCCTGACCTGGATGAAATGTTTGGCAGGTCTAATAGCTTTCTGGTTTCTTTAATCATAAGAAAGTCTCGTTTTAGTAAATAAAAATTCCTATCAGGTATTATATCAAAAGTTAGGATTATTATCTCATTTAGGGTTCCTCTGTCCTCTTAGCTTAGACTTAACTAGGAGTGAGTATAGCATATTCTGCCTCTTCATGATTTCCTAATTCTACTTCCTCTTCCTCTCATAGGTATGACTTTCTCTTCCTCTGGAAAAGACAGATGAGAGGTAAGAAAGATTTTATTTGACTGATCCAGTTGTATCTGGCAACAAAATGAGAGCTGCATTGTCATTTTTGACCTAGCCTTAGAAGTCCTGCAATGGCACTTCTGTGACATTGTATTTGTTAAAAGAGAGTCACATGTACACCCTGAGTCAAAGGCAGGGGACATAGGTAAGAAGCATGTCAAAGAGGACTCTTTTTCTCTTCAGATGCTTTTTTCCCCCCTGAGAGATCCCCCTGCTAGAGGACCTATGAATGCAGTTCCCTTTAAACAAGTAATGTTCCCATATCTAGTTGCTTTTGTGTTCCCTTTACCTTTAAGTTCCCAGCAATATACTTCTCCATTGTGGACCTTTGGCCTCTCCAGTTGACCTCTCACACTGTAGGCTGCCTTTCTGCTCCAGGATCCACATCTTGGAAACGTAGATCTTGTCCAAAGCAGCCCTCTCTGCTGTTTACAATCAAGCTAATAGTGGGCACACTTTCACATCTTTACAATTATTATAGCAGAGGCAGAGTCCAGTTTCTGGTTTCCTAATCTTCAGATGCTGTAGGCCCAGTTCTCTGAGGGAAATTCCTTTTTCCTGGATTAAGGTGAGGGAAAGTAATTTCTCCTCCTCTTTCCCATCTATTCTCTGTATAGCACCCAGAACTCTTTTCAAAGGCTTTCTCTGTATAGGCTTCTTTACTTTCAACATTTACTGAAATAGAGGTAGAAGACTGAACAATGTTAGCAGAATCAGTTTCACAGTCCTTAGGATGTATTGCTTCAGTGGTCTAGAACCTCAATTTAGACATTATTCTTAGACTTTGGGGCCACTGGTGAGACTTGAAGACAAAAGAGTCCCATATTAATATCTGGCTATTTTACAACCAAGATGAATCACTTCCAAGAAATGCCACTTCTTCCACAGTAGTGTTTAATAAATCTTAAAAATGATTAGTCAGGCTTGCCCAAGTCTAGAGAAAGAATTTTAAGGAGTATTTCAAAGCCAACAGAGGTTGCATGGCATTTTGAGAGAAGTTTGTGTGAAGAAACTTGTGAAGGGAACAGTCAGTGAGATTCCAAGAGGCTAGTGTTCTCTTTGTAATCCAAATCCTTGCCTTGTCTCCTTCTAATCTACTCTTCATATTGTGGCGAACAGAGCATTCTAAAATGAAATCCTGTTTGTGTAATTCTCCTTTAATGTTTTCTATGTCTCTTTTAAAAGATAAAGCTGAGTATCTTTGATTTGACATAGAAGATTCTTTAGAATCAAGTCCTTGCAAACCTTTGGGTCCCTGCCTCTTTCTCACTAATACACTAGAGGGGAAAGAAACCCAGGTATGGCACAGGAGGAGTGAATGAGCAGAACTTTCCCTTCTCCTTCCCAAATCACTCAGGTCAAATATGGCAGGTACTAGGAGGGGAAGAAAACAATACAGAATTGGATTGAGATTGAAGTTCTAAAATTTGAATTAGATATGGTTAGACATTCATAACTGGATGTGATTAGAATTTGCTTAAGATGTTAAAATATAGATCAGAGATTTTTATAGAGCATGGTTAAAAGGAGAAAAGCAAAAATCATTTCATGTTTGTACTTCACTAATTTTAGACCATTTGATAAATAATTTAAAAGATGTAGGCAGGGCTTAGGGGAGTGGTGTATGGGAGACTGTGGAAGATGACAGGTTGGAGTACAGGGTTGTTTATATAATTTTACTGGGAACCTGAAATTTAAATTCACACTGTAAATTATCTAGCAGTAGGTTTTTTTTTTTCCAACTGACTTTCTAGACAAAAAAAATTGAATTGAAAGAAGTAATATGAGGTTAAATCCTTATTATAGGATTCTCCCCATTGTTCAGGAAGTTTCACCATATTGGACTTTCTCAGTTTCTAAATGTGACAAGTTCTTTGTTGTCCTAGAGACTTGGCATGAACTCTGCTTAGAATAATCTCCCCCTTGGGCGCCTGGGTAGTTCAGTCGGTTGAGCATCTGACTTCAGCTGAGGTCATGATCTCGAAGTTTGTGAGTTCCAGCTCTGTGTTGGGCTCTGTGCTAACAGCTCATAGCCTGGAGCCTGCTTTGGTTTCTGCATCTCCCTCTCTCTCTGCCTCTCCCCTGCTCATGCTCTCTCTCTCTCTCTCTCTCTGTCTCTCAAAAATAAATAAACGTTAAAAAAAAGAATAATCTCCCCCTTCAGCTAGATAACCCCTGTGGAATGCCATAGGTCTTAAATTATTTATTCTCTCTTCTCTGATTCCTTACATCAGTTGTGTGCCTCATTTTTGTAATGACATGTGCTCTCTTTCATTTTTATTTGTTTTTTTGTTCACTATAATTTGTAATTATATATTTATTTTTAGTTTATTTGTCTCATATATGATTCCTCCACTTCATGGTAAGCCTTATGAGGATGAGACTGTAACTTTTAAAAAAATGTTTATTTATTTATTTTGAGAGAGAGAGAGAGTGCAAGTTGGAAAGGGGCAGAGAGAGGGAGAGAGAGAATTCCAAGCAGACTCAATGCTGAGGCTTGGTCCAATATGGGGTTTGATCTCACAACCATGAGAGCATGACCTGACAGGACATCAAGGGTCAGAGACTTAACCAACTGAGCCACCCAGGTGTCCCAAGATTATAACTGTTTTATTTGTCACTATGTAAGCAACACTTAGTACAATGCTTGATATAGAGGGTATTCAAGGAAGATTGTTTTGAATCAAAGAAGAAATCAAGGTTTTTGATTGATTACGCTAAAATTTTGACAGTATTTCTGTGACCAGGCTGCTAATAGTGAGAGAGAGAATGAATAATTTAGAAAATGGGTATCTAGGCAACTTCAATTTAGGTGGTATGTAGCACAAATTAAAGGAGAGAAGCACAGGCTTGAAGCAAGGGATTTAAAAAAATTCTCCAAGTAGTCCCAATGAATATGAGTTGGATACTGATTGTGGAACAAACTTCATTTCCTTTACTACCTGATTCTTCATCTCTGAGAGACCTTGAAGTCGTGTATGAAGTGGCATATTCTCTATAAGAAACAGCAATGACATTGTGAGGATAGGGATTTTTCTATTTCCTTGAAACAACTTGTGTATGGTGGAAAACATGTAGAACCGAAGTTATGTGAGATAACTCTATTCTCCGCAATAATTTTGAATTAAGAATTGACTAAGTGTGCTCTATAAATAATAGTATAGTAATACACTATGAAATAAAAGTGGTCTGTGGAAGGAAATAAAGGCCAAATTTTGACATTAAGGGGTCACTTATTATTTCAACACAGAACTTGTCTACGTCATTATTGTTAAATCCTATAATGGGAAAAATATTCAGTATTCACAGAAAATATGCATCCTTGCTATTCAAAATCATACCGTAGAAGTGCCATATGGGCTTGCAGAAGGCAATTATTTTATATATTTTTGGGGAAGTGGGAATTAGGTATGGAGCAGAATTAGAATAACCCTAGGTAGTTTTCTGGGTTGCAGGGAGGAAGATTTGTTTATTTCTACCCACAAATTGAGTTAATTCCCAGATGACAAATCACTGGCCAGATTCCAGAGGAAACGGCTGCTGGCCTTTATTTCTTGTTTGCTGCTGTTGAATCTCTGCAGTTCAAAAACAAAAGTCTAACTTTCAAGTTGCTTTTGGCAGAGGCACTGGGGGATACTCCTCTACCCCAGGTCTTTCTATGTGAGATATGGGGTCTCAGCTGTCTTTACCAGACATGTCCTGTAGTGTCATTTCCTGGAATAACAAATAATACGGCTAATACCTAACTTTGAACTCTATTCTGTGCTAGATGCTAGGAGCTAAGAGTTTTATATAAATTATCTCATTTAATCCTTGTTAGATACTTTTTTTTTTTTTTAATGTTTATCGATTTTGAGAGAGAGGGAGAGAGTGTGTGCGCAGTGGGCAGAGAGAGGGAGAGAGAGAATCCCAAGCAGTCTCCACTGTCGGTGCAGAGTCCAATGTGGGGCTCGATCTCATGAACCGTGAGATCATGACCTGAGCCAAAATCAAGATTCAGACACCTAACCGACTGAGCCACCCAGATGCCCCAATAGATATTTCTGATGCAGGTATTATTATCATCACCTCCATTTTATGGATAATAAACAACTAATAAGTAGCAGAGACCAGATCTGAACCCAGGAAATTTGATTCTAAACCCTATTTTGCTTCTCTGAATGGCTGGTCATCAGGAAATTCTCTCTCCATGATGGATACAGTGCAAGCTTAATGGAACGGAAGGTGAATGCCAAATGCTATGTGACCTGCGTCAGATTCACGCAAGTGAGAGTGGAGCTGCCCAAGGTCAGGATTGTTTGGAGATGCATAAACAATCTATATTGCTTATTCTCCGTGTGTACAGTAGTCACCAGGAGTCCTACACCCACCCAGCTTCCCCAAATCCGATCATCAGACTTGTGGGTTGGAACTGGAGGGCTGCCACTAAAGTCATTTTGTGGCATTGCTCCTCAGGCCTCTGAAAGAGCAGGAGCTGGGGGACGGCCTGTTATTTCCTCCTCTGACTCTCATGGGGTAAAGTGATGGGGGAGAGGGGAGAACAAACCCTCTGAGAAAAATAGGGGTAGGTGACTAGTCTTTCACTAGCATCTGTCTGGAACCCTGTATTGGACTCAAATCCCCTGAGAATCGCTCCTCAATAAAAGGCTGTACTCCTTCAAGTTTTTTTTCTCTGAATCATTAATGCAGAAGGTTCTGGGAAGTCTTCGCCTACACACGTACTTCTGTGCCAAAAATCTTTAGATTGAGTATAAATAATTAAGTATTTGTTTTGGAATTTGAACAAATTCCAATTTGACGTTAACTTGTTATTATTACAGCAGGAAATCCAGAAATCCACTATTTCCACTGTTAAGATTCTTTTTTTTGGGTAGCTCTAACTTTTTGAAAAAGGTTATAGAGAGAATTAATTATGTAGATGAATACTTTTTCCCCAGTAATCTTTATGAAGTGTGAACATTAAAAGAAAATTAGTTTAAAAAAAGCAAATCATGTCATTTCAGTTTATAAATTTTTATAATGTTTATTTTTGAGAGAGGGAGACAGAGCGTGAATGGGGGAGGGGCAGAGACAGAGGGAGACACAGAATCTGAAGCAGGCTCCAGGCTTTGAGCTGTCAGCACAGAGCCCAATGCAGGACTTGTACTCACAAACTGTGAGATCATAACCTGAGCCAAGGTTGGCCTCTCAACAGACTGTGCCACCCTGGTGCCCCTTTAAAGAAATTTTTAATGAACAGCTTGGGTTACTTTCTTCCTCACCTTTATTCTCTCCCCTTAGTTTTACTCTCTAAGTTTCATTTATTAGGATAACTTAATGGAGCCAGAGTGTACTTTAAGGCATACTAGACACAGTGTTTAGGACCCGTGATTCTTTCAGTGGCCCATAAAAATGTTTAATTTTAAATTTGGAGGAAAATGTGAATATAATAATAATATTTAATAATTAATCCAGTTTGGGGTCATGTGGCTGCCTCAGTTGGTAGACCATGCTACTCTTTATCTTAGTGCTGTGAGTTCAAGCCCCACATTCGTCGTGGAGACTACTATAAAAAATAATTAGTCCAGTTCAGAATATATTTGTATGTATACAAATGCCTAAAGCCCTCAAATCATAACTCACACTGAAAGTAGATGGCTTCTTTACAGCAAATAAACATTTCTTAAATGGCAACCATTTTCCACATTCTTCAGAGTTTTTATGTTTGTGGCTTTCATGATCTGTTTTATTTCTGGCTAGGTTATGCAATTTATTGATCATAAGTTAAAACTTGAGTAGAGTGTGAAAATTAGAGTATATAAGTCTCAGACAAGAAATAAGCCTTCATATATTGATCCAGTATCCTGACTTGGGTTTGGTCTTTCTTTAACACAAATTTTCCTTTTTTAAAAACAAGATATTGAATTTACGGTCTATGGTGTTAACCTTATTTTTTTACCAAAGCCCTGGCGCCATCTACTGGTAGTTTTAAGAACAGTCCTATATATTTAAATGAAGGGAAACGTTGAGGTCTATAGGCCTATGTAATTTACAAAACTGAGAGAGACAGCACAAACTACCCTCTTACCTCTTGATGATTCAGTGCCTCTTTATTCTGTTGCTTAAAAATCAGGTTTCTATTGAATCATAATCTCCAAACTGCAATACAGATTTTTTTTTTCATTAGATTGTCTTTTCCACTTCTGATTGTGTATGTTTCATCATCGGCTTGATTAAGGATTCTGTTAAACCATCTCTGTGGACAGTACTGTGTGCGTACAGTTCAGGAAGTCCACCTCTGCTTCATCTCTCATCGGACACTTCTCTGTGTCACTTTGTCTATTTCTAGAAACTGCCTTCTGGTGTCCACATCTTCTGCTTTTTTTAGTTCAACTCATCTACCAAACTCTCATCTTCGTAATCTATCCCTTACTGTGTGGAAATTTTCTGACTGCCTTATTTCTGGTTTTGGAACTTCTTATATTTTGCTTTCCTGGCTTGATATTTCTTGACATTAATTCTCAAATGCTATACTCTCTTAAGGACCTAGAGTCTCAGTTTGGACAAGCCCTGGGTTTACCAGTAGTTCCCATACTGGCTGCTAATCAGAGTGCCTGGGAGACTTTCTTATAATTCCATATATATATATATATATATAATCTTTCCCCAAGGGATTTCTTTCAGTGGGTCTGCTGGAGGCCCTGGGAATCGACCTACATTTTGATAAATGTTAGATTTCTGGTGCAACTGTTGTGTTTGGGAACCACAAGCTCACAGGGTAAATGGCTCCCCTGACGACACAAGGCTTGCATAAGGTAGCCCAAGTTATACTTATAGTCTTATATTTTGCCACATCTACCCGTCATTCTTCTGCATGCACTTTTCTTCTTCACGGTCATATCCCTTCTTGCCCCCTTCAAGTCGTAAGATTTCTTCTCATCTCTTAAATCTCAAATCAAGTATCGCCTACTTTAGGGAAGTCTCTCTCTTATCCTCTTTCTACCTTCCCTTTTCATTGAGCAAAATTAGTCTGTCTCTTATCTGTGCCACTATATTTTAATTAGATCCCATATTACACACTCAGATTCATTCTCGAATCTAGATATTCATGACATAGGAAACGTAGATATAGATAGTGTGTGATTTTCAAACACGGTCCATGGAGCTCTTGCTTTAACGTCATCTAGGGTTTGTGATCGCTGAAAGATTCCCACACCGCTTATTGAATTAGAATCACTGGGGGTACAGTCTGCAACCAGTAAAACAAATAGTGCAGGTAAGTTTTTTGTCCTTTAAAGAACCATTCCTTTATCAATTGTAGAAATTCAAGACATTACCTGAAATTGTAATCCCTCCATGAACTGCATTAATCGACAAAATGCATTCCAGAAGATGTGAGCACTCATAGCTTTATTGGTAGCAAGGCCAAAGTGCTGGCTTCAGTTTTCAGTGTTGTAGTTAATTGTAGTGGTATCGGTGCTTACTATTTTTAAAATTAATTTTCTTTGATCAAATTTCCTAATTAAAAACAAAAGCTAGATAAAAGAAAATAATCTTGAGAGCAGCAATTTATTTATTTATGAAACTAGAAGTCTCCTCTAAAAACCTTAAAATACCCTGGGCTTATGTTATGTCTGAATCCTAAATTTAAGAGAATGATCTGTGTAATAGTTATTGCTATCTTCGTTTTCCCCTTGTGCAGTTTTTGAGAGCAGGGACTGTTTCTCAGTCCTCTTCAATCTTTTTAATATAAAGTCACCATGTATTTTGTAAAAGAGAATTCTCGTTTTTTATCTTAGGGCACTTTAGTAGGTAAATAGATTAAATATTTTCTTACGGTTCTTTAGTAAATAATACTTGGATCACTGTGTATTCTCTCTCCTGGACCAGTGCCCTACTAAACTCATTTTCCTATTAACTCTTGTAACAATGCAAACAATATAATCTTGTCAGTGAAACACAGACACGTATTTGAAGAAAATAAAAAAATAAATAAATAAAACCAGCAAAACCTGGGTGCCTGGGTGGCTCATGTGGTTAAGCATCTGATTCTTGGTTTCAGCTCAGGTCATGGGCTCACGGTCATGGGATTGAGCTCTGGATCGGGCTATGTGCTAGAAATGCAGAACCTGCTTAAGATTCTCTCTCTCCCTTTCCCTCTGCCTCTGCCCTGTGCTCTCTCTCTCTCTCTCTCTCAAACAAAACAAAACAAAACAAAACAAACAAAAAAACCTCCAAAACCAAACAAACAAAACCTCAAAAAAACAAAAACAAACAAAGAAAACAAACAGTGAAACCCAATTTGACAATTCCATTAAAGCCTATAATATTTTTAAATACCTACTATATGCCTAGAGAATCACAAAGAACCAACTGTAGTCCCTGCCTTTGAGAATTTGCAAACTATATAGAGTAAAACATATTCACCCATAACCACACTATAAGCAGAGATGAAAAATTTCATGATACCTACTTTTAAGCCAATTACTATAGGATTGGAGCAAATACTGACAGTTAACTTTCCTTCTTTCATCCATTCCCACTTCATTTCCACTATCATAGTTCAGGTCCTTCCCTCCTCTCAGTTTGACCAATATAATAGTCTGATATTTTAACATCCAATCCATGCTATAGTCTGTTGCCAGATTAGTTTTTAAAAACATTGCTTTTATCATGTAATTCTCTGTTAAAAGATGTGTTTCAGTTTTATCTCTTCACTTACTGTAAGGGCTATGTTTCATTGACCCTCTTTGTATTTCGGGTCCTTTAAAGTCTGCCGATAACCTATTTTTCCAGTGTGTCTCCAACTTTTCCCCTGTGTAAATCACATGCCCCACATATGTGATGTCTTTCCATCTTCCTCTTCATCCTTCAAGGTCCAACAAGTCTAGGTCGGCACTCTCCCTCTCCCTGACATCATATTACTTTCTACTTCTCTGCCTGAGAAACTTCATTTTCCTTTGTCTGGAAAGCCCTACACTGCCATCTTCTTACAGCCAACTCCCATTCCTGTTCCCTTCAAGAAGCAGTTCAGGTGTCAGCTTGTGACAGTCTCCACCCCGGCCCCCATGGACGAGGCACTCTTATGTGCCCTCATGGCACACTGGGAAAATGGCTCTGCTATTGAACCTGTCACCCAATATGGAAATAATCTTTTATGCCTCCATCTTTCCCCGGTAAATGAGAGTAAATAACTTGAGGGTAGAGGTGTTGTTTTGTTCGTCATTGTGTTTAGCATATAATAGTGATCATTCATTGATAGCATTTGTGATCCAAACTAAGAATCTCTCTAGGAAGCTCATCCCAGCTGAACTCCCTTCTCCAAACTCCAAAAGCAATTATCTTATATCATCTTACTTAACATCCTTTTGCTAATTCCTGTGTATGGACTTTTTCTATTGGAAGTGACTGAAAATCCAACTCATATCAGTTCAAGCAATAAAAAAGATGTGTTGGATTATTAATCTAGAAGTCTAAATTATAGAGTTGTTTTCAAGAATTACTGGTTTTAGTACTTTACTTGATTTCAGCAGAACCTCGTTCCTATCCTTGATTTGGCCTGCCTTCCTCTTCTAGACATACAGGCTCACATCTTTCCCCATTCAAGTCCAGAGGGAAAAAGCAAGCCTCACTTCCATCCTCCCCATTACCCTTCTAAAAGCTTCAGGATTAGCTCTGATTGGATCATGTGCTTGTTTGGCTCAATAAAGAAGATACATGGGAAAGATAATTTGTAGGATTGTCTTAGTGTGAGAGCAAAATAGGTTTGATGACTGAACCTGAGAACATCACAGATTAGCTACCAGGTGATACCAATGGTAGATTGGCCCAAGTCATTCCTACAGCTATTTTTTTCCACTGTAAGGGTTCACATTGCCTATCCCTGTGGGAGCAAAGAAGACCCTATGTTCTCACAGACCTAACTCTTCAGAGAATACCTGAAGTTGTTGAGGTGAACATGCTCACTGTTCTTTTCTCAAATGTAACAATCAGATAAATCTCTCCACTTCTCCTTGGGCAGAGTGAGTAAAGAGGGGAAAGAGATATGTGAGTAAGATATGTGGAAAGGGGTATGGAGTTTCCGTGATCTCTGAGTGTGCAGCTCTGCCAGAGTCTCACATGTTCACCAACCCAGAAGTTCTCCAAATCCAGTTTTTTGGGGTTTTTATGGAAGCTTTATTACACAGGCACAATTAATTAAAACACCAGCCATTAACAAATGATTCAACCTCCCCAGAGAGTTGGAGATAGGACTAAAAATTCCAATACTGTCATCACACGGTTGGTTTCCCTGGCAACCAGCCCTCATCCTTACATGCTTTCCAAAAGTCACTTCACGTGACTTAATATAAACTCAGGTGTGGTTAAAAGGGTTTGTTATGAATATCAAGGTTTTTAGGAGCTCTATGCCAGGAACAGGGATAAAGATAAAATATATATTTATTATAAGTCATAATATTACACATTCCACATGCTCAGTTGCATTCATGCAAGAATGTGAAGATAGTCTAAAGATGCAAACTGACAGGAAGAGTACTCTGTGATTGACAGTCAGTAAGTGCCATGCTATTATCTCAACATTGCTTTCCCTTTGAAGTATGACTATGATGAAAGGGGAAGGTAATGTAGGACTTTGACTTCACCAGAGGTAGTGTTGAATAAATGCCAATTATTAATCACAGCTCCCAAGAGTACATAGTGTTGGCTATAGTCTCATACTGCAAGCAGAAGCATAACTTAAGATTCTGGAGGGCAATTTTATAATATATACCAAATATATACCAAGGTATCATACCATTGAGACAGAAATTACACTTCTAGGAATTTATTCTAAGGATGTGTAGATTTTGTGGTATCTTCCCATCCCATGCCTTCCTTCTCTAGACCCTGGAGGGAACATCCCCATATCAGAATGTTTGAGGTGGAGAGAAAGTCAATAGGAACAAGGAAGAGAAGAGTTAAGTAGACAGGACTTCAGGCTATGATACATCTTCTCAGTGTCAAAGAACAATGATATATAATCTTTAGTTTTTTTCAATGTTTTATTTATTTTTGAGAGAGAGAGAGGCAAGTGCAAGAACAGGAGGGGCAGAGAGAGAGGGAGACACGGAGTCCAAAGCAGGCTCCAGGCTCTGAGCGTCAGAGCCCAACGCAGGGCTAGAACTCATTAAACCATGAGATCATGACCTGAGCCAAAGTTGAATGCTTTATCAACTGAGCCACCCAGGCAGATAATCTGACGATAATCTTTATAAGGAGATGTCTGAAAGGACCAACTCAAAAACAAGACAAAAAGCTCCATGGACCACAAAAAGAATAGAAAAATAAAAGTAGTGAGCAAGGATGAAGTCAAATGCCTGCCAGACATGAGATCCCAATATGGCCACAAGGGTAAAAGAAGGTGAGGGATTATGGAGAAGATGCAGATCTCTCTCACCATCCTATCCCTTACCCTGAAGAAGTCCCCTTTTGCAGACAGAATGTAGTAGGCATTCCCTAAGAACAGAGCATTCAAGTAAGAGAGATGGAGTGGATGTATTAAGTAACCATTTCTAGAGTTGGTAACCAGTGAATGAGAAGGATTGAATGTATCCCCCCAAGTTAGTTTCCCGTTGCAAACACATAGAATCAGAATATATGTGAGAAAAAGAGAGGAGTTAAGAGGGTGGAGTAGTAAGGGGACTGTGGGCTTGCTCATGCTTCGAACATAGCTAGTTCAACATCAAAACATTTTGAATACCTAGGAAATTGATCTGAGGATTAACAGAATAATGTGCATAATTTGAGGGAGAGAATGCAGCAGGAATTCACCTCAAAAGAAAGAATAGGAAGAAATGACAGCCAGGGATTTGATCAATACAGGTATAAATAAGATGTGTGAAGTAGAAATTAAAACAGCAATTATAAGGATACTAGCTGGGCTTGAATAAAGCATAGAAGACACCAGAGAATCCGTTTGTGCAGAAAAAAAAGAACTAAAATCTAGTCAGGGTGAAATTAAAAATGCTATAACCAAGATGCAAACCCAAATGGAGCCCATAAAAATGTGGATGGATGAGGCAGAGGAGTGAATTAGTGACACAGAAGATAAAATTATGGAAAATAATAAAGCTGAAAAGAAGAGAGAAACAAAGGTAATGTATCACTAAGGTAAACTTAGGGAACTTAGTTCAGTGATTTATTAAAATGTAATAACATTCATATCATAGGAGTCCCAGAAGTTGGAGAGAAAAAGGGGCAGAAAGTATAGGTGAACAAATCATAGCTGAAAAATTCTCTAATCTGGGGAAGAACACAGACATCAAAATCCAAGAAGCTCAGAGAACTCCCATTAAATTCAATAAATACCAGAAGCAAAGACTTATCATTGTCAAATTCACAAAATACACAGACAAGGAAAGAATCCTGAAAGCAGCAAGGGAAAAAAGTCCTTAACCTACAGGGGAAGACAGATCAGGTTCACAGCAGATCTGTCCACAGAAGCTTGGCAAGTCAGAAGGGAGTGGCATGATATATTCAACATGTCGAATGGGGAAAATGTGCAGCCAAACACTCTATCCAGCAAGGTTGTCATTCAGAATAGAAGGAAACAAAGAGTTTCCCAGATAAACAAAAACTAAACATGTTCATGACCACTAAATCAGCCCTGCAAGAAATTTTAAGGGGAACTCTTTGAGTGGGGGGGGGAAAAACAAACCAAATAAAAACAAAAACACCAAAAGCAACAGAGACTATAAAGGAATTGAGACCATCACCAGAAACATCAGTTTGGCAGGTAACATAATGGTACTAAACTCTTATCTTTAATAATCACCCTGAGTGTAAATGGACTGAATTTTCCAATCAAAACACATAGCATATCAGAATGGATTAAAAAATAAATAAAATAATGCCTATCTATATGCTGCCTACAGGAGACTCATTTTAGACTTCAAGACATGGGCAGATTGAAAGTGACAGTATGGAGAACCATCTATCATGCTAATGGATGCCAAAAGAAAGTCAAAGTAGCTATACTTATATCAGACAAACTAGATTTTAAACCAAAGACTGTAACAAGAGATGATGGAGGGCACTATATCATAATTAAGGAGTCTATTCATGAAGAAGATTTTAGAATTATAAATATTTATGTCTCCAACTTGAAAGCACCCAAGTACATAAATCAATTAATCACAACCATAAAGAAACTCATTGACCATAATACAATAATAGTAGAGGATTTTAACACTCCCACTTACAGCAATGGACAGATCATCTAAGCAGAAGCTCAGCAAGGAAACAATGACTTTCAATGACACACTGGACCAGATGGACTTAATAGATATATTCAGAACATTCCATCCTAAAGCAGCTAAATACACATTCTTTGCGAGTGCACATGGAACATTCTCCAGAATAGATCATGTACTGGGTCACAAATCAGCCCTCCACATTACAAAAAGATTGAGAGCATACCATGCATATTTTTAGATTACAACGCTATGAAACTTGAAGTCAACCACAAGAAAAAAATTGGAAAGGCCATAAATACTTGGAAGTTAAAGAAAATGCTACTAAAGAATGGATGGGTTAACCAGGAAATTAAAGAGGAAAATTAAAAATACATGGAGGGAAATGAAAATGAAAACACGACAGCCCAGACCCTCTGGGATGAAACAAAAGCAGTCCTAAAAGGGAAGTATGTTGCAATACAGGTCTGCCTCAAGAAGCAAGAAATGTCTCAAATACACAACCTAAGCTTACACTTAAAGGAGCTAGAAAAGGCACAGCAAATAAAGCCTAAAGCCAGCAGAAGAAGGAAATAATGAAGACTAAAGCAGAAACAAATGACATAGAAACAAAGAAACAAACAAACCCAGTAGAACAGATCAATGAAACTAAGAGCTGACTTTTCGAAAGAATTAATAAAATTGATAACCCCCTAACCAGACTTATCAAAAAGAAAAGAGAAAGGACCCAAATAAATAAAATCATGAATGAAAGGGGACTTATCACAAACAACACCACAGAAGTACAATTAGAATATTATGAAAAATTATATGCCAACAAATTGGGGAACCTGGAAGAAATGGATAAACTCCTAGAAACATACAAACTACCAAAACTGGAACAGGAAGAAACAGGAAATTTGATCAGACCCATAACCAGCAAAGAAATTCAAACAGTAATAAAAAATCTCCCAACAAACAAAACTCCAGGGCCAGATGGCTTCTCAGGGGAATTCTATCAGACATTTAAAGACTTAACAACTATTCTTCTCAAACTGTTCCAAAAAATAGACATGGAAGGAAAACTTCCAAACTCATTCTATGAGGCCAGCATTACCTTGATTCCAAAACCAGACAAAGACCCCACTAAAAAAAGAGAATTTTAGACCAATGTCCCTGATGAACATGGATGCAAAAATTCCCAAAAGATACTAGCAGATCGAATTCAACAGTACATTAAAAGTACATTATTTACCATGATCAAGTGGGATTTATCCCCAGGATGTAGGGCTGGTTCAATATTTTCAAATCAATCAGCATGATATACCACATTAATAAAAGAAAGGATAAGAACCATATGATCCTCTGAATAGGTGAAAGAAAAGCATTTGACAAAATAGAGCATCCATTCTGGATAAAAACCCTCAATAAAATAGGAATAGATGGAATGTAGCTCAACATCATAAAGGCCATATATAAAAGACCCACAGCTAATATTCATCCTCAATAAGGAAAAACTTAGAGCCTTTCCCTTATGGTCAGGAACAAGAAAAGGATGTCCACTCTCACCATTGTTTTTTAACTTAGTAATGGAAGTCTTATTCTCAGCAATAAGACGACAAAAAGAAAAACAAGGCATCTAAATTGGCAAGGAAGAAGTCAAACTTTCACTATTTGTAGACAACGTGATACTCTGTGTAGAAAACCTGTAAGACTTCACCAAAAAATTGCTAGAACTAATACACGAAGTTAGCAAAGTTGCAGGATATAAAATCAATGTACAGAAATCGGTTGCATTTCTATACACCAATAATGAAGTGGCAGGAAAAGATATCAAGGAATTGATTCCATCTGCAACTGCACCAAAAACAATAAGATACCTAGGAATAAAACTAATCAAAGAGGTAATGATCTGTATGCTGAAAGCTATAGAAACTTACAAAAGATATTGAAGAGGACACAAAAAAATGGAAAAGCATTCCATGTTCATGGATTGGAAGAACAAATATTGTTAAAATATCTATACTACCCAAAGCAATCTACACATTTAATGCAATTCCTATCAAAATACCACCAGTGTTTTTCACAGAGCTAGAACAAACAATCCTAAAATTTGTATGAAACCCCAAAAGACCCTGAATAGCCAAAGCCATCCTGAAAAAGAAGAACAAAACTGGAGGCATCCCAATTCCAGATTTCAAGCTGTATTGCAAAGCTGCAGTCATCAAGACAGTATGGTACTGGCACAAAAACAGACACTTAGATCAATGGAACAGAATAGAAAACTCAACTATATGGTCAGCTAATCTTCAACAAAGCAGAAAAGGCTACCCAATGGAAAAAAGTCTCGTCAATGAATGGTGTTGGGAAAACTGGACAGCAACATTCAGAAGAATGAAACTGGATCCCTTTCTTACACCATATGCAAAAGTAAATTCAAAATGGATGAAAGACCTAAATGTGAGACAAGAAACCATAAAAATCCTAGAGGGAAAACATGTAGCAACCTCTTTGACCTTGGCCATAGCAACTTCTTACTAGATATATCACCAGAGGCAAGGGAAACAAAAGCAAACATTAACTATTGGGACTTCATCAAAATAAAAAGCTTCTGCACAGAGAAGGAAACAATCAGCAAAACTAAAAGGCAGCCTATGGAATGGGAGCAGACATTTTCAAAGGACATATCTGATAAAAGAATAATATTCAAAATCTAGAAATAACTTCTCAGACTCAACACCCAAAAACCAAATAACCTAGTTAAGAAATGGTCAGAAGATGTGAATAGACACTTTTCCAAAAAAGACATCCAGATGGCTAACAGATGCATGAAAAGATGCTCAACATCACTCGTCATCAGGGAAATGCAAATCAAAACCGGTATGAGATATCACCTCACATCTATTTAGAATGACTAAAATTAACAACACAGGAAATAACAGGTGATGGTGAGGATGCAGAGAAAGGGGAACCCTCTTGCACTAAAGGCAAACTGGTGCAGCCACTCTGGAAACTGCCACTCAGCAAACTGCTGAATAAAAACTTCAAAAATTTTAGGAGCTTAAAGCCATATAAAATTATATCTTGCTCTCACAATAATTCTACTTGGGTATTCCTGGTCTCCTTCACATGGTGACTCGGGGACCCATCTGGTGGTTCTGTTATTTTCTAGGATCTTGGATTCCTCCACTGAATTTACTGAATCTAGGCAGCAGACAAGAAAAGAAATGAGTGGCAGCAAATTGACATGAAGTTACTTTTAGGGACCTGGCCTAGAGTGGCATATTTCGTTTCTACTTACATAGGGCTGGGAAACGAAGTCTAATTGTATGGTCAGGAGGCAGAAAAAACAATGAGGTTTAGTGAAGAGATAAACAGCATGTTGAAGGGGAAATATCTTGGGCTTTAGAAACAGACCTACGTTTGAGTTTCAGCTCCTCTAGTAAGTAATAGACTACTTTTTAGAATTTTGAATTAAATAATCAACATCAAAGAAAAACTAATTGAGGATCTATTAGTACTTGACACTGACTGTTTTAGGTGCAGTTAATACAAAGATGAAAAAATGTTCTCTCTGAAAGGAGAGCAATCGTGTAGTAAGTAGGAGAGGACATATTTCTCTTCTCTATGAATTGAGAACATTGTAATATAGTGGAGTAAGTGGACAAGAGACGTCTGTGTCAAGATATCCTGGTAGCAGAGGGGCGTATATCTGATCAGTCAAATGAGAGATGGGAATAAGGAGCCTGAAAATCTTCTCAGAGGAGGTTTTTTATTAACTTGGACTTGAAGGATAAATAGGTGCTTACCAGAAAAGTGGTATTTGAGGAAGAGCATTTCTTCCTAAGGAAAAGCATGTACAAGTCACGGGAGGTGAAAAAGATCATGCTCAGGAACCTCTGAATAAAACAGAAATCAAAGGAAGAACAATAAAAAATTCCATTGTATGTGTGAGTCAGCCAAATCTCAAATAATAAATACCCTGAAAAGTTCATCATGGAGGAGATGAATCATTTCTCCTCTGGGGTCAGGGAGATGATAAGCATTCAGGGAAGGAGGAAACACAGTCACAAATGAGGTCAAGGATCACCGAGCCCTTTCCGGATAAGTTACTATGGTCTTCTCTCACACCTCAATAATGTTGGAGCCTTACCAAGAAATGTTTTCTGTTTTCTGGGAGGTTTTGTTTTGTTTTTAAGTTTTATTTTTAAGTAACAAATTTCTTAGCTCTTCCCTGGGACATGAAGTGTGAATGGGACTATCCACAAAGACTAGAAACAGGTTGGGTGAGTTTGTGAGGTAAGTAATCAGGTGTGTGTACTTAAAAAACCCACAAAGTCTTCTGTTTTGAGCATGTGGGTAATAGAAACATACTCTTGATAAATCTCAACTTTGAATGGTGCACACATGAAGTGCGTATATATGTTTACTTAAAATTCAAGCCAAGTTAAATTTCTAGGGCTATGTTCTAGAACAAGTGGATTTCTCCCTCTTATTGTAGTTAGCCCAATGAAGTATTGCATAAGAGCCCCTAGCTTATGCTCAATGTGTTGATCAATTTCCTGTTGCACACCAAAGATTAACTTTCACACTTTTGAGAAACCATGTGATAATTAATGAGTAATCTAGATGCAAGGGAAAAAAGAGGTGAAAACACAAAGCAGTAACAATCATGTTGGACTCAAAGGTACATCATTTCTGGTACTCAAATACCTAATAGCAGCTCTGATGTCATCTAAATCATCCTCTCCACAGCCTCTCTATCTGCTAATTATTAAAGTACTATAGTCTTGTGTTATCTGTATCTATTCAGCAAGATTTTAAATGGGAAATGCACTGGCTACCATGGATAGACTTAATTTGTTTAGGACTCAATTAGTTTTCTTGTAGGTAGGATAAAATATTTATGCAATAGATATTTTGTGTTAATGAATACTAGCTAAAAGTCAAGATGTACTTTCAATTCTATGAAGTTGGAGGAAATTCTTTAGCAAGTCTGGGACTCCGTTTTTGTTTCTCATATATAAAGATGAGTTTAAAGATTCTTTGAACTTGGTTTTGCTTAAACTATGCTACATTTTCCTTGAGGGATATGAATAGTCATGTCACATTCATCATAATCATTAGTATTGGGTTCCCCCTACTCCATAATGTTAACAGTAGTTATATGAAATTTGTAAAATTATGAGAACTTTTTGCTGATTTGGATTTTCTAAATGTTATATGGTAACATATATGGTATCTATATATTTTGTAAGATTTTTAAAAATGTTAAACATACATACCGTAAAATTTACCATTTAATCATTTTTAAGTGATTCTGTGACATTAAGTATACTCATATTGTTGTGCAACTATCACCACCATCCATCTCCAGAACTTTTTTATCTTCCCAAATTGAAACTCAATATCCATTAAACAACAGCTCTGCATTCCCCTTCCGTATCCCTGGCATCTACCATTCTATTTTCTGTCTCTATGAATTTGCCTACTCTATGTACCCTGTATAAATAGAATCATATAATCTTTGTCCTTTTGTAAGCAGCTTATTTCATTTAGCATAATTTCTTTAAAGTTCATTCATGTAGTCACATGTGTCAGAATTCATTCTTTTTGAGGCTGAATAATATTCCATTGAATGTATGTACCACATTTTTTAAATCCATTCATTGTTGATGGATATTTGGGTTGTTTCCATCTTTTGGCTATTGTGAATGCTGTCATGTGAATACTGCTCTTTATTGATGTATAAATATCTCTTTGAGTTTCTGTTTTCAATTCTCTTCTATATATCCAATTTTAGAAGTGGAATTACTGAGCTGTATGGTAATTCTATGCTTAATTTTTTTTTGAAGAACCCCTATACAATATTAGTTTTGAGCATATGCTGCCTGTATTACCCTTCAAAGAAGACTCTTGTTTGGCATAGGCTAAGAGCTTCAAGGCAAGTTGACGTGGTACCTTTGTTAGTAAATTAGTGATGTATACTTATTATTAGAAAGGGTTTGCTCCAATACTTTGAGCTATTTTGGGTATATTGGGTTTACCACAATATGTCTTTATTGACTGATTGATTGATTGATTTAAAGTTTATTTATTTATTTTGAGAGAAAGGGGAAGGCAGAGCACCCATGAGCATGCATGAGTGGGGAGGGGCAGAGAGAGAGGGAGAAGTGCCTGACGCAGGGCTCCACCTCGTGAACTGTGAGATCATGACCTGAGCTGAGATCAAGAGTTGGACACTTAACCACCTGAGCCATCCAGGTGCCCCACCACAATGTGTCTTTAATGACACATCTATGCATACACCATAATTACAAACCTCATTTTTGGCTTATATGCTGACTCTACAAAACATTAACAGTTCCTACCTCATTTTCCATTTCCTTAGCTATGCATTTTTTTGTGCTAATAACCACTTACAAACTCTTTAATTCCCTAAACGTTTACAATCTAAATATTTTGCTGAGGTATGTCTCCTTTCTTACAGTTAGCGTTGTTGCTAAATGTCATTAGGAAACCTTAGTAAATATCACCTCTCTGAACATGAGACTTAACTCAATGAGAACTTAACACAATGAAGGCTTACTTATGAGGACTTAAAAAGAGGGTTCTGTCCTTTTTGTTTAGTAGCGTTACTTTCAATACAATAAAACATAATCGAACACTTTATCTAAAGTCCAGCTACATATGGTTAGCTAAATTTTTCCCTTCAGGTGTACAGTATTATCAGTTTAGAGCATCTTTCTACATGATGATGTCTCTGAGAAATAGAAATATCAGCTGAAACCTGAAACCTAAATTCTCGGGAATTTAACTTAAATTTATTCTATGATAGAACTACTGGACGGCCAGCCATGCCTCCTGCTTAGTATTCACAAAAGAAAAAAAAAACAAATAAAGAGGAAGAGAGATACATTTTCTTCGATGGGAATTTCATTTTGGTAAATTCATAGTACAAAAGTTTTAAAGTGTAGTTTTTATCCTTTATTTTAGAAAAATCCAAGGCAGACAATTTGATGGACAATGCATTATAGGAATAGAAGAGTATTAAAAAAGACAAATTTTTAAATCTCTGTAGGAAAGAACCAAAATAATATCTTCTGGATAGAGGAAACATGTAAAATCAATTAAAAATTAATAGATTATTAAAGTTCCTCACTAACAGTGGACATCTATTATCATATTTTTATACCATATTCATCATCTTTTCATCAGAAGACTTCAATGGTTTTAAAGTCCTAGTTTCAGTGTGAAATTGAAGTTGGGTTGGTTAAGTTTCTTCTAGTAAAGAAAACTTTTTCTGTGGCATATAAAAATAGTTATATTCAGGAATGAAGATCATTGTGGATGTATGATCTATTACATATTATATTGCTTTAAAATAAGTCATTAGGTCAAATTGACATTTGTTACATAGGTACTCAAAAAATAGGAGAGATTTCATAATATTTGTAGATATATAAAACAACCTTTTCCAAATTTCCTTCAAGGGATAGCCTACTACTCTCTTTAGTGGTCAGTCATCTGAAAACTAGAAGTTTCAGAGGAGGAAAGAAACTTCAAGAAATTTAGGTCTATTTCCCACAGTGGACAGGGTCTCCACAGTGGCAGAGAATTGGCCTTCTGTGTTCCACGGCACTACCTTTTTTTTTCTCTCTCTATACATGCTCTTTCTCTTTTAGCATTGCCAATATGAAGAAAAAACTAGGTGTTTTGTTTTATTTGAAAGACTCATAGTAGTTTTTCTGGATTAAAGAGCTACAATATGCCTTTAAAAGAGGGATATATGAGAAGTAATCAATGAACATATCCATTCATCTATAAACATTTATTGAACACCAAATACATCCTAGGATCTGTGTAGTATAGTGGAGAGACAATGTTTATCAAAAACAGACAGGCGCCTGTTCTCCCAAAGTCTTAAGAGTAGTGAGGAGGAAAATTTATAAATGAATCATACTAAATTATATATAATTACCGATTGGGATAATTCTCTGAAGGAAGAGAACACAGTTTATTGAAAGTATTTGACGAAGTGATCAGGCTTGGGCCGCAAGAATGATTTCTCCTGAGAAAATAATACATGCATGCACTCTAATTGAAGATGAATTGGATTTAACTAGGTGAAGATAAGTAGGATGAGGGCAAGGTGGAGAAAATAAGATGTGAAATGTAAACGCATGCATTTGGTAGGAAAGAGGGTCAGTGACTATGGCATCAGAAGAAGGTATTTTTTGCTGTGTTGTTTCAAAAAATAGATGAAAGTTGGGCATGCTATAATCTGAAAAGAGAGACCTAGTAGAGAGAGAAAGAGATTGAACGTACAAAAGAGATAAGTAGAACTAATTGGAGCAAGGTGTACAAAGAAGTGAAAGATTGGGAAAGCATGAGGTGATGATAAAAGTAGAGAATTAACCATGAAGGAATGGAGGTATACTTCTTTCTCTGAGCATGAACAAAAGGAAGAAGAATGTTGAGACTTAACTAAGTACGCAGTGGCATTTAAGGCAAGAGCATCTGCTGAGAATGAGGAGGTTAGGGTTAGATGGGGAGCTCACATGAATGCTAAATAAATACATGGGAGAGAAGACAAAAGATCAGTAAGGAAATTGATAAATTGTGTTGAAGTTCCTATGAAATTGGACACAAAATCTGGGGAGTTAGACCTGTTGATGAGAAATGATCCATCTTGAGGTTCCATTATTCAGGGAAGGATGTGAGGCCAGCGGGGTCAATGGACAAATCAGAGGCACATAGTTTAAGCCTAAAAGTGGAGTAGGAATGAGAGATCTGGTATGATAGAAACCTATAGTCAGGGAAAAGTTTTTTGGGTTAAGTATTAGAGTAGGTTGAAGAGCAATTTCAGAGTGGAGCCATGGGAGAGATTTACTTAAGTGTATTGAAGCCACTGGAATTGAAGACATATCAAAGTTGTTTGAAGGTAGGATTTTAAAAGAAATTTTTCCCCCCAAAAGATAAAAAAAAATAACACAGAGGCAGAGAATTAGATAATCATGTACTAATTAGATTGGGCATATTGATAGGATAATATTCGTCCAAAGTAGTAGATAGCAAAATTTTTTCTTTTGCATTCATTTAATTTCAGTTTTCTTGTTATTGAAATACTCACACAAAACCATTTGTGTATTGTATGCTTTCATATATTAAAATTAGGGGCGCCTGGGTGGCTCAGTCGGTTGAGCTTCCGACTTTGGCTCAGGTCATGATCTCGCGGTCTGTGAGTTCGAGCCCCGCGTTGGGTTCTGTGCTGACAGCTCAGAGCCTGGAGTCTGCTTCACATTCTGTGTCTCCCTTTGTCTCTGCCCCTCCGCCAGTCATGCTCTGTCTCTCTCTGTCTCAAGAATAAATAAACATTTAAAAAAATTTAAAATTAAAACCACAGACATTATGGAATGGAATTATGAAATAAATAGGCCCTTAAAAATTTGAATGTTTACACAGTGATTTATACCTTATAAAATTAATATACCTTTTGTTTCTCCTGTTTCCTTTTTGCTGTAGCCTGAGCCAATACCCAACACATGCTATATCATGGTATATGCAAAATGAAATAATAATAATGTCAATGTTGACATTACAACATTAGAAGAGCATTAAATTCAAATAAGATAGTTAGGAATTAAAGTCAGTCAGATATGCTTCATAGCAAACATGCTAAAATCATGTTGTAGAAAAAAGAGGAAATGTGAAATTCACAGGTATTTGCTTGTGAGGTATATAGATGGAAAGAGAACGGAGGTGAGGCAAAGAAGAAAATGAATTCTCTCTGCTCCTTACCAACCCATTTAATTAAGAAGGAAGGCTGAGACTCCTCATTAAGTGGTAACCTGTTTGTTTTAATATTTGTTTCTTGGTAATCTTCAGATGACTTTGGCCAATGTGATTTAATAACTTCTCATAATAAAACATACCATGTAATAATTCTGGTCACCAATTGCAGTGTGTGATGGGGGTTGGGTGGGATTTTCCACACCACCAAGCATCTGGATGTCCTACAATTCAACTGTATTCTGACACCATCTATCCAGAGATTGCATCAGATCCCACAGGTTAGTGGCTCAGTTCCATAAGACTGTCCTCCTCTTCAGATGCCAATTGCAAACCCAAGTTGTTACCTGTAGTTTCGACCCATTAGCTATAAATCATAGATTCCCATGACCCCCTCCTGGGGTTCAAGTAAGTTGCTAGAGCAGCTCACAGAAACAAGGAAACCAGTTCACTTGCTATGTTACTAGGTTATTACATAGGATATGGAAGGATATAAGTTAAGGTGAACAGATAAGTAGGGTGAGGTCCCAAACAAAGGAGCTTCTGTCCTCACAGAGTTTGAGATCCAGCAAGGTTGTGTGTGCAAGAGTTCTGGTTTGGCAACCTGGAATCTCTTTGAACCTTGTCCTTTTGAGTTTTTATGGAGGCCTCATTACATAGGCATGATTAATTAAATCATTGGCCATTGGTATTGAACTCAATTTCCAGCCTCTCTCCGCTTCCCAGAGATCTGGGGGTAGGACTGAAAGTTCCGATCTTCTAATCGCTTGGTTGTTTCTCCTTGTGATCAGCCCCCATCCTTAGGTACTTTCCAAAAGTCATTTCATTAACATATACAGAGATGTGGTTGAAAGGGGTTTGTTATGGGGGCACCTGGGTGGCTCAATTTGTTGGGTGTCTGGCTTTGGCTCAGGTGATCATCTCATGGTTTGTGGGTTCAAGCCCAGCGTCAGGCTCTGAGGCTCTGCTGACAGCTCAGAGCCTGGAGCCTGCTTCGGATTCTGTCTCCCTGTCTCTCTTTGCCTCTCCCCAGCTCACACTCTGTCTGTCTTAGAAGTAAACATTAAAAAAATTTCAATACTCTTTTGATACTTGAAAAAATATGCATTTATATTAGTTCTCTTTTCTACCAAATCTAGTTAAAAGTGAAGAGCAATAATCATATCTGAATGAACACAAATGTGCTTGTGAAATCCTTTCTTTTACTGAGATACCATTGATGTGGGAGTTGTCTATGTGTTTATCATTATTGTTGTTATTTTAATTTGGTAATGATTTAATGACTCTTCTCAGAAAGTTTGAATTTCTTAGAGCATTTGCTTTTCCTAACTACAGTGCTTAGTGATATAGAATTTATTATTATTATTATGTTTTTGGTAAGAAGCTGCCAGACACCTCTATGCCTGAGTGGATAGAGGAAATCACCTTCCTTGAAACAGACTTTCCTTGAGACATGAGTCACCTGAGTACACTACTAAGTTAGAAAACATAAACTGAGTAGGCACCCATGGCCCTAGAGGAAAAGTGTAACAGAACTTTTTGTGGCTTGACAAAGATACTTATCTTCAGATTCCATGGTCTGCTGGAAGGGCTGACTTCACAGGTGTGGGGCCAGTGCATTTGGCCATTTGTTCAGAACAAACAGACCATTTGTTCAGAAGGGCCCCACATTTGGGGCTGGATGTTCTGTAGGGCTATTACGAAATTCTTAATAATTTGTCTTAGGATTTGTATTTTGTAAGGGAAGTATGATGGTACAGTGATACATGTGTTGGGTAATTGGAGCCCCAGCTTACTCCTGATCCCTTCTATTACTTACCTAGGATGGTTCTTGGATGTCTGCTCCCTAGTCCCTCATACCCTGGCCATGCTTAATCTCTCCTTCCCTGTCTTCATTCCATGACTGTTGCAGCCCTCCGTTTGAGGTCACAACCAGGTTAGATTGACAAGGAGGAAATTGCGTGATTCTGCCATCCCTCTTTGGCCCTTATAGTAGCATGTGAGCAAACAGGGGAGGTTCATGGTCAGCATGTGCCTCATAGAATCTTGGAGTGTGTCAAGGTGGTGGCCATCCCTTCCTTGGGCTGGCAACTCCATGGTAATTTGGTAGGTGAGTTGGTGGGGGAGAGTCTTTTGTCCACCTTCTGTCAACACCAAATGCATCCTGGTGTTGAAGTTATGGTCCCTTGGTGGTTGCCTATCCACCATGGATCGGGGCGGTGGAGCCATGGGAAGGGGAGATGACTTGACTTCCCTGGCCCAGGCTGTGGCAGACACCAGGCAACTACAAGGAGATGAATCCCAGCTGCTGGTGGGCCATATGCACAGAATTTCAGGTGGGATCCCTGGGCACTTGTGAAGGTCTGAACTTGTCCCACAAGTATTCCCATGTCTGAGGGAGCATGCCATTAAATAGCAAATAAAACCCACCAACACAGTGAGAGAGGGACAGTCGAAGAAAGGAAATTGTTTTAAAGTGTAGTATTTTTATTGACACTTTTCCCTGCCTTTCGAACAAGAGGTTCTGCATTTTCTTTTTGCACTGGACTTTGTAAATTATGTAGCTGGCCTTGTCGGTAGAGCTTGTTCCTAGATGGTTGGGGGTTAATGAGTCTTGTGGGAGAAAAGGCCTTGGATATCTCTCTGATGGACAGAAGTGGTATTGACTGACACCTGATGGCAGGTAGGGACCCACGGGTTCACAAAGGAAAACTTGTAAGAAAAGGGGGTAATCCGGATTGTTGACCTTGGAGAACATTTAGGGCGTAGAACAGCCATCATAAGTTCAGTGGCAGGTGACATGAAAGAATGAATGTGGAGTGGCCAACACTGTAGTGAAGTACTTGCCTTGTATAATCTGTCACGTAGGAGGCAGGAGATACCTGCAACTCACCTTCAGAAGATTGTCACTGCATCAGGTAAGAGCTCAGTATTGCAATATTATTTAAGAGACACTGGAAATTCTGCTCTTTTATGTGAAAACTTTATGTAAATTTTCAAAGAACATGGATTAACAAAACATATCAAGGAGATGTGTTTGAACTGGAGGCTCCTGATTTGCAGGTCACAAGCCTGCTGGTTGTGGCATCATATGTAGCTGAAGCTATAAATTCCCTCTTCGACTCAGCCACTCTGGCTTAATTTTCATACGTTGGGAAAAAATTAAGCATCTGAGTAGGATATTAAAGAGATGTGAATTCACATTTAAGTGTGGAGCTATGCAAGGACTAAGATTGTAAAGGATTTTGTATAAAGTGCAATTTGTTTAGCCATTCATCACATTTTGTTTGGCCATTCAGCAGTTGATGGATATTTGAGTTGTTTCCATCTTTTGACTGTTTTGAACAGTAAAGCTATGAACAAATTTTTATGTAAGCATGTGTTTTTAATTCTCTTAGGCACATTCATAGGAGTGGAATTGCTGGACTTTTTTTTTTTCCTATCTCGGCTGTGTTTAGTAGAGTTTGGGACATAGGAGGTATCGGTACAAAATGGTTTAACTGAATTAAAATAGATGGCTGTTATGAGCTAGGTGTTGGAAGAGGACATCAATAGGCTATGATCACCAGTTGACCCATGAGCTGGACCCAGGCAATCAGAGGCTCCATACCTCCTCCCTTGTCCTTGGAATGTATGTTCCATCTACTATTCCCATATTAGTTCAAAGGATGTATCCTTGAGAGAATAATGTATTGTTGAAACTATCTTGACTGTATTTATGACTGAACCCCATTAAGGCTTCTAATATAAACTTTTTAAGATTCTGGGACACTAGTGTGGAGATCTATCTGTCTCATGGCCATCTAAGACAAACCTTGTATATAAGTTCCCTTGCTTATTAAACTTGCCACCCACCAATCTGGAGTGGCCTACCTCTTTGGTCTATCCCTGCCTCTGTATATGGTGGGTACTCTCAAATTTCACCTAGGGAATTCCCAAGGTTGAGAACCAATGCCAGCTCTATTCATAGAACATCCTAGGAGAGAATAATTGGAAAATTCTTACATTCTACAACAAAGGTGCAGGTATGGAAGGGTTGAAAAATCTAGGGCACAGAAAAGATACAACCACTGGTGCAGAAAAGATTTCAGGGCTCAGGGCTTGGATTCTGTTTTGATATCAAGGCATTTGAGCAGCTGAATTATTGCCTTTCGGAAAAGTGTCTGAACACCGATCTGGCCCTTCTGGCAAGATGAGAGTACAGTCCCAGGAGTACCTTCTTTATGGTCCTTGATCTGGTGAATCTCATTTTTCTCAGGTTGTATATCATCAACATGATCTGCATGTTAGATACATCACTATGAAGAATAGAGGGTGACAATGGTAGAGTGAATGTTATATTAATCTTTTTCCCCCCAGTGTTCTTTTCATATTTTTTTTGATGTTTAGTATAACTTTCAAATAGAACTAATTTTTTCCCCATTAGTTTTAATTTCACCATCAGTAAGTCCAGTTCTTCTCAGACCAGGATCCGGGGTAACTAATGGTTGAAGCAATGCAGGTAAAAATAACACATTCAGTAGGATCTCAATTTCCCAATTATGAAATTGGTCTTAATGTTATTTTTAGAGCAGAACTTCTTAACCTGTGGACCATAAACATGACTGACAGAGAGTCCTAGAAACCCTTGCAACTATAGGCATAATTACATATGCATATTTTGGGAGGAAGAGTACATTACTTTGATCAGACTCTCAAAGGTTGTTGTGAACATAAAGAGCAAATGACCATATCTCTAACATATCTTTAGAGGAATGACATTTCTTCATTAATTCAATAAATATGTATTAAAATGTAATGTGAGACAGGCACTATTTTGAGGCCAGGATAAAGCTATGACCAGACAGATAGATTCTTTTTCATTGATCTTGCATACCAAAGAGAGAAACATTTCACAAGAAATGTCATTGAAATCAGAGAAAAAAATGAAGGAAAATGCTTAGATTCTAATCTCAGAAATTCATATGTTACTCCAGAATATATGTTGGAAAGGTCAGTCCCAGGGTTCTTACCCATGTAGTCAAATATTTAGGCAGCTAACCTAATTTCTCACTTTCCACTGGATTCTTTACACATTGTAGACATAACTGTGGTGTCTTGAATGATTTAGTTTTCTCATTTTAAATGATCTTGCAGCTTTGAGACTCTTCCAAAACTCTGAAATAACGCATGTTGGTACAAGGCAGCCCTAGTGTGATTGAGACCCGATCATTTGCAAGAAGCTCCATTTCCACTGTGAGTGCCTTCTTTTCCCTTGTTCTTTTAGTTGGCTGGAGTCCTGATGGTCCAGGTTAGCATTAATTGCCACTGGATGGAGCTATAACATCAGACAAATAATCTTTCCATAGATTTTTTTGGAGTAATTTCCCTGACTTTTAGCAATCAATTTGTTTAGCTATAATAGGCAAAGATTGTTGATCTCCTGCAATTTTGGAGCTACCGTATTTCATTATTTATTTTGTTATATTTCCTGAGTTCTTTGGCAGAGTCCTAAGACATATTTTTAAAAATTAAGGATGATAATTTTGTTTTGATAATTTTATGACACTCTTTAAGTAGAGAAATCCTGGAATGTTGCAAAACAAGACCAGTTTTGTAGGTGTAATATATGTTGCTGATATGTGCTTTATACAACCTTAATCAGCAATGGCATGACTTAAACTCTCCTCGCAGTGGGGACCATTCAGTGGTCTCTCATTGTCTTGAGATAAATTGCAGAAATTGTATATTGAAGTACTTCTCAACTTTTACCAATATTTATATACTGGAAATTATGTACAGGAATATTAGTGCTGTTTTCAATACCATATCGAAAGTTTTCAATTTATCTGAATATCTATCAGTCATCATCATCTATTTCTATCTATAATCTATTTCTCATTGCTAGTAGTCTGTAATCACTCTCTACCAATGGAAGAATATTTTCGTGAAAAATATTCTCTCTAATATCACCTTAATTATTAGTTCATTAATTACCAGTGTTGGACTTAGAATCAGGCTCTTAATCAAGACTTTTATAAAATACCAAAATAAATATCCTAAAATAGGTTAGGCAAGTACACTACTTCGCAGTGATTAAATTTTTCTAGTCACTTGCTTAATTTATAGGAGATGAAAAGAAATGGCTTGTTAAAAGTTGCCATGACAGCGTCAAAATGAGTAAGAGTAAATTCTCATTTGAAAAGCATGTTTAGGAAATTTTAAAGATACATCATGTGATTATAATATCAGTTCCCTGGATTGTAGAGTAACATAAAAACACATCTGCCCAGCTCACGAATTCTTTTTTAACTGTTTCACTCATTAGATGTCACGGGTAACACTTGTCAAAAAGGCAGGGATATATGGGCAGATCATATTTTTTTTTTGTTGGACAGACTTGATATTGAATTGTAATTCTTGATCTTACTTAAATAGCCTGATGATAGACAAGAAGGATCTGGAAAATCTGGGATATTGCTCCAAGAAACTGTCCTGTCCTTCAACTCTCTTCAGTTAATCCTTTAGGTGTGTGCATGTATTTTGGGGAAGAACTCTGACTCCCCGCACTGATACAGATCGTGTGAATGTAAAAGAAGGGATGGATGTGAAAGACACTGTGGTGGTAACTATAGTTTGGCATCTGGCTGGGTATGGTGAGGGAGATGGAGAAAGTATAACATAACAAAAGGTAAAACATGCTGTCCCTCTAGAAAGCTCTTGACTTGAAAAGTGTAGCTTCAATAGAGTAGAGAGGATAGATACTGAATGGCTTCTCTTCTAATCTTTCTTAGACTACTGCTACTTGAACAGATTCTCACATTTTTGAGTGTCTATAATTTAGAGTCAGTGTTAGGTTAACACTCACTGTTCTCTTTGTGTGTGTGTGTGTGTGTGTGTGTGTGTGTGTGTGTGTGTGTGTGAGATTGTGATGAAAGCACTTTTATTGTGTGTTAGCTCTACAGAGTTGGGAAAGTTGAAAATGAAATACAGAGACAGATTTTATAGTTGCTGGAGTACAATATCAGTTGGATTTACATCTTTGTTGGGACTCTGTCCAATATTCTTTGTATGCTCATTTTCTTGTCTAAGCTAGAAAGATAGCAATTGGAAGACAAGGACATTGCAAAGACGTCATGCTTCTTTGGCGTCACCCATTGTATTTAGGTTACATTTGACAAATACTTTTAAACAGTTCTTGTTTGAGTGTAGTAGACATGCAGTTAGGGTCTTACCTCCACTGCATCTCAGATCTATTTGTGGCGTGATGAGCTGTATAATTTTAGTGGTCATTGTACTTATTTGTGTGTCTGTTTCCCAACGAAGTTATGAAGTCTTTGAGAACATGGATGGTATTTTATTCATCTTGAGTATATAATGCCTCAGATTTACAGTACCTGTCACATTTAACTGCATTCGAGTGCTTGTCTATCTTATGCTCCATCTTCTGAGCCAATGCTCCTGGCAAGGTTGTTCTTCAGCCTTAGATGCTGGGGCATTGGACTCTGGGCTCTTGTTTCCTGCCCGAGTTTATTTGTGCCCAACGTATCCTAGGGATTCAATACTGTTTATTGGACAAAGAAATAAAGATGGAGAGGCAATCTATATTTTTATTTCATCTTCCATTTGTCTGTAAATATTATTGAACAGCCATCAAACTAAAGATGAACCAAAGAGGGATATGTTTTTCCCTCCATCGACTATTTGATAGTTAAGAAATGAATTCTGAAAATTTGGCTCAGTAATATATAATTACGATTTGACAATGCATAATCGATTCTATACTTTAATCTGAAAGAGGCCTTTTAGAGTCAGGTATGGAATGCTTTCCATTTAAGGACGCTCCTCCATAGAGATTCAAAGGATTAAGATTTAAAGATCTAAAACCCCTAGCTAAGTTGCTCATGACTCATACTCTGAAATGGTTCCCATTAGGGAAAAGTTGATCTTATAGGACTTGAACTTCTCTTCTAGGTTGCTTTTTATTCTTTCAAAAACCATTAGGACTTTATTTTATTTTTTCATGTGTAACTTAGTGCTAATGAACTTAAAAATTTATCCTCTCTATTATAAATGGCTAATATTCACTGAAGTGATACTTTCAAACAAAGAAAAATTAGAAATAATTGCTTCTCAGTTCTTGCTGGTGCCAAATAGTAACAATAGGATTAGGTATGAGTCTAGGAAAGGTTTAAGCCAAAAAATATGGCCTCAACAAAGCCAGAAGAAATAGAAAAAGAAATGTTGATGCCTTCATTTAGAAGGAACTGCAGTTCTGTATCTCCACTGCTCTCTCTTGTCATCAGTTAGTTAAAAGATGTCCTCAATCAGAGGATGAGAAAATGCAATTGAATTAGACTGGCTGTGTTAATGCCTGCAGGCACCAAGCTTTGTGAGTTAGTTTAAAAAGATGGAAATTGACTAATGAACTTGGTAAATTAGGTTTTTAACTGACTTTTCTAAATGTATCTATTTTTAGCTGAAGATTTGTTATCTCAGCCTACAAAACCCAAGCAGGTATAAGTAGAGTTCTTAAATGTGTGAAAATTTTATTTTCTCCCTCCATTTCTTAAAAAAAATTCTCATGGAGATTCATATAACTTTGCATTAGGGAAACTTTTGCTGCCTTTTGGAAATGCTTTTCCCCCTCCCAACTTTTCTATATTTAATCTTTCATAGAATGCTATTTATCTTTAACTTTGGTTGTAAGAAGTCACTTACATTTTTCTTAAGATACTGAGGCTTACCAGATCATAAAGATTCATAGAAAGCTGTTTGTCAGCTTTTAAATTCCTGGCTTTGATTTTGGGAACTCTGTTTTTTTTCTATTTCTCATTAGCAGACTGATAAGGCAGATATTTTGTGATAAGTGTGGTGGGAAATTTTCTTTTCTTTTTTTATCTTAAGATTTGAAATTGCACCAATATTCTTATAAAAATTTTAATTGCTTTAGCGCCATCTTGTGGACCAATTGTTTATAAGGATTGATCCTATTAAATGAGATAAATGATACATGATACATGTTTTTCTGTTTTTCTTGTTATGATAAAGACCTTAAAGTTTTTTTTTCAATAAAATGGTAAATTTTATTCTTAGAGTCTACTGTAAAAATTCTAAATATTCCATAGTTATTTTTAGGAGGCAATCCAAAGGTTAACCTGATAAATCTGAGATTATTGTAATAAATATTTCAAACCCAGACCAGCCAGTAGAAACAGATGGTGCTTCTGGAAGAACTTGAAAATTTTCCACTCTTAAATGAACATAAACCTTCTGCCTGGAGATGTGCAACTACGTGGATTTAGGAGCCTGCCTGTAAATCTATGCGGCTACTTTTTTTTTTTTTTTTTTTTTTTTGTGGTCTCCAGTCACATTCTTTTAATTTGATGCTTCTCAAGGTATGGAAAGCAGAGGCTAACTCAAAACACAAGAGAACAAGTTCTGGTTATTCTCAGTTTGTAGTGCTATCTTTCCTCTTCCTGTGATTGCTTCCTGCTTCTCTTTTTTGCATGTGAGACTGTGTATTCCAGTAAAAGGACAAAAGACATTTTAGAAAGCTTTTATTGTATATAAGCCTGGGTTTAACTCCCTAAATAACTGAATAGGCATATAATCCCATGGATTTCTTCAGGTAGCAAGTTGAGTCTAGATGGATTATTACATTTTTGTTTTTCTGAGACTTTTCAAATGATTAGCAGCACTTCTGTGGACAATTGTATTTGAGAGGTAACAACTGGCTGAGATGAATAATCTGAAGGGAAAATAAATATCCCCTCCAAAAAAGAAAGAAAGAAAGAGAGAGAGAGAGAAAGAGAAAGAAAGAGAAAGAAAGAAAGAAAGAAAGAGAAAGAAAGAAGGAAAAATAAAGTGAATGCATGTGATAATATTCTATTGACTGACTGGATTTTGGCTTATATATATATATATAATGACTAGATTATGCTTATATATATATATATATGTTTAAAAATTTTTTTGGTATACACATGTGTGTGTGCGTGTGTGCCCACACACACACACACACACACACAGCTATGAACTTAAAATGTGGTTGGTAGGGGCACCTGGGTGGCTCAGTCGGTTAAGTGGCCAACTTCGGCTCAGGTCATGCTCTCACTGTCTGCGAGTTCGAGCCCCGCGTCAGGCTCTGTGCTGACTGCTCAGAGCCTGGAGCTTGCTTCAGATTCTGTATCTCCCTCTCTCTCTGCCCTTCCCTTGCTCACTCTCTGTCTCTATGTCTCTCAAAAATAAAAAAATAAATAAATAAAAAAAAATGTGGTTGGTAAAGCTGACCTTGCCCAAATAATTTTTTGCAGGGGATGAATCATTGACTCATAAAATTATATTACAGAAATATGTGAGGTAATACTGGACATGTAATTGTCACCTACTTTATTGGTTCCAATTTTGTTCTTAATTTTTTGTAACTATGTTTTATTTTTTTATATTTGAACTAATCATTTTATAAGGAAATGGAATTACTTACACAAATACGTTGTCTGAATATTTGTGTTGGCAACACACTGACGTTAAAAAAATATAGTAGGGCACCAAATTCTGGCCAAGATGTGCAGAAAATAGATCACTCATACATGGCAGGTGGGAATGTAAAATGATACAGTCATTTGGAAAAGAGTTTGGCAGTTTCGAAAAAAACTGAACATCCACCTACGATACAACTTAGTGATTGCGTTCCTGGGGATTTATCCCAGAGAAATAACAACTTATGTTCACACAAAAACCTGCATATGAATGTTTATAGCAGTTTTATGTGTAATAGCCAAACACTAGCAAAAACTTTTTTTAATGTTTATTTTTGAGAGAGATAGAAAGAGTGTGAACAGGGAATGCGGGGGAAGAGAGAGGGCAGAGAGAGAGGGAGACCCAGAATCTGAAGCAGGCTCCAGTCTCTGAGCTGTTGATGGTATCTACTATCCTGACTTTTCAAATGCTATTACTATGCAGAAGGGCGATGCACTGATCCCTTTTTGATCAAAGTTGTAGGAGGAATGGTTTTCTACGTCTGCAGTTATTTTGTATATTGAGAGAGCCAGGGAGTTCAAATAAGCAGTGTGTTTATACCACACACACACGTCGAATTTAAAAAGTGAAATATTCAATCATTTTCAAGTTAGTTGATCATGCCATTTCGTGTGTCTAAGGAATCTGATTTTATTTTACCAAATAGTAGACTGGATATTTAAGTTGTCACAAACTAAAAACACAATCTTCGGTGAGTTTTTAATCTCAGAATTTAAAATGGATAAAAACATCTTCCTGACAACTCAGAGACTCTGCGGCGTTTATGTATTTAGTGGTGCTTTTCTTGGTGGAATGCATCCTTTCAACCATGAAACATTGATAGCTGTTTCTTATTATGGCCCCATAAGGTCAGTTTATTTCCATTTGGGATAGTAGCTGATTTAAGAAAATGTTATTTCAACATCATATTGGCATCTTAAAGACAAAAAAGAAACACATACTATATACAAATGTTGAGGTAGATTCTAAGGTCAGAGATGTCCAAAAATGGGTGGATTATTAGATAATCTGGATTAAAAAATATTCTGCTAAATTCACTCATTTATTTATAACGCTTTCCAATTGGCCCCACCCTTAGCTGATGGACAGATTCGATCTCTTTAAAATATCTAATCTCTTCTTGATTTATTGGCATCAACTCCTTGACAAGTGTTTTTGTTTGTTTCTTTTGACCCATGGCTTTCAGAAGGGTACACCCCTGGGAGGAATGGTAGCTATTATATTCCGAGCTGTTTTTCTTGTGCCATATATTTCTTCGTAAATAGTATCCCTATGACTCAGCTTAGAAGAGAGGATATGCATTCAGGTATTTCTGTTTTATATACTTAATAGGACTTGTAAGATTAGATTAAATGAGTTCATATACATGAAGTGCTTGGGATCTTAGTGCCTAACACATAGTGAGTGCTATATGTCTTAGCCATTATTAATATTATATTGTTATCTTTACTGTTATTTGCTTGGCTCAATTTGTGGCGAATATTCTCTGCAATGTCAATATTATTCACTCATTTTCAAGCACATCATTGCGGTATCAAATAACTATCAAAATAATATTTTGAGTTTTAATTTTAGTCCTAATGCAGAAGGTAATTTTTAAAAATACTTTTTAGTTGTGAAATGTAACACACATACAGAATAGTGCACAAAATAAAAATATAGCTTAATCATTTATTACACCCATGTAATCCATTCGGGTCAAGACACACTATGTTGTCACCTCCAAAGAAACCCCCTGCTACACCCCCTCTCAATCCATGTGCCCTCTACCCCTCCTAAAGTTAATATCCTAACTAATATAATCAGTTGCTTTTCTTTATAGATGAACTCAAGTACATGTCCATAATCCCCATAGTTTAGTTTTGTCTGTTTGGAAAACTTTAGATAAATTGAATTGACATAAATTCTTCTGTTTCTGAGTCCATCTCAATAGATTCATTTGTAAAAATTGCTCCTGTCAATTGTCTGAGTGCAATTTATTTTCTTTGTTGCATAGAATGCCATGGAGTGATATACTATAATTTGTCGTTTCCCATTGTGCTGGTTCTAGTTTTTTGATATTCTGAACAATGTTGCCATGAACATTCTTGAACATATCTCTTGAAGCACATGTGCACGTGTTATTGTTGACTGTATATCGAGGAGTGGAAATGATGGGTCACAGGATCTGCATATCTTCAGATTTAAAAGCTAGTTCTAAATGGTCTTTCATGTTACTTCTACTAATATTACTCCTGCCATCAGTGTTAGAATTCCTAATGTTAAACATACTTTCAAATACTGAAATTTATTGGATGTTTTCATTCTGGTTAGATCATACGGTATCTCAGTGTCTTTAATTTCCATTCCTCTCGTTATTATAATTACCTGTTACTTTCATATTCATAGGCTATTTAGATGTCCTCTTTTGTGAGGCATTTGCTTAAGTCTCCTACCCATATTACTATTGTGTTGACTTTTTGGTGATGGACCTGCATTTGTTGCATGTTATATGTATTGTAGCTATCTTCCCCAGCTTGTGCCTTACTTTTTCACTCTCTTCATGGTGTCTTTTGAAAACAGAAATTCTGAACTTTCATGGAATCCAATTTATAAACCCTTTCTTTCATGATCTTTTACAGTTAGATTAGATTTAATGTAGTCTAATTTGTTAGCTTTTTTTCATGATTTTCTATTCCATCTGAGTATTTCCCTACCTCAAGGTCATAAATATATTCTCTAATATTATCTTCTAGAAGCTAGTAAAATTTACCTTTCATATTTCTATATATGGTACAAGGTAATGGTCAGTTTTTATTTTTCCTCCATATGGGCATCCAGTTGTCTCAGCACAAATTGTTGAAGAGATCATCTTTTCCTTGCTGCTTTGCAGTGCCATCTTTGTTATAAATCAGCTGTACATAAATGAGTGAGTGTTTCTTGGCTCTCTGTTCTGCTTCATAGGCCTATTCATCTCTCTTTGTGCCAATACCACTTTGTTTTAAATAGTGTAGTTCTATCTCAATCTTGATGTCAGGACAATTTTTGCCTTCATTATTTTTATACACCTTTCGAATAAGCTTGTCAAATGTTATAAAACCAAATAAAACCAAATTAAGCAAAAGCCTGCTAGGATTTTTACTGGGGTTGCGTTGAATCTATAAACAGTTTGTGGCATACTGATTAATGTCCAACATAGGGAGTTTTTCTAAAAATTTTTAAAATATATTTTATATTAATTAGTCAGAATCCACACCATAGGTTTCAATCCATTAAAATTTATTGAAATTTGCTAAATTTATGGCTCAGAAGAGGGTTAGTTTTTATACATGAATTATATGTGCTTGAAAAAGATGCTTATTTTGCACTTAATTGAATTCAGTGTTCTGCATCTGTTAATGAGGTCAAGCTTGTTAATTATATTGTTCAAATTTTCTAAGTTCTCACTGATATTTTGTCTGTTTATTCTAACATTTACTAAGAGATATGTTAGAGTCTTCATTTATAATTGTACGTTTGTCTAGTTCTCCTTGTAGTACTTCCAGTTTTGGTTTTATGTATCATGAGGCTATGCCGTGATGTGTATACAAATTTAGAATTATTATATTTGCCTGGAATATTTCAATTTTGGAAAACACCAGGGGAAAACACAATTGGCTGTAAATTTCATGATTCATCATTATAAAATGTGCTGTTTAATCTCGAGTAATGCTTTTGGCCTTCAAATCTACTGTGTTTTGTATTAATATAGTTACGTTGTGGTTTTTGGGTTAGATTTGTATGGCACATTATTTTTTTACTCTCGAATTTCTGTATCTTCTTGCTGTAGGGGTGTCTATTATAACACATCATTAAAGAATTCAGTCTGACAAACTTCATCTCTTAATTGGAATTTAGTTTATTTTTCATTTAATGTAAATACTAAGTTATTTGAGTTTAAATCCAGATATGCCGTGCAAGCATTAACCCAAGGAAACCTAGCACTTCTGGACACTAACCACTTTCTTTCTAGCTCCACAAAACTGTTGGAAGCACTGTTCAGCTTCTTAGCCACTGAATTTCCCCTTGCGAATTTGCCAAATCCCCCAGAAAATAAGTAGTTTCAAATGCCAGGCTCATCCCCTTGGTCCTCAATCCTCCCTGGATCCTGGCCTGGTGATTCTTCACTGCCTTTTGGCTTTCTGATGCCTTGGAGAATATAATATATATATATTACACACACACACACACATATATATATATACACACACATATATACATATATATATACACACACATATATATATATATTACACACACACACACATATATATATACACACACACACACACATATATATATATATACACACACATATATATATAATTTTTTTTTGTTGTTTGTTTGTTTTTTGTTCAGGTTTTCTAGCTGAGGGTTTGTCTAAATTACCTTATTTGTCATTTCTGGGTTGCTACAACCATGTTTTAAAAAGTCTTATATAGGGGCGCCTGGGTGGCTCAGTCGGTTAAGTGGCTGACTTCGGCTCAGGTCATGATCTTACAGTCTGTGAGTTCAAGCCCCACGTTAGGCTCTGTGCTGATGGCTCAGAGCCTGAAGCCTGCTTCGGATTCTGTGTCTGCCTCTCTCTCTGCCGTTCTCCTGCTCATGCTCTGTCTCTCTGTCTCTCAAAAATAAATAAACGTTAAAAAAATTAAAAAAAAAGTCTTGTATAGAATGTATTTAGTTTAGTCATTAGAAACTATCTGAATATCAGAGGAAAATGACATAAAATTGGAATTGGGTTTTAGAGAATTGCAATGATAAGTTGTCATGATTCTTTTGCAATCTTAGTAGTATCGTAGCCCTACTCAAAGTTCTGAGATAGTCTATACTGGGTCGACAATACATTTTAAGATTATAGTGTGATGACAAACACAGAAATCAGTGTCATAACACAATCTCAGCAGCCTAGCGAAAATCCTGAGTGCATTGTACTTATTCTCAGGATGCAACCAACTAATTCTTCATAAATAAACGTACAGTGTGATGTCGCATGTCTCACTGTGTGAATTATTGCAAGTGGATCTTTTGTGAGAAGGAGTTCTTTAATTTGAAGCCCATCTGCCTTTCCTAATTATTCTTTTAAAATATACATTATGAAATTTCCCCAAGCATTTAATTTGTACACGTTTAATGTTATTTGAGTGACAGACCAATAAGCATTTCGAATTGGATATACCAGTTGTGTTTTCCCCTGGTGTTTAGCAAAATTTAAATAGATGTTTTTCTTCCTCTTCTAGAACATATCGTTATTAATATAGAGCTTTAAATGAAATATTAACATATTTTATTCTGAAAAATGATACTGAACTTATGTTTGGACATGTCCAAAATAAAAGAATTGTTCAAAATATTTAAGAGTGACAAAAATTTAGGCTGAATAGTATATATTCAACATTTTCTTAAAATATCCAATAGTTAGCTGTTAATTACAGATGCATTTATCAAAACCCTTCAGAGAGAAAACCCTGTTGCAATAATCCTGCTTTACCTCTGACAGGTGCTTATGTTATCAGTGTTTTCTTATGGACTCCAACAAGGATAACTTTTCCTTCGATGGGATAAATCCAAGCTATTTCTTTAGCATCGGCTTTGGAGTCAGACCAGTTTGGGTTCCAGTCCAGATTCTTCCATTGGCCAGCTTGATTTTGGGTTCCTTAACAATTTGTTTCTTTCTTTGTTAAAATGGAGAAATATTTGTGTGAAGTGCCCAGAAAAAGGAAACACTGAGTCAGAACAACTTCACAAATTCCAGAATATTGATTTGAGGCAACCTGAGGTTTATATACTCTCACTATTATAAATTTTAATTATAGATATGTGTAAAAGAGCTTTGGGGTTACCTTGCATTTTACTTGGATTAAAGGTTTACATATGTTACTATATATATATAGTATATAGTATATAATACAGCATATATGTTACAATATATATGTAATATATATTATAAGTATATATTACAAAATTAAAAGGCAACCAACAGAATAGGAGAAGATTATTTGCAAATTACATAGAGTATAAAGGGTTAGCATCAAAAATCTATGAAGAACTTACCAAACTCAACATCCGAAAACAAATAATCCAGTGAAGAAATGGGCAGAAGACATGAATAGACACTTTTCCAAAGAAGACATCCAGATCTCCCGATGAGATATCACCTCACACTGGTCAGAGTGGCTAAAATTAACAACTCCGGAAACAACAGATGCTGGTGAGGATGTGGAGAAATGAGAACCCTCTTGCACTGTTGGTGGGAATGCAAACTGGTGCAGCCACTCTGGAAAACAGTGTGGAGGTTCCTCAAAAAATTAAAAATAGAACTGACCTATGGCCCAGCAATAGCACTACTAGGAATTTATCCAAAGGAATGCTGATTCATAGGGGCACATGCACCCCAATGTTTAGAGTAGCACTTTCAACAATAGCCAAATTATGTAAAGAGCCCGAATGTCCATCAACTGATGAATGGATAAAGAAGATGTGGTTTATAAATACAATGGATCACTAACTTAATTTTAAAAGGAACAATGCGGTAGGGGGTTTAATCAGGAAATCTCAAGTAGCTATTAGTTTAGAATAGAGGTCAGCAGATTACACCTTGTAGGCCAAATTTGGCCCTCAGCCTGTATTTGTAGTAAAGTTTTGTTGAAACCAACAACTCCCATTTGTTTAAATATCATCTAGGGCTGCTTTTGTGCTCCAGTGGCCGAGCTGAGTCTCATGAGGCAGACTGTTTGACCTGCAGAGCTTAAAATATTTACTATCTGACCTTTCACAGAAAAAGTTTGGCGAGCCTGGTTTAGAGGATAGGAATTGAAGAAAATAGAGCAAGGGCTGGTTCTGTACAGTTTTATTTATTTTTGTGTTTTATTAAAGTGTTTTTTAATGTTTGTTTTTTAGAGAGAGAGACACAGAGTGCGAGCAGGGGAGGGGCAGAGAGAGAGATACAGAATCTGAAGCAGACGCCAGGCTCTGAGCCATCAGCACAGAGCCCAACGTGGGGCTTGAACACACGAACCGTGAGATCATGCCTTGAGCCGAAGTTGGGCACTTAACGGATTGGGCCATCCCGGTGCCCCTGGTTCTGTGCTCTTTTAGTGGACCCCCTATTAATTTATTCCTTTCAATGTCTGCCCTTTCTTTTTCTCTCCCAAGCGGAAGTATCAAATGAGATTGAGCTTCTTCCCTGTGCTCCTCCATTTTCCTAGAAAAATGAATCTGATCAGTCGCTGATACCTTACTCTTAATTAGTTTATGCGATTAACTGCTCTTAGGAGCGATTTTGCTTTAAAAAAACAAATTAAGGCAAGCTTATTTAAAAGGATGAATCTGTGAGTAGCAGAACTTCTGACCTCTTGGCTTCTGGCAGGGGTGGATTTTAAGACATCAACAAGATCTTCTTGCTACATTCACGTAGGCAAACTCATTTCACTTTAGTGGTCAGGTGTGTTTCCGTATCATTGCCATACTTGTGTTTGTGTGTGTGTGTGTACCTAATGTGTATATATATCCATCTCTGTAAGTGTATAGTTATCTATCTATCATCTGTCTATCTACTTATCTATCATCTATCTATCTATCATCTCTTTATTTTGATTCATGGGCTTACTTATGAATTCCTCAATACTTATTTACATGTGTGTGAAAACTGGTCTAATGGTGTCTTTAGTTAGAGATTTAGCTTAAAACCAAACAACTATACACTATGGTGGTCAATAATATAGTTAGTATGGTTTTGATAATTTTACATTATGTTTACATTTTTACACAGTGGTTATTCAGATCCCAAGTAGGTAGCAATTTGTAACAGAGATGTACATTGTTTTAAGCGATATAATAATACTTTTGGTTAACATGTTTAGTACTTGTTATGTGCCAGTACTTACTGTTCCGGGTACTTTATGTATATATTTACTCATTTCAGCTCTCACAATAACTCTTGGGGTGACTACTGCTTTTATCGGCCTCTTATTTTACAAATGAGGAAATTGAGATGCAGAGAAGTTAAGTAACTTGCTTTAGACTTCTTGGCTGGAAATGTTGGAATCAGAATTAAGAGCCTAGGAAACCTTGCTCTGAAGTCCCTGCTGTTAGGCATTGTGCTATATTGCCTATAGACATATACGTTCAAGATTAATATTTGCTAAAAAAATTACATCAAAGTATTCCTTTGAGTAATTAGTTCCTCCAACAAGCTTAAAATAAAATTTAATTTATAGAAATTACATAAAATATGTCAGAAATAATTTGTTTTATAAAGAATATTGTATTTGTGAAATAAATACTGGTCTCCTTTACCCATCCAATTTTTTAAACCAATTTTCATTCTTCTTGTATTTTTTTTTAATTTATACATGCACCATCTTTTAGTGAAATCCATAAAGGGAAAACTAAACCAAAAGTCAATACACCTGTGCTAGGGTTGAGATGAATGACTCTAGGATGTTTTCTATTGAGTGACACTTAGGGATTTACTGCCATTCTCCTGGTTGCTTCTTTATCTCTCAACGAAGGTCTTAAGTTGGAAATGCACACAGGTACCCCGGAGTCATCTGTTGAGTCATATGCTGAGCTTTTCTCAGTATTGTCCTTCAACTGAAAACAATACCCAGTGTTGTGTAAAGATGTGACACGGTGTAGTAGAAAGAACTTTGGATCCAATGTCTCAAAACCCGGATTCAAAATCAGATTCCCATCAATTACTAGCTAGCTTTATAACCTTGTGAAAATTACTCAGCATCTAAGTTTCAGTCAACCTACTGGAAAATGGGGTATGATACAAATAATATTTGTATCATATGATTACTTCTGAGGATTAAGTGAGATGGCAAGTCAAAGTGTGTCCCAGATATTAATTAAACTTTAAATTGCATTTTATTCTGCTTTTAAGATCTTGATGAAGAAAGCACATACATATCAAATGGATTTGTGTTTGTAAATTACAAACTACATAACGCCTCATTTTTCTTGCATTACTTTATTACTTATTTATTTATTTTTTTTTTATTTATTATTTCCGGCACAAATCTATTTAATGGAGGTGGGCAACAGGATGTTCCACTATGAGTAATTAGTCCAGGTGCCTGTCAACACTAAGTAGAGAAGAAGCCACCATCATTCTTTTGGGAGTAGCCTCCATTGGTGGCTGCAGTGTGAGGGGACAAAATGGATCCCTGGATGCTGTGGATAGACTCCTTCTTAGGGTTGATCCAGTGTCTGATGTTAGCCTGGGAAGTGATGGAAGGTGGCGGAGGAGGAGGTAAAGGTTCTCCGGGGTATTGGGTCTTGATGATTCCACGGGTATCCTGGGTGGTCTCCTGATGTAAGAGTATCTCATTTTTGTTCTTGAATGTCCCTGTGTGGTGGTTGTACAAGGCTGCTAAGCGGAAATCCAGGTCATCCTTTGGTATCTCAGAATCAAAAAAATAAACATCCCGCCTCATGGAGGTGATTGTGGGAGCTGCGCTGAGCCGACTCCAGAGTTCCTGTTGCTGAGCAAGGTGAGCTGGGTTTTTATATGGCAGTTTCTTGGAAGCCTGGGGTTTTCCTAAGTAGGAATCATCGTTATCCAACGTAGGGTGTTGGAAAGGGACTTGAGTGAAAGGTATGGTAAAATGAGCTGGTGTGAAGGAGGGGGGCCCACCGCGTTACTTTATTTAAATACATATTTTGTTTGGCAATATCACGCCACACCTGTCAAAAAATGATAGCAATGAGGAAAATCTAACCACTTCCCAGATCAGTTTTGCTCAGAGTAATAGTTAGATTTCAGGTTCTGTAATATCCAGATGGAATCCTGTTACAAATATCTTTTTCTTTACTTCTCACTGAAAATGAAGAAACCAGTCACTGCCTCAAGACAGTCATGTGTCATGTTGTCTTTACCTCCTGTGGAACTTGTATGACACAAATGGAAGATATTTTAGATACATCACGTACTGGGTAGTTTTTATATCCAAAGAGATAAGGACTCTTTATTAAGTGATTAATTTTCATCACAAACTCCTGATATAATCAGAAAATATAATATTCTGTGTTGCAATTAAGTTAATAAATTTAAGTGGCAAATTTATTTATAAGAAAACATTTTAGATGGCTATACTACTTGATCTCTGTGTTGCGTGTGTTCATGGGTGTTTGGCTTAGTGAATAGCAGGAGATTAAGAATGATTTCATTTTGAACTGTGGTTGTGAAAATATGGAAAGAAAAATCAATATATAGTGACCACAGATTTATGGGGTAAAGCCTTTACATAAAATATTCTGAAGCGATATTCTCAAAATTGCTAACTCTGACATGTGCTAATGAAGTGAAGTCATGGAGGTCTCTCTCTGTCTCTGTCTCTGTCTCTCTCTCATTTTTCTGTATAATAACCAAAGAGTAAATAGAGGTTATAGCTACTTTTCAGAAAGGAGCCTTTCTAGAATCCCTTGGAGCTCTGACACTTTGCAGAACTTCTGCTGTTGTTAATTCATGAGGTTGCCATGAAAAAAAAAATAATGTCTGGTTGTTGATGCAGCAGTGAAACTCTACTTAAGAGAATCTTTGTTGTTTGACAGAAACAGGGCATTTGTCACTAATAATTTTCGTAATGGCTTAACATGCCAGTTGCAAGGTGTTACAAAGCTAAACGGGCCATATATAGTTCCCTTGAGGGAGGGCTATGATTGTGTTTACAGCTAAAATCTCTCAAGAAACAGGTATGTCTCTGAGAGGCTAAAACATTAACCTTATCATCTTTTGCTGGGAGCTATGGTAATTTGTAAAATTATCTTTTTCAGAAATTTGTTTGCATCCAAAAATGAGGAAAGGGCTGTGTGCTGTTGAACCCCCATCAGTCATTACATTCCTTGTAATCAGGAGATGAAGAAGTCTGAAATGCCTCCTCTTAGAATTAGCCAAAATAATGAAAGTCTAATAGATAAAGTTCAGCGCTGTAATCTTTGCTTTAAGGATGGCTCCATATAAAATGAGATCATCTTGGCTCATGTTAGACTTAGTAATTCAGTTCCCAGCCTTGGATATTTCAGATATTCTGCGTGTATTCTCTATTTTTATAGTATAAAAGTTTTTTTTTTTTGATGTATATTGCTTTTGCAGGTATTCCTGCCAGGCTCTTTGGCTTTCCATAAATTTAAAGGAACCATATAACAGCCTAACACATTTAATAAACAAACTGTATATGGAAATAATTTTATGATTTGCAGCAACTTAAAGTTTATCTTAAAAAGTTCTGTTTTAGGTTTGCAAAGCAAACGGATCATTAGATGATTTAAGACCCCATGGTAATGATGATTTAAATAAAAATTTTAATGTAAACCTTCTGTTCCAATATTCATTCACGTTTCCTTCAAGCTCAGAGGGAAATATGGACTATGTACTAGGGGACAGTGTTTAATAAAACAAAATATCTCTTTTTAAAATTATTTTGCTTACATTGGTCAAAGTGACAACTTAAGAGGATACTCCTATAACTGACAAAGGAATAGAGGAACGGCAAGTCAAACAGCTTTTAATGGGCTGTGCCATCCAGAGTTTGCATTTGTAACTTACAGGTTCACATTTGTTTGGGTCCAGGTTTTTGTATAACTTCTTCTTAAGTTTATTTATATAATTTGTTCCTCCTGGTGCCCGGGGTCATTTATTACACCTATTAACTTCTCTCTCTGCAGAGAGTCTGCCAGAATTCCTTAACGACTGTCCTCTCGTCTGTTTCTTCTCTCTTTAAATTTAAGATCAAGGATTTGCTGGCACAATGTGTTTTGAGCCTGCTTTGCTTCTGGCCTGATTCTTTTTCTGTGCAAAAATAGAGGTACATGTAATTCACCAAATTTTGTGTGTTGAAACACTTTTCAGAAATATAAAACTCTCAAAAATATTTTTTTAAACCTTACGTTCAATGCTAGCTGGAACAGACTCTTAGTATTAAATTGATTGATTTCTCTTCTAAGGATAGTTTTCCATTTTGTATAATTTATATGTTGCTCATGGGTTGAGACGAACATTCTTTTATTATCATACTTTTGCCTTTCTTAAGAAAACACAGACTGGGAAATCTTCACTGTAACCCATCTTTGGCAATGAGAACGTGCAGCTTAATTATTCGAATCCGTTTGTTCAAATCTCTCTCTTTCCTAACACAATTTCAAAATCACTTAATCATGTTGGTTAGAATAATTTCATTAAAATGTAATTTAAAACAAAATAAGACTATACAGTAGACTCTATTAAATGTTGGAGGCAATTTTAAAATTACATCTCTGTGACATCAAATTAACTGGTTGAAAAAAAGAAACACTCTTTAGATGTTAAGTAACAATTGAAAATTATTTCACTAAATTTAATTAACGCTGTTTTAAGAAAGTTATGTCAAGGCATTTAAAGTGGTCAAGTCAATATGAATTTTTATAGACTCAGCCACATTTTGAAACCTTTATGTATTAAAATTCCAATTTGTTGGCCTTTAACTCAGTACCCTGAAAGGATCCTGTCTGAAAGGTCTATATATACTTTATTTTTGAGGGAATTTAATAAAAATCAACACTTCACTGTTTGAACTTAGTAAAGCAGCTATATGCTAGATAACTGGAGCTTCTTCAGCCAGGTACTCTGTGTAATTGGAGATTATTTGTATTGGATCTCCTTTCTTACAGAAAAAAATGTTCAGTTATCAGTGTAATCTGTGCTTTTAATGTTTCCCACAAATTTTCATTGATGTTTAAAAAGCTAATGACTTAACGATGAGAAACTTATAAAGATACGCTGCAGCAATTTATTTATTTATTTTTAATGTTTATTTATTTTTGAGAGAGAGAGAGAGAGAGAGACAGAGCATGAGTGGGGAAGGGGCAGAAGGAGAGGGAGACACGGAATCAGAGCAGGCTTCAGGCTCCGAGTTGTCAGCACAGAGCTCGACGCAGGGCTTGAACCCACAAACTGTGGGATTATCACCTGAGCTGCAGTCAGATGCTTAACCAAATGAGCCAGCCAGGCGCCCCTGCAGCAATTTATTTTATGTCCAAGTTCAGCTTCTTTTATGTGAGGGGTTCTTTTTTATGTCTGGGCAATGATCCATATACCAAACCCAAGGAATATACTATGGGTTTCTTCTAACTTAGAATTTCATGAGTATGACAAAGCAATTTATTGAGGAAAAACTGAACTTGCACTGTGGATTATATACACTACATATGTAAAGATTGTAGGAATCATGTACATATATTAACTGTACTCTTTTTCAAGCTTCTAGCTTTCTGGGATGGGTGTCTATAATAAAGGCATGTGAATAAAAATGTAAAACTGAAAATAAAAGACTAATAGTTAATAGAGACTATTGATTGTCCACCAAAATTCGTTCTGTCCTTCTCTAATAATGGACTTGGAGCTAAGGTAAACTAAGGACCATATAACACTAGCTAAATTAAATACACATATCCTTTTTTCTCTGAGCTAGACATGTCCGTGTGTCTAAATTCTTACCGCAGGTATATGAGAGGTTAGGTGTGACACTTCCAGGTTTGGGTCTTAAGGCGTTTCTAATAAGCTGAAAAACAGATGTGTCAGCAGCCCAGCTTCACTCAGGCAAAAGGGGAAAACGCCTTACGGGATAGTGGAGTAACAAGGTGGGGGATACATGGTTCATAGACCATGTGAGTTAGAGACACATGTCAACCTGAAATACTGTAATCATAAACCTAGTTGCTAGGTCAACAGAAGCCTCAGTCTAACTAACCTGGGGCTACAATACCAGGAGCTTAGTTATTAGAATCTCCATTTGTTCAAGCCTTTCTCTTTCCTGAGCAGATCTTTGAATGGCTCACAAACTCTTCTCAGTAGCTGTTGGAATTGCTTCTCTACAGCTGCTTGAGCCAATCTTTTTGCTCTGGCTTTAGTCCTGCCATGTCTGTCATTTATAGGACCTTCATATAGCCTTGAAACCTGTGGATATTACAACTCTCTTGTGAGCCAGAGTGGTCCTCATTTCTTTCCAAGCATCATTCTTTCTGTGTTTGCTAAGTAGGATTCTTTCCCAGCATGGTTCCAATGATTTTAATAGGCATCCCCACACTCATCTCTCCCTGAAAGGGCAGACTTGTTAGAAATCTTGTGTTTGACTCACACAAGTTTGGGATCAGTTGCCTGGGGAAGACTGATGGTCTCATATACCTCCTCATCGTTAACTAATGCCCCAATGTGAAGCCTGTAGCTTCTCTGCTATCCTCAGGATTTATGTAGATGAATAAACCCATCGAGGTGTTTTTGTTTTGTTTTGTTTTGGTTTTCTTTTTCTTTTTACTACTTCAGTAATTAAACTCACTCAAGAGCATCAACAAGTTTCTATGTAATGAATAATATTCCCAACCTACTATTATTATTTCTCTTTTGAAGAAATTATGTTGCGTTCTTATATATTTTAAAATTAAACAAATAACTGACTCTCTATCACCTTGAATGATAAGCTTCTCTTCATAGTGTCTAGGAGGAATAAAGATGCAGCAAAAGGAAAATCAGACTTCAAAGTCAAGATGTAGACACTAGTCCTCATTTACTTACCATTTGACTCTAAACAAGTCAATTAATATTTATTAGTCTCTGTTTCTTCACCTATAAAATTGCTGTTATTAATACCTGTTGCCCTGACTAGGTGTACATCATGAAATTACAGCCTAAATTCTGACCTGGATTTAGAATTAGATCTCTTCAGTCACACATCTATTTCTTTCTTTTCTCTTTTCTCTTTTTTCTTTTCTTTTCTTTTTTTCTTTCCTTTTCTTTTCTCTTTTCTTTTTTTCTTTCCTTTTCTTTTCTCTTTTCTTTCTTTCTTTCTTTCTTTCTTTCTTTCTTTCTTTCTTTCTTGCTTTCTTTCTTTCTTTCTTTCTTTCTTTCTTTCTTTCTTTCTTTCTTTCTTTCTTTCTTTCTTTCTTTCTTTCCTTCCTTCCTTCCTTCCTTCCTTTCTTTTCTTTCTTTCTTTCTTTCTTTCCTTCCTTCCTTCCTTCCTTCCTTCCTTCCTTCCTTCCTTCCTTCCTTCCTTTCTTTCTTTCTTTCTTTCTTTCTTTCTTTCTTTCTTTCTTTCTTTCTTTCTTTCTTTCTTTCTTTCTTTCTTCCCTTCCTCCCTCCCTCCCTCCCTCCCTCCCTCCCTTCCTTCCTTCCTTCCTTCCTTTCCAAGATTTTGGTTTTTTTTTTTTTAAGTACTCTCTATATCCAACGTGGGACTCAAACCCACACCCTGGCACCAAAAGTCGAACGTTCCACCAACTGAGCCAGCCAGGTGTCCCCATGCATCTATTTCTAGATCACTTGTTTTAAAGACTAAATGATTTTTTTTATGTGAAGAATAAAAGCATGTTTATTAAATAGTTATTATATTGGAATTAAACTTTTGTCTAAATGAGAATAAATGACTTTTTAACATAATTAACATTTCTATTCTTACTAATCCCTGTTGAATTATGTATAGTTTCCTGAAAAGGAGATTGTTTTTAATTTTAGGAATGTTTTACTTCCACATTTGTTTGCCATTTTAATTTCTCTGTGTGTGTGTGTGTGTGTGTATTTATGTATGTATGTGTGTGTGTGTGTGTGTGTGTGTGTGTGTGTGTAGTGCATATTTTCACAGAAAACACTGATGATTTTTGAAAACATTCTACTCTGGATTTTTATTGAGTTTATTGTAGCATGTTCTGTTTTTATTCGGTATATGATTTCTGATCCCTAATCCTACATTGAGAGCTTTACAGGTTCTAGTAGGTTCAGTAGAAATGAGGGGATGGTTTAAGGTACAGGATTTCCCATTTTGCAACATAGACTTTTTTTCAGAAGCCATACAGCTGAGCTACTGACCAAGATGAGTTGATTTAGCTTTCTTAATTTGAATCTACTCTGCTGTTCTCTTGGGAGGATATATTCTAAGAATATACTATACTAAGAGGTTTAGCAGGGGGGGAGCTGGCGTTAAACACTTGTGTGAAGATCACGTTGGAATCAATGATCTAATCCTGGTAGAAGTGAGTTATTGACTTCTTAATGTAAAAGGGAGGCATTGGTTCTTGAAGTTTGGTGCACTTTGCTTCTCCTCCTGGGAACAAGGATCTGCGAAAGCCTTAAGGAATGTAAGGAGTTGCCTCTTATGGGAGGAGGAAGTTGGCTCTTTGAAAGTCACAAAGCGGGTCAGCATTTCTTCCTTCTGCATTTTCAGTATTTAACCTTAATATTTACGGCATCATTGATAAAGGAAACATTCATTTTACATATATTGGCCCTTATTTGAAAGCCCACAAGTATGGCAGTAACCCAGCAGATGAGAGAAGAGAAATCTGGTCGTAAGGTGTCTATAAACTTAGATGGCCTGTGGGGAAAGAAAGATAGTTTGTCTTCCTCAGCTTAAGAATAATATATCAAAACTATTAATTCTTTTTCCAGATGAAAAATAACTTTATTTTCTGACTTGATAGTGAATATTCGATTTTATAGAAAATTCAAATAACTCATTCAGATTTATTTTTTGGCAAACATACACATACAGAGCGATATAATTATATATAAAATATATATGTACTTATATATTTTTATGTACTTTACTGTATAAAGTACATGTGCATGTTTATGTTTATATATATGCTCATACTACCCATCAGTGGTTTGTAACTAACTGGGGTCTGTGATCCTCTCACCTAACCAACTGAGAATTGTTGACTCAGTGAGCCACTTTTAATTGCGGACTGTGTAAAATTTCTCATGACATATGACAGCATAAAGTTGAAAAGCATTTTCTCTATCTTGGTTTGTTATTAGAATTTATACTCAATGATCTTCAGAATTCTCCATGTCAGCAAATAGATCACCCTTTTAAGGCTGTATATTTGTTCATTGTATGGCGATACTTTATTTAACTCCGATTCCACTGATGAACTTTGTGGTTGTTTCCATTTCCTTCTTGCTCCTATTATTAATACTGTTTTAAGAACATTTTTGTTTAGACATCTGTTTGATTCTTTATTTCCTTGAATATGCTATTAGAGGAAGGACATCAGGGACACAGAGATGACATTTAATGTTGATGTACATTGCTAGAGTGTCTTCCAGAAAGATCGTATCAATTGACACTCTTATCAACAATTTATGAGTGTCTACAGAGTGTTGAAAATCTTTAAGATCGTTATCAGTCGAAGTAGGTGTAAAATAGTAAATCATGGTTTGCTTTTGCATTTTGGATTAATAATGAAGGTGTACAGTTGGTTAGGATCCCAGGCTCTGGAATCTGACTATGTGAGTTCAAATCCTAGCTTTATTACTCGACAGCTTTTTGACTTTGTGCCAATTATTTAATCTTTCAATGTCTTGGGTTACTCATCTGCAAAATGGTGATAATAATAATACTAAACTTTTAGGATTGTTGTGAGGATTAAACGATTTGGTACACATAAAGCTCTTTCAATATTTCCTGGTAAACTTACTCTCAAGTGTTAGCTATTGATATATTTTCATGTTATCTATATTTTACTACTCCATTCTTTAATTGTATATTCTAGTTATTTGCTGTACTCTGTTACAATGTTCATCTTTTATTTATTTATTTTTGATAGAGCTCTTTTAAGATTACAGATATTAATTACTTGTCTGTCATACATGCTACAAGTATTTAGTTTGTACTTCTTTGTACCATATAATGCTTTACCATTTAAGTAAGGAAATTTACTCACCTTGTAAAATTTCTGTCTGAAAAAGCCTTCCTCATCCTAAAGATTATTTTAAAAAATTTACCTATGTTGTCTTCGAGGAATTTAATGATTTTATTTATTTTTACATTTTAGTCTTTAACTTATCTTGAATTGAATTTGATAACAGTAATGAAGAAATTATCCAACAAAAGCTTAACTATTTGAGGATGATAAAGTGATCAGTTTGAGCACTACAAGGACACACAAAATACCAGATCTACCAATTTTCCTTTGTCAGGCAAAACCTAAATTTGTCTTTTGGGAAATCTTTTTCATTATTTGAGGGAAAATTTTAATTTTCTTCTATTTCTCACTCTCACTTTCTTTTAAGTTTCTCTTCTTTTTGGAAAACAGCTGCTCTTGGGACTTCCATGAAAACTTAACAGAATTTCTTCCCAGAAGTCAGTTATTCCCAGCATATCAGGATTTCACATTGAGAAAATTGATTTGTAAATGTTGGCTTTTTATAAGATTAAAATATTTCCACATAACAATTCCTACTAGGAAGATTATTTGGACTAACACTGCTAAAATAATTGCCAATGAAGATGAATGGATTTTACTACTAATTTGAGATCTCTTTGTAATTTGACTCCTGCTAGGCATTGGCTAGAGTGATGATTGCATCAAAATAATAATGTAATAATAACAATAATAATAATTAGTAATGTCCATAAAATATAAAGGTATTCCATATCAATGGATTGGAATGGCCTGTTTATTGTGAACATAACACAGATGTTGCACATGTATGCATTGAACATCTCTTGCGTGCACTCTAGATCCACTTAGCCTCATCTTTTATTCCAGTCAGGAATTTGACCTGCTTTGTATATTTGTAACCAGAAGTGCCTTGCCTCAGCCCATAGGCTCCTTCTCTATGCACCTATATCCTGGGATGCTTGAACACACATGAGCAAACTGGAAGTGTGGTAGTTTGTGACATATGGGGCAAAGTTTGACCAGTGTGGGATGTGTACTGACAGATAAATGCTTCACTCTTTCATCCATCCAGCAGATGCCTTGGAGATACTGTACATTCCATAAGTCTTTTCAGAAGGTCCCAGAGATGTAGCACCTGGTTGTACCTGCTAGTGGTTGATTCCATGTGGCATCTTTATATTAGCTGTCCCTCCTTTTCTATGCACATTTGTTCCTTCTTGTCTTCTCCTCTCTCACTCCTGCTCCTGTAATCTTTAATAAACCACTCATGCACCAGACCTCTTTCAGATGCTGCTTTTGGCATTTCTTAGGCTGAGAAATTGCATTAGAAAGAATGTTTAAAAAATTCCTTCTGATCATTTGGATATGGTTGTTTCCATGAATTATGTTATTTTAGCTTCAGTCACAGAAAACTACTAGAGAATATAACTTTGAAATTTAAAAAAATTGCTGAAAATGGCCACAGAGAGTTCATTTTTAGTTGTTTTCTTTTGAAACCAATATCTGGTCTTTTATTTCTTTAAAGAGTGGCATTAATTATATTTTAATTTGACAAAAATCACCCTTCAATTAACTCAGCAAAAGGCATTGAGAATAGACCTGTATGTTAATCATTTAATTTATTAGAGATAATACAAAGTCATTACTTGTTTACATAGAGTCTCAAAATTTAAATTTGACTTAAAAATTGATATTTAATCAAAAAAGTTATTGCTCTGGGTGGCTCAGTTGGTTAAGTGTCCAACATCGGCTCATGTTATGATATTAGGATTAGTGAGCTCGAGCCCCACATCAAGCTCTGTGCTAAAGACTCAGAGCCTGGAACCTGCTTCGGATTATGTGTCTCCCTCTCTCTCTGCCCTTCCCCACCCCTCACTCTCTGTCTCTGTCTCTCTCTCAAAACTAAATAAACATTAAAAAATTCTTTACAAAAAATTATTGTTCTGTAGAAGTGAAAACACAAAGAATCAAATCCTATTATTCATTCCCGTACTCAGGATAAACCATGACTTTAGTATAATAATTATAATAAATATTTAAAAATTTAAATATAGGAAAGACTTTGCATTCAAGTCCACAAGCCAGCAATTGATACAACAATGAGTTGAAAAGTTGTGAAGATTGTATTAATTTAAAATTTTCCAAGCTATATAAGATTGTAATTGTGTTTCTAAATTAGAGCTCCTTCATGCTTTGTAGATTAAGAATATCTCCCCTAATCTTTGGCCACTAGGTGTCATGGCAGCTCCATATAAAAGGCCAAGGGTGGGGGAGGGGTTGCGGGTGAATTATCCATTTTAAGACCAGCTGCTCTGTTGCTCTGTTGTCATTCTGTAGCTTATAAAACCAGCCATTTTACAAAATGCAGGATCATCTTCAGCCAATATAAATATCCAGCTAGTTTTGAATCTTTGATGTGTGTGTTGGTAAGGAAAATGGTTGAAATTCAACCACTTAGCACAAATTCTGCTTTTGGATAATGTCATTATTCTGTTCTTACTCTAATTCCATTAAAAAAAAAAAGAAACAAAACAACACTGTGAACATTGAAAATGGACAGTAAAAAGGAAGTTCCTAAAAACCAACTGGTTACAGAAAAACATGCTGGCTATGACATGCAGAAAAACTGGGCATAGCTCTTGGACAATCAATTCATGAGTGCAAAAGCAAATACAGAATGAGATGTTAGTTAAAAACATAGGTTTTGGAGTCCCCAAAGGCCTGGGTTTTGAAATGGATCTTCCCTTTAATATTTGTGTGATGTTTTATCTCCTCATCTATAAAAGAGGGGTTGATAACCTCAAAAGGTTGTTTTACGTTTCGAATGGGACTGTGACTATAAAGGTCTTAGCTCAGTGTCCTACACATTGTAAACATTCAACAAACGGACACTCTCATTATGAAGATGGAATATCATACCTAATATTTTTAAATGAAAACCCCAATACTTCAAATGCAAAGGGAGGATAAGCTTTAGTCAGTTTTCTAGGCAAGGGACAGCTCTTAAATGGAGTATAATATAAACAACTCCTCTTTAAAGTAAAGCTATCAAGATGTGAAATAGAATCTGCTTGTGACTGTGGCCACGGAAAGGAGTTTCTCACTGGAGTGACGCTCACTAATACCTGCAGTGGCATGTTTCCTCTTTTTATTATTTATTTCTTTGTTTATTAAATGTTTATTTTTTGAGAGAGAGAGAGAGAGAATGTGCATTTCATACACAAATGGGGAGGGGCAGAGAGAGAGGGAGCCAAAGGATCTCAGCTGGGCTCTCCACTGACCGCAGAGAGCCCGGGCACGAACTCACGAATCCTGAGATCAAGACCTGCGCCAAAGTTGTATGCTTAAGCGACTGAGCCACCCAGGCACCCCAAGTCACCCCTTTTTAAGCTGTGTTTTCTCATCCTGAGGACAAACACTCTTGTTTTCCCATCTCTGTACATCCCACCTGGGGGTTGGCAGGTCCGAGTCAGATGGTCCTCCTTGTGCTGGTCCCACCTGTTTCCATTCATCCTGATAGTGGAGCATTTAATGTGGAAAGGGCAGCAGGGCGTAATCCCAAGACCAAGCGTTACATTCCAGAGGGTCTGAACCAGAGATGATCCCATGACACCTTCTTAATATGCATAGAAGAGTGTGTTATTGGAGGTGCCAGAGCGACAGACATCTGTCTTTAAATGTGGCTCTTCCAAAATGCTGCTGTATACGATACCTAGAAAATAATACATTTACTTGTGCATATTTGGATAATGGTCAGAAATAGCGTTTCGGCACATAATATTAACATGGCAGTATTTCAGAGAGATGGAAGGAAAAAACTCTTCAGAGAGTGGTGTGACTCTGGTAGGAATGACAAGATCAAGAAAAAGTGGTAGAGAGAGAGGCTTCTCTATCCATTTGTATGGCTTTGCTGGCTTCAGTAGGATTTAATGATTTGCTCTTCTTCCACTTGCTACAGCTTTCAACAAACTTTGGTGTAAAATCTGAACAAAGAGACTGAAGATGAGATTAAAAAAATAAAAAGGAAAGTCTAGTGAATAAAAGGATTTACTTCAATAACTCCCAAAATCCTACCACAAGTGAAACGATCACTTCAAATACTATAAGGCAGAAAATGAATCAGCCTGTACTGTACTAACTGTACTAACGATTACAGTTTGAGACAGTGATTCATATGAAAGGCAGCATAATTACTGTGAATATCAGATTGGGTTTCAAAATGAGGAAAGAAGATTTTAGTCCTTTCTTGGCTGAGGATAACCATAATTGATTTATGAATAATACCAGGGTCCAGCTTATCTGGCAAATATATTGTATTTCATGTAGAAATGAGCTGAAAGGCATTTTTTGAATTTCTAGGCGAAACCCAATATTCGCATGCCAAGGAAGTGAGGAGGGATAGCGGCAGGAGCCACTGATAGATGGAAGCTCCGCATCAGGCATGCCAGAGTGTAGCCCATCTGCTGCGTGGCAGCGGCAAGATCAGTTGGACACTCTGGCTTGAAAAAATGATGGGCAATGGTTTATTTATTCATTTATCTAGTTATTGAAAATAAAATTTTGATTTATTAGAAACAATGAGCACCCTCCCTCTCCAGGCTATTCTGAGAACCTTTCTTCAGTCCTGCTTCACGGGGAAACAGTGCGTCCTACCTAGTTCAGAGCATGCCACAGGCACCCGTCTCAAATCGCTGTTGCAGTAAGAGCTTCCTGCCAATTTGGGGTTTAAAGGGTTGGAAGAAAACACGTTTAGAAATATTTCATAAATAAAGTTGACAGGTCCTGTTAGGTTCTTTGAGTCATTTGTGCTTGAATAACTATAGTCTCTTGGTTAAGTAGAATTTACATAGGACTCTATTTGAGGCAGGATGATACAGCGTTCAGATCAGAGACCTAATCAGACTTCCCGGGTTTGCGTCCACTTTCTGCCAAATATAAGCTGTTATTTAACCTCTCTATACCTCCATTTCCTTATCTGTAAAATGGGTAGCACCTACCTAATAGCTTTGTTGTGATGATTAAATTAACATTTGCAAAGTGCCTGGCAGAGTGCTATGTATTTGCTAACTTATGATTATACATTTGATCTCTTCAATAATCCTGTGACGAATGCAACACATATAGGGGTAAGAGAAGGTTTTGCAGTTGAAAAGGATCTTAGAGCTCGTATACTTCAAATCCCTCATTTTAAAGTTTAGAAAAGTACCTAAAGTTTTATTACTTAAAAAAGTAATATAACTAGTATCTAAATACAGGTTTCTTAGTTTTCTGGCTGAGTTTTTCCCACTTCATCACTTTGACTTCTCCTACAAAGAAATGTGAAGAAAAAGAGTTCTTAAATAATTTTTTAGTTTAAGAAAACACTTGCTGTGGTAAATGGAGTTGTAATATTAGGAATTGGAGTTATATAAATTATAAAAAATTATATTGATTTCTTATTTTTTTATAAATTAAAAAAATGTTTACTTATTTTTGAGAGAGAGAGAGCCAGGGCACAAGTGGGGGAGGAGGAGAGAGAGAGGGGGACACGGAATCCAAAGCAGGTTTCATGCTCCGAGCTGTCAGCACAGAGCCTAACGCAGGACCTGAACCCACGAACAGCAAGATCATGACCTGAGCCGAAGTTGGACACTTAACTGACTGAGCTCCTCAGACCCCCCAGGTATATCGATTTTTTAAAGTATCTGCTACAATTAGGTCTAACCGCATAGAATAGCAAACCCTACATTTCTTAAATAAGTTAGAAGTTTATTTGTTCTCCATATAAAAATAAAACACAGAAAAGGGTGCAGGGCTTTTATGGTGACTCTATGGTCATTAGGGACCTGGGCTCTTTCTGCCATCCTATTCCACCGTCCTGTGGATAGCTTTTGGTCTCAAGGTTGCCTCTTGGTTCAACATGGCTGCTGGCACTCCTGCCCTCATGGCAGCTGCCCAGAATGCAGGGAGGAGGATGGGAGAAAGGACAAAAGGGTATCATCTAAATGAGTTAGTGTTCTTTCACCAGTCTTCTAGGAAATTCCACATCATCTTCTACTTATATCTCATCATCCAGAACTTTGTCACATGTCGTGCCTGGCTACACGGGAGACTGCAAAGGTGCTTTCAACCAATTACCAGTTAAAGTATGTGTTTTCTTTCTTTCTTTTCTTTTTTTTTTTTAAGTTTATTTATTTATTTTGAGAGATAGAGAGAAAATGTGTGTGCACAAGTGGGGAAGGGACGGAGAGAGAATCCCAAGCAGACTCTTCACTGTCAGCGGAGAGCCTGACAGGGGGCTCTGACTCACAAACCAAGAAATCATGACCTGAGCTGAAATCAAGAGTCAGACGCTTAACCAGCGGAGCTACACAGATGCCCATGTATTTTCTTATTGAGGGAAGAGGGGTAATGCATATGGGGTAATAACTAAGCATCTCTGCTGCAAGTTAAGGTTAGTTTTTCCTACCCCTTTTCCTCCTCACATTTTCTTTTTCCTTGCCTTGAATCCAAAAGGTCAGTCTTGGACTAAGACAAAATACCCACATAGGAGAAAACAAAATTTCTCTCTCTAAAAGGACATTGTGTCTGTGTATTAGGATCTTATTGTCGCAAGGAACAAATCAGTTTACTCTGGACTAAGAGGAAAAAGGGAAATCTATCACAATGGTGCTTCTCGCAACCCAAAGGTAAGAATGAAGGAATTCTGAAGAAACCCAGTAACTGAGAACATGTTGGAAATCAGGCAGTCTTTTCTTTCAATTTCCTGTCATTGTTTCTTGCTGCGCAAGATTCTTCTTGTTCTTTGAAAATCTGTTCCTTGGTGCCCACAGTCAATCCACCAGTAAGGGACCGACCTAGGGTTTGCATCCAGATCTTCTAATTCACGCTTTATTATATAACTATTTTAAAGTTCTGTTTCTCTTCTAACATAAAGTAGCAGAATCTGTTCTCCTTACCGATTCACTGTCAGCTCCATATCACACTGTATCATACATACATTTTGATGTATTTGATTACAATAACCACCTGTGTGGACCAGAACCTTCAAATCTGACTTTAAGAAATGCTTTACAGGGTCTCTATTACTGCTTGGCATCGCACACTAAGCAGCCTTCCAATTCCCAGATGTTTTCTCTTTGCTAGCTATGTATTTTCTTCTATTGATAACAAATGTTTCAACTACCATATCGCACAGATGACTCCCAAATTACACATTTCCAGTTTAGATCTCCCCCTTGAGCTCCAGATCCTTACTTTTAAAAATGAATATTGGTTACTTTAACTTAGATGTTTCTTAGTATCCATCGTACCTGCAAACTCAACACATCATAACCTTGTATTGAGTTCTCTATTTTAAGTGGCATCCACCCAGCCATCCAGTAAACTTCCTGCCTTTTCATTTCTACTGCCAGTCAGCTACAGAATCCATCACCTAAAGGTCATATTTCTTATGGTTTTTGCCATAAGTTTTACTCTGTAATCTTATTTTTGTACAATTGCAGCTGCCCCTTAAATCTTATTCCTGTTCTTCAAGCTCATTTATTCTCTGCATTGTCTTAAGAACAATCTTTTAAATATATAAATATGATCATGTCACTTCCTTACTTAAGATTCATCAGGGGGCGCCTGGGTGGCTCAGTCGGTTGAGTGGCCAACTTCGGCTCAGGTCATGATCTCGCGGTCTGTGAGTTCGAGCCTCGCGTCGGGCTCTGTGCTGACGGCTCGGAGCCTGGAGCCTGCTTCGGATTCTGTGTCTCCCTCTCTCTCTGCCCTTCCCTTGCTCATACTCTGTCTCTATGTCTCTCAAAAATAAATAAATGTTAAAAAAATTAAACAAAACAAAACAAAAGATTCATCGGTATTTCCTTTTTACCCACAGAACAATGGCCAAATTCTTTCTTGGCCATAGAGGACAGTTTATTATCTGATTTCTTCCTATCTAGCCAAGCTCATCTCTATTAAATTTTTTTTCATAAGCTTTGACCTCATAGAACCATTTGCAATTCTGTAAATGTAATTGCAAAGTTCACACTTCTGTGATGTTGCATATGTTCTTATTTTCCTTCCCTCTAAATGCTCTCATTCTGCTCGGTCTTCTTAGTGAACTTCTACTCACCTTATGAGATTCCCTTCAGGATCAGTTCTTTCTGAAGACCTCCCTGATAGGCACGTTGTCCCCTCCCTCTGTACTTTCTCTATTTTTCCTTCAGAAGTTAGTGTCTTTCCCTTGCTCGATCACGTAACATACATATCTGAGAGGCAGACTAAAGCAAATGCTACGGTTGTCTCCTGACGCCTGGTCTGTCATATGGTTGCCCAAATGAGAACTACATTTCCCAGCCTTTCTTTCAGTATGTGTGGCCATGTGACTGAGTTCTTTGCCATGTGACTTTGTATACAGAATGGCTTGTGCAACTTCTGAGCTGTGCTCTTAAAAATTATTTTTAACATTTATTTATTATTGAGAGACAGAGAGAGACAGACCATGAAAATTTTTTTAGCATTTATTTATTATTGAGGGGCAGAGAGAGGTGGAGACCCAGAATCCAAAGCAGGCTCCAGGCTCTGAGTTGTGAGCACAGAGCCCGATGTGGTACTTGAACCTACAAACTGCTAGATCATGAACTGAACTGAAGTTAGATGCTTAACCAACTGACCCACCCAGGTGCCCCAAGAGCTGTGCTCTTTAAACTAAAAGCCCTTCCCTTACTCCTTTTTTTCTTCTTTAGTGACTGGAATATGGGTATAGTGAATCACTTTTGACTATGCAGATATGAGCAACACCCCAGGATGGCAGAGCAACAAGGCAGAAGAGGCCTATGTCCTTGACACTGTGGAGCTACCATGTCTATTCAGGACTGCTTACAGTTAGACCACTGTCTCATCAAGATAAACTTTATGGCTTAAGCCCTTGTTTAGGATATTTGTATTCTAATATTAATATTCAGATACAACAGGTCCTGTAGCCGTAGCTAACATACTCTACTATAAGACTATAAAAGAAGTTAGACGCTTAGATTTACTTATCTCTGTATACTTAACACCTACCACAGGGCCTAACACACAATATATCATCAAAATAATTATTGAAGAGAAGAGAGAAAGTTGTAAATGGTTACAACTTATAACTTAAGTGTGAAAAAAGGAATATTCTTTGTTTTCCTATAATTAACTTAAGTATACTCAAGTCCCCAAGTTTTTTGTAAACAAGGGTGAACTTGTTGCCAATTTAAGGCAATTATCACTTTTGGTTAAACTTTAGGTCTCTTTTGGGTAACAACTTAGTTAATTATGACTCCGTAATTCTGGCCTTTGAGAGGTGGCGATGGTGGTTATCTTATGTTTCCTTCTGGCATTCAGAGCTGGCCAGCTGGCCTGCCGGACGGTCTGTATTTTGGCTTCCATTGAGGTGTCACTCGTTTCTCCTGGTCTTGGATGTTGGCCTCTGTCTCTGATACTAAATTCGCACCTCATCATGGCCGCCAGGTCTTATTCCCACTGCAAGGCCTTTTTTAGGCTTTTGAATCTCAGTCTTGTCTGCACTCTGCTAAGGTTGCTAGGTAACTCTCGGCCGCTGCATTCACACCTTTCTGGAGTGGTGAGAGTCTTATGAGGAAGCTCGCAAGCCTATCCATCTAGGCACCCTCTTCAACCATTACTGTCTCAAGTGTGGTGTTGGATGGAGGACTTCTCTATTCAGCTTCTGGGTTACACTCTTCATAGCCAAGCAATGATCCTTCTGTTCTGGAATCTCTTCACACTTATCTCAGATTTCTATCAGTTTATCCAGAGATGCCTCCTTCCCTCCTGTCATTCTTCCCAGCTGGACTTGCCTAAGGAGATGGAGCATAGATCTTTTGTCGAGGAGCTCTCAGTATTTAAACTCCACTAAATCACCTTCAGTTCTTCCTTTCCTACCCGCTGGTTGACAGAACTTCCTTTTCAGTAGAGGTAACTTCTCTTTCTTCATGATTAAGTTTTCCTTACTCTAAGGTTATGGCACAAACCCCATATTAGCCCTCTAGGTTGTGACTCTTTGTATTAAGAAAAAAAGCTTTTTGTAATTCAAGATACCCTTTTTCACTCTTAAAACTCCTCCCTTGGTTTTCAAGGCAACTGACTCTGAAACTAATTGAAAAAAATAATGGGGTCAGAACCTCAGTTGATTTCTTTATTCTGACCTCCTCTTTTTCTTATGATAAGGAATGTCAGTGCAAAATAAGTGTTGCTAAGGAAAACTTGTGTTATTATCTGAGAATGCGCCCATCCCCCTTAAATGGTTGTGACAGATTGATTCGTATAAAGAGTTCTGTTTTGTATAGAAAATAGTCTGATATTCTACTTGTATATTATATATATAGACTCCTGCCCATGACTCCCCATCTCGCACCGTAGCCTGAACAGGGTGGAAAAGCAAAAGAAGACCAGAGACAATATTGCGAGTTTACTGAACTATTTAATTTTTCTTCTGGACACAAAGGAAGATTATATTTCACAATAGCCCTTGGAGTCTGGTTGGACTGTGTCACTGAACTTTTTGAATGGACAATGAGTTGAAGTGATGTATTCCACTTTCAAGCCTGACCATAAAAGTGTTCATGTGATCTTGTTTACTCTCCTGGCCGCGCACCCCACCCCCCCCCATAACAGGAAAGGAAAGACTTTGAGATGGTGGAACACACAACGGAAAGAACCTGAAACCTGATTACTTGGAGACCTCCTAGCCAGGAACTTAAGCTCTGAATTTTATATGAATTAGAGTTTTGAATTAAATCACTGTGATATTTGGAAATGGGATTGTTTATTACAAGTTAATATTGAACAACACATCTATGAGAATTAGTAACAGGAATCCAAGGATTAAGATCTACACTTAGAGGAAAGCAACTGAGAAGAGCAAGAAAGGGAGATTGGAGCCAAGTAACCTGGTCTTCTACTGAGCCCCATGGAACAGATTGAGAAGTTGGATGGAGGATGGAGAAGTTCCTAGAGGTGTTAATAGCTGTTGGAATTTTAAGAAACAAGGTGGCTAACATTTAGTTAAAATGTTTTTAAGATGTAATATTTGATGCATATGAAATAATCTATAATGATATTTGATTTTTGAACATAATAAACACTTGTGAACTCATCACCCACTCTAATAATGAGAACATTATCATTATTATTGAAGCTGCCACTGTATGGATAAATTTTAGAAACACGATGAAGAAAAGCAAGTTTCAGAAGATTATGATAACTTTTTTATAAAGCCAAAAAGAACCCTCTAATGATAAGATATTTAATGGTGCATCCATGTTAAGTTTTTAGGTTCCTATGTAGTGGTCATTTGCTCTAGACCTTCAGTAAAATTTTGACTTCTTTTGGTACCCTAGGGTTAGTACCAGGATAGTCTCAAAAGAGCAACAGAATAGTGAAAAGTTACAACATGCGTTAAAGTTAGAGAGTGATGACTGAGCAGTAACTGGGAGCCAGACGTGTTTAGAATTTACCTAACCTACCGCCTCAGTCTGGATTTCTGGGAAAAAAACAAAGAAAGAAGTGAACTCTGGATTTCCTACAGTAAGTGGAAGACAGATTCAAACAAAGGGCAAGATGACTTAATAGATTGGAAGACTCGCAGACATTCAGGGATTTGACCTCTGGATTACATTTGAATGAACTTTAGTTACTTTTAATTTCATGTGGTTGCCACAATTAAAACACAGTTTTGTTGTGGGTTTTTTTTTTTTTTTTTTTTTTTTTGCTTTTGATCTGTATTCCCAAGAAACTCACCTGGATATGTGAGGGTGAAAGAATAGTGTTAGTAAGAGCAGCTTTTGAAAACCCATATTTGACAAAGTTAAGAATTATTTAGCTAATTAGCATACTATTCATTGAGTATCTACTAGATTGCAGTGATTGTGAAAATATTTTACCTCTGTCTTCTCTTCATTGTTGCCTTAGATTTGAGGTCTTGACAAACAACTATAGTCTTTCTTTTCTTTGCCTTTTTTTTCAAGTTTATTCACTTATTTTGGGAGAGACAAAGACAGTGCAAGTTGGAGAGGGACAGAGAGAGAGGGAATTGAGAATCCCAAACAGGCTCCATACTGCCAGCACAGAGCCCGATGTGGGGCTCAAACCCACAAAGCTGTGAGATCATGACCTGAGCAGAAACCAAGAGTCAGACTGCTTAACCATCTGAGGAACCCCTTGTAGTCTTTCTTTTTTAGATTGACAATGTGCTGATAAAGTGCTGGGGTAATGTGTACTACCACAGTGAGGTCTTTGTCAGGATCTTTAGAACAGGGGAAGGCATCACAGAGTGACTTGGCATAGAACAGCCAGAGGGCTGGCAGCCTTTCCAGAAAATTGGTGGCCTTGGTGTTGCTCAAGGTTGCTTGGCTCACCCTGCCCTTACCTGCAAAAGGGTGATTTTATAATCCAAGAGAAGAAGGTTCAGACTGGCATGAAATAGTATAGGTGGTCTTTGTCATATGGGTAACTAAAGCGATGCCAAGTACATGAAACTGCAATTAATGAAACAAAATGATTGGTGACTCCACTTCTGATTGTGTTATCTTGGGCACATCACTTCGCTTTTTGGAGTTTGATTTTCCTTCTGTTAATGTTGAAGGTATTAATACTGATCATAGAGCATTTTGTCAAGAATGAAAGAAAATACAGAGATATAATAATAAACTGTCAACTCTAATGTGCTCTACAAATATAAGGGACTCAAGATTAGGAAGCTATGGGAACATTAGGCTGTGCAAAACATGAACTGGATTTCATGAACTTTGAAATTATTTCAAGTTCTAATTTTTTGTTCATTCACTAAACTAATATTTGTTGAGCATCTACTATTCTAAATATTGCTTGAGATACTTGAGATACACGTGTTGAAGAAAAAAAATCAGCCACAGACCCATTTCTATGAGTCTTCTCAATATAATTCTAGAAAAGATTATGGAGTTCTAAAACTTTGACATAAACCTAATCTTTATAGAAATTTGTAGAAAGCAACTATATAGTTTAACTAAGCCATTAGAATTAGTTTTAGAAAAAGAGATGCCTAAATTTGTTGTTTTCACATTGATGTTGCCTTTCCAGAGTGTTCTAGTATGAAAAATTTCCAAATCTTTTATCCAAAGAAGCTAAAGAAAAGGTGACTAGGATCAGGTGCTCCACTGAGATATAGATTTCATGTATATGTCTTCCTAAGGATGAATGAAGAGATGATGACTCTCATGCACAGGCTTGAGACAGGCCAAAAAAAATCATACGGGGACTTGACTCTATACCTAGTTCCACTTTTGGATAATATTTTAGCTAAAACAATCTCTTTGTCTTTCTGCTTAATTTACTTGACAGATTTCCTGATTGAAAACTTTGCAGTATATGTGCAGCTTGACTTGATAACACTTTAGTGACTTGGTTTCCATTTTGATTTTTCCTCTGAATTCCTCCCAAGTATTCTCTCAGCAGATGTTTTAGCCTTTGGGTTTGACCCAGACTTTCACCAAGCCACCTTCTCGACAGTTATGAAGAATCATGGTCCTCTGCTTTTGGCCAAATTTTCTCGAAGAGGATACCTGGAATTATGACTCTGTAAGGCACAGATGGTAGCATGCTACACTCTGTCCTAAGTCATTTTTTTTGTAGTGCCCTTTAATCTTAATATTTTGAAAGCAGTTAATTTTTAAAGATAATTTTCTTTTATATTTTGGAGGAAATATGTATAACGCATAAAATGGGGAAGAGAAAATGACAACAATTTATAATTTTAGGTTGCAAAGATAATCATTGATGTAATTTCCTCTAATAATTATTTTACATGCATACATATATGTTTAATACACTTTTTTATAATCTATTATTTATTTCATAATACATCGTGAGCAAATATGTTGAGAAAATACTTTGTTATATGATTTCTTTATGATTTATTATTTTTCATATTTAATGTTGGATTGTATTTTTAAAAATTTATTTATTGTTTTTACATCCACGTTAGTTAGCATATGGTGCAACAATGATTTCAGGGGTAGCCATTAAACCCATTTAGACCATCCCTCCTCCCACACCTCTCCAGCAACCCTCTGTTTGCTCTCTATATTTAAGAGTCTATTATGTCTTATCCCCCTCGCTGTTTTTATATTATTTTTGCTTCTCTTCTCTTATGTTCATCTGTTTTGTATCTTAAATTCCTCATATGAGTGAAGTCATATGATATTTGTCTTTCTCTGAAATTATGCTAATTTCACTTAGCATAATACCCTCTAGTTCCATCCTTGTAGTTGCATATACTTTCAACTTGTAACGTAATTGCAAGATTTTATTCTTTTTGATTGCTGAGTAATACCCCATTGTATATATATACCACATCTTCTTTATCCATTCATCCATCGATGGACATTTGGGCTCTTTCCATACTTTGACTGTTGTTAATAGTGCTGCTATAAACAATGGGGTGCATGTGCCGCTTCAAAATGGCACACCGTATCCTTTGGATAAATACCTAGTAGTGCAATTGCTGGGTTGTAGGGTAGTTCTATTTTTAATTTTTTGAGGAAGCTCCATACTGTTTTCCAGAGTGGCTGCACCAGTTTGCATTCCACCAGCAGTGCAAAAGAGATCCTTTTTCTCCGCATCCTCACCAGCATCTGTTGTTGTCTGAGTTATTAATGTTAGCCATTCTGACAGGTGTGAGGTGGTATCTCATTGTGGTTTTGATTTGTATTTCCCTATTGATGAGGGACATTGAGCATTTTTTCATGTGTCGATTAGCCATCTGGATGTCTTCTTTGAAGCAATGTCTATTCATGTCTTTTGCCTATTTCTTCACTGGATGAATGGTTTTTTGGGTGTTGAGTTTGATAAGTTCTTTATAGATTTTGGACATTAACCCTTTATTTGGTACTGCATTTGCAAATATCTTATTCTATTCTGTGGGTTGCATTTTAGTTAAGATGGTTGTTTTCTTCACTGTGCAGAAGACTTTTATTATGGTGAGGTCCCAATAGTTCATTTTTGTTTTTGTTTCCCTTCCCTCCAGAGACATGTTGAGTAAGAAGTTGCTGTGGCTGAGACCAAAGAGGTTTTTGCCTGCTTTCTTCTTAAAGATTTTGATGGCTTCCTGTCTTACATTTAGGTCTTTCATCGGTTTTGAGTTATTTTTGTGTATGGTGTAAGAAAGTGGTCCAGGTTCATTTTTCTGCATGTCTCTGTCCAGTTTTCCCAGCACCATTTGCTGAAGAGACTGTCCTCATTCCATTGGATATTCTTTCCTGCTTTGTCAAAGATGAGTTGGACGTACATTTGTGGGTCCATTTGTGGGTTCTTTATTCTGTTCCATTGATCTGAGTGTCTGTTTTTGTGCCAGTACCATACTGTCTTGATGGTTACAGCTTTGTAATACAGCTTGACAGTCTGGTAGCGTGATACCTCCAGCTTTGGTTTTCTTTTTCAAGATTGCTATGACTATTGGGGTCTTTTCTGGTTCCATATGAATTTTAGGATTATTCTAGCTCTGTGAAGAATGCTGGTGTTATTTTGATAGGTATCACATTGAATATGTAGATTGCTTTGGGTAGTATCAACATTTTAACAATGTTTACTCTTCCAATTCATGACCATGGAATATTTTTCCATTTTTTGTGTCTTCTTCAATTTCTTTCATAAACTTTTTATAGTTTTCAGTGTATACATTTTTCATCTGTTTGGTTATGTTTATTCCTAGGTATTTTACGGTTTTTGGTGCAGTTGTAAATGGGATAGATTCCTTGATTTCTCTTTCTGTTGCTTCATTATTGGTGTATAGGAATGCAGCCGATTTCTGTGCATTGATTTTATATCCTGCCACTTTGCTGAATTCATGGATCAGTTCTAGAAGTATTTTGGTGGAATCTTTTGGGTTTTCCATATAGAGTATCATGTCATCTGTGATGAGTGAAAATTTGACTTCCTCCTGGCCGATTTGGATGCCTTTTATTTCTTTTTTTTTGTCTGATTGCTGAGGCTAAGACTTCCAATACTACGTTGAATAACAGTGGTGAGAGTGGACATCCCTGTTGTGCTCCGACCTTAGGAGGAAAGCTCTTAATTTTTCCTCTTGAGGATGATATTAGAGGTTGATCTTTCATACATGGTTTTTATGATCTTGAGGTATGATCCTTCTATCTCTACTTTCTTGAAGGTTTTTATCAAGAAACGATGCTGTATTTTGTCAAATGCTTTCTCTGCATCTATTGAGAGGATCATGTGGTTCTTGTCCTTTCTTTTTATTAATATGATGTATCACATTGATTGTGTTGTGGATATTGAACCAGCCCTGCATCCTAGGTATAAATCCCACTTGGTCGTGGTGAATAATTTTTCAATGTATTGTTGGATCCGGTTGGCTAGTATGTTGTTGAAGATTTTTGCATCCATGTTCATTAGGGAAATTGACATCTAGTTCTCTTTTTTAGTGGGGTCTTTGTCTGGTTTTGGAATCAAGGTAATGCTGGCTTCATAGAAAGAGTTTGGAGTTTTCCTTCCATTTCAGTATTTTGGAATGGCTTCAAGAGAATTGGTGTTAACTCTTCTTTAAATGTTTGGCAGAATTCCCGTGGAAAGCCATCTGGCCCTGGACTCTTGTTCTTTGGGAGATTTTCGATGACTAATTCGATTTCTTTACTGGTTATGGGTCTGTTCAAAGTTTCTATTTCTTCCTGTTTCAATTTTGGTAGTTTATATGTTTCTAGGAATTTGTCCCTTTCTTCCAGATTTCCCATTTTATTGGCATATAATTGCTCATAATATTCTCTTATTATTGTTTGTATTTCTGCAGTGTTGGTTGTGATCTCACCTCTTTCATTTTTGATTTTATTTATTTGGGTCTTTTCCTTTTTTTTTTTTTGACCAAACTAGATAGGGGATTATCAATTTTGTTAATTCTTTCAAAGAACTAGGTCCTGGTTTCATTGATCTGTTCTACGATTTTTTATTTTTTTATTTTTTTTTTTGGTTTCGATTGCATCGATTTCTGCTCTAATCTTTATTACTTCCTGTCTTCTGCTGGTTTTGGATTTTATTCGCTGTTCTTCTTCCAGCTCTTTGAGTTGTAAATGTTTATCTGAGACATTTTTCCTTCTTTAAGAAGGTCTGGATTAGTATATACTTCCCTCTTATGACTGCCTCTGCTGTGTCCCAGAGGTTTTGGGCAGTGGTGTTATCATTTTCATTGACTTACATGTACTTTTTAATTTTCACTTTAATTTTTTGGTTAGCTCATTCATTCTTTATTAGAACATTCTTTAGTCTCCAAGTATTTGTTACCTTTCCAAATTTTTTCTTGTGGTTGATTTCGAGTTTCATAAAATTGTGGTCGAAAATATGCACGGTATGTTCTCTGTCTTTTTGTACTTGTTGAGGGCTGATTTGTTTCCCAGTACGTGATCTATTCTGGAGAATTTTCCATGTGCACTCGAGAAGAATGTGTATTCTTCTGCTTTAGGAAGAAATGTTCTGATTATAGCTGTTAAGTGTACCCAGTCCAGTGTATCATTCAAAGCCATTGTTTTCTTGTTGATGTTCTGTTTAGATGATCTATCCATTGCTGTAAGTGGGGTGTTGAAGTCCTCTACTATTATGGTATTAATATTGATGAGTTTCTTTATGTTTGTGATTAATCGATTTATGTATTTGGGTGCTGACAAGTTTTGAGCATAAATGTTTACATTGTTAGGTCTTCGTGGTGGGTAGTCCCCTTAATTATCATATAACGTCCTTCTTCATCTCTTGTTACAGTCTTTATTGTAAAGTCTAGATTGTCTGATATAAGTATGGCTGCTTTCTTTTGGTGGCCATTAGCATGATAGATGGTTCTCTATCCCCTTATTTTCAATCCCAGCTAGTATTTCTATTATCGTGATTTTAAATTCCAGTTCAGATCAGATATCTTGCTTGTATTTGTGTTGATTAAGTGCCTATCTGTCATTTCTTCCTGTTCTTTCTTCCTTCATTTCATCATTTTGGAGGAAGAAAAGGAATTAATAACGTAAAAAAAAATTGAAATTAAAAATTTTATAAACTAAGCAGTTGGAGAGACTCGTGTTTGTCAAGAGCACTGTTGGCCCAGTTGGGCAGGGCTTAGTGTAATGGCTTCATTCTCCACTAGACGGTGGTGCTTAGCTCACTGGGGTGGATTGCTGTGGCACCTGTGGGCATGCTGCATGCGCGTGCACAGGAGGGGTCAAAATGGCATCACCCAGCTATCCAGTCTCTAGTATGGAATTCTGTGCTCTCCATGACTAGCAATCAAACACCCCTCCTTTCTTTCCAGCTTCTGTCTACTCGCTGCTTCTACAGTCTGTGACCAAGCCGTCAGGCTGCCAGGTAGCACCTCCCTCCTGAGTTTTATCTTAGATGGGGCTGTGTTTCCCGACCCCTCACTTGAGGGACTGTGGCTTTGACCCGCTTAGACCTTCTGGGGAAGGGTCTTGCTGAGCAATGGCTGGTGCCGCCCACCCCCAGGAATGTTCATGAGGCCGTGCTGCTGCTGATGCCCAAAGACTGTGACTGGGTGCCAGCCCACCCCAGAAAAAGTTCATGCCATTTTGATGCAGCAGTGTTTCCAGATTTATGGAAAATCACAACACACATCTGATGACAGGTTTCCCCCTTAACATCCTTGTTCCAGCACCAGCGAATGTGGTAGTTCTCTGGGTTCCGCTGGAACCTTTGCTTGTGGGGTGGCCACACAGCCACTATCAAATTTTCTCCCAGCAGGGGAACCTCCTCTCCCCATGTGGCCCGAGGACCCCTTGGACCTTGCTCTCTGCTAGGGATTCACCCTTCCCACCAAAGCTCTGCCAGGTATCAAACTGCAGAGTTTCAGACTCTGCACTCCCCCTGTTTATAGAGTCTTAATGGAATTTAAACCCTCTCCTTTCTCCTTTCTCCCTTTTTTGTTCAGTCCCTTGCATACTCTTTCTTTTCTTTCCTGCTGCTTTGGTGGAGGGGAGTGCTTTTCCATACTTTCCCCAATCTCTGTCCTCTCTCTGTAAGTGAAAACAGCACTCTACCCTCCGTGGCTTCTTTCTCCCCCAGTTTGGGTTTAGGTTGTGCAGATTGTTGTGTTAATCATCCAGTCAGTTTCTAGGTGTGCAAGATGGCTTACTGTTGATCTGGCTGCATTTCAGGGATAAGAGATATAAAAAAACTTCCATGCTATTGCACCATCTTGGCCTCTCCCTCTGTCCTAAGTCTTTTTCAAACCCAGTTATCCTGGTAAGTAGCATTCATAGAATTCACCATTTACAAGGCTTTAGGTTTTTTCCTTAACCAGACTCCAGGAAGAGCAAAGTCAAATTAGTCTTTTTAATTTTGGCTGGATATTTGGTACATGTGCTAAAAAAATTTCCTTCCATGTCCTAACTCTACCTATTTATAAGGCACTTACCATATTGCAACACGTGTGCACCTTTTACTAATGTGTGTGCGGATTTTTCAGATGTCTGGAGCCAACTTGAAAGTCTTCTTGACTGCGTATAATTGTAAGCATCCTTTCACTGATATAGTAATTTTATCAGATTGACAGACTTGTGGCTCCCATGACCTCTGTTTCCTGATAGTCATGCCTTTTTATAATTCTCTCCCCTTGAGTGTGGGTAGAACCTGTGACTTGCTTCTAGATATGTAGACTATGGCAAAAGTGGCAGTATGTACATGACATATGTGTATGTGATTATGTTACATAAGATTATAATGTCTGTTGGGCAAGAGACATTCTCTCTTCTGTTGGCTTTGATGTTGTGAACTGCTTATGTAGAAGGTCATGTGGCAGGAAACTAGGGTGGCCTTTGGCTGAAAGCCAGCAGGAAATAGGGGTTCTTGGTCCAACAACCTGCAAGGAACTGAATACTGAAAACATCCATGTGATTTTAGAAACAGATCCTTTTAGAATGTTCGCCTAGATGTGATTTAAACAGGAGGATATATAATCAATGTAGAAACCTTAAACTATATAAAAATCTTCCTTAATGTAATTACCTCACAATGCTAAGTGGCAACTCATATGATAAGCATAGGAGAGAATTTTCACTATTTCTTGTGGCTTTCAGGCAGGTAGGGCAGAAATATACTAGACCTCAAATGATAGTTAGAACTTACATACATGCTCAAAATGGTGGGAGGAGGGTTATTTCAGGTAGGGTAAATAGCATAAACAAAGGTGACAGAGGTAGTATTGTTTAGAGTGTATCTGAGAGAAAATTATTATGTTTGGATGAATCAGAAGTTTTAGGAATGGAGGCAGTATGAGGGATAGTGGCTAAGGAGTACAGAGGTTAGTTTGTGGAACACCTTCGATGCAAGGTAATAAGTCTAAACATCATCCTTTGGACCCAAAATCCTTCCCTACCTTAACCCAAATAACTTTGCTTTCATCTGTTTTGTGTATTGGGATTTTTCACGTATTTTCTTTAAATAAAGGGCTCCGTAGCTAAAAACAATGTGTGAACTTTCTTTAGAAAAGTGGAGTTTTCATGTTTTTTCAAAAGAGTTATTCAATTTCTATTCTATAATTCATCTGATTGTAGTTTTTGGGTGTAATTAGAGAGAGAGATTTTGAAGTTCTAGGGACCAGTTAAAAGGTTCTATTTGGTATTTACCCTATGAAATGGATTCACTGATGTAGGCAAAACAGGATTTTGCAGTAGGATTCAGGGATTTAATAGTGCTTAGTACAAAGGTTTGCATACTTGAGAATCTCAATAAATACATGTTGAATTGTAGGGATTTAGCAATAGGATTCGGATCCAGACAAAACAAAAAATTGTTAGAGAAAGATTTATCAGTTAGCCATGTTAAAAAATACTTGAGGGGAAAGTTGAATAGAGATATTTTGTAAAGATAATAAGAGGTAATTCTTGATCATTCTGTTGAAAAAGTGTCATTAGAAGTTCGGTATTATAGGGGCACCTGGGTGGCTCAGTTGGTTGAGTGTCCGACTTTGGCTCAGGTCATGATCTCACAGTTCCCAAGTTCGAGCCCAGCGTTGGGCTCTGTGCTGACAGCTCAGAGCCTGGAGCCTGTTTCAGATTCTGTGTCTCCCTCTCTGTCTGTGCCCCTCCCCCGCTCATGCTCTGTCTCTCTCTGTCTCTCTCTCTCTCTCTGTCAAAAATAAATAAACGTTAAAAAAAGAAAAGAAGTTCAATATTATTACCAACTCTGGAGAAGGAACAAACTATTTTGCTATGTAAATTTTCTAAATGGGCTCTTTACAATGCACCATAAACTCTTTGATTTGCTTGACTAAGTAAAATCTTCACAACTCTTATAGGGTGAATTGTTATTTTGAAAGTTAAAGGGTACTAAATTATGTTTATTTGAGAATTTTCTCCATACGTGGTACTTGTTTCAAAAATCAAGGTTAGAAAGATTTATTTTTTTAGAAACACAAAAATTGAAGAATTTATAACTTTCACTAAATGATATTCTTCCTTCTTTCCTTTTCTTTCTTTTCTTTCTTTCTTTCTTTCTTCTTTCATAAAAGGAATGGATTTTTATGGATTTTTACAACTTTTAAAAGGTAGTCCCTTAATAATATATTTTTGGGGAAAAGAATTAATGTTTATTTATTTTTGAGAGAGAGAGAGTCAGAGTGTGAATGGGGGAGGGGCAGAGAGAGAGGGAAACACAGAATCTGAAGCAGGCTCCAGGCTCTGAGCTGTCAGCACAGAGCCCTATGTGGGACTTGAACTCACACACTGTGAAGTCATGACCTGAGCCGAAGTTGAACACAACCCACTGAGCCACCCAGGCGCCCTCTGGGAATTTTTAGTATGAATAATGAATATTTTAAATTAGAATCTCTTTAATCTTCTTAATTATCCTAGTTCTATTCACAGGAATTTACAATACATAGAGTTATAATTTCTTATTTTTTTTTTAGCTTCTAACAGCAACATTAACTTTGCAAAGTGAATATGTAAATATCAGCTCCTTGAAAATTATTTTTCATGGAACTTGGAATAGTGGGCAGATCATAAGGAGAGCTCAATGTATTTGACTGACTGATGTTGGAAAACAGAAATAGATGTCAATTACAGTCGGAGTAATTTCTCTTGAGTGAGAATATCAGCATTAATATAATACTTCTTTGTAATCTTTCAATTCTGTTTATTTCTTAAATAAGCATTTTATAAAATTCATTTCAGAAATAATCAGAGGACTATAGATTATACTTACATTTAATTAGCCTGTATTATTTTCTTTTATGGTGTCTTCAGAAAATGTCTATAAATGCATAGCCTTTTCAAATTAAATTATGCAGTAGTTTTTGAATTTGGGTGTCCCTGGCTTATTCCTTTTTTTTTTTTTAAGTTTATTTATTTAGTTTGAGAGAGAGAGAGAGAGAAACCCAAGCCAGCTTACACTGTCAGTGCAGAGCTGGACACAGGGCTAGAGCTCACTAAATTTATGTGACTAAAATAATTATCTTTCCCAATTCTTAAACATGTGTGCAGACATACACAATTATTGCAGATGAGTGTTATTCTTGTTCTTACTGAACATTCTTTTCCTCACAGTCCCTTTTAGTCTTATAGAACTGAAGGTGTCTTTACAGGTGCTTTGCTTGAAATGTGGGAAATTGAACTGAAATTTAGGAAGTCAGTAGGAAAGAACAATCTGGAAGTCAAAAATACTATAGAACTCTCAAGGTGACTGAGAACAAAAAAACTGGATAAAGTCTATGGCGATGGCTGAGAATACAGAACTATTTTGAGCTTTGCATCTGGAGAGCAGGGAACAGATCACTTCCATCCTTAGGGTCATGGAGAGATCATACCTAGAATTCAATTTACTGTTTTTTGAACTCTTAGAAAACAAACCGAGTCAACTATAGAGAGTTACCAGAGATGAGGTGTGTAGGGGGATGGGTGAAATGGATGATGCGGATTAAGGAGGAGCACTGGGTGATGTGTGGAATTGTTCAATCACTATATTGTACACCTGAAACTAATGTAATGCCGCATGTTAACTAACTGGAATTAAAATAGAAGCTAAAAGAAAATAAAGAAAACAAACACTGGAGGAGATCCAGAAATGAGAAATAATAATGATAAAGAGAACTGAAGGACTGATTTGTGAGGAGAGATTAAGACAGCCAAATGTGTTCAGTTAAGTGAAGATTAAGTGGGCCCCGATAACATGCTAGTCGTATTTCTGAAGTCTAAATGAAGAGAGGATGTATTTAGCATAATATGCTCTGACATAAGAAGGAAAAAAAAATGAAGGAGATGTATTTCAAGGAAATAGATTCCAAATAACTTATTTAAAACTACCTCTTAATTTTTTTCCCACAGAAATACTATCTTTGGCAAAGCAGTTACTGTAAAAATGATTTTATAAAATAAATATGGGATTGTAAACTTCTTAAGGTTATAATTCAGTTCATATAAGAATCCACAGCTATTTTATAAATCTTTATTCTTGTCAACTAGGAACTGATAGAAATTATAAGACAGCACTTAATTATGGTTTAAAAGAATAAAGAGAAGAGTTTCAAAGACAGTAGTGGTCAAACTTTATGTTTCAGGACCCCTTTATATTTTTAAAAAGTAAGTTTCCAAAGACCATTGTTTACATCATTATTGTTATAGAGATTGATATTTACCATATTAGAAATTAAAATGAAGATAATTTTGACATGTCACTTCTTTAAAAATAATGATAATCAGCTTATTACATGTCACCATATAGAACACATTTTTTTAATGGAAAGTAGCTACAGAGGAGAAAAGTGGTATCGTTTTACATTTTTGCAAGTCTCCTTGATGTTTGGCTTACTGGAAGACAGCTTGACTTCCACATTTAATATTGCAATGCGTTGTTTTTGTTGAAATATATGTAAAAATCCCAGGCAAACATAGATGTGTAGTTGAGAAGAGGAGAGTATTTTAATAGTTTTTTTTCAAACAATTGTGAGTATCCTCTTTGATACCCATTAAAACTTGACAAGTTGTAGTTTTTTGCAGGTTAGTTGCAATATGGAATCTATACTGTAACAGTAAATCTCAATACTTCCTTACTTTAAAATTCATTGGTCTGCCATCAACAAAACAAAAAGGCAACCTACTCAATGGAAGAAGATATTTGCACATCACGAATCCAATAAGGGATTAATATTAAGAATATATAAAGAATTTTATATATTAAGAATATATAAAGAACAGTTTACTATAAAAAATTAACCCAGTTTAAAAAAATGGGCTGAAGACTTAAATAGATATTTTCCAGAGAAGATATACATCTGGCAACGGGCACATGAAAAAGATGCTCAACATCACGAATCATCAGGGAAATACAAATTAAAACCACAATGAGATATCATTTCATACCTATCAGATTGGCTATTATCAAAAAAACAAAAAAAATAGTGTTGGTGAGGATGTGGAGAAAAGGGAATCCTTGTATACTGTCGATTGCAAATGTAAATTGGCGCAGCCACTATGGAAAACAGTATGAAGATTTCCCAAAGAATTAAAAATGGAAATACCATATAATCCAGCAATTCCATTTCTGGGTGTTTATCTGAAGGAAACAAAATACCAATTTGAAGAGATACGTATACTTTTATGTTCATTGCAGCATTATTTACAATAGCCAAGATATGGAAGCAGCCTCAGTAACCATTTATAGATAAATGGACTATATATATATTCATATATTCATATACATGTGTATATATGAATGGATAAAGAGGACTATATATATATAAATATCCATTCATCTATAGATGAATACTGAGGTGAAAAACACAATGGCTACCAGTACAATTTGGTGCTACTGCTCTGGCTTATGTACCATCAGTGCAAAAGTCAAATAATTTCATAGCATAATAATGAAAATAGTTTGAACTTATGCACCTCCTGGACATGTCTTAGGGACCTCTAGTACTGAGAATTTTGATAACGAATCATTGGGATTTAGAGTGAAGGCTGCCATTTCTCTTTTTATCTTTTGGTCCCTGAACTCATGTATTATTTCTATGTGAAAAACAGTATCACATATTGGACGCTGGTTCAGAATGCACACTACATGCTAGAGCATTCCATATCTTGTGAGGTATTTCCTCACAATAGAGGCTGAAACTAAGTCTCAGCACATGTCCTGTTCTAGCACTAAGCTACTAAGTAAGTCCTGGGATGGGTGGGAATGTGTAAATGGTTCCAATTCCCTTTAGGAGAACATAGAGGGGAGATTTACGGTACTAGCTGGTGATGCTCTCATAGTCTTCTTTCTTTCTTCTTACTGCCAATAATACACATCCCTTTCATTCAAGAGCCTCTGGGTTTGGAAACTGAATTAGACCTGATGACTGGATGAAGAGCTAAGACTTTGCACTGTGATCATACAAATCAATTCTCTGTCAGATTTAGAGGTTCTGCCTCCCCCCACCAACCAATTTTACAGGTGCTATTGGATTGCTCATCTATTTCAGTCCTGGGATCCAAGAAGGTTTAGTAGTTACTCTTTTCACCCCAAAATTGAAAAATACATTGTTAAAGAATATACCAACATCCTGAAGCACTATAATAATTGTTGTATCTAGACTGGAAATGAAAATGGGCTTCCTGAATTCAGTGAGGATCACAAGATCTGGGCCCAGTTGTACCACTTAATCAACACAAGAAAGTATTGTGGTTGTCATAATTAGGTGGTTACCAGATTTTTAAACATTTTAAAATTTAATTTATTTAAACTAAAAACAAAACAAAACAAAAACAGCAGCATATCCATTTCTTTCAACCCCTAATCCCTGCCTCTTGCAACCACCAATCTGTTCTCTGTTTCTATGAGCTTGTTTTTTTTTTTAAAGTTCCACATAAAAGAAAGATCATACAGTATTTGTCTTTCTCTGTCTGATTTATTTTACTTAACATAATGGTCCATCCATTATTGTCACAAATGGCAAGATTTCATTCTCTTATTTAATGGACGAATAGTATTCTACTGGGTGTGTGTGTGTGTGTGTGTGTGTGTGTGTGTGTGTTATATTGAGTTTGTTGGACATTTTTTAAAAAAATAAAGGGCCAGGTAATAAATGTTGTAGACTTTATAGGCTGTATGATTTCTTTTTTTTAAAGCTTATATATAATACATATAACAATTTCTTTACCCATTCATCTACCGATAGACATGTAGGTTGTTTCCATATGTTGGCTATTGTCAATAATGCTGAATGAACATGAGGTTACTGGAAAATTTTAACTATAGAGATCTTTGACAATATCTACTCATTCTCTAGTTTCCTTTAGAATGTTTCCCATTTCTAAAACATCACTAAAGTCCTCTTCGTCTTCATCCTTCTCAAATGCTTTTATAGTACTCCAGTTTTTGTTTGAAAAATGTTACAATTCCAATGTACAAAGAAATATTTCTCTTCAAAATTTTGCAACAGTAGCCAAGGAAAGGTATACTTTATCTAAGTAGCTTTATAGATGAAAAATTACATATATAAATTTATCTCTTGAACCAAATAGTAAAATTAAGATCAGTAAAATATAGCCTAAAGTGTGAAATAATTTGAGGTGTGAACATACAATATGAATTCAATCACAGTCTTCTTCCTCATAATTTGGTCATTAGATTTTAAAATCTAAGACAGAGTTGGCTGGACATTTTTTTAAAAAAATAAAGGGCCAGATAATAAATATTCTAGGCTTTATAAGCCATATGATTTCTTTTTTTAAAAATATTATTTATTTATTTTGAGAGAGAGAAAAGCAAGCAGGGAAGGGGCAAAGAGAGAGGGAGATAGAAAATCTCAAGAAGGCTCCACATTATTAACATGGAGCCCGACATGGGGCTCAAACTCGAGAACCATGAAATCATGATCTGAGCCAAAATCAAGAGTGAGATGCTTAACCAACTGAGTCACCAGGTCATGGTTTCTATTGTGACTACTCAACTTAAGCTTATAGTACAAAACAGCCATAGATAATATGCACATGAACTGGTAAAGCAGTGTTTTAATAAAACTTATTTATGAAAGCAGGCAGTGGGCCATGGTTTGCAGATCTAATCTCATGCTTTACTTTTTAGTGTCTAGCAACTTTTATCTCATGTCTTTTTGCAAATTTGTTTGAATAATATACCCACATCCTCTAGTTATTCACTCCCTACTCTCTTATCTATATTTAAACTTTTGATTCCTAATACCTCACCACTGAAATTTTTCTTAATGGTGTTATTAATTATTTCTTATATCATTAGTATTTACAGGTCAAATTCAATAACCTCTTTTGGGTTTGGAATCCTAGCTTGCCTCCCTGTTTTAGCAAGGAATATTGTTAGAGTTAAGACTTGGATAGCCCATTCAATGACACATGCCGGCCTATCCAAAAGAGAATATTAAATAAGTTAATGGATGTATTCTGAACTGCAAGCAGCTGGTCTGATTATTATGTGATTCACTGGTCTCTATCCTTATAGGGTCAACTAGGAGAAATCAATATTACCCAGGACCTATAACTAATGATGCCCAGGAGGTATTCAGGTTACTCTGAAGATCTCAGTAAAATATGAGCAGGGGCATTAGACTGGCAAGATGGAACTCTCCTTAGAGGGTAGGAAAGAAAATGAACCTGAGTGGTCAAGCTAACGCTTTGTTAGAAGTGGAGAGTAAGAAGGTGAGAAAAGTGACAAAATACAGGAATATAAACATGCTAATAAATCTCATTCCAATCCCACAGTGAAATACAGCTTAGTTAAATGAAGGCTTCTATAAAGCACTACCTTAATTCCTAAGTAAAATTTGGTTACTGATTTAACATAATTTAAAAGATAAAATTCACTGTAGGTGTGATAATCTATTAAATCATTCAAAAGGTGATTAAGCTAACACTCTCAACACTGAATCTAATGTGATTTTTGCCAACTCCATTTCCTTTTTTTGCATGTACAATCATACAGTTTAGCATGATTTGGATTGCTTATTTCAATTTTAAAGGAAAATAATTTAATATGTATTTTTTTTTGTTTCCCTTTCCCACTTGAATAGTTTTCCCAACACACTGCCCATCTTTAATGTGCATAATGCATGATGTGGTAAAAGGAACTGTCGAGAACAATTCAATCACATTAAAAATATCCAGCAGAAAGTATCCATCACATGGTTTGCAAAGTTTGTGGCTACATCCGAAGTAAGTGTAAAACTAAAACAGAAGTCGTTGGTCTTTTACTGTTGAGTCCCTACCACATGACTATATAGATTTCTGAAGCTGGTTGTTTGGTGTTCTATCTTCCATGCATATTGAATTAATTTTCTTGGCATTTTGCTGATTGTTCCACTGCCTTTCATTTGAAATGGAAACTCAGACAATGTCATTTGTTTGCCTTTTTAGACTGGATTTTAGCATTTCTTCCATTTTGTGATCAATCACCATTGCTGCTATTTTCCATACAGTCCACCATTCTTATGAGATTACCCTGGAGATGTTTCCAGAGACTTATCATGGTTGTTGTGTGTTCATGCATTGGGATCAAAGTATATAAGAAGAGCACAATCCTAGATAATTCTTTGGTTATTAGACTACGGTGTTTAGATGTAAATGAAGTTTATGTGTTCATTTGTCTGTTTCTTCACTGACAAATATTATTAAATATTTACTGTAGGAAATGAGATGGCCTGGGGAAGAGATAAAATAATATATATGATTCTATCCTTGTCTTCTGAAAACCATAAAGTGTTAGAACTTGAAACCATGACCTGGATAACATATTTCAATTTTGCAGAATTTTGCTATTTTTATCTTTTTCTATCTTCCACTACAATAGTATTCCTCACCCACCACTACTCATCTTTAATACACAAAATACATGATAGTAAAAGGAATAGTTCAAATAGAAACCTACTTCAATCTTTTCATTAGACATGTGAGAAATCATAACTAAAATTTTTTAAACGGGATGTTTAATATCCATGACTTCAACTGACTGAATCTAGGACCTCATATTCTAATTTTTAGGAATTTTTAATTTCTTTAAAAAAACTAAACAGTTACTGGAATTTAAGATTGAGTATTACATTCAATAATTTAATGGGCTCAAAGAATCAGGAATTCTGAACTTATTTTTTTCCAAAGGCATTGGTGACATGAATTGTTTTTTGCACAGAGAGGTAAATAATATTAACATTGTATTTGATCTATTGGTAGTCCCTTATGTCCATTGAACCTTGAAAATCATAAATGGGGACCTGAAAACTGTTTCCAAAATGCCTACTTAGAATGCTTTATTTGTATGTGATAAAGGTAGACAATCTAATTCAAATACCACCCCTCTCTTTTTATCTGTAGCTACATTGATACAGAATGCTTTTACTGGTAATTCAGACTGATTAGAAGCTTAAAATTAATAGCTACCAATTACTGAATATCTACTATGTGCCAAGTGCTTTATGTACATTTTTTAAGCATCATAAGAGAAAGCATTATTATCCATTTTTTAAACAGATGAGAACATTGTGGTTCTGAGAGGTTAAGTGGCTCATAGAGGCTAAGCAACTTGCTCAGTTTTACTCAATAACAAAGCAAAAAGTGGCATTCAGTGCCAAGATCGGTCTAATTACAAAGCCTGCACATATTTTCCTATTCAGTCGACCATTAATTCATTTTTTATTATTTTTCAGAAAGAATTCAAGGCACTTTGATAAGGAGAATCTCACAAAACATGGTGTTAGTGGGAGAGAATGATAAATGATAAAAAGGTCCTTGAAAACCTCAGTACTAGTAGCTCTAGAGTATTTTAGACAAACTTTTAACAGAGCTTGCCAACAAGTTCAGTTTGATCTCAGTTCTTGCCAGGTGGATAGGAAAGAATGTTAATTTCCCTTGTTCCTTGTGGCAGCTTCTTTTGTCTCCGAGTGGCATTCAGGCTGATAATCTTTATGGACTGATTTATTTTTGTATTCTTTACAATCTTGCTCTTGAGTATACTCAAAACATGGAAATATGCAGACAGCTGATCTGAAATAGGAAGGACCAAGATAAAGGGTCAAAAGATAGCCCTCCTTCAAAGTTGGTGACATTATAAAATGTCTACTGACCTCTATGATTATGTGGGAATGACAAGGTGGTTCCTTGATCAAGCATAAACCTAGGAAAACTTGAAGGTTTAATCCAGCTCAGTAGCTGACTTGCTCTGCTGTCTCTTAATACTGTCAGCAGTAGCCTCCTAACTGTGAAGGACAATAATAGATCTAACATCTGTTTTGGTGCCTCAGTTTCCTTTATCTGTCTACTAGAAATCATATCAGGAGTAGTTCAACTCAAAACAGTGTATGTGATGCCCAGAAATATAAAGTGTTGAAGAATATAAAGTAGTAACATATAATATTTTAGAATCTCTAGACATAGCAGGGTTAAATTATATACTCCTTTATAGTCTCTTGTTCAAGCTGTATATATTTATATGGGAAAGTGGGCCATGATTTGGGCAATACAAATCTTGAAAACAAACTAGTCAAATAGGACTGATCAGAAAATTACATCAGATGTAATTCGGTGGTCAAAAAGAAAAGTTTTCCCTAGAAAATTGGTTAGAAAAGGAACTACTGCCTACAAGGCAAATATGTAAGATAAATAAATATATTCTCTGGAAGTGGATGTTAGTGAGTCCTGTTTCTGTGTGGCCTTCATTATGTCATCATGATCTGTCTGGTTTAGTGTACTTTACTAGGGAGGAGAATGAGCAGAATCTTGGCAGAATGAAGAGAGAAATACCTAAATTATTAATGTTAGCAATTTATAGTTTTTCTACCTTAAAATATGAAGTGTTTTGCTTACCTATTTTTAATGGTCAGAAAACATTTTATATGTATAAAACTAACTGTCGAGTTGGTTGGGGAGACTGCAACAGAAGATGTGACTCTGTTTACTTTACTGGCACTCACTTTTTTGTGGGGAAAATAGTGGGTAGGGGGATAATTTCTTGCCTGAGTTTGTAATTACAGAAATTAAACCTCACTACTCAGCCCCACATGCTTTTTGTCTGGACCAGCTGAATTCGCCTCGTAATATTGCTATTCAGTGAAGCCATAGGTCTTCAGCTGGGTGTGGGAGAGCTGATGTGGTTTCTCCTTCCCTGCTTCCTTAATCTCCAAGGTTGGGTAGTGGATAGTGACCTCAGAGTGACCTCTTCAATGATGAGACCTTTCTTGTCACATTTTAATCCTCTTCAGAAATAGCTGTATCACCTTGTTTTCTGAACTGGCTCAGAACTGGGGTGACTGGCAGCATCTTAAAGACATCAGAGGCCCAGTTCACAGTAAGAGCTTCGGGACTCCTCCCTCTATTTTTTACCGTTTTGCTGTCTGAGTTTAGACTTGGGTCTTTTGTCTATCTCAGTTTGCTTCCTTGTTTTCTGAAAAGGAGATTAATAAAACCTTGTACTTGCAGAGCACTTTAGACATATTAAGTGGTGCTACTGTATTGCAGAGTACTAAATTCTATATCTAAGTTTCAGTTACAATTTTTTTTTCCTGTTCCTTCCACCAGATTTGAATTGGAGTAGTGCCCAGGACAAAGGCGTCTCTTCAGGGGAATCTGGATTTTTTATGTGGCCAAGTGAAAAAGTGTGGGCAGATAGAGGCCAGTGTTTCCTTAAGATGAGGTCTTCAGGGATGTACTTATGTTCTTCTGTGAATTTTTCTCCTGAAAAGAGTTGCCTGCATCTCTTATTTTATGATAAGATTTTCGCATTCTTGGTAGACTTGTATCTGTCCACTATCCAGCCAAACTGGGTGGAGGTGGGAGGTGGTGGAATCTATTTGTGACACATACCTTCCTTGTCTCCACTCATCCTGTATGTAAGAAATGAGCTGAGAAAACAAAGTCCCTTTTGATTTTAGGATCTGAGTTGCTTTTACTATTCCTTAGAATTCTATTCTTAGGAGATGATACTAGTCTTTAGGACTAGTTTTTTTTTTTTTTTTTTTTTGAGGAAAAAAGCATATTTTCTTAGTGATGTAACAGTGAGAGAAGACAAAAATGTCATGGGGAGAAAGAAGAATGAATGAAAAAGGGATTGAAACCCTCACTTAAGTGAAGTTTTCAGTACCCGAAACCTGTGGATGTAAGTTGGTTCTGTATTGCAGTTAAATGAGCAAATTCGTGATGAGGATGGGATATATAACCAGTTACAGAGTTCTTGTCACACGGTACTGCGGCAATGATTGGAGTCTGTAATTAGGAAAGCAATCAAGACTACAGGATTAGACCTTCCACTTCAGAAAAGAAGAGCCTTGGTTTTATTTACCATGAGCTCAGCTTGCAGATGATCATTTTGCTGTGGTTTTTAGAGAAGACCACCTTGGGAGAAAGGCATGTAAATCACATTTCACTGCTAGTTAAACAAATCAGTGAAAGTTGCGGGGGCAAACCCTCTGCAGAGTGAAGCCTTGCAGTAATTACCAACTGTCTCCTGAAAGGAGATGGTGACACACACGGAGAGGATGAGTCCTGGCTTGCTCTTTGGAGTAAAAGAACATTCATTTGAAAAACTGGTTCTCTTGTTATTGTGTCAGAAAGAGAGATTTCTAACAGAGGGATTTGACGGACTCGACAAAAGGCCTGGTTAAGTAATCAAATGTTCATGCAGGTGTTCTCATTTCCCCTGCAGCCCTTGTACATACCAGATGAACTCTGCTTGGGCCTAATGTACATTCTCTTTGGGTTAAGATCTCTGCGTGTAAACATTTTTCATTGATGACATATTTTTATGTAGACATTTTGCTGCTAGAATATAAGCATTTGTTTAATTCAGAGGATGAATGGTTTCTTTCCTATTTCGTCAAGCAGGAAATGAACATTCCTTATGCTGTACCATCCTCATTGAGGCCTATTTGCGTGCTTGCTGAGTTTGCCATCGGCAACTGCACTATTTGGCTTAACTGTGGGGCTCTGAAGCAAGGAACTATAATTTCTCCCCCATTCTCCTTCCTAACAATATGCTCCCTTTATTGATACATGCGCTCTGCTCTGGTCTAAGACCCAGTTTTAATTAGCGTTCAGACCAACTTAAGTGATAAAAAGACTTGCTGAGAATATATATTGACTTTTCTCAGAAATATAATATGGGCAGTACAAACCTAGGCTCAAAGGAACCATAAAATTGTCATCTGGCTAATTTCGTTTCTTGTCCCCATGCAGGTGTCATCTCTATATAAATAGACATATAGTCTATTCTGATTTTCTCTGCAGCCTTTCCGTGTGTTCTCCTCATCAGCCATGTTATGGCCATGTATACGACCATCCTCAATCCATGCTATCTTTCAGTTGAGCACCTATTGTCATATAGTTATTATTATTATTAAATGTTTATTCATTGAGTTTGAGAGAGAGAGAGAGAGCACATCTGTGTGAGTGGAGGAGGAGCAGAGAGAGTGGGAGATAATCCAAAGCAGGATCCATGCTCAGTGTGGAGGTGGGAGTGGGGGCATGCAGGGCTCCCTATCATGCATATCATGGCATATCACAGTGAGATCATGACCTGAGCCGAAATTAAGAGTAGGATGCTTAACCAACTGAGACACCCAGGTGCCCCCCCATGTTATTATTTACTTTAGACCAAATAGGAAATAGTAAGAAGGGAGATGTAGGGGAAGAGAGACAGAAGAGAGAGAGAGATCAGGAATCTGACAAGTTGCTGGACGATGAATTATTTTCTCTTATTTATTTGTTAGGTTAGGCTAGTGACAAGCTCAAAATCTAGAGCAAATTTTTTTTGATAGGAAAATTATTTAAACAACAAGTTGCTTGACTTGAAGGGAAAACTAGGGCTCATTTCTCTTAGCCTAATTTATACCCACTAAAAGACAGATTGCCTGACTCGTAGCAGCTATGTACAAAAAAGTTATACAATTGTCCTTGGTTTTATAATGACAAATGAAAAACATTAAATTTCCCCAATCAAAAAAGATGTGCAATAATATTTATGTTGTTCTTTTTTTGTTAAACAGCAAGAGCAACATAACTTACTGGAATATAAGTATAAATGCTGAATGAGAAGGGGGGTGTTTTCATAGAACTAGTATTTTTCTCCATCCCATTTCCCTTTGATGTTTATCAAAATATACCATCAGCCACTTAGTTAAAAATGCAGTATGCTTGTGCACATTCACAGTTACTTTACGCACAATAAAGTGACTGGGAAGGGAAACATAAAAGAACAGAGAAAACTATACATAGTAGTCAGGATGTGGCAGAACAAAAAATTGCGGCTTTCTAACTGAGAATGCCTTGTTGGTCTGGAGAAACAGAGTTCTGCAGTCAAGTATTAGTTTCTGTTTTTAGCAGACATCTCCTATCTGCTGCGGGAACATATCAATTGTATCTTCAGCGTCCATGTCCAGCTGTGCAGATGTAACTGTTTCATTGACTGCCCATCAAATCAAAATATGATCTGCCTCATTGACAAGCTCTGTGGTTCACAATGGGCTTTCGCTGGTTTCATAAGTGATGTATGCCTTTTAATATTAAACCATACCACAGAACCATCTTGCCCCACCACCTTGAAATTGCTATAATCGTTGATCTCAGATCTGACTCCTTCTTTGGGCTTTTTGTTTGCCATGGCGAGTGACAGAGTCTCCTTAGCATCTCAGCCACTTCACAAAAGAGGTACAAGCACACAGGCATCACCAGGAGGGGCCGAAGAAGCTCTAGAGCAAGTTTTATTTCTTGCTTACACTTCATGTCAATTATGGGTCATCAGGAAGACTCTGTACATTGTAATCATCCAGGAGCAGGTCTGAGGGATGGGTCAACACTTTGAACATTGCTGGTCTCCGGGCAAGATGGAAAAGAGAGTTTTGGATGGGCTTGCTTCACAAATAATTACTTGGTCCATATAAATGCACTTCCTGCTAACAAAACATGGGCCCAAACTATTTTATGACCCTCTCTTTCCAATCATATACTTAGAAGGGGCCAAAATGACAGATATTTCATAAACGGTACTAATTGCTACCATCCTTTGTACAAAGGTCTTATCCTTGTCTATCTCTTGGCATTAATGTAGCCATAAAAATAGCACCTTCTCTTCTTCACTAGTGCCTCTTATCTGTGAAACTTAGAGAAACAGTGTATGTAGTTTAAGCTATTCAGACTGACTATGGTTTAAATATTATGGGAATAATGATAAAAAGGACAATTATCATGTATCTATTATATGCCAGATTGTTCACATAGATGATCTTTAATTGCTACAAGGATTCTTCAAGATTGGTAATATCAGAGCAATTGACTAATATTAAAGCTGGTAATACCGACTCCAAATCCCATGTTCTTTGTGTTAGTTACATGGATGCTAACAGGTAGTTTGATGCTAAAATGTTTCTGAACTTACAACTGAAAACTCTCCCATTACTTTTGTAAATCTCTTGCCTTAGACATTTACCAGAATATAATGGAAGAAGGAATCAGGACTAAAAAAAACCCGAGGAAAGCCCGATGATATGCTCCATGAGGCATAAGTGAAGATCCGTTTTGTCCTGAATACTTTTGAACAATCTTTCTTTTGTTAACTTAAACTGGCACAACTATTTATAACTAGGAAAGAAACATACACATTTTAAAACACGTTCTTCAACATTTCCTTTTTTTAAATTGAGGTATAATAGACATATAACATTCTATTAGTTTCAGGTGTATAACTTAACGATTCAGTACTTGCATACATTGAAAAGTGATCACCACAGTGTCTAATTATCATGTCACCATATATAGTTACAAATTTCTTTTTCTTGCGATAGGAACTTTTAAGATTTACTCTCAATAACTTTCAAAAATACAATACAGTGTTATTAACTATAGTCACCATGCTGTACATTACATCTCCTTAGCTTCTTTGTTTTATAACTAGGAGTTTGTACCTTTTGACTTTCTTAATTCATGTCACCCATTCTCCACTCCCAACTTCTAGCAACTTTCAATCTTTTCTCTATATCTATGAGTTTTTGTTTTAGATTTCACATATAAGTGAGATTGTACGGTATTTGTCTTTCTCTGTTTGACTTATTCCACTTAGCATAATGTCCTCTGGGTGCACTCATGTTGTCACAGATGGCACGATTTCACTCGTTTTTATGGCTGAATCATATTCCATTGTATATGTATATACTGTATTTTCTTTATCCATTCATCCATCAATGGGCATTTAAGTTGCTTCCATATATTAACTATTGTAATAATGCTGCAATGAACATGAGGATGCATTTATCTTTTTGAGAGAGTGTTTTTGTTTTCCTCTGATAAATGCCCTGAATTGCTAGATCATATGGTAGTTCTAGTTTTAATTTTTTGAGGAAATTCCATACCGTTATCCATAGTGGTTGTACCAATTTACACTTACACCAACAGTGCATGAGAGTGCCTGCCCTTTTCTCCATGGCCCCACCAACACTTGTTATTTCTTGTTTTTATTTTATTTTATTTTTTGATAATAGACTTTCTAACAGGTGTGAGGTGATATCTTAGCATAGTTGTGATTTTCATTTCTCTGATGATTAGTGATGTTGAGCACATTTTCATATTTCTGTTGACCCTTAGTATGTTTTCTTCAAAAAAATGCTATTCAGATCCAGTGCCCATTTTTAATTAATTTTTATTTTACTATTCAGTTATATGTGTTCTTTATATATTTTGGATATTAATCCCTTATCAGATACATAATTTGCAATTATTTTCTCCCATTTGGTAGGTAGCCTTTGATTTTTTTGATTGTTTCCTTTGCTGTGAGAAGCTTGTTAACTTGATATAGTCCCACTTGTTTATTTTTTGCTTTTGGTGTCAAACCTAAAAAAGAATATTGGCAAGACAGATGTTGAGGAACTTACTATCTATATTTCCTTGTATGAGTTTTTATGGTTTCACTTCTTACATTCGGATCTTTAATCCATTTTGAGTTAATCTTTGTGTAAGGTGGAAGAGTGGTCCAGTTTAATTCTTTTACATATGACTTGTCTGGTTTTTCCAGCACTGTTTATTGAAGCAACTCTTCTTTCCCCATTGTATATTCTTGGCTTCTTTTTCATAAATTAATTGACCATATGTGTTTGGATTAAGGGCATTTTTGATAAGTAGCAAAAGAATAGGAATATTTAAGTTGTTTTTCTAGTCCTCTCAGTTGGACATTAGAAAGAGTGACTGTTCCACCCCTTTACTTGTGACTAGCTGCTTCTCTGTCTCTAATTACCTTGACACTGGCCGTTTCCAGGTGGCTTATACCTTTGGGAGCACAGTAAAAGCCCTTTACCAAGGTATATTTTCTTTTTCTTTTTTTTTTAAATTTTTTTTTAATGTTTATTTATTTTTGAGACATAGAGACAGAGTGTTCGCATGAGAAGGGCAGAGAGAGAGGGAGACACAGAATCCAAAGAAGGCTCCAGGCTCTGAGCTGTCAGCACAGAGCCCGACGCGGGGCTCGAACTCACAGACAGTGAGATCATGACCTGAGCCGAAGTCGGCCACTCAACCGACTGAGCCACCCAGGCGCCCCCAAGGTATATTTTCAAAGGAGTTGTGGGGATTTCATTGATTTTTGCATTCAGTTGTCTGTACAAATAATAAGTCAATAGGTATCCAACCCTTTCCATGTATAAGGAAGGGCCAAAGTCCATTACAATGTTAAAATAAACATTCTATAATGTATCCAATTTGAAACACAGTTAAGGCATGCTAGCCAGAGATGGAAATTATCTTATTGGTGTTACACTGTTTTTTGCTTTACATGACTTCAATGTGGTGAAGGTTTGGGCTTTCGTTTTCTTTGTAGGTTAAATGATCTCCTATTAGACCCACATGGGGAGTTCTGACCGGTCTGCACTGTTCCATTGGTTTCTTTACTCTTGTAAAGTGTAACCGTGTACTTTATTGCTGATTCCTTATTTTTTAATATAAATTTCAATCTCTATCAAAGTAATATATATGTATACACCAAGTATATAATATTTTGTATCATATATATATGTATGTGTGTGTGTGTATATATATATGAGATTCCTTATTTTTTAATATAAATTTCAATCTCTATCAAAGTAATATATATGTATACACCAAGTATATAATATTTTGTATCATATATATATGTATGTGTGTGTGTGTATACATATATATATACTCATATATATATATGAGATTTGAAGTAATACTGTCAAGCTTATAATAACAAAAATTTCTGGCCAGTTCCTATCCCACTGTCCTCTAATTCCCAGTCTTCAAAGGCACTCACTTTAATTCTTTTACATAATTGTTCTGCTATTTACCTCTGTTATTTTAAAACAACATTCTTTCTCTCCTATTCCTTGATTTGTCAATTTTAGATTAACTCTTGTGAAAGATGAAGATTTAGTGCTCTTAACCTGTAACATACCTTTCTTTCTTGCCAGCCGCAGTCCGCCCACATGCCTTCACCCAGTCTCACAGTATAGTTCTATCGTACTTTTTTGTTAAAGCAATATTCAGTGTTACTAAGTATTTTTCACAGCTGAGCCATGCATACTCTAATTACATTATTTCTTGGAGTTAATAACGCCCCTTTTAATGATTTTTAGAGACTTTCACTTATGTGTTCTCCAACTTTCTGAGAATTCTAAATGTTCTTTCAATTTAGTCAAATATATCTTTCTTCCCTGGTTTACCTCCTCCTTCTTCCTTTCTTTTCTCCCTCCTTCCCTCCCTCCCTCCCTTCCTCCCTCCCTCCCTCCCTTCCTTCCTTCCTTCCTTCCTTTCTTCCTTCCTTCCTTCCTTCCACCCTTCCGTCCTTTTCTTCCTCTCTCTTTCTGGTTTTCTTTCTTTCTTTCTGCATAAATCCTTTACAAAGCTCTGTCCTCTTGCTTCACTCTTGATTATTTGATTTCTAGGCTCAAATTTTCCTATGTCAGAACCCTAGAGAGGCCTTTATTCTTTCTTCTGTGTTAGGTCTTCTGTTTTCTCGATCTTATATCTTGATTTTTTACTCTCATTTTCTTGCATCATATCCTCTGGTAGCTTCCCGAAAAAGGATGACAGGAATTAAATTTACATATTTTAATTTTACCCTCTAAAGTGATTACTAATTTGATTTGGCTGAGAATTCTTGGTAGGAAAACCTTTTCCTCAGAACTGTGAGAACAGGTTTGTTGCTGAGAAGATATTTTGATTCCCAAGTATTGTGATGTAACTTGCCTTTTCTCTGTTGAAACTTTATCTTATCACATTTTATTTTGTAATCATGTTTTCATTGCCAATATTATTTTCATATTAGAATATTTCTTTTGTTACAGCACTCTTTTTAGGTCTCTTTCAGGCATTTGCCGGTTTAAATTTTCATATATTTAAATGTTTATGTTTAAAATGTTCATGTATTTATTATTTTTAATAGGTAACACATGTACATGGTAAAATTTTATTTTAGAATAAATATTAAATAAATAATAAATATTCAGAATAAAAATATATTCAGTGGTAAGTGAGCCTTCCTTCCTCCCTTGACACCTGCCATCCAATTTGCTAACACCAAGGTCTTCTCTTTTGGACCTGTAAATATCCTGTACGAGAATCTTAATCTTCTGCTGGAAGGGGTGTAAACTAGACCCCAGCTGGGCAAAAAGGCTAAGAGTTTCCGGTGTTAGCAGATTGACTATCATAACTCCTTCTTTTCATTATGATGTTTTGCTTTCATTATGATGCTTTGCTCCCATTATGAACTTTGCTCCTACTTTTGACTGTGTGTGACTGTGTGGTTCATTGGTTCCAGGGAGGGCTATTACTACAGTCTTCTGCTGGGATCCCAGAAAGGAATAGTCACATGACTGGGATAGGAAGTGCAGAGGGAGTCTGGAGGTCTGGCTGATTTTTATAGAGACTTTTAACACAAATATCTGTTTTTAGCCCCAACCTTCATTTTACATTTAGAGGGAACTGGTTCCTCCAATTTCTGAATCTTTTCTGTGGTTATACAGTCTTCTGCATAGTCAATTTCGGGTGTTTGGTCCCACCAAGTCTTACTTTTAGGTATTAAAGACCCATTACAATCCAAAGGAAAATCTTTCTCATTCCCACATCTAAATCAGAGTTTCTCTGCTTTCCCTGCTGGATTGACTGGGTGGCCATCAGTCTGGTAAGCTGTTACTCCCAGTTTTCTTCCTTCTGCTTCTTTTCTCCCTGGTTCAAGTTCCTTCAAGGTGGGAGAAGAAAGAGAGGGAAGTAGAGAATGAAAGAAAAAAGCCATTTAACTTAACATAGACTGTTAGTAGCTCTGTCTTGGTCCTTGTACCCTTTGTCATGGCAGGCGTTCAAGCACTTCCTCTATCTTATGGACCACTTTTTGGGGGGTATTTTGGAGTTCCCCTGCAGGGATCTTCACACTGCATCTCCCCTTTTCTGTGCCTGCCTCCCTTATCTCCCCACCCCCATCCTGTGGTCAACCCCCAGAGCCTCTATGTGCTGGTATTCATGGCCCTGTAAAGTAGCTGTCTTGGGCAATGTTTTCCTACTTGTTTTACACCTATTTATTCCTCAGTGTCAGCCTAGTCCATGGAAATTTAGGATGATCCCACCAGTTTACTCTCTTTTCACCCAGCCACCATAGATCTTCTCTAGCCAGAAGGCTGTCCTCATTTTTCCAAATGCAGTCAGGTATCACGATCTATGCTTCCAAATTCCGAAGGACAGAAGCTAAGAAACTTCTCTTGCTTTGTGCCAGTTGTAGTAGAGGGTTAACCCATGAGTTTCTGTCCCATTTGGAAAGCATCTTTTCAATCTTTTTAAGAAGTTTTCTGGGGGACCCTTATTTCATTTCTTTACACACAAATGCATTACATAGTCTTCATCTGGAAAACTCTCAATGATTCTCTTGTTTAGTCCACTGGGGATAAACATTGCTGGGCCAGTTTGCTAACGTTCTAATAAGTTTTGTTTGGATATGTCTATCCTTTTTTTAAAATATATTTGCTTCAATCTAAGTCCATTTGTTGCCCTTCTTTACACTGTGCTTTACTTCCAGGAGATTTTCCCTATACCTCGAGTCTCTTGGACCTGATTTCCAACATCCAGTTGGGTTTGGCCGATAGGAAATCAATGAGAAAATGAGAGGAGAGAAAAGTCAGAATATTTACTTCCTCTTTCTCCTGTAATGTGTCCTGTAACTACAGCTCCTGCAGCGTGGGTCCTCGTCCTCAGTGTCAATTCTCCCTGGCATCCTGGAACACTATTGAGGAACACTACTGGTTTAACACTACTGGTTGTAATGGCTTCCCACTGTTGAAGTCTCCAGGTGCCTCACAATTCTTGCTTATTACTGTAACCCTGCCCACAACTTATGTAAGTTCTTGCTTCATTGGAGTCTTGTCATGTAAATGGTTTGCAGGGAATCTGTTTCCTACCACGATCCTGACAGACACAATAGGAGGTCTTAGTATAATGGAAAATAAAACCATAGTCTTAGAATTTGAAATAAGATTTGTCACCAATTGAGAATGAACTGCATTGCAGGAAGGAAGGATGGTAATAATCAACAGCCAGATGCTGGGAACCACCACATCCTAGTCCCTTAGGACATTAAGACAAAAGCTTTCTTCATACACACATGCAGCCTAAATGCTGCTCCAGGCATTGCCTTGGTGAGGGAAAGGCAGAATGTATAATTACAAATTAAGATTTTCTTAACTTTTGAAGGGAAATGGTCACAGTATTCAGTAACTCATTTAGTATCCATCATTTTGTCGAGATGAATTTTTTCTCTATTGACCTATCATATTATGGAAGGACTGATATCCTTATAGTCCTCACCCATTTTTCTCAGCTTTGAGGAAAGGAAAAGATCCATCCATCTCTTATTTCACAAGCAAAGCTCTTGTTCCATGTAGGTTCATGAAGTTAATCTTCTGGATTAAATTCTGTCTGCTCCTGAGAATGTCCCCACTACTTTGGACATTTGCATAAGAAAAAAGAGAAAAGAAATTTAAAAAAATCTAGGATATCATTTTGGGGGAAGGTGGGGAGGAGAAGCAGGACCAGCCACCTGTTAAATGGCTCGGGTTGTACAACAGCAAGTCTATGAAGTTCCTGGTGAATCTTGAGAAATATGCAGTGTGCGAGGGAGCTGATCTCTCTATTGTCCCCAAAGGACTGAACAGTAATGACTTTAACAGGTGTTCAGAAGCTTTTGCCAAAAGGAAAAATAATTAGATGCTGCAGGGTAAAATTTTAGAGGCTATATACAAATCATCTTGTCTATTTGATGGATGTTATGAGCATGTGCTCTTGGAGAAATTGGTTTATTTTCAAAAGACTAAATTAATCATAGAGTTGTGATACAACCTGGCATGCTTAATTTATCTCAAATACATCAGTACGTATCAGTTGCAAAGGAAATAAATGCACATATTTATGTTTAATAATGACCTTCACTGGACTCGAAAGTAAGTAAGTGTACATAAACTACAAATAAATGTCATTAATTCAGGAATTTGGTGGGGGGAAGACAGTGGATGGAAAAAATCTCCATTATTTATGTCACTTAGACTGCCAACCTATTGAAAAGGAGGGCTGTGTTTCATCTTTCTTTGAATCTGCTTCTGTACCTACCTAACGCAGAGCAGGTACAAGTGTTCATTAGACGATTTTCTTTTCATGCAGTTCCGATGGTTATTTTCCATCACTCTTCCAATAAAAGTAACTTCTATTCAAGGAGCTACCAAAATAGCTGGGCTTGGGAAAGGACCGAATTTTGTAAAATTTGCTTGAGGGCATGTTATTTAAATTGCTTTCTTCAGCTTGCTACTTCAAAGATCTGTATGTAAATATGCCAAGATACTTTATTGTCAATTACTTTATTTAGCATATTCTTTGCAAGTAGTCATTGAACTTAATGGTTCAGTAATTATAAAATGCTTCTGATTAGTAGATATTTTCTCATTAAGCCTGTGACATAGGGTTTGTAAAACTTCTTAACATAGCATTTGCTAAGTGTCTTTTATTTATTTAAAAAGAGCATTTATTAGGAACTTAGTATGTACCCGGTATACTTTGACTACATGTTTGGATTAGACATGAAGACCAAAAAGAGATTTATGTTTTCATGAAGCTTAAAATTGTGTGTGTGTATGTGTGTGTGTGTGATATAGGGAGGATACAGATCAATAAGATAATCATAACATTTCAGTGTAATGGAATCACAACAGTATAGGGGAAGAGCAGGTTGTTAGGTACCAATCCCATCCTTCAGAGTGAGAGCAGGCTAACTTCTAGAAGGAGGCCATCTTTTAGCCAAGAGTGGGGAATGAGTGGGAGTTGGCTGGGCAAAGAAAGCATGGAGGAGGCAGGGACTGGGATCCAGGCAGAAGAAATCGTACACGCAAAACCAGGGACCGCAGGGTGTCTGAGATACAGTGCACAACAAAACAAGTAAGAACTGATGTCTTCTGTCTTAATAAAATTCCTACACTCACTGACCATATTGGTAATAACATTAGCAATGCCATTAACAATAAGTGTGGTGACTTTTAGAACTAGTGACAGCATTTTCTAAGTGTTATGTTCCAGGTACTATAGAAAGTACTTCTTATGTATTATTTTGTTGAATCCTCACAACAGCCATATGAGGCAGTTACTGAGATTGTCATCTTATAGATGGGGAGATTCCTGATCAGCGAGTTTAGGAAATAGGTCTAACATGGCAATAAACTATGGAGTCTGGACTCAGGCAGGCTTCTCTTACTCTTAAGCCCATTCTCATAATCATTATGCTTGTCTTTCTAGGTTAATAAATTAGTAAATCAACTTCAAGCACAAAATTCACTCCCAGTTAACAATTTGCGCTTCAAGAATTTTAGTTTTAAAAATCAGAAAATATAGATTATTTTCAACTCTGCTTTTCTTTCAGTCAGACAGTTCTTTCGTGTTATAATAAATATATAATGAAGTGGTTTCAAATAGTAAATGTAAACATGTTAAATGATATAAAGCATACATGGACACAATGCATAGTTTTTAAGTGTGAGAAGAACTAACAAAGCTATATAAATCGAATATGCATGATTATTGGTGTGTCTTACAGCTAAAGAAAAAACAATATGTTATCTTAGGTTTTTGAGAAGTCTTTCTGAACTGCAGTTATTTGAAACAAGCCCAACAGTAAAAAGGCATGCATGGTGCTATTTTCAACCTTACAGGCAAACCTTGGCTTCTGTGTGTTTGACATCTCAAATCCCCCATAAGTTCCTCACTGTGATCCAGCTTGGTCTGTTTACCAAATCTAAATCTCTGGAAAATTTGTTCCTGCAGAAGATCTAGAAAAGATGATTTATTTTGATGCTGCACATTTGTCATTCACTTCCACCTTCCATTCCCAGGGTCTCACTGAGGTTTCCATCATCAGTTCTGACACCACTGGGAATATCCTTTCTCTGTTCGTTGCCTGTTCACTTTCTTTCTGTCCTCTCTATTAACTCCTTTATCTCTCTCTATAGTTATGGTTTGTAGTTTGTTCTTTTATATACATATCTTTGGCATCTGTCTTCCCAATTCTATCTCCTTCCACTTCATCTTCCTCTTGTCTCACCTTCATTTCCACTTTTTACTCTCTGCTTCACTTTTGGGAAGTAATGGTAAATACAGATAGAGAGCCTGGTGTTATCTAATTCCTTGCTTCTTCCTTCTTCCTTTTGCATAATCTAAGTTGAACTGATTCACAGCTCTGTCCTTCCCTCTTTTGTCCCCTCCCCAGCTACATTATTTCTTGCATGATACTACCCTTGGAGCAAGCTGAGAGTTTGCCAAGTGACCCAGGAGGCCAGACTGCTGGTCTTTTGTTTCTTAGCACTTGAGGGACAGTGTTTAGGTTTTATGGAGGGTGAGGTCTTATTTTGGATACTGGACATTTCCTTTGACCTAGAAAACTTCTTTGGGAAAGTGGACATTGAGATCTTCAAGCTGTGTAATGCTAAATATTTCCTCCTTAACTCTCTTATCTTAACAAATCTGCCAATTAAAAAATGTGGATAGTTAAAATGATGCTAGCATTTCTATGTTAGAACATTCAAAATTTCCTTCATTAAATAATCTATGTTCATTAAGAAGAGTGAAAGAAAAGAGCAGGAAAAATTCCCATAGTCCTCGGGCAGCTATTGTTAGTATACTTTTAGTGTTTGTTTTGTTTACTTTTTATATGCTTCAGGGCTTTAAAAATTATGTTTTAAGGGCACCTGGGTGGCTCAGTTTGTTAAGCATCTAACTTCAACTCAGGTCATGATCTCACAGTTCATGAGTTCAAGCCCTACATCGAGCTTGCACTGACGATGGGGAGCCTGCTTGGAATTTTCTCTCTCTCCCTCTCTCTCTGGCCCTTTCCCTGCTTATGCTCAAGCACATGCTCTCTCTGTCTCTCAAAATAAATAAATAAACTTAAAAAATGATGTTTTGTTTTGTTTTGGTTTGGTTTGTGACTATTACATAACTATAAATATTGTGTATACAATTTTATATCTTTTTCCTCCATTTAGTTTAATAACTTTTTCCTTCACATTTTACCATAGTCTCTAGAATCATAATTTTAAAAAACTGTGTAACTATACAATATTTTTTAAAGTGCCTAGAGTATAATTTATTCAACCATTTACCAATCGTTCCCTACTCCCTATTTTTTAATGTGTGAGATTTCACTGCTCTAAGTGCTCAATTTGACCAATGTTATTTCGTCCTGCAGTGACTTTCAGGTACTCTCAGTCATCGCATTGGAGTCCTATGTGAAGAGTGACTCAGGGAGTACAAGGAATGAAACACTGAAAACAATCTTGAGGCTCTTTGGAGCTTCCTTCTACTGATCTCTGTTATGGTATAGTACCCAGGAACAAACTGTGAAAAAGCCTGGGAGTAAATATGATGAGAAATACTGAAGTAAGGCAGTTAACAACATTTCCGGAAATGAAAAATACAGACCTACAGCCACAAATCTTAGAGAAAAGTTATCAATGTCCCACTCCACATGAATCAGGGATGCTAGACCGGTACCAAGAGGGTGTTTCGTACAGATGGTTGTTGAAAGGATAGAGTAGTATAAAATCGCCAGAGGGAGTCTGATTTTACGTGTGTGTGAGTTAGGGCTGCAAGTAACAGAAAACAAAATTAAACTAGCTTAAACAAACATAAATATTATTAGCTCCCATGCTCGAAATTCAGAGGAGGCGAGCTTCAGGCTGGCTTAATCCAGTAGTTCTGGCTGTTTCTTTGCAGTTTGCTCAGCTGTACCCTCCTCTGTGTATTGGCTTCATCTTCAGGCTGGCTTCCTTCTTGGAGGTAAAATGATTGCAGTTATTTTAAGCTTCATAGTTCTATTTCCTGACTTTCAGAGGAAGTGAGAACCTTTTTTCTGCTTTTAAAAAATTTTTTAATTAAAAGTGAGAAAAATTATTTCCCAGGAGTTCTATGTAAATCGTCCTTTGCCTTTCATTGATCTAAATTAGATAACTTGTCCATTCCTGAGCTAATCCATGTGGTCAGTGACCTATGTGACTTGGTTTATGTGTGTATTCCTGACCCAATCACCGCGGCAGAGGTGATCTAAACAGTCAGGTTTACTCCTGGAGTTCACAGTGTGGTAATTGTCCTTCATGCATATGGGTTGTATGGGGGAAGAGATGACTGCCTGAAGGAAAATTGGGCCATGATTAGGAAAAGGAAAAATGTGAATGGATGCTCTATAAATTTAATCCATGATAACTGTTATTCTGGAGCTTGCGTTTAGTTTAAGTCTTGATCATTGGAAAAATGCTGAAAACTTAAATGTTATAAAAGGGAATAGATAAATCATTGTAAAATATAATTAGGATAATGTTGGGAGCTGTTTTGGGCTCACAGGTTAAGACCCCTCCCTGTGTGGGAAACGTTGAAGCAAAGCTCCTGCCAGCCAAACTGGCACCTAGTTTTACCTCCTTCTAAATAATCTTTCAGGCCTGGATTTCTTGAACTGCTCTCGTTGGCCTAAGGGATATAATGTTCTTTGGTTTTATGGCACATGGAAAAGGGGACCTGGAGTGCAATGTCTTGACGGATAAAATCTGAATGAGAGTAACCTGACCAGAAGTAACCTCAAGGTTGCCTCTTGGGGATAGGTTACACAAACTGATCATACAGAATAGCAGTTATGAGTTGGCTAGAAATTAGTAGGCATTAGACCCCAAGACTCCTTGAACCAAACTAGATGTTCCCTGCAGGTATCACTCCCCTCAGCCCCACCATAAAACCTCAAGGCACATCTCGTAAAGCTTCTCTCAGTATTAAGAGACTGATGGGAAAGATTGTAAAGAGACTTAGGACCTTCCCCGGAGGTTAGCCTAGCCCCAAAGTTAGAAGCCCTGCTTATAGATAAGGTACAAACTAAAATAGCTACACATATCTTCATTGATCAGCAGCAAATATTGAGCACCTCCCTGAGGTTAACATTTCACAAATCCTTTTGTAATTCTCATCCCCATGCTCCCTTATAATAAAATGGCAATAACAAAATACTCTTACAAAAGCTACCATAAACCTATAGATGACTACATAGGTCTTGTGACAACAATGTATGTTGTAAAGAATGCCTTGTCACTGATGTAATGTCACTCGCTACCTTTAAAAATAAAGACACTGAGACCAGCAAAGCAGAGATGCCAGAATTGCCAGGGCTGCCTGCTTGGTCATCAGACTCCATCTCTCATGGCTCTCTCACTTCATTTTGCCTGACCGTCTGTCCTTCGTGGACCCCTAGATTCGCTGGAACAAGGACCCCGGCAGGATAAAAATGGAGTTATTAAATCTTTTATTCAGGTATAATTGACATACATTATGTTAGTTACAGGTATACAATGTAATGATTAACACTTGTGTACGCTGCAAAATGTACACCACAGTAAGTCTAGTTATCATTTGTCATCATAAAAAGTTACAAATTTTTTTCATTATGAGAACTTTTAAGATCCACTCTCCCAGCTATCTTCAAATATGTACCACAATACTGTTGACTATAGTAACCCTGTCGCATAACATATCCCATAACCTGTTCATCTGACAACTGAAAGTCTTTCCCACTCCCTTCATCTATTTTATCCACTCCCCAAACCTCCTCCCCTCTGGTGACCACCACTCTATTGTCCATATCCATGAATTGGATTTTTTTGATTTTTAGATTCCACATATAAGTGAGATCATAGATTATTTGACTTTTTCTGTCTGACTTATTTCACTCAACATAATTCTCTCTAGGTCCATCCATGTTGTTTCAAATGGCAAGATTTCATTACTTTTTATGGTTGAGTTGTATTCCACTGTGTGTGTGTGTATGTGTGTGTGTGTGTGTGTGTACAGATATATATACATATATATCCTGTTCATCCATTGATGGCCGGTTAGGTTGTTTCCATATCTTGACTATTGTGAATAATACTGCAGTGAACATAGGAGTGCATTTATGTTTTTGAATTTATGTTTTAATTTTCTTCAAATAAATATCCAGAAGTGGAACTGCTAGGTAATATGGTAGTTCTATTTCTAATTGTTTGAGGAATCTCTATATTATTTCCCACAGTGGCTGTACCAATTTACATACCCACATCAACAGTGCATAATGGATCACTTTTTTCCAAATCTTCACCAGTATTTTTTTATCTTTGTTTTTGATGATAGGCATCCCAATAGTTCTGAGGTAATAGCTCATTGTGGTTTCAGTTAGCATTTTCCTGATGATTAGTGATGCTGAGGATCTTTTCATGTGCTTGTTTGCCATCTGTGTGTTTTCTTTAGAAAAGTGTCTATTCAGATCCTCTGCCCACTTTTTTTTTTATTAGAACCACCCTCTGCCCATTTTTGAAATTGGGTTGTTCTTATCTTTTTGCTATTCAGTTATATGAATTCTTTATATTTTTTGGATATTAACTTCCTATCAGGTATATGATTTACAAATATAGTCTCCCATTCAATAGGTTGCCTTTTCATTTTATTGATGTTTTTCTTTGCTGTGCAGAGGCTTTCAGTTTGATGTAGTCCCACTTATTTATTTTGACATTTGTTGTCTTTGTTCTTAGAGTTAAATCCCGAAACACATCACCAAGACCAATGTCAAAGGGATTATCAGCTATATTTTCTTCTAGGAGCTTTATGATTCAGGTCTTATGGTCAAGTCTTTATGTTGAGTTAATTTTTGTGTACGATGTAAGATGATGTTTAGTTTCATTGTTTTGCATGTGACTGTCCAGTTTTTCCAGCACCATTTATTATAGAGGTTATCCTTTTTTCATTATATGCTGTTGGGAGCCATCTTGGATGCACAGGTTGAGACACTTCCCTGTGTGAGATGGCAGATGCAGCAAAGACACCTGTCAATCAAATGGCGCCCAATCTTACCTCCTTCTAAATAACCTTTCAGGCCCAAATTTCTTGAATTGCCCTCGTTAGCCTCAAAGGATGTAATGCTCTTCTGTTTTATGGCATTCAAATAAAAAAGGGGACCTGGAATGTGACGCAATGATGGATAACATCTGAAGGAGACTTTGTAAATGTACTCATTCATAAGCAAATGACAAGCGTTGGAAATTTTGTCCTTGCCAGATGGGTTTCACCTCCCCCATTTTAGTTGGAAGAATAGGCAGAATGACTCCTGGCCTGTTTACAGATAATTAACATAGACCTCAAGATAACACCCTGTTTTCTCCCCATACCTTAAATTTATATGCTAATTAATTTGAAAATAACATGCGGGACTGAGAAAATTGCTGCTTTGCTGATAAAAACACATTGTTGTTAAAGATATCGAACTATGCATACTGATGGAATGTCACTCATTGATGTAATGTCACTTACTACCTTTAAATAAAAATACTAGGATCAGTAGGGTGGAGAAGCATGCCTGCCTGGTACCAGAAACCACTCAGTTCTCTTGAGTCATTCATCGTGCGGACACCGTTCATCCTTCAGGGACTCCTGGACTCGCTGGAGCTGAACTCCAGCATAATTATTTTTCTCTTTTGTCTTAGAGTAATTGATTATTGTCTAGTTTCACTATTTGTTCTACTGATCTGTGTCTGCTTTTATGGACACATCGTTTGTTTTGATTACTTTAGCTTTGTAGTATAAGTTTGAAATCAGGGAGCATGATACCACCTGTACTGTGCTTTCTCAAAATTGGTTTGGCTATGTGGGATCTTTTGTGGTTTCATACAAATTTTAGAATTATTTGTTCTAGTTATGTGAAAAATGCCATTGGAATTTTGGTAGAGATTTCATTGAATTTGTAGATTGCTTTGAATAATATGGACATTTTAACAGTATTAACTTTTCCAAGTTCTGAACACAGAATATCTTTCCAATTAATCGCGTCTTCTTTGATTTCTTTCATTAGTGTCTTATTATAGTTTTGGTGGGCATGTCTTTTACCTTTTTGGTTAAATTTATTCCTAGATATTTTATTGTTTTTGGTGTAATTTTAAATAGGATTGTGTTCTTTCTTAATTTTATTTAAATTTTAGTTAACGTACAGTCTAATATTGGTTTCAGGAGTAGAATTCAGTGATTCATCACTTACATACAATACCCAGTGCTCATCATAATAAGTGCCATCCTTAATACCCATTCTTTACCCATCTAGCCCATCATCCACCCACCTCCGTCTATCAACTTTAAGTTTGTTCTCTATCATTAAGAGTCTCTTGTGGTTTGTTTTCCTCCCCTTCCCATATGTTCATCTGTTTTATTTCTTAAATTATACATATGAGTGAAATCTTATCATATTTGTCTTTCTCTGGTTGACTTATTTCACTTAGCATAATACATTCTAGCTCCATCCACATCATTGCAAATGACAAGATTTCATTCTTTTTGATGGCTGAGTAATATTCCATTACATATATACCACCTCTTCTTTATCCAATCATCAGTTGATGGCCATTCGGGCTCTCTCCATAGTTTGGCTATTGTTGATAGTGCTGCTATAAGCATTGAGGTGCATGTAATCATTCAAATCTGTATTTTTGTATCCTTTGGGTAAATATCTAAGAGGGCAGTTGTTGGATCATAGGGCAGTTCTATTTTTAGTTTTTTTGGGGAACCTCCATACTGTTTCCCAGAGTGACTGCACCAGTTTGCATTTCTACCAATAGTGTAAGAGGGTTTCCCTTTCTTTGCATCCTCACCAACACCTGTTTTTTCTTGTGTTATTAATTTTAGCCATTCTGACAGGTGTGAGGTGGTATCTCATTGTGGTTTTGATTTGTATTTCTCTGATGATGAGTGATGTTGAGCATCTTTTCATGTGTCTGTTAGCCATATGATGTCTTCTTCGGAAAAATGTCTATTCATGTCTTCTGCCCACTTATTAGCTGGGTTGTTTGTTTTTGGGTGTTGAGTTTGATAAGTTCTTCATAGATTTGGGGTACTAACTAAAAGGGATCATGTTCTTAATTTTTTGTTCTGATAGTTCATTTTTAGTGTATAGAAATAGAGCAGAGTTTTGTACATTGATTTTATACACTACAACTTTACTGAATTAGGTTATTTAATTAGGTTATTTTATATCCTACAACTTTACTGAATTAGGTTATTTAATTAGGTTATTTAGTCTAGGATTTTCTATATACAAAAATCATGTTGTCCACAAAAATAGTGACAATTTTACTTCTTCTTTACCAATTTGGATACCTTTTGTTTCTTTTTCTTGCCTAATACCTCTGGCCAGACTTTCAATACTATGTTGAATAAAAGTGTCTAGAGTGAGCATCCTTGAGTTGTTCCTGATTTTAGAAGAAAAGCTTTCAGCTTTTCGCCACTGAGTATGATGTTAGCTGTAGGCTTATATATGGCCTTTATTATGTTGAGGTACATTCTGTATAAACCCACTTTTTTAATACCCACAGAGTTTTTATAAAAATGGATGTTGAATTCATCAAATGCTTTTTCTGAATCTATTGAGATGGTCACAAGATTATTTTTTTTATAATTTTGTTAATATGGTGTATCACTTTGATTGATTTGTGGATATACAACCATTCTTGCATCCCTGGAATAAATCCCATGTGATAATACTATATGATCCTTTTACTGTATTGCTGTTTGCTAATATTTTATTGAGGATTTTTGCATCTATATTCATCTGGGATATTGGCCTGCAATTTTCTTTTTTGTGGTGTCCTTGTCTGATTTTACTATAGAGTAATGCTGGCCTCATAAAATGAATTTGGAAGAATACTCTCTTCAATTTTTTGAGAGATTTTGAGAAAGATGGGTATTAAGTCTTCTTTAACTGCTTGGTAGAATTAACCAGTGAAGCCATCTGGTCCTGGACTTTTGTTTGTTGGAAAGTTTTTGATTACTGATTTAATCTCCTTAGTAGTAATTGGTCCATTCAGACTTTCTATTTATTCATGATTCAATATTGGAAAAGTGTATGTTTCTAGGAATTTATACATTTCTTCTAGGTTGTCCAATTTGTTGGCCTATAATTGTTCATAGTAGTCTTTTATAATACTTTGTATTTCTGTGGTATAACTTGTAACTTCTTTCATTTCTGATTTTATTTACTTGAATCTCTTTTCTTGATGAATCTAGCTAATGGTTTATCAGTTTTTTAAATTTTTTTGAAGAACTGGCTTATCATTTCATTGATCTTTTCTATTGTCTTTTTAGTCTCTATTTTTTATATTTTTGGTCTGATCTTTCTTATTTACTTCATTCTAATAATTTTGGGCTTCATTTGTTCTTTTTTTTAGTTTCTCTAGGTGCGAAGTTAAATTGTTTATTTAAGATCTCTCTTGTGTCTTGAGGTAGGCCTGTATTGTTATGAACTTCTCTCTTAAAATCACTTTTACTGCACCCCAGAGAATTTAGCATGTTGTATTTCCATTTTTATTTGTATCAAGGTACTATTTTGATTTCTCCTTTGATTGCTTAATTGATTGAAGCATTGATTGTTCAGTAGTATGTTATTTAATCTCCACATATTTGTGATTTTCTCAGTTTTCTCCTTGTAATTATGGTCAGAAAGGACACTTGATATGGTTTCAGTTTTCTTAAATTTATTAAGACTTGTTTTGTGGCCTAACATATTATTTATCCTGGAGAATGCTCCATGTGCACTTGAGAAGAATGTGTTTGATGTGGCCTTTGGATGGAATGTTCTCTATATATCTATTAAGTCCATCTGGTCTAATGTGTTGTTTAAGGCTGATGTTTCCTTATTGATATTCAGTATGGATGATCTATCCATTGGTGTAAGTGGAATATTAATGTCCCCTACTATTATTGTATTGCTGTCAATTTCTTCCCTTAGATTTGTTAATATTTACTTTATATATTAGGTGTTCCTATGTTGGATGCATAAATATTTACAAATGTTTACCCCTTTGTGGGACTGACCCCTTTATTATTATGTAATGCACTTCTTTGTCTTTTATTACAGTCTTTGTTTTGAAGTCTATTTTATTTCATATAAGTATAGCTACCTGGGCTTTCTTTTGATTTCTATTTGTGTAAAACATCTTTTTCCATCCCTTTGATTCCAGTGTGTGTGTCTATTTACATTGGAAGTGAGTCTCTTGTAGGTATCATTTGGATGGTCTTGGTTTTTGTTGTTGTGGTGGTTTGTTGGTTGTTTTATCCATTCAGCTGCTCAATGTCTTTTGATTGGAGAATTTTGTCCATTTAAATTTAAAGTTATTATTGATAAATATGTACTTATTATCATTTTGTTAGTTGTTTTCTGACTGTTTTGTAGTTTCTCTCTGCACCTTTTTTCCTCTTTTGATGACTTTCTAGTGTTGTGCTTAGATTCCTTCCTCCTCCTCCTCCTCCTCCTCTTCTTCTTCTTCTTCCTCCACCTCTTTTATATCCTATAAGTTTTTGCTTTGTGGTTATTGTGAGCTCATATACAATAGCCTAATTAGTCTATTTTATGTTGCCAGAAACTTAAGTTCAAATATATTCTAAAATTGTACAGTTTCATTACTCCCTGCACCCATGTTTTATGTTTTCATGTGACATTTTACATTTAAAAATTTTTTACATCCCTTAAATGATTATAGTAATTATATTTATTTTCAATTCTTTTGTTTTTTAATGTTAATACTAGTTTTATAACTGATTAATTCACTACCTTTACTATATATTTATCTTCAATGAGATTTATACTTTCATATGTTTTCTCATTATTAATTAATGCTCTTTATTTTCAGCTTAAGAAGGCCCTTTAACATTTTTTTAAGTTAGAATTAGTGGTGATGAACTCCTTTAGCTTTTTCTTATTGGGAAGTTCCTTCAATTCTGAATGATAACCTTGGTGGGTAAAATATTCTTGGTTAGAAGCTTTTTTCCTTTCAGAACTTTGAATATTTCATCTCATTCCTTTATGGCCTGCAAAGTTACGGCTGAAAAATGTGCTCAGTCTTCTTGTGGAGGTTACCTTGTAAGCAACAAATTGTTTTCCTCTTGCTGCTTTAAACATTTTTTCTCTATCTTCTACTTTTGACATTTTTTTTTTAGATAGACTCCATGCCTAGTGTGGAGCCCGGTGTGGGACCTAAACTCATGACCCTGAGATTAAGACCTGAGCTGGGATCAAGAAATAGATGCTTAATTGAGCCACCCAGGCACCCCTTGATATTTTGATTATCATGAGTCTTAGTATGGATCTTTTGGGGTTCATTTTATTTAGAATTTTCTGGGTTTCCTGAATCTGGATGTCTTTTTCCTTTTTCAAGATAGGAAATTTTTCAGCCATTATTTTTTCAAATAAGTTCTGCTGCTTTCTCTCTCTTGTCTTTCTGGGACCCCTATAATGCAAATGTTATTTTTTTTGATATTGTTCCATAGATCCCTTAAGGTATCTTCATATTAAAATAATATATTTTTCTGTTGTTCTGTTTGTGTGAGTTCCACTGTCCTGTCTTCTTGATTGCTGATCCTTTCCTCTACTTCATCTAGTTTGCCGTTGAACCCCAATTATTGACAGCTAAAGACAGCTCTGCGACTTGTTTGGTATTTTCTTATATTTTTTCTTTGTTGGATTTCTCCTTGTGTTTATGCATTCTTCTCCCAAGTTCCATGTGCATCTTTATGACCAATACTTTGAACTATTTATCACATAAATTATTTATCTCTGTTTCATTAAGGTTTTTTCCCCCTATAGGTTTAGCTTGTTCTTTTGTTTACAACATATTCCTCTATTTTCTTATTTTGCTTGATTCTCTGTTTCTGTGTATTAGGAAACAGCTACCTCGTCCAGTCTTCAAGAAACAGTCTTGTGTAGGAGATGGACCTTATCTTTCAACCTTGCCCTAGCTCTTGATTCTCTCTCAAATCCTTGTAATTGTCTAAGCAGCGTGATTACTCTTAATAGTTCCCAGTTGTTGAGGGTGTGCTAAGACCTGTCAGTGTTCCAAAGAGAGGACTCTCAGTCTGCACCTAATTTCAGGCTAATTATAAGCCAAGCCCTAAGGCAGGAGCTTTTTTTAATTTTTTAAATAATTAATTAAATAATTTTTTTGTTTTGTTTTTATTTTTTGAGAGACATAGAGACAGAGTGTGAGCAAGGGAAGGGCAGAGAGAGGGAGATACAGAATCTGAGGCATGATCCAGGTTCTGAGCCATCAGCACAGAGCCTGACATGGGGCTCGAACTCATAGACCGTCAGATCATGGCCTGAGCTGAAGTCGGCCGCTTAACCGACTGAGCCACCCAGGCGCCCCTTAATTAAATAATTTTTAAATTTACATCCTGGTTAGTTAGCATATGGTGCAACAATGATTTCAGGAGTAGATTCCAGTGATTCTTCCCCTATGTATAACACCCATAGGGGATGTGCTCATCCCAACAAGTGTCTTCCTTAATGCCCCTTACCCTTTAGCCTATCCCCCCTCCCACAACCCCTCAAGCAACCCTTTGTTTGTTCTCTATATTTAAGAGTCTCTTATGTTTTGTCCCCCTCCGTGTTCTTATTTTTGTTTCCCTTCCCTCATGTTCATCTGTTTTTTATCTTAAGTTCTTCATATGAGTGAAGTCATATAATATTTGTCTTTCTCTGACTGACTAATTTCACTTAGCATGATACCCTCTATTTCCATCCACGTAGTTGCAAATGGCAAGATTTTGTTCTTTTTGATTGCTGAGTAATACTCCATTGTATATATATATGCCACATTTTCTTTATCCACTTATCTGCCAATGAACATTTGGGGTCTTTCCATACTTTGGATATTATAGATAGCACTGGTGTAAACACAGGGGAGCATGTGCCCTTTTGAAATGGCATACCTATATCCCTACTAGCATAAATACCTAGTAGTGCAGTTGCTGGGTTGTAGGGAGTTTTGTTTTTAATTTTTTTTAGCAAGCTCCACACTGTTTTCCAGAGGGGCTGCACCAGTTTGCATTCCCACCAGCAGTGCAAAAGAGATCCTCTTTCTCCACATCCTCACCAACATTTTTTGTTTGGGCAAGAGCTTTTAAAGTATACAAATATGTCAGTTCCTTGGTACCACAATCAAATCCTGCTAGCCTCCAGACCAGACAATCTAGAGATATTCCCTGGGTGACAGTTGAAAAAACTGGAGATTCATACAAGTGGATAAGCTCCTTTCTGGGAGACACCACTGAGCTGTAGTAAGGCCTAGGAAGCACAAGGAGGTGTCCCTCTGCCTACATTTCATGAGAGCACTTTGTAGCCTATAGATATGTGGCAAACCTGAAGTCTGCCCTTTAGGCCGAAGCTCTATTACAAGTAAATATGTCTTTTTAACTAAAAGTCTGGGAGTGTGTTTCAGTCTGTTCTCTATGTGGTGCCCTGGGGTGGTAGTCTGCGAAAATGCAAGCCTCTCTCTGGCCACCAGAGCCAGGTGATCAAGGGGCATCATTTATTGTGGACTGCGCATGCTCCCTGGCCTTAGCAAGGCAGCTGGAGAGTACAGGGCAGGGGCATGCGTTTCTGTTTTCACAGAGAGATAGGAAAATGCAGGGCTGGGGTGCAACTATTTTCTTTAGCAAGCAGTGGGAGAGCACAGGGTCTGGGCATGTCCATCAAAATTATCATGGTAGAGGGAGAGCACAAAAATAGTGCCTGTCAGTGGTTCAACTTTGGAGGGTGTCCCAACAAGATGCTGTAAGATTACTAAATAAATCATCTTCACATATAGTCTAGGTGCTTTTCAAACTACTAATTTTGTACTGGTCCCTGGGGTGACTGTGTCTGTATATAAGCATGTAAGACAAGTTTCTCAGTTTCCTATTGCCCTTTGGGTCTCCTGGATGTTTTCAAAGCCAGATATTTTGGGGTCTCATAACTCCGTTGTAGGTCCTAGGTGTTGGAGTGCCTATGGGTCACAAACCCCTCACTTATCAGAGAGAAGCTCTAGTTTTTGAGATCCCTCCTGTTCCAGGGGTAAGATTTTTGATAAGACTACATCTCTGTTTCTCCTAACCATCTTGATCTGTCCCTTTTACTGTTTTGTTGTGAAGGAGTGTTTAGCTAGTTTTAAGATCTTTTTCAAAGGGAATTTATTCCATGTGTAACTGTGGATACAGTGTGTCTGTGAGTGGAAGTGAGTTTAGGATCTTCCTGCGCCATCATCTTGAACCGTCCCCGAATAATCAGTGTTACTAAATTTTAGAGAGGAAGTGGTTAAGGAGATATTTTATGATATATAATTCTGGAAGCATGTTTTCTGGTTTTTCAAATCTCACCTCTCCCACTTACTAACTTTGTGATCTTGAGCAAGTTATTTAATCTCTTTGGGATGTAGTTTCCTCATCTGTAAAATGGGATCCTAAAATATCTACTGCATAGGGTTGTTGTGAGGGCTAAAGGAGTTAATACATAGGAAATGTTTATAATAGAGACTAGTTCACAATAACACTTGATAAATGTTTACGTTTAATACTTCCGTTTTCACAATATACTCTGATCAAAATTCCCTCACTGTCCATTTTGCCAGTTATTCATGCCATATAATACTTCCACAGATTATTTGAAAGCAATAGTTTAATTTCTTCCATGAACTGATGTAAAATTATTGTTACAAAATATCTGGGAAATATGCATTGAAGAGTGACATATATCTTGTTGTGTGTGTATGTTTGTGTGTGTGTAAATTCACGTGTGTGTATGAGAGACATGTTGTAAGCTAAGTTTCATCAACACCTTTAAACTCCATTCATTTTTATATGTATGTATTTATGTATTTATGTATGTATTTATTTATTTATTAAGTAGGCTTCACCCCCAGCATGGAGCCCAATGCAGGGCTTGAGCTCACAACCCTTAGATTAAGAGCTGAGCTGAGATCAAGAGTTAGATGCTTAACTGACTGAGCCTCTCCGGTGCCTCTATGTGCTTTTTAAATTATGAAAATAATATACATTGGCAGTTGCCACTCACTCTGTAGATGTAGATGAACTCTAACCCAAAATTTGATTTCGATGCTGTAAGTGATGATATCACATATGCACCTAGGGGGTATGAAAAGGTTTATTACTTGAAAATGAGATTTCTGTGAAATGCAAGTTAGGCTCCCAAGCAGGTCCAGAGATAGGGTGAAATAGAAGGGAAAGGATATTGGTTTAGCTTTTACTATAGTCAAGGGATGGGTCTAGGACACGGGTTTCTGCACGTGGCCCAGGGATTATGTCGTTTGAACTTCCCACTGGCACCAAAGGAGGCAGCATCTGGGGCTTTTTATTAGCTTGCCCGTCTGAGGGACAGAAAAGGAAGGGTGGTGATGACCTTAAAAGCTCTTGGCAGTAAAACATTATAAATGGAATAAGACTCTTTATTACAATGGTAGAAAATATGGAATACATAAAAATCATAATGCAGAAATTAAAATCTTTGGTAATGATCCATCCAGATACATTTACATGTATATTTTCTGTCTTCATCATTCTCTTTTTGGATTATTCTTGGCAATTTAGACATCCTAGAACTTGATTTTTCTAGCTATCCTTTAGCCTTTATGAATTATCATAAGCCTCACATTGAGTGGGCTGAACCAAAGAAAAAAATAATTTGCTTTGTAAATCTTCTGGAAAAATCAAACTGTCTTATGGGATTTCCTCTTTTAAACTGCAACCCATTTAAGATTATCCATAGTAATGTGTAATAATAGATAATATCAATTTTGATCAATATGTATTGAAAATACATTTTTCAACAAATGACAGTATAACTTCTGTTTATATCATGTTAGTCTGGAGCCAGAGAATCAACATCAGTCAGCCAGACAAAACCCACGCTTAAATGATCTGAAGTGTTTGCATTTTTTAACCTTATTGATTGCCCATTTTTAGAGTTATTGTGTTTCATGTTTCTACCCTCGTTTTGTACTCTTTCTTTTTTGACTGGGCTGAATATGGGTCAGATTGACTCTAGAGGACTCTAAATATAGTTGTTTTAAGAAATAATTATTTTTCCTTTTCATGGAAAAGATTACTCAAAGAGAGAAATTTGAAGCTTTCCTTCTCTAGAATAATATAAATTTTTAAACAAAAAACACGAGTTGTTGATGGCACAGATACAAGGTGCATGAATCAAATACTCTGAAAGTGTTGTTTTATTTTTATTTTAAAGGGTATAATACATGAATCATGCCAGAAAAATTTCTAAAACTATTCTGTTATAAAGTTTAAAAAGTTAAAAGTACAAACTCTGTATGTATATTCTAGAAATAACTCTAGCAGGCTTGCAATGAGTCAGATGAAGCTAATAAATATGCTTTTAAGGAACATTCAGCCATAAAATTTTATTTATTTATTTATTTATTTATTTATTTATTTATTTTTTTATTTATTCACAACATGGTTTGTTAATTGCCTAGATGACAATGGTGACTGATTGTAAAGCCCCCAATTCAAGGAACTTTTACTCTAGTGGGATAGCAGATGAGCAGTCAAATACAATGGAGTGTGATATACGTTAGGATAGAACAAACCAGAACATACTGTTAACTTTGTCGAAGAATTCATTGTTTCATAATATTCACTTTTCTTTTAGTTGTGTGACCTTGGGCTTTTTAAAAATCTCTTTGGGTCTTAGTTTTCTCATCTGTTATGTATATTTGATTTATAGATTTTTTGATAATGATTTACAAAATATGCACAGTACTGAGCACAATGCTTGTGTATTTTAAGTGGTAAATAGTAGCTATTATTAGCAGTACTCAAAATCCTGATCATTGTACAACTATTCATTGTAAAAAGACTTTAGAAATCTCTTAAAATTGGTAAGAGTAAAACACAATTTAATTATGATTCGGTTATGTGACTTATTCCTTTACTCCAAATTCTTGAGTGGTTTTTTATTACTTTTCTAATAAAGGCCATTTACTTTCCTTGTATTTTGAGGCCCTCAATAATCTATTTCTCAAGGTCCCTTTTTCAATAAGCCCTGCCTGTGCATCTTGAGCTGTTCTTTAAGCATAATCTATACTTCCCTGCTCCTCTTCCTCCACTCTTACTAATATTGAGCACCGTATAAGAGGCACTCTGTAAAAGATTTTATCTGAATCATCTTATTTAATATTTATAGCATCTTTATGATATACTTTTACATTATCCCTGTTCACAAATGAGAAACTGGACCAAGTCTTACAACTAGTAAGAAAGATTGCCAGAATTCTGACCGTCACTTAATCGTTCTTAGCCGTCATACTCTTCGGCCCTTACCCAATCTGCTTGATGAGATTAATTCACTCTTCATGGCATTCTTGCAATTTCAGCTGCTGTAGAGATCTTCTCCAGTTGTCTTAGCAAAAGTTACCTTTTGTCTCTGCATATACCTGGAGCATAAATTTAAACCTATGTTACAGTGTCCCCCTCGTTCTAATTTCTATTCCTGATCTTCATGTAAATATCTCCTGAGTGCTACTCAAACAGCCTGAGTAGGCACCGTGTCTTAATTTGTTTTGTGCCTTTTGGGGAGCCACACATTATGCTTTACACTTCAGAGACCATCAATAGGTGTTTTTGGAGTTAAATTAAGTCACGCTGAACTGTTATCTGAGCTCTGAAAATGTTTTATTATCAATGTTAAAGTGTCTTTAATAAGTGTAGACTGAGACAACAGAAAAGAAAACTTGTTAGAATTTACAGATTGTACTGATTGATATGGTAAATTTTGTGTTACAGATAAACACTTCCACTCAATATATATGTGTTTAAAAGGTAGTAGATGATGCAAGTATCATAAAGGTATCAACAGTACTGTTCTAGTTTCAGTAGTTCATGCTGGTACAATTACATTCCTCATACTCAACCAGACCATAAATGTTAGAAGGAAGCTTTAAGAGGCAAAACCATACTTGTCTTGATTACTAAGAGTCCTCAATTCTTAGAACTGTGCCTGGGTGCATAAATTCATATTTATGTGTTTGACATTAATTAAATGTTGAGCCAGCTTAAATCTTTGAGAAACAAATGGACTATCAGTTAGTCAAATGATGAGTCAAACAAGGATACAGTTCTAAAGACTTCTTTGCTTAAAATATGCCATTTAACTTGTAACTTCCTTTTCTTTTTATATTGTTATTCCAAGATGGCAGTTAGAGGTATTATAATTCTCAAGGTGTATATTCAGTTTTGTTTCTGTGCTATTGTCAAATGTGCAGTAAACCAAAATGGAACATATTCATTTATCTGCAAGATTGCAATAACTCTAATTTTATGATTGTAGCTTTCTCTTCGCCTGTCTCCTGTCTATAATCTTTTGTGCAGTTTCTGGAGCTGGACTCTCAGTGTAAATCCTTATCTGAAGTCTACACTTCACCACCAGCTTCCTTTGGAGTGAGCCTGGCAGCACCATTTCTAGCTGTGGAACTGACAAAATTCTGAGAGATAACCAGACGCATCAGTTACTTTTCATCATTTATAAAAATAGGCTTTTGAGCAGAACTTTGCCTGTGGCCCAGAATTACAGTGTGAGGGGACACGCAACGGTACATTTTAATGATTTTTCCTAATGGAAAATCTTTCTGTGGGATATGAGTAGCATGCTTTTTTCCCCCTCTGACAAAACGATAACTCTGTGATTCAAGATTACATCCTCCTGCTGGAGTGACCACTGTTATCTACTGGCTGGGGAAGGTTTCACCACCTTGTCTCAAGTGAAAGTGGGAGGGGAAAAGATAGGAGTATAGTGAATAAAAAAGAGTGGAAAGATAGATTTCTGGTCTAAGAATCCTGTTCTCTTTTTCCTTGTTATCTTGAGGTTTTTGTGAATCTTCATAAATAAGCACATTTACTAAAACATTTCACAAAGAAGACTAATGCAATGAGTTCATCAGAAACCCCAGGAAACATGAAATAGGGAAGGATTTCTCTCCTCGCCCTTTTAATTTGGTATGTGCTTTTCCCTGGCAGGTAGCCACATACTGCCTGGAGCACAGACTCTTTGAAACTGTCTTGTGGGAGCTTGTGGGTCTTCATTTATCATCTGGATGTGGTCACAGGAGCCAGCAGAAGTGAAAATAGAACTCTTTCCAAGTCACTGGAAGCCCCGCAGGAGTCCTTGGTAACAAATGGGAAACAGCAGTGCTAGAAAATGGATTTCTTTTTAAGGCAAACACTCTAGGAGTCATTAAAAAGTTTCATTTTCTAGCTCTGTCGTAAAATGACTTTTTTTCCCCCTCCAGAACATATACAAATTATCCACATTGTCATCAGGTATATTAAAGTTAAGTTAGATGTTTGCATTTTGTAATACTTGGGAAAATCATTTCTTGTACTAAATGCTCTGCAAACAAAGCTACTTCCCATGCCACAGAATGTGTTATAAAAAGCTACTTCTAGGATTTTAGGACTTGATTGTTTAACCAAGAAGATTCAGTCTGTATAAGCTGGAGTTACTGGATTCAGACTTTATAGATTTCCTGATATCTTAAGTATTCTTGTTTGTTAGGCTCATTTTTTCCTTTTCTTTTCTTTTTCTCTGTACTCATAGAATACCCATGTGAATAGGCAATTTATTGAGAGAAGATGATACTATGAAAATGGTTCCAAACAGTGATCTTTACATTATCATTCTTTGGACATGAACTTTAAAGATTTTAGGGTTTTATTCTTTTTCCATTGAGAATTTTTTGGTGTTGTGTTGCCTTTAATGGAGAAATGTTCCACTGTCCTTGGCTTACTTATTCCTCCACCCCCACTCCATCCCTTGACACCTCCTTCACCCCATGGAGTCTGCTGCCTCTATCATCTTTCTGTGGTGCTGAATGTATATAGCTTCTGAAACACTTTGGAATGAAAGGTGCTATGAAATTGTAAAGTGTTTTTATCACAGAGTTCTGCCAATATGTCTCGATCCTGACATGCAACACCTCTGCTATTTCAGTGTTGTGACGGGGACACAGCTGGTCCTGAGAAGGCATCGTATTCAGACAAGCATGTGAGATTGCATTCATTACTGTGGGTGAGTCCCAAGCTTTAGAGCATCTACCACATTAAACATAGGGGGGCAATGCATAGAAAGAAGGTTAGTGCTTTGCTACTTAAAATGTGGTCTGTGACATCACCTAGGAACTTGTTAGATATGTAGGACCTCAGGCTTTGCCTCAGGCCTTATGAATCAGAATCTGCATTTTGACAGAATCTCTAGATTATTTGCATACACATCATTGGCATAGTAGACATCTGCTATTTTTGTTTGTCCTGCATTCCTGATTCTGGTAACCATGCCTCCTACCCTGTCTTATAAGAACTTTCCCTTTATCCCTTAAATTTTGTGATTCTGGTGGAGTTGCCAAACACAAGGCCTCAACTTTTTGGTCCATGGAGAAGGTCTCATAATTCAGGTCTGGACATTCAAACCACAATGCTCCAAGGGTGGCCACACAAGATCCAGGCTGGGACAGCTAAATTCCTACCTTGTTTTTTCACACTGAAGTTTGGAGGGAGAAGCCTTTTCTCTTTGGAATCCTGAACCTGGCAATAGGTAAACTTAGAATCATCAATGGCTATTTTCCAGCTGAGTATAGGGTACTTTGGTATAGGATACTTTGTACAGTACATAAGAAAAAAACTAATGTCCAAAGAAAGCCAGAGGCAAAAGATGGAGATCTGGTACCTAATCCCTACATGTGTTTTGGCTATATGAACTACTAAAATGTCCTTTCTTCTTTGCCTAGTTTGAGTTAGGTGTCTGCTCCTAACAAAGGAAGCAAAAGTTGTCCATACACTCATAAATGTAAGAAAAGGGGGGTGTTGTGAGAGGATTAAGCTTGCAAGTTCAAGTATTAGCTTATAATGCAAGAAAACTCAAAGGAAATTCTGTTGTCTAGCATTTTATACATCTACAGTCACTAGCCTTCTTTCTTTATATATAAGAAGAAAAAATTCTCATAAGATTTTTGAAAGTTTTAAATGAAAAAATGACTATAAACACCAAACATGGTGACTTACGTATAACAAATGTTCAATAAATGTTATCTATTATCATAATTATTATTGTTAATATTATTATGGATACCACCTCATATAGCTTCTGTGATGGGTCAGGCCTCTGTATAAACTTTTAAGATTCTGGTGTGTGGGTATGGAGATCTACTCATCTCGTGGTCACCCAAGACAAGCCTTGTAAGTAAGTTCCCGTGGTAAACCTATTGCCTACCAATCTGGTGTGGTCTGCCTTTTTGTCTGATCTCTCCTTGCCCTCCATGTACTGGGCCAGTTTCAGATTTCACCCAGGAAATTCCCAAGCTTTTGAAACAACAACCTATAGTGCTGGAGTAGCAATATAATAGATATTCATAAAGACTTTTACATAATACTCTTTGGACTTACTACTTCCTCTCCTATCATTAGTATCTTGGGGACCTATAACATATATAGTTTTGTTTATACTGTGGTTCTTTTCAATTATAAGTGCACCTTGGGAATTATAAAATTGAGGGCAGGGGCGCCTGGGTGGCTCAGTTGGTTAAGTGTCTGACTCTTGATTTTGGCTCCGGTCAAGATCACCCAGTTTGTGGGATTGAGCCCTGTGTTGGGCTCTGCATTGACAGTGTGATGTCTGCTTGGGATTCTTTCTCCCCCCTCTCTCTCTGTCCCTTCCCTGCATGCTCTCTCTCTTTCTCTCTCTCAAAATAAATAAACATTAAAAAATTTAAAAAAAAAGTAAAATTGAAGGTAGAACCATTTTCTCTGCATATATTCTATATAACATAGATATGTAGATAATGTGTATGTGGTATTGAGTAATATACTGTTAAGTCATTATTAACCAAAATGGTGAAGGCAGAGTATGGTATAGTGCACTGTTTCTCAACTTTTTTTTTCATTATTATCCTCCTAAGTAGAAAAATAAATTTAAATTTAAATTTTCTTCAATAAGATAAATTAAATATGAAAGATTAGATTTCATCAGCAAAGTTGAACTTTGGAGGGCCAAAACCCATTGGAGTCTCTAAGAATTTTTTGATGTTTACTTCCTTTAAGTTTTATTTCCTTGGAGGTGATATAACCTCTACTGAAAATGTATGGCATAGAGTAAAGAACAGGTCTTTTAGGTCAAACAGAAATGGGATCGAATACCAGCCCTACCATTTATTAGTTGGTGGCATTGAGTAAACAACCTAAACTTTTAGACCTTTAGATCCCCTAACTACTAAGTGAGAAGAATAATACCTATCTTGCAATTACTAGGAAGGTTAATTAGTCTGAATATCATTCTCTGACTTTGTCAGATAGCGATGAGATGATAGTAAATATTGCTTAATATCCACATGGTGGTAAGTTAATCAATATTCCTGTAGACCAGTGGTTTCCAAAGTTGGTTGTACATTAGAATCATCTCAGGATATATAAAAAATTTTCAAGCTCCATCTCTGGGATGGAATATAGTCATTGGTATATTTTTGAATCTCCTAGATAATTTGAATGTGCAGACAAGTTTGACAATCACTGCTTCAGACATTCAGTCTAAAGTTTGAAGACAGCCAGATAACTGTAATGATTAACCTCAAGGACATGTTACCTGAGATTTAAAAATAAAAATATCATAAAGTAGCTTAAAGAACAACATTTGCTTGAGCTTATTACAGGACTAAATAAACTGTTATCAGAGGAATGCCTTTTTAAAAATTAAATTTAAAATATATTAATAACATATGATTTAAAAACAGGTAGTTTTCAGTTTCAGAAAACCATGAGTAAAAAACCCTACAGGGTTCACAGTCTTTGTGGCATGTGGTATTTCTCTTTATGAAGGGAAAGGCATATTTTCCAACTTGAGGCATACCAGAGCCTAGACAGCATGTCACAGCTAAGAAGCAGGCTTATGATATGCTTTTCTTTTTATTGAGAGACATGTCACATGTCACAAAAGATTGTGGCTCAACTATATCTAATTGGCATTGACCAGGTAAAGGAAAATATTCCATTTTAATAAGAGTAAGACAAATGCTGTATTTTGCATGTCATATACAGCATGTGAAACTATTCTTACTGTGTTTATTCTCGGTGTTCCATGGTTTGGTTTCTAGAACTTCAGTTAGCGATGCTTGTCCATGGAGTGATAACCTAATTTTCATCAGTGGGTTAATGCTCTGTCAACAGAGGAATGTCAGGAAGAACCTATAACAGAACAGACATCTAAGATGGGGTACATAGTAGACAAAAATGTATGTGACAACTCCCTACAGAGTCTTCATTACAGATGACATGCTTATCCATATAGGGAGGAAAACAGGTTTAAAATCAGCCCTATGGAGATGAACAAACCAAATAAACTGAATAAAATACAATTCAGATATATAAGAATGTTTGAGATACAAGTAGCATGATATGCCTATGATAGAAAGTAATTCGTCATTGAACAAAGTCTGATGTGTTCAGTAATTTTCTGGGGCATATCACCATCTACTTTTGATTTTTGTTGAAATTTAGGGATTGCTAATAGGTTTTAACTGGAAGGGAACCTTTTAGAACTGACTAGCAGAGCTGATGTGAGAATTGATCAACAGGAGGTCTTAACCCAGAATTCTGTAGAAACGGTCAGAGAGAAGAGTAGAAATCATTTTCTATTTAGATCTATCACAATGCTATCATTGTCTTCCCAGGTAGTGACTCAGTTTTAAAAATCATTCAGTTAAAGTTTCTGGTGTAATAAAAACATGTTTGTAATCCAAATCTAAGAAAGTCCTCTAACAGAGGTGAAAATTAGTTTTGTTAATAGAGAAGAATTTCTAGTACTTGAGAAATTATGATTTCATGAAATTAAAAATCTGATTTTAGTGCATGATGAATGGGCAGTTTAGATATAGGTCAATTTTCTATAGCTCAGCTTTTTTTTCTGATAAATATAAAATATAAGATAAATATAGAGTATGAGATTCTATAAAGTATGAGACTATTCACTTTGACTTTAGGGACAAAAATTAAACATAGTCAATATAAACATGTATTACAATTTCTTAATTTATTCTCTCTCTACTTGTTTTGCGATTACTTCATTATTTTAATTTATGTTTCTAACATTTACATTGAACTTTATATATGAGTAATTAATTTCTCACTTCTAATTTTTGTTACCAATAGTTTTTAGATTTTAAACTACTATCTCTTGCTGGATGGATAAAGGCCATGTCATTTGAAATTGAGCACTTGGAATTTCTAGGCACTTGCATACTTTTCATTAATTTCTAATTGTTTCAAAAGATCTTTCCATGAAAAATAATTTTATTATTTACAATGAACAGTTGTCCATTGCCTTTTTTGGATGAAATTTCCTGAAACAGTAAGACAGAGATTATTAATTACAATTGCCAGAGAAGTTAATAACACTTAATCATACAAATTGCCACATGTGGAAACTAAAATAACTTTAATATTATCACATGTGAAAGTAACTTGGGTTTCACCCAACACTCAGTCATTCTCATCATTGAAAAATGAAATATATCATCTCTATTTCATTATAATTCTGTTTTCAGTTCAGTGGGTAGTAACATTTTCCCATTATATAGGACCCTTAATTGCTTATAATCAAAATGAAGTGTTAGCAGACTAATTTCTCAATGAAGCAGTTTTTTTTAAAACATAATTTATTCTGCCAGGAGCTAAGACACATCAAATATGTTAATACCTTCATGGAAAAGCATGATAGCAATTCAAGTAATTAATGTATTTATTGAAATGACAAGATGGTGTGAATTTTCAGGAATAGTTGATGGTGATGCAAGATGTCTCTCTTCTAAGTTTTTTTTCAGATGTTATAGACCTTGTTTATTCACTGGTCATTCATTTGACACATACTTAGGAGCATCTACTATTCTTTCCCAGCCTCAGTTTTGAGGTGTTCAGTAAATGTCTTACTCCATTCATTTGGGTTAAAACAAATACATACACACACAAACTCATACCCACGCAAAAACAAATTCATGGAAACATTTTTAAACATACATCCACACACATATCCTCCTGAGGTGTGTAGTAACTGGAGAAAGAAGACAACCTATTTAGGGGCAAGGCCTTGAGAATGTATGGTGGGTTTGGATGCTCGGTCTCTGGAAAACAGAAATAACTGGAATATAATTTAATTTGATAGACCATTCTATTTTATTCTGAGTTTTATAAAAATGTCTTGGCAAAAGTAACGAACGCTGATAACAGAAGAAATTATAGAAAATGCTTTTCTGATTATCTGGGATAGCTAATGTTCAGTTACTGAAAAGTTGCTCCTTTGCCCCCAAAAGACGAAAACTGCGTAATCAATTGTCCGTATTTAAAAAAAAAACTGTATGTAACTATATCAAAGGACTGTGTCTTCTAGCACCTGAAAGAGGGTAGTTCTGGACTTACTCATCCTATTTAGTTAACACCCCAAGTGAAGATCAAGTCTATCTTTCTTTTGGTTTTGATAGGAATAGAAAGAAGGCCTCTACTATGGCTATGCTACAGCTACGGCTACTATGTCCAATGAAAGAAATGAATCTAGAAAGGATATGAGAGTCAATTTTAAGTGTGTTTAGAACTATTTGGGAAAAAATGTGTTTCCATTAATAATTTTGTTTTGAGTTTTAGGTTAAAAACTTAAGTTCTAAAGTTCTTCTTCCATTCCCTCAGTTAAGTGCTAGAGGTGCGGTAGTTGGAGCTGTGAAAGGTGCTTCATTTATCTAAGGTTTACTCAGGAGTAAGATGATCTTAACGAGAACCGACTCAGTAGCAGAAAGAAAAGTCGTGTGGGGGTTACCATTGGGAATTAGGACTAAGGCACCTAAGTCAGAAGCAAGGAGATTTGGGAAATATGAGACCTTGAGTGACCATAATGAATGTTTTCACACATGCACCAGAACCTCATAAACAGAGATGCCATTTCTGAGCCTCTTTTAATGAATCAGTGCTTCTTTTCTTAGTATGTAGGTGGGTGAAGCAAGCTTTGTGGTAGTGTGAATCAGTCTGCACCAGCTGATGTCAGGCATGAGGCTGACAAGTAGAGCGTATCTTAAAATGAAAACTGATAATGTAGAAATTCATCTCAAGGAAAAAAAGAGAAAAACAAAAATTATTTAACCTCCTTCCCCTTTAGGGCTATGCACTACTAACTTAGTGGTGTTATATAGCTTTCCAGTTTTCTTCCTACATGTAAATGAACCCATTCCTGCATATATAGATCTTTACTTCTCTTTTTTTACAAAATGAGATCACGCTCTATGTAACTGCTTCAAAGCATGCCTATCCCATTTAAAAAATAGATATTTTTTAACATCAATAAATCTATAATTAGTGTTTATATACTAGTCCAATAAATATCTTGTGTAAAATGAAATTTTCACTTAGTTCTTTTTTTTTTTTTTTTGTACATTTGAATCATACATTCTTCAGAAAACTTGTTTGATTTATAGCAGAGTGTCTCAACCTCAGCACTATTTGCATTTTGGGCCATGTAGTTAGTGTTGTGGGTGTATTCCGTGCGTTCCAGGATATTTTGCAGCATCCCTGGCCTCTACTCACTGGATGCCGGTTGCACCTCACAGTTTTAACAACCAAAATTATCTTCACATTTTCTTAAAGTCTTGTGTGTGTGTGTGTGTGTGCGCGCGCACGCATGTGTGTCTAAAATTGCCCCTCGTTGAAAACCACTGATTTAAAGGAAGAATGAAAATAGACATTAATAGATACATCTGTGGTATGAAAAATATGTGAGGTTTTAAAATAGCCAGATTTGATTTCAAATTTCGGCTTTGTCACTTACTAGCTGTGTAAACTTGGTTATGTGAATGACAGAGCTAAGATTTAGAGCCATATTTGGTGGAATTTGAGGGGCATTAGTGATAATTCTCTGTATGCCCAAATATCTCCTTTACAGGATTATCATGGTTCAGTGGGTCTTGAAATCCCCCTGCAGTAAATTCTCTGGATTCCAGCATTGTATCTCCACAGGTCCCCCCAAACTATTACCTCTCTGGAGGGTAGGTAACATACTAAGCTTTATGGGTAATTAATCTCTCAGCAAGTTATTTGATCAGAGGGAAATACAGTTACACTGGGTACAGGAGTTGGGAGACTATGTGGACAAGGGACATGTATGAACCTTTCTTGGGCTATAAGCATAGGATTTGACTCTGGCCAGCCAAATAAGTTGGAAGGAAATTAGGACAGTTCTTGTAGAATTGAAAGGAGGACAACAAGTAACATGTGGAAAGAGGAGAAGCAGAGTGCCTTTCCTGTGGATCAGGAATTTGTTGTCATTCTTTATAGTGTGTTGCCATTAACGTGATTCACCTCTAAGTCCCTGTACATTTCAGTTTAGAATTTCAGTTCTAACAAGATCACCAAATGGTCCAGTTTCGGTCAGATGTCTATTTCTGGAACAATCAGCTATTTCTACAGAATTCGGGTCATATAAAGTTGTGGTCTCTCATATATTATACCTATGTTTGTGGTCATTCCCAAAGAAGAGCTAAAACGTTGTTTCTTCAAGTATCTGCCACAGAAGAACAAAAGAGTGCGTGTTGGTGAAGGTGTAAGGCCTGGTTAGAAGGGAGAAGGATCAAGGGCATCAACATAGTTCATTGACTGTCCATTTGCCTTTGAGATTAGTTAATGGCTCTTCCCTTCCCATTAGACTGTTAGCTCACTTATGTCAGGCACCATACTGACTTTTTAACAGCTATCTGTGGCTAGACGCATCCAGGATAGTTACTGACAGTGGATGGCAGCTCAATGTACTATTTCTAACAAAGCTTTCTCTAATCATTCCCTTGTTGATTTGGCTATTTTCCTTGAACTCATAACATAGTGTGTTTGTGTTTACCATTTTGTTCAGTCATGCTACGCTGAAATTGTTTTGTCTGCCGCCACTAGACTTTGGTATCCCAGAGGGCCAGAACTCTCACTATTCATCTTTGCTCCCACAACTGTACTTGGCAAAGAGCAGGATCTCATTTCTTATTGGTTGATTGAAATATGCCAGGTATCTATATTTATAATCTATTATACTTGGTCACTGGTTCTCATCATGTGAGCTTCATATGTTGAGAATAAACGAACTAATGAATAAACTAATGAGTGTCTTGGCCAGCTCTGAGTTTAAGGCTGTGAAGTACATCAACACATGTTGTGAACAAAAATCAATTTCAAAAAGACAATTCTTGAAGTAACCTTGTGGATTGGTTAAAAACATTGTTAATAGTATTGTTGCTATGATCAATGTTAGTATAGACTTCTACATTTCAGGAAAATTTTATTCTTAGGAAGTCGTATGAAACAGTACTTTTCAATCATGGTGTTGTGACACACGTCAGAAGCGAGGCTGTATTTGTTACCAAATACAGTTGAAGTACTGAAGCTTGACAATAATTTACATTTGAAAATATATTTAGAACAGCCTCAAGGTTATCTCTGTGATAACATCACTCTCACTCTCTCCCATGCTGATATGCCTTTTAGGAGGAGTGAAGTGCACTATATCTAGTGTCAGAAGTTATGTTGGGAATATGTCTTGCATGTGAGGCTCACATGTTGAGAACCACTGCCTAAGGTCACGGGTCATAGATGATAGTCATTTGATGAATCTTATAAATTGTCATATAAATATAAATAAATAAATATACTTCCTATTTTTCTATCTTAAGGACAGGGATCTGATAACTTTAATCCAGGGGCCAGAGTAGAAAATATTTCCTGGAAAGAATGACTGAAGAGATTGTGGATGCTACTTTCTTTATTGGCTCCTTTGAGAACCTGGGGGGTTCCACAGACATATAAATGTGGCTCTGTTTTTTTCTCTTTTCCCACATACTTAAGCCTTTCCTTTCAAATATAACGCTACTTCTGGAAGTGAGGTTTATATCATTTCTACTAAGAAAATCACATGTGTACTGAGTGGATGCAATCCAAGATATACTTACCTTGAAAAAGGTTTTACTGCTGCCTTATATAGTCCAAATAAATGCATCCGTACGTCCCTGATTTTGGTCATGATATTTTTGGTTGAATCCACATAAAGTCTATAGTTTTCTACTTAAGCTCACCTCTTGGTGAGTGATTAAGTCTGTCCTCCTAGGGGCATCTGGATGGCTCAGTTGGTTAAGCATCCAACTTCGGCTCAGGTCATGATCTCACTGTTTGTGGGCTGGAGCCCCATGTCGGGCTCTGTGCTGACAGCTCAGAGCCTGGAGCCTGCTTCAGATTCTGTGTCTCCCTGTCTCTCTGCCCCTTCCCCACTCACACTCTGTCTCTCTCTCTCAAAATAAATAAACATTAAAAAAAATTAAAAAAAATAGAAGTCTGTCTTTTTAGTCCTAATTTTTATCTTTTCACTTTTCTTCTCCCTCTATTTTCTGTCCTTCTGACAATCATACACTCTGTTTTGGTCTAGAAACTAGACTCTTTTTTGTCCTTTAAAATCAAACTTTTAATCCTTATCTCCTAACACTTATAACTACCCTGTATGTGGTGTTCATATGGCCCCCATGTAAGTAATTCACTCAGGCTGTGATGGGTGGAGAAAGCACTCACACTCCGCTCTGTGGGGATCCACAGCCCACACTTTTCATCACACTGCTTCTTCTTAGCTTGCTTCCTACTTCTTTTCCCAGAATAATGATAAAGCACGCGTAGTGCTCCTGTGGGAGAGATCTCTAAAAGGGAAAGAAGTTAAACTTTCTGTAAAGGCCAGATGGTAGATATTTAGGCTTTGCAGCTATACAGTCTCTGTTGCCGCTATTCAGTTGTGCTGCTTTAATGTGAAAATGGCCACAGACAAACAAGTGGCTGTGTTCCAATGACACTACTTGTAGACACTGATCTTTGAATTTCATGTATTTTTTACTTGCCATGAAATATTATTCTTCTTTCATTTCCCCCCCAACCATTTAAAGATGGAAAAACCATTCTTTGTTTGCGGGTTATACAAAAACAGGTGGTGGGCCAGATTTAAGGTTCCCAGATTTGGCATTTATTATATATTTGGGATATATTTGTACTAAAAACATATTTGTTGCTTATCTGAAATTCAAATTTTACTGTGTTTTATCTCTCAGTCCCTGGCTGAGCTTTGGTCTCCAGGCCACAGTTTGCAGATCCCTATTCTTTTTTTTCTTTTTTTGAACTTATTTATTTTTTAATTTACATCCAAGTTAGTTAGCATATAGTGCAACAATGATTTCAGGAGTAGATTCCTTAATGCCCCTTATCCAGTTAGCGCATCTGCCCTCCCACAACCCCACCAGCAAACCTCTGTTTGTTCTCTATATTTAGGAAACTCTGATGTTATGTCCCCTTCCCTGTTCCTATGTTATTTTGCTTCCTTTACCTTACGTTAATCTGTTTTTTATCTGAAAGTCCTCATATTGAGTGAAGTCATATGATATTTGTCTTTCTCTGAGTGACTAATTTCACTTAGCTTAATACCTCTAGTTCCATCCATGTAGTTGCAAATGGCAAGATTTCATTCTTTTTGATTGCTGAGTAATACTCTATTGTGTGTATATATATATATATATATCCCACATCTTCTTTATTCATTCATCCATCGATGGACATTTGGGCTCTTTCCATACTTTGGCTGTTGTTGATAGTGCTGCTATAAACAATGGGGTGCATGTGCCGCTTCAAAATGGCACACCTGTATCCCTTGGATAAATAACTACTAGTGCAGTTGCTGGGTCGTAGGGTAGTTCTATTTTTAATTTTTTGAGGAAGCTCCATACTGTTTTCCAGAGTGGCTGCACCAGTTTGCATAACCACCAGTGTGCAAAAGAGATCCTTTTTCTTCTCATCCTCGCCAACATCTGTTATTGCCTGAGTTGTTAATGTTAGCCGTTCTGACAGGCGTGAGGTGAATAATCTCATTGTGGTTTTGATTTGTATTTCCCTGATAATGAGTGACATTGAGCATTTTTTCAAGTGTCAGTTCACCATCTGGATGTCTTCTTTGGAGAAGTGTCTATTCATGTCTTTTGCCCATTTCTTCACTGGATGATTTGTTTTTTGGGTGTTGAGTTTGATAAGGTCTTTATGGATTTTGGATACTAGCCCTTTATCTGATATGGCATTTGCAAATTTCTTCTTCTATTCCATCAATTGCCTTTTAGTTTTGCTGATTGTTTCCTTCACTGTGCAAAAGCTTTTTATTTTGATGAGGTCCCAATAGTTCATTTTTGCTTTTATTTCCTTGCCTCCAGAGATGTGTTGAGTAAGAAGTTGCTGTGGCCGAGGTCAAAGAGGTTTTTGCCTTTCTCCTTTAGGATTTTGATGGCTTCCTGTCTTACGTTTAGGCTCTCTCATCTGTTTTGAGTTTATTTTTGTGTATGGTGTAAGAAAGTGGTGCAGGTTCATTTTTCTGCATGTTGCTGTCCAATTTTCCAGCACCATTTGCTGAAGAGACTGTCTTTATTCCATTGGATATTCTTTCTTGCTTTGTCAAAGATTAATTGGGCATACATTTGTGGCTCCATTTGTGGGTTCTCTATTCTGTTGCATTAATCTGAGTGTCTGTTTTTGTGCCAGTACCATACTGTCTTGATGATTACAGCCTTGTAATACAGCTTGAAGTCTAGGATTGCGATGCCTCCAGCTTTGGTTTTCTTTTTCAAGATCGTTTTGGTTGTTTGGGATCTTTTCTGGTTCCATACAATTTTAGGATTATTCTAGCTCAGTGAAGAATGTTGGTGTTATTTTGCTAGGGATTGCTGCTGATCCCGATTCTATAACCATTCAGTTTTTGCAAAATATTTCTCTGGTTGCATTTGGTGGAGGGGTGAAGGGGATTAAACTCACACATGCTTTGTCCATTTAATTTTAAATGGTGATATGATCATCAGTTCTAGTGGGGTTTTGAGATGTGGGAGGATATTGATGTATTCAGAAACCAGTGTTTCCAGGAAAATAATCATGATATTAGAGCTTAGGTTTGCTTCAAAAATTTATAAAGCCCAGGTGAAAAAGACTTTTGGAATTTAACTATATGATAAAAAATGTTTGTTGCAAAGGAAAATGAATAATATTGTATTAAGCTTTCATTATACTAGTTAAGGTAGTGACTAATTATTGAAATATTGATAAAAAATATTTGTGCTAACAGTTTTTTAATATTCATACATTTAATGAATATTTATTGAGCACCTCCTATTTGCCAAGCATGTTCTAAGAGCTGGTTATATAGCAGTAAACAAAATGGACAGAAGGTCTTGTCTTCAGGAAGTTTATATTCTAGTGGAGGAAAATAAACATAAAACAAACAAAATATTTTGCTGTTAGATGAAAAGGCTATGGAGACAAATCAAGCAAAGGAGAATAGTATTGCTGAAAAGCGTAGGGATTTTACTTTGAATAAAGGAGTCTCTGAGCGAGTTGCAGTACAGCAAGGACTTGAAGGCAGTAAGGGAATGAGCCATGAGGCAACTGGTCAAAAGCCCATCCAGACAATGGATGGGCTACTACGAAGGCCCTGATTGTTTGAGAAACAATATAGAGGCCAGAGCAACTCAAGCGGAGTGAACAATAGAGAGAATAGTAGAATATGAGTTAGAGAGGTAACAGGGTAGAGGAGGGTGTGATGTGAAGATTATGTGGGGCCTTATGGAATTGGCTTTTAGTTTGCTGATATGAGGTGTAATTTTAGGGTTTTGAACAAAGTGATGACATGCTTTTCTTAATCACTTGTGTGTTACTTAATCACTCTGAATGGCTGTGTACCTAATAGGTTATAGAGAGCAAGGGCAGAGGCAGGAGGCAAGTAAGGAGGCTACTGAGCATTCCAGATGAGAGATGATGGTGCCTTGGATAAACACAGTGGCAGTGGATATAGTGTGAAGTCATATTCTGAGTGATATGGAATGTAGAATTGACAGAATATGCCGATGGATTCAAAGTCAAGTGTGAAAGAAAGAGAGGAGTTAAAGGTAACTCCCAATTTTTGACTTGAGTAACTGGGAGGATAGGGCTCCTATTTACCGAGAAGGAGACGACAGTGGGAGGAGAAGGTTTGGGAGAAAGGATCAGAAGTTTGGTTTAGGATAAGATAAGTGCAAAATGCATGTGAGACCTCTAAATGGAGATGTCAAATAGGCAGCTGGATATATGAGTCTGGAGTTCAGAGGAGCTGTCTGGCTCTGGATATAAATTTGGGAATCATCAGTGTATAGATGGTGTTTAAAGCGAAGTAACTGGATGAGATCATCATGGGAGTGAGAGTAGCTAGAGAGGAGATGAAGTTCAAAGAGCATGTTTTGTATGAATTAGTAGAAATGGCTTCATAGCTTCTGTATTAATCACAGCCACAACTATAATTAATATTGGGTACATCCAAATTATATGGAAACATTAACTGCTTTATGGTAGTAACTTTCACTTAGAATACTGAATATTCAAATGCATCTTTTCTGTAAACAAAATAAAAGTGTTTAAAATTTTTATACTTTCTATTGAAACATCTAAACTCTAGGTGTGGGATTTGACCACTTTCATTGTTGGATGCATTGTAAAGCATAGGTTTGAAACTACTGGTAGAGGAAAAATTTAAAAGAAATGGAAAAAATTTTTAATTACTTAGTGCTCTTCTATTTGTGTTTTGCAAAACATCTTTTATTGCTAAATTCAAAAAAATTTGTACTTACATGAATTTAACTAAATGTGTGTGTATCTACATATCTTTTAATTGATTTATCAATAGATAGATACTCTCAAGTGTCTTGGGAAGAATTTCTGTAGTCCTAGAGATCTCCAAGCAAAAACTACTTTGTAATGAGACTTCTTTCCCCACTGGTCATTAAACTATTCCCTAAAATTAAAATCTAGGGTTTAGATATAAAACTAGCCAAGGAACTCTTCACCTAACAGAAGTTTGAATTTAGACCCCAATATTATATACAAATGTGAAAGTATCACTGACATTTTAATTGTGATTTAAAGGATATGGTGGATTATTATTAACCTGGGAGCTCCAGGCCCTGAATATCTGGCCATCAATGATGAGTGGGCAGCCTGACCCTTAAACACTTGGTCAGCTCGAGGTGTGATGCTAACTGCTTCTGGTTTGCATGGCCACTCCCACAAGAATTTGTACAAGTTGTCTGGATCCATAAGAAAGTGGCAGCATTAATACGTATCTGCCGAAGTTGTTGCCATTGTACCCTTTAGGACTTGCTGATGGAAATGCTGTTCATCTTCAGGAGAGACAGGAAACAACTCAGCTTTCCTGAGGCCCCACTGACGTTAGGACCTCCCCTTCCACACTACTGCACTGACAATCTATGTTAACTCTGCCTGGAGAGTGAGCATCCATAATTGTCAGATATTCTTTTTGGCTAGAGAGTTTTCTTTTTCTTTCTCACTAGAGTTCAGAAGATTGGAAGATGTTTTACTCATACTCTAAAGTTCTAATAAAGGCTTCACTCCTTATTGACTTCCTTTATAAGGCCCAGTTATCCAGAAGAACTACTTCCTGTACCTCCCCTTCTGGTATGTGAAAATTAGCTCCTCAGTTGACTGGTGTGTAAATCCTTCCTAATTATTTGGTGGATGTTGATCTTGTGATCTGTCATTTCATTCGTTCATTTATTGTATTATGTTTATCACTGTCACAGATCGCCTCACTTAGTGGTTTAAAATCTTAGTGGTTTAAAACAATAAGTGGTTTTTAACTCATTTCTATGGGTCAGAAATTTGGAATCTTCTTAGTTGGGTCATTTTGGATCAGGATATATCAGGAGATTACATTCAGGTGTTGGCCAGCGCTCCGGCTATGTGTAGGCTTGGCTGGACTGTATTAGTGAGAGGAAATATCTAGTGCATAAGTATAAGGATTGATTTTTTTTTTTTTTTGATAGGAACATTGGAGAATTCAACAATGGTGGCAAGGAGAAAGGCAAAGATGTTTGCCGATGCAGGAATGTGGGTGGATGTGTTGTTGGAAGTATGTGGACATTTTTTATTAATTGCATCCATATTTTTATTTAGTAAAATAGGAAGTAAGGTTAGAAACTGAAGATAGCAGTGGGAGAAGAGGTATCGAGAATTTGAGAGAGTATAAAATGGCAACCTACATTATTAAAAGAGTGTATCGACTAGAGACAATATGGTATGAATGGTAGGGCACTTGAGGTTTACAGTCAACTATTTAAAGCAAGACCAGTCATCCTGGTTTGTATTTTTCTCCTCTATGTCCAGCATAGAGGAAGGTTTGGAGTAGGCAGAAATCTGATTTAAATGGGATTATACTTTTGGAGATCAGAAACAGCAAAACTATGGAGAGGCAAGGGAGTCAATAACTACTGACAATCGAGTTTAAATTGGAAAAGGAGGGAAATAAGAATGTTGAAGGGATGAGAAACAGTGAAAACATGTTAAGTTCAATGGCTTAGCAACACCAGTGGTATGGAAGATTGTTACAGGATAGAGACAGAATAGGATGAAATGGCAGGAGTGATGTCAGAGAGTAGGAGGCAGGTGACTGACACTGAAGAGAAGATGTAGTTATTAATAGAAACAAAGTCCAGGGTAATGGCCATGGGAGTGGCTAGGTTGTTGTGACAACAATGAGGATTCATGAGTGATAAAATGTGATGACAGAGATCCTAAACGGACAGTTTTTAGGAATGAGGAGGGATTGGAACATTGCAAGCAGCAATAAAGAGCAATGAGGACACATTTTCTACTTCTAGGCCTAGTCTTGTGAGAACCACAGGAGACAAAATTAACTCCACTAAGGGAACTACAGTGGTAGCAGTTTGCCCAATGGAGAGCCAGGTTTCTTTTAAAGCATGAAGGGGGGAAAAGCATTCAGACAGTAGTTGCAGCATTAACACAGGGGATTTTGCTGGTGGCTGACTGAGTTTTAGAGGATAGAGTGGAAGGTTGTCAGAACTTGGGGAGAGATGGGAAAGCAGGACAGAATAGGTTCACAGAGGCTAACAGAGATTCAACTGCGGGAGTTGAGAGGCAGCCCGGAAGTCTAGGGGTGGCCTACATGAAGTGGGATAAAGTCATGATGAGGTCAGTCCCGGTGGATTAAGGCTGATGATGGTGATGAGGCTGTGAGTGTTGTAAGGGGAGAGAGGAGGGCTCTGGTGGAGGGGTGGGCTCTGTCAAGTTCTCATTGCCAGGAACCAATCAAGATGCATTTCAGTCCAGATCTCCCCAGCTCCGGCAACAATGCCCTTTCCTCTACACTCCACTTAAGGTGCAGACTAAGGTCCAGCCTGAGAACTTGTTAGAAATGTGAACTCTCAGACCTCATTCCAGATCCACAGAATCTGAATCTGCATTTCCTCATGATCTCCGGGTGATTCGTATTCATGGTGGAGTTTGAGAAGCGTATTTCTCGTCCTCTTAAACATTAGTTGTTTCATGTCCACTCAATGACATTTCATGGATTAAAAAAGGAATAGAACTTTTCGCGGGGAAGACTTTCTGAAATTTTTAAGACTTTATAGAAGATTTCAAAATAAAGTTGTGCAAAAATCGGAAACAGAAGAGTTACAAGATAAAAAACATGCTGGTCGTATTTATTTATCTGGTAGATAACTAATCCAGTAAAATGTATTGTTTTCTGAAGTTTAAGGGATATATGAGGAGAAACCCCTGAAGCGTTCGAGGTTAAATTTTTCCTTGTTAGATTCTGGTGCTGTCACCAGTCTGATTAATAAGTAAACCAGAACTATTAGGAAAAGGGAAGGGGAGGGGTAAAATAAGTGTTTATTTTCTTCAGTTATTATGAATCTAAGCTCTGGTGCTTGTACCAAAGAAAGGAATTACTTGTATTTATTCTTATGGCTAAGTTGCTAGCAATAAATTATGAAAAGAAAAAAATAACCATGTGGGATAATTGACTGAAAAACAAATGTCAGTAAAAGTAAACAGAGTGGATTCCACTAAACCTATTTGCAAAAATGTCAGAGGAGTTGAGTTGTTTTCCCTCACAATATTTGTGCTGGCATAAAGAGACTGAAGTTTAATTAAATTTCTCCATAGAGACTGGGTATTCCAGTAGATGTCACTTTGAGATTTTGCTCAATGAAGGACTGAATTCTGATTCAGTGATGCCACATTTGTCCTCAATAGTAGAGCGCTGACGATCGACACCTCCTTTCTCCAACTCTTCCATGCTAGGCAAGTGGCAGCAAATGAGAAACACTTGCCACTGAAGCAGGACTCCAGAGGCTAAGTCTAGTCTAGCTTTATTCTAACCAGCTCTATGACCTTGAGCAAGTCCCTTAAGAGTTCTAGCATGTTAAGTATTGGGGACATTGCTTTTGCCTGTGACATAAGTTCAGCAGTCTGTTGTAAAAGGCTTCTGGCTCTAAAAGCCTCTAGTTCTGTCGTATCATGTTATATGTTACACAAATATACAGTCAGTGAAATTCAGCAAAAGGAAGAGGAATTTGGGGAGTTTTGAAACTAACAAACTCTTTACTGGGCTGGAGTAATCGGGTAACGGCATATTATTCCGGGATGAGAAATTCAAATGAGTAGTATGTTTGTCTACACTTTTAAGTCTTATGCTTTCTTTACCTTCAGTATTTAATTTACTAGACTTATAATGCAAGTAGTACTGACCTTTCTTGATTTTGACCATATTTCCAAGCTATTTGAGAACAGTAGACAAAAGGATAACTATCTTCTGTATGTATTGCATTTTCTTCTTTTTCCAGGGGATCTAAGGTTCTGGGGAAAATGTCAGACATAATCAGTATTTTTTTTCCTAAAGACGTCAAACTCAGATATAGAATTGGAGGGAACGATAGGCATCTAGCTATTTAGAATAATTATTTAAAAAGAATTTCAGCACTAGTAATGCTCAAAAGCAAGTAAAGGTAATGTTTGTTTTTCTTGTGATACACCTTTTCCTTGGAAGGACAGACTTGTGCTTGCGAGAGAATTTTAATCTACTATCTGTTGACCAAATACTAAAGAATTCCTCTTGGCAAAATAATCAAAGTGGTCTTTTCCAGGCAAGTGTGAAATTACCTTTTGTTTTCTGGAGAAATAAATTGGAATCAGAAAGGATCTCTGTTTATTAAGAGCTTTTTGGTATGTCCATCCAGCTGCCACGTCACCTGAGCTAAACAGCTGGGTTTGTGAGGTTCAGAAAACAAAGATATCACGAGCAAAAGTGAAAAGACTAACTCTGAACATTAAACACTTTTAGTTTCCAGGTTTGCCAACAGGATCTTCTGAAACTGCAAGCTGCATAATATTTGTGCTTTAAACAGTCATGATGTTTGCACCTATGCCCATTTGTTTACTAAACATATGATGATAGTGGAGCTCAATTAAAAACAGATTAACCACAGAGGTATCAAAGAAATGTGTTTGGTAAATGAGTTGGGTAAATCGGCTTTGCTAAACCCACCTAGGTTTATCCTAAGGTGGCATACCATTTTGGCTTCTACTGCTGTGAGATATAGTGAGCCATATACATTTTAGGAAAAGTGATAATTAGTCATGTAATAAATAAATGATATTCCAATTGTTCAAGTATGGTACATGTGGGTGGGTGAAATGATAAATTGGCCTCACAGCCCAAATATCGGCTGTTCTTTTGTGTGTTTGCCTGTTGTTTTTCCTATATTCCTGCAGGAACTTTTATTGAGGTCAAAATCAAATTTTCCTCAGTCGTAGCTTTGATTTCTGGGTAGATGCTACTCTTAGCCAGGAAAGTATCGAAGGGTAGTTCTGTTGACTCTGATTGTGGTGAAGATGGTAGGCATACGATAAAGCTTGGTAAATTTATCTAGAGTGACTTTATTAACTAGATGCCTTGCTCTTACTCTTGCATTAGGAACTTTGAACTTATTTTCTGCTTATCTGTCTCTTTTTATTTCACCTACTGGTAATTTATAAATTTGACTTAAAGTGAGAATTCAGCAAAGTTGACCAAATGGCACTGTCACTGAAGGATGGACAACTTTGTGGAAAACATTGTAACAACAGTAGGAAAATCTTCTTTGTCACTGGTCACTGACTTAGAAGAAAACTATTTTAAGGACTCACAAATTAAAAACAAACAAACAGACAAACAATGAACCCCCCCCCAAAAAAAACTATTGTTATTAGTTATTTTTTATTTTAAAGAGAAAAACTTAAGATGTCCTGCATAGTCACTTTCAGGAGTCAGGCCAGGAAAGAGGGAGAATTTGGGGGGAATGTTATTGCAGAAAGAAGTCAGAGGAAATCTGGAAAATCAGCAATGATATTGCTCTTTACTACTGCTCTTTGAAATGCTGGCTCAGAATTCTTTCTTCCTTGCTAAGTAGTATGGATTCTTATTCAAAGTTTAAAATGTTTCTTTGAAGAAAAAGAGAATTTCCCCCAAGGAATTCTGGAAGTTTCTCCTATCCATAACTAAATAGCTAAAGCTATAAAATTTCATCTTGAAAGAAAGTGACTTTTCTCCATTCTTATCGGTTATTCATTCCTTTACCATATATTTGTTGGGCTAGTCACCAGAAAAGGAAATTGAAGATGTAATAATGAAGTAGGCATAAACTTACCTTTAGGAGGCTTCAAGGAGTAGATAGTACTGGAATAATCTGGGGATTTATTGGCATATGCTGAAAAATAGAGTTTATTTAAGCCAGTGTGTCTCATCTTATATCTAATCACAGTACACATAGATATTGATAATATTTGCAACGTACAGTGGCATAATCTGCAGGGAACTTATGGTGATAATAATAAATACAGAGTAGTAGGAGAGAAAAGCAATACTTAATTTACTAAAAATCCAGTATTTAATTCACATAAAGATCAAGATCAAGTAATATGAAGCATTTTTATGAGATTTTTAAATTATGATCTCTTCAAATTCTTGGCAGTAATCACTGGTGAGAGGTGCCTGGGTGGCTTAGTCGGTTGAGCGTCTGACTTCATCTCAGGTCATGGCTGCACGGTCTGTGAGTTCGAGTCCCTGGTCAGGCTCTGTGCTGACGGCTCAGAGCCTGGAGCCTGCTTCAGATTCTGTGTCTCCCTCTCTCTCTTCCCCTTCCCTGCTCACACTCTGTCTCTCTCTCTTTCAAAAAAACAAAAACAAAAACATTAAAAAATTTAAGAAATCACTGATAAGAAATTACTTGCATAAATGGCAGAGAATACTTTTAAAACATATTTTTAGCATTTAAAAATTTATACCGGTTGAAATTATTTTTAATAATCTAAAAGCTTTTAAATGTCTTCAAGTGAAAGATGTAATGTTAAAATATCTCATGATGATGTAAACGAATGCGGGATGTAATCCTTTTTCATCTCAAGTATATTTAAACTAATAAAGCCGTAATCGATAGAAATGCATAGATAGGTAGAACAGTCACCCTGCCTCTCACTTGTACACTGCTACCAGAGCATATAATCAACATCGAAGAGAAGTATGCAACAGAGGTGAAGATTGGGGGCCGCTGCCTTGAGGTGTGCTTGCCAGTCTCCCTTTCAGCATATCAGCCAGCCTTTTGCAGCTCTAACCTTAGGCTGTATGCTATGCTTGATGAGTGCCTGGATCGTGAACTCCTTCTGTTGCTCCTTGGACCTGGATCCATGGTGAGCAGAATTGGGCTGGCTACGGAAGTAGGTATTCAGGTAATATAGCATATGCAGCTTAAAATTGCATGTCATGGTAGAACAGTGAATAGCTGGGTGTCACTGTTGGTTTCGCTGGCCATCGTGACTGGGAGGCACACAATCAATCATCATTTTACTAGAGCAGTCCTTTGAGGAGCTCTAGAAAAAGTTGCTCCCGGCTGGAGGTGGTTGGCCCAGGAACTCTGACCACCCAGACTGTCCCCAGCTTATCCAAGAGTTGATGGGAGCAATAGTCACAACACACCTGTCATCCATTTGTAGCACATTGGATGCATGCTTGCCACCAAATGAAGTGTTCACTGATATAGGAGGCAATCTGAAGAAAAAGTGTTGTGCTGTGTAGTTGAAATTTAAGAAGCTACCTCTTTGGTTTTTTGTAATTGTATGAAAATTTGTGTTTTTACAAAATAAAATTAGAGTGCAGGAAGTTCTTCCAGCATTTCATAGATTTGTAATGTATTAAGAGCTCGTGCTTTTTGAAAAGAGGCAGAATTTAACATTCTTCACATTGTTTTTTTGTGAATCCAGTGCTGTTTTTGTAAAGTCACCAAACTACTCTCAGTGCTGGGTGAGTTCTCACAATATGGAGGCCCACCAGCTGGGCAGTCCCTGACCTTTTACAAAAGCAATTACAAAACATGTGTCATCTAATATCCACTCAAGGGAAATTGAAGAAGACATGAGTGACTCTCCCTCTGGACCTAGTATAGGTTGTTAGCATTCAGGAATCTACTTTTAGAAGCGCAGTGTATTAGTCAGGCTTCTCCAGAGAAACAGAATCAATAGGATGTATCTGTCTCTATCTCTATCTCTGTATCATCTGTCAAGAGATTTATTTTAAGAAATTGACTGATGTGAGTGTGATGGTTCACAAGTCCAAAATAGGCAGAGTAAGCCAGGAGGCTGGGTGCCCAGGAAGAGCTGATGTTGCAGTTTGGGCCTGAAGGTAGTCAGCTGACAGGATTTCCTCTTCCTCAGAGGAGATCAGCCATTTTTTAAAATGTCTTCCACTGTTTGGATGAGGCCCACCCACATTATGGAGGATTATCCACTTTATTCAGTCTACTGACTGAAATGTTAATCTCATCTAAGAAATACTTTCATGACACTATACAGAAACATTTGTCCAAATATCTTGGGACTATGTCCTAGCCAGGTTAACACATAAAATTAGCCATTACACTAGGCTGGGTTTAGTTTCAGGGACACAGAGAAAGACAGATTTAATCCAAACTTTAGCAGCTTTCTCCTAAAGATGAGCATCTAGGCTCTCATAATTTCTAGAAAAAACGAGGAGGATTTTACTTTGTTCTCATCTCTTCCCTATGGTGAGCTTATGCATAAATTTGGAATTTGGTTATGCCTTCTTAATGATAAAAACACTTAACTAGCCAAGTGAGAAACATCCCCTTTTCCAGTTATAGGAAGCAGGGCCACCACTTAGGTATCGCATTAGATATTTGCTTTTAAATTAGTTGGACAGCAGATGAAGCTAGGCAGAATAAAAGGAGGTAACATTTATGAAATATTCACCCATGCCCAAATTAGTTTCAAGTACCTTACTTGAATGAAGTTCCCCACAGAACCTTAGGAATGAGTCCGATGATCTCCATAGTATATAGATGGGGAATCTCAAGCAGAAAACGGCTCAATAGATCTTTTAAGGCCACACGGCTAGTTAGTGACAGAGCCAGGACTCAGAAAGAGTTGGAGAGAGCCTGTCTTTAGAGTCTGTTCCTAATAGTAACCATCTTGGGTGCTGAATAAAAGAAGTAAGCTGCAAAGTACTCAGCAAAGCCGTGACACGGGCTGGTCCCAGGTCCAGTAGCCACATTAATCTAGAGTGAAGATTGGTGACTTTTTTTCCCTCCAGAGCAGAATGGAGGGAGCAAGCCTGAATAGGGATCTACTGATAGTAACTGTACTAGAAATACACACTGACCAACTTCATCAGCAGAATCTTAGGTGATGGTTCTAATATAAAAATGTACTTTTTTGGGTTGTTTCATATGGCATGAGAAGGACTGAAGTACTTAGAAGAGGGCAGAGAAATGGGCATTGCAAGCGATAAGGGAGGCTGATGCCCTGGAACAGAGACCACACGTTTGGTCATTTTGCTAAGAATTTTTACCAACTCAGAGAGGAGATAATTGGAAATTCATTTGGAGCCTTACTGCACATGAGTTATCGTTTTGGTATATACAATTGACCTTTGAACAACAGGGGGATTAGTGGTACTGACCACCCCCACCTCTCACTACACAGTCAAAAATCCATGTGTAAGTTTCAACTCCCCAAATTATAATTAGGTTTATTGCATATATATGCTTCATTCAATACTGTAGATTTAGTGATGACTCAATAATTTTCTTTGTTTTCTTTATGAAGCCTGAATTAAATAATACTTTGTGCTATCGTGCCTTGAGCTGCTCATCTGGACTGGGTAGACCAGATCCTACCTGATTATCATGGTCGATTCTGATGCTGACTATGGTTAATCTGCCAAACTTGCTCCCTTTCATGATAACCCCTGGGTATGGTATCTTAAGTCTGTGTTCTGCATAGAAATTCACAATGATTGTCTTGTCTCAGCTAAAAGCAGTAAGTGGCCCTTCACAGTGCCTAGCTCTTGGACATTGTGTCTTAACTCTATTTGAGTGGAAATACAAATTCATATGCTCTTGAACAAACCACTGATGTTTGAAGTATGAGGAAGGTTGATTAGAATGAGGAGTAACAGCAAGAGCTGTTGAGCTGTTTGAATACATTGGTGGAAAAGATTAAAAAAAGAAAACTTATCTGGAAAACCAATTATGTGGATAGTCTTCAGAATGATTTAGAGGCTTTAGAGTGATCAGGCCATCACAAGCTTGGCTGTGGTTATAAGATTTTCACTCTTTTCTTTTGCATTCCTGGCTGATGTTCAAAATTCTGAGAGGTGGCAGTGAAGACTCCCCACAGCTGTCAGCATCTTTGTGGGCATCTGAGAGGGCAGGGGGCCTACATATGGGAGTGAGTCAGGCATGGGCCTTCCTTTCCACACTAGGGCTGTGGGTGAAGTGTTGGCAAGGCCAGCCTTGGTATTGCAAGGGCTCGCATGAAGGAATGTCTTGACTTCCACCTAGTGGCAATTGCAAACGGGTCAACCGTTCTTTTCTGGTGAGGGACATTTCGGGCTAACAGCTTTCCAAATATGGTCCTTGGGGCATTCGTAACTGCTTCCTTTAAAGGCAGGTCTGTTCTGATTGCTACCAAAAAATATAACCTTCTTGGGTGCACCTTCACAGAGAAATTTTTAATTTCACAGCAAGTATCATATTATATGTTCTCGGTAGAGAGAAAAACTTAACTTTTAGTAGTAAAACTAATTTAATCTTACAAGTTAAAACTTTATGTTTTCAGTAATTATAAGAAAGCAAATGTATGGTTAAATTCATCTTTGCTCTCGAAATTACTGTTTTATTTGATATAGGAATAATAATGCAATGTTCTAGATTAATTTATTCCATTTTAAACCACTTGCATTCACGTACTTATGTAACTTCTCTTGGAAAACTAAGAAAATTAAATATTGATTTATGGGAACTCTTCCTTATCTTCTATTATATTTACTTCTAAGATTTATATGTACAACATGCTCTTAAGCAGTAATTAATGACAGTTCAAGATATCTTTACTTCTTAGAAATTGTTTCAAGATTCTTTTTTTTAACTTAGAAAATCAAACTTTTATTCTTTCTTTTGCTCATTACTTAGCAACCAAATTAATGTCCTCAAAATTTGTCTTCTATTACACAATTTAAATCTCTGATTTGATTCTGAATATAAAGATCCAGTATAACATTAATACACGGTAAAACTATTAAAGTTTGATTAAATTTTGTATGTTTGAAATTCTATTGTTGATAAACCAATAAAATATTATTCTATAAAAATAAAACTTTGAAGTATTTCTAGTGTTAAGTGTGTGTTTTAAGTACAAGAATATAGGAATTGTGAAAATTAAATTCAACTTCTTTGGACACATGTATCAATATGATTGTTAAGGCATAGCGTGTGGCCTTTTAAAAGTGGTGTGTTAAAGACAGGGAGGTGAGATTGAAAATCATTAGTTTGGCCTCGGGCAGAGAATGTGGCATCTAGGCTACAGTTTTCTCACCTGAAAAATGCATGTGATAAAATACACATAACAGTTGTTGTGGTGATAAACTTATCCAATGTTTGTAAAACACCTAGAGTAATGCTGAGAAAATAAAACACAAAAAGGGCGATAGCTTTTATTATGATGATACCGATGCATAATAACAGTACTGTTTTCTCTTAAGTTTTTACTTCTCAGCTAACCAATAACTCTGCCTGAGTTTTATACTGAAGAAAAACATGTTATTTATAAGCGGCAGTGCAATAAGCTATTAATTTAGAATTGTAATAAAATTGACATTTCTCTTTTTTGTCTACAAAAACAGAACTATACGGGCATGCCCACACAGTTATATTTTTATAGGCAAAAAGACTAGAACTTTTCTGGTTTATTTTATATTTTTCTTTTCCTGCTTCTTTAGATTTTGCTTATAAGAAATCTGTTTTTTCTCAATAGGAATAAAGAAATATCTATGATATGCATGGACTAAATTTGATTATTTTACTCTGGCTAACTATAGATATTCTCAATTAAATATTAGTACCTAATTAGGTAGCTGAAAATATTGTAATTGATTACATATTAAGCCATGTAGTATACAAAAATCATTTATTGTTATATCATAAATTTATGAAAAATTACTTTCCTCCGCCAGTTAAAAAACGAGTGATTAAATTAAATAAATCTCCATTGAGGAAGGATTTTTTAGATGACTAAAATTACAAACTGTATCATTATTTCCATTGAGAAGCCTTATTTTCTCCATCATCTCATTGTCTTATGATTTTTAAAAGGTCTCAGCTTATTGAAATGCTTATAATATTGAATATGATCAAATAGGTCATAGACTTACAGCTTTGGCTCAAGCAGGGCCCATAAATTGGGGAAGAATTCTCATTGTTTGATGCAGGTATTTTTGATGACCGATGCAGAAATCACAGCGACTTGGTTCTACTTATTTCAAAAAAATATATTCATATAGTGTTGTTAGACTACATAAAAGATGGTATTTGTTTATTCTGTTTTGGTTCTTACCAGCATCATTAGCAACACATTCCTCATTCATATTGCAGAACGGTTATTCACGGAGCTCTGCCTCAGCAGATGGTGTGCTGTTGGGCTGCTCCCTTCCCTTCCTAACTTTCTCTTTTTTTAGGAGTATGAGGTATGCTCCATGTAGTCCCTGTATTACGGGAAGCAGAGGCCCAGAAATCTGTTAATTTCACAAATAACAGAGGATAATGGGGTTCTTTCTGCTATTTGACTGAGGGCCTAAATAATTCTAGCTTCATAAATGACTTTAGTGTCAGAAGACACTGAATTATCACCTACTACATCCTGAAGAGACTAGATATAGACATAAATATACATAAAGATATAGATACAGATATAGATAGATGTGAATATAGATTTAGATGTAGAGATTGGTTTTGATAGTAGAAAAATTCATCTAAATGCAGTAAGGGAAAATACTGTGGGATTCTAGAATATAAAATTAAAAGGAAAAGTAAGGACACCAAGTGGGCCAAGTGTTTTACTTTCATGTTTTATGTTTTGCTTGCTTGCCTTATAACCTGTATCAAAATATTATGAACAAGTATTTTATATATGTGTTTATACATATATTTTCTGATATATAGATCTCTATGTATTCATACCTATATAACCCATATCTATATATATGTATTTGTATTTATATATAGGATTTTATTGTCTTTGTAAGTTGAATGTAAGATTACACTTGAGGTGAATTCATGCTATTACTGATAAATGAAAAAAATGACCAGTTTGGTTGCATTATTCTTTTTCAATAATAAAGCAAAGATATCCTAAGTTATTTCTTCCAGCTTAGTTTTATGGTTTTGATGCAGTCATAAATTAGGCCAACTTCTTTCATTTCAGGAGTTTCATTTTACGTATAAATCTTTAGCAAACATTAACTTTTTTTGTACAAAAGAAATGAGAAGGTTTTATTGTATTTTTTCCTATAAATTACATAAAATCCCATAAAAACTTCTCATAGAGGTTAGGAGCTCCGCATATATTCTGAGTAATATATTTATATATTTATACACTTAGTTTTCTAGGGGGTCTATTTATGATTGCGGTTTTCTTTATGGGAGCAACAGTGATGGAGAAAAAGAAAGAATAGAAAATATGCACAATTAGTTGGCAAGAATAAGCCTTTGGTGTCTTCCTCTTTTCACTTCCCACAACCCTGATTAAAGTAAATTTAATTAAAGTAACTTATATTAATAAAAATACATTGCCTGCTACACACAGGTGTTAGATGACTCCACCCAACTCTGTAATAACTTCCAGAGGATTGTATTCAGTCCTAGGTATCATGCTTTCAAGAATATAACAGATTATACTTTTTCTGGGGATAAAGGGCAGGAAAACAAATAGGAAGAATAAATAGAACTGTGACCACTTCAGAGGGAAAGGAATGGCTGGGATCTCTCTTCAACTATCTCAGATCTCTTTCCTGGAGGGGTCGAATTTGTTCTACATAGACCTAAAAATGGACTACTAGCTGACCCTGTAATGGAAGGATTTAGTCTAAATATAAGGATGAATTTCCTTGTGGTCAGGTCTGCTCAAAGAAAGAATTGACAACTTGAGATGTAGTGAGGGGTTTGAGCATAGCCTGGATAACCTCTTGACCAGGGGTAGCTCTGTCTTTAGGGGTGTGGTTGAATTAAATTGTCTTTAATAGTCTTTCCAAGCCTGAGATTCTATGATTTGTTTTAATCTTGTGTCAGATTTGTTCTAAAGACCTGAGATCTGGAACAGCTGTTGTCCTTTTTTTTTTTTTTTTTTTTTTTTTTAAGAGATTTGTCCGCTTCTCCTACGTTGTAATGCAGCAATTCTACAATTATCTACATGAGGAATATATTTAATATTTCATGCCAGGTATGATTACTGTTGTCAAGAATCAAAATAATCTTGTTTTACTTATGTAATCTGTATATGGAAGTATCATCATGGAAGTCATTATAGCATGTTCATAAAACTTCATTTGAAATTTTAATGGTAAAAATTTGTAGCCGGTGGACTTGTATGCCTAATTGTATAAATATTTAATATCGGTTGCCTAAATCACTCTATGTTGCTCTCTTTGGTATGAAGAATAGTGCATTGGAGGGCCCATTTCTTTTCTCTTATAGCCTGATTCCAGAATGATTTTATCCTAGTTTCTTGGCTTAATGAATAACGGTGGTAACTTTTGGACATGTGAGATCTGAAATCAGGCCTGTCTGAAAATGTGTCTCATTCCTTGAGATAAGAAGTCAAATGACTTAACGCCTTGCGTAGGGCTTTAGAGATTAAAAAAAGTCAAGATTTAGAGATATATTGAATTTGTTTGCTCCATACAATTCCTTTCAGGTTCTTGAAATGGAGATAGAAATACTTTTTACCAGGGGGAAAAAAAGTATATCTGGCTTAAGTCATCTCTGATTTGCTTCTTATGAGTCTATTTAAGAACTTAAACTCTAATAAGGAATTTGAGAAATTAGAAAATGAAAAAATATAATAATTACTTCTAAATAAATACTTCTAAATAATTGCTTCTAAAATTAGAAAATGAAAAAGGAAATGTAAAGAGCCTTTTCTCCTTTAGCCCTCCTTTAGAATTAACCTCAGGGAAGGACTCTAGAGCTAGTGGTCTCCCATTGGTAGGTCGTCATGCATAGACATGTTTGAGCATTACTCTGATCTGTGAAGCAACATTACAGTGTGAGAGGGAAAGTTGTGAAATTTTGTGTCTTATTCAGTGGATTTACTCAATCTAACCTCTTCTGCGCTAAAACAGAACAAATAAGAAGATAATAAGCAAGGGAGGAACTGTTTAGGGAAAATGAGAATAGACACCTTTATAACTGAACATGGCATATTGTGAATGGCCTGTAGATGGAGCTCTTAGCAAAGTTTTTGATGCAGAGTATGAAGCCATCTGGATATTTGTGCTTGTTTATAGCCTTCTAAAACTTACCTTTTTTCTTAGACTTTGTTTTATAATCTACTTGAAATACAAGCTTAGAAATTATGATTTTAAAAAGCCAAAGAATTAGAAAAAATATACAAAAGCTATGATTTTGGGATATTTCTGCAGATGATAGCCTGATTTGTATCTTAAAAGAACCCTTAACAGTTGTCCTTATTTTGTTTTCTGTGACTCTTTCGTGGCCTCATTTTTGGTCATAGTGATCATAGTTCATTGTGTAATGTTCATGGTGGACATCCTACATTAATTGTGCTTGATACCTCTTTTTCCATGGCTGTCATGTTTGTCTTTTCTATTTATTTTCTTTTCAGATGTGAAATACCACATGCAGGGAAAAAAAAACACATATCTTTCAGATATATGTTAGCAATGTTTTAGAGCTATTTTGTGATCCAAAGGAAATATTTTCTGTAGCAATCTGTTATCTAGTTTTATTTTTAAAATGAGTGAGTGTCCATATTCCCTCTCTTAACCTCTCCCTTCATATATTTATTGAAAGGAATTTACTGTTACTCATTTTTCTTAGTACATAGTTGCTAAATCTTTTTGACGTTTTTTTATTTCCTCATTTTTCACATTTATACATGTATACTTTATAGCCCTAGCATTCTTTTAGGAATGGAGTTTTTATTTATGTAATATTTTAGGATAGATAGGGGCACATTCACTTTTTGAAATCTCACTTATTTAGGATTCAGTGTGAAGTCTTTATGAGGAAAAATTTTTAATATTTTCTCTCTTTCCCTGTGTTTTAGTCAAGCTGCATACTGAATATTGCCTGGGATGACAATTAATTATAATTGTGTCTGATGAACAAAGGCAATATTTTTAATTCTAAAATTTTAGGTCACAAGGTTTAAAGTCCCTCTAAACCACAGGTGAGATAGTCTCCAATGTGAATAAGACACATCCTGTTATATCTATTCCTTAATTCATTGTCATGTGATGGTTTAATTAAGATGTTTAATCAGGCTTCAGAGATGGTGTGGTAAGAATTAATCTTGTCAACCTTTCTTTTTATGAACAAGCTGCTTGCTCATTTTTTTTTAATTTAAGTTATAAAGAGCACTACATAAATACTGGAAAATATCATCTTTACTCCATTTAAATATAAATCAAAATCCTAAAGCTTTATTGTCTCAAAACAAAAACTAAAATATATGCAAATCTCAGATGGTATATTTTGGGGTAGGTAGTAACCAATACTTTGCTAAATTGGTTTATGTTTTTAATCACTCACACATATGTATACATATATTAAGGATGAAATTTGGTCAGATGTTGGGATGGCTTAAAAAATTAAATAACAATGAATGTCTGATTACAGTTTAGTGAAAAAATGTTAAAAATACCTACAAATGATAGTAACTAATTTATTTCTTCTTTTTATAAATAAATGAAAAACAAATGGTTACAGTTGTATAATGAGTAGTTTGAAATATGGAATTTGTATAGCTTGATGCAGAGTTTTGAACCGCCATTTAAAAATTATAATAATTATTGGTCTTTTATTATATAGAAACTTCACCAGATTAATAGTCTTCTTTATGTTGAGCTGGATCTTTAGGGAAGATCAACTCAACAGCCTTTCTAGAAAATCATGCAGATGTACCAAACTCTGATGGCTTTCTTTATACTAGTACTTTCACATAATATGCTAAATATTATTTCACATAATAAGCATAACTATGCTTAACAATTTAAATCCAGATTGAGTCCATTTGCTTTAATTCGAATGTGACAGGCAGGAGATGTGGACCTCTGTTAAGTAATCTCTCTCTTCTAGCAGGAACCCTTGTAGGAAGCCTTGCTGAACTTCCAGTATTTCCCCATCCCTAACCATTCTGGACTAAGCACTTCTCAACTGCGCCCACAGTACCCTGTACTAACTCTTTCATAACAGCACTATATTGTCATAACTTGTTTATTGCTCTCTTCCCTTTCTCCTAATAGATTAATAACAAGAATGGGTCTTATTACAAAGTAAACTCAGTGAATAGATATTTTGGCAGGCAATAATTATTAATGAATATTTCAGGATTTTATAGTATCTGGCTGCATACACACCGTCTCCTTCAAAACAACAAGCCCACTAATGACACGGTTATTCTTGTAACTACCATTTCTGTACACTCCCATTTATGTATGTAAATTTAGAAACTTGAATCTTTTTTCCCCCCTGAAACTAGCAACAGAATTGGTTTGAAAGTCTTTTATTGGTAATTTGGCTTTCAACAACTTAAAACGAATAGTTATTTTCTTCTATGGTGATATACTTTTACATTTCTTTGATATTCCTTTAAGAATATGATTTTAAAATTATAAATGTTTTAAAAAGGTGTATAGCTTATATTAATTTGTCTACATAATAGTGTCATGAGTTATTATTTCTATATGAGATTTGGAGGGATACAGTGAGTGGCATTGTGATAATAGTCTATGAATGAATGAAATATACTGTAAAACTGTCCATTTGGTTTTATGCTTTAAGTAATATGCATTGGTTTCTCAGCACTGTGATGAAATCATCTGAAATCCATTAAAATCCACTTGGAGCCCATGAAATTCAGAAGACAGAGAAATCATTTAATCCTCCTATGGCATAGTGGAGCAAAATAAAATCTTACATGGTGCCAGTGATTAAAATCCCAGCTCCAGTAGTCTTCTCAGTCATTTGGTCTCTTCTTCGTTTACTCCTACCTTTGTAGATGAGACCCTTGAAATTTCCGTTTAATTCTCACCAGCTTTAACATGATCCCAAATGCCACGGAAGAATGCTCCATCCCATTGCTAAATTGTTTTTCTCTTAGTCACTTATTTGCATGTTTAAGAGATTATCCAAGGAATTTAGAAAGGTGTTTTTCCCTCCCCTCCCCCTCTCAAAATCTGCTATTCAAAAGCCTTAGGAACATCTTAAATTACTTCCTTTACCACCTTGCCACATCCTCTTCCAAACCTTTTTTGTCTTGAGCTCTGCGGTCAGTTATCCTGTTTGGGACTGATGAATAAGAACTATTCATAGATCTCTCAGTAACCCAGAAGATTAAGAGTATCTTTGGGTATTTCCAGTGCTGAAAAATTAGACTGCTGAACTGAAATTTTTTGAATAAAAATATATATGTATAGTAAATATGATATGATATAAAGAGACAGAAAGCTATGATGTCTTTGAACATTATATTTTTTTCTTTTAAAAAAATTTTAAAAACAAAATTTACTTTATTTTGGTATGATTTAGGTTAACATAGGAGAAAGGATCATTAGCAAACCATGAACTACAAACTAAAAAAGATTGACTTAGGTATTGTTATGTAGAAAAATGCTTTGTAAGGAGCAGTGGCTATAATTAGACTTGAAGTGAACACTCTTGTTACTAAAATGAGCTATACACATTTTTAAAGGAAAATAGGGTTGGGTTTTTTAAACAATCTAAATCAGAGTTAACTCACAGTAGATTATGGTCAGTCAAAGAAAAACAGCACAACTAATTAAACGAAAGAGAAAAAACAATGAAATCATATAACTTTTTGGGTTCTTTGAATGTCAGAGTGTGAGGAGAGGCCATTTGGTAAGAGGAATGTGGTCCTGCTGACGGCACCTTGAGGCAATTTTGAGCACTTTAGATACTGACGGCATTTTTAAAAATCAAAATTCTGTACTAAAGATGCTTTCTCCTTGTGGCAATTTGCTATTAGTTAACCAACACCTTTCAACAAGAGTTAGAGTCCTCTCCACGACTTATAAACAAAAGAAAATCTAAAATAAAATGGGAAATTGATTTTCCTAGGGTAAATGAACAAGAGTAGGAAGAGAGAAGTGAAATGGAGGTTAAAATATATATACTTTTAAAGGATATATATGTATATGCATGTACTATATATCCTTAAAATATATACACATATACTTTCTTTTGGTAATTTAGCTATCAACAACTTAAATGAATATTTTCTTCCTCAGTAATATATTTTCACATTTCTTTGGTAGTCTATTTAGAATCTGATTAAATAAAAATTGTGTTTGATTTTAAGAGGCAACATTTTGACTTATTAATTTGTTAATGTGTGGCTATCATCAATTATTTTTATATGAGATCATATACATATATATATGTAGTTGCCAGCAGTTACAGCAAATTAAATAGAGAGCATAGTGTGTGTCTAACCTTGCAGGAGAAGAAAGGAAGCAATAGGAAAAAAAAAAAAAAGGAAGCAGGAGGAAAGAGGAAATGGGTGAGCCAAGGACAGCTTGGTTCCTTGAATGAATGGAGGGTGGGAGAATGCAGTATGCAATTAAGTTGCTTTCTTATTATTTAATAAGTCGTTAATATGAATAAATATTTGTCTATAGTTCATCAAATCCACTTTGAGGACTGGCAACTTCTTTGAAAGACATTTTCATCCTGTACCGTACCAGGTTGCTGGCATGTATCTGTACGTGCTCGGTGGGCGGCTTCAGTCTGAAGAATGGAGCCCAGAACTCTGAGTTATAGCACCTCTTCAAAACTTTGCTACACAACTATTTTTTAACTACAAAACTCTGAGGGAAACTGTTCTACACAAACTTTGCTCTGCTCTTTTTGGGTAGCCAGTTTTACTAAATATGTCAGAATGGTAAAGCCAACGCAAATCCTTTTTTGTTTAAAAATTTTATTTATTATTTTATTTTATTTTATTTATTTTACTTTATTTTATTTTGAGAAAGAGAGTGTGAACAGGGGAGAGGGGTAAAGGGAGAGAGAGAGAGAGAGAGAGAGAAGAGAGAGAGAGAGAGAGAATCTCAAATAGGCTCCATGCTCAGTGTAGAGAGCCCCGACATGGGGCTTGGTCCCATGATCCTGGGATCATGAGCTGAACTGAAATCAAGAGTCAGACCCTCAACCGACTGAGCTACCCAGGGCCCCAAACACTTTTTTTTTTAAAGAGTAGTTTTAAGTTCACAACAAAATTGAGAGGAAGGTACAGTGATTTCCCATGTACTCCTGTTCCCACATTTGCATAGCATCCCCCACCATTAAAATTTCCCACCAGAAGGCTACATTTGTTACAACTGATAAACCTACAGTGATACATAATTACCACCCAAAGTTTACAATTTATGTTAGTGTTCACTCTTGGTGTTATGCATTCTATGGGTTTGGACAAATGTATAATGGCATGTACCACCATTATGCCATAATGGAGAGTGTTTTCATTATCCTAAAAGTCCTCTGTGCTGTTCCTATTCATTCCTCTCTTGCCCCTAACCCCTGGCAACCATTGATCTTTTTACTGTAAATGTAGTTCTCCTTTTCCAGAATGTCATTAGTTGGAATCATATAGTATATGGCCTTTTCAGATTGACTTCTCTGACTTAGCAATATGCACTTAAGTTTCCTCCGTGTCTTTTTATGATTTGGTAGCTCATTTCTCTTTAGTGCTGAGTAACATTCTATTGTCTATATACACCAGAGTTTGTTTATTCATTCACCTACTGAAGGCTATCTTGGTTGCTTCTCTAAGTTTTGGCAATTATGAATACAGGTGTAATAAACACCACTTGTGTGGACACAAGTTTTCAACTCCTTTGGGTAAATATCAATGCATTTGATTAATGGATTACCTGGTAAGATCACGTTTAATTTTGTAAGAAACTACCAAACTGTCTTTCCAAGTGGCTGTATCATTTTGTGTTTCCACCTGCAATGAATGAGGCTTCTGTTGTTCCACATCCTCACCGGCATTTGGTGTTGTCAGTGTTTTGGATCTTAACTATTCTGACAGGTGTGTGGTGGTATTTCATTGTTTCAGTTTGCATTTCTCTGAGGACATGAGATGTGGAGCATCTTTCTTCTATGCTTATCATAAATTCTTAGTTGCTCCAAAGACACAGAAATAAACTCTGACAAGTACTTCAGAAAGAGTTAGTTTATACCAATTATTGTTTATTCACCGTCTTGCAGATGTTAACAGCTAAATACATGTGATTAGCATTCTAGAAGTATAGAACATCTTTCTGAAGTCAGTCACAGAATTCTTTTTGTTTTCGTTGGTACATATCTCTGAAATTATAATGGGAATAATGAAAAATATTCCATTAGATATCCAAATATTATTTTATATGTGCTAAAAGCTACTTATATGAAGCTGTCTGTACAAAGCTTTGGAATTTAGCTTTCTATTTTATATTTTACATATATAGATATGTGATAAAATAATAACAAATTAGAAGTACTATGGACTTAATCTTTCTAGAAGAACTCTTTATCAACCGAGATAGAGAGCACAGCACCTCAAAAGAAGATAATCCATTCCCTCTTTCTCATCTCTAATTATTAAAACAATTAGTCTAATATTGAGTTACAGTTGGCCTTGCTGTATCTTATTCCTCTTCTATAGAGTTGGAATACACATTTAAAGACTGATTGTGTCGCACCTTGTCTCTCCCTAATTCCTTTAATGATACTTGAATGATTAATTTATAGGCTTTGGTACCATCTTTTCCCTTTCTAATTAATTAAGTCCATTTTGTCAAAGCTTCTTAGGACTTGAGATGATGAGAACAGAATAAGTCATGATTACTAGTCCCTGATCTGTACTTTATTTGTACCAGCATAACCAAAGATTGCATTAGGCTTTGAAACTACCGTACATTTCTGGATCGTAGTAAACCTACTATTAATTCCAGTTATTAGGATGTTTTTTAATTGGTTGTTCTAATCTTGGACTTTAAATACTGAAGTGTAGAATTCAAATAATTAATCATTAAGTAAATGTTTATTGAGCACTTCTTAAATGGCAGGTTCTGCATAATGTTCTGAGGATACACAATGGTATATAAAACAGTCCTCGCTCTCATAGAACTTAGAGTCTCAGAGAAAAGCACCGCAATAAGGAATGAGCATGGAATTAATGCTACTTGGTTCAATGATTAGAAGTAAAGTGAGGAGGCATCCATGGTTTACAAAAATAATTCCATGTTACCTCTTTTCCTGCTCTATTTTTTCCTCGAAATATCAGTTTCTTTCAGAAATCCTTTATTAATTAATTTATATTGTAACATAGTAAAATTTCATTCTATTGGAGCATTGTTTATTCATTCCATTATTATTTTTACTATCAATACTTTGTACAAGATACTGTCGTAAATATTTAAATATGAATTACATTTTCAAACTCTGTAGAAAAACATTTCAACATGCTCAGTGGCTTCATGTATTTCTTTTAGGTTTTCCACTGTACTCTTCTCTAATTCTTCATTTATTTTCACTTTATAATGATTTTTTTCCTAAAAGCAATCACTAATCTGAAAAGTTAGATAAATTTTATTTATTTATTTTTTTGTTTATTTACTTAGGTGATAATGAGAGTTTGAAGACTATAAAAAGAATAAATTAGGGGGCTGGCATGACAAACAAAAAATCCTTTGTGGAAGGAAAATATTTGACTTATAGAATATGGAAACATTTTTACCCCCTGCATTAGCATGTCCTTCTAAAACCAAACAAAACAAAACAAAACAAAACAGGAATGGAATAAATTTGATGTATTACATATGTTTATATTGTCACTGAAGGGGTTTGTTGGGTATTTATATGTCCATAGATAAAATACAAATAAATTGTCCACAAATAAAAATAAAAGATATGTCTAAAAAATTCTGAATAATATTAAATGACCCATTATGGTATCAAACTAATGAGCACATTAATCCATTGGAATTTATTATAAGGTTCTGATGTTTGTATGAAGTATTAGAATATGTTTGAAACTGAGTGCAATTGGTGATATTTGATTAATTTTGGAGATTAATATATTGAAATGAAATACAACTACAATTTGCAAAAAATACTGGCCTAGATAGCCTTTAAAATGCATAGCCATTAATTCTTCCCTATATTATTGAAATAGAGAAGAAAGGATAAGTAGGGGTGACCCTATATCCTGGATGTGCTGGAATGTTCTGGTTTACACCTGTTGTAGGTTAATCAATGCCTATTAATTATTTCAGCCCCCCCTTTCATTCACAGTGGTGTCCCTATTTGGATGGAAATATATCCTTGCTTTATTAATAGATTCAAGGGCTTAATTTTATCTTGACAACTAAATTAAAGAAAAATAATATTTTTTTCCACAAACATTTAAACCTAATGTAAAACATTTTGAAAAAGTGGCAAGATCACAAAATCAACCTATAGTTTTCAGAGATATATCCAGACTCAACCAGTAATTGGTTGCTAGGACAATATGAATATTTCATTTTTAATTTCTTTTCTTTAAAAGTCTATATTTGAGAGAGAGAGAGTGAGAGAGAGCACGTGCACATAACCAGAAGAGGGGCAGAGATTGATGGAGAGCAAGAATCTCAAGCAGGGTCTGCACTGTCAGCATAGAGCCTTACACAGGTCTCCATCCCATTAACCATGAGATTGTGACCTGAGCCAGAATCAAGAGTCGGAGGCTTACCCAACTGAGGTACCCCGGTGCCCCCACTTTTAATTTCTTAAGCCAAAATATGGTTTTCAATTTGCTGTGTTCTACAAAGCTTTGAAGGACCACCTTAGAGCTTCTAAATATAGAGTATCAGTATATTAAAAATATTGTTAACAGTCAACTTTTTAATCAGTGTATAGCACAAGCAAGCACTAAGAATTTTTAAGTGTTATTTTATTTAATCTTCAAAGCAACAAGATGAGGAGAAATAGATAAAGATTATTATCTCTATTTTAAAGATAAAATTATTATCTCTATTTTACAGCTGAGGAGATTGAAGCTTAGAATGTAAGTGATTTGTGTCCTTTCTATCTTCTACCTTGCTGAAAAATTAAGTAAATAGATACATTCTAAATCAGCAAGATAAAACAGTTACATCTCTGCTTATTACCAGTAAATATAATATTAGTATTTGCTTACTGACTCTCATTAAATGTTTAATTACATCTGAGAGATTATTATGTTATATGTGGGAATATTGCCCACAAAAGATATAGTCTGTGCCTTCCTTGAGATATTTTCAATTTTATTCTGGGATCAAGTCACACCACTGGGCATACAAATATGGGTAATATTGCTTTGGAGCATTAAAAATGTACTTTTTTTTGAGCTAGGTTCTGTTTCATTCCCTGGATTTGACTTTTAGGGAAATATGAGAAGTCAATATGTTTTTGTTGGTCATTTGTTTTTGTTTTTTGCACTACTTACTGTTCTTTCTCATAATGTCCATCAGAGGAGAAGACATGTTTGTTGTTGTTTTTATATTGGTATACCTTTTATTTTATGGGTAGTGTGAATTTTGTTTCTGATTATGTTGTTTTCTGTCTTTGGTTCCAAGAAAATCAGAGCCAAATTTAGGATTCACGTTTTGTATTGGACAAGATTTTCAATGCACGTTTCTTGGGCCAACTTTAATTCTGGATTCGTTTTCTTTCTCTATCCTTACTGGCAAGAGCATGCATCTATCACCTGGATTCAAATCTCAATCCCAACCATTCCTGCTCCTCAACTGGGGCAAGTTCTTTAGCCTCTATTAGTCTCAGTTTCTCTTCTGTAACAAATGAGGATTGTAACAATAGATTGCCTTCATAAAGTTGTTCAGAGAAATAAACAGGATAATGCATGTAGAATTCACTATCTGACATGTAATATAGTGTGTGTGTATTATTATGCCATTACATTGCTCAATATTTGTGAATCTACTCAAATCTTTTTTATATTGAGGCGTACAGTAAATAAATGTTAAAATGTTGCCTCTTTCTCTATATTTAGCGTGAAACATAAACTTATAAATACTCTCACCAAATTGAACTGTTTATCAAAGTATATGTTATACTGAGCCTACAATCACAAAATATAATATAGATTTTGTTTAGTTTGTTTTGTTTATTTTCATAAAATATTTACAGAATTTAGGCAAAAACCAGAGAACTTGAGTGAATGAGTAGCTTTGAATGACATGTAATAAATACCTTGCAAACTTAGAGAAACTGATTACATAAGTATAAACTTCTGATTCTGCTAGGATAGAAAAGAAATCTATTAAATAGGTAATTGTGTCTTATAGAAAGAAAACCATGCATTAAATAAATAGGGAATTTTGCAGATACTTAACCTTTTCAAAGACATGAACGTATTTTCTGTTATTGTGTGTAGGAGGAAGAATTTGAGTTTCAACCACAAAATCAAGCATGTTTAGGCAGCTGAATACAGGCAGGAGTGGTTGGACAGGCCCCATTTCTGCAACATGTTCATGAAAGATGGGTTAATTAGGTTAATACTCTGCCCTACGAAAAAACCTTTGAGGATAATTAGCTCTTGTGTGGACATTGCATTTAACATTTCCTTTTATTTCTTCAAAGTTCTACCAAGCTATAAAATAAGAAAACATTTTCGGTTGAAGCCTAGACCTAGTGTTGCATTACAAGGGATAAATTTGTTTTCATTTTCAATTTGTCCTAGCTTTATTACGAAGAACATTTGCATTATGCTTATAGATAGTTTTGTTTGTTTTTGAATTGTTAAGATTTATCCTGGCCTACATTTTTTTCACTTGGCTGGCCATTATACCAGAATTATAACTGTCAGCCTCACTATCGTGAATACCATCCAGGTTATGGCTTGGACTGTAGGACATGCCAATGGAAAGATCCAAGGAAAGGAATTTTAAGAGAAGATTCTTCAAAGTGAAGTCTTCAATTTACCAAAATATAGAAACTGATGACCAAGTTGCGTAACAGATGTTTGAGGGTCACTTGTTATAGGGTATGGAAGGACAGAGGGAGTGGATTAGCATATTTAGAGAGTAGGATTCATCTACCATTATATCAGAGGATAAAATTAGAGTGGAAGGAGAAGGGGATTGGAAAGAAAAAAGGTATTAATTACTTCATGTAAATAAGAGACAAGCTTGGGACTAGTCTTGGAATAGGATTAAATCCTCTTCCTAGTAGTCCCAGGTCAAAGTCAATAGTCACCGTCTAATAGTTAATATCTTGGCTCAGTTAATTCATTTGGAAGTTGCATTCGCTGACTTTAAATTAATTAAAGTCATTAATATGGATCTTATGCATAATCATGAAATTCCTAGTTTGGTATCTGCCTGTAGAGTCAAATACATAAATAAGAAGCCAGGAATCCAATGGATTTACCTGGGTTACTATTCGTGGTAAGGAAGGAAGACAATAACCCAAGAATACATGTGATTTCAATGCCTGGATTTAAAAGTGGTGTTACAATGCTGTTTTTCATCTTCCCCTGAAATACTTTATTTTCTTAGTTATAATAGTAAAGGCAAATATTTTCTGAAAATTTACTCTTATTAGGCACCTTAATATCTTGTTTAATTTAATCTATGGAAAAATGCTGTGATTTATATTTTCCAATTAACAGATAAAGAAAGAGATGGTCAGAGTTATTACAAGACTTTTTCAGGTATTGTAGCTACTACATGAAAGGATTTAATTTTTCATAACTACATTTATGGAATTGAAGATATGGAATAGATTGTAATATAAATCTTATAACTTGGCTGAATGTTTTCTTGAAACTGAATGAGTCTATAAAACCAATACACACTTACCTTATGGAGCTGCTTCACTCAAGAATGGTTTGTAATTCAAATAATTTCAGATAATATAACTGAGATTTTCACACTGAGTAGTTGCATTAAAATTTCCAGTAATAACTGAATATTCATGGAGAATGGAAAGCTAATCTTTGCTTTCATGCTTGATGACTATCTTACATAAAAAACATCTTAGATCATGGTCCATATTTGCACACGTACCTATAAAAAATAGGAACACATGCCTATGTTTTTACAATTGCAATTTGAAAAAAACCCCAATAAACAGAATTGTCTACTCTCTGAAAGATTAAATTAAACCAAATAAAATTTTAGCTTCAGAAGGACTTTAACAGTTTATAGGTGGGCTATCAGAAATTTTCCAGAGATAATTAAGAGAATAAATGAACCAATGAACCGCAGTACATGTTGACAATTTTTATGTTCTGCATTTTCCCATATGAGTTATTAAACATATATTTGAAGAATGAAAAAAGGTAATTTGAAGGGAGATTAAACATTAGTAATGATTGTTGCCTTTTCATACGTTTCGATAACATATTTTAAAGGAGAATATTTTTCTCTTAGTTCAAATTTTGGATCTGATGGTATTGTGTACCACAAATTATTGAATGATACAAAAATACCTTTTTTTCCCAAAAAATACTTTTGCAAACAGTGTATAGCTTAATAAGTTAAAATCGTCCTCTCAACAGTTTCTTGTTTTAGTGTCTGATATTCTGATTTGTGAACTAAGCAGTTAAGTCACTTTTCTTCTATCTCTTGTTATCTCTTTGGGGTACATTTCACCAACTATCCGTTTCTGTAATAAATTTAAGCCATTGTGGTCAATAAGGGAGTAATAATACCTGTTGCTTTTGATATTAGATGACATGGGATGTAGAAAGCAAGTTTTTAAGGCAATAAATGAATGAACATAAAGTTGAAGGGAGAATTAATCGTTAATCAGCATGTATTCTTGAAGTAGGTAGTAAACATAAATTTGCTTACACAATTTATTATTGATTTCAGTTCCTGCTTCTGAACTTTCCCATCTCTGTGACCCAGGTGAATTACTTAGTTTCCTAAGCCTCAAGTTCCTTAAAGGAAGTACTTAATTCATCATGTGTTATGACTAAACTAGATAATGTAGGTTTAGTGCTCACTACAGTACCCCTTAATATCTGCTTAATAAGTGTGGTTATTACATTTTTCCTAGCTATTGTTTTCTCCCTCCTGGCATACATTTCTTCTATTCCTCCACCTAGCCTAACTGGTCTACTTTTAAAGTTCCACACAAAGCCCTTATCCCTATGAATCTTAACTATCTTACAGTCACTCAGGTCACAGACCATGGCATGGCCTTTGCCTCATTTTTCTCTTATTCCTATAGCTAGTCACAAAGTTGTGTTGTATACTTCTTGATTGTTAGCACCTCATCTTAAGTGGTGATATTTCTCTTGATTGTTTCAATTCATATCCTTTATTCATATTGAAATTTTAAACTGATATACAGATATCTCAAATGCATTTATCCCTCTGTGCTTTAGTGATTATTTCTTTCCTTGTCCTTCTTTCTTTCTTTTTATTTAGAATCTCAAGGTCATTCTATGATTTTTGTCTCAATGATGTATCATTTCTTTGAATTCTGAATGAACTTGTCTAGAATCTTATAATTAACAACTTTAAGATGAGATCTCTTTGGCGTAAAGATAGAATTATTAGTTCAACTCAGTTCAACAAGCTTTATTGAGCACCAGCTATTTGATAGGCATTGTGCCAGCTGCTGAGATATGGGGTACAATGATTTACTCGTTAATTCAACAAATATTATCGAATTCTTAAAATATGCCAAGCCCTGTTTTATGTACAAGTTCCTGCTCTCATGGAGCTTATATTCCAGTTAAGATAAGTAATTCCACTGAAGTTTCTTATGCATGCTAACAATGCCTCCCTAGGTAAATCGCAAACCCTTTACACGGAGGAAACTGATTGATCTTTCTAATTTCTTGAATGCCTCCTAATTTTTCTTAGGCACCCTTATTTATGGAAACTCCTTCGCCTAAATCCTCAGCCCCACTATCTCTCTTTCCATGTTCTTCAGCATCAAATTCAGTGCCCTTGCTTCTAATCACCTTCCAACATCTGAAAATGAGTCCTCATGTCCAAGTTCCTACTCATCAGTTATTAAGATCCAACATGCCTAAACATAAACTCATGTTCTTTCACCACACTTTCCTCCTTCAGTTTTATTCCTTGTGGCGCCATCTCTTCTTGAAACCATCCAGTCATCTTTGAGTCATCATTTCTCTGCTTCAGTCCTTGCATCTAGTTAGTCATGAATTTATGTTGATTCTTCCTTCTAATTGTTTTTGATATCCTTTTCTTTTGATTCATGATCATATTGACTACTCTGGATTAGACCTCCATCATTTATAGTTGAGCCATTAGATTAATTTTCTAACTGGCCCTTTATCTTCATCTTTTATTCCCTCCATCTTCCTGCCATAGGAACATTCTTTGAATACTACCCTTTATCTCCTTTCTTCCTGTTCAAATATCTATAAAGAAGTCCCATTGCTTATTACATCAAACCTAAGTTTTCTTGAATTTTCAGGCATTCTATAACTTGGTCCTGATCTGTTTATTCAACTTTATTTTTTTCCACTTTCAACATGATTCTTTTCTAGTCAGGCTACTTTCATTCATGCTCTGCTCCTTGTCATGCCCTTGTTCCAGAAGTAGTAGAGAATAAAGGTTAAGAGGTTGGCCTTGGGCGTCAAACAGACCAGGACTGGAATTCAGTTCCTGCTTCTGAACTTTCCCATCTCTGTGACCCAGGTGAATTACTTAGTTTCCTAAGCCTCAAGTTCCTTAAAGGAAGTACTTAATTCATCATGTATTATGACTAAACTAGATAATATAGGTTTAGTGCTCTGTACAGTACCCCTTAATATCTGCTTAATAAGTGTGGTTATTACATTTTTTCCTAGCTGTTGTTTTCTCCCTCCTGGCATACATTTCTTCTATCCCTCCACCTAGCCTGACTGGTCTACTTTTTTAAGGTTCTGCACAAAGCCCTCATCCCTCTGAACCCTTAAACAACTTACTTGTGCCTTCTCTGAATTTCTAAATAACAGATTACATAAAAATTTTGAGGCAAAATTATATATGGAGAGGTGAATACAAACTAGTGTATGGGGATCCAAGAGGCCTGGAATCTGAGATATTTTTCCAATAACTAGCTTGAGACCATAGAAATAATCACTCTGAATCTCAGTTTCCTCATCTTTAAAATGAGAAAATTACTAGTTTTTTCCACTTTATAATGTTGTCAGAGAATCAAATGAACTTACCTCAGAAATTGTCCTGGATTCTTACATGTACATGTTTTTACCACATATTGATAGATTGTTAGGAATCTTTTTTCCCAGCTTTATTGAGGTATAATTGACACATAAAACTGTAAAATATTTCAAATGTGAGGCACCCAGGTGGCTCAGTCGGTTGAGCGTCGGACTTCAGCTCAGGTACGATCTCGTAGTTCACGAGTTCGGGCCCCGCATCGGGCTCTGTGCTCACAGCTCAGAGCCTGGAGCCTGCTTCGAATTCTGTGTCTCCCTCTCTCTGCCCCTCCCCCTCTCACACTCTGTCTCTCTTTCTCTTTCAATAATAAATAAACATTAAAAAATTTTTTTAAATGTACATCATGATGATTTGTTGTATGCATGCGTTGTGAAAGGATCTCTCCCATCTACTTAATTAACACATACATCACTTCATGTATTTATCTTCTTGTGTGTGTGTGAGGACTTTTAAATTCTACTCCCTTAATAAATTTCAGTTAGACAGTACAGTATCATATAGTTGCCACATTATACATTAGATCCTCAAAGCTTATTTATCTTATAGATGAAAGTTTGTACCCTTTTACCACTGTCTCCCTATTTCTCCCACCCTTCGAGCCCCTGGCAACCACTTTTCTATTCTGTTTCTATGAGTTTGACCTTTTTTTTTTTTTTTTTTTTGGATACCACCTATAAGTGATATCATGTGGCATTTTTCTTGGTCTAGTTTATCTCCCTTAGCATAATGCCTTTGAGGTCCGTCCATGTTGTTGCAAATGGTAGGATTTTCTTCTTTTTAATGGCTGAATAGTATTCCATTGTATATATGATTGTTAGGATATTTTGGTTAAGGTTACACATTGATTTGTGTAGCATTTATAGAACTTTGGGAAAATAACTATATAAAAATTATACTATTTACAAATACATTTATTTAGGGCAATACTAAAATGACTCATTATGAAGAAATTTAGTTTTCTAAATTTATTTTGTATTCATTATCGTTTTGTCTAGCGCCTTGAGAATTACAATTCTAGAAAGGATGGGGTTTAAAACAAACTTTTAAACAAACTTTTGGCATCTTAGTGCTTAGTGATAATTCTAGAGTTTATTATGCTTTCTTGACTTATTTTAAAGTTTTCATAAGGAATAAATGAGGCATTAACAATCAACACTAATTAGTAAAGCTTAATTTTTTTTCTAACTTTAACAACTAACTTTTCCCTAATTTTAAACTGTTCAGTTTTATTTTTAGTTTGGTTGAAGCCTACAGATTTCTGTCCAAAGGGCAAAATTAGTGTTAAAATGGTCCACTATGTAAGATTACCCTGTGTTGGCCCCACCCAGGCTAATTGGCATTATTGAAGGTGGGTAGAAGGAATGCTAGCCACAGGGAGTTGCCCATTTTCTGTGATTCATATCTTGGAGACACTGGGGTAAAATTTAGAGGGAGTCCACTCCTATTTAAATGCCAGGTTTTCACTCCTAGACAATTATTTTTCAGTACACACACACACACACACACACACCCTTTTATATCTGGCCACACCTCTTGGGAAAACAGAAACACCTCAAGCCATCACAAGTTGCTTCTTCAGTCTTATTCATTCATAGTTTTGTTAGCTGCAAACACAATGAAGAAATGATATGTACAATTCAGAGTGGACTTAGCTGGGTTTTTGTTTGTTTGATTTGTTGTTGTTGTTGTTGTTGTTATTTAGCTTCAGCTCTGGAGATTTTGTAAATAAAAATGCCTGCTGTAGAGGTGAGATGATTGTTTTCAAAAAGGCAATTTGAAATTTCTTGGAGTTCCTTCCTGCCCCTGCTGCCCCCACCCCCATGCCATGTTGATGCTTTCAGAAGAAACAATATTGCAAAATTAATATAATCTGTGGCCTTTTGAGGCTATAGAGCTTTCCAAACTGACCATGCAACACACATATGCTAGGTTAGCTTCCTGGTGACTTAGAAGAGCCACTTGCAATGACAATCATCGGTCAAACTTTCCATTAGGGTCTCTGATTAGAATCCTTGAACAAAAAAGTGAAAGCAGGAAGCATAAGGTCAGAAAATAGACTTAACATATCTCATTTATATAATATTTAAAGTAGTTTGACTGTCTTCTCCCTGTAGAAATGTTTCCTTTTGTTTCTGTTTTCTGAAGTATGCAGCTAAGAAAATCTTTAAGTTCTTTCTTTCTTCCTTCCTTTCTTCTTTCCTTCCTTCCTTCCTTCCTTCCTTCTCTCCTTCCTTCCTTCCTTCCTTCCTTCCTTCCTTCCTTCCTTCCTTCCTTCCTTCCTTCCTTCCTTCCTTCCTTCCTTCCTTCCTTCCTTCCTTCTACTGAAGATTTGGATTTGAGTGGAGTTTGAAATGAATTATCATAAAGTAGTATACTTCTATTCTTACTTTAGGGTAAACATTTAAAGTTTGCTAATGTAAGAATCTTTGAAAAGTAGGCCTTTCATTTTCAAAAGTTTTTCTTTTTCTTTCCCTCCTGGGTAATTCTTCCTTAGTGGAGCTTCAGGCCTGTTTTCCAATAAGAGGATGATGGCTATGTCATTTTTCTGGTTTGTCTGTGTTTAAATTGGTCTTTGGCTTTCATATTATTTCTGTCAACTTATTTCAAAGTCCAATTTTTAAATGAGATTCTTTGACTTAATGAATTTTACTGGAAGTAATTATATTACTAGCCAAAATTCATTAATTCAACAATTCAACTATATTTAATAATTTGCTAGGAAACATGACTGAGATTGTTTTTAAATGGTAATATGCGCAGAAAGGAAAAGCAAAAAGCCTCTGTAAATTTCTATTATCAAAACTATTTCTGTGACTTACAGTTCTCTTCTTTTTTTCTACCTCTACTCAAAATTCATAGGTAAATATTTTCTTCTTTTGACAACAAAAGGACTAATGTAATTTTTTTTTTTTTTAAGAATAGAAAGTTTAAGGAGTGGAGAAATTCAGGAGTAAATGCAGGTTGTCAGGTTGTAGGGTTAACATGGGTAATAAAGACAGTATTTTGGGGTGTGCCTGGTGGCTCAGTCAGTTAAGCATCTGACTTGAGCTTAGGTCATTATCTCACGGTTTGTGAATTTGAGCCCTGAGTCGGGTTCTGTGCTGACAGCTCAGAGCCTGGAGCTACTTCACATTCTGTGTCTCCCTCTCTCTGCCCCTCCACTGCTCTTACTCTGTCTCTCTATGTCTCAAAAATAAATAAATATTAAAAACATATTTTAAGACAGTATTTTTCAACATAGCTCTTGGGGTGAAGAGTGGAAGTTTCTTGGACCTACAGAGAAAGTGAGAGTCTAGAGATTAGATAAATCGAGGATCGGCTATATAAATGAATTGACAAATTTTAGCTACCTCCCATCGAACACTTCACAAATTTGTTTCTACAAGTGGTCCATTGCAGAAAAAATAGAAGCATTGTTGGTTGGGATCATTGCTATTACACAAATTGTCTACATTTCATGCAGTTTTAAGTAAAGTGATATTACAACATTTTTGTGTTGGTTCATTCTGATTTTTTTTTCTGATAAGTATGTTGTTCCTCCTCACTCCAGGTTCCCACTAAGTTTTCCTCTCACATGTCTACGATTCAGAGCATATAACCAAGGAGAAAATGGAAGGACAACCCCAATATGAAGGGTGGAAAAGATTAAAACGCAAATGAAGGATATCAATTTTTTTCAGTCTAGGCTGAAAATCTAGATTGTATTTCATAAAACAGGAGAAGGAGTTGCAGGAAGGTTTTCCCCTGTTGCTGTGACAGGTCACCATTTCTAATCTGAGGGTCACAACCAAGTTCCCTGTTTAGTAATTGCTTGGTTTGACATCTATCTTGACCTTTATTTACTTTGGCCTTTCTGACTAGAGGTCACAAAAGCACAAGAAGATAGGAGTCTTATAAATGCCTTGATGATGAAAAATGAGAATAGTATCCCTTTGGCCCTATGTATGAATATATGTATAATGTGTTGGGGTGTTTTAACTCTTTGGTGCAATCCACAGTGGTAACACATATACATTTTCATCTGACTTTAGAGATGTATTTTGTAATGACTTTGGGATGAAGATAATAGATATTAAAAATGGCAAAATCTTGTTCAATCTAAATTTGACCATAGGAAGTAGAGGCAGATTGTCATGGATTAATTATATTTTTGTATGATCAGAATTCACAAGCACATAATTGAAGTGTCCCAAATAGAAAGTGTTACCTTCCAAATCCTCTAAAACAGGATTTTGATATGTGCTTTTAACTGAATGCACATTATGGTAGGAATATGCATGGGAAATGTGATATCATGAACGGATGCTAAATTTCCCTTTCATGTATTGTTAGATATAGATCAGGAAAAATCTTAGCCTTTTCCAAGAATGAAATATTATTTTTCCCCTAAAATAATGCTAGCAAATAGAATTCAGATACTTTCTTTATATAATCGGCCCAGGAATATAAATTTGAACGTGAAATGCTGCATTTTCCTTGCCAGAAAAGTTTTGTCCTAACCAGAGAATTTTACTAATATTCAAAAAGAAAATTATTTAGAAAAACCGAATGCTATACCTGACAGTTTATTATAATATGATTTTATGCTTTTTATATGAGATATTCTTTAGGTTGGCAGTAACAGGAAGAAAATTCTGATTTTCAATAATATTCAAATTTCTCTGTGTCTGTATCTTTGTACTGGTATAGCAGATGAGCATAATGACTTGTAAATGAAAAATTATTGCCAAGGGACATCTATGGACATTTTTAGAGAAAAATATATCACTATTTAGCTGGGTTTTTCTTAAAAATAGATAAGGTAAAATTTCTTAAAATTATAATTGGCTTTCTATGAAACTATTATTATTTAAGACAGTGTCTAATGACATTGATATTTTATTTTATATGATTTAAGTGATCTAGAAGGTTGAAACATAAAAGATATTAATTTAAGTATCTTTTATTCTCTATTCACTCTTCATAAAATTATCACTATTTGTGATTTTTATATTTATTTCATGATTAAAAACTTTTTTTGAATGTTTATTTATTTTTGAATGAGACAGAGACAGAGTGTGATCAGGAGAGGAGCAGAGAGACAATGAGACACAGAATGCAAAGTGGGCTGCAGACTCTGAGCTGTCAGCACAGAGCCTGACACATGAGCACGGTTTGAACTCACAAACCGTGAGATCATGACCTGAGCCGAAGTTGGATGAAGTTGGACACTTAACTGACTAAGCCACCCAGGAGCCCCTATTTCATGATCTTTTAAAACTAATATCTGTATCTCAACTATAAACTAAGAATAGGAGCTAGGTCTATTGTTTGCTCACTGTCGGATACTCACACTTAGTTTTTGACACATAGTAAGCCTTCAGGACATATTCTTGAATACATGTGAAAACAAAATACTTAAAATGAATAAATTATCCTTTGAGACAGCTGCAATTTACCAGGCAGAAATGAGGTCAGTGTCAGGAGAAGAAAAGAAAAGGTAAGAGTCTTTACTTCCTTCACTATAAAGAGGTGGGACTTATTGGCCTATGACCTCTCCCATTTTGAGCAGATAGTAGGATGCTGTCTTACCTACAGCTTTTATTCATGATGATTTAAACCCGTGGTTATGAACACAGGAAGGGAAATGGTGAAGTTTCATACTATATAGAAAAATATATCTCTGATTTGTAACTTTTGACAATTTTTATGGTACAAGGATTTTCACCAAGAGTGATTTCAAGATACCAAAGTGATGTCACCGAATGCAAAGTTGGAAGGAGACATGCGTGATCACCTTTCTCCTGCAGGACTAGTGCATCATCATGAGAACACGTCTTTGAAAATCTACTTTTTCAACTTATTTTTCTTCTGCTCTCCACACGAAAATTTAGTCTGATAATACTGTCATCTGCTGGATTTATATTTGTGGCGAATGGGGGAAATGGTCTGTCTAGACCCCTTCCAGAAAGACCTGTGCCCGGTTGCCTCCAGGTCTTAGCTTTTTTTCTGAGTAGCTCAGCTTCATAGTGCTGCCTCACCCAAGGTCACATCCCTCTGGACATTCCGTGACAGCATGTAAGGTCTGGCTCCAGAGCTCCCCGTGGTGCTGGCAGACTTTCAAGTCCTGTGTCACAGTTTAGTTACCCCCTCTGCCTGTTCCTCCTTCCTCCTGTTCCTTTCCACAGACACGGATCCTAATAATATCCTGCATTTAGTGTCTACTTCAGAGAAACCAGGTTTGAGCACCCATCTGTCCTGTACTTCATTTTGCTCCATTGCCTGGGAGACCTTCCCATCTTCCCTGTGGACCAGGCTCTTATCCATCTTTTCCAAAGTTAGCACAGGCTCATCTTTTCCAAGAAATCTGTGAACAACTGTAGGAAAGGCCTTGTGACTTCACAGCACCCTTCTCTGGGTTTTGTAGAACCTTGGGAAGATTGATTGCTCTCTTTTCTTACCACCCATGTCAATATCCGTTTATTTATCTTTCTCTAGATTGTAAAATCCTTAAGAGGTCTCTTCTATACTGTACCCTCCATGCCTGATAGAATGATGACACATAGTAGGCTCTCAATAAATAGTATTTGTTGAAGTAAATTAACTCAAATGATTTGTCTAAACTCATCCAATTTGCCTTGTGAGCTGATTATATAATAATAGGAGGATTCTGAACCCCTGTGCTGCTGAGTGGGGTTCTGTAGGAAAGCAATAACAAACCTAATTCTTGAAGAGTTGAAAGATCATCACCTGGACCTCAGTGCTGATCATCTTCTGTTGATATGAAGGCAGTGATGCTGACATATTTATAACATAGGCCAGAAGTAAAAACTTAAATGAAAACGGATATGTCTCTTGAAAAAATACAAATAGCCAATTTCCAAATGTTATTTGGAAGGGTAATAGTCCTCTTCCCTGGTTCATATGTTTGTACAAGAAAGAAAAATGAATCCTCAAATGTAATTTCTGTTTATAAAGGAGTTAATTTCATTGTCTGATGAAAACATAAATATCTTCTGTAGAGTATATGTGAAGTTTATAAAATAAGTACTGTTTACTTTTTTTTTACTGTTTACTATTTGAAAGAAAGTAGAAATCATTGGTAAGGACATATTTAATAGTTTTCAGAGAATTAATTTCATATTAATAAAATCCAGTTGTATGATTTTATGACATTTTAATTCATAAAATGTGAGTTTGATTATATTTTAACATTTGGTTTGAGAGTAGTCTATTAATAGAAAGAGAAATTTGTGGAAATTAGACAAAGTGTTTACCTTTGAGATCACTGTTTGACCCAAAATGAGCCTTTAAAAATCTTTAACAAATTTTTGCAAAGGTTATTATCAGCTTTCTTGTATAAAATCATACAGAAGAAGAGAGATGAGAGAGTAGTATAAAGTAGGGAACTACATTTGTTCAAATACTATGGTCTATAGGTAGAAATAAAGTTTTTAAATGTGGAAATTAGATCATGATAAAAGGGGGTGAAAATATATGTGAGGGCCATAAAGTTTTGTGTCCAGTTAAATGAAGCTTAATTATAATACAGCAGTATGACTGGGCTCTAGATATAATTGATTTTTGTAGCACCGTGCACTGTCTGTGTTTTTATGATTCTGTATTCTATATTCAATTCATCCTCTAGTTATAAGGTTATTTTTATTTATTTTTTCTGGATCAAGTTCTAGCAGCTAGAACATGTTAAGTAAAGAGATCTAATTTTTGGCTTGTGACTTGCTCAAGTATATGATGAAGAAAAACTCCCCTTGAGAGAAACTAAAGATCTAGAATTGTCTTGGTTTGTAAGAGCTGCCACAACAAAGTATCGACAACTGAGGGGCTTACACAACAGAAATGTATTGCTTTAGTTCTGGAGGCAAGAAATCTGCGATCGAGGGGTGTCAGCAGAGCTATGCTCCACTGAGTGCGTGAGAGAAGAATCTTTTCCAGGAATCTTTCCCAGAGTCTGTTAATTCCTTGGTTTGTGGAAGCATAACACCAGTTTTCACATTGCATTCTTCCTGTGTGTATCTCCAAATTTCCCCTTTTTTATAAAGACACTAGTCATGTTGCCGTGGGTTCACTCTTTTTCAGTATGACCTCATCTTAACTAATGGCATGTGCCATGACCCTATTTCCAAATAAGGCTTTATTCTGAGGCATTAAGAGTTAAGAATTCAACGCATGACTTCGGAAGGCACACAATTCAACCCATAACAAGAGCCAATACAATTTATGGCAGGTTTTAACAAAGATGCCTCCTATTGTTGCTTGGTACTATAATTTTTTCTCTAAAATACTGTTGATTCAGAGAGAGCACACATTTATGGGATTCTACCAAATTAATATTATAAATTATTTTTTATTGACTCTTTTGGGGAATAAACCCATAAGAAACCATGCTGAGCACTTGCCAGAATGAAACATTTAGTGTACCTGGCCGCCTGCAGTGTACAGTGTCTGGTCAAATATTACACATTACCAGCATCACAGGCAATGTGCTTTGTAAGACAAATTCTCTAATGCTTCTTCGATGTCCACATTTTCTAGTACTACTGTTTTATCTAGGCAATAGGAATCTTTTTCTGGTGCCCCCAGAGCTAAGGTGTTTTTCTCTTAGAAGCAGTGTGAAATCAGGTTTAGAAAGTAGGCCTAGGAACCAGAGACACGTCCAGCCATACATCATTTGGTGCTGTTGGGAATATCACAGCCTTCTCAAGGTTCCAACCTCCTTTTTGTCAGATGAGATTTTGAACTAGCTTAGAGCTTGTATATCTGTCTGCCTAGAGCTTTAGAACCTCCAGAGGTCCAGTGAAAGGAGTTTAGAAGTAGAAGAACCAAGACCCTTCATACTCTGGCAGTTTCTACACCTTTGACTCTCAGGCAATAGCTGTAGAGTAAATTGTTTATGTACTGGGGATCTGAGTATGATTCTGATCTAAAGCTAAATGATGGGTTGAAAATCACTAGACTAGATTCCATGTTGCATTCATGTTCTGAAATTCTATGTCACTATCATTTGAATACAAATTATTATAAATCAAGGCTACTTGTCATGGTTTTAAAAAGAGAAGAAATCTATAATTTCATTATAGAAGATATCTTTAGTTCTCAGAGATTTTCCAGTGTGTATTATAAGAATCATAAGGACATTAAACCTTATAAATTGTCTTTCTTCAGCACTATCATCATCTTTCATTTAACCCTACTCAGTAAACAAATATTCTATTATTATTAGCAATAAAAATCTATTGTGTACTTATTATGTGGCAAATCCAGTTATGAATATTGGAATTAAAAGATGAAAGCGCAGGTCTCCTGGGTGACTCAGTTGGTTGAATGCCTGACTCTTGATTTTGCGTCGGGTCATGATCTCGTGGTTTGTGGGTTCCGGCCCTGTGTCATGCTTTGCACGGACAGCATGGAGCCTTCTTGGGATTCACTCTCTCCACTCCTTGCATTCCTGCACTTGCATTCTCTCTCTCTCTCTCTCTCTCTCTCTCTCAAAATGAATAAATAAACATTAAAAACACTGTAAGTACAAATATCAGTTGAGAACTTTCGTAACAGTCCAGGGAAGATATCATGAGGCTCAGAACTAAGGTAGTGGAAGTATAGCTGGAGAAAACCTGGATTTGAATGATAGTAAGCAGAAGCGAGGAAAAGACATGATGCCATATTGGATATGAGAAATGAGGAAAAAGAAGGAGTTAAGAATTACTGCTGTGTTCTGGCTTTTGCAGGTGAATGGATGTTTTGGTGCCATCCACAGTAGTAAGGGACATCACAATAGGGGCATATTTGGGGAGGTGGTAGGAAAGATATGCATTTAGCTATAGATATATATTAACTTGAAGATAGGGTGATAAACTATTGTCTGACTAGGACACTTTTATAAATGAATGTAATATTTAAGCCATATAACTAATATTAATATTTAAGCCACATAAAAATTATATAAAATGGATGTATCATCACTCTAGTTTAAGGTGGAACAATTCAATGGAGAGTTGGATATACAGCAAGAAGCACTGTGTGATGGCAGAGCCCAAGGTTTAGATTCACTTAGATCTGCATTTGAATTCGGTTTCTGTTCCTAGACGCTATGTGTTTTGAGGATGAAAGTTGAGTTTCTCTGAACCTCAAATTCTTCATTGTTAGTATGGGGGGTAAAAAACCAACCTCAAAGGGTTTCCAGAACATTGAATTAAGAAACTTAGGTGAGCACATACTTGACATTCAATAAACAGTAGTTATTATTATATAAGGACACAAGACAGATGAAGACTGGAAACTCTTGAATGACCGATGTCATTCCAAGTCCTTGGAAGCCAAGGACTGTTTTTTATTTTTATTGAAAATATTATTCGATATATAGGTACAACAATGAGAATTACTCAGAATATACTATACTACTGTTCAACTTTGAAGTCAAAATTTTAAGCATGGGATGTTAGCAGATTCGGAATGATACAAAATATACTTATAAAGAACTTATTTTGGATGAAATTCTTTAGCCAAGAAACCGACTTGCAAAACTTAATTTCGTGATTCCCTAAAACCGTGTGCTACTGAGACTTTTTCTCTAAAGTAAAACTTGGCATAGGAAAGGGAAAACTTGGATGTCATTTAACCACTTCATGGGGTATTTTTCCGTCTTTGCTGTGTCATCTTTTAATTTTACTGTCATATGAAATTAGACAATTTTAGTAATAATACTACCTTTCAGTGAATAAAGCTTTCTTCTCTTTTTTTTTATCACATCATATAATTAAGAACCATTAACTACTGTTAGGGGATTTGGTTAAGTCATCTTTAAGTTCATGAAAACAAAATGAATGGCCTTTCATAATCTTAAAAAAGAGTCATAGACTTTGGCAGGCAGTGCGATGCTGCTGTCGACAATTCATCTAGAGTGTTGTTGCATTGTGGGATCTTAATCGCAGATGTTTTGAAGGCCTTATCAGTGTTTTTATGTAAACTTTCTAAAAGGTTTTGGGTTTACAGCAACATTAGCTAGTTGTAACAAGCTATTCATTGTTAAAAATCACTTTCTAGGGAGAGTTGTATTTTTAGTAGTGACAATTTGTGTATTTTAAGAATGAATGCACTGTTAAATAAGCAGAAATTAAAATCTAAATAAAACTTTTAAAGACAGTATTTAGAACTAGGCTTAATTTTGCTTTCTTGTTGTTCTTATTGTCAGAAAAGGGATAAAGGAGAGTTTTGTTGTTTCATGAGGCATGATAGACCTTTTTCCTGCAATTGCAAAAAAAAATATTTTCTAAAATTTTGTTTTTTCTACTTCTCTACTGCCAGTATCTCCTCAACTTTATTAAGGGAGATAATTTCTTTCTCATTGTACCACAGTATTGTGATAATATGCTTAATTTTAGGTTGTTGAAGATAGTAATTATTGAGATAATGTATTTTGCTTTAGCCTGACTTAATGGGAAGAAGAGTTGGTCAAATGCTGAAATGGGTCCAGAGAATATCTATGATGATGTCAGACCACTGGGTACAATTTTGAAGACATCCAATCATTGTTGTCTCCTCTACTGTCTTTAAAAATATAAAACAGTTCAGGTTACTTCATAAGTTATGGGCAAGTCTGATCTTGGTGGGAAGCAAAATTATGAAGGGCACACATGCTTTTAGTAGAAGGAAACAATCAGATGCCAAATCAAGGGGGAGAGTACAATTATTTGTCACTTAAAAGAATAAAAGGCATAACCTGGCATGCGGACCCTCTCTAGTTCAAGGAATTCGAGATTTGAGGCAATTTTCCTGAAGGAACAAACATATTCCATGCACAAGTATTCAAACAGCTTCAAGGTAAAATTTGTAAGAAGGTATTTTATCTTGTAAAACAATGATTCCCTTCAAAGTATCTGTTAGGGGAAAGGAAATTTTTAAACAGAGACATTTTGGATCCTGAGAAATGCCAGCTTCTTTCCAAAAGATGGTTGTATGTATAATAGGTCTCTCATGAGTAACAAATCCCAAACTGGATTCATTGACTTTCTCCTTCATCCTCCTAAGTTTGTGTATCTCTTAATCAGGCTTGACTTTTCCATCAAAACCCATATCTGATAAATGCGAGTCCTGTAAATTCTACCTCTATGTATTGTTTTAGACTCTCTCTTTACACTCACTACTCTTGCCCTTGTTGGGACCTTTAAAAAAATCTCTCTTCCCTGGTTTTTAAAAATATCTCCTGATGTTTCTCCTCCAGCTCAGTCTTTTCCCTTGCATCCTTCATAACCTGGCCAGAATTCTTTATCCAAAATATATATGTATTATATGTGTGTGTGTGTGTGTGTGTGTGTGTGTGTGTGTGTGTGTTCATTACGACCCTTCTCTGATGCTCCAGTGACAGCAGGATAATTTAAAAACCTTAGCAAGACACATGAAGCCCTCCATGGAGTGTCCTGCCTATATATCTATCTGTATGATACTAATTGCAATTTCAATAATGTACTATGTTATTTTGTGCCTCCTGCTTTCGCCTATGATATTCCTTCTGCCTGGAATGCCTTCTCTCTTGTTTCCATCTTTTCCCATTCTTGCTACCCCCCGCATTGCTCATCTGGCAAAGTCACATCCATTCTTTAAATTCATTCTCTAAAATTTACACTTCTTTGGGAAGTTTCCCCTGAACTTCTCCTCTGCTTGTCATTTGTATCATCAGCACCTAGCACATGATAATGTTCGATAATTGTTAGGTAATAGTGATGGCAATGCCATGGAATACACACTGTTAGGTCACACGTAATTCTTTCACTTTGGTTTGGTTAGTTGATTTGTCTGTTGATTGAGAAGGATGTTGTGGTATTTTATTCTTGCTTGTTGCTCTTGTATCAAAATTAGAAGATTCCTTTCTGTTCATACCCAAAGACAGAAGAGATCTATATTATTTGCATTTAACTGAACCTGGTGTTAAATCCTAGGTAATCCTAGGGTTTGGCCATTGGGAAACTTTGATCTTGAAGGTCTTTTATTGATTGATTGATATGTTGGAATTTAAGAGAGATGCAGGAGGACTGGGGATATTATTTAAAAATATTATTTAATTAAGTCCTAAAACATGCCCTATTACTTAGACATAGTAAATTTTTGTTGATTAATTATAATGTGTGCACTTATCAACCTACATACTAATGAAAAATGCTTAGAGGATGACCAGTACCATTAGCAAAGAACTGGAAAGATAAACACAATATATTTAAAATATTATGGACTTTTTAAATGTAGTGTGGTTATTGTTGTTTATTTTTGAAGAGATCTACTTTAAGTAAATTATGTTTCTTGAATCGTGGTTGGCTTCCTTTTCAATATTCCTTTTTTGCTTACTTAAATTGCATTAATGTATTGTGTATAATTGTATTTGTCATAAATCTAATGTATGCAATTTTAATTATAATATCTAATAATCACATATTCAATTGTTTTTAGAACAATGGGATATTTAGACCTGTATAGACATGATAATTTTTTTCTTATAGATGAGCCATATAGTCTTTGAAAATTGTCTTTTTGGTGGATGGATTATAATATGGTGATTTTCTAATCATGTCATAGAGCGACACTGTGCTATGTCAAAGAAAGTATTGGAGTTTCTTTCTCCAGGATCTATAGGAAAATTTTAGATGGTCTTTCCTGGTTACCACTTATAAATTAAATAATTTCTCTCTATCTCTCCCACCCCATATATAAACTTCATGCTTGTTATAAATTTTAATGTAACAAAGTCAAATGGGTGGGAAGAAATAAAGATAAAAACATAAAAACAGTAAAATCTAAAAGATGAAAAATAGTGTATCCTGGTATTTTTGTTTTTCAAGGTAAAAATTATTTACTAAACCATGACTTCCATTTAGAAAGAGTTACATTTAAATGTATTAGTAACCATGTGAATAATAACCATAATGTAGATATTTTTCTAAAAATTCAATGCATTTAATACCCACAGCTTCAAATTATTAATCTAAAAAACAGATGCCATGGTGTTACTGTAAAATTAGCTTAGAACTGAAAATCATCTTGATATAGATTTCTAATCTTCACATTTGCTTTTTATAGAGTCTGCAAAATTCAAAAAATTTTATTCTATTGTGTTCTTATTTAATTACAGACCACTGGTTAGTATAAAAGAAGAAATTTGTGATAGATGATATGATTCTCAAAATATTTGGTACTTTTTTCTACTAGATCCTTCTTTACTTGGCCCGTTTCTATTCAGGGCCTTGACAATGTCAAGCTTAGCCAAGTTATTTCTTTTGAGCAATGAAATAAGTTACAATGAAATAAGTAAGGGCACAGGTGATACTGCCACTTCCATGCTGAAGTTTTAAAAGCCAATGCTTCGTTCTCATCTCTCTTTTCCCTCTGCCACAAGATCTGCATGTTCCACAAAAGGGCTGCTTATTCAGACTTTTAATCCAAAATGAAGAGGACATTGAGCATAGATGCAGCTCACCTGTAATAGGCATAAATGTGAACAAAAAACAAACTTTAATTGTTTAATTCAAATGATTGGGGTTATTTGTTACTGCAACATGACTTAGCCTAAGCTGGCTAAAACAGGTGAAAGTTTTAATAATGATATTATGGATATAAATAAATGGATATAAATAAAAGTACATGCAAATTATTTTTTCGATGAATTCAAAGTATAATTCAATGTCTTAATATAAAAAGTAAATATGTTTTCTAAAGTTAAGTTTTAAGACAGAGTTGTTCCCAAAAAGGAAATAGCTTAGCCCAATAGGATTTCTGTTGTGTTTCAATATCCCCTGAAAATGCAATTGGTTTCAAGCTAAAGGAAAAGTAATTTAATTTCGTAGGAAGGTTAAACAAGATTTTTAAGGATGTTATTAGTCGGAAATTGGAATTATATTTTATATTTTGGAGTTTAATGTAAAGAAAGCATGGTTTATCAATTGGAATTACACTTGATCTTAGCCAAAAGGCCAAGAAGCAATGTAATTAGGTAAAATAAACAGATAAGATGACTGTTAATGATGGTTTGTACCTGCGGTTTCTTATTAAAAAATATTTGAGTGTGTGTGCAGAGAATAAAAAATGAGTACAATTAAATAAAGTTACCTCATGTAATAGAATATAACACAACCTTGAAAATAGATGTGACAATGAAGGTGCAACTTTCTGATGACTGTGATAAAAGCCTGGAAGAGACTGATATTCTTTTTGTAAGTAGTATGCCCTGTTCCACAAAGACAAGATATATATCAATCACTCAAGTACCTACCCACTCTTTTAGTACACCTTCTTCTTAATTGCCCAAGAAGCCCTGAAAACCATTACTGGAAAGCTAGTTTTACTTCCAGTACTGGAGATAGAGGGAACAGGAAAGTTTTTTCAGGAAAGGCATTTTTCACTAATGCCTTTGAGTCCCTTGGCCAAATAGTTGCCGTGTCAGGCTTTATACTTTCTGCTGGATGCCTGTCCACTCTGCAAGATTGAGTCCCTATGTATATATGCTTATGTAAAAGTCACTATCACTATAGCACAACCACTGGGCCAGGGTGATTGAGTCTGAAAGTCTTCCTATGTTAGTCTCACTTAGCGCCTAACATATTACTCTCAGAAATGCCTTCAGTTTTTGTTCAAACTTCAGCTAACAGCCTAGATTCCCCCTTCACCTAGGGACTCATTGTTCTTTACTCTTATCAGACCCTAGTTGGAGCTACCATGGTCCTGGACTTCCTATGAAAATTATTTACCATCTCTATAGCAATAACTCTCCTTATAAAAGAATGGAAAGTATTTCACTAATGTGGTGAAAAAGCACAAGCTATTTTGTACATCAATCTTTGCACCTGGACTGCAGGTGCCTCCTTATTTTATATTTGCATCTTATATCATACCTAAACTAGCTAGAATTCAACTACCCGGAGGGCAACTATATTTTGGATCTATGTACTGGTAGAGAAGAATATGTTAGGTTTCTTGTGGTCTTTGAAGTGATGACTATTGACCTAAATTATCATAATGCACTTGGCTTGCTAAAGGGGTTGGGCTGAAATGCCCAGGAATACTGGCGTCTGCATACATGGTTTGGAAAAAAGAGATAAACCCTTTCCTCAAATACCCTCCTCTGTTTACTGTCATATTTTGGTCATCTGCATTGATAACACATTTCTGTGAATTTTTAGAGCATTTCCTCTACGTTTGTTCTTTGAGATTTTTAACCCACTGAAGAAAACTAGCCCAAGTTATTATTCTTTGCTGAATAATTGGTAATGATTGGTATATACACTTGATAAGGCTGACACATTTGAGGGCTGTGCTGCTAGGGATCCTGTCTTGCTATTTGACTTCTAAGTGTGGTTCAGAGCAGGCACTTCTGAGACTATGTGAGAACAAGATGTGTTTTCTGTGATGGTGGCCAGGACCTTAAAAAGTTAGAAACCATCACCATTTCATGGAACTTAAACTTGGAACATTTATCATCTTTTCCAAAGGATATTGCCATTTCTTATTCTGCTCTCTATTTTCTTTGCCACACTTGTAGGAGTAAGTCTTTATTTTTGAGTACCCTCCCACTCCCCTCTTTAGTCTGAAGACCAATGTTCACAATTGAAATTATTCTCAAATCATTCTTAGTCTTTGAAGTTTAAAAGCTTAACAGTTAAGTCTCTGGGGAAATGCTTTTGAAAGGAATCTGGTCTGTGTGAATATTAAGTTGGAATTATTTATTTTTAAATATTGTTTTTCAGGAGTGTTTTCTTTAATTATTGTATGTTTCTATTGGTTTCCTGCTTTTTACAAGTTGGGGCTCCTGATTATTATTTTTTTTTGCTTTGTTTTTTTTGGAGGGGCATTATAATTTGTTAGTGCATTTTAGCTATGATTTTGGTTTGCTATGTTATGTTTTCTTCTAAATTATTTACTCTTAATTCTGTTATACCATTCTTATTTTTTTGTAGTCTCCATGCATGTTTCCTCTTCAATATCAACAGTGTTCACAAGTACAACAAATTTATTTTGACTCATCATTCACTGTGACCTCCTGAGTTTTAGCATTCACTTCTGCACCTATTTTGGGATGCTATCTATTAGTCCCCTGCCTTTCAGTCATTTGTTCCTGGCAAGGCGTTCAGGACTGTTAGTTCCATTCTGGAGCCCATTCAGATTTTTTCCAGGCAGATGGCTGTGGTCTTGATATCCTAACCCTTTGAAAGTAAGGGTTTTACAAAGATATACGTTGCAAGACCTCAGTAGTCACCTATGCAAAATACTGACTATTTAACATAAAAGACCTAAAATAACATCCTGTGACATAAATTTGATAATCTTTAACAAGGAACAGAATATAAAAAACAGAGTTTAAATGGTAACATTTACTTTAATTTTAATAAACATTTAATTTTATTTTTATTTTTTTATTTGAAATTTTTATTTTTTTTAATTTTATAATAGTTTATTTTCAAATTGGTTTACGTATAACACCCAGTGTTCATCCCAACATGTGCCCTTTTTAATGCCCATCACCCCCTCTCCCCCCTCCCTCATCCCCCTTACTCTCAGTTTTTTCTTAGTCTTTGAGAGTCTCTTATGTTTTATCTCCCTCCCTCTCTGTGTCTTTTTTTCCTTTCCCCTAAAGCTCTGTATTTCATTAAAAATTGTAAAGATTCAGCAGACTTAAATAGGGAATTAATATATATTTATTTATAAGGAATTTCCAATGTCTTCTTGCACTCAAACTTCATCATGTAATTTGGCCAGGTTGAATAGTCTATCTATGGGTTGCCATCTCTTGAAATATTATAGAGAAGGCCCTTTGGCCTAGAAAATCCCATAGTCATCTCGGATTATTTCAAAATTTTGGCAACATCCTGAAGTGACACTTTGACCTTGCGATCCCTGGAGCCTTTCAAGAGCTGATTTGAACCCACTGGCCATTGTGCCTTTAAACAATTTATCTCACATAAAAATAACTTTTTGTTCATGATATTGTCCAGTAGGAAAAAACTCCCTAAAATTATTATAGTTTGCTATTATGATTGTCATTCAAAACTTCTGGACAGATTTTCCCATTAATATCTGAAGATACAGTCAATTATCTAGTTTCATTACCCTTCCTTAAAAATTGGATACATTATTTTCCTTCTTATTTGCTTCTAAATACCAATATATTCTAATCCTAATACTAATCTAGTCAAGTAATATATTAAACATACATGTAGTTGTTGTCCTCATGGAATCATATAAATCTTCCTGATGACTTTGATTATTCTGGTGTTCAGCACAAATGCACTTTCAGTGAAAATATAATCAGCAGAGAAGATTTTATTATCACCAAACCAATTCTGTCCCAATCTAGTGACCCTGAGTTTAAGTAACAAGTCAGAAATGAAGTTAGACTAAATGACTATTGATTGATATTGGTCTCTAGTTTCTAGGATTCAGAGTAAAAGAAGGGGCTGCAAAAATCATTACACATTAACGCATTTATCCCAAATGGATTTATAAATTAGTGTCTAAATATTTATGTGAAAATAGTAGAGAGTAAATGGTTGGGTTGTATGAGTATTGGACATCAAGTTATGTTCCCTCTCTTTCTATTTCAATCCAGCTTAAAAATCTCTTCACTTAAAAAAGTGATTGCCTAGAGACCTTTGAAACCAGGGAAGATGATGTGGGGGCAAGAGGTTTATTCCCAGGGTCACACTTCATTTGCATAAGCTAGTAACCATAGGGCACTGTGGAATGTCTGTAAATAGATTTCATTACAGAAGTTCAGCTTAAAGGGACTAAAATAAATCCTCGAGCAAACATTTTATATTGCTTCAGGTTCTGCTCTAATAAAAATATTTTAGTAACACAACATTCTATGAAGACAGGAAATGAAACAGAAGGGTCTCCATATCTTTCTTTTGGTGTACTGTTATGAAATGTTTTAAAGAAGACAAACACAATATTCTTATTATTTTAACAAAATAGTTCTACAAAAACAGGATTATGTCATTCTATATGACTGTCACGAGGCAGTAGGCAAATACAAGTCTCTATCTCTCTTATCTTTCTCTTTCTCTCTCCTTCCCTCCTCCTCTCCTCTCTCCCTGTCTCTGTCCCTGACTTGCTCTTTTTCCATTTCTCCTCTTTTTCTGTCTTGGGTCTGTCTCTTCTTAACTCTTACTTTTCCATCCTTTGGACTTTCGGTTCATTGTTGTAGGATCTGCCCCCAAACAGAAAATAATGGATATTGCGGTCTGCTCTTTAAAGGAGTTTTGCCCAGAAAAACATGATTTAAGAGCCAAATATCAGATTTAAACATTGGAATTTCTGAAAAAGGAACGACAATAAAATATATTGTTTTAATTCTGACACAGCAAAAAGAGAATGTTCCATTAATAAGTCTTAGTTGAGTTTGAACGTGAGTGAAAACAGTGGAGGACATTAATATTCCCAATTCCTCAGATTATAATCTGAAATTAAATATGAAAGGCCATATATTCTGGTACTTTAAAATGTATCAGTTCTTCCAATAGAAATCTCTACTATAAATGAGATTTTAATGAAATTTATTCTAATAATACATATTGTCATAATTTTGCATATTAGCTTTAAGAAACAGGTAAGTAAGTGCATTTCAAACTTATAGGTCATTTGTATACTCTACCAAATATTTTGTGTATGTATGTATGTATATATGTATTCATCCATTTATTCATTCATTCGCTCATTGGATATGTACCAAGCAGCTACTACAGAAGACTTGTGAGGTTTATAGAAAACTTGGGTAAGATGATTAGTATTAGGTATGTCATATAGATGCTGAAAAGATCATAGCTAATTTTATTATTGTGGTTGGTACAGATTTTTTCCAGTTTTAAGATTTTAATTATTTTCTGTCAGTGCAGAGCCACTTCAGATCCTCTGTCTCCTTCTTTCTCTGCCCCTTTCCTGCTCACACTGTCTCTCTCAAAAATGAATAAACATTACAAAAATAAAATTAATTATTTTAAGTAAGCAATTTACAGTATTAATTTATCAGTGATGTAGGAACGCATTTTTAATGGTTTCAAATTCAAAGGTCTCAATAAAGCAGTTTTTATTTGCATTTGCATGAGCTCTCTACAATCAAAATAAGGTTAATGGACTTAGACATATTTTTAGAATATAAGGACTAATTCATTTGAAAACCTTGAGGCTTAATCTGGAGTTGGTATTCAGAAAGAACATCTATAAAAGAAGTAAGACATTTGTTAGACTAGGAACTGTCAGATCAGGGTCTAAAGATATAATGCCATAGTATCTTTAATTGCTTATGCCCTAAACTTCCATTTGTATTTAAAATATCCCTACATACTCCATATATATTTGATTATGAGAAGGTGTAAGTTATAACAAAAAAAGGAAAGGTAGCATAGAGCACATAAATACTTCATTTTTCTGTGGAAATACTACTTTTTCATAGCAATTTAATCAGATAATTTGAGTTTATGTTACTTTGTGTTTCATCGTGTTTACTTTTCTAATAACTACAATTATTCTCAGACTGACATTACATTTTTCCCCAGAATAGATGTGCTTAAATTGAAAAAATCCAATTGAATAAGAGCATGTAACGAGAAAATGTAATCCATCGTTATTAAAAAAGGCAGCTTACCTTTATCTGGGTGTTAAATAGTACAAATCCATGAGAGCCAGTGAATGTTTTGAAGTCAAAACGAAGGGCATTACCAAGGCTGAAGTGGATTTGTCACAGAATTATACGTATTACCTCAGAAATAGGTTATTATACCTAGGAGGGGTAAGGGGAAATATGAAGGCATAAAATGAGAGAAAGACCATTTTATTTCTATATGTCTTTACCTGGGTAAAAATATTTCTGATTTAGATTTTTATGCAAAATTTGTTTAAGATGAATAAAATCCAAAGCAGCGTAAAAAAGCTTTACATTTAATTTGTTATATATGATATGTTTTCTGGAAGGAAGCTTTAGATGAAGATCTCTTTGACTAATAAGACCTCTCATAATGACATTATAAATGATACTAGCATAGAGAGCATGCGTTATGAAGGATGGCATCTATTTTGACTGGGAATTCATACACTTAACCCATAGAATTCATATCTGTGTTGTTTGTAAGGCTTCAAAGTATTTATGAACCATGGCTTTCTTGTTAAATAGGTGGCCACTTACATAGGTGCAAAAAATTTCTTACAGTGGCAGTGAAAAAGTCAACATTATTTTAAGTTTGGATTTTTAAATAAAGTCTTAAAATATACTGATTTATATATAGTTGTGCTCTCGGATTTATTGACAATGAAAATAACAAAAAGCTATGAGAAACAGCATTTCACTGGGGAGTAGCATTTAAATATTATAGTAGGCATAGCGTGGTTTGGGGTAAAGTTACCTGATTAATTGAATTCCATTATGATGTGATTTTACCTATACATTAGACCCTGCAAAAGCATGGATTTTATGGACCCACTTAGAGCATTGTGCTAATGTTTAAATTACATGCTTTATAGAATCTAATTCAAATCTGTTTCTGTATGTCACCAAAAGTGTCATGGAATGTGGTAACCATAAATATAATGTACTTTTAGGTAAATAGTCTTTCAAAAGGAATCTTACATGCCTTCATATGAAGTGATCCAAAGTGAAAGCTTGATTCATCTTAGTAGCCCTTAATACTTATTCACTTTTTATCCTACTATTGTTTCTTCTTTTATACTTCTAAAAAAGAGATTTTGTTTACCTCTTCTGCTCACTCTTGCCTGACTCTCTCCTGGTATTCAGGATAAACACAAGACATGCTCACAGTCTAATGTTATTTTGATTTTGAGGAAATATTTTTCTAACTTTCCGATTCTGGAACACGCCGTATGTAATGATACTGCTGCTACAGACTTTGAGCAGTTATGACCGAGCAATGTAGTCCCTGTAGAAAGTATCTGTCACTATCCCCTATTGATGGAAATTGGGGTCAACAGCGTTCCTAAAGAGTAGGCGGGAAGTGCTTCAAAATTTTGTTTGAGGGATGCATGTCTGGCTCACTCAATGGACTGTGGGACTCTTGATCTTAAGAGTGTTGGTTCAAGCTCCATGTTGGTACTTAAAAAATAAAAATAAAACTTAAAAAAATAAAAAAAAAGAATTTTGGAATGACGGATTGCAGGGTTCCTGCACCAGGGAAGAAATTACCTTATCAGAGAAATAAAGATAATAATAGTTGTTATTATTTATTATGTTGTAAATAGGAGACCACCACGATGCTTTACATGTGGTACCCTAACAATAATCTTGGAAGGCAGATATTATCATCATAATTTTACAGCTGAAGAACTTTATAGACTATTCTATAGACTTTATAGAATTTAAGTAACTTGTCTAATGCCATACAAACAGTGAAAGAGCTAAGATTCAAATACAAATTTAATTCCATAGGACAGGCAGGGATGGATGAATGTAAAGGTAGAATGAAAATGGGCAGAAAAGTTGTAGGAGAAGAGATACTGTGGATGTAAGTGACAAATCTAAACTATAAACAATTTCACTGTGCAGGTTAAGGTAGTGAAGTGGTCTCTGAGGCTACAGAAAGGATATCAGGTGTCTAAAATTTGTTGGTGCCCCAGGATTTGTTGATGTATTTGCATGAGCAGAGCCTAGACAGGCCATAGTGTTCACACTGAAAAGCCATGGTCATAGGACTTCAGGGGATACTTTCCAAATGTGAACAAATTGAATGGATCTGAGGACTATTTTGTCAGAGATATTTATGACTCACATAAGCAACATATGAATATAGTTTCATTATACAAATTTAACAAAAAGTGAATCTTTCTTATTTGCCCCAAATAATAATACTCTCCCAAGAGAGTATTAATTTAGCAATTTAACAATTATATGTGTATATAATATATACACATACATATTTATAAAATCCATTTCTGTACATATATGATGTGGATTTCTGTTTAAATTAATTTTTGGTTAAAATTTATGAGGATCATATTCTAAACATTTGCAGCTTGAGTTTTCATTTGCTTGTATGTGTTTTAGATATTGATAAGGAAATATCTATCATGTTCTTTTTGACTGATAAGCATATATCAAATGGTGCCAGCATTTATCCAAACCATTCCCTTATTGGTGGATTCCTAGAGTGTTTTCACATTGCCTCCACTGCAATTAATAAAAAGAATATTGTCATAGAAGCCTTTTCTGCACAAGTGTAAATATTTTTCTAGAATATATAACTAGAAGGGATTAGTGAGTTAAAGTGTATTTTTATTTTAAATTTTGATGGATACTGGCAAATTGAGTCTCAAAATTCTTTACTGTTTTACCCTACCACATTAAAGAATATTAGAATATTTAGTTTTCCCATACCTTTACTAATACTGAATTTAATTTTTATTAATGTGATGGATAGAAATTATATATCCATACAGATTAGTTGTTGAATATTTGGTAGCACTGAGAAATGATCAGCAAATAAACACAACTGTACTTATATTGATTATATTGTCCTTCACCTGTTTCTCTAATCACCTTTCTGGTGCAACAGGCTGGTAGTAAACCAGTAGTAGAATGTAGTAAATGAGGATTTCTCCAGTATCCTAGGCTGGGGTCCTAAATGAGGTCATTTTTACTAACAAGCATCTTTGTTTCACTGGTAATTACTCCTGCCTAATAAGATCTGACCACCAGCACATCTTCCACTATTTGACTCTTGCTGAAAATCACCAAATGGTGTCCTACATGAGCTCCTTAAACAGTCTAGTCAACTACCCCGAATTACTCCTTTCAACTCTGAAGTTCTGTTTTCAACCATGCTTGCTTATTTTCTTTCCTTGGATAGATTTTCTTTTCCTTTAGAGTCTATAAACCTCATATAAATGTATTTTTGTTGTGACTGCCCATTTATATACAAATATGTTTCATTTTATTTATTTTATTTTTTAATGATTGTTTTGAGGGGGAGAGAGAGAGTGAGAAGGAGAGGAAGGGGCAGAGAGAGGTAGAGAGAGATAATCCCAAGCAGGCTCCGTGCTGGCCACTAGCAAAGAGACTGATGTGGGGCTAGAATTCATGAACCGTGAGATCATGACCTGAGCCAAAACCAAGAGTTGGACACCTAACCAGTTGAGCCACTCAGGCACCCCAATATACAAATATGTTTTAACCCAAACTGATGGAAGAGAAAAAAGATAATTATGACTTTCACTGGGGGTGGGGAGGAAACAACAACAACAAAAGACAAATTGAACTGAAAACGGGCATATCATCAATGCCAATTTAATGATTATACCTGTCAGGATTATTTCAGTTTCAAGTGATTGCAGGTTGAATTCCAACTTGTAAAAATGAGATTCATTGACTCACATAATTGAAAAGATGATGGACAATACTAGTTTCAAACTTCGCTGAGTTTAGGGACTCAATGTCATCATTCCCAATCTTTCTACATTTTTACATTTATTTATTTTTACTTTTTTAATGTTTATTTTTGAGAGAGAGGGAGACAGAGCATGAGTGGGGGAGGGGCAGAGAGAGAGAGAGAGAGAGAGAGGGAGACAGAACCTGAAGCACGCTTCAGGCTCTGAGCTGTCAGCACAGAGCCCGATGCAGGGCTCAAACTCACAAACCACGAGTTCATGACCTGAGCTAATTTTGGATACTCAACTGACTGAGCCAACCAGGTGCCTCTCCATTTTTACATTCCTACAATTCATTTTGAGTGGTTTCATTTTTAGGCAGACTTTTTTATTACAGCAAGATGACTTGAAGGAGCTTTAGTCTCAAAAGCTGACAACCCAATGTCGGTTGCACAGGACTGGAATAACAAGAATGGAGACTTAAAGGGCTTTAAATGCATAGCTGGTCTTCCCTTTAAAACATTTTGCAAAACTTAAAGCTACAAAAGATGGAAAGCTAAAGAACCAAGACACTTGAAACTGAGACTTTGAAAAAGCAGAAGAGAATTTAAGCAAAATCTTAGTGTTGAGGGACAAAGACATGTTCTCAACTGAAAATTCTGAAAGGTCATGCTCTACGAATAGAGGTGGATTAGCAGTGTACTGAAGACCAGAGTCAACCCACCTCTTTCCCTTATTGGATTAGGTGATTCGCTTTTTTTTTTTTTAACTCTGTGTCCCACTGTATTTTCTTGGCCAAGGAAAGGCTGAGCCTTAAAAGTTCGAAGATAACATCATGACATACATCTTCATTTTTTTATGCTTAATTTCCAAAAATAATTTAAAAATTACTAGGCATGTGAAAAGATAGGACCAAATGACCAATAACTTAAATAAAATAACTTAGTACTAACGGGAGACCATAGGTGGATCCAGATATTGAAATTTATAGACAAGAATTTAGTATACATATGTTCATGTAAAGAGTAGAAAAATGTAGGAAATAAAAATAAAAATAAAGAGAATTTAAAAATATAATTATAGTTTATGAAAAGGCAATGACTTGGAAACAATAAACCCAAAAAACACCTCTGAAATTAAGAATACAGTGTATGGGTTTAGCAGCAGATTGGTCATACTGGAACACAGGATTGATGAGGTATATACAATATAAGTCAACAGGAAATATCCAAATTAAAACAAAAATATAGCAAATATAGAATGAAGTGTAAGAAATGTGCCATGTTGTGAAAAAGTAGATATATGTGTAATTGGAGTAACAGAGAAGACAGAAAATTGGGAAGAGGTACATATGAAGGGATAATGGCTAAGTTTGTTCCAGAAATGATAAAAGACAGAAACACACAGATTTGAAAATCTCAGCAAACCCGCAAATGCATACTTGCCAAACAAACAAAACTGGCACACACATACCATAGACAAACTGCTGCAAACCAAGGACAAAGAGAAAAAATTTAAGTAAATAGCTTTAAGACTGACACCTTACTTCTCAGCAAAAATGATGAAAGCTAGAAGGCAATATTAAAAGAGTTGAGAGAAAATGGGTCTAGAATTTATATCGGAGCTGATAGTCTTCAAAAATGAAGTCTAATTTAAAAATATCTTAAGCAAATAAAAACAGAAAGAATTTGTCATAAAAAGATCTGAATTGAAATAAATACTAAAGAGAGTCCTTAAAGAAAAGGGAAATGACCTGAGACAAACAACAGAACTGTAGAAAGAAAAGTAGAGTATTGGAAAAGGTAATTGTGTGGATAAATATTGACTACACAAAATAACGTCTTAGGGAGTTTAAAGTATTTGTAGAATATTTGTAAAATAAAAATTTTAAAAATAACTTAAAAGGTAGTAATAGGTAATATTGGATTTAAGATGCTTAGAAATTTTAGGGGCGCCTGCGTGGCTCAGTTGGTTAGGCATCCAACTTTAACTCAGGTCAAGATCTTGCAGTTGGTGGATTCGGGCCCCACGTAGGGCTCTGGGTTGACATCTCAGAGTCTGGAGCCTGCTTCCATTGTGTTTCCCTCTCTCTCTGCCCCTTCCCCACTCGTGCTCGGTCTCTCAAAAATGAATAAACATTAAAACAAAACAAACAAACAAAAACAATGCTTAGAGATTTTACCATTTTTTCAGGGAAGTGGTAATAATTTAAGTGAGAATATCATAAATAAAGGATGCATATTGTAATGTCTATAATAAAGTCTAAAGGAATGCATATCTGACAAATTTACAAGTCAGAAAATGGAATAATACAAATGAAGTGTGTTTAGTCCTCAGGAAGGCAAGCAATGATAACAGACAAATGTTAAACAGATCAAATAGGAAAAAAAAAAAAAGAAAGATATAAATTTAGTTTTATCAGTATTTTAAATTAATGTAACTGGCTTAATTTACCAAGAAGAATACTAAGGTTGTCAGACTTGTAGAAAAATAAACTATGTGATGCTTAAAAGAGACACATCTCAAACATGAGACAAAGATTGCAAGTAAAAGGATGAAAAAAGATGTATACTGCATACACTAGGTGAAAATGAGTCTAGAGAAATTACACTTTAAGACAAGAGCTATCATTGGAGATAAACAGGGCCGTTTTAAATGATAAATGGTAAACCTACCAGGACAATATCACAATCTTAGATCTTTGTATGTAACATAGTCCTACGACACTAGAGAACATAAAGCATAAATTAACTGAAAGTAAAAACATAAATCCATAATCAGAGTGAGTGACTTAAGTAGACCTATCCCATAGCTGAGGGTACAAGAAGATGAAAATCTTAGTGGGAATATAGAAGATATAAATAGTACAATTAACAAATTTGACCTAATTAATGTACATAGAACACTGTATCCAACATTGACAGAACTCACATTCTTTTTAAATGCATGTGAAGTATTTACCAAATTTAGCATAATTTGGGCCATAAAAAGTCTGAATACATTTCAAAGGATTGAAATAATTCAGAATTTTTTCTAAAGTTAATAAAATCAAAAATGCAAAGATAACAAAAATCCCTTGATTGTCTTTAAACTAAATGAAATACTTATAAAATCTGTAGGTCAAGGAAGAAATCATAACAGGCTTTTTAAAAAGTATTCCAAATGAAATGATGAAAATATGACACATCAAAATTTATGAATGTAGCTAAAACAGAGCTTAGATGGAAATTTATAGCATTAAAAGTATGTGATAAAAAAGAGATTAAGCCGAAAATTAGTGTTCTAATGCTTCTATCTCAATAAGGTAGATAAAACGACACCTAATCCAATTGTTCAGAAATGTAAGAAGGAAATAAAGATGAAAACCAAAATAAATAAAGGAGAAAGTAAACTTAAAGAAAATCAAGAGTCAAAATTTGTTTTTGTGAAAAGATAAATGCAATTGAAAAGCCCCTTGCAAGACTGATCAAGAAAAAGAGAGGACACAATTATCAATATCAATAATAAAATAGACAATATTATTATAGACATTAAAAAGGTAATAAAAGACATTATGAACACTTTTACGCTAATAACTCTGATGATTAATGAAATGGATAATTCCTCTAAAAACACAAATAAAATTGACAGAACAAAAAATAAAGTACAAATGCTTAAAAGCTTTAAGAGTCAACTATCTTTAGTGTAACATCTCAGGCCACTCTATTATTAACTATTGTTTTCTTACTTCATAGTCTTTTGCTAATCCTCAAGCATCTTTTCCCTTTTTATATTTCTATTCATTCCTCATTGGTTGAGGCTTCACAAGCTCAGATTATTGCAATGGCTTTCTTAATTTTTAAATTATTTTCTGCTTTAGATCTGCTCCTGACTCCAAATATTTTCTGAATATTTACGGTCTCGTTAATCTTCCCAAAGCACTATTTTTATATTGGATTGCTTACGGTCTCTAAGCAATTCTTGAACTTTAAGTCTTAAATATTTGCTTAAACAGTTTTTCTTTTCTTCTACGCAGTGGTTCTCAATTTTTGGTTCTTATCTGCTGCGTTAGCATTATCTGGAAACTTGCCATTAACTGGTAACTTCTCAAGCCCCAGCCCAGACTTACTACATCAGAAATTCTGGGGGCATCTGGGTGGCCCAGTCAGTTGAACAGCTGACTCTTGATTATGGCTCAGGTTGTGATCTCACAGTTCAAGTGTCTAAGCCCTGTGTCAGCTTCTGTGCTGACAGTGCGGAGCCTGCTTGGGATTCTCTGTCTCTCTCTCTTTCAGTCTCCCCCTCCTCACCTGCTCCCACTCTGTCTCTCTCAAAATAAAAAAATAAACCTAAAAAAGAATTTCTGTAAAAATTTCTGAGTGAGATGTATTTAATAAGATTTCTAAGAGATTCCGGGTAATCCTGATCTATGCAATAATTTGAGAAACATTCCTCTATGTAGAGAAATTTACCTTGCAAGACTTCATTAAATGAAATTGAGACATAGGCTAGATAGGCATTGCTTCTTTTTTTTTTTTTTTGATACCTGTATGCATTTATTATTTATAATATCATTATCATCACAACATATGCTACTGCTTTAACTTACTAATCATCCTTTTATGTATGTATCTTACCTTTTTAAGCAGATTGTATGTCATGCAAGATAAGGAAGCATTTACTCTGATAGCTCTTTATATAAGGCACGTTCTTAATTAATCAACCAGCATATGTAGGTATATGTTTTTCATTGATGCTGTAACAAGTCACCGCATACTTAGCAGCTTTAAACAACACATACGTATTATTTTCCAATTTCTGTAGGTCAGAAATCCTCATGGACTTGCTGGGTTTTCTGCTTAGGGTCTCACAAGACTGAAACCAAGGTTTTGACTGAGTTGCATTCCTTACTGGAGGCTCTGGGGAAGAATCTACCTCCATACTCATTCAGATTGTTGGTTGAATTTAGTTCCTTGTGATTGTAGGACTGAGGTGCCTGTTTCTTTTGTTAGCTGTCAGATAGGGCAGTCTTTGCTCTTAGGGACTGTCCACATTCTTTCTCAAGTCTTCCATGCAACCCCTTTAACAATGGTGAGCTGATTCCTTATCATGTTTCAAATCTCTCTGACTTTTTCTTTCTAATCTCTCTGATTTCTTCTGCAGCATTGTTTTTGACTACAGTCAGAAAAGTTAACTGTTTTTAAGGGCTTGTGTGATTAGATTGGGTTCACTTGGAAAATCCCTGAGAGTCTGTTTTAAGGTCCATAGTTTTAATTACATTTGCAAAGTTCTTTTTGCCACACAAGTTAACATATTCACAGGTTCCAGGAACTAGGACATGGACACCTTTAGGGGGCTATTCTGCCCACCATGTCAATGCTTTAATGGCTGGATGCAAAGTACTGTGATTCAACTGAAAATGATGAATGCTGCATTGCATTTGTAACCTATGAACTGTCAAAACAAAGAAAACTACAGTACTATGAATTTTACTAGTAGTGAGAAACATTTATCTATCTGAGTAGAACTGAATGATATAGGGAGAAGAAAAAACAATTTCAAAACCCTTTAGCATTTTCAATAGTAGGCAGAAAAATGCCTTAGCTCGTACTCTAGTCAGATAAACTGAGACTACATCTATGTATTACAGTCGACATTGCCGAGTGTATCTTTAAACACTGTTGGCAGTTTTTTGGATAATGATGGCTTCTTTTGAGAGCACCCTGCCAGGGACCTCCCCAATGGACATATTAAGCAATTATTACTTTCCTAAGTCAGGTCATCGCAAAGATGCTTGCCAAATTTGGTGAAAATCTGTCTAACCATTTTCAAGTGATGTTGTAATAGCTAGCAGATGAAAACTTTATTTATATAGATTAAGTCATAAATGCTTTGTATGCCAATTATGATGCAACCGTCATGCTTGAAAAGCTTTAAAATCTCTAAAACAAACATAAGGTATTATTATCATCAATAACAACAGTTATGTTTTATGATTTTCATTGTAAGCACTGTCATTTTATTTATACCTATAAATAAGAAGGGATAAAACGTACTATCAAATATCTGTTTAATAGGGCTTAATTTTTTATTATGGGACTTAATAGTATATTTAATAAAATTAATGAGATTCTGATTACTTGAGCCTGCCACTCTCTTTGGCTGGAAACTCTCTTTGATAAGAAGTAAAGCAAGATTGCCAGTTTTCTTATGAGAATTACAGGGTTTGAGGATTAGTCAACTGAGAATTGGTGAGGTCCTCCTCTAATTAATGTCTTCCCGCTGATGTTTGCCCTAATCTCCCCTTTTATTACATTTATTACAATGCTTCAGCGGGATGTCTGTGTGGCAAGGAAGATCTATTAAATAAGGTTACTATTCGGTTAGTGAAATAGCAATAAAGGTCCTAATTCTGCATTTGTTGCTTTGTTAATTCCTTTTAATTTAAAGAGTCATCTTGAGGGAGGCACACACTTATAATGGGAAGAACAATTGGACTAGAAGTGAGGAGATCCACGTCCAGTCTTGCTTTTGCAATTTTGGGCGGGTCATTGGATCTCTTTGGCCTCCAGTTTCCCAAATGATAAAATATAGGGTTTGGACAAGAAGATCTGTAAAGTCAAGGTAGCCCCCAAATTAAACATTTTGCTGATTTAAAGGAAACATCTTGCAGAAACTGATGAGGAGATACATTTTCGCAGTGTTATTTGCATCTAGATTTACCCTTAGATTTTTGTAATTGTCTTTTAACTGAATTTCCCTTAATGCAGTAATTGTTCTGTAGTCCATTGCCAGATTTAAGTTCAGAAAATGCTACTTCATTCCCTGTTCAAAAACATTCCATATTGTCTGCATTTCAAGACTTTTTGAATTTTGATCTGATCTTATTCTCTGCAAAATTCTTCTTCCCAACCCCACATTTTAGCCAGTTTGCTTGTTATAATTGAATATGTTTATATTTTGTCCTCCATATCTTTACTTATGCTATTTTATCTACCTGATATCCATTTTTTCCAACACTATCCGCTTCTCCCCAGAAATCAAGCACATATTTTAAACCCCATCTACTGAAATTCTAAATCATTCTCTAAGGTCGACTCAAGAACTATTTCCTTTAGATAGTCTTCTATAATTATACCAACTGGAAACAATCTTTTCCCCTCTGACATCCTGTAAGACTTAAGATATTTACGATTCAATAATAAACACATAGCACATTTTTAAAATGTGCAAGTGTTCTAGTCACTGCCTTTGGTACTGGGGATAATATAAGAGGAGAAGCGGACATGGTCACTGTCCTAATGAACGTTACCGTCTCATGGGCAAAACAGATATTAACCATAATTACATAATCGAAATAAGTTATATGAAAGAAAAAGTCTTACTTCATTTTCACTTACCTTTTTACTCCTATACCTTTCAGCTCCTAAATTGTAAACTTGAAAAGGAAGTAGTTTTTCTAATCTCTGACAATAGTAGTTCATTTCTAAATAAGTATTTATAGAATAAAAGAAATGCTTGAGCTTTTAGATTCAGGCTTCTAAATTAAAAATGGTTTCTAAGATTGTCCTAGACCAGAGAATAATTGGACATTTCCCCCTACTTTCTCTGTTTTCAAAGTTAAGCAGAATTTATATTGGATTAAGTGCATTGATAAAAACCATGCATTTAATTTGGAATCTAAAAGATTCATTCTGGCCGCCCTGTGTTTTAAGAGTCTTAGTATTAAAGTAATTATTTGTACTGATGTAGTTTGACATCTTCATTTCATAAAGAGGTCATAATCTTTCTAAAATATGGTTACTAAATACTGTCTATATAGGACCGTGAAACTAGTTATGGATGCTACAAAATACTATGAGTTGGTTCAATTAACATTTGTTGAATCCACGCCAGAATCTTTTGGTATAGCAGGCATTGAGCATGAATCAGGCACAATCTATGCCATCTGAAAAGGGTAGTTTTGGGGGGAAGGGCAGAAACAAATATTAATAGCAGCAAAATTTTGGACCAAACATGGATGTTTTGTTTAATGTATATAAGCTCATATAAATCCCAGCAACAAAATTTTTAAGAAGATAGAATTAAGAGCCATACACTGTGAAAATGATGTAAACCCTAAGCAATGCCATGACCAGAAACACCGTATGTGTCAGGTGTCTGGTTTCTAAGATAATTTATTATTATTATTGTTGTTGTTGTTGTTGTTGCTGCTGTTGTTATTTTGTAGAGGGAATGGAAATAGTTCAAAAATATACTTTGAGTTACTATGAATATTTTCAACTTAATATTTTTGGGTAAAATCATCCATTGATCACACTAATCACAGGCCTAAGAATCTACCTTCTAGACTGATGACTGGTTTCCCACTACTAGAGAGGAAATTTATCAGATTGATTAAACTCTTAAGTTTAGATTCAGATAGGTCTGTGTTGGTATCAAAATCAAGGCTTTACTGCTTACTAGTAGTATGATGCCCAAAAAACCCCATATCTCTCTAAATCTCAATGTTCTTATCCATAAAATGGAGTTAATTACAGAACTACCTCACAGTAAATGCTGAGGAAATGTAGCTATTCTTTATCTTTTCAAGCCGAATCTAATTTGAAAATGGAGGACCTTCACCGTACTTGTAAAATACTTTCAATCTGATGCTGAAATAAGCTTGCTTTCATTTAGTGAAGCAGAGATAATTAAGATGGGTCTGAAAACAGAAGATAATATTTAGCCAAAGAAATAAAACTAAAGGCATCTGTATGAGTTTCCACATACATGGTCAGGTTACAACCAAATTGCCTGCCACCGCTCAAAAGAGCATGAATTTTAAAGAAGATATAGGTTCTTTTTTTTTTTACGTTTATTTATTTTGAGAGAGAGCAGGGGAGGGGCAGAGGGAGAGAGAGAGAATCCTAAACTGGCTCTGTACTGTCAGCACAGAGCCCTATGCTGGGCTCGAATTCCTGAACCGGAGATCATGACCTGAGCCGAAATCAACTTTGACACTTAACCAACTCAGCCACCCAGCCACCCTGAAGATATACATTCTTTTTTGTTCAGTTTTGTTTACAGAATCATCATGTTGTAGTTTATGGAATGATATAGGTCTATAGAACATCTTTTTAAGGAAAAAAAAAAGCATAAAAGCACCATCTTTCCAGAATTGTGAAGGAACAAAGAAACTTTTAAATTTAGCTTTACAAAAATTAGACGTAGGAAACTCATTGGGGAAGAAAAAAAATGGAGAGGTAGATAAAAGAAAAATAAATAGCCCTGAGTCCAATAAATTTCGTTTCTTTTTTTTTTCATTGTAATGTGCATTTAGAAAAGCATCTGACAACCAAGTGAGAATAACATGCTCTTTTCAACATTAATACATTCTAGAATATTAACATTATAAATTTTGCTGCCAACAGTTCAGAATTCTACAAAATTAAGCTTATATAAATCTCCCTGTTGAAGTCAAGCTACATAAATTATAGAAATAAAATTAATTTTGAATAAGTACTATTTTGATAAAACTGAGTTTATTCTGTTTGGGTTGTCTTTTTCTGTTTAAGGAATGGCATAATGTAGAGGTTATTAGAGTGAATTTATAAAGAATTATAAAAATAGGGGTGCCTGGGTGGCTCAGTCGGTTGGGCGTCCGACTTCGGCTCAGGTCATGATCTCACTGTTCCCGAGTTCGAGCCCCACATCGGGCTCTGTGCTGACAGCTCAGAACCTGGAGCCCGTTTCAGATTCTGTGTCTCCCTCTCTGTCTGTGCCTCTCCCCTGCTAATGCTCTGTCTGTATCTCTCTGTCTCTCTCAAAAATAAATAAACATTAAAAAAATTAAAAAATAAAAAATAAAAAAAAGAATTATAAAAATAAATATTATTTTACTAGTTCTTAACTCTCAGCAATGCTTTACTCATTACATAGAATGTAACCTGTAATGTTCAAAATGCCATTTTATACTCCTAGGTCTTATTGTATTCTTCACTAAAGCTCATGATGATTCATGACTGAGGGTAAATTTGAGATGGAAACAAATGTCAGGTGGAGAGAGAGAGAAAAAAAAAAGGGTGAGAGAGGGAAGAGAGAGGGAGAATAAAGAAAAAAAAGGAGACCTAAAGCCCTAGTAAACCAATCAGGAGGCGATATCAGATCTGCAGTAGGATATCTGTTGTCTTGAGAAAACTAGGGGGAGCTCTGTTTCCTATGTATTTGAGAAGAGAGTTTTTAGGGTTGGTTTCTTATTTTAGGGGGGCATTATTTCTTTTTTATTTTAATCAAGTATAATTAACATACAGTGTTTTTTCAGTTTCAGGTGTACAATATAATGGTTCAACAATTCTATACGCATCTCAGTTCTTATCAAGATAAGTGTACTCCTAATCTCCTTTATCTATTTCACCCATCCTTCCATCCACCTCCCCTCTGAAACCATCCATTTGTTCTCTGTATTTGGGTCTGGTTTTTGTTCTGGAGGTTGTTTTGTTTTTGTCTTTCTTTCTTTGTTTATTTGTTTTGTTTTTTAAATTTCACATGTGAGTGAAATATGATATTTGCTTTTCTCTAATTTCACTTAGCAATATATCTTCTGAGTTGATCCATGGTGTTGCAAATGGCAAGATTTCATTCTTTTTTATGGCTGAGTAATATTCCTGTGTGTGTGTGTGTGTGTGTGCGTGTGCATGCGCGTGTGCATGTGCGTGTGTGTAAAATAAAAACAACATATATACATACACATACATACACACGCACATACCCATCTTCTTTATCCATTCATCTATTAATGGGCACTTGGGTTGTTTCTGTATCTTGGCTATTGTAAGTAATACTACAATAAAAAAGGGATGCTTATATCTTTTCATATTGGTGTTTTGTTTTCTTTGGGTAAAACCCAGTAGTAGAATTACTGAATCGTATGATAATTCTATTTTTAAGTTTTTGAAGAAACTCCATACTGTTTTCCACAGTGGCTGCACCAATTTACATTCCCATCAACAGTGCAAAGTTTTCCTTTTCTTCCACATTCCTGACAACACTTGTTATTTCTTATGTTTTTGATTTTAGCATCCTGACATGTAAAAAGTGATATCTCTTTGTGGTTTTAAGTTGCATTATTTATTTTTAAAGCGTAAACTTAGGTAAATCTCAAGGTGACCTAGAACAATATGAGAAATAAGTTCTTTGAGTATTACATTCTGAAAGTCTTGTTAGAGTTTCTTTAGATGGATTCTTCTAATACATGTTAATTTTCAGTTAAATAATATAAGATTTTCATTGATATAAATTACAATGACTAAGTTTGCAATTATTCATGTGCTTGGGAATAACTGCAGCCATATTGATTTGTCATGATCATACTTAGTTCATACTTACTTACCCGACTGTAAAAGATATCCTTTGATTCAATAACGTGGTTTGATTTAGAATAATTAATAATAATTCAAAGAAATGAAGAACGTACAAAGGCTTTGATTATCATGTGCCATTACGTTTTCTTCCATTGTAGTCTGTGTTTAAAGTGTGAAAATGAACTTCCTTGTGAATTTTCCAGGTTTCCAGATAATGGACTATAGAATAGCTTCTGTGAAAATAGATAGTCGCAAAGCTACTTGTTTTGTAATTGTATTCCACAGCTTCCTATTTCTGGGATGGGCAAATTTATGAAGAATGGATTATTTAACACTTATAACACATTTTGAAAACCTAAATCATATTGTTGCAACCAGGCAACAGTTGAAAAGTAAGTACCAGATTTATTAGCAGCTATTTTCACAAAGATTCCATTTAATAATGTTGGTGTACCCTCTGTAATTTATTTGATTAATAATATTTGATTTGAACCCAAATGATGACTTCTCACATATATGACAGAACTAATGAACTGTGAAAGAAGAACCGTTCAGATGGTCACCAATAACCACTGCTTTGTTAATCCTTTAAATAAACTGGAGCTCACAATGTGTCCCTTTGAAGTCATAAATAATGTATATTTTTCTTTTGACTTTTAATAAGCCAGTAGGGTTCATCTCACAGTCTCCAAACACATATATTTTATTATGGGCCTCTGCAGTTTACTTTAATTAGTGTGTCTGAGTGCTTTGGGAGACTTAGCCCTACTGAAAACAAACAGAGTCTTACCATCTATAAAACATTAGCTCCCTTTGGTTTATCCTGACACAGCGGGGGAGGCTCAGTGAGAAACACATGGTGTAAGTAAACACTCATAATTGCATTAGCATTCTCTGGTGGATTGGTAATTCAAGCTCTGTTCCATGATATTGTAAGAGCAGTTAGAACAGGTTTACCAATCTTGTGGTCTGCTGGGGATTTCATCAAATTCCATGTGAACAGAACTTTAAGTGACACATCTACTGGAAACAGTGTGAGAGAAGGAGGCTGCTGTAAAAGGGAAGCTTAGTATAGGCAGTATAACTTAGTTTTGTTTCTGACTTAGCTGTGGGATTTTTCAGTTCTAGTTGCCATTTCTTTTCCCACTTACTTAACATCAAAGTCAGTTTCAGTCACTTCTTTGGGTATGGCCACTCTATAGACTACGATTATACAATAAGACAGCTGGTCGATTGATTAAAATGCTCAGCTTTCAAGTTATCTATTTTGATGTAATTATGCTCAAACATACTTGCCAATAAAATAACTATTCTACTGACTGTTGATCAAATGCATATATTATATTTTAAAATCATTAATTCGTAGTTAAAATTCTAAGTTTTATAGAGATGTTTTGTATAGATAAGCCTAGTGTTCATTATCACTCTTATGCTTTTGAATTTAGTATTCTAGCAATTACTTAGAATAATACATGACCAATATATATGAGAGGGTAACAGGAATGAGAAGTATTCCCTAGTTGAATGAATATGATTGACTTGGCTCTTTGAGTGATTTGAACAGTAGAAAATAGAATACTATGAGTGAAATATGGCATTTGCCTTTCTCTGACTTAGCATTATATCTATTTTTATACAACTTTTCCATGCTTTATGTTTTTTACTATGGTTGAATTTACTTTGCTTTTGTTTTTCTTTCAGTTAAGTTTGGTCATGTTGGTCAAAATAGGCAACTAACTTGCTTAGGGCATCTGCTAGGCACGTCAGGAAAAAAGAAATCACAACAAAATTTTGATTGAAGGCACTGATTTTTGAGTACCATGTATATTCAGCCTGTATATGTGCTGCCCATTAGAAATATAATAGAAGAAATTTAATTTTCATTTTCTGGTGGCCATATTAACAAAAGTAAAATGAAACAAGTGACATAAATTTTACTTATGTATTATTTAACACAATATGTCTAACACATTATCATTTCAACATGTAAAATAATATAAAATGTCTCTGAAATCCAGTGTACATTTTGCAGTTAAAGCACATTTCATTTTGGGCTACATTTTGAAATGCTTATAGCCACCAGTGGCCAGAGTCTACCATATTGGACAGTATAGGTTGCACCTTTTCATACAGAAGAAATAGATAGATGGCTGAAAAAAGAACTAGGTTGGTTTTTTATACCACAAAAATTCATATTCCATACATTGACTTAAACATTTACTCTTTCTATGACTGAAATTCATTATCTTATTTTTAAATTTAAAATTTCCTATTTTATTCTAACCTCTTTTCTCAGATTCCAATGTTATTTCATTGTTTGCTCTCACTAGTTAATATTTTGAAAACTATTTGGATAATATGATTCTAAAGAATGTCATTTTTCACATTGATGTCCATCATGGTAAATTGTGATATTGTGATATCAAAAGGTTGGTCTAAAACTTATTTACTTAGCAAGTGATTAAAAGAGTTATGTGGAAAAGATTATCTTTCAGGTATCATAAAGAGAGTGTGTTTTTCAGTATTATACTGTTTTGGATTGTTTTTGTTGGTGCAAGTCCTCAGTTTGGAGCATTCATTGCCTGTTATTAAAACGCTGTGAAAGAGAAAATATTGGAGCTTTAAAATTTGTTAGCAGAGTAAATAGCAGAGTACTAGAAATTATTTTTCTCCCTAATTTCTATGTTTTAGAAGAAAATTTACTTTCTATATAGAACATATTTTAAAAATTTGTTTCACATACTGTAGCTTTATAGTTCTTATATAATTCTTGCTGCTTAAGAAAAATTTCTTCAAAGCATCATTTTGTATTTAAGGGAAAAAATTCCAAAATGGAGTCTTACCAGTATTCAATGAGTAGGCAATGAAGAGAAAACTTACGAGTTTCTGATCCATAACTTGCTATACACACAAAGATATTTCCATCGTAAGGCTGTTCTGCTTATACTTATTTTATGAGTTCAAATTGCACAGCACAAATAGTTTAATATTTTCAAGTATTTATAGTGCTAAGATAAAAAAATCATGCAATATTTGTCTTCAGATGATTACTTTAAAAATGAAAATTACCCAAAATACATTTTTAAAAAAATGTTTAAAAATTATATCATGTTTCAAGTTATTATATTATTTAATTTGCTGAGTCAATGTTTAGTCAAATGGATCTTTTCATTTATCAGGTTTGCTCTTCACATTTACCTATGGCTATCATTGATGCCACAGTTTTAAATATCTAAGTGTTTTAATTTCTCTTTTTTTATTTGTTCATGTAGTGTAAATTTAAATGTATATTTAAAAACTTCATGTATAACTGGACATCAGGTGATATATAAATATATTTTACGTATTACATAGACTCTAAGCATGTAAATAAAATAAAAATGTGTCATTTATAACGTGAAAGTATAGATTATATTTAACTTGCATCACAGGTAAGCTTAAACTATGTGTATTTTTCATGTCAGTGATTTATTTTGAAGAATTTTTTTACATAAAATCTGACATGAGATTCATTACTTAGATATTTAATTATATCATTATAAATATTTAGTTGACACATTCTCTAATTTTATACTGATTCTTGGAAATCTTTTTTGAATTACCATATCCAAAGTATATTCATATATGATATTAATGCTAGAATTCAATTTCTCAAAATCAAAAGTAGATAATATAACTAATTTAATAGAATAAGACAACTTTTCTTAAACATCTAAACTATTAGGATAAGACATATATATGGGATTGCTTACATTAAAAATTTTTTAGTATTATGAGACATACTAAAAGATATGTCAGTATACGAACAGTTTTTAAAAGCCGTAACACAACCTTAGTTTTGAAAAGATATTTTTTAAATGAAGATTTAATTTGTAGAACAACCAACTTTACATTTTTCCACCATTTATATAGGCACTTTGTTTATGTATGAAGGGCTATTAAAATCTCATGAAGGAAATCAATCTGTCAAAACTTTCAAGATTTTATTTGATAACTAAATGAGCAATGCTAAATAATTCTTTGAATTATCTTTGTAAACTTGATCCCAGTGTCTTCTTTAGGAGTAGAAACCAGATTTGCTTTGAAATTGCTCAAAGTTCGCCTACTGCCAAAGCTGAGCTGCGGGATAAGCACACCCACTGGCTTAAGCAAGGTGCCTGACTGACTAGAATGGTTGGTGAGGAATCAAAAATATGCTTTAATCCGGTGTTCATTTTCGTATCACAAAAGGTGCTACAGAATGATTGCCATTCGCAAAAAAAAAAGGCAAGCACAATTAAAAGCCAGGTTTCTAATCCCCTTTGCCTGGGTTTAGAACCAGAGCCAAAAGAAATAGTGTTTTAACAGGTACATATGCCCTCCGGGGGAAGCACACCCCGACCACCTAGCTGGTGAGATGAAAAGATACCAGGATTCAGTTGTATCACTGGCCGATAAATTGTGCCTCAACTTCTGTGGCTGATAAGAAAACAGAAATGGTGGGTGGTTAACAAAAGCTCTATTTTGTGACAGTGGGCAGACAAGCATTGTGGGCAATCAAATACTGTCTTTTTAGCCTGTAGCTTCTGTCTTAGCAGCCAAGCCATATATCATCAGTATGTGAGAAAATCTTAGAGCAAGTGCCTGACACTTGTGTGGATAGCTATTTCCCAATGATTGAAGGGCAGTCTGAGCTGCTAACTGCTAATTAGCCTAATTGACACCAAATTGAAAGGGATGACTCAGCTGTTGCAGAAACACTGCCTAATGGTAGTGTTGTGTCTCAGCTGCTTGAATAAGAAATGATTATTAATTGTACCCTGTGGAAAGAGAAACTGCTGCATTATATTAATATGGGGGAAGTACAGGATTAAACTTCTTATTAATCTAACTGTAAGCTTGCCCCACCCTGCTGGCACTCTTGTCATCAGAAATAACTGACACTAGTTGAGTAATGTGGTTTAAACTCTACTATTGCTCCACTGAGGATTTTGTAGAGAGGTTGAATGGCAAACCAGCCAGTTTTCTGTGAGCACAATTAAAGTATATTTAAAATTGAAGACTTAACCAAAAAACTCAATAGTGGATATGAATAAGTGTTTGCTGCTGAAGAATACAAGCTTTTGTGGTTAGTATTATTTTTGGATACAACAAAACATTTTTTCAAATGAATAAATAGATGTTTAGTTATCCTACATATTAATTTCTAATTGTTGGGTATAACAGTTGGTCAGTAAGGGTCCAGTGAACAAAGGAAGCAAGGAAGGAATCTTGAAGTTACTATTAGTTATAGATTCATATAAGACCAAACACTTGAAAAGTTAATTGACTTTAGCTGCATTGGTCTTTTCAAATTGAGACACTAATTTCTGGAATGAATAGAAAGGAAGATTTTTGAAATTCAACTATTATCTGGGAGGGCTGTAGTTTTCTCTTTCCTTGTAAACTGTTAAGGATTCCATTGTTTCTTAATAAAGATGAAATGTTCCGGTCGTAGGATTGAAAAGACCTCTACAGGCTATTTGGGGTTTGAGCGAACTGACAATAGTAAGAACAACAGAGGAACTGCTGTCTTCTCTAATATGTTTGAAACTTCTCATACTGAAGGAAGTTATTGAATTAAAATAAGGCGCTGTGTAAAAACAGATTTAACCAAGGCTTTTAAATTTTATTTGGGAAATCTCACCAGGGAAGACAAAATTTGATCCTACTGTAACGGTAGCTATACCCACAAAGGTCGTAAAGCTTCGATCCAGCAGTTGAGAAACCTATTTTTTTGGTCCCTAGTAAGATGCAGAGGTGAATGAAATTATATCCACTGTAGTCAGTTTCCAAGTTGGCAATGAGATGTGTTTTAAATGAGCATTTTTCAAATAGGTTGGGCATCAAAGTACATTTAGATTCCAGAACAGTGATTTGATCTTACAATATCCATTCATTCATTCACTTATTTATTCCTTAATTCAGTAAAATTTCTTTATCACATATTCAGGGGCCAGATAAAATCTCTGGGCTAAAGGCCAGATTAGCTAATCAGACACCATTAACTTGTAGATGAAATCAGAATATTTCCAGAGACAGTTGTAGAAAATAATTGTTATGTTGATTATGAAATAAAGAATATAATTTGGAATCCTTTTTGTGCCTTTTTAATAAAACACATGAAATTATCAAATTTCTCCCTTCCCCAAAATATCCTTATTTTCTACATCAGCCCAAGGGAGAACAGATACATATTTATCAAAACACATAAAAATATGAAGCTGGCTGTTGCCTAACTTCTCACTTTGAGCGAGGTTTCTGGTAGAGATTATTTCAGTGGTAACATGTGATTATAGTGTCAGTGAGGAGGAAAAAAGGAAGGGGAAGTGTTAGGAGGGTAGAAAGGTATTTTAGAAAAAATATTTGTAGGGTGAGATCTGAGCCAGGTGCTTTCATTTATTACCATTTTTCAGATGCTCACCTGGCCTCTTGTAGTATAAGTAGGTTATTCTGAGAACATCTGGGCCAAGAAGTTTGGAGCAATAGCGACAGTACAGATGGCAATGGTTTTGGACAATTTTAGGAATATAGTGTTTTCCCTTACCTACAGTTTAGCAGCTCAATTCTTCCACTGCTAAATTCAGAAATGCTTCTACAGTGTTCCCTTCCATCAATAGCCTTCGTATTACATATACTGTAAAATAACTGAGGATACATTATGCAGTGCAACTATATTATGGATATGGCTTCTAAGGCACTGTCCAAAAAATGGTATCACAAGATTGAGGGAGGGGATAAGTATTCATTGACTTATTCAACAAACACATGTCCATACCCTCTCTGGTGCCAGGCACTTGAGTATGCGCTTCCTGTGCAGAACCATTTGTGGTGACCCTAGAGGTTAGGAGGTGGCAGGAGGCTCTGAAGTCAGCACAACCTTGCGTGTTGAAATGTAACTTACGGAAGAGTTATAGTTATTCACCTTCCTCTTGACTTTATTTGGGGTGCCAGGAAATAAAACCAGTTCCTTCTCTGGGCCTGAAGAATCATCGTGGAAGTTGTCTTTGCCTTCCTTTTTATTTATTTATTTATTTTTCAGGCCATGATGTTGTCAGGATGTGCAAAGTGGAGAGAGAGGATTTGAGTCTTTAAGCTCGTGCGTTCAGGGAAAGACGTTGAATATCAAAAGCTTAGGAGAGAATTAGACTCCATTTTTCAAGGAAGAGAGAGACGTGATGGGAAAAGGGGAAGAGCGATGACTGGGGTGCCTTTAATTTTCCTGGTAACCATGTGCATGGCTATTTGGAATGAAAAGTTGGGACTCACTGAATTTTCGAAGTTATATTTTCAAGATCGCGGTGAAGTGGTGTGGTGTGCTGGAGGTGTCTCCTCGAGGCTTCCACCAGCTGGTTGTGTGCAGCTCTCCCTAACTCTGAAGTCAGGGGCCTCTTCAGTCTCTTGAAATTGGCCGTGGTAGGAATGTTTACTCCATAGAAACTGGCAAATGCTACGAATCAGGGCTGGGTTTCTCCCCACCCCAGAAAACTGGTTGGTAACCATTTACCGGCACACCACTGGCTGTAAGAGATTTAGGATCGGCAGTGACTCATTCAACCACACACAACCGCACGATGACGGCGAGTTCCAGCAATTAGCACTTAGCTACTGATACAGTATAAATCCAATCTGAATCACTTAAAGACACTGGGAAACCCAGCTACTGCTGTTGCCTCACTGACAATACATAACAAATAATAGGACAATTGTTCCTTCATGTCACACTCAGGTTTTAGGTAAAAATAAAGACAAAACCACAAATAGTTTAGGACTTGTACATGAGACAAAACACTTTATTGTTCACAAGGCATCGATACCCAAGGAACTTGTTTCACATTAAACACTTGCTTAGATCTTAAAGGAGAGGAGTTTTTAAAACAAGAGATAAAAGAAAAAAAGATTGGGAAAATGTATGGTGGAATTAATAATGTGCTTTTGTGACAAACTGCAAATAGGGGTATTTCTGGCATTGTTTCTGTAAATTTACAGTATTAGCTTATTTGAGTTTTTAGTGGGTGCTTAGGGATATTTATATACTTTATCTTCCTTGATTCTTTCATTTTATTTTAAGACTTTCTGGTTTACTGGTTTCCATTGTTCTTACTATGATTGTTTTTACTTGGCAAGGTATTCTGATCTCATTTCCACAAAAATTGCCTAGAAGAATGTAGATTTGTATACCTGTATGCAGTTGTATACCTTCATTGGAGCTGACAAAAATGTATTTATTTTGGATCAAAAAGTATTTAGTCTCTCTGGCGTTGTGGCTTTTTTATAGTTTCTTGAGTTAGTTTAAAAATACTTGAATTGAAAGTTAGAGTATACATGTGTTTAATTACATATACATTATCTAATTGCATGTATATTGCATAAGCATAGGAAACAAAAAGGATATATATTAACATTTGGGGAATGGGTAGGGAGAGAGTGGGACCATTATTTTTCAATGCATACAGTTTGAATTTTTTACAACAAATATATATTAATAGAGGACTTTCAAGTTTCATTTTTGCAATGAGAACTCCTCACTCAGCTGCCTAAATGGAGGGGAATGCAACAAAAGGAATAAAGATAAGAGAGTGCAGTATATAAATAATTTTGTGTATTTTGCCTTTATTTGTCAAAAGAAAGATACATGAGCATTTTTTATGCTTTCAAAAATCTAACTCATCTCTTTTCTGTTGCTATGTCTATTTTTATACAATACAAATAATCAACATGTCTATTTCCCAAATGAAATTTCGGCAAAGTTTTGTTTTGCTCTGCTAATGTTTTGATGTTTATATGGAAATTTTTATTAGTCCGGCTTTGAACTGGAACTTGTTTTGTAGAAGGTTTCTTGCCCTGAAATCTTAATGACATAGGCTAATTTGCCTAATTGGAATAGTTTACATAGTCAAGCGTTTGTCATGTGGTTTGTAAAGCAAGGAAAAATAGAGCTGAAATATTTTTTTTTCTAACTCCACTGGGTTACTATATTTTTTATGTTGATACAACTTGAATTGTGGTGGTAATATTTTTCCATTATTATTAAAAAATTCAAGTAATTCAAGTGGCAGTTCAACCAAACAATGGGGACACATTCAATAAAGGAGAGCTCCAAACCTTACTATACTTTATGCACCTTTTAACAAGATGAAAGTAACATTTTAAAGTCTCAGGCAGTCAGGAAAACAGTGGAGGTGTGTCGTTACCATATCACCTCAGCTTTTTTCAGTCAAGAGCTATTTCAGATCTCCTTGCGGTATGTTTGGCAATACACTTAAAAGATTACTACTTAAGCTACTAATAATCTGGCTTCAAGCAATTGTCTGTCTGTCTATCCAGCTGCCTATTCTTTCTTCGGTTTTCAAAAACCCCAAAATGAATAGCATGAAACACAACAACAACAAAAAAGGAAGAAATGATAATGCTGCTCGGAGTTTCTTCCCGGGTTTCAGACAGTCGTGATATTTACTAGAAGGTTAATGTACTCTGGACCCATTTTTAAGCTTTTTCAGGGAGTAGGGTGAGATGGGGGGTAGAAGACTGAATGTGGAATGGAATAATTTTGAAATTTCCATGACCTCTTTTGTGTTTTAATCTGTCCCTTTCACTATTTTAATTTAGATTAGGAAGGACAAACCTCTTTAGAGTTTTGAAGTTTGGTTTTTGAGGGATTAGCTTGATCGTACGTTGCTCTCATGAGTCCAGCAGAAGACAAAACTAATTTGGGGTGTTGTAAGGACAGAGGCAATTTACAAAGTAATCTTGTTGCCTTTGACTTCCTCACTGCTAAGATCCATATTTTATTTATCTCATATTTCTGAGGACTCACATATATAATCTAGTTGACATTTACTTAAAAATAATTTGCTTTTAAAAAGAAGTATTCGTTTAAATTATAAAACCAGAGAATATGAACAATAGATTGCTCAATTCTATCATATTTGAATTTTGTGCACTTTCATAGGCAGTAATAAAAATGTTTTTAACTTTTCCTTTAATACTAATGTTAACAATTACTAAATAAATCAACGCCCTAGAATTCTCTCATGAATGATAAAATATTCTTATATTGATATTTAATAAAACTTTCTCATATTTTATAGTATTTTAATTTTATTGCCCTGAAATAACTGACTATACACTATATATCCTATATACACAATCCTATATATATAATATATACTATATATGTGTGCATACGTATATATTCAGTGTTAATGTACATTATATTTTAACCATATTTTATTTTTATTTTGTTTTTCTTTTGTTTTTTTAATTTTTTTAAAATTCAAGTTAGTTAACATATTGTGTAATAACCGTTTCAGGAGTAGAATTTTGTGACTCATCACTTACATATAGCACACAGTGCTCATCCCAACAAGTGCCCTCCTTAATGCCCATCACCTGTTTAGTCCATTCCCGGACCCAACACCCTCCAGCAACCCTCAATTGTTCTTTGTATTTAAGAGTCTCTTAATGGTTTGCCTCCCTCTCTGTTTTTATCTTTTTTTCCTTCCCTTCCCCTGTGTTCATCTGTTTTGTTTGTTAAATTTCACATATGAGTGAAATCATATGATATTTATCTTTTTTCATGAGCATAATACACTCGGGTTTTATCTACATTGTTGCAAATGGCAAGATTTCATTCTGTTTGATCACAAAGTAATATTCCATTGTATATACATACCACAGCTTCTTTATCCATTCATCAGTCAATGGACATTTGGACTCTTTCCCATGTATATTATTAATAGTCCTAAATATTATATTTTAACCTTAAATTGTAAGCATATGAGACTGGTTCTTCCTATTTTTTTCTCATTTCTATCAAATACAGAAGAGATATTCACTTATGTTTGATAACTTGATTGATAGTTATCAACTGATTGAACTTTCATTTCCAATGATCTCTGTGGTCTTGAGAAAGTCAAGTTTCCTCTTTGTCAAATGAAGCCAGGTTTGCAGCATTCCTAAGATTCTTTCTCATTCTTAGATTCTCTGTGATTAGCTCCAAAATAAATATTCAAGTTTGTCTAAACCAGTTTCTTGAAAGTATATAAATAGAATATTTAACTAGCTAAAATATGGTATTTAAAGCTTCTGGAGTATGACCAAAACAGTGAAGACCACAGAAAAGACACTGTACTGTAGAAAAAGACTGTGGAGTATAGTTTTTTGCGCTTGGCCCCTTGTGAAGTCTCTCTGTTTGCCACATACCTGGCCATTCCCTGGGCTGCTTCCCTGTGGACCCATTCTTTGTGGAGAATCTGTGGATGTGATATGTCCAGGTTTTGTAGGGCTGGACGTTTATACAGTAAAAGTCTATGAGGACTTCTTTTGCAAAAATAATACAAAATTAGGTACAAAAGGAAACGTTTATAATGAGCAAAAGCCTAACAAATTTTAAAATTTCAAAAGCTGTCAAATATGGCAAACACCACAAAATCTAGAAAAATAGCATGGTTATTTTACTTGACTGCCACACAAGAATAGCTTTTCTCAACACACTCAGCAGCATGTTTTTTTTTTTATTGCTTCTTCATATGCTAAAGCAATGTTGTAATATCAGTTTCTATAAAGAAAATGAAAAGATAATTTCGTCTTTTCTTTGGCGTAATGGATCAAATTTTTTTATTATTGACAGCTTAAAAGTTTCTTTCTATTTCACATCTTCCTATTGATAATTTTTAAGTAAATGTTTAAGGTTCTTGTTAGACTTGAGAAATCCGCTATCAAATTTCTTTCATGAGAAGATGTGTGAAATTTTTTGTCCAGTGACCAATCTTAAATCTCTTTAAATTGATGACCATCAATCCTTCATCCATATTGATAAGGGCCCTTTCGAGGGCATTGGGAGGATATCATGCAGGTAAGGGGCCCTAAGTTTAAACATCATTTCTGCATGGTCACTGTTGGCAAAGAAAAGACTTTGGAGTTACACAGATCCATGTTCAAACTTCACTTTCATTACATTTTAGCTATATGACTTTAGGGAATTCATTTAACTTCTCTGGGATTCATCTTCCTCAATTCTAAGATGGGGATATTAGCAGTACCAACTTCGGTAGATTGTTTTGAGCATTAAAGTAATAATATGCTTCTTGAAACTCTTGGTTCCTTCCTTCACTTTTCCCTTCATAATATTTTCTAATCAGAATTTCGAAGAAGTCTTCATACCAAAATTGGACTTTTTTTTATCATTATGTCTAGCTATTTCTGAAAGATATTTGGCAACAAAATTGGGACATTTGTGAAGATAAAATATAAATGCTTTTAGAACCGAATATGTGCCAACTACTTTGTCATGTATTATTTCAGCTCATATGTCCTGGGCTTTCGTATCAACTCAACCACATATCCGCACACTGAGAGGATCACTCTCTCACATGACTCTATCTCATCGTCTTACCACCACCAGGGTCTAACAGTATCTAAACACAATTATTAATGAATAAATGAATGAATGGTCTCGTATAATCCTACAACAGCTCAGATAGAGAGCTGACCTTACTTTTACAAGTAAGGCCTCTGATAGCTAAATCCACTTGTCTATGGTAACACAGCTCATAAATCCCCATCTAACCAAAGTCTTTCTAAATTCCCCCTCCTTTTATTGTACTTCTATTCTCTGTAGATTTTGATGCTCCTTAAGTCACTCCCTGTAAGTAAACATCTAATCCATACACTTTGGATTTGTCCTCCTAAAATACTTTTTAATCTTTAATCTTTTCTGTTTGATACATTCCATTCATTACTAACCAATTATAACATAAGAAGACAATCATGCATGAATATTGTAAAGATGTAGTGAGGTCTTTTTAAAAAATTGTCTTTATAATTTTTATCACTAAACAGTTTTACTCGAGCACCTCTCTGTACATATTGTCTGTAAGTTTATTTAAACGAGAATATTATTTAGGACCCTCCTATAATGATTGGAGGATGGGCATTTTTGTTATACAAATACCTTATTAATGTAAGAGTTACAATTATACAATCATGGATTGCTACTTTTCATAAAAGTATAATGCACATTGCAATTATAGTGAATGTAAATTTGCTTTGATAATTTACAACACCTCTTGGGTTCTCTTGTACCAAAGAATATTCATGATGAACATCAAATGCCATTGTTCCTCAGACAAAGAAGGTATAGGAAATAAAGTTGTCAGAAACCAAGATTGAGTTTATGACCTAATCTGGATTAAAAAAAAATCATTCATGTTAACTTGTTTATTTTTCATTTACTTCCTCGTCCATTAGAGAGAATGATACAACTGTATTTTTATATATCCATTTGGGATTTTGGGAAAAAATTGAATCACATCATTATTTTATAGGTAATCTTGGTATTTCAGTCAGGTATGGAGGAAGGCATTGAGAAACCCACATACATGGAGAATATGAGTGGCTCCATTTCTTAGTCCCTCTCTATCATACTGGCCACTCCTTCTTTGCATCGTGGAGGGTTTCACCTTTCTCTCCAGCCTCTAACATCAAGACCTCTGATGGTCTTCCCTTTTTTATATACACTAACTCCCTAGGTAATCTCTTATAATTCCAGTTTTGCTGACAGTGCCCAACCTTATTTATCTATGCCCTCTACTCTAAACTGAAAACTCCATATTCAGTGCATACACTACAAATCGATGTCAACGTTTCTTAAGTATTTCAAATTTAAACTGAACTCCTGATTTCTCACCTCCACTCCCCTACACCCAATCCTCTAGTGATTTTGTCCTGTTTCTGTAAATGACAACTCAGTCCCCAAATCATCTTTTTTTTTTTCTTTCATAGCCCAAATCCAGTCTGCTATGTATCTTGTTTCACCACATCTGACCACTGCCCTCATTACCATACTAGTTCTCGTAGCCACCATCTTGTGCTGAGATTTTTGCAATAGTCTCTCCTTTTGAAAGTGAATCAGGGCATAACACTATGCTCAAAACCCTCTCGTGGTTCCCCAGCAGTTCTCTCCATCTCTTACTCTGTTCCAGCAATGCTGGCTCCTTGGAATTCCTTTCTTCTCCCAAACACACTCCCTGTGGACCTTTGTGCTTACTATTTCCTCTGTTTTGAACTGTCCTTCCCTGATAATAGTGTAATATGCTTCCTCTCTTCCCTCATATCTCTGTTCCAATGTCGCTTAACAAGGATGCCTTCCTTAATTACCTTAAATAAGAAAGGAACTTTTTCTTCCTCCTCCCTTCAAAATTTTCTATTCCTTTTCCCTGCTTTAGTATCCTCCATGTCACTCATCAGTATCTCCCATACAATATGTTTTAGTGATTTATTTGTTTATGTTGTGGCTTCCCTAAGTTGAATATAAACAGCATAAGGGCATGGACTTTATCTGTTTCTTTAGTTAATAAACTCTGTTTCAAGCAGTACCAGCCATAGAGTTGGCACTCAATAAACATTTGTTTGAATAATGATGTCTCACTGAATGAATGAATAGTAAGTGGCTTTAAACTGTGTACTCACGCTGTCATTTTTATGAGTGATATATATACATTCACACAGGGGCCCAAACTTAAAATTAAAAATTAAAATTCAATTTTAAATGAGACATATAAATGTTACAAACTTATAAAATACATAATTTGAAAGTTTAATTATTTAAAATTATATTACTACCATATTTAAAGAGCTTTCTTTAAATAACTCTGTACATATTTCTTCTCGCAAGGTTACTTAAATTAAAATTGTAATTTTCCTACTTACCTACAATGAATGGGGATTAGATACTTTTGTTAACTGAATATCTTGTTAACGTAGAAATGACAATTCATTCACAGATTGCTATTTTTCTTAAAAGTATATGGCACATCACAGTTACAATGAATGTAAATTTACTTTGATAATTTAGAAAGCAACTCGAGCACACTTGTTCCTCACAACAAGAGTTGTTTCTCATCATAAACATCTAAAATTACCATATTCAGATAAAATTACAAATTGTTGATGTCATAGTGTAAGTAAATAATAATAAAAAGTAAATTTTAATGTTAATTTTTTTCATGCCATAGTTTCTGGAGAGAAAGTCTTTTTCTCTGTCAACTTCATTAACCTGATCTTTCTTCCTTAGACCCTTGAGGAGTCACATCGAAACCGTTGTGTATGCTTTAATACTTCATTCTTTGAATGATGTTAAGGCTAGGATTACAAATACAATCCTATTTATGTAGATGCATATGTGTTTTTTCTCAAAGTTTAAAAATTGACTACAACAATGTATAGAACAAGATGATGGTTATGTTAAATGTTAATATGAAACATGTCAACATGGAACAAATTTAAATAACATTATGAACATTTTTTTTTCAAAGTGTGTAGTGTTATACTTCTGAGCTTGTTAAAGCTTAAAACTATACAAAGACGTTAGGAATACTGTGTATATGTCAGTCTTTATCTGTGCATGATACTTAAGTTAATTATCAAAATTACCTGGAATTTATTAAAAACACATACTTCTGGGATCCCTACACTATTCTCCCCATTTCCATCAGAATTCTGAGTCTATCAGTCTGCAGGCTATATTTATGCCAGCTTATCTATCTATCTATCTATCTATCTATCTATCTATCTATCTATCATCTACCAACCTATCTAGTCTAGGTGATTTTGATGATCAGTGATATAACCACACCTGACCGACAGTACATTTCTTGCAGTATATATCAAAGAACCCACTAGTCTCCTCCCAAAGTTCTCAGTAATGAAGAGTGTCCACACTTGGATGAGATTAAGAAATGCTGGGCCCTATACATCTGGAATATTCACAGTGCACATTGGCATAGTATAGGCTTCAACAAATCCTGTCATTTATGAAACATGAAACTTTGTTTAACTTATAGTTTGTCAAACTTCTTGGTCATGAAATCCCATTTTTTCCCCACAGCAACTGTTAACAACCCTTAAAATGTAGGAGCTGACATTCTGCTTTCAATTTTCTCTCTTTGTTAGACAACTGAGATTTCATCAGGCTGTTCTTAAATAAGAGAGTAGGTTATTCTTTATAGAGGACAGAAGTTTTGAAACATTTCAATTCTTCCCCCAAACTCAAATTCATCTATATACTCTCTAAGGTAAAGTTCAATGACTATTATTTTTCTTAAAGATTTCCAGAGATTGTTTCTACTTTTTAAAAGAAACAGATAAGAGTAAGTCTTCCTAGTTTCCAAAATGTATTTCTAATGATAGATCCAAAGAACGGGCATATTAAGATATTGGGCGATGCTATCCTTTGCTGGGATTAACATAAATAGTGTTTACTATGTGCTCTAGGCTGGCCTCACTTCTTGTAAATTTGTTTGGAAACAGTGGCATGTGGGACCTATTTTAAAAGTGACTTCATTCAGCTATTACCATGGCTTCTATTCCTGTCTGTTGGTTGTTGTCACAAGTGTGGCTAGAAGAATCCTAGGAATAATATGTTCCAAACCCTTCCACTCTCTATCTTCATACTTCAAAGAAAGTTTGTTTCTCTCCCAACAAAAGAAATTTCTACTTTATCTGTGTTCTAGAAAACTATTACTTTCACAGAAAAGAGTGCAGAGGCAGTACGTAATTATGTTGGTACTTTCCTAATAAGAGCACTTTGTCTCTATATCTCTATATTTTTTTGATTATCTTTTCTGGTCTTAAGTTATCTACCAGTGTTGTTCCTATAAGTCCCTTCTCTTGTTTTACTTATTTGTTTATTCTTATTTTTTATTTCCCATTTACATACCTGTTCCTTATGGAGGATCCATGTAATATATTTAACATCTATTTTTTGAACATATGGATTCTTTTAAATGTATATTGTTGTTAATATGTACATTAAAAAAATTCCAAACATAGTATTGTGCTAATGCTATCATTTTCTTTCCACATTCCCTGCCTCCCTTCCCTTCCCACTCAACCCCCTCCACTCTATCAGTGTGTTCGTTTTAACTATTGCATAGTACTTTGTAATGTTCACCACATTGTATCTATCCAATACTTACCCAAGGAAGAATATCCAAGTAGCCTTCACTTCCTGTCACCACCAGTAACACTATAATGAACATCGTTGTATTTTCCCATTTACAGATCTGTTGGAATTTCAGTGGGCTACATACCCAGGTAAATAACTCAACTGAGTACTGCCAGTGCACTCTTCTTTCAGATACCAACACATTCTCATCAATGTGTGACTTTCTGTTGCTTTATCATTTTTGCTAGTTTATAGAGTGTAGACTGAAATTTCACTGTGGTTTTAGTTTGCATTTTTCTGATTAATAATGAGCTTGAGAATCTCTTCACTTTCTTGTTAATTTTTTTGGATTTCTTCTGTTGTAAATTGCCTATGAAAGCCTTTTATCCTTTTTCTATGGGGTGAAGTTGATTAAAGACTTATCTGTAGCAAAAATTAATTCCTTTATGTTTTTAAAATTTTTAATATTATCATTGCATCTTGCTCACTTTTGCTTCAGTTTATTTTTTGTTGCAGAAGCTAATGATTTTTTTTTACCCTTAAGTTTTAAGTATGTATTTTTGTTGACTACTTCATATAGAAATCATAGTAATTTTGCTCTTTCCCTTTTCCCTAATCTGTAACAAAAATATCTATGGTACAAAAATTCTCTTCAGACACAACTGAAGTGAAAACATCAAGAGAGATAGGTAGTAGAGATCTTGCTCTCTCTTTACTCCTCTGCCAGCCAATGGTACCAGCATGTTTGCCCTAAAAGGAAAATAATGCAATAGAAAACCAAGATAAGACTTGCTTGCTGCTGCAGTGTCTAGAATGGGGATTCCATATGTACTTGGTATAAAAGAGATCCTATGAAAACTTTCCTCAGAGGTGAATGCTGATATACTCCTTCAAGGCAGCTGAGAGACATGTGAGAAAAGGGTCTAAGGATATCTCTTCCACCCTGCCTATATCGCTGTGAGTTTTTTGATTAAAGAAGGCTAAGAAGAATGGGATCTAAAGATGTAAAATTAAGAAAAGGAATCGGGAAGCCAGCCCACTGTGATCACACCTATGTTTTCCTGACGTGGCAGTGCCGAAGGCAGACATGTTCAGATGAGATTCTTAACACACTGAGCTTTCGCTTCCTATGTATTATTAAATTAGAAATTGTTTTGCACGGTCCCTGTGGTTAGACCACACATCCAACATGACTATGAATAATCTTTAGCAATCAAGTTTCTGTGAAGATTTCTGGGACTCATTGGTTTAGCACAAATTGTTTTGTTGTTGTTTGCTCTTACTCGTGCAAAAGATTAAGGATATAGCTTTTATAATTCAATATGTTTTTATATAACTGTCGGGGGAAATTGAGAGGCAGAAAGATGAAGCATTTTGGCAAGATTAGGTATTAATTACAAACATATCAAAGGGAAAAAAACCACACCTCCTGACCTCCAGAGGTCAGGCTACTAGAGGCTACTTTCGCAGTGGACAAGGAGTCAGTGTCAACTTGGTATATTAAAGCATTAAATCTAAAACACCAACAAGATGGAAGGTTATGAAAGTGACAATATCACACTTGTCCAATCTTCTTTGACTTCTTGAAGTTTCCGTGCCTGACTCCACAGAAACATTCAGTAGCACGTAAAAAAATTGATCCTACACTCACTGTTCAGTCTTTGTTCTGAAATTTCTCCTTAGCTAATTTTTTTTATTTTATAATAGTTCCTTTTCAAATTGGTTTTCATATAACACCCAGTGTTCATCCCAACATGTGCCCTTTTTAATGCCCGTCACCCCCTCTCCCCGCTCCCTTACCCCCCTCACCCTCAGTTTGTTCTTAGTCTTTGAGAGTCTCTTATGTTTTATCTTCCTCCCTCTCTGTGTCTTTTTTTCCTTTCCCTTCTTCCCCTCTCCCTGGTTTTTGCTTAGTCTCACAAAGTCCACCTATTCGTGGAAACATATGGTATCTGTCTTTTTCTGACTGACTTATTTCACTTAACATAATACCCTCCAGTTCCATCCATGTTGCTACACATGACCAGATTTCATTTTTTCTCATTGCCACGTAGTAGTCCATTGTATATATGTACCACATATTCTTTATCCATTCGTCAGTTGATGGGCACTTGGTCTCTTTCCATGATTTGGCTATTGTCGAAAGTGCTGCTATGAACATTGGGGTACACGTGCTCCTATGCATCAGCATTCCTGTGTCTCTTGGGTAGATTCCTAGCAGTGCTATTGCTGGGTCAAAGGGTAGCTCTATTTTCAATTTTTTGAGGAACCTCCACACCGTTTTCCAGAGTGGCTGCACCAGTTTGCATTCCCACATAGACCAATGGAACAGGATAGAAAACTCAGAAATGGACCCGCAAGTATATGGCCAACTAATCTTTGATAAAGCGGGAAAACGTATCCAGTGGAAAAAAGACAACCTCTTTAATAAATGGTGCTGGGAGAACTGGACAGCAACATGCAAAAGAATGAAACTAGACCACTTCTTATACCACTCACAAAAATAAATTCTAAATGGATAAAAGATCTGAATGTGAGACAGGAAACCATCAAAATCCTAGAGGAGAAAGCAGGAAAAAGCCTCTTTGACCTAAGACGCACCAATTTCTTACTCGACACGTCTCCAAAGGCAAGGGAATTAAAAGCAAAGATGAACTACTGGGACCTCATCAAGATAAAAAGCTTCTGCACAGCAAAAGAAACAACCAACAAAACTGATAGGCAACGAACGGAATGGGAAAAGATCATCGCAAATGACATATCGGATAAAGGACTAATATCTAAAATCTATAAAGAACTTACCAAACTCCACACCCGAAAAACAAATAACCCAGTGAAGAAATGGGCAGAAGATATGAATAGACACTTAGCTAATTTTTAAAGCCTAATTCTTTCCTGATGCTCCTGGTCACCAACTATGTTGTGTTTTCTCTTGTTTTCTGCCTGCAGCTTTTCTTTGGATTCACTTCTCAATATCTCTCTCCTTTTGTTCTTTACCTCATTGTTCCATAAGTCACCTCATATATTTAATCTTAGTTAAATTTGGTTCAGGAGCTTTTTACACTGGATCTGCTTAAAGAAAGATGCTTCAATGGGTCTTGTCCTAGATATTCAGAAAGAATCAGATAATTTAAAAAAGTTAATTAAAGTTTTTTTAAATGTTTATTTTATTTATTTTTGAGAGAGAGAGCACGAGTAGGGGAAGAGATGTGAGAAAGAGAGAGAGAATTCCAGGCAGGCCCCACACTCAGCTCAGAATCCAGCATGGGGCTCAATCTCACAACTGTGAGATCACGACCAGAGCCAAAGTCAAGAGTTTGACAATTAACCAACTGAGCTACCCAGGTGACCCACTTTTATTAAGGGCTTAAAAGTTGGGCTTAAAAGTTGGGGAAAGATTGTAACCGACACTGCAATAAAGAAGGTATATGAGTGACTAATAAACACATGAAAAGGTGCTCAACAAGAATAGCCAGTAGGAAAAGACAAAAGTAAAGCCACAATGTAGTGCCAATCTATACGCATACAATGGCTAAATTAAAAGACCGATAATACCAAGTGTTAGCAAGGATGAAAAGCAAACAGAACTCTCATACATTTCTGATGAATAATATGATATAACCATTTGGAAAACAGTTTGACAATCCACAATTCTGCTTCTGGTTCAGACTTTTATTGTGGTGGTGGCTACATGGGTGTATATATTTACCAAAACTCATCAAAATGTACAATTAAAATGGGTACATTTTGTTGCATATGAATCATACAATAAAGTTGATTAAAAACAAATAAAATTTAGTGGCAAAAGGGAAACTCTTCAAAAGAAAAAACCTTAATTAAGGAGTCATAGGAATTTGGGGCCATTTACAAAAGATGTCATATGTACAATAAACAAGGCTGTATTGTAGCCAGAGCATGTTATCTTTGAAAAGTGGAATCAATTCATTCCTTATATATGATTTATATTAGGAATTATTCGAGGCACTGTGTGACTGTTGTCATGTTAAATGATCAAAATATCCCTGAGAAGTGGATATTATTAGCATCATTTAAAAGAGAGTGTACAGATATTTTGAGAAGGATTTGTTTAGACACAGGATATAACTGGAACATAGAAGGCCTGGTATTATATGTCCATACAATAGCTAGTACATTCTCCTATTTTCCATATAAAGAGAAAAATGATCGATCAAGCCACTTAAACAAATCATTTATATTCTTCAGTAACATCATTCACATCTAACTCTAAGAGTAAAGCTATTGCAAAATATTTAAAGTATTTTTATTATTATAGTTTTACTACTTTTTTTAAAAATTGGGATTTAGCACATTCATTATATTTTATAATGTTTTCAAGAATCATTTTTAAAAAATTGTTATTATGGTTAAAACTTAATTAATTATGAAATTTATCCTCAACAAATATTTAAGGGTACAATAATTATTGTTGACCATTGGTCCAATGTTGTATAGCAGGTCTCTAGGGCTTATTTACATTACTTAACTAATTACTTAGTTAATTACTTAACTTAACTAATTAGGTCTCTAGGTTACATTACTTAACTAAAACTTTATGCCTATTATTAGCAACTCCCTATTTCCCCTCTTTCAGTCCTGGCAACCACCATTTCACTCTTTGATTCCATGAATTTGACTACTTTGATACTTTATGTAAATGGAATCTTGCAGTATTTGTCTTTCTGTAGCTCCTTTATTTTACCTAGCACAATGTCTTCAAGGTTCATTCAAATTGTTGCATGTTATAGAATTTCTTTTTTTTAAAAGACAGAATAGTATCCCATTGTATGTATATACAATATTTTCTTTATCCATTTATCTGCTGGTAGACATTTAGGTTGTTTTCACGTCTTGGCTATTGTGAACAGTGCTGTGATGAACATGGGTGTGCCAATATCTCTTTGACATCTTGATTTCAATTCTTTTGGCTAAATACCCAGAAGCAGAATTACTGGATCATATAGTAGTTTTTTTTAAAAAAATTATTTATTTGAGAGAGACAGAGCACAAGTGGGGGAGGGACAGAGAAAGAGAGAGAGAGAGAATCCCAAGCAGATCCCATACTGCCAGCACAGAGCCTGATGCAGGGCTTGAACCCATGAAGCTGCAAGATCATGACCTGAGCTCAAATCAAGAGTTGGATGCTTAACTGACTGAGCCATCCAGGTGCCCCTAGTAGTTCTATTTCTGAATTTTGAGGAAATTTCGTATTGTTTTCCAAAGCAGTTACACCATTTTGCATCCCCACCAACAATGTGCAAGGGTTCCAATATCTCTATATGCTTGCCATCCTCATTCTTTGTTTTTGATAATGGTCACTGACAATTTTGAGGTCATATCTCAGTATGTTTTTATTTGTGTTTCCTGGATGATTAGGGATGTTGAACATTTTTTTTTATGCTTAAGGGCCATTTGCACATCTTTTCTTTTCTGGAGAAATGTCTGTTAAAGTCCTTTTCCCATTTTTAAAAGATTTTTGCTATTGAGTTGTAGGAATGCCATATATATTTTGAAGATTAATCCCATATCAGATATGTGATTTGAAAATATTTTTCCCATTCTGTAGGTTGCCTTTTCATTCTGTTGATTGTTTCCTTTGCTGCGTAAAAGCTTTTTAGTTTGATGTAGTCCCAACTGTATAATATTCCTTTTGTTGCCTGGGCTTTTGGTGTTGTATCCATGAAATCATAACCAAGACCAATGTCATGAAGCTTTTCTTTTATGTTTACTGCTAGGAATTTTACAGCTTCAAGTCTTATATTAAAGTCTTTAATCCATTTTGAGTTTTGTGTGTGTGTGTATTTGATATCAGGGAAGGTCTAATTTCATTCTTTTACATATGGATATTCAATTTCCCAACACTGTTTATGAAAAGATGATTCTCTCCCCATTGTGGATTCTTGGAACTCTTGTCCAAGATCAGTCAATGGTGTATGTATGGATTTATTTCTGAGCTCTTTATCTAGCCAATACTATACTATTTTGATTACTGTGGCTATAAAATATATTTTGAAATCAGGAAGTGTGATGTCTCCAACTTTCTTCTTCTTGCTCAGGATTGGTTTAGCTATCTGAAGTCTTTTGTGGTTCCATATACATTGTAGAATTACTTTTTTTCTATTTCTATAAAAAATGCTACTGGAATGCGGATAGAGACTGAATTGAATCTATTGATTGCTTTGATTAGTATGGACATTTTAACAGTATTAAGTCTTCCAATTCATGAACATGGATGTATTTCAATCTGTGTGTTTAATTTCTTTCATTAATTAATGTTTTGTTATTTTCAGGGTATACTTTGGAATGTTAACTAAAATGGCTAAATATACAAAAAATAGAGCCTCAAGGTTATAGAAGTAATTTTAAAATTAACTTAAAACAAGTTAAGGATTTCTTACTTTTTTGGAAAAAAAGGTAAAGTTTTATAAACTTGTTATTCTTTTATCAGACCCATGAAGACTTTAAGGTCTCTTAGTTGAGAAATACCATCTTCGAGGTGCCTGTGTGGCTTGGTTCATTAAGCGTCTGCATCTTGATTTCTGCTTAGGTCATGATCTTACACTTCATGAGATCGAGCCCCATGTCCCATGGACTCTGCGCTGACAGCATGGAGACTGCCTGGGATTCTCTCTCTCCCTTTCTTTTCTCTCTGTTCCTCCCTACCTCAAAATAATTAAGTAAACAAACAAACAAACAGAAAAGAAATATCATCTTCTTGACACAGATTTGTCTTGAGCATAAGCAAACATTTTTTTACCTATATTTTGAATTCTTGCTACAAGTTTATTTAAAAAGAGGTTTACTATAATGAGCATCAAGTTAATAGATAATATAGAAGCAGACAATTCCCAAAGACCTCAACACACAATATTGTGAATACTCTTGCTTATATTGAGTTGCTAAACATATAGAACTGTCTTTGATCCAGTTTCTGGAGTCTCTGATAGCATCAGGAGTTCAGTAATCTCCTTTTCTAGGGTTTATAGGTCAAGGTTATTTCTTTGGGGAATCACTGGTTCCCATATAACCCTCATTTTGTTTTTATTTAGCTCTTTACATCATTCTGATCTTTACTTGTCAACTTAAAAGAGGAAAGGAGGAAAGATAATCTTTATTCAACTTTAATTTAATTAAATTAAATGGCTTTAATTTTCTTTGCGATTCAATGTCTCAATTTTTATGTTTATTTTTTTCGAGAGTGTGGAACTCATCTTCAATTTATGTACCTTTTAAAAGCTCCCCCATCTATCCACATAGGTATTTCTCCCCTCTCTTTTTAAAAGTTATTTTTTAACGTTTATTCAATTTTCGAGAGACAAAGAGAGATAGCACAAGGAGAGACAGAGAGAGAGGGAGACACAGAATCTGAAGCAGGCTCCAGACCTTGAGCTGTCAGCACAGAACCCACACCAAGGCGGGGTTCGAACTCACACACCATGAGATAGTGACCTGAGCTGAAGTCGGAATCTTAACCCACTGAGCCACCCAGGTGCCCCTCTCCCTTCTCTTTTTAAATCCCAGTATATCCAAATAATAAAAATCAACCTTGGTTCAGTGACTTGACAGCTATGTGAGAGACATAATTGCAAATATTATGTATCAAAAGTAGTCCTAGTTTCATGTTAAATATCTCTAATCTTTCATTTCTCTTGCCTATAGGTCTCCATTCATAGCAATAGCAGAAATGAAAAGGATAAGATGAAAAATAACAATGTTTCATGAAAAATGAGCTAATGGTTTCAGTGTACTTTTAATGAAGTATGACTTTTCCATAGTTTCCAAGAGCTCAGCCTATACATTATTATCACTTAACCATTTTATTCTGAGATCACTATACCTGCTACTTTCCTAGATAGATGAGCTGAGAAGAGCAAATGAAAGACACAAATGAGGACATTAGAGAAACATTTGTTTGCACTCACTGTTTCTTTGCAGAAGATAGGTTTCATTAGAAGAGAAATGTGGGGGCGCCTGGGTGGCTCAGTCATTTGAGCGTCCGACTTCGGCTCAGGTCATGATCTCCCGGTCCGTGAGTTCAAGCCCCGAGTTGGGCTCTGTGCTGACAGTTCAGACCTGGAGCCTGCTTCGGATTCTGTGTCTCCCTCTCTCTCTCTCTGCCCCTCCCCCACCCATGCTCTGTCTCTCTCTGTCTCAAAAATAAACATTAAAAAAAATTTTTTTAAAAAAAAGAAGAGAAATGTGAATTTCTTATTTCCATATTTAGAACACTTTATTATCAATTTGTAGGATCCGAATGGATAGAACTTGTTTTTTCTGAAAAACCATAGATTGCAAGGTTTTTGCCAGGTTACCAGAGATAACATAATAAAATGTCATAGTTAAACAATTTCCGTTTCACATACCAGGTTCATCCTAGGGCCAACTGCAGTATATTGGTTGATTTGCCACTCCTCAGGTGACTAAAGTCTGAACAACAGAATTCCAGGCATCCTGTAATTTAGGTATTTGTTCTCAACATTCTTATTACCTAATTTTGATGTTTAGTGATCTCCTTTGTTGGCTAATTGGACCTGTACTTTAGGAGATGGAGCTAAACTCATGCCACTAAAAGCACTTAAGTATAATGTCAGCACCTCACACTTTTCAGTGATAAATCCTTTGATGTATATGTTTATAACTTCTTATTTCCACGTTGAGAAGCAGGGAAATACAATATTTTCATAAAATTACAAAAAAGTGATGATCACAGTTGGACAAAATATATAATGTTAACTATATGGATGCGTATTTATGTGAACAATGACTAGAAAGTTAAAGACAACAATGAAAAAGATATCATTAGGATGGTGAGATATTGATAATGAAAAACTATTTAATTCTGTTGTTATATTCTTTTCATGGAGATGATAACCAGTAAAGTAAGACTTACTAGTGAGATCTCTTTCATTTTCAGAAATTATAATTTGATTTGATACTTGTTAATCAGAGTGAATGAAGCAAGGAGCTGTTTTTATAACTATTGATTGTTTAGCCATAGGAACACTAGAGGTCACTGTAGCTAGTCTTTGTGTCACTATTTCAATGATTTTGTTAAATTACTAGCAATTTTCTGTTTATTTAAGTAACTGGATGCTTTAAAGGGAATCCCATCTTCCTAATGTGATAGATTAGTTTATATAGCTTTATATATTGATGTCTTTATATAACTACCTATATTTTTAATTCTATTTTAAAAATCAAATACAGTAAAACCATGGATTATGAGTAACTTGTTCTGAGAGTGTTCCACAAGACTAGCAAACATTTCTAATAAAGTTTAACTTGATAAACAAGCGATGTCTTGCAATACGAGCAGTACGTGTTGCCAAATGTCACAAGATCTCAACTGAGCCAATGGTTCTTGAAATTCACTTTGATATACAAGTACTTTGGATTCAAGCTTGTTTCCAGAACGAATTATGCTCGCAAGCCAAGGTTTTGCTGTCATTTTGAAAAGAGAAATATACAAGACAGTTGAGAAATGCATTTGTCTGTCAAAATTGGGAAGTATATTCTTTTACTTTGCTTTAGATGTTCTTTGTCCTGTAGGACAAGTCTCAATTTCAGTTTTTCAAATGATTAGCCTAAGAAAAATTAAAGTTCAGGTGACAGGCACATGTCACTTATACTCCTAACTGTTTAATTAAGGCCTGATAAAGTTGCAAGCCTGTAGGAGAAGCTGTTTTGAGAAGGTAGAGGGCAGAGATGCTGCTCACTAGTGCCTCTACATTATCATCCTAATCAGGAAGGAAAACTGGTGATCTAAGAGCTCTCTTGGAAGTAGGTCTCCAGCTTCGTCAGTGGCTTTAGGAGAGTCCAGTCTCATTAGAGTCGAAAGCTGGATTGCTGCTTCAACCTGTGAAGACAGTGGGAGCAGAGGACCTGGGTCTAATTGGTATTTATTGTTGCCATTGTTTTGCATTCCAGACCTTTGATAAACCTTTCCCAGCACAGAGAACCCATGGTTAACTCCACAGCAGTGAGGAAGCTATGGAAGCAGAACTGCAATTAACCTTCATGGGCAAAACAAAACATAAAAAACCATGAGGAAGGCTCGCTTTTTGCAGGTGCAATTTTTAATGACAGCTGGCAGGTGAAAACAATATACCTTAAAATGAGAACATATTTGTGTTCACACACAATAACCAGAGAAGAGACATTTATCTAAAAAAGGGCCAATTATTCATATTGAAGTGAAGGGAAAAAAAAGGAAGACTGTAAAAGACAAAATCATTATAATTAAAAAGTAGATTGTTTCTAATACTGGGATTCAAGAATAAGTGTTGTCAGGTGGCTTTTTATTTCAGTGACAATGCTCAAAGAGTGTGAAAAACCTAACCCTTTTCTCGAAACTTCTTCCATGTTGTTATGTGTAAGAGGTGGTATTTATAATGGGAAATATTCTGTCTTGAGCTGCAAATTCCAGGTAATTATCAGTGGGCAAGACACTTACTGGTTTTAAGCCTCAATTTCAGTATCTGAAAAATTCAAAGAGGCACCTTAACAGCCTGTAAGCTGAAGGCTCTGCCACATTATATTTTGAGACCCTTTGGGGCTCTAAGCTCTGAGTCTATAATGCTTTGTAGTAGAATGTCTCCAGTAATATATCCCTTAACAGACTGCTTCACGTGTTCGTAATAACAGGAGGCTGAAGAAAGTTCATTAGATGAAGATTAAGGGAAATGAAAGCCAAGAGAGAGAAAAGCCAAGCTCTGAACCTAGAAAAGAACAGTATTTGGAGGTAGAGGAAAGGGACCTCGTAGAGGTGGCTGTGTTAGGGAGGAGAGGCCAGGTAGCAGTAAAAAATAGAAGAAAGGAAACCAGAAAGAGGGAAACGGTAAGGAGGGGTTTCATGCATGAATTAGTTAAGGAGACACATTTAAGAGGTGGGTGGAGGTATCAGAATTGATGGATCAGGCTTGTTGGTCGGAGGGGGCTTATCTGAACAGTCACCCATGGTTGTGAATTGTCTGTGCACAGCGCTTGTGGGCTCACTGGGGTTGGTGAATAATAGAGGCTTACAAATTTGAAAGGCAGATATATCTTCCCATCTTTATTCCAACGCATTTTCCCTTCTCCGAAGCTGTGCTTTGAATTTAGAGGCTGCTATGAAGGTTGAACCCTCAAGAGAGTCAAAGCAATGTTGTATGTGGGATATGGCTGGAACCTGGGCCAAGGCCCGGAAATTCTGACGCTGTGAATCTCTGAGTGTCTGCTCGGAACCTCTGGGAGTTGCTGATATTGTGGACTCTCAGCTGGAATATATTCAGTACATTAAAATTTTTTTAGTATGTCAGTTTTCACTCCAAATTGCTTGTCAGCTTGGGAATATTCTGGTATTAGCTGGTCCCCTGGTATCACGGCTTTTCTTCTACTTTTCTAAATGTGAAACTATTAATGAAATGCTATGCGGAGTAAAGCCTTGCTCCTATCTTTCCCCTGGCCATCTCTTTTCCCTAAAGTTTAGCTGTGTTATTTAAGTTTCAGAAGTTCTTGGAAATTTTATCTTGGTACTTTTGTTACTTTAAATCGATTTTCTATACAAGGAAAGTCCTCCTGGATTTGACCTCTATCCGTTTTTCATCTCATCTTTACATACACACCAGCTGTTACCAGGTGGTGAAGAAGATTGGACAGTGGGCCTTTGCTGGCGATAATTCAAAGCATCGCTTTCTCCACATGTCTCTGAACTGTGCTGACATTCCCAGTGGCCACTGGGGGGAGCCACATACCTGTATTCTCTTAGCCTTAACAGTCCCTTTTTAAGAAAGCTGAGATCATATTTAGCTTGTGGCCAATATGAAAAGTAAATTGTTTTAAATGTCTTTGGAAAGAAAGCAGCAATTCAAACTGACAAATTTATGGGTTTAAATTTGAATCAAATATTGTATTTGACTTTCTCCAGTTTTTTTTCTCTAGAGGATGTGGAAACTAATGAAAAAGGGACTGTATCTTGAAGAAGAAATCCATACTTGCAAAACATTGCTATCTTCCTTTTGAATGTACTTCTCAGGTTAGTAGCTGGGAGGTTGTTAAAACTCCAAACATGCTTGTCTTGCTAAGGTTGTAAGCCCATGTTGAGTTAATACGGCTCCCAGATTGTCTTGAAAGATCAGACAAACAGCTTTAAAGGGAGTATTTTTTATTTTTTGTTTTGCATCTCTCAAATGTCTGTAAATGGAGTCTACTTTTTACCATTATCTAAAACCAATATTAAATCATAATGTCAAGAGATTGTCCATGCTGTGGGAAGCAGAAAGGTAAATAGTAGTAGAGATACTCCTGTATCAGTTTATACCAGTGGCGGTTTTGTGTACAAAACAAAACAAACGAACAAACAAAAAAACAAACCCAAACAACAACAACAACAACAACAACAAAATGAGAAAGAGCGAGAAATTAAATAAAAAAATGGCAATTCACCTCAGGAACTGGGATTTATTTTAAAACATTTTTTTTGAGGAATAAGGTCAAATGTATATTGAGAAATATTGGATGTGGAATTTAAGAAGGTTGTAAACCCAGTGACTCGAAACCTGAAGTAGTGTGATGCAAACAGAAGGACCAGTGCTTCTGAGACCCCTTTGCTTGGCTCATCTGTGAGAAGGACCTCTCGTTTGATGAGACTGGGGCAGTAGTCTGTTCATTTTCTCACAATGCGTTTTACTGAGTTTCATAATGTTGTTCCTGTTTCCATTTAATTGCCATATAATCAGCTATCTCTTTGAAGAACAGTAATCAAAAAATCCTAAAATTTTAATCATGTTGAAGCTGTGCCATATTTATGTAAACTATATATGACTGCTCGTTACATTTGAAACGACACACTCTTCTCTGGAAAAAAAATTAAAACTAAACATTGTTAGAATTCTATGACCTAAAAGATCATCTCAAGCCAACCCTTTTTTTTTATGATTAAAAAGAAGAGTCACCCCTGTGTTTGTGGGCAGACTTAATTTTGGAAAGTAAAATTTAGGTATAGATATGATTAGAGAATTGATTGTTCACCACCATTAAGAAACTGTTTTTATAAAGGAAGATACAGTATTGGCAGACCATTTGGGGCAAGTTGTTTTGTAGACGATGAGCATTTGTTGAGGGTTTGCCCTGTACCAAGCATTTTATATACATTTGTTCATTTATTCTTCCCAATAACACAATAAAAATGCTATGCCTTTTATGGATTAGGAAACTCAAGTGAAGATGTTAAATAATATCACAACTTTGAACAGTTAATGTCAAAGACGTAGTCAAAACAGGTCTCTGTGATGCCAACATCTATTCTCTTACTTAAGAAACATTTTTCTCTTTTTTTTCCAGTTTTCTTGAAAAATAATTGGCATACATCACTGTACAAGTTTAAGGTATACAGAATAATTTGACATACATATATATATATAGTGAATGATTATCACATTCATTTTCTTATATAGATACATAAAAATAAAGAGGTATGAAGAAAAAAATTTTCCTTATGATGATAATTCTTAAATGATAACTCATCTTTTCGTGATGATTTACTCTGTTAAAAACTTTCCCATATATTTATTAGCTATAGTCATTATGTTGTATATTACATCTGAGTACTTATTTGTCTTGTTAACTGGAAGCTTGTACCTTTTATTCAAATTCCTCTGATTCTCTCTCCCTCTACACACTTCCTTTGGTAAACACAAGTCTGATCTATTTTTCTATGAATTTGGGTTTTTTTTCTTAGATTTTTGTTTTTGCTTTTTCAGATTCCACATATGAGATCGTACAGTTATTTGTCTTTCTCTAACTTACGTCACTTACCAAAATGTCTTCAAGATCCATTCATGTTGTCACAAACGGTAGGACTTCTCATTTCTTAAGGCTGGATAATATTCCATTGAATATATATACCACATTTTTTATCCACTAATCCATTGATAAACATTTAGGTTGGTTGTTTCCATGTCTTGGCTTTTGTAAATAACACTGCTATGAACATGGAGGTACAGATACCTTTTCTAGTTAGTGTCTTTGATTCCTTTGGATATATTCTCAGAAATGAAATTACTGGATTATATAGCAGTTCTATTTTTTAAATCATTTTGAGGATCCTCCGTACAGTCTTTCATAGTTGTACCAATTTCCATAGGGTATACCAATTATAATCCCCCAACACTGTACAAGGGTTTCCTTTTCTCCACAGCTTCACCAGCATTTGTTATCTCTTGTCTTTTTGAGGATGACCATTCTGATAGGCATGGGGTGATATCTTATTGTGGTTTTAATTTGCATTTCTCTAATGACTAGTGAGATTGAGCATCTTTTCATACCTGTTGGCCTTTCATGTATTTTATTTGATGAAATGTTTATTCAGTCCTTTGCCTATATTTTTAATAGTTTTTTTTCTTTTGTGTTAGTTTGTTTTGTTTTTTGACATTGAGTTGTTATGAGTTCATTATATTTTTTGGATATTAACCCTTATCAGATATATGGTTTGCAAATAATTTCTCCCAATTTGTAGGTTGTCTTTTCATTTGGTTGATAGTATCTTTTGCTATGTAGATGTAGTCTTACTTGTTTATTTGGTTGCTTGTGCTTTTGTTATGGTATACAAAAAATTATTACCAAGACCTGAGCCAGAGAGCTTTGTTCCTATGTTTTCTTCTAGGAGTTTCTTCTAGGAGTTTAATAGTTTCAGATCTTATATTTAGGTTTTTTTATCCATTTCAAGTTAATTTTTGTGAGTAGCATGATGTATGGGTCCAGTTTCATTGTTTTACATGTGAATATCCAATTAATGCCATTGGAATCCTGATAAAGATTGCTTTGATCTATAGATGGCATTTGGTAGTATTCACATTTTAACATTAACTCTCAATTCATGAACATGGGACACCTTCCCCTTTATTTGTATCATCTTCAGTTTTTTACATCAGTGTCTTATAGTTTTCAGCATAGAAATTTTTTACCTCCTTACTTATATTTATTCCTAAGTATTTGTCCTTTTGGATGCTATTGTAAATGCGATTTATTTCTTTATTTTTTTTTCAAAAAATTCAATGTTGGTGTATAGAAATGCCATTGATTTTATATGTTGATTTTGTATCTTGCAAATTTACTGAATTCATTGATTAGAGTAAAATTTTTGTGTTGAGTCGTTAGGATTTTCTATATATATATAATCATATCATCTTCATATGCAGGCAGTTTTACTTCTTCTTTTCTAATTCTAATATTTCTAATTTCTTTTTATTGCCTGTCTTCTCTAGCCAGGACTTCTAGTACTAGGTGGAATAAGAGTGGTGAATGTGGGAACCCTTGGTTTGTCCATGTTCATAGAAGAAAAACTTTCATTCTTTCACCATTGAGTATGATGTTAGCTGTCAGTTTGTCATATATGACCTTTATTATGTTGAGATATGTTCCTTCTATGCCTAAGTTTTTAGAAGTTTTTATCATAAATGGGTGTCGAATTTCATTGAATGCTTTTTCTGAGTCTATTGAGATAATCATATGATTATTTTCTTTCATTCTAATAATATAGTGTATCACATTGATGGATTTGTGTATGTTGAAACATCCTTGCATCCCAGGGATAAATCCCTCTTGGTCATGGCGAATGATCCTTTTAATCTGTTGCTGAATTTGATTTACTAATATTTCATTAAGAAAATGTTCGTTTTTATTCATCAGGAATAATAGCCTGCAGTTTTCTTTTTAATAGTGTCATTTTCTGGTGTTGGTGTCAGAATAATGTTGTAATTATTGTAAAATGAGTTTGGAAGTGTTCTTTCTCTTTATTTTTTGAAGAGTTTGTGAAGGATTGATGTTATTCTTTAAATGGTAAAATTCATCAGAGAAGCCTTCTGGTGCTGATTTTTCTTCATTGGCAGATGTTTGATAATTGATTCAATCTCCTTATTAGTAATTGGGCCATTCAGATTTTCTATTTCTTCCTGATTTAGTCATGATAAGTTATATGTTTCTAAATAATTTTCCATTTCTTCTAGGTTGTTCAGATTGTTGGCATAATTCAATCTTTTGAATTTCTGTGGGATCATTTGAATGTATCTTTTTTTTATTTATAATTTTGTTGATTTGGGTCCTTTTGTTCATTTGTTTGTTTTTCTTTTCTTTTGTTTGGGTAGTCTAGCTAAGGGTTTGTCAGTTTTATCTTCTGAAAGAACAAACTCTTATTTTGGTCAGTCATTTCTATTGTTTTTCGGTTCTCTATTTCATTTATTTCTGCTCTAATCTTTATTATTTCCTTCCTTCTGTTACTTTTGGCTCACTTTGTTCTTTTCCTAGTTTCTTAAGGCATCATTAGGTTGTTTACTTGTGATCTTTCTTGCTTCTTAGTGTAGAAGTTTATTATTATAAACTTCCCCCTTAGAACTGCTTTTGCTGCATCCCATTATTTCTGGTAAATTGTGTTTCCATATTTGTTTGTTTCAAAAACTTTAAATTTCATTTTAATTCTTTGATCTGTTGGTTGTTCAGGAGAATGTTGTTTAATTTCCATGAGTTTGTGAATTTTCCTCCTCTTACTGATTTTTATTTTCATGCCATTGTGGTCAGTGAAGATACTTGGTATGATTACAATCTTCTTCAATTTTCTAAGATTTGTTTTGTTACCTAACATATGGTCTATCCTAGAAAATGTTCCATGTACGTTTGACAAAAATGTGTATTGTGCTGTTTTTACATAGAATGTTGTATATACATTTTTTAGGTCAATTTGATCTAAGATGTTCAAATCCATTGTTTCCTTATTTATTATATTGTGATAATGTATCCATTGTTGAGAGTGGGGTATTAGAGTCCTCAAATGTTATTATATCATTGTTTATTTTTCCTTTTAGCTTTGTTAGTTTTTGTTTTATATTTTTAGGTGTTTTCATGTTGGGCACATAAATATTTATAATTATTATATCTTCTTGACGTACTGACCCCTTTATCAGTTTATAACAACCCTCTTTCTTTTTTTCTTTTTTCTTTTCTTTTTTTTTTATCATTTTTAAAATCTATTTTGTCTGATATACATACAGTTACTCCTGCTTTTTATTGGTTACCATTTGCTTGAAATGCTTTTTTTCCTTTTCCTTTACTCTCAGTGTATATATCTTTAAGGCTAAAGTGAGTGTCTTATAGATAGCATATTATTAGATCTTTTTTTTTTTTATTATTCACTCATACATTCTATATCTTTCAATTGGATAGTTCAATCTATTTACATTTGAGTAATTATTGATAGGTAATTTACTATTGCCCTTTTTTTCACAGTTTTACATTTGTTTTGTAGATCCATTGTTCCTTGCTTTTTATACCTTTTTATTCCTGCTGTCTTTTTTGTGGGTTTTGGGGTCTTTCGTGTCAGTGTGCTTTGACTTATTTATCACGGTCTTTTCTCAATTACCGGAAGATTTTTCTTGTAGTTATCATGAGGCTTACATAAAATATCTTAGGCCAGAAGTGAGCATTGCTGGGGTGTGGGTGTGGGGAGAAGGTGACTTTAGGGAGAGTATGTCTCCACTGAGCACTTGGATTCAGCTCCCTCATTTCCAACATGGAAGAAACTTAGATCAATTCCCTGGACTCTGAAAAGCTATTACAATGCCCTATGATAAAAACCACCAGATCAGGGTCTGCAGGTTTTCTTATCATCTTATCAAGTAAAAATGAATCATTCTGATGTCACAAACAATTGGCTACTTGTCCCTTTAATGCTTACCACCAGGTTCTTGGGCTAAAATCAATTGTTATAGCTCAAGCTGTGATGATAAAAGTTGTATTATGCAGGATGTTGTCAACCAAACCAGAAATCTTGGGCAAGAGACTCTGGCTGAGAGCTTATGGCAGTGCCCTACTTGCAATGAAGACTGGGATAAAGACCTGTGGGAACAGACCAACACCCCATTTGCATGGGCACAACTAACTATGTGGCAACAACAGCCCTGCATGCAACATAGTTATGGAACATAAGAGTAACCTGGCTTCAGGCATATGCATTCCCAAGTCTCTGCTATCTGTTCTGCTGTGGAAAAATAATGGAGTGCGCAGTAACAGAATGTTTGCTTCATCAAATGCCAGACCCTAGCAATGCCTTGCTTCTTCCTGCTACCAGTGGGTTCTTCAATCTCTTTTCTCCTCAGCTAATTATAAGGATAAACTATGATTTTCAAAGTGAAAAAAAATCTTAAACTTTTTGAAGAAAAAAATGTTAAGAGGGGTGGAGTTACGATGGTGGAAAGGTTAAGGGGACCGGAATGTCCCTCATCCTTCAAACACAGCTATATTGAGGTCAGAACACTTGAAGTACCCAAAAATACAGTGTATGGAGTGACGGAAAAATCTCCACAGGTGGAAAGAGACAGCTTGGTGGGACACAGGCACATGTCTGCAAATTGGGAGAGATAAAATGGATAGTGTCAAAATGGAGAGGGGAACCCCTTCTGTGGAGAGACAACAGGAAGAGAAAGAGAGACTGTGGAAGTGTGGTATTTTATGTGGACAAGAAAAAGACCTCTCTGGACCACGGACTTGGGAATAAAAAATATGAAGAGTGCTAGTTTCGATTTTGCAAACAGCCATAGGAGCTAAATAAACATCAGAGTTTTCAGGGATGCATGACTTTCTGCAGACTGAAGCCGCTGCTGTGTGAACATGCCTGGTGGAGAGGAAAGTCAACCCTGGGGCGTCTTAAGGATCTCAGGGGTACACTGGGAAACAATAGTCCTTTCCCTAGAATCTGTGAGAAGAGGTTTTATTGCCCACCCAAGGACAAAACACCCTGCAGTCACCAGCCAGAGGACCTTTGTCAGCAAGGTTGAGTGGTGCTACCTCAGAACCAGGTTCATATAGTGTGGAATCCTTTAAGACATCAGATTTTGAATCCCAGCTGAGGGCCTAGGAGGTACGATAGACTGTAGCACAACTGGTTCACCGCCTGCACTACTCTCTGAGGGCTTCCTGAACAACGAGGTTTGAGACACTCGGTCGAGGGAGGAAAGATTGGGGTGTGGCCATTTTTCCCCCATCACCAACAGGGTGGGGCATCAGGGAACAGGATAGCAGCCCCAGGTGGAGGTGGGATCATTTACACCAAACCTCACCTCTCTGTGCCTGGTAATTGCTTATCTACTGGAGTGAGACTGACACTGACCGAACCAGGAACCAGAGGACCTCTCCTCCAGACCAGCACAGCCACAGGTCCCAAGTACCAACAGGCAACTGTATGTTAGTCTGTTTTAAAAAACTTTTTTAAAATATTTTTTTTCTCTTTTCTTTCTTTCTCTTTTCCTTTCTTTTTCTTCTTATCCTCCTTCCCGCCCCCCCCCCACCTTTCCTTTGGAGTCAGGCTTATAGTTTCTGACCTGATTTTTGGTCAAACACCTTTATCCCCTTTCTCTCTCTGTTCTGGTTGTTTGTTTAATCGGACTTTTTTATTCTACTCTTTTTACACTTTTTCTGTTATCTCTCTCTTCTTTATTTTCCTCTCTCTCTCTCTGGATTAAGCATTATATTTTCTTTGATTTTCTGCCTGATCTTTTTTTCCCCCTCCCTGTCATGTCCCTCTCTGTACAAGATAAGGCGCCTCCCACCCTTTCCCCCCTTTTTCTAGGGTTACTTCAATGAACAAATCAAAGGACACCTGGTGAAAATTCCAAACAATCCACCACAATGACAATGGGATAGAGCAGCCAGAGATGCAACAGCAGGGTGCAGGCAACGCATTCCATAAAACACTTCCTGTAGTGCCAGGTCCTGGACAATGTATGACCCCTTTTAAATATAGTAGTACTTTTAGGTGGACAAATTCCTAGAAACTCACACACTAACAAAGCTCAAAAGAGAAGAAATAGAAAATTTAAACAGACCCATGACAAGTGAACAAATTGAGTCAGTTATCAAAAATCTCCCAACCAATAAGAGTCCTAGCCAGATGGCTTCCCAGGGGAATTCTACCAGACATTTAAAGCAGAGTTAATACCTATTCTTCTCAAGCTGCTCCAAAAAATAGAAATGGAAGGAAAATGTCCAGACTCATTCTATGAAGCCAGCATTACTTTGATTCCCAAACCAGACAGAGACCCCACTAAAAAGGAGAATTATAGGCCAATATCCTTGATGAACATCAATGCAAAAATTCTCAACAAAATAGTAGAAAATTGAATTCAACAATACCTTAAAAGAATTATTCAGCTTGATCAAGTGGAATTCATTCCTGGGCAACAGGTTCAATATTTACAAATCAATCAATGTGGCACATCACATTAATAGAAGAAAGAATAAGAAATATATGATCTTCTCAATAGATGCAGAAAAAACACTTGACAAATTACAGCATCCTTTCTTAATAAAAACCCTCAGGAAAGTTGAGATAGAAGGAACATACCTTAACATCATAAGAGCCATTTATGAAAGGCCCACAGCTGATATCATCCTCAATGGGGAAAAACTGAGAACTTTCCTCCCGAGATTAGGAATACGACAGGGATGTCCACTCTCACCACTGTTGTTGAACATAGTGTTGGGAATGCTAGCTTCAACAACCAGAAAACAAAATGAAATAAAGGGCATCCAAATTGGCAAAGAAGAAGTCAAATTTTCACTTTTTGCAGATGACATGATACTCTACATGGAAAACCTGAAAGACTCCACCAAAAACTGTTAGAACTGATCCATGAATTCAGTAAAGTCTAAGGATATAGAATCAATGTATGGAAATCGGTTGCATATCTATACATCAGTAATGAAGCAACATAAAGAGGTATCAAGGAATCATCCCACTTACATTTGCACCAAGTACTATAAAATACCTAGGAATAAACCTAACCAAAGAGGTAAAAGATCTGTATGCTGAAAAATGTGGAAAACTTATGAAAGAAATTGAAGAAGACACAGAGAAATGGAAAAACATTCATGCTCATAGATTAGAAGAACAAATATTGTTAAAATGTCGATACTACCCAAGCAATCTACACATCCAATGCAATCCTAATCAAAATATTTCTAGCATTCTTCACAGAGCTAGAACAAGTGATCCTAAAATTCATATGGAACACAAAAGACTCTGAATAGCCAAAGTAATGTTGAAAAAAGAAAACAATGCTAGAGGCATCACAATACAAGACTTTAGTCTGTATTACAAAGTTGTAATCATCAAGGCAGTATGGTATTGGCAAAAAAACAGACTCATAGGCCAGTGGAACAAAATAGAGAACCCAAAAATGGACTCACAAACACATATGGCAAACTAATCTTTGACAAAGCAGGAAAGAGTATCCAATGGAAAAAAGACGGTTTCTTTAGCAAATGTTGCTGGCAGAACTGAATAGCAACATGCAGAAGAATGAAACTGAAGCACTTTCTTACACCATACACAAACATAAATTCGAAATGGATGAAAGACCTAAACGTCAGTCAGGAAGCCATCAAAATCCTACAGGAGGAAACAGGCAGCAATCTCTTTGACCTTGGCTGCAACAACTCTTACTTGACATGTCACTGAAAGCAAGGGAATAAAAGCAAAAATGATCTATTGGGACTTCATCAAGATAAACACCTTCTGCACAGCAAAGGAAACAATCAAAAAACTAAAAGACAACTGATGAAATGTGAGAAGATATCTGCAAATGACATCTCAGATAAAGGTTTAGTATCAAAAATCTATAAAACACTTCCCAAACTCAACACCTGAAAAACAAATAATCCAGTGAAGAAATGGGCAGATGACATGAATAGACACTTTTCCGAAGAAGACATCCAGATGACCAACAGACCCATAAGAAGATGCTCAACATCACTCATCACCAAAGAAATTCAAATCAAAACCTCATTGAGATACCACCTCCCACCCATCAGAGTGGCTAAAATTAACAACTCAGGAAACAACAGATGATGGCGAGGATGTGGAGAAAGGGGAACCCTCTTGCACTGTTGGTAGGAATGCAAACTGGTTCAGCCACTCTGGAAAAAATGCGGAGGTTCCTCAAAAAATTTAAAATAGAATTCACTCTGGGCGCCTGGGTGGCTCAGTCGGTTAAGCGTCCAACTTCAGCTCAGGTCATGATCTCACCGTCTGTGAGTTCGAGCCCCGCGTCGGGCTCTGTGCTGACAGCTCAGAGCCTGGACCATGCTTCGGATTCTGTGTCTCCCTCTCTCCCTCTCTGCCCTTCCCTTGCTCACTCTCTGTCTCTATGTCTCTCAAAAATAAAATTAAAAAAAAACACTAAAAAAATTAAAATAGAATTCACTCTATAACTCACTAATAGCACTACTACAGGAGTGCTGATTTATAGTGGGACATGCATCCCAATGTTTATGCACTTTCAACAATAGCCAAATTATGGAAAGAGCCCAGCTGTCCATCAACTTATGAAATGGTTAAAAAAGATGTGGTATATATATACTCAGCTATGAGAAAGAATGAAATCTTACCATTTGCAACAACGTGGATGGAACTAAAGTGTATTATGCTAAATGGAATAAGTCAGTGAGAGAAAGACAGATATCATATGTTTTCACTCATATGTGGAATTTGAGAAACTTAATAGAAGACCACAGGGGAAGAGAAGGAAAAATAAGTTACAAATGGAGAGGGAGGCAAACCATAAGAGACTTTTAAATACAGAGAACAAACTGAGGGTTGATGGGGTGGTGAATTGGAGGGATGGAGAAAATGGGTGATGAGAGTTAAGGAGGGCCTTTGTTGGGATGAGCACTGGGTGTTGTATGTAAGTGATGGATCATGGGAATCTACTCCGGTAGGTAAGACTACACAGTATAGTAGCTAATTTGACAATAAATTATAAAAAATAAGAAAGAAAAAATGTTAAGAAGTGTTGTGTTAAATCTTAAGTGTGTTAAGAAAATAACACTATTTTAAACTGATAACAACTCAACCTCTAATAAAATTTTCATGCTTTATGCTTTTACTTCCCCCACTCTCATTTTAGGTTATTGCTGTTACAATTTACATTTTAAAAATTTATTGTGAACCTAGTAACCAATTATTGTATTTGTAGTTATTTTTGTGGTGTTCATTTAAAAATTTTTTTTAATGTTTATTTTATTTTTGAGAGAGAGAGCATGAACATGGGAGGGACAGAGAGAGGGGGAGACAGAGAATCCAAAGCAGACTCCAGTCTGTCAGTGCAAAGCAAAACATCGGGCTTGAACTCATGAACCATGAGATCATGACCTGAGCAAAAGTCAGATACTCAACTGATTGAGCCACCTATGTGCCCCTCTGTGTTCATTAAAATAAAAACGAAAACAAAAACAAACTTTTAAGCTAGAGTTGTTTGTGAGTTTTGCACCTCTATTACCACATGGCAGACTCTAACTATGATATATATTTACCATTACCAATGAGATTTTTACTATCTTTTTGTGTTTTCACGATGTTGATTCATGTTATTTTACTTCCTCTTACAGAACTCTTGTTAGCATATCTTGTAAGGGAGATCCAGCTTTTGTTTGTTTGGGGACGTCTTTATCCTTCCTTTGTTTCTGAAGAGCCACTTTGCTGGGTGTAAGATTCTTGGTTTACAGCTATTTTCTTTCAAATTTTAAATACGTCATTTCTTTCTCTTTTGGCCTGAAAAGTTTCTGTTGAGAAATCCACCTATAGTCTTGTGGGGTTACCTTGTATGTAACTTTTCTTTTATCTTACTGCTCTTAAAACTTTTTGTCTTTGACCTAATTATAATGTGTCTTGGTGTAGCCCTTTTCAAATTCAAGCTATTTGGTATCTTTTCAGGTTCATCGATTTGGATGCTCATCTCTTTTCAGGTTTAAGAAGTTGAGGCCATTATTTGCTTTGAATATACTTTCTATCCCTTTCTCTTTTTCTTTTTCTCTAGAATTCTCATAATGCTAATATTGTTTCTTTTCATTGTGTCTTATAATTCCCATATGCATTCTTCACATGTTTTCATTCCTTTTTTTTTTTTTTTTTCTTTTTCATCATCTAACTCCCTATATCCTATCTTCCAGGTCACTGATTCTTTCTTCTGCATGGTCTGGTCTGTTTTTGAAATTATCAAATTCTTCAGTTCAGTTATTGTATTTTTCAACTCTAAGATTTCTGTTTTTTTGTGTTTTGTTTGTTTGCTTGTTTGTTTTGTTTTTGTTTTTGATGATTGCTACTTTCTTGTCAAACTTCTGATTTTTTATGCATTGTTTTATAAAAATACTGTTTTCCATGTTTCGTTGTAGTTTGCTAAGCTTTCCTAAGATAATTATTCTGAATTCTTTGTCCGTTTATTAGATGTCCTTTTTTTTAGGGTCATTTATTGGAGCTTGGTTAGTTTCCTTTGGTGGTTTCATATTTACCTAATTTTCCCTTGATTGCCTACATTGCTATCTGCACATTTGAATAATAGAGATTTTTTCCCCTAGATTTTATAGGTTACTTTTGCAGAGACAGTTCTTCATAAGTTTGCTCGTTTGGGTTTTTGAGTGTGTCTGCTGGTAATAGGGCCTCTCATTATGGTCTATTTTTGGGTGAGGCAGCTGTTCATGGTCTGAGGACAAAGATGGAATATGTATGTGTTACTGGCTGCTGAACAGGATTGCTGGTTTTGCTCCCTACCAAGTAAGGCTATAGGATCAGCTCCACAGTTGCCTGAATTCTTTGGTCAAGCTTACTGGATGGTTGGGACCAGGCCCCATACTCAGTAATAGATGGGGATATGAATTATCTTCTCTGCCCAAATTCATTGCAGGCCTGAGTGTGCACTGGATTCTCTGGTCATATGAAGCCACTAGTTTAGTTCTACATACTGGGGAAGCCATGTGCTGTGCTCTTTGTACAACTGCCTCTGTGCCTAGGGCTGCTTAATTGGCTATATCGCATCCCATATGCTCTGGTTAGGTTGCCAGGTGGGACAGGCTGAAGGCTATACTCAGCAATGAGTGGGATTACAAATTATATTCCCTCCCTGGATGTAAGCAGAAGCATCTCTAAAATTGGGCAAAGCTCTTTTTTTGTTGTCTTAACTCAAGCCAACCCATTTCCCAAGTTCCCTGGCTGAACAAGGCCACTGACTTTGCTCTGCAAACTGTTGGCTCTGTCTATCCTTTTGGCTTGAGTGCTGCTGGGCTGCATAGCTTTCAGGCATTTTCACTAGCCCTTCTGGTTAGATGGGGCTAGAAGACACCCTCCAAGGAGGTGGGACAATGTCTCAGCTCCCTCTCCTGTGTGGGAGCTGGAGGGCTGCTCTAGGATACTGGTGTGACAATGTCTCAGCTCTGTGTGGGAGGCTACAAGCTATCTGGTTGGGAGGGGCAGGAGCTACCCTCATCCTTGGCTATGAATGAATACCCTCTGCCTGTGTGTAGTATGGGAAACTTCCATGCCAAGTACTGGCTTTGCTTTGAGGGTAATCAGCTCTGCTCATCTGCCTCTCAGCTTGAGTGTCCCTGGGCTGCATAAATTTTAGGAGTTGTCACTAGCCCTCCTCGTCTGATGGGGCACTCTCCACAGCATGTGAGGCTGTGACTCAGCACCTTGCCTGGGTGTGGGCAAACTGGACTCTAGGGCTGTCAAAACCCACTTGAGGATCTATTTATGCAGATCCATTCCCCAGTGAGTTCCCTGATCAGAGTACCCCCAACTTGACTTTGCAGATGAGCAAAGCTGCTGAGTGGGATTACCATGTGGGCACTGAAGGTATGAACTTGGTCTGCCGAGATCCATTGCTTATTTTTGCAAGCCCCTTCCCCCTTCTCTGTCACAGTCAGATTCTCAGTGGCAGGGTCCTATAGATTTCCCTACAATCCCTATTGTGCAAGATCTGAGTAGAGTCTCCCACAAAGTGACCCATGATGCTGACTGTCCTGTCTGGGTTCTCTTCTCACTGGAGAGGAACTGAAGGACCAGGGGAGACATCTCCATGTATTGCTGTGCTGTCCTGGGGAAGGAGCAATGTGGTTAACATGTAACTGCTTCTCTTACCCTTCTAATACAGTCTGTCTTGGTCTCCGTGGTGCAGGGCTGGTGCTTCAGACTCATCCCCATCTTCTAGGATTCTCTCAGTGTCTTGATCTTCAGTAGATGTTAGTTGTTTTTGTGAGGGAGAGTCAAGTCAGGAATGACTTATGTCACCATTTTGATGATGTCACTCTAAGTTTTGTTTGTTTATTTTTGTATCATTTAATTTAACTGTTATATATGTTAATTTACATAATTTGTTTTCTTAATTTTAGAATGATATGTCAAAATAGTCTAAAACAAATACATATTTATGCTTGTATCAATTTATGTAGAGAAATTTGCACTGCCATTCTCTAAGGCTGTGGCGATTAACAGTTTAACTAATTCTCCTTTTCTAGAACTCAGACTTTAGATTTATTAAATTTCTTACAGTGAAGAAATAAATGTAGGTGTCTTACTCTGGTATCTAATTAATACTGCCTGACCAAACTTCAAATGTATAACTAGATTTGATTCTACTGGGTCTCTTCTTCCAGTTTCGGTGTTGAGTACTGTCTGATGATTTAAAGGTAGGTGGAAAGCACATATAAGTATCAGAGAAAGAATGGAGTGGGGAGGAATGTGATTTCTATTTCTTAAGTAGCTAAAATATTTAATTGAGCAGGTGTTTATTGGAAAATAGGGAGAAGGAGATGATTGTAGAGAAGTTAAGTAGGACAATAACATCTGCTTTAATCACAGGTCCTGAAGAAATATTTATAGAAATTCAGAGAATACCAGCAAGTGAAAGATTATTCTTTTATTCCTTTATTTGACCAGTATTTTATGTTATTTAACAAAAAGTCTTAGTTTAATAAGTGATGTTGTAGCAGTAAGTAGGAGTAAAAAGATACTTTATTAGGGGGATAAACATTATTATAGTTAAGAATAATATTTTTAATTGACGGTGGATTGTATTTCAAAATTTGCTGTATTAATGTCGTAGCCTATGCAGTCAAGTAGCTAATATTCCAACTATGTATAATAAATAAGTTTTAAATTAGAAATAACAAGAAGAGAGTCAAAATGACCTGGGTAAAATTTTCCCATGGGCATATTTTTTGCCATGTCCTCATTTCATTGTTCTAGGTACAAACTTGCCTTGTCTTGAATAATTTAATCTGACTTCCAGGAGTTGTTTGGAGCCAAAAGTCTAGCCTGAGTCTAGATTACTGACTTTTTTTTAAATTAGAAGAGCATGTTTTTGTATTGTTTTTAATTTACTTCTAATTAACTTAAGAGTTAGGACAATTCTCATTTAGGTTTCTCAAAAAATTAAAAATAGAATTACCATATGATCCAATAGTTCTACTACTGTGTATTTACCCAAAGAAAACAAAAACACTAATACAAAAAGAGATATGAACCCTACGTTTATTACAACATTATTTACAATAGCCAAAATATGAAAGCAACCTAAGTGTCCATCAACAGACAAATAGATAGGGAATATGTGGGGTACACACACACACACACACAGACACACACACATACACACACACACAGACACACACTGGATATTTACACAACCATAAAAAAGGATGAGATCTTCCCATTTGCAACAAAATGGATAGACCCAGAGGACATCATGCTAAATGAAATAAGTCAGACTGAGAAAGACAAATACCATATGATTTTACTCATATTTGGAATCTAAAAACTAAAGAAAAATCAAAGTCAGAATCAGATCTATGAATACAGAGAACAAATTGATGGTTGCCAGAGGGATGGGAAGTGGAGAGATGGGAAAAATGGGTGAAGGGGAGTGTGAGATACAGGCTTCCAGATATGAAATAAGTAAGTCATGGGTCAAAGGCACAGAATCCAGAATATAGTCAATGATATTATAATAGCAATGTATGGTGACAGATGGTAACTACACTTGTCAGTATAGCGTGATGTATAGAGAAGTTGAATCACTGTTGTACATCTGTAATTAATTTAACATTGTATGTCAACTATAGTTAAATAAAACTTAAAAATACAAAAAAGAGGTAATCCTCCTTTCCCCTCAACTTTTCATTTTGAAAATTTCAAAACTTCAGAGTAGTATAAACACCGGGGCAGTGAACACTCACATACCTTCCACCTGGATTCTTCAATTGATAACATTTTGCCACATTTTAGTTTTCTTTCTTTTTCTCTGTATCTGTTTCTCTCTCTCTCCCTCTCTTTCTCTCCCCACACACCTACTATTTAAAAATTAGTTGCAGATATCATATTTTACCTCTAGATACTTCAGCATGCACTTTCTAAGAAAAAAGAACTTTCTCATATATAAGTATAAACTGTTATCACACTTAAGAAATTTTATAGCAACAATTTTATTTTATATCGAGCTTATTTAAAAGTTTTTCCAATTATCTCCCAATGAGAACTCCTCAGCAAGTCTAAGTTTAAGTTAGTTCCATGGAAGACTAGGCTGATACCAGACACCCACCTCTAGAGTGTCCATATTTCTAATGAAACCACTTCCTTATCCTGGGAGCTTCCAGTGTTGCGCAGTTGTAAAGACCATTTATGCCCCACCTATACTCTATAAACATGTAGATTCTAATCGATAGAGAAAGGCCCCTCTCTACTTCACATTGGCCAGGCACTTAAAAGTTTTCTACGCCCAACCAAAATTGTGAGATTATAAAAATTATGGAGACTACAAACTGTCTACTATGTTTCTGCCTTAAACCTTTCAGTCACTAAACCCTGTTGTATATACTAGTACTATGTGTCTGTGACCTGTATGGATGACATCCCCCTGAGACTTCAGCAATATATTTTTTTCCTATGTACAATCCAGTCAGGGTTTACACATTGTATTTGGTTTTTAGCTCTATTTAGTTTACTACAACAGACCCCCTCTCTTTTTATTTTTTCCCCATGAGAGTGACTTTTGAGTCCAGGGTAATTTTCTCTTAGATGTCACACATTCTAGACTTTTCTGATTGCTTCCTAATGGTACCATTTAATTGATGCCTTTACCTCCTGTGTTTCCTGTAATTTGGATTTGTGGTAGAAAAGCTTGACTATATTAAGTTCAAAACTTTATGGAAAGAATACTTCACAGCTGATCCATTCTTTGTATTACATTTTATCAGGAGGCATATAAGAAACTTGTCTCACTATTAGTGATTGGCTGAGGTGCAGACCACCAGAGTTAGTATTGAAAAAAGTGAACTTTTGGTCTTTTTAAGTAATAAAAAGTAATGTTAAAAGTAATGTTAGTTGACATTTTGGCACTATGTAACTCACTTGTTATATAACTACATGCTTTCAGCTCTTTTTAATAAACCTTACCTAAATTATTTATTACATTGAGAAAATACAAAATGATTACTCTCTAAATCTCTAATTTCTTCTATATTTATCAGCTGGCATTCTTTTCTAAGTAAGACTATTCTTCCTCTCCACTCATCGCCTTTTCTTTTCTTTTCCATTCTTTTTTTTTTAAGACGTAGACCAAAATTTTTATTGGATCACCTGTAATGTTTCCATGGAAACTGGGTGCAATATAGAATTTTTTAAGATAATGTGACTTTTCAAAAAAAATCTAGGTTTCCTGTTTAAAATGACAATCTGAGTTCAAATAATACATTTCCTTCACTTTAAAATTTTTTGTCCTCTATCTTTTCTAATAGCTATAGACAAGTTTTTTAATTCATTGTATCATAATCAATTATCATAGTCATTTTTATTGCTGATCAAATTATCTTAAATAGCCAATTCAATTTGAGCTCATTCAAATTTGGTCCTTTGCAGTTATGATCTATGTGATAGGTAGCCCCTGGAATGTCTCCCAATGGTCCCCACCTAAATATGCATTCCTTTATATAATCCTTTCTCTCGAATATGGGCTGGACCTAGGGATTGACTTCTAACAGACAGGAAAGGGCAAAAGTGATGGTATGTCATGTCTGAGATTAGGTTATGAAAAGCCTGTGGCTTCTGTCTTGCTTATCCTCTCTTACTTTCTTGTTTGCTTATGCTAATGGAAGCCAGACCCAAGTTGTCAGCCTCCCTATGAGGAAGCCCACATGGCCAGAAATTGAGAATGCCTTCTGATCAACAGCCAGCAAGAAACTTCAGCTTTCAGTATAACAGGCAGTGAAGAAACATATTGTCAACAGCCACACGAATGAGTTTAAAAGTAGCTCTTCTTTCATATGAGCCAAGGAGGACTGCAGCCTGACTGAGAAGTTCATTGCAGCCTTTTGAGAGACCTTAAGCCAGAGGACCCAGCTAAGCTGTCCTCATGTTCTGGAATCACAGAGCTATGAGATAATTAATATTTATTGTTTTTAGGCCCTTAGTTTGGGACTAACTTATAGGAATGGGTAACTAATACAACCTCACTAGTCTTTGAACACTTTTATTTCTTTCTAGCTAACATGATTTCTTAGATTAACTTTGTATTTTTCCCATTTTATTGCTGGAGTAACATTTCTCCAAATTTCTCTATTTTCTTCGGTAGAGAATGGTGTTTAGAATACAAGATCTGCTCACTAAATGTGCTCATTATTTAAGAGATGTCATTGTTTCTATATCCATCCAGTGAATAGAGCTAAAAACACATATAAAAAATCTTGAACTTATGCTGATATTACCAATTATCATTTAATATTACATGACTCTTCTTTGCCTTCTTTAATTGCATATTTTATCTCTTTCCTCTTATAGTGAAGATACTGCTTCCTTTATTTTTTTCTAATGTTTATTTGAGAGAGAGAGAAAGTGAGAGAGACAGAGTAAGAAAGAGAGAGAGTGCACGTGAGTGAGTGGGGAAGGGCCAGAGAGACAGGGAGACACAGAATCTGAAGCAGGCTCTAGGCTTGAGTTGTCAGCACAGAGCCCTACGTGGAGCCTGAATCCACCAACTGTGAGATCATGACCTGAGCCAAAGTCAGATGCTTAACCAACTGAGCCACCCAGGTAGCCCAAGATCTTGCTTTCTAAATAGTAGAAGGTTAACATTTCAAGAAAGAGGAGTAGTGATCATCACAATTTTAGCGATGACAATAAGTTGTCTGGCTTTCCGGAATATCTTCCTTTTATAATGTCTTCATTTCTACCAGTTGAGATTTATTAGTTTGATTCTTGAGGGCTTTTTGAATGTTAGAATTTTTTATCAAAAATTTTTAGAATTAATTTCCATCTTAGGAAAATGATACAGAAACAACAGAATTTAAACAATTTGGAGAAAATATCAAAAATATAAGTAAATAGCTCTGGTTGTGAATTTGTGGTTTGTTTTTTAAATTATTATTTGTTTACAAATAATGCAACCACATGTCACCCAATGCTTTTAGCTGTTTTTAATAATCCTTACCTAAATCATTTATTACATTGAGGGAATGTTGTGCTCTCATATAATGCTATTCACTCTTTAAGTCATTATAGTCCCAAAATTTCTGTTTCTTGCTAGAATAATTTATATTCTGGGGAGGGAGTCATATAAATGCATCAATACAATATAATTAACTGGTATCAGAGATAAATAGCATTTTCCCATGTTAAATGTTGACTAAAGGACATATACTATTTTAAATAGAAAATGCAATAATTTGTTTTTTAAGAGAGCAAAGAATAGATCAAAGGGAGTTGGGGAAAATGTCAAGGGGAACACGAGCTGATTTCACAATTTTCATTAAACTTGATGAGTTAACGAGAGGATTTCTCAAATAAAGTTTTGCTTGTTAGCCTCCTTGCTTCAGATGTAACTACAGATCTTCCTGACATACGATGAGGTTATGTCTCCATAAACCTATGAAAGTTGAAAATATCATAGCCTGGGGGCACCTGGGTGGCTCAGTAGGTTAGGCGTCCGACTTTGGCTCAGGTCATGATCTCACCGCTCGAGAGTTTGAGCCTCACATGAGGCTCTCTGTTGTCAGTGCAGAACCCTCTGAGGATCCTCTGTTTCCCTCTCCATCTGCCACTCCCCCGTGCTTTCTCTTTCTCAAAAATAAATAAACATTAAAAAAACCCATAACCTGAAAATGCATTTAATACACTTAATCTACTAAACACCACAACATCACAGCTTAGTCTAGACTACTTTAAACATACTCATAACACCTTAGCCTATAGTTGGGCAAAGTCATCTAACACAAATCCCATTTTATAATAAAGTGTTGAATATCTCATAATTTGTTGAATACTGTGCAGAAAATCAAAAGCAGAATGGTCGTATGGGTGCAGAATGGTTTTAAGTGTATCAGTTGTTTACCCTTGTGATTACGTGGCTGATGGGAGCTCTGGATTGCTGCTTCTGCTCAACATCACTTGAAAGTATTGTATTGCATATCACTATCTTGGGAAAATATCAAATTTCAAAAATCAAACTATGGTTCCTACTGTATACATAGAGCTTTCACACCATCCCAAAGTCAGAAAACTATAAGTCAAACCATTGTAAGTTGGAGATGGTCTATAAATTTTTATTCTGCATTTTGGTTCATAGTAGCATGCATATTTATAGTCAACTGTCATGTGGTTAATTAAGGAGTGAACATAAATATCAAAAATCTACTAAGGTGATTCTATATTTATCTTTCTAAAACTATCATTGTTATTATTTATTTATTTATCTATTCTTAACGTTTTATTTATTATTGAGAGACAGAGAGAGACAGGGCATGAGCATGGGAGGGGCAGAGGGGGGGAGACACAGAATCCAAAGGAGGCTCCAGGCTCTGAGCTATCAGCACAGAGCCCAACACGGGTCTCAAACTCACAAACTGCGAGATCATGACCTGAGCCGAAGTCCAATGCTTAACTGACTGAGCCACCCAGAAGCCCTTGTTATTTTTTATTTTTAATCTCTAGCTAAGCTCTCAGATAAAACCTTTAAAAAATCTGTATGACTGTAATTCTTGCTGATGCTCCTAAAGAGCAAGAGTCAAGGCATTAGTGCAAGGATCTGTTCAGTATAATTCATAGAAATCCTTGTAGAAGGGAGAAGAATAGGCGGAGAAACAGAAAAGGAAAGCAACTCAACTGGCACTTACATTTTTAATTTTTATTTTCTTTGGTAATTTAAGCTTATCTGTATTTTTTTTCTTTTATTTATTTTGTCATTTATATTGATCGAACTTCTGATAATCTGATCGGGGCAGAAAAATGCTATAAAATGATTTCAGTAGAAAATAAATCAAGGCTGACATTTTAAACCTATTTTGGTAATAAACACACATCTGCAATACTTTCATTAGTATCAAAGAAATTAATTCTAAGGAAGTGTAGTGTATTTACAAATGATAACCATCTACACATAAGAAGTTCATGCTGGGCCAATTACCTATCAGGCTTTGCAGGGGCTATCCATGAATGACTGGATGAGAGAAAGCCACAGAGGATGGGTTCTTTCAGGATATTTAATTATAATGAACTTTACCAAAAATTAGAATTTATGCAGATCTTGGATTTTTTTTTTCCTTTTCAGTTCCTTTGCTAGCTCATGAACATACTCATTGAATAATGCATGCTGTTATAGTTTCAGAGAGGATATTTCTGATTTTCAAAGCTAAAACAAAAATTAGAAATTGCTTTCTACTGGTTGCACTAGGCACTACAGGTACAGAGAATAAGATAAGACAAAACCCCTGCTTTCAAGCAATTCTCAGCTTAAGCTCTTTTGAGTCATTACCATGGACACAGACATTTATATTACGAATGTTTTATTGAGCAGTGTCAACCAATGAGGGCCATGGGATATCACTGGAAAATACCCATTTAAGAGAATACCTTGTAGACTATCTTAGCTTTTCTGTTCTTTGTAACACTTGAAACAAAATGAATTTATGTACTTACTATCTTGTCATTTTTGTGATAGATAACAGTGAAGTAAAGGCCATGAGGAACTAGCCTTGTTCCAAGGCCCTGTAAACCATAGTCAATTTGAAGTAGTCGTCCATACGAAGTGGTTGTGAGTCGCGGTTAAGTGATTGTGATGTGTCTGAGAGGCAAACTTATGTCTCCAAAAAGAAGAGCTCTCTGAATAGGTGGTTACATAGAGTTTTTGTAAAGATATTTGATCTGGAAGAGACCACATCACAGAGAAACTGTGATTGTCTGAAAGCACACTAGTGATAAAAATCTTTCAATACATATCTTAACTAAATCTTGCATGTGCTCAAATTGTCACCTTTTTTTGTGATCACTGGAGCTGATCGTCTAATTGTGTGCCAATGAAGCATGGCAGACATCGGGGTAAGTAGATATCTAGAAGTCCTGAAAAGGTTCGTCCTTCTCTAATATTTGATTTTATTGCCAATATTCACTCTAACTATGATAATATCAACAAATTTCACTTTGGGTTTTCATGTTATAATTCCAGTGTCTTCTCATAAGACAACAAAAATAATGGAAGTCAAAAAGAATGTATTTAAGAAAACCGAGAGGAAAGATGCTTATTTATTTTACAAAAAGTGCAGTAGTATTCTCCGTGGCCTAGCTCCTAACTTTCCAGTTTTAATTCTTGCCATGTCTCAATGTACATTTTTTTCTCTTTTATTCACCCAAACCAACCAATTGGCAACAGTTCCCTAATGTTCTAATTCCTCCTAACTGCTGCATCTCACTGGGCTCCTTGTGTGCTTTTTTAATATCCACAATATCTGGTCATTACCAGAAAGAAAACTACATTGCTTTTGGCCCAGTTAGTCTCTTGGAGACCAAATTCATTTTTCCTTCTGGTCCTGTTTTCTTCTCTGCCCATACTTCCCTGGCCTTTTTGACTCATCTTCCTAGTGACATTGGATTCTCATATGGAGACTGAGTAGAATTGCAAAAGAGGAAGGAAAGGAAGAAAGAGGCAGAAGTGGACGGGGGAAGCTATCACTCTGTGATGCTGACCTGATGAAGCTTAACAGACAGGTGTGGAGCAACAACTGCCCTTAGAGGATCCCACATTGGATGAAAATAGACAGCCTCTTACATCACTGTTTTGGTCAGTCATTGGCTAGAGTGTCTTCCTCTGTCCTCGGAGAAGAGTGACCTCAACTGAAAAGCTGGAATAGCCCGGCGATATAGTTAATGGCTGGAGACTGTCAGTCATACATTCCATAGCTTGCAGCTGGGCAGGCAGCCTGTCCTTGAAGAAGAATATTTCTCTTTGCTCCTAGGAGCAGGATGCAGTCCCGCGTCTGAAATGCAGCGAAGTACTCAACATCATCAATTTCTGATTCCATTGGGGGATATTTTCCTCTTCAGTTTATTAGGAAGAGGCCTTAGATTTTCAGATTCAAGATAGCAAAAATAAATAACCCTTTCTCCAGCTCATTTTAAGAATCCCTCATAATGTGACCTTGTTGGCGAATTTGAAGGCTCTATATTTTGACTATGTCTCCTTGATCTCCCATATACTGTAAGAAGAAAAGAATGAGGAAGAATGATTCAGATCAAAGATCACGTTCTTTGTGGAGGTTTTCCGACACCCTCCTCTAGGCTGAATTTACGGTTTTTCAACTGTACTTGCCCTGGCTGCTGTGAGTGCCTCAGTTCTAGCACTTAGCATATTGTGTTCCAGGGGTTGACTTTCTTGTCTGTTTCTTCGTTAGACTGGACAATTTTTAAGGGCGAGAAAATTCCTCGACCCTCTGTCTGTCTCTAACTCTTAGGCTTATAATAGATGCTTTGGATTTGAACTCTGTTGTGTGACAGCAGGATCAAGTCCACTGTGATAATAAGCTGTATTTTCATTAGGTTTCCAAACTATTGAAAAATATACTCAATGCTTAATCAATACTTTATAAAATGTTTATAATATACACATACCAAATTTAGAAAATACTGAATCGTTTTTAGAAGAAAATAAAACTTTATAATTATACAATCTAAATACAATTAATATTAATATTTTGTTTCCTTTGCTTTTTTTATATTTTGGATTTTTATAAGTTGGCATATGTACTTTTGCACCTAATATTATATATAAAACATTTACTATGTCATTTAATATTATTAAAAATTATTTCATTATTTTTCTATTATTGGAAATTAGGTAGTTTCCAATATTTGCTTTTATGTATAACCTGTCATGAACTTCTTTAGAAACAGATCTTTATTCTAATCTGTGACTATTTCCTCCGGGTTACACAGTAATATATTTATATATATTAATATATTTATCTTTGTTCATGTTGTTGAACTATTTTCCAGAGAGTTTATACCAGTTTATCCTCCCTTGTAGATATGCGTGTGAGGTCCTCTCACCATACTTTTGGTAGCACTGTTATCTTTAAAACAGGCAACTTAGACAACATAAACAATAGTTCTTTCTGTTTTAATGGAGATTTGTCTTAATTACTTGAATATTTTATTTCATATTTCATTAGTCATTAATATGCCACCTTCTGTAATTTTTATATTCATAGTATTTGTCCATTATTAAGAGTTTGAGTGAGTTTTTAATGTAATAAATATCATGAAATGGGTTTGTCAATGAAATGTGTTTGTCATTATTGATATAAACAATATTCTGTTTGGATTGGCTTACAATTTTATAAGAATCGTTCTTCAGAGAGCCTTAAATTTTATCTAGATAAATTTAACCAGCATTTCCTAACGATCTATTTGCTTCTATATTTAGAAAATGCTTATTCATTATAAGATCAGTTAGTCATTATTCCCGTCTGTTTTCTGATTTTATTTTAAAATAAAATTTATTTTAATGGGTGATAATTTAAAATTGTGATCTAACTTAATATGTTCCTCAAAAGTATAATTTCCCCAAAACCTTCTCAGTAATTCATCTATATGCATTGGTTTACAATGCTTCTTTTCCATATGTTATGGTCTTTTTTATTTTATTGGTTTTAAGAGAATCTCTAATATTCTGTTGATTTATTTGCCCATTCTTGAAACAACACTTACAGATGTTTTATGGATGCTTGAAAAGAAGGTATATTCACTGTTAGCAGGAAACATACATACATGCATCCAGATATTCATTTGTTTCAGGTCAATCCAAACACCTTAAGAAATAAAGTGAGTGAGGAGGGGGGCCAAGATGACGGAGAGTAGGGAGACCCAAAGTTTCCCTTGTATTTTGAATTAAGAGGGACTGAAACAGAGAGATTCTCAACTCCAAGAATCTGGCAGAAAAGGTGTTGTAGCCTACAAGGAACGGAAGGAACCCTGACAACGCCCTAGGTATCGTGTTTAATCTAGAATGGACTAAACGAACTCGGGAAGCTGAGCTGAGGGAAGGATGAGCCGGGGACAGCGGGAAAAGTGCTGATCATCCGAAGGAGAGGGTCAGAGAGGGGAGACCACGACCATCCAGCCCCTAAAGGCAGGGCTTTGGAGGAGAAGCTTTGTGTCTAACAGCAGAACTCAGCAGAACTCTCCTTGTACGGGGACCGCAGATGGAGGCCGAGTCAGTCCGCCTCACGCAGAGTTGCTCAGCCGCCATCGCCTACGGAGCGCCGATGGAGCGCCTGTCCCCACCTAGCAGGAGCGAGCACCTGCTGCCGCCGCAGCCGTTGCCTGCCCGATTGGGGAGTGAGCGTCCGCCACAGTTTCCACCGGCGGAGCGTGGAGCCCCCGCCTGCCGCCTAGGGCTCAGCGCTCAGCGCCGGGCTGCCTGCAGTGCCCCTAGTAGCCTGTGGAGCACCTCTAATACCAGCACATTTGCAGCAGGATCGGGGGTGGCAGGCAGGCGCCTGACCAACCAGTGGACCATACTGCGCCGGCGCCCATAGCAGAGTGAGGACAGAAACAAGGGGGCGAGTGGAAGCCCTGGGACTGGGAACAAAGGACGGAAGGGATGCCATTGTTGTTTATGGGTCCAAACGCACCGGCCCCAGGAAATCACCCCCAGAGCCATCCCTGCTGCAGTGGAGACGACCACCCTACACCAAACCACCCCTCCTCACAGGAGTGACACCTCTCAGTGGGAACTACAGATGCCAAGTTCAGACCACTGCCTGGAGTACCTCCAGGTCATTTCATCTTTAAATATATGCTCCCCATTATTCTTACTGATCCCCACTCCTGAGCTGACTATCCAGGGTCCTGGCTGACTTAAACAGAATTTTAACCCACTCTCTCAAGGCATGTTCCACACCTCTTTCTGTACTTCTCTATCTCTCTCTCTGGAATAACCAGGCCACATAATCTCATCCCAGCAATTTCTGTCTTCATTCCTTTTTCCTTGCATCCGCCCTAATTCTGATTTCTCTCACTCTGGATTAAGCCCTTTAGCCACTCTACCTGGGCAAAGACCATTTCCTTCTTACCCCCGCACCTGTCACTATTCTCTCTGTAGACGCTCTGCCACCAGCTCACTACATACCCTGTCCTTACCGTGTAGCTGGTACTTCAGGACATTGCCCTCAGAGAGTCATTAGTTATTCTTTTTTCTGTTGTGAACTGCTTGTCTGTATCATTTGTCGGTACGTTTGAGTATTTCTGTTTTCTGTTTGTCTGTCAGTCTGTTTTCCTTTCCAGGGCAACTTCAAGAAACAATCCAAAACACATCTAGCCAAAATGACAAAACGGAAGAATTCTCCTCAAAAGAATCTACAGGAAGCAGTGACAGCTCAAGAATTAATGAAAACAGATATAAGCAACATAACAGAACATGGATATAGAATGATAATCATAAAACTAATCGCTGGGCTTGAAAAAAGCCTAGATGAATGCAAGGGGTCCCACGTGGCAGAGTTTAAGGACCTTAAAAATGGTCAGGAAGAATTAAAAAAGACCTTGGATGAAATACAAGGCAAATTGGAAACAGCCACAGCACGGATTGAAGAGGCAGAAGAGAGAGTTAGTGCATTAGAAGATAAAATCATTGAAAAAGAGGAAGCAGATAAAAAGAGAAGCTGATCCAGGAACAGGAAAGGAGAATTCGTGAGCTGAGCGATGCACTCAAAAGAAACAATATCCGTATCATAGGAATTCCAGAGGAAGAAGAGAGAGAGAAAGGAGTCGAAGGGGTGCTTGAACAAATCATTGCTGAGAACTTCCCCAACATGAGGAAGGAAACGGGCATGGAAATCCAAGAGGCACAGAGAACTCCCCTCAGACGTAACTTGAATAGACCTTCTGCATGGCACATCATAGTGAAGCTGGCAAAATACAAAGATAGGGAGAGAATCCTGAAAGCAGCTAGGGACAGAAGAACCTTCACATACAAAGGCAGACATATAAGGATAGTGGCAGACTTATCTACAGAAACTTGGAAAGCCAGAAAGGAATGGCAGGATATCTTCAATGTGATGAGCAAGAAGGACCTGCAACCAAGAATTCTGTATCCGGCTAGCCTGTCTTTCAGAATAGAAGGAGAGATCAAGGTTTTTTCCAACAAACAAAAACTGAAAGAATTCATCACAAATAAGCCAGCATTACAAGAGATCCTGAGGGGCACGCTATGAAGGAAAGGTTGCAAAGAACACAAACTACCAGAGACAGCCTTACAAACATGAAACCTACAGATAATACAGTGACTGTAAGCCCATATTTTTCAATATTAACACTGAATGTAAATGGACTAAATGTGCCAATCAAAAGACACAGGGTAACAGAATGGATTAAAAAACAAGACCCATCTATTTGCTGTCTTCAAGAAACTCATCTTAAACCTGAGGACACCTTCAGATTGAAAGTGAGGGGATAGAGAACTATCTACCATGCTACTGGAAGTCAGAAGAAAGCCGGAGTAGCCACACTTATATCAGACAAACTAGACTTTAAAATGAACGATGTAATAAGAGATGAAGAAGGACATTATATAATAGTCTCAGGGACCATCCAGCAGGAAGAGCTAATAATTATAAATATCTATGTGCCGAATTCGGGGGCACCCAAATTTGTAAAACAACTAATTACAAACATAAGCAACCTTATCGATAAAAATGTCCTAATAGTAGGGGACCTTAACACTCCACTCTCAGCATTGGATAGATCCACAAAACAGAAAATCATCACAGAAACAATGGCCCTGAATGACACATTAGAACAGATGGGCCTAACAGACATCTTCAGGGTCCTTCACCCAGAAGCAAAGGAATTTACATTCTTCTCAACTGCACACGGTACATTTTCCAAGATAGATCACATTCTGGGGCACAGGGAAGCTCTGAGTAAATATAAAAGAATTGAGATCATACCGTGCACACTGTCAGACCACAATGCTTTGAAACTTGAAATCAACCACAGGAGAAAGCCTGGAAAATATCCAAAAACATGTAGGCTAAGAAATAACCTACTAAAAGACGAGTGAGTCAACCAAGCAATCAGAGAAGAAATTAAAAAATACATGGAAACAAATGAAAATGAAAATACAACAATCCAAATGCTCTGGGATATGGCAAAGGCAGTCCTGAGAGGGAAATATATTGCAATCCAGGCCCACCTCAAGAAACAAGAAAAATCAATAACACAAATTTTAACAGCATGCCTAAAAGAACTAGAAGCAGAACAACTAAAACAACCCAAGCCAAGCAGAAAGAGAGAAATAACAAAGATCAGGGCACAAATTAATCATATGGAAACAGAAAAAGTAGTGGAACAGATCAATGAAACCAAAAGCTGGTTCTTTGAAAAAATAAACAAAATAGACAAACCTCTAGCCAGGCTTCTCAAAAAGAAACGAAAGAGAACTCAAATAGATAAAATCATGAATGAAAAGGGAGTAATTACAACCAATCTCTCAGAAATACAAGCAATCATCAGAGAATACTATGAAAAACTATATGCCACCAAACTCGGCAACCTGGAAGAAATGGACAAATTCCCAGATAGCCACATGCTAGCAAAACTCAAACGGGAAGAAATAGAAAATTTGAACAGACCCATAACTAGTGAAGAAATAGAACCGTTATCAAAAACCTCCCAGCAAATAAAAGCCCTGGACCAGATGGCTTTCCTGCGGAATTTTACCAGACATTTAAAACAGAGTTAATTCCTATTCTCCTCAAGCTGTTCTAAAAAATTGAAACGGAAGGAAAACTCCCGGACTCATTCTATGAAGCCAGCATCACTTTGATTCCCAAACCAGATAGAGACCCAGCAAAGAAAGAGAATTACAGGCTAATATCCCTGATGAATATGGATGCAAAAATTTTCAACAAGATACTAGCAAATCGAATCCAACAACATATAAAGAGCATTATCCACCATGATCAAGAAGGATTCATCCCTGGGTTGCTGGGCTGGTTCAATATTCACAAATCAATCAACGCGATAAATGACATTAACAAAAGAAAAGATAAGAACCGTATGATCCTGTCAATAGATGCAGAAAAAGCATTTGACAAAGTACAGCACCCTTTCCTAATAAAAACCCTCACGAAAGTCGGGATAGAAGGAACATACCTAAACATTATAAAAGCCATATATGAAAAGCCCACAGCTAATATCATCCTCAATGGGGAAAAATTGAGAGCTTTCCCCCTGAGATCAGGAACACGACAGGGGTGTCCACTCTTGCCACTCCTATTTAACATAGTGTTGGAAGTCTTAGCATCAGCAATCAGACAACAAAACAAAATAAAAGGCATCAAGATTGGCAAGGAGGAAGTCAAACTTTCACTTTTTGCAGATGACATGATACTTTACATGGAAAACCCGACAGAACCCACCAAAAGCCTACTAGAACTGATCCATGATTTCAGCAAAGTGGCAGTGTACAAAATCAATGTACAGAAACCGGTGGCATTTCTATACACCAACAATGAAGCAGCAGAAAGAGAAATAAAGAAGCTAATCCCTTTCACAATTGCACCAAAAACCATAAAATACTTAGGAATAAACCTAACCAAAGATGTGAAAGACCTCTACACTGAAAACTATAAAAAACTTATGAAGGAAATTGAGGAAGACACAAGGAAATGGAAAAACATCCCATGCTCATGGATTGGAAGAATAAATATCATTAAAATGGCAATACTACCCAAAGGAATCTACACATTCAATGCAATCCCATTGAAAATTGCACCAGCATTCTTCTCAAAGCTAGAACAAACAATCCTAAAATTTGTATGGAACCACAAAGACCTCGAATAGCCAAAATAATACTGAAGAATAAAACCAAGGCGGAAGGCATCACAATCCCAGACTTTAACCTCTACCACACAGCGGTAGTCATTAAGACTGTATAGTATTGGCACAAAAACAGACACATAGACCAATGGAATAGAATAGAAAACTCAGAAATGGACCCACAAGTATATGGCCAACTAATCTTTGACAAAGCGGGAAAGAGTACCCAATGGAAAAAAGACAGCTTCTTTAATGAATGGTGCTGGGAGAACTGGACAGCAACATGCAAAAGAATGAAACTAGACCACTTCCTTACACCACTCACAAAAAGAAACTCTAAATGGATAAAAGATCTGAATGTGAGACAGGAAACCATCAAAATCCTAGAGGAGAACGCAGGAAAAAGCCTCTTTGACCTAAGACGCACCAAATTCTTACTTGACACGTCTCCAAAGGCAAGGGAATTAAAAGCAAAGATGAACTACTGGGACCTCATCAAGATAAAAAGCGTCTGCATGGCAAAAGAAACAACCAACAAAACTGATAAGCAACCAATGGAATGGGAAAGGATAATCGCTAATGACATATCGGATAAAGGACTAGTATCTAAAATCTATAAAGAACTTACCAAACTCCACACCTGAAGAACGAATAACCCAGTGAAGAAATGGGCGGAAGATATGAATAGACACTTCTCCAAAGAAGACATTCAAATGGCAAACAGACACATGAAACGAAGCTCAATGTCACTCATCATCAGGGAAATACAAATCAAAACCACACTGAGATACCACCTGACACCAGTCAGAGTGTCCAAAATGAACAAATCAGGAAACTATAGATGCTGACGAGGATGTGGAGAAACAGGCACCCTCTTGCATTGTTGGTGGGAATGCAAACTGGTGCAGCCACTCTGGAGAACTGTGTAGACGTTCCTCAAAAAAATGAAAATAGACTTACCCTATGACCCAGCAATAGCATTGTTAGGAATCTACCCAAGAGATACAGGACTGCTGATGCATAGGGGCACGAGTACCCCCATGTTCATAGCAGCACTTTCAACAATAGCCAAATCATGGAAAAAGACTAAGTGTCCATCAACTGATGAATGGATAAAGAAGAAGTGGTATATATACACAACAGAATACTACGCAGCAATGAGAAGGAATGAAATCTGGCCATGTGTGGCAACATACATGGAACTGGAGGATATTATGCTGAGTGAAATAAGTCAGGCAGAGAAAGACAGATGACATATGTTCCCATGTATAGGTAGGCTTTGGGAGACCCAACGGAAAACCAGGGGGGAGGGGAAGAGAGGAAGGAGAAAAAAAAAGCCACAGAGAGGAAGGAAGACATGACATGAGAGACTCTCAAAGAATAAGAACAAACTGAGGGAGACGGGGGTGTGGGAGGGGAGAGAGTGGGTAATGGGCACAGAGGAGGGCACTTGTTGGGTTGAGCACTGGGTGTTGTATGGAAACCAATTTGACAATAAATTATTATTTAAAAAAATGAAAAAAAAAAAGAAATAAAGTGAGTGAGATGAATGTGCCTAAAGGTTAAATGTAATTCATTAGGGCGTGGTTTCAATGAGGTTGGCAGGGAGAGCACATACTTGGCCTAGAGACACAAAGTCAAATATTAAAAAAATATATATATTGTACTCATACAATTCCTCAGCTTCAAGTATGTTTATAGAATTAATTTGGCTTCTTGTCTCTACATTCACATAATCCACTATGCCTAATTATGTTGGGAGGGGGAACTTTATTCAAAACAAACCAAAACAAAATAAAACAATTGTGACAGCCTTTACCCTCAGAGTGAGAGGAGGCAAGAATGATGTATATATTTTATTGGGAAAAGAGATTGTAATGGGAGGAGAAAAGAAAACTTGAACTCTCAAGGCTTCTGTGCATTTCTCCATGTTAAACTCAAACTATTGAGTCATTTGCTTATCAGAGCATCTGACCTAATCTTTGGACTTTTGAAAAGCTAAATTATTGTGCAAATAAATAGTGGTGAGGCTTGGGGCTAGCACTTAGGGGAGTAGAGGGTGAAATTAGACACCTTGTCTTTGTTGAGAAGTAAAATGATGAGAAGTTTGTGCCAATATGTATTTAGGTTTAAATAATACTTTACAAATAAATAAATTGCTAAATAAAGGGGAAAAATTCCATTGGCACCAGATGAGATAACCTAGGACACCAAACCACTTACTGTAATATACACAAAGGGACCTGGAAGTACAGACCTGATCTCCTGGGCCAGAGAACAGCCACAGGATAGGCTGCACAACTCACACATGGACTCATGAGTCCATGAGAGATGGACTTTTTTCAATGCCTTTCATTCAAAGAGGCCACTCTCAGCAGCCAGAAGAGTGGCATGAACTGGAAGAAACCAAAGGAGAGTCTGTCACAGTGAGGGAACATTGAAGTGGATTTTCGAGTGGAGAGAAAAAAGGCAATAAAGGAGGAAGATTTGGGTTTGTTTTTGTTTTGTGTAAATACAAATAAGCACCGTTTATTTATTTCTTATTTTTTTAAAAATGTTTATTTATTTTTGAGAGAGAGAGAGAAACAGAGCATAAGCAGGGGAGGGGTAGGGAGAGAGGGAGACACAGAATCCAAAGCAAGTTCCAGGCTCTGAGCTGTCAGTACAGAGCCTGACACAGGCCTCAAACTCACGAACCGCAAGATCATGACCTGAGCCGAAGTCAGACGCTCAACTGACTGAGCCACCCAGGCACCCCAAAATAAGCACTGTTTATTAAGGAGTGGATCTCAGTGAAGTACAAACATGAAGTTTTATTTTTCTCTAGTCAGTGCTTTCAACATTTATCAAATTATTCACTTCATTCTTCAAGAGTGTCATAGACAGATTCCATAACTTTTCGACACTCTCGATTTAAAAACTCCCCCCAATCAAGTTTAAAAATCCCTTCATACTTGATCTAAAATTTTGCTTTACCACATCACTTCTTAAAATCATGATTCAAGGGCCTTTAAGTGGGAGAGTTACACAAGCAGTTCTTGTATCCCCTTCACCTTCTCATCTAAACAAGTGGAAAAATGGACTGAAAAGTTAATGTGTTTTTTTTTTTCTTTTCTTTCCTTTTTATCTTTTTTTTTCTTTTTTTGAGTGAGTGAGAGAGAGAGAGAAACAGAACACGATCAAGAGCAGTAGAAGGCCAGAGAGAGAGGGAGACACTGAATCCAAAGCAGGCTTCAGGCTCTAAGCTGTTAGCACAGAGCCCGACGTGGGGCTTGAACTCACAAACTGCAAGATCATGACCTGAGCCAAAGCTGGACGTTTAACTGACTGAGCCACCCAGGCACCCCAAAGTTAATCTGTTTTAATCGGGTAGAGTTGTGCTTCCCTCTTTGTTGGCTTGTGCTGGTTTATGCTGCTCCTCTGGCTAATCCTGACAGGCCAGTGATGGTGGCCTTTCTGTGTGAAGGCACTAAAAGAATTTTGTCCCTCATGGAGGGGCATGTGTGAGTTCTTTGCACTATCCTATGAGATCTTCCTGTGGTTCATTTCTCTGGCATGGGCATCTTCTCTGGCATATACACTTCTAATTTCTCCTACTCAGTTCCTGTCACAGTAGTATATACCACAGACTCCCCATGCTGGAGTCCCTTAGGCTGGAGGGTAGCCTTCTTGGATGAGATACTGGCAAAAAGATCTCAAGATTAGTTCCTTTTCTGTTGTCCCTTGGACCTATAAGAATTCATACACCATTAGAACAGCAAATGATGTCTTGGCTGCTCTACTGTTATCATCTCTCTTTAATTTGTAGGGGCAATTCACCAATTCTTGGCAGATAGCCATTCCCCCAATGCAAGGCTAACTTGCTCATTTTGGAGGGACTATATTTCTGTTCAACAGTCTCTGAGAGAATTCCTTCCTGCCATCTTGGCTTGAGTGCTGGGGAAGTACATTTTCCCATGAACACTACATTTACCAAAAGCCCAATGACTTCGACAATCTTTCCTTCTTTCCCTTGAGTCAACTCCCTTATGTAGGTGGTTGGGGTGGAAATGGGCCTGGATGAGGAGAGTGTACTGATTTTTCTATTTTTCATTAGATCTTGTGGGAGATACTGAGGCCCCGAACCTCTCTTTAGAATGTGGTATAATAGCTTTTCTTTGTCCTCAAATTTTAACTCTTATAAGGTTAGTATACATAACAAACTGGTAAATTATACAGCTGCATATCCATGTTGCCTGAACAGTTCTACTCAACATTGTTGCATGGAGAAAATCAGTGCACTAGAAGAAGGCAGAATATCATATTCCTGTGGTCTATGTGGAATCCAAGCAATGGAATCATCTTATTGTTTAGTGTCCTTGCCCTGCTCTTATTTCTGCCCTGGAGGGTTAAGCTGGTTCTTTTGGGAGGGAGTAAAAAAACATGAATCTTTATTTACACATTAAACACAGAGCTTTCTAGAGTGTATGCTGTGTTGTGCTGATAAATGTGTCCTCCAAATAAGCAAACAAGAAAATCAAGAACAAAACAAAACAGAAAATCACAGAAACAAACAGAAACAAAAACACTGTATTTGTAGCGTTTTCCAACTTCCAAGGTGTAAATACTTTCACTATGTGGATTTCAACCTCTAGATGTGAAGTCACTAAATGGGGAGTAGGAAATAAATCCACATAGTTGTCTTTTAAAAAATAATTTTAATGTGTATTTATTTTCGAGACAGAGAGACAGAGCATGAATGGGGAGGGGGCAGAGAGAGAGGGAGACATAGAATCCAAAGCAGGCTCCAGGCTCTGAGCTGTCAGCACAGAGCCCAAAGAGGGGCTTGAACTCAGAAATTGTGAGTTCATGACCTGAGCCGAAGTCAGACACTTAACCGACTGAGCCACCCAGGCGCCCCCCAAATAATTGTCTCTTGTGAGTCAGTACAATCTGGCTGCAGTGCATCATTATTTAGTAGGTATGATTCTATAAAGTATGATGAAAATTATGGTGATATTGTACCCCTTCTGATACGTTCTACCCAAGCTATTTGTTGGAGCTATCTTTAAGAGAGAAAGAGAGAGTTATTTTCTGAGATGAGGCAAAATGAAGTAGAGCTGAAAACAGAGCAACAGAGAACTATTAGGGCACTTTTCCTAAGGGAAGCAGAATTATGTGACAAGGCAAGAAGCTAGATTTACTAGAAAAATGGGTGAAATTCACAGTGGTGGGATAGCCAACAGTAATGACTTTTAAGAACAGGCTGTCTAGTATGTGTAAATAGTCTGCTCATCGGGGCTGTAATTCTACTTTGCTGCCCCAAACTTTCACTTATGTTGACTATACACACAGAAAGGGCTTCGTGAGCTGTTGTTCGATAAATGAAGAAAAGGGTCTGTATGCCATGTCTGGGCCAATGCACAGTGAATAAAGTAGAATGGAACAGAAGGCAAGAATCTGAGGTACAGAGGGCAAGAGCAAGGCTAGAGGGAATTTTGAGAAGGAAGACCAGGGAATTCCCAGAAGCATTGGGAAGGAACTTTTGCCTGATGTGTAATGGGGGTGTTTACCAACTTTATTTTTGACAGAAAGATGACCTTAGCTGACATCTGGATATTATTTATTCTAGTGTTAAAAATAATTATGACCTTATTTTAATTTATTTGATCTGCCCACGGTTGTTATTTGTTACTATAACTGTGTTTCTGTCATTTACTCATATATTTAACAGTTTTATTTTATACACGTTTTTGTTATAGTATTTGAGGCATTAAAATTCATGGCTATTACATCTTATTTGTGGATTATCAAGGCAATTTTCCTGTTGTTTACCCAAGAACATGCGTGGTTTTTCTTTGTTCAGATCTTTTGTTTCTCTCAGGCAATTTAAAAGTATTTCTTTATAGATATTACATTTTTCTTCTTAAACATTCATAGGCATAATAGAGACTGCTAATTGTCCGCTAATATTATTTCTCCTCTTGTTTCTCTGCAGTGGAAGCCCTGAATTTTAGTTGGCACCCGTCTGCCCAGAATAAAGACTTCATTTCACAGCCTCCATTGCAGGTAAGCCTGGTCATTGACTAAGTTTTGGACAAAGGGATGTGAGTGGAAGTGGCGTATGTAATTTTGAGTGTTTTTTAAGGGAGAAGGTATATTCTCTTTTCTCTTTTCTTATGAATGAGACTCTATGGTGAGAGCAGAAACCGGGAAGGAGCCCAGGACTTTGAGGGATCTGTGGAACAGCTATTCTAGTCTTGGACCTCTGACCACTGGACTTTTCACATGAAATAATAACCACACATGTGTCTAAGCTACTGAGTTTTATGTTGCATGTAGCCAAACCTAATGGTAATTTATTTACTAAGAATTAAAAAAATTGCTTTAATTGGTTTTGTAAATGCAATATTTTCCCATTATATCTTCTGATTATTATTTTTACATATAAAATGTGTTGATATATTCACTTTGTATCTTTATGTGACTGAATTTTCACACTGTAGTGGTTAGGGAACAAGGATGGAACACAGAAGAAAAAGGAAGCACAGGTTTATGGGATTGCTTTAGAACTTATGAGGGGGGCAATGTTTCTTATAACTATAGTGGAGATTATTTGCAGTTGTTAACTGCTGCAGAAGTTTTCACTAGATAAGAATGACAGGTTCAGGACAGCCAACTACCAAAGTACATCATGAAGACTAAACAGCTTACAGAGCACCATTTAAAGAGAGCCTCATCTCCTGCAACCAGAGAGCCACCTGTGCTGAAAATTAGGCCTGAAGTTTGATTATGAGACTGGGAGAGTTATAAGAGATTGAATTCATAGTCCCGGCTAATATCCTATGGTAAAGACAAAGACATGGAATGGGGGCATTTGGGTAGATGCTCTTGAGAACCACAACCCCACAGATCCACATGAATCCCCCAGGCTGGCTAACCCACCTCTCCCTTGTTAGAGGACAGTAGTGTCCTGCTGCATGGAGGCAAAAAGCTTATCTGAAATAGATTTCTTGAAAAAGGTGATTATTCTCCTCAGGATCTTTCACTACATACACTCATTTATTTATTTATTTATTTTCTTAATAAACTGATAGAGCCAGGTGTTAGCATGGTCTTTCTATGGAACTACTACCTCTTCAGGAGTGACATATACCGCAGGTTGTGGCTCGTGTTTACCAGCAGGAATCAGAACAAAAACAAACAAACAAACAAACAAAAAATATATGGGGATGGATCTTGAAGATGCTCAGCTAGGAGGGGCAGAATATAAAGCTGAGTGGGAGCAAGCTTTGCCTTTCATTTCTTTCTCCTTTTTCCATCAGTGTAACTTTTTTGTTAGATGTGTTACTTGGTTTTACTTTTGGAATCTAGATCTTAGGTGTTGGAGTCAGGTGTTCGTGATGAGTGGAACTTGCTAGGAGTGCAATACCTGGATGATGGGAAAGTGAAGAAAGGAGATTACTTATGTATTGGAAGAGCTGTGACAGATGCATTACTGGGTTGGTGGTCTAATGAAGCCAAAACGTTGCTTGTGGGGAGAGGTTGAATAAGTGAGGTGGAAGGAGAAGCCGTTGTAGTGGAAAGCTGCTGGGATTGAATGTTTTGGGGATGGAGCAATGTGGATTGTGACAGAGCTGGGTGCCTATCTGATTGTGGGTATCCAAGTTGGAAGTGGAAGAGAAGATTACATGGAACCAGAAAGCCAGGAAACTGAAGGGCTGGGTTTGTTGGAACAACAAAGTCCGTCAGGCAGATGATAGGAGTTAACATGTAGGGAAAACTGGGTCAGATGCCAAAGACCTTCATTTCATTTGATGAGAGTAACAAGAATGGAGTGGAGAGTGTAATAAAATTGCATGAGTCTTGAAGAGCAGGTTTTATGTGACAGGAGTGGAGGTAGGAATGGTCTGAAGACAAAGGTACATTCCTTAGAATTCTGAATCCGTAGAAAGACCGTGGAAGAGAAAATATTTTCTTCCTGTGTTCTTTGGGGTAGGAAAATAGTTTTTTTCTCCATCCAGTCAGATCAATCTTATTGTTTATAGAAGTTACTCCAAAATTCCAGCAATATCAGTTCTGTCAATATGAACACATTTCAAATGTAAAGTTGTGAGAAGCCATTCATAGAACTGCCAACTCACTGCCATTTTAAACAGAAGTTTAAATAAAATCTTTATTATATATGTCAGTACATTATATATATGTGTCAGGGGGACGCCATATTGAGCTTATGAAAATTTTAAGATTTTATAATATTCTTCAGCTATTGATGGCTTAAGACAAAGTATTGCCAACATAACTGGACAATTTAATAAAAAATTCAAAGCCATTATTTTAACACAAATCTCATTATTCAAAATGACTAATCTGTTCATTTCAATACTAGTTTAAGAGCACAGTTTTTTTGGCCTTTCAAAGTTTTCCGTGACAGCTGTTTTCTTTTATTTGTTTCTATTTTTGCCTATTACTCCATAGAAAACAATAAACAGAAAATTCTGAAACAGATGGCTACTATTGTATTTTGTAGTTTATTTTTAAAATATGCAACCCAAAACATCTGCCATAATCTGGAACTAATTTTCAGAAAATGATTTTGACTTGATGTTTAATGTGGGTCCAATTGGAAATGATAATGGTATATATAGCGACTAGACAGAAACGAAGGTGAACATTTTGCTTCTGTGTAAGGATTTGATGAAGTTAGTAAGGTTTTATTTTATTTTTTAGTTAAATTCTACTCTTGTGTCAATAATCTATTGAACTTTGAGTTAGTCTTTGTACTTGCATTTGTTTTCTTTCCACCAAATCTCTACATTCGCTCCCATTTTCTCACCAAATGTTTCATTTTATAGGTCTAGACATGCTAGAAGGCTAAGGTCCTATTATTTCGAAATTAGCCCCATCGTCCTATTATTTAACACATGGACCTCATTAAGATAATCAAGAAGTATATTTAAATACATATCTGCTTCCAAGTTTAGTTATTAACAAAATGCATGTTTTTCTAGGATTATCATGAGAAAAGTTGATATATTCAGATATTTCCTAGGCTATCATTTTATCACTTTGAGGTTTAAAGTTCTCTATTGGTGTTCTATTACATAGAGAGCTTGCAAATCAGAGAAGGATTGATTTGCTCATTCTTCTTAGAAAAAAATGGAAATGCTAAAGAGACATTTAGTTAGGATTTAAGCAAATAGGCACGTGTGTTAAATTAATGCAGCTTATCTAACAGTTATATGTATCGCATATTATATGTGCATCTTTTGATATATATTGTTTGTTTTGATATTTTAAATTAATTGCTTTTTTTAAGCAAATATTTATTGAAATCTTACTGTGTTTCAGGCACTACTTAGATGTTGGATGTGAACAAACTAGAAAAAATTGTATTCAAACGGGAAGACAGATAATAAATAAATGTACACATAGTATAACTTTAGATAATCACAAATGCTGAGGAGAAGAAACATCATAGTAAGGAAATAGAGGATGACTAATGATAGAGATAGGGGCATGTTAGATATATTATTTCTTCATTTCAGAAAATTTAGATCAAATCTGTGATATTTACTGCATAAAAATTTATAGAGATTTTAAAGATCTTAAATCTTTGTCTCTGCAGTTGGTATAAAAATATTAGCACTTTTCATTTTTTCCCCTCTGATCATCATCATTTGCAATCCGTACCTGGAATTTTAAACTTGCAAGTTGTCTATTATTTTTTCCTTTTGTAACCATCTTAAGCAGACAAACAGCTGCAGTTAGTGCATGAGAAAGCATAATGAAAATAGAAATAAATGAAAATATAAATAAAGTCTCATGTTCAGATATTTAATAGTGTGATACATAGATCTTTATGAGAACTGGATTTTAATTACAGCTTTTATTTATTGATTTCCATTTAAAATGCATGGGTCTTATTTGCCTTATCTGCAAATGAAGACAGAACATTTTCTAAATTTGAAGACTGATGGTTGTATAATAAAATTAACTCAGGAAAATTTCAGTTCTAATAATTTCTATGCTATGAAAAATCAAATTTATAATTCACGTTCTAGATAATAATGATATGTTTTGAGACTTGTAAAAAACAAATTTGCAAATACCACTGTAACAAATACTATCTCTAATCAGATTTCATTCTTTTTGTTTGTTTGTTTTGCCTATAGCACATGGTGGACTTCTTTATGTCGTGTATCTGAATAAACTAGCATCCAATTTACTCTTACTAATTCCAGACATCGATTCCCTGTCACAGAACCATCACCTTTAGTTTTCTTTACTTAAATTAGCATTAGCATCTGATTTTTATAGGTATGCTTTTCCCAAAGAAAAGAAACTGCTCTTACAACTCTAAACATGACAGAAACAGGAGGACAAAATGTATTCTTTTTATTGAATCCACTTGGCTTCTTGTGACCACCTCCTTTACAATGCTCCCAAACCACCCAGTGATGGCCTGTTCTACACACTCAACTAGGATCAGTACAAAGCTTGGCAGTTTCAATTCATGTTTCATATATCCTTCTTATTTTTGTTTGTTTGTTTTTGTAAATTGAGACAGGTCTCAATCTCTAGTGTTCAGTGATAAACATATGACAATCTTATTTGCAAGTTATTTCAGTATCTTGGGCTGTAATATATTGGAGTCAAAAGTCTAGAAAACAGTTAGGCCCTGTCATTTGCTCACCTGCATTGTTGAAAGTTGGTATGTTCTACAGGGGATGGTTATGTTTATACTCTGAGTGTTGGAGTTTTCCCAGAGGTAAATAATCTGTCATTCTCTTTGGCCAACATTCCATTCCTTACATGTGCTCAGTATAATTGTGAATAGCTCTTCTACTTAGCAAGAGAGGGGCGTGTGCACACACTAGCATTTCAGCCATTGCTCAGGCTGTGGTCTTTGCTAATACCAATTGCCAGTAGGCCTCAAAGGCCAGGAAACCAAGTAATACAGAACTGATACCTACCAATTCTATGTTCATGAAGCTTCTTTTCCTTACTTACTGAGGAGTATAAATGAAAGGCAGTTCTGAGTTGAGGCTGTTCTGAACTATAAATGTGTTTCTTGAAGAATGTCTCATAGCTCCACCTTACCTTAAATTCATGGTCTAGTTGAGTTTCTATGTGTAAATACAATTCACAAAGATACTAATCCTTTGCTTTGAAAGTAGTGTTATGGAAATTGGGTGCAAACTTCCTGTTTACTGATCTCTTGTATTATTACCACATGGAACTGAATACATTGTTTGTGTACTACCTTTTTATAGGCTTAAATTTCTCTAATTTTCCTGTATAGTTAATTGATTCAATGGTGCTACACTATTATGAATGCATTATTAATATAAATAAGTCAATAATCTGCCTATCACTAATGGAACATATTAAAATTATTTATCATTAAAGTAAGCATCAGCAAAGTAGTCATCTCTCATTTTTCCATAATACTTTTGTTTGTAGTTCGCCTTTTGAGGTAATGCAGTGTCCTTTTGTAATGATTGATTTGGGCCATTAATGACAAGTCCAACTAGGTTTTGGTTCATCCATCTGCCCTTAGTCCAGCCAAAAATGCTACTACAAATAAACATCATGTCTGAGTGATTTTTGACAGAAATAACTCCAAGGAGTCTCCTGGCTGGTACGTTTGTCTCTTCATCTACCTAACAGGACTGACACAGCTCCAAGTGGGGCCTCTGGACCCTGAGTTTAGCATGTCCAACACCTAACTGTAACATAAACTTTTTTGGGGCACTGACTTGACACCTTGAAATTCTAGTACAGTTTCTGGGTCCCCAAGGCTATCTGAGTGTTGGTGAGGAATGACACATTGAACACAAGCCTTTACTCTAGTACCACACACAGATGCTTGCAAGTGTGTATTTCTGCATGATGTATCTGCATGTGGAAACTGACAAAAACAGTACGGAAAATTGTGCTGATATTACCTTATCTGATGACAGTACTGTTTTCAAATCTTCCTTTTCCTGACTGTGATAAAAAGTGATTTTTTGAAAGTTTCTGTTTCAAAGAGGATGTGGATATAAGTGGAGGATGAGCAGGCAGCACACTGGCAGGCAGATTCTCCAATGTGCGCTGCACTGCATGCTCCCTCTTCCTGCTTTTCATCTGATTCTCTTGAGGAGTCTGTTCTTGTCTCTGCAGGAAGGTATTAATTATTCTCCACTTGTACCTCCTGGGCTTCTAAAAGCAAAAATATGCAAAGCAAGGTTTTCAGTAATTTGAGAAACTCCTGTATAAAGTAGAAATTCAGTGACTTTATTCGCATGACTAAGATCATTACAACAATTCTGTTCGTGTCTGCTGTGCTGCTGGAGGGTAGACTTTTCTCCCGAGGCTTCTGGTAATTGTCATCATTATAAAGCATTTTTTTTTTCTTTTTTAACTCAATCAAGTTGTTCTTAGATATTCATACAAAGTTGGAACCCAACTTAATATTGGGGCTGGAAGTTTGTAAAGTATATTTAATTAACCTGTGAAAAGTTTAATGTTAAGCTTCTTGCTGCATTTAAATATAATGAAACTACTACAAAGGAAGACAAGATTTTGGATTCATTTCGATGCAACTGTCTGAAGCTTTCCCAGTACCTCCCCCTTTTTCTGAAGTCTCTAAAGAGAGATCACTTCCAAGCAGTTTCTAAATAGCTCGCTACCTTGAATTTACACCTCATTCAATTCCATCCATTCTACCAGAGTGTCTCCCTAAAGTGTTACTTAGACCAGGTCACTCCACTGTGTCTAATGCACCTGCGTCTAATGCAAACATCATAGCCTAACCATCAGGGTCTTGTATAATTTGGGCCTGTTAAACTTGTGATATCTAGTTAACTGTTAACTGCCTTTTCAAGTCTAGTGACATTTCTGCCTACATATTGGGAACTGTTCAGCAACAATTGTATCACTAGCTTCCATAGGATATGATTTTACTAGATCAGTTATATTTCTCTGGGACATACACTTGTAAATGTAAAAAAACAAAATTAATTCAAAATTTTCAAAGTTTACCAAAATCTTGTTCATGAAACTGTACTAACTAGATCCTGACTCTGTAGATTTCTGTGACCAACAATGCCATTCTGTAGGTATGTGTTCATTAAAGTTGAATGCATTTGCCAAGCCAAAAGAGATGTACAAGAATATTCAAAGAAGCAATATTTGTAATAGTCCAGGGGCAAGGTAGCTATAGATAGAATTTGTAGAGTATAATTTAGCTAGAAAAAATATCGATATATGAAAATCTATAGACTTTCTTTGAATTAGAAAGAATAATTTAAAAATTGAAACAGATATATCTTATTTAAAGTAATGATAAAAGAAATTTAATAAGCCAGGTATTCCTATATGAAAAAAGGTTTATACTATTGGAGGATATTATTAAAGTCTAAACAGCAACAGAGTCATAATATGTTTCCTCAGGAAAGAGTTAATACTATAAAAATATAAAATTCCATAAAAATATTATTCCAATCGCAATTCCATTGGAGTGAAAGTTGCATTTACTAGAATGAAATAAATGAAGTCAAATTTCATATCAAAGTATTATTGTCTGAGAATAGCTATGCAAATTTGAAAAAGCGCCTGGAGTACTTGATTTACCAGATATTAACTGCTACAATAATTCTGTAATTCAATTGCTTGTACAAGGTAGCATAAGTGCTATAACCAGCAACTATCAAATTTTAGTGGCTAAACACAGTTATTTCATATTCTTGTAATAGGTGGTGGTGGTGAGAGGCTCTTTTTCGACAGTCAGTCAGGGATATGCTATATCAGTCAGGAGACAGAGACTACAGAAATGATTTGAGCAGGGAAATTTTAAATTAGAGATTTATGAACTAGGGGGATTAACTACTGAGGTATAGAGAGAACTCTAAAGAACAGAGGAGTAGCAGATATGGGAAGTAGTTTCTACCTCTAGGGCTGAGGCCGAGTACTGAAAAAAGGGACAGACTTAGAAAAGCCTCCCTTTTGGCCCCAAAAGCTGAGAGTGAGAGCTCTTTGGAGAGGATGCGGCTGTGGCCAGCTGGAAGGCGAGAAGGTTTGCTGAAGTGCCACAGGCTGAGGCCTGGCAAGCAGAAAACTACCCACTATGCTGGTGAGACTCCGTAAGAAGCTGCCTGCCTATGCACCAGGGAAACTTGCTGGGTGGCCGAGTGCCATGAAGTGTCCAGCATACCGTGGCTTGGGCTGCAAGAATCAACAGGAAAAACCACCTCAGAATCAGGATAAAAAGCGCATTCCTCTTAGAGTGTCCCTCTAACACCTTCTGCTGACAAGCTTAGCCTTGTGCCACCTGGCAAAGGAGGAGTGTTTGTTTATAGGATCTGACTTCAGGGTGACAAAGCAGGGCAAAGAGGGGTAGATTTGGCGCTGAGGGGCAAGACAGTGATAAACCGGCACACCTGTGTCCTTCTGTCTTGTGGCTTTTCCTCCTTCCTGAAAATCTTCATTCACTCAGTTATTGGCAAAAAGATGAAGTCTCACTTTTCCTAAACTTCCTTGCTGAGTAGTCACTAATCATGTGGCCTTACCTAAATGTAAAAGGAATGAGAAATACATTTTATTTATTTATTTACTTGTTTATTTAAATGTTTATTTTTGAGAGAGAGACAGAGAGACAGAGAGAGAAAGAGAGTGAGCAGGGAAAGGGCAGAGAGAGAGAGGAAGACAGAGAATCCCAAGTAGTTCTGTCTGTCAGTGGAAAGCCTGATGCAGGGGCTCAAATCCACGAACCAGGAAGCAATAATTGTAATAGTCCAAGTTCAGTTCATGACCTGAATTGAAATCCAGAGTGGGACACTTAACTGACTGAGCCGCTCAGACACCCTGAGAAATGTATTTCAGTGGTGTACACAGGAAGAGGAAGCAAACAACAATACTGCTGAGCAATTGTCATCTCTACCATAACCCATAATCGAAGCAATATGTTACCACCCTAGAAAAAGATAACTAGATCAGGCAGATAGAGAGAAGATCAAGTAAATAGAGGAAATAAAGATCAAGTAAATAAAACCCAAACAAACCCATGAATCTCCAAGTTGAAGCAGTTGTGGTATATCATACTAGAGAATATAATTCTATAATTTAAAATGAGTTAGATTCTGGTGCACTTGGGTGGCTCAGTCGATTAAGTGGCTGACCTCAGCTCAGGTCATGATCTTGTAGTTCATGAATTCGAGCCCTGCGTGGGGCTCTGTGCTGACAGCTGGAAACCTGGAGCCTCCTTCAGATTCTGTGTCTCCCTCTCTCTCTACCCCTTTCCCACTCATGCTGTCTCTCTCTCTCTCAAAAATAAACATGAAAAAATTAAAAAAATTAAAAGATTCATATTTACTAACTGGAGGAATGTTTATAATATGTTAAGTGAGTGATGCAATATATTTGGTACAATTCCACTTTTGTAAAAAAATAATCTTTAGATTATTATTATTATTATTATATATGCTTGATATATTTTTATGATCAAAGAGAAAAATGCTCACATTGATTATCCAGGCTGGGGGATGGAAAGAGAGGGAGGGAAATCATTAACTCTTTCTCCATTCATTTTAGCTTGTTTCATTACATACTTAGCATCAATTTCTTTTCTAAGACAAAATAATAAAATGCGAAGTAAAAAAATAAACTTTTATCTACGGTACAGATAAACAAATGTCTTAGGTCTGGAAATCCACGCTAAAAAGCTGCCTCTTCCACAATACTGACAGACACAAATTAGAACTGGTTACTTGGCTGACCTGTCCCTTTGTCTTACAACAGCTCTCTACCTGCCTGTCTTTGAACACTTGCCAGAGAGAACTGCTCATAACAGATGACATTGCAGACATAGTAGTATTTGGACAATAACGGTCTTTAAGTGAAATAATGTGTTTGATGTATTTATGACGAAAGTGTGGGAAGGCAGTTTGGGTATAATCATAGTGTAAGTTGCTGCATATCTGTTGTGTAATATTTAGATTGTGCTAATATTTAATAATGATATACATGCATATGTAAATATGTATATTATCTTATACATATGTATGTATACATACATAAATACCTATTGTTTCTTTTGTTATTGATTGCATCCATCTGACAGGTGTGACTGTCCAAACTTGTAGTTTTGATTCACATTTCCCTGATGATAAGTGATGATAAAATCTTTTCATGTGTTTTTTGGCCTACTGGATGTCTTATTTGGAGAGACTTCTGTTCATCTTCTGCCCATTTTTAATTGGATTATTTGAGTTTTGGGTATGAATGTAAATATATATATATATATATATATATATATATATATATATTATCTTACAGCAATCTTTCTTTAATTTTTTATCTGACAGCAATCTTTATAGCTGTCCTAAAAGGATACAGTTGTATAGATGAAGAAACTAAGAGATTATACTTGCTTAGTTTTTTATAGCTAAGTAGTAGAATTAGAATTTGAATTAGTTCTTTCTGACTCTTTTTAAAATTTTTTTTAAATGTTTTTATTTTTGAAAGACAGAGAGAGACAGAGCATAAGTGGGGGAATGGCAGAGGGAGAGGGAGACACAGAATTCCAAGCAGGCTGCAGGTTCTGAGCTGTCAGCACAGAGCCTGATGTGGGGCTCAAACCCATGAACTGTGAGATCATGACCTAAGCTGAAGTTGGATGCTTAACCAACTGAGCCACCCAGGTGCCTCAGTTCTTTCTGACTCTTAAGTAATTGCCACATTAAAATAAGCTACCCAAGGCATTTCAGGTCAGTAAAGACTCTTTTTATATTTAAACTTGGTATGAGTAACACACATTGGGAAATTTGTTCATGTACTGGGACCAGCTTTCAAAAGTGGGTGCTATCCTACAGGTGAGAATGGATTTTCTTATGAAGCTCCTATATGTTGATTTAAACTATCTTCTGGGAAGAATAAGCTAGGTTTTTGTAATTGATTTTGTTTATTGTGGTAAAATATACATAGCACGAAAGTTAGCATTTTGGCCATATTTAAGTACAGGTCAGTGGCATTATGTACATTCATATTGTGCACAACCATCACCCCATCCATCTCCAGAACTTTCTTCATTCTCCCTAAATGAAACTCCTCACCTGTTAGACAGTAATTCCTCACTTCTCTTCTCCTATTCCCTGGAAACCACCCTTCTTTCTGTCTTTATAAATTTTGACAGCTCTAGGTACTTCATCTCTATGGTATCGTAGGATATGTGTCCTTCTGTGACTGGCTTCAAGTATAATGTCTTCAAGGTCGATCCATTTTGCAGCATGTGTCAGAATTTCCTTCCCTTTTAAATCTGGATAATATTCCATTGTATTATATATACCCCATTTTGTTTATCCATTCACACATCAATTGACATTTAGGTTGTTTCCACATTTTGGCTATTGTAAACAATGATGCCACACACATGGGTGTACAAATACCTGTTCAAGTGGCTGCTTTATTTCTTTTTTTAAATTTTAATTCCACTTAGTTAACATACGGTGTTATATTAGTTTTGGGATATGCAATATCATGATATGTCGCCCTGTGCTCATCATGATAAGTATATTCCTTAACCGCCCCCATCACCTATTTCATCCATGTCCCATCCCTCTCTCCTCTGGTAACCACAAGTTTGTTCCGTATAATTAAGAGTCTGTTTCTTGATTTCTCTCTCTCTTTCTCTCTCTTTTTCCCTTTGCTCGTTTGTTTGTTTTATTAAATTCCAAATATGAGTGAAATCATATGGTATTTCACTGACTTATTTCACTTAGTCTTTTTATGACTGAATAATATTCCATATATATATATATATATATATATATATATATATAACCACATCTTTATTCATTTATTGATGGACACTTGGGCTGCTTCCATATCTTGGCTATTGTAAATAATTCTGCTATAAACATAGGAGTGCACATATCCCTTTGAATTAGTGCTTTTGTATTCTTTGAGTAAATTCCCAGTAGTGTGATTCTTGGATGGTAAGGTAGTTCTATTTTTAAATTTTTGAGGAAACTTCATACTGCTTTCCATTGTGGCTGCACCTGTTTGCATTCCCACCAAGAGAACATGAGGATTCCTTTTCTTCCATATCCTGGTAAACACATGTTGTTTCTTCCGTTGTTGATTGTAGCCATTCTGACATGTGTGAGGTGATATCTCATTGTAGTTTTGATTTGCATCTCCCTGATGATAAGTGATGATGAACATCTTTTCATGTGTCTGGTGGCCATCTGGATATCTTCTTTGGAGAAATGTCTGTTCATGTCTTCTGTCCATTTTTAATTGGATTATTTGGGTTTGGGTTTTGGGTGTTCAGTTGTATAAGTTCTTTCATATTTTGGATACTAACCACCCTTTATCCGATATTTCATTTGAAAATATCTTCTCCCATTCTGTAGGCTTTGCTGTGCAGGAGCTTTTTATTTTTATGTAATCCCAACAGCTTATTTTTGCTTTTGTTTCCCTTGCCTCAGGAGACATAACAAGTAGCTCCTTTCAATTCTTTTGGGAATATGCTCAGAAGTAGAATTGCTGGATCATATGGTTATTCTATTCTTAATTTTCTGAGGAATCACCATACAGTTTTCCATAGCAGCTGCACCATTTTCCATTCCCACCAGCAGCGCCCATTTCTCCACTTCCTTGCCGACAATTGGATTTTGTTTGTTTGGTTGGTTTTCTGATAATTACCAGCTTAATGAGTGAAATGGTATCATCGTGGTTTTGATTCGCATTTTCCTAATGTAGGGATGTTGGTATCTTTCCACATGCTCGTTGATCATTCGTATACCTTCTTTGGAGAAATGTCTGTTCAGAGTCTTTGGAATTGTCTGGTTTTTGTTGTTGGTGGGTTAAAGGAGCTCATTATAAATTCTGGGTGTTAACTCTTTGTCAGATATAATTTGCAAATATTTCTTTTCCATTCAGTGTGTTGCCTTTCTGTTTTGATGAAAATATCATTTGATGCAGATAGTTTTTATTTTGGGTAAAGTCCAGTTTATTTTTTTTCTTTTGTTGCTTATGCACGGTATCATATCCAAGAAATATTTTCCAAATCCAATGTCATGAAGTTTTCTCTGTTTTCTTCTAAGGGTTTTATGGTTTAGGTTTTGCATTTAGATCTTTGATCCATTTTGAGTTTATTTTTGTATATGATGTAAGATAAAGGTTCTACTTAATTTTTTTGCATGTAATTATCTTATTTTCCCAAAACCATTCATTGAAAAGACTATCTTTTCATGAAATAAAATGATGTAAGTCCATAGAGGAGAAAAAAGTCAAAAGGAACAATACTAAAATAATCAAAAATCAAATCAGAGTTCTTATGGGATTTAAAAATGACAAATTTACATTGATCCTGTAAAAACAATTTAAATGTTTTTTAACTCTAATATTTTATGGCTACTGAGGAAGAAGTAAGTACTAATATATATTTTTTATTACATGTCACATTCTAGATACTTATATATGTTTAATCTTCATAAACCTCTGTCTAAGTGCCCAAAATAAAATTTAACCCGGGTCTAACTCCAGGCTTTTGTTTGTCTCATATAGCATGGGAGCAATTTTTAATATAAATGTGAGTGTGTGTTTGTGCATATGTGGATGTGTACATATATATATATATATACATATACACATGTATATGTATGTATATATGTATATATATACATATATGTGCAAAAAACAAACCATCAAACTTCTTTTAAATATGAAGTATATATCTAAAACATCAGAAATTAATTAATTTGGGGGAAAGAAGTATATAATTAGTTGCAGGGCTTGAGGGTTTCTGTGTTAGTCATCCTTTCCAAATGACTGTAACATTTAGAATGCGCAGTCTTGGTTTTTTTCCCCTTGTCAGATTACTCTGTGACCCTCTTTCTGTTTCAGTACATCATTGATAATAGCATTGAACTGGAACTAATGGGAGAAAGGAAGCTGAAAGTGTGGTGTTCCAAGTTAAAGGTGGATAAACACAGGCCTTTCACTTGGAGTAGTTGATGGCGCTTCGGAAGCACGGTCTTCAAACCTGACTGCCAAGCCATCCACTCTGAACATATCCCTCAGTTTATCTTCAGCTCTTCAGGCACTAGGCAGTATTTACGGGCAAACCAAAACAAAATGAGTGTCCTTGATTTTTCAAGTATGGATGCATTTAGATGATTCTTTGAAATGTGTTCTTATCAGTTTGTATTGATAAAATTTTTTAAGAGAAAAAGCAATTTGAGTAACGATTTTGGTATCAGTCTCTCTCTGAGTGAAGCATTTATGTCAATCTACAAGGAGGAAAGTGTTCAGAGGCTTGTCTTAAAAGGCTAGATAGGAACCCAGTGCCATTTGGTGCTAGGCCCTGCTGACAGATTTACTGCCTGCTTGGAGCTGTGGCTGCAGTGTGATGGAAGTGGCAGGTGAGGGCCACAGGGAAGAGGATTCCCATGCTCCGTGCATGTGTGTAACTGGCAGCATCCAGGGTCATGGAGGGGCAAGCCTGTGTTTACAGTCAGAATTTGTGGGGGGGAAAAGTTATTTTTCTCTGATTCCTTACAGCAAGAGCTCCCCTCATTGTTTGGCTAGGAGACATTTCCAAATGACCAGACCAAAAGATGAGCATGGGTGTTAGAAATAGGGAAATGATCATACCTTACCCAAGTTCTGTAGCATGAACAAAATCACAAATGCCAAAAAATTAAACTAATTTCTCCCCTCCCCTGTGTTAAATAAAAGACACTTGATGTAAACTAGTGGCAGTTTGGACATGGATATGATGTCTCCTTTCTATAAGTAGCAGACTGTGCAGAATTTCAAAGTTACTCAGTTCATAATGAATTAAATTTCAATCTAAAAACTATACTGACTAAATGTTAGAGACCTACTTCTGAAGCACAATAATGGTGTGTAAATTTATTATAATTGGTAAATACATTCCAGTTTAGATGAAGATTGGACTATTTCAGTAAGTGGATCTACAGATTCAAAGTATCTCACGGACAGAGAGATTGTATGTAAGTATAGATAGACCAAAACTGGAGCTAATGTGTCCGTGCAAAGAGAGTTCTGCACAAACAGTACTGGAAAGCATTTCCTTCGGTATGTGTTAAAATTCTTCTTTTTTTCTTTTAAGTTTTATTTGTTTATTTGAGAGAGAGAGAGAGAGAGAGAGAGAGGAGGGTGAAGAGACAGAGAGAGAGGGAGAGAGAATTCCAAGCGGTCTCTGTGCTTTCTATGCCCCCCACCCACTCACCCACCGTGGCACAGGGCTCAAATCCACATACAAACCAAGAGAGATCATGACCTGAGCCAAAACCAAGAGTCGGGCACTCAACTGACCGAGCCACCCAGGCGTCCTGATGTGTTAACATTCTAAGATGCTCTATACACTACTGACTTCCCTAAAAAGAGAAAACTTTGACCCAATTAATCAGGGAGCATCTTTACTCCCATCCACTATTTAAATACATCTTCAATATTTAAAATTGGTAATTTGGTAACTAAATTGATAGCTAATTTTTAGAAGTTAAAAATACCTTCGATATTTTAAATCAGTAGCTAATAAGGGAGCAACATTTTATAGAAATATACTGTGTAGTCAGGTTTGCTGATAACTATTCTGTTACAAATACAAGATGTCTTAATCCCAGTTTCTTTATTTTAATATCAATTGTTACATTAGTTGATCCTGTCCGCCATCCACCAGGTCTCCTTTCTTTCCAAATCCTCAGTACCCAGCCTGGAACCTGGAGCCCGTCTCACGGGTGCTTAGTGAGTGCGTATTAAATCTGTGTCTAAGAGGAAACTTCTCAGGCATTTGTGCCACTGCTTTTGTTCTTTTGAGTCCTAGACTTCTAAAGCCAAACTCACTTTGTCGCCCACTTAAAATGTTTATGTGTGCCTTGACGTACCCAGAGGAGCAGCAGAGATGAGTTTGCTCCCTGGTAGGTGGATGTGTTTGTGGCGGGGTGCAGTTTTGAAATCATCTGATAATAATAATGAACTGCTTCCAAGAACAATGCAGAGCACTTTGATGACCTTTTGTATGTAACACTTGGAGCGTATGGGTTGGCATGGTAGGTAGGGATGGTATTGCAAGTTAACGAGTTATGCAGAAACTCCTGGACACAGAGGAAAAAGACCTAGACAAAGAGCTTTTAGGGAAATTCAACTGAGCTATCTTTTGTTTAACGTCTGTACTAAAATGAAAATAAAAAACCACTAACATGGCACTTTTCACACTGTATTGTAATTATTTGTTTATGAATGAATTTATTTTCTATTTTTCCCCCAGATCTATCTCTCTTTATAATGTGTGAGGTTTACATGTATAATTTATCTATATCCAGTATTAGTACCTGATTTTAACAGATCCTCAGCAATTATTGATTAAATCAATAAGATAAATGAGTGCAATTTCATAGTGAGTGTTTGGAAAACCAAATGTGTGTGTGTGTGTGTGTGTGTGTGTGTGTGTATGGATTTACTTATGTATAATTTCATTTAATTGCATATATTTTTAATATAGTATACATATATGATGTTGCTGTGTTTTCTTTTGCTTGTAGCTCTTGTTCATAGTACAATAACATTCTGTGCAATGGGCTAGTTGAAAAATTAAATGAAGATAAATTCAAGGTTAACTGTCCAAGATCTTGAGAGTTTGCAAGACTGATGTATACTAATGTGCCATAAGGCTTGTATTTCATTCATTTTAGTTTAGTGATTCTTGGAATTTTTATTCTCTATGGACATATGTTGTTCCATATTTTGAAAAAAAAAGAAAAAAGTACACACATTGTCATGTAGAATGACTTCCCTGTTCATGAAGAAAGAATTGGGCTTAAAACCCTTTATCTACCTTAGTGTGAGACGAAGGCTAGAACCATCTGACGTTTTGTTGTTTATGGAAGCTAATAGTACACGACATTACTGTATGACCTCCCCCATGCAAAAGTAACTCAAAATTTAGGTCTCAATAAGGGAGTGTAGATGATCTGACTAGGATACACCTTCTCCTTAACAGGCTGCCTATTCCTAAAACAAAGAGTTAAGTGGGTTTTAAGCATGTTTCTTTCAGAAACATTGCCTGAGAAAATGGAATGGAAGAAGACCAGGGAACCTGCCTTTTCTCACTTGCTATCGACCTTTAGGACACAGAGCTCTCTATTTTTTATTGCACTAAGTCTATTTCAGCTCCTTTGATCCCTTTGTCCTGAGCCAACTTGTTACATATTTCCTGAGATGTATTTTTCTTATCACATCACGTTAAGTCATTTTTAATTATCAAATAGTTTATTTGAGACTTCATCAGAGTGACAAGTTGCTTATTTTACCTGGGTACAGGATAAGTTGAATGGAATGTCCAGAATGCATACAATTGGAACCACAACCTGTACTTTTTGCTGAAATTGTACATCATTTCTGCATTTGAGCAAGTAGGCATGGGTGCATGTTAAAGTTCAGAATTCAATAGGGTAGCTGCTTGTAATATCAAGTTTAAACTTATTAAATACTACATATACCATGAACTGTAATCATATTATATAGAAGGGAATATTATGTGGATTTTGGAAAGGAGAACTCAGTTCTGTAATTCAGAGCTATTCACAGTGCCTCTGTCTCCCTTCCCCATGGAAGGACTAGTTCTCAAGTCCATTTATTGTCCTTAATTATGTCAACGGTCAGTATCAATTTTCCAGTAAGATATCAAACAAAGGTAAATAAGGACTCTTCTCTAAGTTTGTTTACTAGAAAGCTTTTGAGAGAGCTACTGAAGAGTTTGTTGGGAAAAGCCTTAATAAATTTAGCCTGTAATTTGAGACAAATTTATTACAGTGAGCTTATGTAAATCCATATTGTCAGCACAGTGATATAATATCACTCATTTTCTACCACGTTCATTGGTGATGTCAGAAGGAATGCTGTTTAGTTCTCAGTACTATCGATTTATACTTCACTATACGCAAATCTCTATAGCATTTTTTCTAACAAGCCACAAGATTAATAAGAAAGCTGACTCAGGAGCTGATACCAGATTCTGGCGAGGGCAAGTTTTAACTGCTTGGCTTTCCCAAGTAGATCTGCAGTAGAAATACATTGACACAATCAATATAATTATAATATAATATCAACATAAGTGATAATTATGTAAATTATAATACAGTACTGAGTCTTTTTTCTTCATTTTATTTATTTGAGAGAGAGAGAAAACATGAGAGGAGCAGAGAGAGGGAAAGAGAATCCCAAGTAGGCTCCACATCTAATATGGAGCCCAGTGTGGGGCTCAAACTCAGGAACCTTGAGATCATGACCTGAGCCAAAATCAAGACTTGGATGCTCAACCAACTTAGCCACCCAGGTGCCCCAATATAATACTGAGTCTTAATGGAGGAAAAAAGTAATTCCACTCTGTTAATAAAATACCTTACAATTTTCACATTGTAGGGTAATAATTTGAGGTAAAATTGAGCAGAGTAAAGCAATTTTTCTTGATGCAGACTTGAACCCTGAGGTATTTTAAAGAGACAGGAGACACAGTGGCAAGTAGATCATTTTCACAGAACTTCTTTGTCCAGGATCCATTTAGAAAGACAACATATGTTATTTTGAGAGACACTTGAAGAAGTTTGTAACTTCAATGTTACCTTGGAACACTGCGTATGTAAATTATATAACTAATAATTCTATTTTTTAAAGCACCATATTTTCTGGCTTTCTTTAATGGAAGTTAGTTTCACAGAAAAATACATTTCCACAGAGTCCTTGAAAGTTTTAAATTAAATATTTGATTTTTGTCCAAAGAGCAGTCTCAAGGCTATAATTTTTGTATTTTTATATGTAACAGCAGTAAACTAGATGGGAGGGAATGGGATTACCATTTGCCGCCACTACCCAAGCTTGACGTGCTTCCATTTGTTTTGTGTAAAGTGTACCGCTATTTACCAAATATTTCTATTAAATACTGAGTCCTGATTGTTGTTGGTCAAAACTTTGCTGAAGAAATAAGTTGACTAGCAGGATGTAAAAAGCAGGAACAAGAATAAAGCCAAATTTCTAAGTGGAGGAATTGATCTCTATGAGAAAGACAGACTTTTGAGACTTTTCAAAAGAATCGGGTGTCTGAGGCACTCTCCTCTCTCAGATTGTTGAGCACAGCAGTCTCTGGTTGGAAAGAATCTCACCACGACACGTACGTGGCTTGTGTGGTAATCCTCACTGTGATCTGAGAAGTTTCTGCTTACTGTGGTGGCATGCTGGGTTCAGCCTTGCTGCAGCCTTGTGCAATGGGTTGCATTTTATTTCAGAAGACTTGTTTCCCTTACAGACTTTTTAACAGCTACTTTGGCACCTACTGCTATACTAATGTTATTCACTTTTATTTGTCCTGTGTTTTAGAGCAGTTGTCCTCCAAGTGTGGCACTTGGTCCAGGAGCAGCAGCGTCACCTGGGAACTTATCAATATGCATATTCCCAGGCTCCACCCACGACCCACTGAATCAGGGACTCTCGGGGTTAGGCCCAGCTATCTGTGTGTCAACAAGCCTTCCAGATGATGCTGAGGCACCCAAGAGCTTGACGAAAATGAACTTGGGGTTTTCACTTTGGCGTTAGGTGCTAGGGCACTGATTTTGTTTTTAAAGTTTAGGGAAGTCGATTGACGTGCTCAAGCTCACTCCGATCTAAGTGACAGAATTTGGATTTGAATCATTTTCTCTTTGCTTCAAATCTTATCATTCTTTCCATCCCATGCTCGCTACCCACACTTGTCAAATTGTGGTAACTGGGGGTTGCGGAACAGACCCGGGCTCTTGCCAAACAACTTCATGATGGTGAATGCTGTCTGGACTCTAGGAGTAACTGGCTTAAAGGGGCAAGATTATTTTATTCCCTTCAGTGGGCAGGCAGGAAATGTGAATCTTAATATAACTGTAATTCCTGTCAAGTCCAGGGAATCAAGTCATGATCTTGGAGATGCCCGACGGGAGATGCTAGTTCTCTGGTGAGATGCCCACCACACTGGCCATGTTATTTATTGTCATCTCCACAATTTTCTCATTGCGGTGATGATACAATGAGTGAGGCATTTGTGTCTCTATACTGAAAATGTGAACTCAAACTGGGCAATAAGACACAGTACAGAATAGTTAAATGAGATGACTTAATTTATGATATACAACATTTATTTGGAAAAAGTGATCATGCTTTACTTTTTATGCTGATGTCACTTCAAAAACAATCCTGATAAATTCTGTCTATCACTAGGTTTCCCCAACTCTTCTTTCCTTTTGATTTCTCTTAAGGAAAGAAAACTTAAACACTAAAGAGAAAGATAATCAAGTTTCTCTCCTTGTAAAACATCAATTAGTATAAAAGTACTTAAATAAAAACCTACATTGTATATATACACACACACACACAGATATATATGTATATATATGTATATATATATATGTATATATATATGTATATATATGTATATATGTAGATTTTAATTTAAGTAAATGTATATATATTTGTGTGTGTGTGTATATATATATATATAATGTAGGTTTTTATTTAAGTAAAATATATATATATATATATATTTATATGTGTGTGTGTGAAATATCAGAGTTTCTCAAAAATGTTATTCCAGAATGAAGCAGAGGATTAATTACACTAAATGTTAAGGATAAGTCATAAAATACTTCAAAACTGGGTTTTGGTTAGCATTTTTAACAGGTGATTTTCTCCTATTTCCCAATTTATAACTTCAAACCTAATTTCAAAATAAAATGCATAATCAATCTGGAAAAGAAGAACAATTTCTTATTTGTTCATTTTTCACAGTGTGGTATGCAAAATGAGAAAGCTAGTGATTATGATAAAATTTATATAGTACTTTAAAAAATTTAAATAAATTCCATCCACATATTTTTGTTTAATCCATAAAATAAAAGTATGATTTAATTTTTATTATGTCTTACTTGATAGGTGAAGATACTAGGGCTTAAGGGAGTGACATGAATTTTCAAAACTGAGTAGCAACTTGGACCATCTGACTTGAAATCCCCTTCACTTTCTACCATACTGAACCTACCACATAGGACAGCATGAGCTGTGCTTCTGGGCTCTAACTGATGGGAAAATTTTACTAGTAAATGTATAAGGATTTCTTTATATCTATGTGAATTTTTTTTGTCCTTGAAATAGAGTGACTATTTTGTAGGTAAGTTTGCTAACATTCAAAATCCTTGTACTTTGAACATTATGATAACTTACTCCAACTAAATTGCTTCTAATGTGACTTTATATTTACAAAGCATTGCAATGGAGTAACTCACACTCAAAATTTATCTCTTCTTTAATATGTTTCCTTCTATCTTTTTTTTTAATTCCTATGTTCCTACCTTCCTTCCATATCCTATAATTTAGGATCCTGAGTTGTGGAGACAACTGTAAAAAAGTTGAAAACTCTAAGATTTATTCCATCTTTAATATTTTTTATTCTAGTATGTGTTTCTCACATAACTGGCAAAAAAGGAAGAAATATCACTGTTTGAGCAGAGAGATTTACTGGTGTCCAAAACTGTAAGCCTCACTCCATATTGGCAGAATGTTCAGTTATTTAGTTTAAAAAAAAATTAGAGATGTCTAGAAATTAGTCAAAGGGATGCCTGGCTTATGGAGAAAAACTGGAAAAACCATATGAGATAATCTTGCATTTTATTGACAGCAGTGAATGCTTAAGCCAGAGTCAGTTATTAAAACAGTTTTAAAAATTATCTTTAGGGAAAAATGTGTGTTATCAGTTGAATTAAGCTGCTATTTAAAGCAAGATGTGGCTTTGGAAGTTACTGTTCTTGGCACACCTGCCTAAGGAAAATGGGTTCGGAATATTGGAACTGGCAAGTTAGATATTGCCAGTAATCCATTTAGTCTGATGTCTTGTGTCTGTCAGAAGTCTCTTTTGATTACTTCTAAAAGGCTTCTTTCCATTACCCAAAAAAGACCCATTTTTAGTAATATGTCATGTGGAATATCTCACCTTTTTTCTTATGGCATTTAAACATGAATAATTATTTCATGAAATGTTATTTCACAAAAGGTTAGCATGAGCTAGAATAGGAAAAAGCCATTTCTTGTTTACCAGCCTGGTTCTTTACCACTGATAAGAGTTCTGTTCTTATTCAGGCCCTGAGAATTACCCAGATCAGTTGACTGTCAATGGGCCAATAGGAGACCAGAGAAAAGTATGACAATACAAAGAACATAAAATCTTGTCAACTTTAATTCAAAGTTCTTAATGTGCATGTGTGCCATATTCTATATGAGATAGAATGAAAGTACAGTGCCAATGTTGCTTTTTTTCCTTATGGGAAGACAAAAAAGGTCATTAGTTTTCATTTCTCATGTGGAGTCACTTTGGTAGATGGTGTTGCAAAAAAATGGCACAAGCATTATTGTTGGTTCCATGTGATCTTCCAGAACTTTGGCAGCCTGCATTAAGAAGTAAGATCTATTTCCCCTTAGTTTGAAACTAGGTAGCATTTTGTGTGAGACCCTCCACAATTGAGTGATAGGCTTCACAGTGCATGACTTTGGAAGTGAGGTCATAATAGAAAAGCTTCCTCCTGGCCCTCTTGTCGTTGGAATTTTTACCCTTGGAACCTAAACCCCATGTTAGGAAGAAGCCAAGCATCCGCATATAAAAGCCACATCTAGGTGTGCAAGCCACAGTTCCAGAGGAGCTCCCAACCTGCAGCCAACAACAACCCCAAACATGTGAATGACTCTTTAGATGATTTCTGGCCCTCAGCCTTCAAACCACCCCATGGGATGCTAAGTGGATTAAAGACGGGCTGTTCCCACTGGGCTCTGCTTCCACGGCAGATTCATGAGAGAATGAGTATTTGAGGTGGTTTGTTACATGCCAATAGATAATTAAAAGAATGCATGCTCCAGGAAAAAAATGTAGCAACATTTTATATAATCATAATGAGAGAAACAATTTGTTGCACATATATGAGATATGTCTGAAAGTCAGACCTCTAAGGGTCTAAAATGCAACAGAAAATTATATATTACACAAAGTAAGGCAAAATTGCCATCTCTGGACATCCTTTTCCTGCTCTACAAAACAATTCTCAACAGCATTTTCATTTTACTTTAATTAATTAATTAATTAATTATGTTTGTTGATTTTTGAGAGAGCTAGAGAGAGAGCACACATGAGTGGAGGAGGGGCAGAGATGGAGGGGGACAGAGTATCTGAAGTGGGTTCTGCACTGACAGCAGAGACCCCAATGCAGGGCTCGAATTCACAAACCATGAGATCATGACTTGAGTTGAAGTCATACGTTCAACTGACTGAGCCACCCAAGCGGTCTCAACAGCATTTTAAAGATCATTGCCACTTCTGCTTCCCAATGTCCCAGCTCTAACCTCTTGGATTTTCTGTAAGTCCCTGTTTGTAGCCAGGATAAGCAAGAGTATTTTCAAGAAAAAACCAGATCCTGTGATACTCTTTCTAGAAGATTAGCATTAAGAATCCTTGAGGTAGATCTGAGCTAAAATGGGCTAGAAGACCACCTAAGTAAAACAAAGTGGCCTTTTCAGGTGACCCTGAGTTATTTAAACCAGGGAACTGGTTAACTTAGTCGACTAAGTTTAGTTGATTTATGGCAATCTGGTTGATTGGAGGACTTTATTTTTCTTTTTTAATAGTAAAAACTTATCAGTGGCTGAACCTCAATCATAATATGAGTTGATCATTGTGGAGGTTAAGCGTTAATTTATCTAAAGCACTCGATATTCCCTACCCAGAGTAAACACTATTTGTGTATGCATGTGTTTTGATTATGATTATGATAGTCAAATCTGTTATTATTTGTATAAATATTAAAGTAATGCACAGCTACGATTCCCTATGGTGGATTAGGAAAGAATTAAAAAACAAAGTAATGCATCTACTCTTTAGCAAGAAATTAAAAAATTACTCCTTAAGCTTTCAAATAAATTAAAAACAGTTTAGAGGGATGGTTTTTCTGAAGTTGTGAAGCCATGGTTTGCTTTGCCACTGGAGATTCTGCTGATACTACATCAGGATTTCTGAGCACCATGCAGTCTTTGTAGCCCAGGATAGGATACACTTCTAATTTTGTACAATTCTGTTGCTTATTTAATTCCTATGTTGCGGTGGCCTGAGAGTCTGTGACTCTTAAAAAAAATCAGAGAGCTCTGAACAAAGCTAAAAACAATTTACAAGACCACTCACTTCTTACAAGACCAATTGCAGAATTTGGGGGTTCCAAAGATCACCCTCAGTTTTGCTAGTTCAGACTAGAAGTATTCATCAAACTCACTGAAAGCTGTTATACTCACAGTCACAGTTTCTTACAGGAAAAGGATACAGATTTTAAAAAATCAGCCAAGGGGAGAGGCACCTGGGTGGTTCAGCATTGACTCTTGGTTTACACTCAGGTCATTATCTCACGGATTGTGAGTTCAAACCCTTCATTGTGCTCAATGGTGACAGTACAGAGCCTGCTTGCATTTCTTTCTCTCCCTCTCTCTCTGCGCCTCTCCCACTTGCTGTCTTTCAAAATAATAAATAAACCTTAAAAAAATAAAAAAAATAACCCAAAGGGAGATGTATGGGAATCCAAGAAAATTCCAAACAAGAAGCTTCCAATTATCCTTTCCCCATGGAGTCATGGACAGTGTTACTTTTCTGGTGCTGATGCGTGACAGTACACATGGAGTACTACCAACCTGGGAAATTCACCTAGGGTTTGATTATGAGTTTACTGCCTAAGTGTCTGATCTTTTTTTAAATGTTTATTTATTTATTATTTTTGAGAAAGAGAGAGAGCACAAGCTGGGGAGGGTCAGAGAGACGTAGACAAAGAATATGAAGCTGGCTCCAGGCTCTGAGATGTCAGCAACGTAGCCGGACAGGGGCTAAAATCCCAGGAACCACGAGATCATGACCTAAGCCAAAGTCAGATGCCTAACTGACTGAACCACCCAGGTGTCCCCTAAGTGTCTGATCTTTAGTCTCTAGCTTCTCTGGAGGTAGAACTGATACCTTTAGTCTCCAGCCCCAACTGAGGTAGAGTGGATACTGTGTGGCCCAAAACCTCCTTCATAAGTCACATGGTTAGAGTGTTCTGTGTGGCCCCCAGGTTAAAGAAGACACTCTTCCTAGCAAGGGTAAGATCCAGACCTCTCTTCGGGTAAGATTCTTTTCTATGTGTTCTGAAGTTGAACTAACTTAAGTGACTAAATATCTGATCTATTTCTTTCCCTCACTCCCTGCTAACTTGGTCCCGATCACTCAAGAGGTATCTCAAAATATGTTTTATTGCCTCTTCTTAAGTAGCTATTATATTTTGGTCATAACTTGCAATGCTTTATCAGTAGGGAAATAATAGAAATATGTGGCAGGTGGGGTTCAGCTTTTCAACACATATTCGAAGGTAAACGTTCTGATTCTAACGCAGGAACCTGAGGTCTAACACCGTAATTAAGCCATAGAGCTTCTCTTTGTCTTTTATATGTTACACTAGCCTTACCCTTATGAATCAATCCTGCCTCTTCTTCCTCTCGACACCAGCACCCTCTTGTCTCCTCTCCCCATCACTGTACAAATAAATGTTAGTAAAAAAACAATACATCAAAATCGTTTTTTTCCAAAATGGTTTTGGTGAATGATTTGAGTCAAAATTATTAGTACTGAATAATTTGAACTGAAAGTTACCTTGTTTTACTCACTCATTGATTCAGAGTCTATGAGTCTCTTGTGATGTGCCAGGTACTGATAGTCACATAATTATAAATGCACTATACCTCCTCCCTGTAGTGGGGAACTTTGTAAAAACACACATGACCTCTCTCTTCTTCATTCTCTACTCCCTGCCTTCCTGTGTTTTGTCAGTCTTTAGGATGGAGTAGGAAGTGCCGGGAAGGTTAACGTATGTATACAAAGAGGTCTCTAGAAATGATGCATGCACCTCCTGTCCAACCACTGTGAAGAACTGCTGCTAGAAGTTTCCTGTATGAAGTGGGGAGAGAGGTAAAGAAATAATTACAACCTTCCAGGTGAAACTGATAGGGGGATGTCAACACGTTTTTAAATATGTTCAAGTGTTTGGTTAACATCGTCAGAGTGGAGAGGACAAAGAGCCGTGTTCAGGGACTTTTCAAGTGAGCGCTTTGTTTTGGCCCTGTGAATTCATGCTTATGAGATGCTTGGCATGGAGGATTTTCATGACTGGATTGAATGATGAGTTACTGATAGTGATGGCTGTTCTAACCATGGACTGACACGTAGTTTCAGAGGAGAATAAAATTCAGTAGCTTCAGAATAGTAGAAATTAAAAAAAATATATATATCGTCATTAATCATACAATGTCATTCATAACCATTTTACTGTAAGCAGAAAAATAAGCCTTTTTTCTTTTTCATTAAAAAGAAATCTATATAGATGTAGCCTAGAGAGGATGAAAGTGTCGGTTTTTACATTTAAGGATTTGTGCTTTATGAGCCTTGATACGTTAATGCTTCCTCTGGGGCTCTTCTGGATGAGCACATTGCACAGGTGGCCCATTGAATTTATAGACACAATAACTAAACAGGAGAAATAAGAGGCCAGAGCTTTTGTGGCACATGGGATGCAGCTGGCTTGGCCACTTAACAGCCGACATAAGTTTTATGTGACATAGCCACTTACTAAAGCATAGAAGATACTCTTTTTCCTGGGACCCCAACCTATTGCTTTTTCACTCTTTTTTTCCTCCGGCGCAGACCAGGAAAGGGCCTGAGAGCTGCTTTGTCAAACTCTGAAATGAGCAAATTAATTTACAATCATTTATAATGTTCTGAAGCTCCTTGAAAGAAACATCTGTTAAATGCAACTTCGCATCGTAACATTCTAAAACTTCAATGAGTTAAACAGTTGCGGGGCTCGGAAACTCGAAAAGGTAAAGTGCCTGTGTCTGAAGAAAGTTTGAAAAGGCTGAGGTACTAGCTTTCACAAACACAAATTTGTGAGGTACTAGCTTTCGCAAATTAAAGTGGTTATTTTATCATCTAAATTATAAATACCACTTGGGTGGGGGGGGGCGATTTGACCAGAGTATCTTTAAGACCATCAAGATATCTATTGCCAAACGTTGTTGAAAATAAAAAATAAAAAGTATTACACACACGGAGAGACTCTAAAACTTAAAGACTTAGAATTAGTTATCGAGGAATACTTTTAAAGATTCTCCTGCCAGTTTAATTTAAGCTAGTGCCATATTCAACACGGAGGTGCTTAAGAGAGCAGTGCTATTTCCAATGAGGGATAAGGGTTTTGGAAAGAGAAGACAGATAAAAACTTGAGAGAAATGGAAAAAGTTAGAGAAAGAATTATATAAATATTATATACATATAATATGTATCATCTATATTCTGGTGCCCTTGGAACATTTGTTTAAAGGACACAACTGGAAGCTATTCACAAACAACCTGTATTTTTGGATTTTATTTTCTAGAAGCTCAAACTCTTTGAAGAGGGAGACATGAGAATGAGGGAGGCTGGGTGGGCCTAGCGGACATTTGATCCCTAACTGGGAGATGGAAAGTCCTTAGAGGGCAGTCCTGGAAAGATGAGCCCATAAGCGTATCCTCGGCCTCTGGTTTCCAGCCTCAGCCAAGACTCTCTTGTGGCACAAGAGCAGAAGGTTGCCGTGGCCTCATCAAAGCTTAGACAAGGGACATCTCTGCACCAACCTATTCAGAGAAAAAAGCAGAGGAGCCTTCCTGATGTATTGACATGGCATGGGACCTCTGGACCACTGTAATTCTAGTACGGAGTAAGGGAATCCTCCCCATAATACCTAAAGAAAAATTCCCTGTATTCCAATGGGATGAGGGTTCCCATTAGGGTGTGTAGTTTCATATTTCTCTCTGCTACATTTGGTTTGTGGGCTTGGGATTTCCTTTTCAATAGCTTCCAAGTATATCTTACTCACTTCTTTTTTTATTTGTAGCAGAGAAAAATATTTACAGATATTTTTATCTCTATCTTTATAGATAGATGTAGGTATTGGTATATATGTGTGTGTGTGTGTGTGTGTGTGTGTGTGTGTGTGTGTACACACATATAAATTTAGTTCTTTTTAATCTGCTATTTCCCACAACTGATTTTAGACAATGTAGATTATTTGTTTGGGAAAATTATCAATTCAATGATAGTCTCCTTTTCACAATGAACAATAAAATATAGCTAAAAATATTGTAGATCAATTTATTTGAGAAAAGAGCTAATCATAAATTTATTCTATTATTTAAGATATAAGATCTATTTAAAAACTAAGAATTTATAAACTTCCATGGGTTAGATCTTTGGTATTTTTATGAGCCCACATAATGTAGCAGTTAATGAACTTAAACTCTGAGACCAGATATACAATTCACTTCTCATTGAATTGAGATTCAATGCCAGTTTTTCTTAATGCTATCTATGTAATATTGGGCAAGTCCCTTTACATTTTCCTAAGGTGTAGAGGATTGTTGTAAGGACTGATCGTAAATGCAGGGTAAAGCATTTGAATGGTGCTAGCACAGACTTCTGTTTAATGCTTGATAATGCTAGCTAGTTTTCTTGCTACTCAAGAATCCCACTTTCAAGAACTTAGGATATACCCATATGAGGCAAGCAATTCACATGGTCACAGTAAGTCATAATCCTTGGTTCATTTAAGCTAGATTCCTAGGAATCACTAACAGAACACATTTTAGTATTGCTATTCTCTGTACCCAGAGAAATAAATCTGTATTTCTTTGGGATGTTTTAGAAGTCAAGTTATTTACTCCTTGAAACTGATATTTCTCTAGATTTACAATGAAAACTGAGATGTTTTTATTCTATGACAATACATCAGTATATGTGTTGGCTTGCTTTGTCCGAAAGTAGTAATGGATTGCACTAAATTATTAACCTGTTTTTTTCAGTTTTACCTGTTACTTCTGCTTATCTGTCTTATATGTGCGTGTGTGTTTGACCGTGTGCATGTGCACATATGCCCACATTCATGCACCTAAAGAATCTTAAGTTACTTAAGTTCAGTTACCCTAATGGATATTGGTGTTATCACATTGACCTGGTAAACACAGTGCACCAATTTAAAAACTAATTCAGACCACGCAGAACCATGACAAGAAGAGATAGTTCATTTTCTAGAGCATTTTTATGCAATACGTGACATATGCTAATGGAAATAATTTTTCTCAAGACGCATTCTGTAAGTGGTGATGCTTGCTTGTGCTGCAGGTTTTTTTTTTTTTGTTTTTTTTTTTTTTAAGTTTGTTTGTTTGTTTATTGAGATACAGAGAGAGTGAGCAGGCAGAGGGAGAGGGAGAGAGAGAATCTCAGGCAAGCTCTTTGAGGTGAGCGTGCAGAGCCCGACACAGGGGCTTGACCTCACAAAAACAAGAGCTCATGACCAGAGTCTAAATCAAGAGTTGAATGCTTAACAGTCCGTGCCATGCAGGTGCCCTGTTCTGCAGTTTTTGTGTGTGTGTGTGTTTTTTTTTAACATTTATTTCCTTATTTTGAGGGAGAGAGAGAACATGTGCTGACTGGGTGACCAGCAGAGAGAGAGGGAAAGAGAGAGTCCCAGCAGGCTCCACACTGTCAGCACAGAGCCTGACACAAAGCAGGGCTCAATCCAATGAAACTTGAGATCATGACCTGAGCCAAAATCAAGAGTTGGATGCTCGGCTGCCTGGGCCACCCAAGCACCCCTGCTCTGCAGTTTTAAAAAAATATATATAGTCTTAATTTGAATAATATAAAGTCCATCTGATTCAAGATATTTATTGGAGTGATTTTTACTTGGGAATTTATTATTTCTCATAAAAATAACTAGCTAGAATAACAACATGTACAATGGAGTGAGAACTATACACCGTTAAGTAACAATTTATTATGATTACATAGTTCAAAAATACAAACAACTCACAGGTTTTTGGTGAGATGGTCCTTCCTCACTAAAAATGGGTGCAACACTTGGTCAGATGGAGCTGGCAGTGCAGTTTCTCCACTGACTGCACTGGAAGGCTTGCTTTCTTACATAAGGCACGGGCACCATCTGGAGCTGTTCCTCCTCTTGCAAGTGCTCAGAGCTCTGTCTTTAAGTTCTCTCTGTGCTTCCTGTTATCTCCCACATCTAGGCAGAGGCCGGACCATGGGAAAGTTTGCTGCGATGACACACGCTGTCTGTGGAACACATTCTTTTTACCCTGGAAATAATGAGTCTTTTCGAGCCACAGTTTATTTTCTGTCTCCTGGAGTTCATGGCAGCGGTGGGAGGAATTCAGCATGTTCTAGGTCAGGTTTTTACTGAAAAAGATTTTTATTTTCCTTGAAAAATTCATGGAGAAAAAAGAAAGGAAGGAAATGTGAGTTTACAAAATCAATTGTTTCTGTTGCAAATATCACCTCGAAAACTTTCTTAAGGTTCACAGAGAATTAGTTTGTGGTAGCAGAATGAATAACTCAGAAAGATCAATATTCAGTAGATTTTTTTATATTTTACTAATCTAGGTAATGCATTATCCTATTATTGGGAATATTTGATTACAAAGAATAATTAATGGATAAACCTTGCTTAATAAAGAGAGTTTAGCTACTGAGCAGAGTCAAATAATAGATTTTTCTGACTTCTAAGAATTTATCCCCAAACGAGAGTGTATACACAGATTTGACTATATACAGCTTGCTTACTGTAGCTTTATAGTATGTTCCTCTAGTTGACAGAACAAATTTCCCAGTACCATTCTTTTTTAAAAATGTTGATTATGTATTTATTCGCTCAGAAAATCTGTGACTCTGTCATATTCCATCATCTTTGTCATAAGCTATATTTTTATTTAAATCGTATTAAATACACAAATAAATATAGTGGAATTAAATCTGTGCAGTTTTGAGATTTTCATCTAAGAATATGAAATTATTTTTTAACATTGAGGAAATACTTGATATCTAATGCTGTCCAATTTTATATTTGTGGTTGGACTCGTTTTTATGCTTATCAACATCTTTTTTTGAGAGAGAGAGAAAGGGAGCAAGTGAGTGAGGGACAGAAGGAGATAAAGAATTCTGGAGGGGGTAGAAAGAGAGAAAGAGAGAGAAGTGGGCCTCACCCAAAGCAGGGGTCGTGTTCACCCAAAGCGGGGCTCGAGCTCACCTGATGTGGTGGGGCTCGAACTCAGGAACCATGAGATCATGACCTGAGCTGAAGTCAGATGCTTAATGACTAAGCCACCCCGACACCCTATCAGATGATTTTTAATCCTGTTTCAGTCGTCTATATTATATACACTAAGCATATAACAATCTGCTTAGCTTCAGAATTTTTGATGAAAATCAAAATTGTATCTTCAGCATGTATGTTCAGCAATTTAATTATTTAAAGTGTTAGCATCACAAAGCCGTGTACACAAAACTATAAGATGCACTAAACTTAATTGAATAGATTTGTGGTCCATTTAGGTGTTTCAAGTAATCTCTGTTACATAATTCTTAACTATGCTTAACATAAAAACTATATTTTTAATATAGAATTTAATTTTAAAAACTCATTTAGATATCATTCAAGAGTCTTTTAAGATTTTTATTGTTTCCATGTCATTTTATGTGGTAATAAGTTTTATACCATTCATATATAAAATTTTTGATTATTGATGTTATTATTTGTCAGAATGCCCAATAAACAAGTTTCACTTCCTGAATACAGTAGTAAATATTAACTCCACCCCTAAAAATAAACTCCACATTCCTCTGCTCCCTTTTCAAAATCTCACCCTTGCTCAATGGCTCTCATCAAATCTCTTTTATTGTGTCTGTTCCTGCTTGTCCAGTTTGTCCAATATTTGGCACAGTTGCTGAGGCAATGGGAAGTCAATTTTGACTGCTTATTAAAAACCCATAAGTCTTGCCATTAGGAAGGGATTGGGAATCAATTTGTTGCTCTCAACTTAGAATCTGATGTTTAGTAGATGAACCCTGATTGTTCTAGCTTGCCTTTTTTCGAACTAACTTAATGTGGATCCCGTGACTATTAGTTTATAATCCAAGTACAACCGAAAATGAAATCTCATCCTGAATATCAGGCTGATTTGGGCCCTACCCTCACTATCCCTTTATTTCTGAGAACTTGAAATCTGTATTTAACGCCCAGCCATGCTGGCTGAGGCATTGCGTTGTTCTATTTTCTACTTCTACCTCACGTCAAGATACTACTTGCCTACAGATAGGGATTACTGCCTTCCAGATTCACATTATTATTACCCTACCTTCTAGAATGCACTTTGTGTATTGTCAATTTGAATGAACTCCAGGTCATGAATCACCCTCTAGGCGTTTGGTTTAGAGTGCTGATAATTTTGGTTCCACTCCAGATTCATTTCACTTTTCCCAGACTCAGAATTATTGCAGTTCCAAATACTTGCCTTTTCATGCCAGCGTCCTGCTCAGGTATCCTCAGACATTTTATCTGAGACATTGAAGATGATTAAATTATCATGTCTTCCTGGACAATTCTAGCTTAATTATTAAATTATTGTTTTTCACGCAGTTTTCAATTCAATTCCAAGCTTTTAAAAATTTTTTTCTTATGTTTATTTATTTTGAGAGAGACATAGAGTGTGAGTGGGGGAGAGGCAGAGAAAGACAGAGACACAGAATCCAAAGCCGACTCCAGGCTCTGAGCTGACAGCACAGAGCCTGACACAGGCCTCGAACTCACCAACGGTGAGATCATGACCTGAGCCGAAGTCAGGCGCTTAACCGACTGAGCCACCCAGGCGCCCCCAATTCCAAACTTTTAAAGGGCAGGAATTATGTGTTATTGTATCTCTTGTTGTTGTAGTAATCATATATTTTTGGAAAAGATCCAGGTATGTGATTCGATAAAAATCTGGTATCTTATAAAATGAGAACATGGGTCATCTGAAATAGGACCTGACACTATATTCTGACTAGTATGGTGATCGTATTTCTAGCAGAGTTTCTTGTATGCATTATTCAAAATTTGTTTCTTGGTTAATATGTATGAATACTGCATAAAATGCATTGTGAAAAGAAGCATGTTTTTTTTCTTAGATTGCTTAAAATTGCAATTCTTATTCTCAGGGAACTTTTGAACAAATTGCTCTCGCATTTGCATTGTGTCAGCAAGACCTTTCTCACTCTGTGTATAGAATAGTCTTTTCAATACGGCACCTGAAGGGGTCACTCATACACAGGACAAATAATACTCGCAGTGGCATAGACTCTTGATTTGAATAGTAAATGTCTTTGAGTGGTGGTAGAAACATTTGTGTGACTTCTGAGGACAGAGGAGTTGAATTCTTTCTGGAAATAAATGTTGTTTTCCTTAGGAACTTAAGGGATATTCTTCTTATCAATTTTCAAAAGTTTTTATTTCCTTGATATTTTCCTAGAAACTTGTTTCAAGGATACCAATGAAACCCAGAGCACATAAGCATTAGAGAGATTAGACTTTCAAAGGGTTTGAAAGGAATGAGGGCGAAATTTTTTCAGGCTTTTATCCTCTATTTTCTCTTGAAGAAAGTATTTTTTAGGAGCAGGGCCGAGAAGGGTTGCAATTGCACAGCGTATCTTTTTTTTTTCCCCCAGATCTAAATTTACTTGTATTTTTATTATCCAAAATATACCTCAGGAAAGTATCCCCTTGTTTCATGGTTTATTACTGATTTCACCCTAGACAAAAATATATGGAAACAAACAGCTTTTATCAATTAGATATTGCTATGGTGAAATCTTTTCATAATACTGATATTTTTCCCATTAAAAAATAGGATTGATTAATTTCACACAAAGGGAGATTGCTTTGAGAATTTTGTCACTTATATGACTGTTAGACTTATTTATTTTTTTTTTAGAATAAAATGTGTGTGCTTACAAATTCTGGCACAATGAATATATGATAAAAATCTAAGTGCTTTTGAAATACTTTAAGTCCATCTGTGGCTAAAATTAGATGAAAGTCCGATTTTTCTACACTTTCTCTAAGTATGTTTCTCTATTTCTAAATTTAAATTAAGGTTGACACCTTAAAGGAGTTTTACAGAAAAAAAGTATGGTCACATTTCTAGGTTCCTTATGCTTGACACTTGCGTTTCTCCAAGCAAGCAATACTCATTGATTACCTAGAAGGTTTCTTTATGCTTTGTTAATTTGATAGACCCGGCAATTTATTAGGTGTTTCCTGTTTTTAACTGTAGTCTGATTCTGAAGGAAATGAGCAGTGTCTGTGGCACAGCAGATGAGTCTGTGTCTGATGAGAGCCATGTGGGCCAAACTCTCATTTTTCATAAGTGCTGTCATTTTACAGATGTATGACCTTTTTCTTCTTTCTTCGGAGGAGGAGGGGCTGGGGGAAGAAGATAATGCACAGGGTTCATTTGAGAAACTCTTGTAGGCAGATACACAAATCATGTCATGTAAACCAGAACAGGCTAAGGAAACCTCACATCTCTTTTCCGAAGACAATAACAGATACGACAGAGAAAGATGGAGTCAAAGATGATTAGGAAAACAGGAATGGTTAATGGATAACAGCAACGTGGCGCCAAGCTGTTCATTCCATGTCATAAAGATATGAAGCCACACAAACAGAGGCCAGGTAAAAGGTCTCCGAATGCGTATCCAATCAATGCACACGTAGATTTGTGCTTTGAGAGTATTTGATGGAGGATAATTTGAAGCATGGAGAAGTTACTCAAAGCACATGAAGCTATGCTTTCCTTACGAGTTGCAGCACACGCCCAACGCTGGCTTCATGGACGTACGGTGTCATCCGTGCAGCTACACAGGTCTCGCCACTCACTTAATGCTCTGCTGTTTTCCCACATTTTCATTTTCCACTGGGTCTCACAAGTTACATAGTCATTCCTGAGCCTGCCTGATAAGTTTTAGACCTGTATTTCTAATGTTTTAGTACATGACATTTTACTTTTCAATTCTGAAACCATAGATTCACCAGATCCTTGAAACCAAGGTGGTTTAAATGGTCGTCACGGCAGTCAGCAAGGAGAGATCTCTTAGCCTATTTTCATACCTAACATCTGACCCACCTTTACTTCCTCTAGGCTTAGGGGGTTCATTTAAGCAAGGTTACATTTGATAAAAAGTCGACATATCTGGAAGACTTTCACATTGCAACTCATGTTTATGATAGAATGAAAACAGAACTGATTCTTAGATTGTGTTCCTCAGTAGAAACTCTGTATTATATTCTCTAGACTTGAATTCACACACACACACACACACACACACACACACACACACTCTTATACATTCATACATACGTAGTTAGGAATGTTTAGTGATAAAAGCTATGTATAATTTTAAAAACCACAATTTTATTTCACAATATAAAAGCAAACAGGATCAAGCCTGAAGTTTTCATACATAAGAAGAGATATAACTTCACAATATCTCCTTATGGAAATGTCTCCACTATTGCAAGTCTTCATTTGAAATAAATGTTCCATGCTATTATCATCACACTATTAGAAAGTGTTCATTGAGAAAACTATTAGTTTTAACTTTACTCTCGCTAAAATGTTTTGTAATATCGAACAAGTTTCTGTTTTGTGAGCATTTAAGTTAGGCCTAACAGTGATTCCTGTTGCTATGATGTGAAGTCAGTTTCTCATTTTATTCTGGAGAACTTTTTTGTTCAATTCATTTACTTTACTTGGTCTTGTGATAAAATGAGATATGAGTGTAACTGATGAAAGCTCCGCGAATTATCTCAACTGGGGTTTATTTGACTTCATTATTAAAAGATTCTCTAATATGAGCTTCTCAGGAGCAGCCTCCATCCATTTCACGTACATTACAAACTGCACTGGGAGCCTAGCCTCATGCTCCTCCTGTCTGATGCAGGCGGTAATGTTTATTTTGGGGGCAAACTACAAAGAGAGAATCTCTTTCCCTTTTGTTGATCTTTTTCAAAAAGAAGATAACACACAATGCAGCTACACAGATTGTATCTAAGGACAAATGGGGAGAAAAACTCTGCTATCAATTAAATCAACTTTATACATTCATCTTAAAGAACATTCAATCAATCCAAATGCTTTCCGGCAGTGACAGGCAGAACATTAAATGACAGTTGCCGAGCAATTTCTATTTTACAAATCAATTCCATACTAAGTGGAGGTATATGTCCAAAACGGCTAATCTATTACATAGTTTTTTAAAAAGACTCTTCCCTTCCCCCAACCCAAACTGTTAATTATTGCACAGTCAAGGCTGCAATTAAAGGCTGGAGAGATTTGTCTAGTGAGATAACAGAGGGAGGAAAACAAGGACACAATCTCTCTATCAGGCAGTTACATCACACTTGATAGCTCTCTCATGGATGCTATTGTGTTTGTTCCTTAGCAGGATGTCCTAGTCAATAGATATGTAAAAATAAAGATCAATCCAGATGTACATCTGCCTGATTGTCGGAGAGGAACACATCCTATGAAAGGCCTGAAAGATTCTCCTCTACCCAGTCATGTTGAACACACCCCTTTCACTTTTATTAATGTCTTCGGAATATGTTATTGATCTCTCCAATCACTTATTTCTTCTAAGAGAAGGGACTATAAACTCACTTAAGATAGACATAGTAGTTCTTCTAAGGAACAAGTAAGATTTCTCATAAGATTTAATTTATCCAACAGAATTGAGCTAAGACTATAGAAAGATATTTAAGAGCAAAGCTAAGTTTCTTATAAAATATCCTTTTATTTCCATTATAAAACTTGAAGGCTCTAAACTTATTGCTCTAAACGACTCTGGTTTGTTTCAGGCAAATCTTTTCCTTTACTTATAAAAAATTTGTTCATCTAATTTTCTTCTTCCGTACTTCAATTTTAAAATCAACTCTTTCTGAAAATAAATATTTCTTCTTTTCTTTTCTTTTTTTTTTTTTTTTTTTTAATGATAGTCAGCTTCTTGTCATAATCTTCTGGAGCCACAACATTTGAAACTAGATAAATAAACTCTCTAATTCGTCTTTAAGTTTTCTTTTGAATTGTTGCTCATTTATCTAATCTCTTTCAAGAGTCTCCATTGTATATTTAGTTTAGGTACACTTACCCATTTATCTTTTAGCAATTCTGTCCATCTTGATATAGGCGACATTGATTAAAGTCTACCTATAAATTAAGGACTTTCGCCTTTTAATAGTTACTATAATATAGTTTCTGTATACTTGACATTAGAAAGAATACATTTTCATCTATTTGTTGAAATCTCCATGAAACATATGAAGTACTAAAGTGATAGATACATCTTGATGATGTTTTGAATTGAGTCTCAAGGTAGGCCAAAAAGATATTTAACAGATTTTGTGATAAATGTAACTATCAGAACTACATACTTCTACAGTTTTACAATTTAGGGGAAACATTTTTTCTTGCCATAAAGATTGAAGATGACCTAAAGAAAGTATGACATAGCCACAAAATCAAGTGTTGAAGGAATAGGAGTTGGGAGAGGTTGGGGCTTATGCTTAACCTGCTGCTTTTAATACTTCACTAAGATTCAGTTAGGTTGAGACTCTAATGTTTTCCCTTTTACTAACTCATAGTAAATACAAATAATTTTAAAAATCAGCCATGGAATTTGAATGAAAGGGCTTTGTGTAAATCTAAAATCCCTATCTGTGAACATCCTGCAAGAATTGATCCTTCCTGAGATTTTAGCCTTTTCAGTTCCATCTGAAATGTATGTATATAGATTTATGTGAAACATGAAAATACTGGGCTTTCCTAAGGGATGGGGGAATTTTCTTGAGCCATTTTAATAGGATCCACTTAATCTTTCCTTTATAATGAAAGAAAGGCCTGTAGTTCCCAATTTAAGGCTTAATTTGCTACCCACACAGATTCTGAGTTATTTAGAAAGCTCAATATTATCACTGAGATAGAGCATATTCCAGCTCTTTCTTCTTAATAAAGGCAATGGCATAATGTAATAGGATGTTGAGAGTTGAATCCCCATTTTGTGTAATATCTGTGAGACAGCAATTCTGAGTTGAAATAAAATAGCAAACTTTCTGCACTGAACAGTGATATATTTTTTTTAGGTTTTTTGTGCAGGAAGTTGAAAACAAAATACAAAACAGTATGCCTGCTTTGCTTAACCATAGGATTGTAAAATTTAATATTCAAGCAACATGCAAATTAGAAAATAACATCCTAGGAACTGGTCAATCAAAAAAAAAATCCCAAGATTAAACAATTTGTTTGATAAGCATTCAAAGAGACCCCCCATATTCCTTCTCTTTTTGGCACAGATGTTTTCCTTCTTATCTTCTCAGGCCTAAGGCATTTCATTTGCATTTTATTTGCCTTTTGTTCTTAATAGGAAAAAAGAAAAAGCAAGGAGATAAGAGAAAGAAAGAAAAAAAAAAAAAACAGTTCCAGATATCTAGCAGTAACCAATTCCTTGGTGTTAGTCTGTGCTTTTGAATATTTTATAATTTATAAACTGAAAACACATTATGCCCTGCTTTTCAAACAAGCCATGTCACATGCCTTTCCTAAACCTTTTAAGACATAAGGCTTGTGACTGGGATAAAAAATATGCATTCTTTATTTCTACATATCTCCTGTGGTGCTACGTTGTGGGATTGGAAGAATAGAGGTTAGAAGGAGGCCTGAAGTGCTTGCTAATCATTTACAGAGGCAAAAAACTGATTTTTAACTTTTTACTTTCGTTGAAAAAAATATATGTTGATACTTTTAAATATATCAAGACAGTGTATGTTAGCTAGTGAAGTCCTTTTCCTGACTGTTTAATTATCATCTGGACACATTTTTAGAGATACCGCTAAGGGATTCGTTGAACCTCATTGAATTAAAGCCAACTCATCAATTCTTAATAGGAATATAAGTTGGAGTTGATTTCTAAAACTTCTGGAATGTAAAAGAAATGCTGACCTTTAGTCTAGATGTCAATGGAAGCAAAATCAAGAGCCAGAGAGTTTTGGTAAGAAATTTATACATTGCTGATAAGAGATGAAGATTGTTTCTGTGTTTCATATACTGGAATCCAAAGTGGTGTTTCTAGTTCTGCTTTTGTAAGACCAAGACCAGTTGTTTAACCTCCCTGTCTTTTATTTGCCTTGCATGCATGAGAATTTATGTCAGCAAATTGCTTTTCTGGAGATAAAATGAATGCTATATTCACTGACTGCTGCATGTATCATATAAATGATTTCAATTTGCTAAGAGAAAACACCTGAAGTTAGCTGAAGACCAGATCTGGAAATAGGGAGAACATTGAAGAGAAGGGCAGAGCCTGGCTGTTCTCTGAAGAGGGTGGCCATGCACCACGCAGCCTCCAGGCAACTGCCCAGGAGCCAGGCAGTGCAGGGTTCCTGTAAAACTTCAGCCCTTGAGTTCTGCAGTGATAAGGCAAGCTCTCTGGATTAACAGCCCTGTCAAGGGTAACCCTCTGGAGTGCTTATTTGTTTAGAAGAAGAACCTCATTCATCATCAGGGAGTGATAGAAATGGGGGCTCTCTGACACTATATCTGAAGGCTACCTGGATGTATGGGCTCTTTTGGCACCATGAGTAGGAAAAGGAAGAGAAACAGCACTATTGCTATTTAGTTTCAACAGAGTATTAAAATGAAATGTATTATACGTGTTAAAAAATGTCATTTGTTATGATGCCAATCTCATCTTTTTCTTATAAACCTCTTAGGGGAAGAATCGCAGCTTGCCTTTTGAATATTATTGGATCTTTGAAACCTATCTTATCAATCAATTCTTTTAGTCAAGCATGTGGATTTGGTATTTATTGGCTATAAAAAAAAAGATTATAAGCCCAAATAAGTTTTCTTCTTAAAAATGTTATAGTTTAAATAATAATTTAAAAGAGTTTTGGGATAACCCCAGATTTTTTATCGGTAGTTTAGAATTTATAATGATATGAAAATGAGAAAAGCTCCAAAGCAAATATTCATATCTGTAGAAATTAATGAAAATAACTGACATAAAAATTGAGTGGCTTGCATATAAATAAGAATAAGATTACTGTTAGGTGGGTGAAATTTTAGGTACTATACTTAATTAGTTATGATTGATAATTAAAACCAAATTCTGTGATTTGAAGTGTATATGTATGTAATTAATAAGATTTTAGTTTATTTAAAGCAGAAATGACACATATTTCCATTACTAATTTGTACTTCTGTAGTATATAATTCACTACTATATAGTACTCTATTCATATATCAAGAGTGCATATATAGATATAACCTATAAAATACAAAGCATATTTTCACATTCTAATGTAAATATAATTTATTGTGAATTATGTGGTAATAATGATTTCTTTATAACATTCTCGCAAGCAGATCGTATGGTCTTAGTTTATACATAAGTAAGGTTTAGGGAGGTTAAATAACATGTCCAAGGCCATGTATCTAGTATGTGACAGAAACAGAATTTGAAGACATATACACCCAGTTCAAAGCCTTTGCCGTTTACACATGGTCACTTTGCCTCCTTTTAATATATCTTTGTGTATATATTTACAAATGCCATTCTTTCTTTTTTTATTTTTTTAAATGTTTGTTTATTTTTGAGAAACAAAGGGGGGAAGTAGAGAGAGCGTGAGCAGGAGAGGGGCAGAGAGAGAGAGAGAGAGATACAGAATCCAAAGCAAGCTCCAGGCTCTGAGCTGTTAGCACAGAGCCTGACACAGGGCTTGAACCCATGAACCGTGAAATCATGGCCTGAGCTAAAGTTGGATGCTTAACCGACTGAGCCACCTAGGCTTCCCTACACATATCATTCTTATTTCTAATCATGCTGTGTGTAATGCCTTCCTCAAAGGATCTTTCAGATACCTTAACGGCTTCAAAGAGAAAAACAAAGCAAAGCAAATACGATGGTTGATTCTTGTTGTTCTCTAAGAATCAACCCCAATGTAAATGATTAAATGTTAGAAAGTAGCAGGCTGACATCAGAAAACATTAATGTGCTATAAGCAATGTGTTTCTGATATCATCTCACTGTTCATTCTGTTTACTCCACTCTTTCCCCAACTCACCTTAGAGTCCTCTCTATTTCTTCTTTACTCAGATCTGACTTCCCAGGAACTTCCCTCCCTTTTGCCTGATTTCTCAAAGTCCTGATGTTCCTGGGTGATTATGGGAAAAATAGAATATCTTACTACTCTAGTTAATATGATAGTTAGCTAACTTTCACCTATTCTGAGAAACATAACAATAATAAAACAATAATAATGAACATATAAACTACCTACTCCATATGCTGAGGAGTGAAACTACTTAGCACCCCTACTACATCCTCCTGCCCTCCCCTCCACACACAAACACACCTGAAACAATAACAACAGCAAAACCCACCAATTTACTGCCTACATTAACTTGACTACTATTTCATGAGACTCTTCCCCAGGCAGATGGCTTTATTGTTCATTACAGGAACTTCCCTAAAGACTCACCAAATCATCAATGGGAAGCATCAAAACATACTTAGGGATGGGCAATTGTATCCTAATCTTCACCTAATTATAAACAAGCCATTTAACATAAACCAAGTCTCTAAATCCCAACATATTTTGACTTTGCCTCCTTCCCCCTTCATGACACTGTCAAAGCTCTGCCAAGGTTTTCTTTTACCTTACTGAGGTAAGCAATAAAGTCAACAACAGGTTGTATTAGTAATATTTGGGGAGGTGGAATTTGAGAATAATAACAATTACTATTTCCAAGGTACTATGTGCCAAGTAGTGTGTATGCACGTGCACGCACACACACACACACACACACACACACACACACTTACACACATATCGTTTAATCCTCAAAATAACACTGTGAAGTAGGAATTAATATGTTCCCCATATTACAAATGAGGGAACTGGGGCCCAAAAAGGTGTTAAGTAGCTTGCCTAGACAATACAGCTTCTTATACTGGCTTCCTAAACTGCCTCTTGGACTATACCATCACCAAAGAAATGGGTCTGCAGGAGGCTCTACAGTACTGACTGCTAAAGGGACGCTTATGGAACTGTGTAAGCACATTTAGGGAGATGGCTGTTCACTGAATATTTGCTTGAAATTATATTAGCTGCTGTCATTGTCTACAGGCAGTATCAGCCTTGCATGTGAGTAAATCGGGTTGAAGGAATTAGTGTGGCATATCAGATGAAGGACAATTGTTCCATTCAGGGTCTGAGTGTTACCATAGATAACAGTCCTCAGTAGATGGTTTTCTATACCAAGTCTATTTCTATTGCAGAAAGTTCTGCTATACTTACCTCTAAATAAGAGATGACTTGCCTTTGGGAAAAGCATGAAAGGCACAGAGGAAAAGAAGCTACAGATAAAAGGCTCACAACTTCACACTTGAGTCATGGATCATGCTCACTGCTATCACTGTAAATCATCATGATTCATTAATAGATGTATGGCTGAGGTAAGGTTTTTCTTGATGTTCTATCATTTCTCTATCAATGAACTTCTAAGTAAATGGTACTGGTTATAGTCCCGCCACCACTCTCTCTCAACCAGTGTTCTCTGACACACACATTCCTTGCTAACAGAATTCATTAAATTCTTGAATTTGGATAGTAGGGAATACCTGTATGTTTCTTGTTCTTCTCTTCCTCTCTCTCACACATATTTCTCTCCAACTCTTCCATCCTTCTATTTTCTCTCTTGTTTTTCATGGCATGATCACAATTTTGCATTAGTTCCTTTGCAAAGGTGGTGACTGGGTTGACATGTCTTTTGTGACCTTATCATCTGTGGAGTTAGCCTCTGTTGAGTTGCTATTCGATAAGATGTCTCCTGATAGTGACACTCCTGAGACCATTTAGCTTCCTGGAAACTAGGACCAAAAAGTCTTGATAGGAATTAGTATAGAAGTAAATATAGGCTAACATACAATGCATCTAAATATTTCTTAAATCACTTATCCTGCATGGCTGTCAACTGAAATACCTCATTAGGATTCTAATTTTTTCTATGCTATATATCTAAATATCTATAAGTATAGATAGAGAGATACAGATATGTTTGTGCATATTTCCAGATTCTAATGCACAATACTATGTTACTCTTTCTAAAGTAACTCCCCTGCTCAAGCTCTTCTTTTAGGTTCTTTCATCTACAAATAAAATCTGGAATGTGTTCTCAAGGTTCATATCTCTACTTGCCATGCTCTCTTGCTGTAGTTTTCTAGAACAGTGCGCCTCACACCTTAAGGTCTGAACCATGTGGAGATCTAGTTAAAATAGAGTCTGATGAAGTAGGTCTTGGGAAGGTTCCAGATACCACGCCTCTCACAAGCTCACAGGTGATGCTGGTGATGTCAACCTCTGAATCACACTGTGGAGTAGGGAGAATCTAGATTCTAGAGCCTTATTACTTCAGTCAACAGCCATTTGTTCTGCCATTATACTTTTTCAGTCTTTGCCTTTCCTGCCCACTTGGCTTTGTCTATGTTCTTTCATGTGTGCCTCTTTTTCCCCTGAGATTTGTATTATCTACAGAAATGTAAATGAATGTGATAATTTCTCATAGCATAACCTCTCAAAAAAAACCACATCTCCTTGATGTGCCCTTGAAGGAAAATCCCTTGCTCTCCAGTTTCCTGAATAAACAGATTTCTTTGAACCACGCCCTTGCCCTGTCAAGAATTCCAAGGACATGGAAAGACTCTGGTTGTAGTCACGTGACATAGTGACAGTTTTAATCCCTGAAGGGATGGGTGCAGATCGAAAAGACTGTCTTTGGCAAAGCGAAATAACACTTCCTAGAAAAATATTAAGAAATGTATCGCAAGTGTTCCTTCTCTTTTTCTATGATGGAAAAACACTGCAGTCTCCAGATGAACACATCGAATAATTCTGGCTGTTAAGAAATAGCATACCCTGCCTGGTTCTGCACATTGGAAGCCATCCTGGTATCTGCTATGACTCTTGGGGACGCATGCATTTCTTTAAAGTTATTTCGAAGTCACTGTCCCACTACTTAATAGCAAGCTCCCCTAGAAAGTGCTAATTAACACACAAAAGAGTCTGTGATGTTTATAGTTCTGGTGCACTGGCTTCTTGGCCGTCAGGACAGCGGGGCAGACCGGGTGTTGTCTGAGCCGCAGTTAATCCCCGGGCTGAGTGCGAGCTCATCCTCCCTGACGCGCTCCTCTCAGGATTGATAAAGCCCTTCTGGCCTCACAGTCCGGACTTCCTGGCCACGCTGCCGCTTTCTTTCCTAATCAAAGTGAAACTCTCCGCTCACCTGGTTTAACTGGCTAATCCTAAATCGGCTTTTAGATTGTCACTTAACAACTCAGAGGAGGCCCTCCAGCAGGATTCCGTGCAAATCCCAAGGTGAATGAGGACTAGGCCAAGTGAAAATGAGCCAACAAAAGATTTTAAAATGGACAGCAAATTCTTTACCTAAATTGTATTTTTAGTTCTTTTGTCTGAGAATTAAGATCATAGGGCATCTCCAAAGAAGATGTATGACTCTCAGATTTTACACAATTTCTGTGTCAGAATCAGGTGAATACACAAAAGCTACATTTTTTATTAAATTTCTTTTTCCCCCCTTTTTCATTTACTGATGACACATAGTATAGCCCTTAAGATTTTAACTTCTGCTTGAGGCTGAACTTTCTTGCTTTTAACTTACCTATTCAGTAATACACACTTTCAAAATATACGTGTTTTGTTACAAAAAGAATCATGTTCTTTCAAGTGTATTTCACTTTTGTAATGACATAAACATATTATTGGTGCCCCGAAAGAAGTTCTCAAAATTAAGATGCAAATTCCTACATACCTATCAATGTTCTGATTCAGTATTTCTAGAAGGAAGCCAGGAAACTGTATTTTTATTAAGCCCTCCAGGTCATATTGATGCACTCAGAAAATATTCTCTATATGTCTTATTGAAGAAACTTTCCTTTCTTATTTAACAAATTCTTATCCATAAAAAGAGAGTAAAAGACAAACAAACAAAGCTCGGTGTTTGAGAGGGCATGCTTCCTCAGTGATGAAAGGAGTCACCCAGTCACCCAGAGGCTGGTGGACTGAGACCCCCAGTGACTCTGCTGGCATAGAGCTAGGGCTTGGTGGGAGTAGATTAGTGCAGAAAGATTCAAGGGAAGAGGGCGATTGGGAATTCTTATGAGTGATTTTGAAAGGAAGGGATGATTTGAGCGGAGGCCACATGGTTTAACTTACAATGAACCTGTAGATTTTGAAAATCACATGCTGGATTTCCTCATAAACATACATCAATTTCAGGGAGCGGGAGGCTCTGCTCTTTGGTATGCAATCTTTTGGGAGTTTTTTCTCATTCGATACAAATACATAGAAAATATACATTAGAGTTGAGAATTAAAAAATGCAGGGAAACAAAAAAGCTTTCAATAATTTAATAAAAAGCATGTGGGAAAATATGCCCTCTAGTTATTTTCCATTTAAATTATGAAACCTTTGAATTTGCTTTTAGGAGGATACGCACAGGGTCCCTTGGCATTCTCTCTCTCTCTCTCTCTCTCTCTCTCTCTCTCTCTCTCTCTCTCTTTTTTCTTCATTTTTTTTAAACCTGCATGTCTTTGCAGAGTAAAGTGGTAACAATTATTCTTAGGGACCCAAGCAAGCGGTACGGTAGCACTTAATAGGATGAATGATGCGTGGCACAGAGTGAAACTGGGGTTGCCTCCTAAAGCTCAGCCTTAAGCACTTGTCTTTTCTGATACACAAATACACAGGAAAAAAAGAAATATGAACACATAGAGGTATAAAAGTATTATTTTGCTGTTTTTTTTGGAATTAATAAAATACACAAAAATCTCTGGTTTGTCTTGTAGGAAGTTTAGCAAGTTTCTAGGATTAAATGGCTTTCCTCCTCTGTGAAGGGTCTGATGTAAACCCTTGTACCAAGGCTTAAAGTCTTAAGGCTGTTAGAAGTTTCCATCAGTCAGTCTGTATGTCAGTGGATAAAGTCAGTTGCTGATCTAACCCATTCATTGCTCTCTGGAAAAATGCATCGAACTATGGAAGTATTCTTTAGTGATGAAGGAGGGCTGGGGAAGATAGAAGCCTGTCAGATGATAAAATGTGTTTTCTAACTGGCAACATTTTGGAGCAACGTATTACCACAATGCTCTTCTAAGTATTTTAAGTGTTATGTTTGATAAAGTGGTGAAAAAAAGGCCATCGGTTGTCTTTGCTAATCTATCTTTAGTTACTTCCATGAACTGAAACTCATTTCCGTGGTTAGAAAATTTTATGCTCTATGTAGATTCTTCTTGAAATAGTTCATTTTGCATACTCAATACCAGAAAATCTAAGCGAAAGGTCATGAAATTTGTTTTACTTTCCCCCACCTTGTTCTCTCTTATCATAAGTTGATCTACATTTTTTAATATTTGAAATGTCTGCATTTCGTGATACCAGATAGTCTATACAGGGGGATGTGTATGCCTTTAGTCAACAATGATTTGACACTGAGTGCTAAACTGTGTACTGCACTGGGTGAAATGTTAGCAAAGGGGCAGACAAGGATGGAATATAGATAAAATACCACATATGGCCTTGGCGTTGGCCCTCCAGGGGTTTATATAGTATATTTGAAAACATGTGATTGTAGATCTTAATAAGCTTGGTTGAAGGAATACAAAGATACATGTGCTTTGCATGCCTGGGAATTCTTAAGAGGCTGCTCTTATAGTTCATGTCACAAGGTTCACTAAAGGAATTTGCTAATGATTTAACAATGCTGTTGAAATTGCTGGGTTACTTTCTAGTTAGACTGGCGAACTTTCAATGAAACATTGTAATCAACCTATGTTCAGTTCCAACAATGGGGTTCCCAAAAGATTGGTCAGCTTCTCTCCTCTGAAGTTATAGTTCTTTTGTCAGATATTCTCAGGAGCCAATTATGACTATAGAAAATAAGTTGATTCATAGATATGTAAGGTGAATTTTGACATTTTCCTTTTGTCTGAAGGTCTGTATCCCAGAACTGCTTTAGTCTGCGTCTGCATTGCCTGGGTAGATAAATGCTAATGTTAATTTAACATCTCCAACTATTATGACTAAGTTTTTGACTCAAAAGCATATGCAAATAAAGTCTTGTTGTGGACTTTAGAATAACACACGTTTTTATACATGAGCAAAAGATAGCAATAGGAAAATGACAAACTTGGCTTGATATTGATTAGAAGAAATGGCATCACTTTCGACAGTTACAAAACAGTAATATGATGGCTTTTTCAGAACTAAAATTATCTTCAGCTGAATCCTGAGAATAAGTCAGTACTGTGAGTTTCAGTATGCAATTTTGGGAAGAGCAACAATTCTGATTGGGCCACTTGAATATTATAAATGTGTCTAGCACTCAGGAGGGAGTCTCATTCATATGTAGCATCTGGCTCAGTGCTGGCTTCATTATATTCACATTTTTTTTTCAAAACCTGGTATTGATTTCCTGCTGCTACTTTCTATCTCAGTTTAGATGTGTTTTTGGAGTTGGGATATTGTATCTGCTTTCTTCCTTCCCTCCTCTCAAACCTCCAACCCAGATGTCAATTTTTTTTTACTTGAATATAGAAAAGCTCATTAATTTTTCTTTAAAAGGAGATTTGGTAAATGTGTAAACCACAAGGAAAAAAGGAAAATAAGACCTTATTAAAGCTTATAAAATAGTTTTAAATTTTAGATGACTATAAAATTCACCTTAACAAAGCATTAAAAAATCAGATACTAAATGTTAGCCTGGATTCTAAACAACAGAATAACTCAGTATTCTATCATACTAGGTGAGAAACATTTCCTCACTTAGTTTTTAAACAATGCTTTGACAACAGATCTTTCCATAGATGCCAGTCACTCCAGTCATATGATTTGACTTGATGGTTGTGGGGGTCAGGGGTGCATCTCACCTCATCATGTTTGTAGTCAGAAAACAAGCTAATAAAAGTTAGCTTGGTTAATTTTTTGTAACTGATACTATTTGTAGAATGCAGAGTTTATCGTTTGGGAGGAGGGCAAAATCATGATAGAAGAAAACAAACAGTAAGCTCACATACTACAAAAACAAGCAAAACAAAACATTGGTCAATTACCTAAGACAAGAACTTTGTGAAATAACCCTGAGCAAAGATATTTTTGCTTTGCTTTGGAAAAGATTGGCCCTCCTGTTTATGGTAGTAGGTTCTCATTAACTTGCTTTAAACTTTTGCCCTAAACTTTTCCCAGTGTTTTTCATTTTAGTCAGTAATATTTGGGTGAAACAGTTTTTTACATAGAGTAACTACTGAAGGCTTAAAATGTATTTGATTTATGCTAAACTCTGTAAAATCCATGGAAGGACATTGGATATTTACTAACATCAAAACCTGAATACCTTATAACTGAGGTGATTGTTGCTGAGATTTTATTCTAACACTACCAACAAATATTTTATAGACAAAACTAGAATTTCATCGTTTGGTTGTTATTTATCATTTAAAACTGGCTTTTGGTTAAAGCATCTGAATTATTACTACGAAGAATGTTACAAAGGAAAAAAACTATAATATATAAGCTATTGCCAAAAAATGTTCTTGTGTGCTTTGGCTATCTGTATGAAGAAAGATGCTTGACTTTGAGATTTTATTAATCATTTTCCTCAACAAAATGTTATTACTATAATGCTAAGTAGAAGCAACAAGTGTCATAATTTTTAAGTTTCCTGCCTAAATGCCATTGATGTAATTTTAATAATTATAATCTTCCAGTGATAGAATGTTCTATAGATGTTTTCCTTTCTTTCTTCCAAAATATCATGATTAAAAATATTTTTAAATGTTTGTTTATTTTTGAGAGAGAGAGAGAGGGGTAGGAGGTTGGGGCAGAGAGAGAGGGAGACCCAGAATCTGAAGCCGGCTCCAGGCTCTGATATGTCAGCACAGAGCCTGATGTGGGGCTCGAACCCACAAACATGAGATCATGACCTGAGCTGAAGTCAGACGCTCAGCTGACTGACTCACCCAAGCACTCAAAATATCACAATTTAGTAGGGAATTAGGATCTGACCTCATGTCTTACTATAATTTTGGTGACTGAAGTACCTGGTTTTTAGCTTAAATTTCCTTAATTTTGAACATAACTCTAGTAATATGTAGTATTTATGTGACAAATGCTGTTTTAAGTTTTTTATTGACTTCACAGTGATATTATGAAAACCATATATTATTGTTTCCATGTTATAGATGAGAAAACTGAGGCAAGAAAAAGTAGCTTGTCTAGTTAATAAATTAATGAATAGAAGAGTCAGGCTTTGAATCCAGGAAATATTACTTTAGTACATATAATCTTAATCCTAACCCCTCTGCATCAGAGGTATTCTGAACAATAAATGAAGGGTTAGTAGATGCTTCATTTTTATATATAATTTCATAAAAGTCTGTCTGCCTCCATAATTTTCCTTAGCCCTTCAGACTTACATTAAAAATAATAACATGTAATATTAATCGTGGTGAAATTTAAAGATGTGTAACAATTGAGGTCCTTCCCAATTAAGCTGAAAATTAAGCTTGTGTTAACTTGGCATAATTTATTTTAGGCTTTGAGACTCTGATCCTACATTAATATGTGTTAATATATTAATAGTTAATAGAAATAGCTGACAAAAAATGTTGAAAAAGAAAGTATAAAATTAGTGGTGAATCATATATGAGGATATTAATATTTATTTATTTTTTTAAAATATTTTTTTAAACATTTTTATTTATTTTTGAGAGACAGAGAGAGACAGAGCATGAGCGGGGGAAGGGCAGAGAGAGGGAGACACAGAATCCGAAGCAGGCTCCAGGCTCTGAGCTGTCAGCACAGAGCCTGATGCGGGGCTCGAACTCACAAACCTTGAGATCATGACCTGAGCCGAAGCCGGATGCTCAACTGACTGAGCCACCCAGGCACCCCAAGGATATTAATATTTAATAATCAATGTCAGTCTTCCTTGGATTTGTACAAAACCCTTCCTACCTACTGTAAATGTTAACAGTAGGCATGTATGGCAGCCAATTAAGTGCTAGATATAAAGATGTGGATTTAATAGTATTTTATTGAGCACAACATATATATATATATATATATATATATATACAAGTTATACAACACCACATATATATGTATATATATATATATACAATTTTGGGGGGCTATACAATGCTTGAAGCCTCAGATGTGAAGAATTCATAATATTTTGCCTTTCCATAGTTATTTTCATAGGGAAAATTGGTGAATACCAATGCACTTCACCTCAAATTATTAAATATCCTTGATATAAAATTATTTTTGGAAGAAATTGCTTGATACATATGTCGTATGTATATACACATGGATCTCAGTGTTAAATTCTTCAGATGAGAATGAGAATACATGAATTCTTCTTAGTTTGTTCTGTGGTTTTTAGAATACACACACACACACACACACACACACACACACATATGAGTGAGGGAGAATCTGTATCTCAATGTGAGATTAAGAAAACAAAGAAGATAAAAAAGCCCTCAATGTTTATTTTTAGTGAAATCCCATTTCCCACATGGTGATCTTTTAAGAAAGTTAACTATTGTTACATCCTTCAAATAAATAACTCAAAGAATAATATCCTAATAAGAACCATCACATCAAACACATTCTGTTTGATCTTGTCTCTCACTGCCAAATGTGGATATATTTTTTCCAACACCTATGGATGATAAATTATAGTAGGGACAAGACACTTAATTCTAAACTATGTATTTAGGGGAATATCTTAGTTAAATTTTGAAATAGGCAGAGGCACTGTTACATTTTCATCTCTCCTTTTTTATCATTCGCCTGCCCTTTCTGGTTCCTAATGCCTAGAACTCCATTACTACCTGTGAAGATTTATTAAAAAAATTTTTGTAATGTTTATTATTTTTGAGAGAGAGAGAGAGAGAAAGAGGATGCACACAAGTGAGGGAGGAGCAGAGAGAGAGGGAGACACAGAATCTGAAGCAGGCTCCAGGCTCCGAGCTGTCAGCACAGAGCCTGACACGGGGCTCAAACTCACCGACTGTGAGATCATGACCTGAGCTGAAGTCTGGACACTTAACTGTCTGAGCTGCCCAGGTGCCCAAGGATTTTCTTTTTAAAATTGTGATAAATAAGCATAACATAAAAGTTATCATTTTAAACTATTTTTAAGTGTACACGTAAGTGGCATGGAGTGCTTTTGCATTGTTGCAGAACCGTCACCATTACTTCCAGAACTTTTTCATTACCCCAAACAGAGGCTGTTTAAACAATAAACTTCTCCAGCTCTTCCCTTTCCTTAGATCCCAGTAATCTTTATTCTATGTTTTGTCTGTACGAATTTGCCTATTTTAAGTGTCTCATGTAAGTGTATCGTAACAGTATTTTTCCTTTTGTATCTGGCTTATTTCACTTAGTATAATGTTTTCAAGGTTCATCCATGTTGTAGCGTATATCAGAATTTCATTCATTTTTAAGGGTGAATAATATTCTGTCTTATGTATATACCATATTTTCTTCACTCATTCGTCTTTTGATAGATAACTTGAGTTGTTTCCACTTTTGACTATTGTGAATAATGCTGCTATGAACATTGGTGTAAAAGCATCTATTTGAGTTCCTACTTTCATTTCTTTTGTGTATATACCTAGGAGTTGAATTGCTGGATCATATAGTATTTCTACATATAACTTTTTGAGAAATTAATAAACTGTTTTCCACAGAAGCTGAACCATTTTGCTTTCCTACTGGCAATGCATCAGGGTTCCAATTTCTCTACTCCCTTATCAATACGTGTTTCCTGTTTTTTTTGTTTTGTTGTTTACATTTTGTTTTAAACTAGCCATCCTTGTGGGTGTGAAGTGACAGCTCATCATGGTTCTGATTTGCATTTTCCTAATGACTAGAGATGTTGCTTGTGAAGGATTTAAGTGTTTTGACCAAATTATAATAAAGCTCGCAGGAGCCATGTTGATATTCACCTGCCACAGCCTCTTCAGTTATTGAAAATCAAAACTTCTCTTCTTAAAACTTCCATTAGAGCAGGAAGGGTAATTATATGGGAGGCAACACAATGTGTCATAAAACAATATGATTTATAAGTAAGCAGAATTTGAATTCAAATCCACTCCTTGACTTGCAAGCAGTGAGGTCTTGTGCAAGATTCTATAAAATAGGAAACAGTTATTGCTTGTGGAATACTATGAGGCTTTCATGGAGTTGTGCACAATGCTTCAAATGAAAAACTAAAACAGCACTTGGTAGGTTCTGTTATACAAAATTATTAACGGAATAACCTGTCATCTCAAGTTAAATGGGTTCTCCATGGCTCCTTTTTACAAAATGTTCTTCTAAGGGACGATCTCTTGGAAAATTTCTGCCATCTCTATCTGAGGATTTTTTATTTTGTTTGAATTATATTTGGAAAATTACCACTCTCAGTATGTTCTTTTCTGTCTCTCTCTAGATGGCAGCATTTGCCTTACAGACTATCTCCCCTTTCTCTTGTTTGGACCATCTTTTTGTGAGCGTATGACACCTAGGGAATAAAAATGATGACTACCAGAGTAGGTGACTGAATCCATGACTGCCCGGCTTGTTAGTGAATGCTGAGGTTGTTTATTTTGCAAATCCTATTTGTGTCTTCTCTACAAAAGATTTGTATTTCATGAAAACCAATTCATGCAAATTTAGGAGGAAGTGTTCCAAATGAAATGAGTAAATACTAAATCTGAAGGCTTTCCTTTCCCCCATTCCTCGTATGGTCACATGGGATACTGTAATTCTTCCATCTTAGAATATTGAAATTTTTACCAATTTGGATGAAACCCAGAAGCTCATGAACGTAAAAACTCCATTTCCTAGACAAAGTAACCTGTGAAAACATATATCCACTTGATGTGTGGAAATAGAAATAAAATCCTCAAATTTTTTGAGCTTTGTACATCTCCTGTGTGGGTTATTGACAGGAAGTGTGATGATGGAGCATAGAATTTAGAAGTAGCTGAAGGATGCCACCATTCATGGCCGCCTCCATGGGCATCTTGTTTGTGCAGCTGCATAGAGTTCTGTACTAAGAAGGACTCTGAATCTAGGCCCTTTATAGCTCTACTGTAAGCATCTAGAAATTCTTAATACTTTTTGCATAAGAGGCCTAAATTTTTATTTTGCCCTAGGCCCTATACAATAGGTAGTTATTCCTGCTGTATTTTTGCTAAGGGCAAGTATCTCAAATTGACAATACCTATGTAATGAATGCTAATGATAATTCCTATTATGTCATGAAGTGTGAAGTAGACAAAGTGTTATATGATAACTAGGGATATTTAGAAAGCGCTCAAATTTCTTGAATGTTTAAAGTCACAATTTTGCAAGTAGCAAGACTCATGTCATTGGAGGAAAAATACAGATTGATGGAAATATTGTTCTTTTTATTTTTCCTTAAACAAAACAAAACAAAACAAAACTGAGTGGCACCTCGTGTGACTCAGTCAGTCAGTTGGGCATCTGACTTTGGCTCAGGTCATAATCTTGCGGTTTGTGGGTTTGAACCCTGCATTGGGCTCTGTGTGCTGATAGCTCGGAGCCTGGAGCTTGCTTTAGATTCCATGTCTCTCTCTCTCTCTCTGCTTCTCCCCCACTCACACTGTGTGTCTCTCTTTCTCTCAAAAATAAACATTAAAATTTTTTAAAAAACCTGAATATATTTCAATACATTTGTTTCTGTGGCTTCAAGTGGAATCCAGAAATCAGTAGCGCATATAAAAGAAGGAAGACAGAAAGAATTAAATGTACTTCATTTATGTTCTTTTGTATAAAATATCTCATAAACTGTTAATATGACTGGAGAAATGGAGTGAGTATATGGTACCACTACCAAAACAAAGTCAACAGGCAATCATTTTTTAAAGGAGTGTGTAAAAGAAGAATAAATCAGGATGTTGAGACTTTTTTTTTCATAAACTTAAGAAAAATAAAATATTAATTTATGGCTACTGTAAACAAAAATCCTATACTCATTTTCATCTTGAAGTTGTAATGTAACACAGAACACACACTGACATATTACTGCCTGAACAAAATAGCTGTTTATAAACCATTTAAGAAATCTAAGGTGGAACGGACCACTGCTCGAGTTGCCAACTGAAATTTATGACCGTGTGAATTCAGCTTATTTCATTGATATCTACTTAAATATGTCATTTAATAGTGGTTGACTTTTTGGATGCTGAATAAGTAAAGAGCATGTAAGCAACCCAATAACCCCCATCAATCAAGGGAGAGTGCAAATAATGTCCAGTTTCCTGTTTATCTCACCAGTGTGTTCCTAGATACCAGGGCATAAGTCAGAATGGTCCCAGAAAGTCATATGATCTCTAGAGAAGCTTGTATGTATGAGAACTTAATGATAGAAGAAAAGGAAAAGAAGGCAAGAAAGAAAGGTGAAGGGATATTTTCTATGTACACTTAGGCTATGGGATTAGTAGGAGTAAGAGCAGATGAGATTTATAGAAATATAGAAAGGGATTTTAAAATTTTACTCTGAATTCCTAGACCTGCATAGGGTTTCCTCCGAACTTGTAGACTGTGTGGTTAAAAATGCACACAGAGGGAAGTTTCAACCAAAGGTTTCTGAGTGAGGGGAAGGAACATTCGTGTAGTTCTCCTCTGGTCTGAAACTTAAAGACAGCCACAGTCTTCTGTGTCCGGGATTAGGGTACAATTTACATTGAGTGTCTTTGGCTCTGTTTTTAAGGTAAAATTTTTCATTCAGCAAGTCATACCAAAAAATAAAGAGCAATAAATAATTCTTTTCACTTACAGTATGATAAACATATATGCCCTATACAGTGAAAAAACATTGGCTTTTTGAGGCTTTTAAATACTTTCAAAATATGAAGCGATTACAGAATTAGGAGATTGTAAAAAATATACCAAAAGGAAAAAATAGAATTTTGCGGTACTTAAACAACAAAAACATACTTTCCTGACTACATGTTTGGATAGAGGTAAGAGAGTGGTAGGAGTCTCTGTCAGTATCGGAATAACTCAAAGAGATAAACAAAAGTTATCTAAACAAACAAGTTATAATTCTTTTCCATGATGACATTTATAGGAACAGTCATTTTTCCCAAGCTGATAGAATATCAAGAAATACATAAACATTGAAATAAATTGCATATTCTAGATACATGTAAAAAGGAAAGGCATCGTGTTGTAATCAGGCACATATGCATCACACATAGTTTCTTTCTGAGCTATAACCCTGTCTTTTCTTCCTCCAGTTGGGAAGATACATCTGTTTCTTCTCCCTCATTTGATATGATCCAGCAAAATCCAAGCTTTGGAGACGCTTGCTTGGAACATCAATGATTACTTGATTTCTCAGCACATAAATCTAACTCTAGTCCTTGTTGGGCATATATTCGTAATGAGGTAACTCAGGCTATGGCATCATCTGCTCTTTACTTCCTCCACCAGGAGACTCTTTGTAACCTGCCACTTTAACACTGTCAAGGCTGATGTCAATTGTTTTCCCAGATCGGTACGGTGGAGAAATATTCACTGTGTAAAGAAAAACAGAAATAGCTGTGCAGGTTTGCAGTATTTTTGAATGCTGATTTCTAAACTCCAAGTTAAATTTCAACACGTGTTGCCATCAAAGACTCTGCTGGAACCTGGATGCCAACCTCTGTCAGATTTCTTCTATTAATACCTAGATGGACTTCTCCCCCTCCACACACTCTTTTCTTCCTTTACTTACCATGTCTCCCTTTTTAAAAAGCTTTTACACACTAAGAACTCTTCCTATTTAACAGACTAAAACATATACATAATTACATTACTTTTTTTCTACTTTTGTTTGAGAACATTCACGAGCCTTGCCAATGGAGCATGAACACCAGTTATCTAAGAATGAATTTTCCTATTGTATGATATTAGTTTTGTGGTCGGTGTAGTGGAAGTGAAGGTGTTTTTGTTTGCTGTGCTGAATTAACTGGGAAGGACTGAATTGTCAGGCTACCCGGATACACGAACAACTGCCTATGTAACAATGCCATTGAGCATATATGTTTAATTGTATTTCACATACTGTGTTTTAGACTTTCAGCAAATCAGCTTCATGGGCATGACTCTTATACAATTCCATAGGAGGTCACACTTAGTGGGACCTTCCGTTTGATTTATGCCCTGCTGTCGTTGCCTTGCAATTCTTAATGATTTTTGGAGGTGGTACCTAGGATTTCTTTCTTCCCTGGGACCCACAAATTATGTATCTGGTCTTGACTTCCAGTAATAATTTCTTTCAGATTTTTGGCCTCTAGGTACGTTGCTGTTGGTAGGAAAAGCTGGTTTATTGTCCATGAGAACATACCAAGGACTCAATAAATTGTTGGTTTAGCCAGAGGTCTGATCTTAAAAGAAGAATACAAGTGTCCCATGATTATGCAAGATTGTTTCTAAAGAATAACTGTACATTTTCCCATCGACTTTCATCATAAAAACAAAGATTTGTTCTTATGGACCATTCTGTCAGTGGACAACTTGGAATCCTTTGGTGAAGAGGAGTTTAAATTCATTAGAGCTCTAGGATTGGCCTGTACTTTTCCTCATATAATTCAGTTTGAGATTGTTAAGTAAAGCAATTTATTTTGCCCTCATAAAAGGTAAACGACACATATTTGAAGCCCCAGCTGCTTTGCCTTCTGGCAATTTAAGATTGGGTTAACTACTTTTTCCTCCTCTTCTTTCTTCTCCTCCTCCTCCTCCTCCTTCTTCTTCTCCTCTCCTCCTCCTCCTCCTCCTCCTCTCTCTTCTTCTTCTTCTTCTTCTTCTTCTTCTTCTTCTTCTTCTTCTTCTTCCTCTTCTTCCTCCTCCTCCCTTTCTTCTTCTTCCTCCTCCCCTTCTTTTTCTCCTTCTTCTTCCCCTTCTTCTTCTTTGTCTTCTTCCTCTTTTTCTTCTTCTTTCTTTTTTCTTTCTTCTTCTCTCTTCTCTTCTTCTTTGTTGTCTTCTTTTTGTGTGTGTGTTCTTTTAACATAAGCACTGAGGTTTTGTTTAACGTAACTTTGTAGCAGTCTATAAAACACAGTTTCCTGTTTTGGTCTTCTCCTCTGGTCTGAAACCTAAAGACAGCCACAGTCTTCTGTGTCAGGGATTAGGGTACAATTTATGCAGAGTGTCTTTGGCTCTGTTTCTGTGTATCTGTGTTTTAAGTATTTGGGAACTTCAGAGTTTTTTTTTTTTCTCTCCTGTACTTTCTACTGAAACTATTGTCTTTTCGGGTTATCAGAGTATCTTTTCATTGCCTATCTAGTTTTCATGACTTTGCCTTGGATGGTGATAGCAAGCCAAGAGAAGTCTGGGGTTAAGAACCCAGACACATTAGACAAAACTGCAGGAATATGAATATGGGATTGGAAAAATGTTCATTGTTTTCAGGCTGCACCTGTTGGGCTAAGAATATTTAACTGGTCATCTAAAAATTAAAGACGGTCAACATGAGACAGGAAGAGGAGAGATACATTGGACAGGAAGAGGAGAGATACCATTGGAAAATAATGAAATTTGGTATGAGGCTCAGGATGTCTATTCAAGAAAGTTCAAGATAGATAATTAATGGAGTTCTCAGATAGACAGCATCAGTGAGGATAAAGAGTAACTGATAAGGACCAATTCATGGAAAGACAGGGTTAGGAGCAAGCAATTCAGTTCTAAATGGGTTGAGATAATCAGAAGGAAATTTCACTTCTTTAAAATATAGAAAAGGCAATGAAGGAACCAATTATTGATGTAAGGACAAAGGAACTGGTTAATAAGGTGCTGTGTCCCCTAGCTAAACTGTTTCAATACTAAAATGGGGAGTTACTAATGTAGGGATTATAAAAAAGTAAAATTTGCTGTACATTGTCAAGTACTGCTGTTGCTTATAAAACTTCTTCAGAAGTCTTTTGAGTAGATGTGGAAACTGGTGGGGGCATAAGCTAAAGTCACATAATTTTATCATTCAGTTGATATGAACTAGTCATTTACTCTCTGATGAAATGTAGTACTACCAAAACAAAAAACAAAAAGCAAAACAAAAAACAAAACCCAAAAGAGATTCGTGGCTATTGAAGGAAGTAAGAGAATATATTTACATAATTGTAATGGTGGTTTCTTCCCTCTGTTCAATGGATGGTTTGGGGGAAAGTTATGTTTATTGTCATATGTTTATTGTACATAAGGATTGTAAAGTCTTTTTGAACAACAGAAATCATGTTTAAACCATAGTGGGTACAATAGTGGATTTAATCTCTGACTACAATAAAGCTGGGCATTTTGACATTTTACCACAGTAGTAGGAGTGTTTGGCTTTGTTTTTTACAGACTGGCACTGTGCCATTACTTTATATCCCCCTGAAATAGCACTTCTAATACCCGTGTCTCCTTCCAGTGCTCGTGCACTGGTTCAAGACTGAAAAGCAATGGCCCAGTGCCAGCTCTAATTAAGCAATAAGACACTCCAGGCGGTACATTTCTGAGGATTACTGCATGCCTGCTTTAAGTGTGTCACTACTCAACAAGGGCAATCATCCTTTAGAAAATGCATTCTCTGAAGTGACTTATTGCTGTTTAGAAGGGGAACTTTTATAACCTGGAAAGAAAAAAACAGAAGAGGAGAGGTATTTCCCATGCACCGCAGAGCATTCTCTGTGTGTGGTTTTCTTATTGGTTTGAAAGAGGGAAACAATATTCACCTGAGAACATCAGAGTCGGCAATGAGACATTCTATCTAGACCAGATCCAACCACGGACACATGCTTGTCTGATTGTCTTCTCACTGCAGGTCAGGACACACAATGGATAGTCATTTAATCTGAGGTATTTTTGCCAGTTGTGAAAGTTTCCTCACCAGAAAAATTTTAAAATAACACTACACCTCTCTTGTTTTAAGTTCAAAAAGACAAGAGTTACAAAATGAGTTTGGATGAATTGAAGACAGTCGAGTGCTTGAGTTTTTATATATCTAATAGGCATGTGGTAAAGAGTGCTGGTTATGAGCCATGCTCTCAATTCAGAATGCTGAGTTGTAGCACCAATCTTGACACTTTTTTAGCTGTATGACCCTGTGAAAATTATTTTAATTCTCTATCTCTCATCTGTAAAATGTGTGTAATAAGCATACCTACCTTACAGGGTTGTTTTATAGATTAAACATGATGATATTACACCAAGCCATTTAAATTGCTGGCACATAGCAAATCAAAAATGTATCTCCTGACTTTTTGAGAATAGGTATTATATTAAATTTATCAGTGATCCTCAGGGATGTTGAGCAGGGAGTCAGAATTACTCTCCCTTACTTTAACTCTGTAAATTGGGAAAAGTTGACATCTCTAGATTTCAACTTCTATAGCTATAATACGTTTAGAAACTTAGGCAGCCTCTAAGATGGCCCCCGTGATCCCTGTCTCTGGTATTTATGCCCCACATAATCCCCTCACCTTGGACTGAGACATTACTTCTCAGATTAGGTCATAAAAGGTGATGGCTTCTCTTGGAAGTCCTTTCTAGTTCTCTTTCTCTGAGTACCAGCGGTCATGTCATAAGGATGGACTCAGGCAGCCCGTGGAGTGGCACGTGTGGTAACAACAAGAATAAATCTGAAAATGGATGCCCATCCCTGATAAGCCTGAGATAACTGAGGATCCAGCTGACAGCTTGCCGGACTGTGACCTCGGGAGAGATGTGGAACCCGAGCGCCCGCTAAGCTGCAAACATTCCTCATCATGGAGACTGAGATGATAAACGTTTCTTGTTTGTAGCTAAGGTTTGAGGTCATCTGTTTGTTATGTAGATAACTAATACAGTCAATAAACTAACATAAGTGAAAGGCACTTAAAATGCACAATACGCTTCTAAAATTGGGGTATTGATGTTGTTAATAGCTGCCTTAAAGGCACTAGGTCATGTATGCGAAATATATTGCCTTATATTATTTTATTGTTTGTTCCTAATGTATTTGTGTCTTTCATTAACAACAACAAAAAATATCTGGAGAGATATCTGTGCCTCCTTGTGTGCCATGCACCATTATGGGACTGGTAATAGAGCAGCAAGGACAAAAAAGTACCCTGTCCTTCTGAAGCTTACATGTGTGAAATAAAGAAAAAATGGCATATATTAGATTTCAGTAAGTACTTATTATAAAACTTAAGCACAGAAGGGGATAGGGAGTACTTGCATATATGTTATGGATTTTTTTAAACATTTATTTCTTTATTTTGAGAGAGAGAGAGAGAGAGAGAGAGCGCATGCCAGGGAGGGGCAGAGAGAGAGAGAGGGAGAGAGAGAGAGACTCCCAAGCAGGCTCCATGCTGTTAGCACAGAACCCTAAGAGGGACTTGTTTCCACGAACTGTGAGATCATGACCTGAGCTGAAACCAAGAGTCAGATGCTCAACCATCTGAGCCATTCAGGCACCCCTAGGGTGTGTGTTTTTGTTTTTGTTTTACAGTTTTAAAATGGTTGGCTAGAAAGAGATTCCATGTGAACGTAGTATTTAAGTCAAGATCTAAAAAGGCAGAAGTTGGGGCACCTGGATGGCTCAGTTGGGTAAACATCAGACTTTTGATTTTGGTTCAGATCATGAACTCATAGTTGTGAGATTGAGTTCCCCAGACTGTGCTGGGCATGGTGCCTGCTTAAGATTCTCTCTCCCCGTCTCTCTCTGGCCCTTTCCCATTTGTACATGCACGTGAGTGCTCTCTTTCTGTCTCATAAAAAAATAAAATACATAAAAGGCATAAGTAAGGCCTTGAGGGCCTTGTGGAAAGAATTTTCCAGGGAGAGGCAAGAGCAAGAGCTGAGACCCTGAGGCTGGGGCTTTCCTGCCTTTAGGAACATCAGGAGATGAGGTCAAAGGGGTGGAGGAAGTTGGTACAGGTTCCTGTAGGTTATATCAGATCTGGCTTAACTCTGAGTAAGATAGGAAATCACAGAGGGCTCTGAGGAGATCATAGCATGATCCGATTTCAGTTTTACAGGACTCTTGGCTGCTGAGTGGAGAACAGACTTGGGATGGGGATGCAGATGGAGGGGAGACAAGAGTGGCAGCCACAAGGCCAATTACTGACATTAGTTTAAATGAAATAATAAAATGTGATTTAACTCTGTGGTAATTGGGGGAAAGATGACCTAAAATTGCCTTTCATTTATAAATGTATTGAACTAACTTCTTACCAGTGAAGAAATGGGCAGAAGATATGAATAGACACTTCTCCAAAAAAGACATCCAAATGGCAAACAGACACATGAAACGATGCTCAATGTCACTCATAATCAGGGAAATACAAATCAAAACCACACTGAGATACCACCTCACACCAGTCAGAGTGGCCAAAATGAACAAATCAGGAAACTATAGATGTTGGCAAGGATGTAGAGAACAGGAACCCTCTTGCACTGTTGGTGGGAATGCAAACTGGTGCAGCCACTCTGGAGAACGGTGTGGAGGTTCCTCAAAAAAATGGAAATAGAACTACCCTATGACCCAGCAATAGCACGGCTAGGAATCTACCCAAGAGATACAGGACTGCTGATGCATAGGGGCACGTGTACCCCGATGTTCATAGCAGCACTTTCGACAATAGCCAAATCATGGAAAGAGACTAAGTGTCCATCAACCGATGAATGGATAAAGAAGATTTGTTATATATACACAATGGGATACTATGCAGCAATGAGAAAGAATGAAATCTGGCCATGTGTGGCAACATGGATGGAACTGGAGGGTATTATGCTGAGTGAAATAAGTCAGGCAGAGAAGGACAGATGCCATATGTTTCCACACATAAGTGGGCTTTGTGAGACTTAACAGAAAACAAGGGGGGAGGGGAAGAGAGGAAGAAAAAAAAAGCCACAGAGAGGGAGGAAGACATAACATAAGAGACTCTCAAAGACTAAGAACAAACTGAGGGGAAAGTGGGGTGTGGGAGGGGGGAGAGTGGCTGATGGGCACAAAAGGCACTTGTTGGGATGAGCACTGGGTGTTGTATGGGAACCAGTTTGACAATAAATTATTAAAAAATAAAAAATAAAAATGAATTAACTTCTTAAATTCTCATGAGAAAGACAATGTGTTTAACTATTGAGACAATGTGTATTAAGTATTTTGACTTCTGTTAAAAATGTTATTTTACTCAGGCCACTTGATAAAACCTAGCCTTAGGAATGATTATGAATATACATCTAACTAACTCTTAAATGATTCAGCTACATATGTATATACACATATATGTATGCATATATGCATGTATATGTGTGTTTATATATAATACATACATGTGCACCATGGAAGAGAGCATGCAAGTGTGACAAAATGTTAGTGACAGATAAATCTAGGTAAAGGTGCATGTGTGCTTCCTTACTATCCTCGCAACTTTTCTATAGGTCTGAAATTTTCTTCTCTCTTTTTTTTTTAATGTTTATTATTTTTGAGAGAGAGAGAGAGAGAGCAAGCTGGGGAGGGGCCGAGAGAGAGGGAGACACAGTATCTACAGCAGACTCCAGACTCTGAGCTGTCAGCCCAGATCGCAACGTGGGGCTTGAACCCAGGAACCATAAGATCATGACCTGAGCTGAAGGCGGATGCTTAACCGACCAAGCCACCCAGGTGCCCAGGTCTGAATTTTTCAAAATAAAATGTTAGAGGAAAAATGCATCAGAATTGTGTATTCATTCAAAATTTATTTTTTTTCTAAATACATAAATATACCATGGTAAAAATAAAAAAAAAGAAATAGGATTATGGCCTTGAATTCCTCACTTGGGTGTTTATACACTAATTAGACTAAGCTGAAGACTATACAGTTAAATCGAAATATGGATGCTGGGGGCTCTGGCCTCTTCTAGCTGATTACTTTGCGACTTAATGCTCATAACCACTTTCAAGAAACCTCATTTACTTGCTAAAATAATTAAGCACTTCAGAAAACTCGCTAAGGGGAAGTGGGTAAATTTAGATTAACAGATAGAGTGTGGCATTGTAGAGGAACGACTAGCTTGTATGATATATGCACTGCTCAGAGAAGAGATTCTATACATGTCTCAGACAAGAAGTGTTGTCTCAGAAATACATAGCCAACTGAGCAATCACTGTGGACAATAATGCTTTAGAAGTTTAATGCATGAACATTGTTATTGGCAAGCTACCACAAGTTGTATTGTAATTCTATTCTTTGTCTATCAAATACAGTATTGAAGCATTTAAAAAATTATTTCAGTTTTATTGGGAAAAAATGTTACACAGAATAAATAAAAAGTATAGGGACAAAACAAGTTATTTTAGGTCACAACCCCCCCCCCAAATTTTCATCGCAAATAAATGTAAGCAACATATTTTTTGCTGTGATAAACCAAAAGTTGTAGTAAGAGCACTACCTCATTAAGATATTTGGTTTCTCTAACAGGATCACCAAAAATGTATGTCAAATTTCTACAGACTATACTAGTCATGGGAATAATTTAAGATTTAATCCCCAAGATCTTTTTGGCAACAGCCAAGTCCGAGAGGTATCTAAGACAAATCAAGTGTTAGTCTTAAGTAAACAAAACTAAACAAAACAGAAATAACAAAGTTCAAGTATTTGTAAAAATATATAGTTTCTAAAGTTTTATAGAATTTATGAAAAGGCCAGTTCTATTTTAATTCAACTTATTGTACCTTTACAAAGTTCAAAAAATTAAATTATGGTACATTTCTTTCTATATCTGATCCTTCATAGAACTGATACATGGAGATGGCTAATGTTCTTGGCACAGATCTTACTAACAATAATTGTGGAGAACAAATGGAAAATTGTTTTTGCATTTCCCAGAAAATCACCAGAGTCCAGCTGAATTTTTCTGGCCAATACAGGTGAAATAATTTTACTTTTATAATAACTACCTGTGAGAACTAATACATAGTACAATCAAGTTTAAATGTTGCAGTTTTAATGTTAGTTGATGAATAATAAAAATGGCCATTGAAGTCTCTTAAGAAAGGAAGTCAAGGTTATAATTTTTTTTTTGCTAATGATTGAATCAAGTGACCTTGGAGAGGGGGAAAAACATGTTCTTTTAATTTCAGATTTAATAGACATGCTATTAAGTTCTCCTATGATAAGACTAAAAGCTAGAATATATCTTTAAGTAGCTTATCTTTATGAAAGACCCTTTTCTTCATGCTAATTTATGAAGGGGCATTTTGTGAGAGCTCACCAGCAGGTTTGGTCCCACTCAGCAATATCAACGAAGGATATTTTCCTACCTGAGTACTAGTAATTGTTAGGAAATGTACGGGATGGAGAAACAGTCAGGTTTTGTTTTAGCAGTAAAATCATTGGCCACTTGTGAACAGCATATGCTGTTTTCAAACAAAGTAGCAAGTATCTCCACATGTCAGGTAGCATAAGTAGCCTCTCAACACTAGAGCAGCCATATTTGGGGGTCTCTTTAAGTTCAAGTTGGCCAAATAATTGAGGTACGTGCCTTTATGTGTATATATGTGTATTCCATATGATATTCTTCATACATAAGAACTACAAATCTATTTCAGTTTATTCTCCACTTTATTTTCCTGTCTTCTGTCTCTAATATTCTCTTTAACAATAGATTGATTCTAATATTCTCTTTAACAATGGATTAACAAAGGTCTTTGCTTCATTAATTGTTGAGATTCTGAAATTTAAATCTATCAATTTCTCCTAGACTCTCGATGAATTTAGCTCTACAAAACACTAAGAATATATGTATAATGTATGCTTCTGAATAAATTTAATTTCTCAAGTGCAGTTTTTCAAATTATATGTTGTTCAAAATAGGAAGTAGGTGTTCTTGGGGCTGGTTACCTATTTAATGTGATGCCACGTCCCTGGAAAAGCTTAGAAGTAAATGAGTGGAATGTGTATTAGAATTCTATTGCTGCATTACACATTATCAACAACTTAGGAAACTTAAAACCACACACACTTATTAACTCACAGTTATGTAGGTTGGATATCTGGACATGGGGTGGTTGCATTCTTTGCTCAGCGTCTCACCAGGACAAAATCACGTGTTGACTAGGACTGTGTTTCTCATCTGGGGTTCAGGGCATCTTCCAAGCTCAGGGACTGTGAGAAGAACTTGGTTTCTCACATCTGTAGTACTGAAGTCCCTATTTCCTTCTTGTCAGTGAACCGAGGCCTCCTCTCAGCTCCAAAAGGCTATCCTAATTCCCTACCAGCTGCCCTCTTCATCTTCTAGCCATTGATGGTCCATTGGGTCCTTCTTGTGTTTTGAATCTCTGATCTCCTCTTATGCAACAAGCTGGAGAAAACTTTCTTCTTTTGAAAGGCTCATGTAGGGTGCTTGGGTGGCTCAGTCGGTTAAGTGTCTGACTTCAGCTCAGGTCATAATCTCACGGCTCATGGGTTCAAGCCCCACGTTGGGCTCTGTGCTGACAGCTCAGAGTTTGGAGCCTGCTTCAGATTCTCTCTCCTTTTATCTCTGTTCCTTCTCTGCTTGCACCCTGTCTCTCAAAAATAAATGAAGATTAAAAAAAAAAGGCTCATGTGATTAAGATAGGTTCACCCACATAATTTCCCTGTTTTAAGATCAGTTGAAGTGGAATCTTAATTACATTTGCAAAATCTTGTCATAGCAATGCCTACATTAGTGTTTAAATACTTGGGAGAAGGTTTGTGTATACCAGGGAGAGCAGGATCTTGGGGGAAGGTTTTTGGAATTTTGCTACCACAGAGCTTGATTCTTAAACTGTCTTGATTGTGAACCATGTCGACTTTCTGTAAATTCCTTTTAATACATTTATTAATCTGGAATCAATATTGTGTTTTGCAATCTCAATCCATGATTTTGAGACAGGTGTTAAAATTTCACTTCTCTTTTTATAAGGAAAAAATAATATTTTGCTTTAGGACATCTTCCTAGTTATGAATATACATGTAACTGACATGCCTATTCAGAGAGAGAAGAAATTGAAATAAAATTTTGTAAAAATGAAAGTTCTCCAATTACCCCACATTTTTTGGCATCATATTTATTATTTATTTATTTATTTAAAAATAATTTATTTTTACATTTATTTATGAGAGAGTGAGACAGAGTGCGAGTGAGGGAAGGGCAGAGAGAGAGGGGAGACACAGAATCTGAGGCACGCTCCAGGCTCTGAGCTGTCAGCACAGAGCCCGATGAAGGGCTTAAACCCACGAACAGTGAGATCACGACCTGAGCCAAAGTCAGACATTTAACCGACTGAGCCACCCAGGTGCCCCAGTATCACATTTATTTAGATGCCAGGTGGAGATGGAGATGTTGGGTGGAGTGGGATGAACCAGTCTATATCTGCAGTGTGAGGAGTGGTGATGAGTTGTGGAGGTGTGGATAAGTATGGAAAAGCAGAAGTGGCATAGAAGCCAAAGTTAAGCTTTGCTTAACTTCCTGATGCCATTGCTTACGTTGTGTTAAGAAGTTATAGAAGGAGATATTTAGTTGTATAAGATTGAACCACACTGAAGAGTGGCCAACTTTTCTATCTCATGATTTTGGCATCATTTTGAATTTGTGCTTTCCTTTTGCATCTTATTCCCACGTTCCTTACTAAGGCCTGATCACCTAATGATCGGTTTACCACGATAGACTTTTTCCTCACCCTCTCTCCTTGGGCTCTCTTCCTTTAATTGAGCCTACATTCAACTGCTAAGTCAATCTTCTTAAAACGTTGCTGTCATCACGTTAGTCCCTTGATATGGCAGACAGAACAGAGCAGATGGAGATAAGCTGGGAGACAGGAGACTTCCACTGGGTTCCTGGCTTGAACACTGCTAGCTGGGTGCCTTTGGATATGTCCTTCTCCTGGTCCTCACTCTTTATTTCTAGGCAAAATAAAACTAGTGGAGTCTTAAAGTTCCCTGGGACTCTAAAATCCCATATATCTGTGATCAAAAATCTAATCCTATGGGTTAGTCTATACAAAACCTGACGTGTATGTCTTTGCCTCTATCCTTTGCATCCTTTCCTCACCTGAGTGACCCACACATTTTCATCCCTGTCTCCTTACAACGATTATAAAACTTGTGGACAATGAGAAGTTAATCTTCCAAAATATTACTCACACCTGCCCAGCTGGATTTACCTCATGGTTCATCTATGTGAAACTTTCCCCTGATGTCTTCAGTTTACACACTGTAGTTAATAGTTGTGGAACTCTCACCTTTATCTCATATTTTAACTCTTTCTTATGGATCACCTGAATAATAATGACAATGATATTAGCTGAAATTTATCAAACACTTATCAATTATTAGGCACTACTAGAAGTGATTTTTTTTCCTTATCTTCTTTATTCATTAGACAAGGTCCTGTTATTATTCCTGCTTTACAGATAAGGAAATTGAGGCATAGACAGGATAAGAAATTTTCCAGAGTTATTCCTTTGGTAGATGGTGGCGTCGTAGCTCCTAACCAGATCTGCCCAGCTCCTGAGCCACCGGACTGCACCATTGATGATGATATTGTTTCTAGTTTGTCTTTTTCTAACTTGCAAATTAAAGTATATTGTCAGGAACTCTGTCTTATACTTTTTGTTAAATACCACACAAACCTGATATGTGACTGGTAAATATAACATAAATTCTCAGTTGGAAATAGTGATTAATTTAATAGAAATTAGGTAGTATTTTCTCAGGGCTGGGCATAGTCTAATTGGGTTGTTCAAAATGTGTTAGATCTATATGTCTTGATGAGGAAAGTAGTTTATAAGAAGCTGTTAATTTTAAAAATATAGAATAATGTAATGAAAACAATTTATAAATTTTTAAAACTTTAAAGACTTTAAAAAGATCATCTGTTTTTATATTTGTACATTTTTAAATTGGAATTTAAAAGAGGACTATAAATAAGTGTGTATGTACTGTATGTACTTATAAAGTATAATTAAATTTACATAAAAAGAAGTGAGAAAATATACTAAGTTTTTAATATTGGGTGTTCTGGTGGGTGAGACTGAAGGGAAGGAAGAAGAGGCTTAACTTTCTTTAAACTCCTTCATTGTTTGAACTGACACAAGGGACACGTGAGGTGTCTAGAATTCGAGAACAAAATACAAAAGAAATAAAGATTGAATCTTAGACTTTAATTTATATTTATGGTCTCATTTTGGATTTTTTAATAGTTTTCCTGAAAATATTCATTTTTATTTTATCATACACTTGGCTGCTTTTGAGCAAGTTGAATGTAGATTTTTCTTAATATTTATTATGAGAAGAATACTATATTGTAGCAAGTGGAAAAAATAGATAATTATTTGGCAGGTTTCTTCAGCATAGCTTGTCTGGACTTCATAACTGTAGGGCTGACATTTGGGATTGTGAACTTTACTTCCAAATTCAGTCAAACAATCTCTTCTTAGAATGTGTCTGACACTGAGATTGTTGTTGACTCATTTTTTACATGAAAGATTGATGTTAATCTGCTAATTAATTAAAAAGTCTAGTCATATCAAAATATTTCTGGATCCTTTTACCTATCATGCTTCACTAACAAAGAATACCAGAAAAGCAATATTTGAAGACGAGAGCTAAAAGTTTTGAGATACAATATTCTCAGACATTGGCTGTGAAATTTCTATAATTAGCATGACCCTTGGAAAATGTCATTGGATATTTGATGAAACAGGGCATGAACTCTTCTTCTGCCATCCAAGGGGCCTGTAATGCTACCCAGAATGACGCCTGGGAATTTTAAACTACAAGATAGTTCTTATCTAAGAAACTCAGGGAGAAAGGCATTTGTCTACTCTACTGACTTCTGTTAGCAGATTTATGTCACTTAGATCAATATGTTTCTATCTTCCTACCTACCCCCTAAACTCCACTCTTTGGATGAAAAGAAAAGAAAAGAAAAAAACAAAAGAAGAGAAAGGAAAAGGTATGCTCGATCCCAATTTTCATAACAACAACTATGTATGATAATAATTTTCTAGAAAATCACTCTAGTTCATATTCTTTTGTTATAGTAATTTTTGACATGCCTAGGGATACAAAGATGCAAACACACAGAAAACTATTGACTTTCCTTGCAGGACTAATCGCACATTTTAAGAAAGCAACTAGAATTAAATTGAAATAAGAGGCTAATAATGAGATACTTTATTAAAAACATTTCAATCAGAAGTCATTATTTCTCCATAAACAACTTTTCTAAGTGGTCATTGTGTTAGTCATTATAAGACCATTATCTTTTCTCTTACACCAGTCCTGACTAAAGATCAATGAAAGGAATAAATGTCTCTTTTATAAAGATAAATGCTGTTGGAGAAAGGATGATTTTTGAAAATCGCCTATTGTAACCAAGGGTTTGCTCTTTGATTAAAAGTATCTCTAAAACAAATAACCTGCGTGCGTATATGTGTGTGTAACTAATGCAATTAATCTTCATGCTAGATTAACTTGATAAAATATTGACCTAATTTGGGATTAAAAGATTACGAGTAACGTTTTGCGCTGAAGGCTGCAACATGCCTCATGTCAACGCAGTAATGACAGAATTAACCTCCCAAGGCCTCTTCAGTTGGGGCATTTCTGAACTGCTAATTGAGCAGTGCTTAGATGACCTACAATGGCTGGTGCACAAAAGGCCCCGTGATGCTGTTTTCTCAGCCAGCTGAGCTGTCTCCCTGGTTCAGAACTGTGCAAAGAAAAAACATATTCAAGAGACGTTCTAGAAGTGTCAGCTTCTGCTTGTCAAAAAATGTTTTAATTTACTAGTAAAACAGGTTGTCTGGAATTACTGAAGGCATTTTTATTTTGAGCACAAAAAATGCCATGTATAAACATTGTATAACTGCTTACAAGTGTCAGACATTTTGCTTTTAAATGTAAAGACTAGAAGGTAGAAAAAATTTCCCTGTGGTTTAATTCTCCTTCTTTGTGATTTTGGTTATAGTTTTCTGATAATTAATAAGGAATTCTTATTATATGTTAGTGTGGCCAGAGGTAATGGTGCCTGACTCCTTTTTCTGTTTGGGCTTACTGTGTGATACATAAAATTCCAACCTATAGTTGACCCGCAGTTACTCTTGGCAGTAGGGGATGAGTTTGCATAACAAAAGAAATATGTTGATGATTAAAAGTGATTTATTTAATAAAAAAGCAATTGTGAGGGAAAGAAAAGCAGTGCTAGTGTAACCTGTAATTATCAAGTGGAATAAAATAAAAACTGGCGAATGAGCCTTACATTCCTGAATGGATCATGTCTTCCTTTAATGGTTTCTAATGATCTAGATCCTGATTTTCCTTATCTGTATAAGTACACCAGACATTTGCATGGAAGAAGGATAGGAAAAACACCATTCTTTCCACTTATAAGTTGGTAAAAACTCCATGAAAGAAGACTTTTTCAGGCTGGGCCAGCCCTATGTGGAGGCATTATGATAATGATGCTCACAAGGGGCTTTGAAGGGTTTTAAGTCGAGGCTATGTGATATACATTGGGAACCAGCCCCTCATCTTTCTACCTTTAGAGCTTCCTTCAGTAATCAGAAATCTTCATGTGGAGCACATGAAGCACATTATTATTTTTTCCAAGTTCCATAACACACTGTGGATTCTGCATACAGAAGTGACTTCCAGAGGACAATTTTGACCAAGCTAAGAAATCCATTGTCCATTTCTTAGAAGAAGTAGACTTTAAAAGGAAAAACATATCCTGGGGCACCACGATGGCTCAGTCAGTTAAGTGTCCAACTTGGGTCCGGTCATGACCTCATGGTCTGTAAGTTCAAGCTCCGCATTGGGCTCTGCGCTGAGGGTGCAGAGCCTGCCCGGGATTCTCTCTCACTCTCTCTCTCTCTCTCTCTGCTCTCTGCCCCTTGCCCTCTCAAAATAAATAAATAACCTTTAAAAAATACACATCTTAATGCATTTGATAAGTTTTCTGTGGAAAGCAATATGTGAATTTGGGCTACGAAAAGCAATACGATATATGAGCCAACTCATGCACTCACTACTGTTTTGTAAAAGTGGAAAATTCCTATCATCAGTCAGGCCGACCTATAGTAGGCAATATTTAATGGCTTCTATTGGTTCAACATATGTGTCTATATGTATGTAAAAATACTTCAAAAATATTTATTACCAGGGGTTCTGATTTCCTGTGAACGGAGAGTCGCAGAGACTACTCTTTCAGCAATTTCTTGCCTGCTATTCTTTCTGCACCATTACTCATTTCCTTTCCTTGTTCCGAAGTGTTTTTATTCATGAGGAACTCAAAACCTTTTTGGAGTCTCTACCATTTTATCTCTATAGCTCTTCAGCACATTGAGCCAGTCCTCATTGTATTTCAAATATAGAAACTCAACATGAAAAGAAAAAATAACAGAAGAAATTGCTATTTTGTTTCAACCCATTGAACGTGGTATATATGACAGTTTATACTTCAGATGTTTTTACAGATAAAAAGACTTTTAGCTATTCTTGCCTTTCAGCAGGCCAAACAAAAATTAATGGGTAAAAGAGATTGCAGTCTTTCTGCCAATTGTGTGTAATTGTTTCCACAAAATGATTAGTGCTTATAGTAAATACAGGGCAGACAAGCGCCAAGCTGTAATTTGTCCTTGTACAAAAAGTTCTACTTTTGTACAAAGCATGAAATCACTAGCGTGTGCCAAGGAAAAGAGCAGAACATTTCTGTTTTTTCTGACAGAACTCATTGCTATATACTATTAATATTATTCAGTTTAGCAGAAGTGGTTGGATAAGTGTTTCATGACATTCGTACTGGTTATATACGATAGACATAAAGAACTGTGCTAAAGCAAATGGACTTTTTCTGTCCACATCTCCCTGACCTGCTGGTGAATTTGAGATTCTAGACTTGTATTTCTTCAAAACTCTTTTCCTTCAGTTTCCTGGTGTGTCATTATCCCAATTCTCATCATATTTGGATGGTTTTTTTCTACTTCCTTTCCTTTCCTGTATCTTTTTTTTTTTTTTTAAATATTTCCCTACTTATTCTGTTTCAGGTTTATTTTCATCTCTCTTTTGGTTAGCTTATTTATTCTCTTGACTTCAACTATCAATTTTAGGCCAATAGAATCATAATTAACCTTGGTTATTTCTGAGGAGTGGGATTATGGGGACCTTTTTGTAATCTCTAATTGAATTTAATCTCTAATTTGAATTATTTTCAAATAATAGTTATTACTTTTAACATTTTTAATGATGACATTCTTATGCCATTATTATCCTTACTACAATTTGCAGCCCTTAGGGAAATTATAAATCAAACAAAAAAAGTTTAAATACTGGTGAAATAACTTGTAAATGTAAAAGCAACATATCCCCTATTGAGAAATCATAAGACCACAGGGAGTCTATAAATGCAGAAATAATGCAGCAAATGATGAGATCACAGATCTTCAGTGTTTTACCACTTCATTTGCATAAATAAAGAGCATTTAGAGATATACAATCTTTAATCCACTTCTAAGTGTGTACCCAAAAGAATTGGAAACAAGAACTCAAGCAGACACTTGTATATCAATGTTCTTAGTGGCATTATTCACAATAGCCAAAGGGTAGAATCAAGTTGGGTAGGCGTCTGTCTTCAGCTTAGGTCATGGTCTCATCGTTTGTGAGTTTGAGCCCCATGTCAGGCTCTGGGCTTATAATATGGGGCCTGCTTGGATTTGCGTGCTCACCCTCTCTCTCTCAATCTCCCAAAATATATAAATAAACTTAAAAAAGGAGAACTTACTCATATTTTTCTTCTTTTGGAATTGTTATAATTATACGAGGCAGTACTTTTGGGGTGTGCAAGCTTGCAGAGTTTGAGGAGCTAACAGAAATGTCTTATGGAAGGCCCGTTGACTCCCTGCTATTTAGGATTACTATTCTTTTTTTTTTTTTTAATTTTATAATAGTTTATTTTCAAATTGGTTTACATATAACACCCAGTGTTCATCCCAACATGTGCCCTTTTTAATGTTCATAGCAGCACTTTCGACAATAGCCAAATCATGGAAAGAGACCAAGTGCCCATGAACTGACGAATGGATAAAGAAGTTATGGTACTTATATACAATGGACTACTACGTGGCAATGAGAAAAAATGAAATCTGGCCATGTGTAGGATTACTATTCTTAATGAACAGAGCTGTCGCCTACACTTGAGTGTGCTTCAGGTGCCCTGCTTTCTGGAGTTTTTCAGAGTCATCTTATTCTTCCTTGAAAGAATCATGAGGCTTTTTCTAAGGTTAGTGTAAGGGTGAATTTAGATGTTGGGTGTTCGCATTTTATTTTTGGTGAGGTTCCCATGAAAGCTCTGAACACACCTTCTGGTCAAGGAAAATATCACCTATGTCCCGATGGCAACTTTTTCGTGCAGTCATGTTCCCTTAAAAGTTTATTCAGGGACTGACTAAGTTTAATTGTAGAATTGGACAGAAAATGATTTTGAGGTCACTCAGATTCTACTATGTAATTGTTTTAAAATCTCTATTGCAAACGTTTTGAAAGGTATTTTTGGATACATTCATCAGACTTCATTTTATAACTATTTTGAAAGTTTAAAATATTTTTTCTAATGCCACCAATTAGAACAAAAAAATATGCTTGTCTATTTGTTCAGTGCCAGCATTCCCCAAAATTTTGTCCTTGGCCTTCGAACGCCATGGGCCATCTCACTTACTACCTAAATTTTAAGAATTCCTATTATTTGTGTTAATGGTGCCCATTTGCTTGATCCATCTGGCTTATGTCCGGTCCCTGGGTTCTTCTTGAGCATGAACCATTATAAAACTATAGTCCCCAATTTGATCACTTGTGTCATGCCCCCTGTTTTAGCATTTCATCCAGTCTCTTTGATGATTTAAATGTTTGTCACGTTTCTCATGTGACATGTTTCACCTTTTCCTCCTGCCAGCGATGACCTCTTCATTTACTACAAAATTGTGCTTATCACAACTATGTTGCAAACTCTCATGATAACTTGTCCTTCTACCTATAAGCTGCTTCTATCTAGACCAAACTGTAAGTCTTTTTCCTAAACTTAGAGATGTATCTACCCACTCTCCCCTTTGATTCCATTATGCCCCATTTTTCTGGATTTTACTACATTTTTTAGGGCCAAACCCAACTTCAAACTCACCCTGTCTAAAAGATCCTTCTCATAAGCCTATAGGAATGCTCAAATCTCTCTCATTCTAATAAGTATCTTTTCATACTGAGTCTCTACAGTTATTATCCATTTTTTCCATCTCCTTTTCTCATCTAAACTACAAAAGAGTAGTTTCCAATTTCTTTAATTTTTCAGTTCTCTGAAATGTGCTTTTATTTTTATTTTTAATTTTAGTTTTTTAATTTTTTTTTTTTTTGAGAGAGTGAGAGAGAGCCTGCACATGCGGAAGCATGTAAGTGGGAGAGGGGCAGAAGGAGAGGGAGAGAGAATCCCAAGTAGGCTCCACTGTCCACACAGAGTCCAATGTGGGGCTTGATCTCAGGAAACTTGAGATCATGACCAGAGCTGAAATCAAGAGTTGGATGCTTAATCAACCGAGCCACCCAGGTACCCCTGTGATTTTATTTTTAACCACATATTGACACTTCTTTTTTTTAAGTTTATTTATTTATTTTGAGAGAGAGAGAGCAAGCATGTGTGCCCAAAAGTTGGGGAGGGGCAGAGAGAGAGAGAGAGAGAGGGAGAGAGAATCCCAAGGACGTTCCATGCTGTCATTGCACAGCCCAACTTGGATCTCCAGCTCATGAACTATGAGATCATGACCTGAACCGAAATCGAGGCTGACACTTAACCGACTGAGCCACCCAGGTGCCCTGAAACTTCTTTTATTAACGTAACATCTATACACTTAAATTTTCCAAATCCAATAATTAATTTTCATCTTTATATTACTGTGATGGACGCTGGACATTAAAAGACATATATGATGTGATTATTAAATTGTTTTGACTTGTAGTGAGATTTTGTTTTATGCTAGAAAATTCACAGCCACTTAAACAGCTCTGTAATTCGATATTCTTATTTAGGTTTGAAAGGATATAAAACAACAAGGTTTGTAAAGATACAAAACTGCAGGATCATTTAGAACAAAAAGTTAAAGACTAATCAGTTGAGGAAAAATACCATAATGTGAGTTTTACAGGATTTTAGGGATGTGACTGTCATTTAAAAAAAAAAAAGAGTAATGACATAACACAAAGTCTTTGCTCCACTAGGAAACAGTGATCTGGCTTAAGGAGTTCAAAGACTCTTTATTTTTATTTTATTTTATTTTAAATTATTTTAATGTTTATTTATTTTTGAGAGAGAGAGAGAGAGAGAGAGAGAGAGAGATTGTGAGTGCGGGAGGGGAAGAGAGAGAGGGAGACACAGAATCCAAAGCAGGCTCCATGCTGCTCTGTCAACACAGAGCCTGACGCAGAGCTGGAACTCACAAACCGCAAAACCATGAGATCATGATCTGAGCCGAAGTCAGATGCTTAACCGACTGAGCCACCCAGGTGCCCCCAGAAACTCTTTAAATGTGTCATGGTTTTGGTTCCTCTTCCTATCCTTTCATCTTTTTCCACTGAATTCTTATAATTCATCCAAGCCTATATCATATAGGTTATTATAGTCATGGACAAGACAACTATTCATTGGCCTGAAATATTCTGTGGTCTCACCTTTGACAAAATGGGGAAGCCTACAGAACTGGGCTGCATTCTATGCTGTAGGTGGCTTCCTAGGAATGACTTAATAACTGCCACCCACATAATACCTGTAAAACTTCTCCTTCCCCTGCCAATCTTTTAACATATTTAAAATTGTAAATATTTGGAGTTTTTATATAACTCCAAATCATAGCCCATTTGTTTGTTTTTACACTGACTCGTCTATGTACATAGTATGAATGGCAGTTAAATAAAGTTCTCTTATTCTATAAACATCCTTTGAGGATGATGTTTTTCATAAGCTTCTTTTATATTTCAAAATGTTTTCCAAGCAGTTATATTATTCATGGAGTTATTTTTATTACTATTTTGCTTTTTAAAATGAAGAAATATGCTTTAGCTTCTATTACTGCTTATTGTTTATAGTTTTTCAGAAACAGGAAGAACCAAGGTCTCTCTACTTTCACAACTAAATTCATGGCATACTTGTCTTGAGATTTTAAAAAATCCGATATTGTGGGAATTTCTACCCAAGGTGCTGTGGCACAGAGGCCTATTGCCCCATGGTTTAAAGGTGTGAAGAAAGATTGGTGTCTTCAGCCTTGAGGAAGCAGAGTGGCCTCTTAGCCAAAGGCAGCTTTCTCTGTTAAACTAGGGCCCACAGAAATATTATCATTTCTTTTGTATGCTACAGTATGAAAATAATTAGGAAGCCCGATTTTACAGTAAAACCAAACTTATCTTGAGGACAGTTATGGGGAAAAAGAAAATCCTGCTATATATTTATGCAGATGTTTATATTATTAAAGAATAATGAATAATGAGGATTTTTTATGAAAAATCAAGAAATCAAAATTGTTTTTGATGGTTATTGACTGATAATAAAAGTCTACATGTGGCATTAGTTTGACGTTCATTTTTAAAGTGAGAATAATTTTATCAGTGTTTTTTTTTTTTTTTTTGGAGTAACACATTGCATAATGGTGGTCTATGGGTGAACTGATAAGTAAACACAAGTCTGAAAGTGTGTTTATACGTAAAGACTGGCTTGATTGATTCTAATTTTTAAAAATCATGGCTTCAGGCCAACAAAGAGCTTTTTTAGTTATTATAATGTGAAATAGCTAGTTTGAGTCTGTGTTTTGTATTCACTTTTACTTTATGTTTCATGTATTAATATTATCTATTAAGCAATATTATGCAAAATAAAAATTCTAGCAGGTATTTTTCGCTTCTTGTGGGCCAGAGTGAATTCAATAATTTTTTCATTAAATATGTTTTTATTGGCTTATTTATGTAGTCATCAAATATTTATTGACTGCCTGTTAGTGGCCAGATGCAGCAAGATGTCAGAGCAATGGAAACTCAAGATGGAGTTCTCCTCAAGCTAACAGTGTTAATTTGGGACTGTGTATTCCTTCTTTTTGTAATAATATATGCAAAAGTACACATCCTGAATTTATCCTGGAGAACTGGGGTTTTATTGATACTGTTTCACATGGAGAAGAAAACAAGCTCTTCTCCTTAGGAAAAGAGAGAGTGAGTGTGTTCTTGAAATCAAAGAGGAAGGCATCAATGAGTTCTGCTGTGTTACTCTTAGGTCTAGGACTGTAGATTCCTGTGGACCACAAAACTCTGTTTTTGAAATGATAATGAAGCCATAATGATAATTCAGGTAGAAGTCCAAATATCTGAACATCTTAATTTTTATATTTTGTAGACAGTTAAAAATATTTCTTAGTTTTAACTGAGTCTAGCAGAAAGATTATTTTCTGATCAGATAATTTTCACTTTAAGAAATTCCAAAGCAGATGATGAAACTTGCAAGAAAAAACCAAAACCTGTAACATTATTTTAGAATGTTAGATTTGTTCATAAGTGGAAATTGTATCATTACAATTTTATAAGTATTGTAAGTATTTTATAAGTATTCCTTAAGAATTCTGGTAACTCCTATACTGGAAAAAATGTAAACCTCTTTTACAGAGACCTAAGTTTGGTTTTAGTAGATGTACATAAATATTTATATCTCTTAACTCTCTCAGATGGTTCTGGAACTGATGCTCAAACCATTTGTGAAAAAAAATCTTATACCGCATTTTATCATCATAACAAATGTACTAATATGATCATGATTATTTACTTCCTTTTGGCTTTAAATTTCATTAAGTAATACCATTGTCTTAAACATTTATTATCGACGAAAGAAAGCAAACGCATGTCATTTGGCTGTGGATGTCAAAGTTTCCCTTCGACCTGGGAGCCTGGTGGAGGAGTGTAGGGCGAAGAGACAAAGCAGTGTTAGGAGAATGAAGGCTCTGCCTTTCTTGGAGGTGGGGGTATTATTTTATGAATCCAATTTCATATCTATCTTGCCATCTGTCACTAGACAGAAGAGATATAGGACAGTGGCAAACTCATGTTAAAAAGGCTGTCTTGGGATAACAAAGAGAAAAGTTAATGGACATGGATTTACAAATTATTAATGATTTTTCTTGTCATTTCTTGAAAAATGAAAGCTATGCACGCTGCCTCTTTCCCCAAACAGATTGCAGTTTATTCCTCTGCAGTTTGTCCATCAGCCTTCACTCTGACAACATAATCCAGAACTAATCCAGAACATTCAGTTTTCCTCGTTGGCTCTCAGGCAGCCTGCTTAGACAAATCCTGCTACCTGTCAGCCCTCCTGTGGGTGCCAAACCGGCTGCCAGGTTAACCTCTAGGGGAAGCAGGAAGACCTGCTGATTTAACCCCAACTTCCCTTCCTGTAATCCACAGTAAATAGGGAGGATGCGCACAGGCTAACTATTTTAATCAGTCCTGGATCCTTTAAAATCTGTTTCACACGCAGCTTTAAGAACTCAGGTTATGAACATCGCTTACGTAAAATCATATGGCAGTGCCTCCAAAATGTGGGCCCTGAAGAAGCAGAGGTATCAGAGGCACTGAAACATCTTATTCTTCTAAAGTAGTCTGTGAAAATCTATACATCACTTCCCCAAACCACATCATTGCTTACAAATACTTCCTAATTGTCAGAGATAAGGTCCAAATTGAGGGGTAAAAAAGAAGAGGAAAAAAAAAACCCCACCCAATTCCGTAATCATAAAGACTCACACTTTGCTAATTTCTAAAATGTTTGCCATCATTTACCTTCTCTTTATCCCCCGCCCCCCCATACATGTATATGCACACACGTTAATTCTTGTTGCATGACAGTGAATTTGAATATTGTTTACAGATCGGTCTCAAATGATTCCAATATGAGCAAATAACCAGACAAAGTTTTCAAATGAGTAAATATAAATTAACGTTGCATGACATTTAATGACCCACAGAGAATTGATCAAGAATAAAAATGGAGCACATTGAGGTAAAAAGCCTTTTTAAAATACTCACTCTTTATTCAAAAAGAACAACACACCACCTTCTCCTTGTTTGAATTCATCTGCTCCTGCAGCACCAACAACAATCCACAGCAGAAAAAAACAACAAACGAACAAACAAAAACCCAACTTCCATGAACATGGCGTTCCAAGGCACACTTTCAAGTTCCACTAAGTGTAGCCTTCTGAGAAATGTAATAAAACTTCACTCAGCTTTTTCAGTATTGGGAAGGTAAGGTGTCTAGGTTAACAGGAAGAGGAACAGCATAGCCCAGTCCCTGGAAAGAGCAGCAGAACGCTACCACAAAGAGGTGGGAATCGCTGTGATTCTAATGAGAACCTTTAGTTTTCCTCTATTTAATCACAGGCTTTTCTTTAGGAGCAAGAAGGACAAGGTTTGCCCTGTTCCCATTTACTCCCTCCCACAGAGCAGAAGATGACAGATGAGGAAGGTTCGTTATGCAAAACACCCAGATATGGTTCAATGAATTGAGTGCACTTGTACACATATAAACACACACATACAGCACTCACTTCTTGGTTTCTGACCTAACAAGTTTTGAAATTAAACATTTTATTCCTATTTAATCCTCATAATGAAGGATGTATTTTCACGTAAACAATTAGATGTAAAACTATGCAGTAAGAAAGAAAACATGCATTTTGTTTTTTGAATACGACATTGCTTTTTAAAAACAAATCTTTATTTTTTTTTTGGTTCAACGGAAAGACAAATACAAATCCTTGTATTTATTTGAAGATGGAATTTTAATTTTCTTCAAACTTTTTTGATTTTTTTTTGTTAGCATGCTTTTCACCTCTCTTTTTCCATGGTCCATATTCTTACTTTTATTTTACACCTTTAAATTCCTATTTGTTTTATTTGTGATAAAGTTTGCTAGGGTGTCAGACAGTAATTTGTCACGAAGCAACCTACTTTCATAGTTAAGGCAATAACAGGGATTAATTGTTAAACACATCCTATAAGATAAAGCGTGTTTTAAAGCAGACCTATTCTTTTATGTTCTTACTGAGACTAGGCAGTTATTCAACTGAAATTTGGAAATAAAATCCAAAATCAGAAATACAAATGAAATTGAAAGAAAAATTAGTTACTGGAGTAAAAATCTTCCATAAGATTTTATTGATCACTATTAAAAATGTGCTTAAAAGATAAGTTTACTACAGCACTGACTCTAAGTTCTTTGCTAACAAACATCGGGGTAATAATGTTAGGATTATCAAAGGATGATAATTCAGTCCCTCACTAGGAGCCAAAGGCCAAAAATAAGGACTTGGGTGGAGGAAAGCGGATGGACAGGGTAGGGTTAGGAATGCCAGTTGATCTGAGATGTGGCTCTGAGGGGAAGAAAAAGTGGCATAAGAGAGAAGAGGGAATGAACTTTTTGAGAGAAGAAGAGCTTCAGGAACACACAAAAGCGAGTTGAGAAGAGAAGAGGAAGTAGAAAATAAAAGAAAAAAAAAAGAAATCTGTGACAATTCCTTTACATGGACATTACTCCTTATGGAATGAGACAATCACAGAACTTTTGGAAAAGGGCGTTACTCAGTAACAGGATTGTTGTGCCACATTTAAAACATTTAACAATATGTGTCCTTAGGGATTTTAGACACATACTTTAAGGTATGTATGCACATACAGCAACAATCCCTGAATAATTATACCCAGATACAGAGGCTAAGATCAGGAACGCTAGAGCTGGACTGGCTAAGGGTTGAGACTCAGTTCCACCGCCCACTAACCCGCTAAGCAGAGGCGTATTTCTTCTCCAGGCTTCATTCTCTTCTCTGAAATGGGGGACAGCTATTCTGTAATGTTGCTTTTCAGATTATTTGAAATAAAATATCTGCAGTGCTTAAGATGGAGCCTGGCATGCAAAATGAGCCTGATGCAGTTTAGCATCTATTCCTGAGTTCGAACGCACTCAAGCCTCATTTAAACTTCCAGTGTTAGAATACTATAGTTGGTAATTGCAGGTCCATGTTTTGTTAATGAAAATATTGAGTTGTTTAAGGTTCATATTAGATGGAATATTTAGAATCTTTATATCAGATTTTTTTTCCCCAGAGCTT